>OU744316.1:26078493-27322096 GCA_916610145.1 Eristalis arbustorum | reverse complement strand
AAAAGAGTCCTTCCAGCTAATTCTGTATCAAAGCCCTCTTCCAAGTCAACGTGCAGCGTTTCTTGTTTCTGTTCCGTAGAATGTCGGAAATCAATTTCGCCGCAGCATGTTCTTCGTAATGCCCCGCCTTGATGCGCTTTGAATAAGTTGCAGTAAGTTATCGGGGGCATACACGAAGCCCTCCATCTGGGACACTCCCATTTGTCCCACAATAGAAACCAGTTTCTGCGGGGCACACTCAAGAACCTTCTTCAATCCGATGGATAGCCAATTAGAAGGAGAAACACATGCCTTCTACTTCCTCGTGTCGTCCATTTAAAAGCAATTTCTCCCGCCGAGCTCCGGAATAAGTCATCCCAACCGCTCATTTCCTCCGTTCAACTCGAGCCTGGACGTCGCGAAAGTAAAGCAATAAATTACTTAATCCCCATAATCGCCGCAGACCAACCGTCGTCGCGGCAGTCCCGACGGCAGCGTGCGAGCGTTCGATAAAATAACTCAACCCGCCGATCAGTGGCTGCTCCCAGCGTGGTCCAACTGGAAAAACTAATGCGCTTCGCCGCCGATCCAACAGCACGGTGGCGCAGCGCGGCGCGGCGGCGCTTAATTGCGGGTCAGTGCGTCGCGTCCTGTCCGAGTTTAAATTGCGAAATTATTTGTTTTATCACATTGAAATTGATTTCGTAATGGCGGCTTTGCGGCCGCCCGAGCAAATGATGATAGCTTGCCAAATAAAAGCTATAATCTGACGATGGCCGTGAAGGACGTGCCGTGTAGGTCTTCGCTGATCGCAATCATCGTCTGATACTGATTCATGGCGATTGCAAGATAACCGCTGGTAATTGGCAGTGATTCACATGTAATATGGGAGGTGGATGCCTTTCAACGAATCATCCGGTGGAACGGTGATTAATAGCAGGGAATTAACTCGCTATATCCACGGACACTCCATTATTCAATAAGCCGTTCGTGCTGGACCGACTGCCGAGAATCAGGTTCGTGGCGTGATGCTGCTGGTTGGTGGTGGGAGATTATGTGGCTTTTGTTAGTTGGTGGACTGGAGTGGAGGAAAATCAATTTCGTTTCAGCTCTTCACTCAGAATGCGCTCAAATCTGTCTTAATTGCATCAAAACGTGTGCTAAACTTTCGCCAGAGATTCCAGAAGAAGGACGGGAGTTAGTTGCACGTGCAGCGACTCTGTTTGATTCAATAAACGGAACTAGGTAAGTGGAGTTTAGCCTGGAAAATTTGATTACTCGTACATGGCCAGCCTTTTAACTGATCTAAGCCAAGCTCCGCGTGGCCCGTAGCGTTGTGGGCATGTGCGTCGACCCGAACCTCTACGTTATAGGTTCGATTCCTGCTCTGTGCGACAAAAATAATGTTCTCGGCCCCACCTCTTTCCAGTCACTGACAATGCTCAAAGAGTACTTTCTGTCTAGAATAAGCTTCTCAAACTTGGCCGTTCGGACTCGGCATTGAACTGTAGGTCGCTTCCACCAGTGAGAGAACAAGAGTGGTTGCTGAAAAGCTACGCCCCTGACATTCTACGGGCTGTAGCGCTACAAATATTATATTTTGTTAAGCTCCTTCGGAACAAATCACATAAAATGTAAGCACACGGTTAGCGTCATAACAAGACCCGTAAACAACGTGGGAGTCAATTTTGTTCAGTCAGAAAGATACGCCTGAGAGGTTGTGCAGTTCTGTTACGAGAGGTAGTTGGCTTGGTAAAATCTTCCCTGTGGGAGATCGTTTAAAAATACAACTCTCAGTGCTGAAATGTAAGCCGTTGCAAGGTAGAGGATCCTTTTCAGGCTAGTGGGTCTGCTCTAATCTGTGTAACCGACGTGATCTGGTATCCATGGTTGAATTAGCAGACGCCTGGCTAGACTAATCGCGATGTACGTACAGTTCGTGGTTGAATCTTCTATTCCAGGAACCATCAGGGGCTCTTCATCCGCCCTTGAGATGGTCCAGGCTTCCGCGAGACAGGATAAGAACGATCAAGGTCTTATATAAACATAGCTTGGTAGTTCGAGAGAGGGCTCTACTACTCAACTGCCAGCGGAGTGGCAAGAGTTGTTCTGCGTTGAATCTCGGTATAGCTGTTGTTCGGACTGTTAACTTGGGCGCCGATGTAAATAAAGTCCTTGATCACCTCGAAGCTGCCCGTGGTAACTTTCAGGCCGTCGATGTTGTGTGCCCTTTCCTGATGACAGCAGATATTTAGTTTTGCTTGCCCTCATTCATCGAAGCTGGACATAAGGTACGACTGCAGAGCTGATCCTTGGTGCCTTCGAAGAAAAATTCTACGTCGGATATATGATCCCGTCTGCGATGAATACGAATGGAAGAGAAGCCACACACGCGAACTATACGAGCTGTACAAGGATGTGGATGTAGTCCGGAAGGCAAAAATTCGTCGATTACACTGGCTCGGCCACATCGAGAGAATGGGACAACAACGCTCCAGCAAAGAGGGTCTTCGAATCCGAGCCTCCTGGTTCGAGAAGGAGAGGAAGACCGAACATCCAGTACAGAGACCAAGTCATCGCGGATGTAAGACAGCTTGGCCTTGACGACTGGAAGTAGCGTGCACAGGACCGTCATTGAGCAGTAATTGCTCAGTCTTAGATCCTTCATGGTTCGTCAGCCTGATAAGTAAGTAAGTGCCCTCATTCACCGCCCCATTTCATCACCAGGGAATGCTTCATCGACGGCTCGCTGTGTTTGATTAATCACGGCAATGTCGTTAGTGTATACTAGTAACTGGACGGACTTCTGGAAGATCGCGCCTTTTGTGTTAGTAAGTGAGTTTTGCACGACCTCCTCAAGTAGGCTGTTGAAAAAATCACATGACTGCGTGTTGGCTTGTCTAAGGAATTTTTTGACACTGTAACGCCTACGGGGGCTGGGCCATGTAGAGCGTATGGACAACACACAGTCCAGCTGCGGCCCGAAGAATTTTCGAATCCGAACCTGTGCGGCAAGGGAACAGAGGACGCACCCGACTGAGGTGCCGCACTGAAGAAGACCAACCGAAGAAGGACTCTCCCCAAGTTGTTGGGCGATACTGGAAACAGCTAGCGAGAGATCGCGCTAGTTGGAGATGGTCGTTGGTTGAGGCCAAGGTCCGACCATACAAGAAAAAAAGATTTTTGATTGTATACCAACACAACCCACAATCGACCAAGACATAAAATTGGCGTACGTAATTAACTGAATTAGTTACTCAGAGTCAAAGTAGAAAAATCTGTTACGTGGCCGGTTACTGGTGCACCCCACAAGGCGGACATTACTGTGGTTTCAGATATTCGCTGACTAGGACAGTCACAAAAGTTTACACATGTGTTGGTGCGTATTCGTTGTGGGAAAAGGTCAGTCGAAGGTCATCGACTAGTTGTGATCCGCATCCAAGGAAGATTTTACAGCATTAGCCTCAAATGTGTACGTGACCCAACCGAAGATCTTTAAGACTACGAAGAGCAAAGCCTCCATGATAGGATTAAACATGACGGCGTCCGACGCATAAGTACTATGAGAGCCCTGAATCCACACAGCATCGTGGCGATCTCCTTCCAAATCGACCATGTGCGTGAAATATCCTGAAGGTGGAGAGCTAATGTCGACTGTAGTACCACACTTCAGAGCTCGGCTTTCCTCCACTCATCCGGAATAAGGGCCAAGACTCCGATCAACGCCAAGGTGTTTCGACAAATCGAAGTAGCACCGAATTTAGTTTAGACAGTCGCACTGGTTGGGGAGCGGGAAGTCGTCGTAAAGCCATAAGTCAACGTTCGAGATGTTCCAGTGGACTGTTTAGGCACTAGTCGTAAGAGGGAGTGTTGCCGAAAGTCCATCGACCTTGAATGTATTAATTCGATCTAACTTCTGGTATATTCTCAGATTAAGCCACAATCCGAAAGGATTGACCTGAGTAGAAGGAAAAGCGCACAAGTAGTAGGGCCAGTAGAGTCAGGGCCAGGGCATAGCTTCTCAGCAGCTACTCGTGCTGTGCGTGCTATTGTTCTCACACGAGTGGAAGGGACCTACAGTTTTATGCCGACTCCGAACGGCCAAGTTTGACTTCACAGAAGTCCTCTTTGAGCATTGTCAGTGGCTCGAAAGAGGTGGGGTCGTGAAAGAGAGAGATGGAATCGAACCTAAGATGTCGAGGTTGGGGTCGACGCACATACGCACAACGCCACGGGCCACCACACAAGCATGTTCCTAATCCACTCATGCACCAGATGCACATCAAATGCGCGTTCAGGCCACGTCAAGGATCTCAGTTTATTCAGAGAGAAGTGTCGTGAGTCCCACCCAAGTACACTTTTATGTCCTCGCAACTGCCAAGAGTCTCTTTCTTCCAGCCAATGAAAGGGAGAAAACAATTTAAATTAGTTATGCGGCCACCTGCCGCCACAGTCTAATTGCGTTCTCAATTTCGTTCCCGTGAGTCGCCCCACGCCATCGGTGGCCATAAAGTAATCGCCTCGCTTACCCAACTTTTTTCCCGTGGACGCCAGTAAGTCCTTGTAAAGAAACCGTCAGTGTTTCAATTAAATCTGCACAGACATTAAACAGAAAACCAGACGCAAAGCGCACCCATTCCGCGCGCGACGTGAACAACTGTTGAACGGCGTTCTGCCGCAGCTCGAACACTCGAACACCGTCTCTCGTTCTCCCACTCAAGACGAAACGAAAGGCGCGCCCGGAAGAATGGTCCAAATGAAAAGTTATTACTTTGAGAATTGAGATTTTGTCTGCAGCAGATACGATTCCATCACTCATCATAAACTTGAAATAAACTCTCCTACATATCGCATCGAATGGACGCGCGCCGAAATGTTCGCACGGATACACCACGAGACGCTCGGCGGTGGGAGGACGTCGCGTCGCCCATGTCCTGCCTTGATGGAATGGCATCCGTCAGGGTATGTATCGTTTGGCAAAGCTCTCACTTCCCACCCTCAGCGATGAGTCCTTGCACAATCCGGCTGCCTTTCAAAACTAGACACAAACACATTCCAGCTCCCCGTCGCATCTTTTCGGCGTACACGTGCTCCTTCCTGTGTGCTGTTTCGGGCAAGGACTTGAATTAATAAATAAATTCCATTTTTGTGTTTGTCTTCTGGTCGTCCTTCCCAGCGTTTGGCATTTTCAACGAAACACAAACAGTCGGACTTGCCGGCCTCCCCCCGTCGCAAGAAAAACTTTTCCCTCATTTTATTTGAATGCATTTTCGAAAATTTCATCTTTTTCTATTTTTTTTTTCTGTTTTCATTTAATACTCGTACAACTTACAGTGCTGTAAAAGTTGGTGACTGATAGTGACGTGGCGCCGCCGTCTGCTTCCAGGTGGGCGACTACGCAAAGCGAATGCGAATGGCGCGTTGAGTCTATCCATCACCGCCAGCGGGAGGAAGCGCTCATTGAAGGGCACACCGGCGCACACACCCGCCTGGCAGGGAATTTTTTAATAAAAATAAAATTGTTTTCTAAGAGTTTTTTGTGTGTGCTTTCGCTTTTATGGAATCTCCGGCTGCCTGGGGCGGGCGGGGCGCGTTGATCACGGTGTGCGAACTATTCTCAGGTATTGATTGTGAGATTGAGTTTTATGGACACGGATACGGGTTCGGCGCTGTCGTGGAGCATCAAGGCGCACAGTCGCTTGGCAACAATTCGTCTTTGAGCTGGGGACTGGGAAAGTTCTTCCCGGCCACCTGCACTGAAGGACACCTGGCGACGCGTATTTTATGAGCGCGGGAAAGAGATTGGATTTTTGTGACGAATATTTGCTGCTGTTGAACAACGAACACGTTTACTCGGAACGGTTCGAACGAATTGAATACGTGACGCAGGTGGTGTTAAAGGCGCCTGGTTCGAAGCCGGAGGTACCAACTTCGGCTTTGACGACACAGTGGAGGCTTGCCAATTCTTGATGCACCAATGGGACGCACGCGGAAGAAGTCGAATGATTTGTTGAATTGGCGGTACAATTTAGGTGAGCCTGAGTGGTTAGCAGACTCCAACCAAGTTGGTTCCGTGACCGATCTATTCCCGAGCGCCAATTGTTGCGTTGTCCCACAGGCACGTAGTCGAAGACTCCTCGAGCTGAAGACAATGTGGATGGCTAGTTGAGCATTCTCCTCGGAAAGGCATCAACGTTGCCAGGATCAAAAATGTTATGTTGAGCTTTTCTCTGGAAGAGGCCAAGGACTCCTAGATCCGCATTTGTTATACCCCTGACTAGTGGGACGTTATAGCTGGTCACTTTCACGCTCTGTCCTCTGCGGGGTTGTAAACGATTTTCACATCAAATCTTTGAACACTCTGCTACGTCCCAGCCGCTTCTGACTGAAGATGGATATGAAATATGAAGGATCTGAAATGGACAGCAGCGATGCGGACACGTCACTGCAATCAACGATCAGTGCCAAATAAAAGGATTGACTGTTTCCTTGGAGGACAAGTAAAGTTGGCACGACAAGATCAGAGTGGCCAGAACAAAGCTTCTGGCGTTGGACGGAAACACGATCGGTATGCTCGTCGGAGTGATCACAAGACAGTGTCCGATCGAAACAACGCTCCGGGAATGGAACCAGGCAGCCAGCGATCTCTGCCGGAGTTGAGGTGAGGATGAAGAAACTCAAGGGGTTCTATCTTTAGCTTTGCCACTGCTCTCCAGAATCGGCGACTAGCTTCGCTGGGTCACAGATTTTTCATAGAGAGTTCTGACAAAGCGCACGGTGTTCTTTCAACCACCACATTTAGTGCTTAGAGTTAACGCTGTCCGAGGATCACGTTTCTCAGGTTCCTGGTTGCCTGGTTGTTCTGATGTTGTTGATGTCTAGAAACTGGTTTTTTATCAGTGTCACCATGTGCTGTCTCAAGGATGATTCGTGCTTTGTTGTTGATTCGTGCTTTGTTGTAAGGCTTGCTGGTGCTGTTTAGCTTTTGACGGTTCCCTTCGGAGACGGGACCAATACATATTGACAACATGCTGCCCTTTGAAATAGCGTGTCATATTGGGAAGCTGTCATACCGACTCCTTTCAGACTTCTTCACATGGCATATTTTGATTGAGTTCCTAGAACGACGGAATTTTAATTAAGTCGAAATTCTGATAGATTGCGACACATACGGTGCTAGGTTGCTTGTCTTATTCTAGGTTTATTTATTAGTCCCTGACTAATAGATCAAATGCTGACTCGAGGAGAACGATGGTCGAGAAGAGGGAGGAATCCCCGCAGACAGTATGATGGAATCTGACTCGATGACGAACGACGAACGATAAGAGGGAAGGATCCACGCAGACAGTACGATGGAATCTGGTTATTCTCGGCTTTAGAATCCGAGACGAACTGTCCGCGTTGAAATTCGATTAAATGTTTGAGCACAAAGTATGAGTGACGCAAAGTAGCAGGGACGTCGCTTTAAGCAACTTTCAATGGATGGCGTTATAAATTCCTTACAGTTTCATGTTTGTGGAGGGAGTGAGATTTAAGAGTGGGCTTGTCCTTGAGAACTCTAAGTGGGTACGGCGGCTGTCATGACAGTTTCGTTGGCTCACCTACCTGGCCACGTCACTGCAGCGAACTGTAGGGTGGCTCGAGCCAAAAAGTCGACGCTCATCAGTTCGGCCATGGTCGCTAAACCACTCCCTGCCGTAAGTCGATTCGTTTGTGCCCGCCTTAAGACCTCTTTCTAGGATCGTTCCAAACTGCGGCAGACTAGGGAGTGAACAAAGTTTCATACTAACAGACCCGATTGGACTTACAAACCATATCCAAATCGGATAAGATGTCGTCAACTCAATGAAAGCTGTTCACTGAGCTCTTCTGTCCCAATTTTAATGGCTTCGATGTTCGAGCTGCGGTAAGTTCCTTTATTCTGATTCTGCTTCTCAAACTTCCTGATTCGACTAATTTCGCAACGAAGCCATTTCCGCTCAGTGCCCCATTCGTCCTCAACTTTGTACATCACTTGTGCCACATTCCTTTCAACGGGTGCCAATGTCTGATCCCACACCTCGGATCGGAAGCAGATTTTCATTTCAAATTCCTGTCCACATTCTCGGAATCCACTCATCCACCGCCTGCCTACTACCTGGCTGAGGACAAAACTTTCACCATCACCGAAGCCCCAATCCGCCGTGCCGGAGATGGCACACAAAAAAGTGTCCCAATCCCACGAACGGCAAATACGACAAAAAAGAGAAGGACGAACGAAAGAGCTAAATGTTTACTTTATTGTCGTAATCCGATTTGACTTTGACTTTGCCAGTCCTTCCTCTCGAGCCGGAGCCGAGACAGCAGCACAAGTGTATGCGGCAGCAGTCAGTTATAATTCAAATGTGAAAAGGATTTCATTGAAAGGATTATGAAAAGTACATCGAAAAGGCTTAGCAAATCAATTCGTGAACATCTCCGCACAGCCGACGTGACACATGGAGAGCGAACGAGTGATTTTCCGGAAAATCGGAAAAAATAGACACAATAATGGCTTCGGATATAATTTGAGTGGGCTTACGGCGGCGGCGAACGAACAGTGCTGGTCTGGGTGTCGACTGAAGGGAGCATCGTCGTCGCTAAGTGTTATCCTGATGGTTAATCCCATTTAAAAGCCAGAAAAGTGGAGAGGTCCTGTGCTGAAGTGTACGTTGCTCGTCTGCTGGTGACAGGCAGAGATCGAGGTTGGATGTGATTGAAATGAAATTTCTCAAGAGGGTTCATGTATTCTTTTGAGGGTGGACCTTAATGTTTGGTCTTCTGTTGTCAACAAGAGGCGCCAGAACATGGTCAAACCACTGACTGGACAATCGCATTTGATGTCAGTTGAAAGGGTCGTGCTTTTGGGAGACGTTTTTTTTTCTAAATTTGAGTCAAAACAGGATTGCGAGGTGCAAACACACGTTGATTAAGTTAGATTGAGAAGAGAACGGAAAGCCTTGGATTGAGTTCTCCAATTTTCTGTTGGTTCCGTTTATGATGGCACCGAAATGAGGACTCACTAGTTGGAAGTTGCGTTTGACTGTCATGGCGGCCGTTGTGACCTCCAGGAGTCCATTGTATTGTCAACACATCAGATTTTGAATTTGGGACAACACTCCCTTGATTGCTAGAAGCCCTGAATAAATCCCATTGGCCGAAGCCAATTTCGAATCAGCTGGAGTGATCCGTGACTGTGCTTTTTTTCTTGTGTTGTGGAGGCTTTCTTCCGTGGTAGATCGAGAGACACAGCGCTGCACGAGAAATTCAATTTTAATCACTTGATTCTGCGAACGGAAATGGTTATGCTTTGATGATGTGGTCACGTACCAAGAAAATCTTCATTATCACGATTTTCGAGGCTTAGGGTAGGCGACCACTTGGCAGACCGAGGACGAAGTGGTTGGACCAATTCTAAAAACTCTCTTGGTTTCGCTTGGGCATAGCTCGTGATGGGTCAGAGACCATGGCGGAGAATCGGGTTCCTGGAAATCTCTCGTGTATGATTGATCCTCATTTCCTCTCCTTCCCCCCACCAACATCATAAATTGTTTGCCTTTGTTCAATCGAAGTAGCTGAGTACTAGTGTTAGTAGAGATGCCCAAAACTGACAACCACAGCGCAGCCTCGTGAATCCACTAACAAGCGCGATCTCATGGGAAAGGATTGTCAGGATTAGACAATATGAACAAAAATACCGAAACACTTTCATTATTACTCGAGTAATCGACTACACTCTCTGTGCGTGCGCACGAGTTGCGATTTCTAACACCGGGGCAACCAGCAGGTCATCCGCCCAATGCAAATGTCTGACAGCTCGGTCAACGGCCTTCCGCTGTTCAACAAGTAAAAAAGTTCGGATCGTTAAGAATAAATATTATAACGTAGTAATGAATGTGTTTTTTTCCATTCCCTCAGCCCCCAGACGTAATTCACGCGTTCAAAAATTGCATGTTTTCTGCCTGCAATACACTGATGGGCAAAAGTATTCGCCATATGGGTGCAGTCGGCCTAAAACGTGAGTAAAATTCAAACCGCCAAACCGATTTAGTTAATTTTTGTTTGAACAAGGCATTACACACTTTAAAGTCAAAGGCCAATAGACCCCTGATCGTAGGCCCATAGCACATTTATGGCATATATTGGGAAGACGCTTACAATCCGTAAGACCAAGTACAGGCACTTAGATTAAGACTTCTTAGGCTGAAGAGTGGCAGAAGCTTTAGGCCAGGAAAATTCACCATCAACCAAATATTCAAACTTCGGCAGGTTTTTGGGAAAACCCAGGAGCAACAAATCGAAACCCACCACTTGTTCATCGATTTTAAGGCCGCGTATGATAGTATCCACAGAGACGAACAATACAGAGCAAGGTCTAGTTTTGGCATCCCTACCAAACTCGTCCATTTGTGTAGGATGACGATGGAGAATGCACGCTGCTCCATCAAGGTCGGTAAGGACCTAACCGAGACCTTTGATGTCAAAAAAGGATTCAGACAAGGCGACGCGCTGTCATGCGACTTTTTCAACATCGTTCTTGAAAGAATTGTTCAAAACTCGAACGCCAACACCAGAGGAACAATCTTTCAAAAGTCCGTCCAATTACTCGCACATGCCGACGATATATGGAAGAACGCAGTGCGATGTCAAAGGCGCTTTTGTGAGTATTGCAACGGAGGCCGCGAAGATGGGTTTAGCGGTAAACGAGGGTAAGACCAAATATATGCTGACAACAAGAAAGGACACCCAACACAGACGTCTCGGTCAGAACGTCACAGCAGCCAGAACCGCTATCAACTCAGACAATGACACCAGCGCTGAAATCAAACGAAGAATAACTCTTGCCAATAGGTGCTTCTTTGGACTAGGAAAGCAATTGGTTAGCAAGGCCCTCTCTCGAACAACCAAGGTAACGCTCTACAAGACCTTAATCGTCCCAGTCCTGCTATATGGCGCGGAGGCATGGACTCTGTCAAAAGCGGATGAAGCAGTCCTTGGTTTCTTCGAGAGGAAAATTATTTGGGTGATTTTCGGTGAGTGGAGGAGGAGATACAACGACGAACTATACGGACTATTCCGCGACATCGACTTAGCCAGAAGAGTGAAGATCCAACGTTTGAGATGTCTAGGTCATGTAGAGCGGATGGAAACCAATGCTCCGGCCCGAAAAGTCTTTGAATCCACCCCCGAGAGACGGCGCAGTAGAGGAAGACCGCGACTCAGATGGCGCACGCAAGTGGAAAGAGACCTCAACCAACTATGCGTGCGAAACTGGAGACAGCTAGCTTAGGATCGAGCTGAATGGAGACGCTTGTAGGTTGAGGCCCAGGTCCACCCCGGACTGTAGCGCCACCTTAAATAAGTACTTTTACCTTTTGTGAATTAAGGTATAGAAGCTAAGCAATGGTACAGATACAGTCAAAACCGGTTATACCGACCTTCATGGGACTGACACATTTGGTCGTTATAACCGATATCAAGGCATGTGAAAAATGTGTTTTAATTAGTAATTTTCGTTTATTTTTGATGCACAGACATGCACATATACATGCACAAGCACATAAAAATATAATATATGTCAATTGCTTTGGTGTGCTGTGATGTCTTTCTTTTTCTCTAAGTTTTCGATCTTAAATGTATACTCGAATAACTCCCTCCGCAGTCGATACGCCGTTGTCCATAATCGGCTTGATTATACATATAGACTTGAGTTCAATTCAGTGCATTCGTTCAAAGAGTGCCCGCCGAGGGCCAGTAAGTTAGAAGTAGAAACATTGTACGTCCAACTAGTTTTAAGCCTTTTTGTCTAGTATATACGTTTTTACATAAATACAAAAAGAAAGAAATTCCAAAGAATTGAAGACAGATTACGCTTCAATTTTTGAGTTACAGTGGAACTTCTTCTTACGGACATCTGGCTTTACCAACAATGCATCATTGCATGAAGGTGGGGCCATTCGTGTATCCCAACAGTCTTACGACTCTGTATATGGTACACCTAAACCATGTAAGGCTTATTTTGTATATCAGAACTGAATTGATAACACATATTTGAGTGTCACGCTCTTGAGTTTATTCATAAAATCAATAGTAATCTTTCTTTAGTCGATTTGGCTAGCGAGACAACGTGCAAATTGCTTACCATTAACCACAAAGTGCAAGCATTTTATTTTTCAATTCTACTTACATTTACCCCTCTGTAACGGACAGTGACGATAGTTCGGGTGTGCGCAATGATGGCAAAATAACTTCCATAAAAAAATCATTAGAATGGCTGCCACTTGTGACCACAGTTACTCCCGTACCACTCCCATATAGCCCGGTGTTACCTTTGCTCTTATTCTTCACTCAGATCACAGCGAAATGGGAAACTGTCCAAATGGCTTTTTTTATAGTCTTATTTACACGTGGTGGCTTTATGATTAAAAAAAATAATGTTCACGACCCACCTCTTTCGAGTCACAGACAATGCTCAAGGAGTACTTCCATCTAGAAAAAAACTTCTCAAACTTGGCCGTTCGGAGTTGGCTTAAAACTGGAGGTCTCTTCCACTCGTGAGAGAACAATAGCACACACAACACGAATGTTTGCTGTGAAGCTACGCCCTGACCCTCTACGGGCTGTAGAGACACTCATATTGCAATATATTATTAACTAGATGATCTCCGATGCTTTTCTAGACGGGCTAAGATCTCTGACCAATGTACTGAGCACTTCCTGACTAGGTAGTGAGTATCAGAGGAAATATCTGAAATGAAATCAGTAGTCGCGGAATACTTTTCTTCTAATTAGTGATAATTTTAAGTAGATAAATAATTTTGTGATACTGAAGCATTGTCGGAGTATAGAACTTGTGAAGTAACAGTTAGCCCTAAGCCATTTGAAAAGTTTCCTCTGCTAGTCCCGTTTAGATTAAATTACAACCATCCTCGATGTCAGGGTTCCACCACATCATTGGATACTTAAAATGGTGTTTCAATATTCTTCCATAATCTCAAAGACTCCCAGTTGGGTTTAGCTTTCCGAAAGTAAGTGCTTCGGAGACAAAAGCCATAAAATCGCATGAAAAAAATTGTGGTCTAATTTTTTGTTTCATGGTGTAATTATACCATAAACTCGTGACGTACCCCCAGGTTGGTTACTGGATCCCGTCCTATTTAAATTGTTAAGGGCCGATATAACATCACCGAATACCAACACTTTATTCGCTTGGTTCGCCAATGACACAGCCTTCCGTTTTAGCTCAGGATACTGTCCCCATTCAAAACGACTGAGCTTGTACATCTTCCTTCACCTCCATTGTCAGGGATCTGCGCTCATTATTAGCTGCTTATGTTCAGTGAAGTCACACATCACGGAATGCGTTTGTAAGTAAAGCCTTTAAAGTGATGGAAATGATGTTGCAGTAGAAGTGTTAAAATCCTTGCAACCTGCTGGCGTTACTTTTAATCCATCCCTTGCCTTGTACCTAATCCTCTTGTACTTTGTACAAGACAACAACAGAAGGAAAAAAAAAACGCCCCAGCTCTTAGCAGAATCAAATGTACATCAAAAAGGAGCGCAACTGAGAGCAAACAAAAGAATAAATAAAGCGGGCACATACAAGCACTAATCACAGGAGAGACAGGACAAACGCCCTCCGTTTTCGTGCGCCCGTTCAAACATTTGCCGGCAGCAACACTGCACGGAAGATAATTTAATTAATTTTGAATTTGTTCGAGTGCATCAAAGTGGCCGCCGAAAAGGGAGGCGAATACCTTTTTGTTGTTCCACGTGGAATCCAAGGTGGAAATCGGATGCCTTTTCGCTGGCTCTCGCTCAGAGCACAGACACAAAAGAGAAAATGGGTAAGGACAGCGGAAATATTTGCACCCGTGCTGTGCAAGGATGCACGGCAAACAACTTCATCTGGACTCTGGATGATGTTAACAAATTAAGACGAGAGCGAAATTTATTCGGCGCTGAAGGAAGGTCTTGAGAGGTTCGAGGGGAAATCTACGGATTGGGATAATATTCATTGAACACTATTGACATTTGACGATCGCACCTCAAGGAGACGTCCCTCTCGAGAAGGTCAACATGGAAAGGGTTGTCTTTATTTTCAGAAAGAGGCAGTCGTCCAGATGAGCTGAAGAGGAGGGCCTCTGGAAAACTGGCCACTATCGAGAGGGATAAGTAATAGACTGAACGGCCGCTTCGCACAGTGAGCTGAGAGCGGAAGAAAGGTTTTTGGAATAAGTCATTCGCAGCCTTTTGAGTTCTATGTCTAAGTACTCAGAGTTAACACATTAGTGTTAAATTTTCTTGGCCATTAATAATCGAAAAGAATGCAGCTGGGGATTGATTTTTTGAAGAAATAAAAAAGTTGTAATGTTTGTTGGACTGTAGAAAAAGAGATTCAGGAGGAATCAATCGCTACTCATTCAGCATTGCTTAGAAAACTTAGGGCTTATGTTCATAACGCGCAGAATCTATGTCAATATTTTGAAAAGAAATACTCCAACTTAAGATCCCAAGCAAATAAAAACCATGATATTAGAAGTTTTGAACATAAAACCCTATTCGGTTCCCTTGTCCAGAAACCCTTTCGGTTCCCTTGTCCAAAAACCATTTCGGTTCCCTTGTCCAGAAACCCTTTCGGTTTCCTTGTCCAGAAACCCTTTCGGTTCCCTTGTCCAAACACCCTGTCGGTACCCTTGTCCAGAAACCCTTTCGGTTCCCTTGTCCAGAAACCCTTTCGGTTCCCTTGTTCAAAAACCCTTTCGGTTCCCTTGTCCAGAAACCCTTTCGGTTTCCTTGTCCAGAAACCCTTTCGGTTCCCTTGTCCAGAAACCCTTTCGGTTCCATTGTCCAGAAACCCTTTCGGTTCCCTTGTCCAAAAACCCTTTCGGTTTTCTTTGTCCAAAAACCCTTTCTGTTCCCTTGTCCAGAGAACCCTTTCGGTTCACTTGTCCAGAAACCCTTTCGGTTCCATTGTCCAGAAACCATTTCGGTTCACTTGTCCAGAAACCCTTTCGGTTCCCTTTTCCAGAAACCCTTTCGGTTCCCTTGTCCAAAAACCCTTTCGGTTCCCTTGTCCAGAAACACTTTCGGTTTCCTTGTCCAGAAACCCTTTCGGTTCCCTTGTCCAGAAACCCTTTCGGTTCCCTTGTCCAGAAACACTTTCGGTTTCGTTGTCCAGAAACCCTTTCGGTTCCTTTGTCCAAAAACCCTGTCGGTACCCTTGTCCAGAAACTCTTTCGGTTCCCTTGTCCAGAAACCCCTTTCGGTTCACTTGTCCAGTAACCTTTTCGTTTCCATTGTCCAGAAACCCTTTCGGTTCACTTGTCCAGAAACCTTTTCGGTTCCCTTGTCCAGAAACCCTTTCGGTTCCCTTGTCCAAAAACCCCTTCGGTTCCCTTGTCCAGAAACCCTTTCGGTTTCTTTGTCCAGAAACCCTTTCGGTTCCCTTGTCCAAAAACCCTTTCGGTTTCCTTGTCCAGAAACCCTTTCGATTCCCTTTTCCAGAAACCCTTTCGGTTCACTTGTCCAGAAACCCTTTCGGTTCCATTGTCCAGAAACCATTTCGGTTCACTTGTCCAGAAACCCTTTCGCTTCCCTTGTCCAGAAACCCTTTCGGTTCCCTTGTCCAGAAACCCTTTCGGTTTCCTTGTCCAGAAACCCTTTCGGTTTCCTTGTCCAGAAACCCTTTCGGTTCCCTTGTCCAGAAACCCTTTCGGTTCCTTTGTCCAAAAACCCTGTCGGTACCCTTGTCCAGAAACTCTTTCGGTTCCCTTGTCCAGAAACCCCTTTCGGTTCACTTGTCCAGTAACCTTTTCGGTTCCATTGTCCAGAAACCCTTTCGGTTCACTTGTCCAGAAACCTTTTCGGTTCCCTTGTCCAGAAACCCTTTCGGTTCCCTTGTCCAAAAACCCTTTCGGTTCCCTTGTCCAGAAACCCTTTCGGTTTCTTTGTCCAGAAACCCTTTCGGTTCCCTTGTCCAGAAACCTTTTCGGTTCACTTTTCCAGAAACCCTTTCGGTTCCCTTTTCCAGAAACCCTTTCGGTTCACTTGTCCAGAAACCCTTTCGGTTCCATTCTCCAGAAACCCTTTCGCTTCCCTTGTCCAGAAACCCTTTCGGTTCCCTTGTCCAGAAACCCTTTCGGTTTCCTTGTCCAGAAACAGTTTCGGTTTCCTTGTCCAGAAACCCTTTCGGTTTCCTTGTCCAGAAACCCTTTCGGTTCAATTGTCCAAAAACCCTTTCGGTTCCCTTGTCCAGAAACACTTTCGGTTTCCTTGTCCAGAAACCCTTTCGGTTTCCTTGTCCAGAAACCCTTTCGATTTCCTTGTCCAGAAACCCTTTCGGTTCCCTTGTCCAGAAACCCTTTCGGTTCCTTTGTCCAAAAACCCTGTCGGTACCCTTGTCCAGAAACCCTTTCGGTTCCCTTGTCCAGAAACCCCTTTCGGTTCCCTTGTCCAAAAACCTTTTCGGTTCCCTTGTCCAGAAACCCTTTCGGTTCCATTGTCCAGAAACCCTTTCGGTTTCCTTGTCCAGAAACCCTTTCGGTTCCCTTGTCCAGAAACCTTTTCGGTTCACTTATCCAGAAACCCTTTCGGTTCCCTTGTCCAGAAACCCTTTCGGTTCACTTGTCCAGAAACCCTTTCGGTTCCCTTGTCCAAAAACCTTTTCGGTTCCCTTGTCCAGAAACCCTTTCGGTTCCATTGTCCAGAAACCCTTTCGGTTCAATTGTCCAAAAACCCTTTCGGTTCCCTTGTCCAGAAACACTTTCGGTTTCCTTGTCCAGAAACCCTTTCGGTTTCCTTGTCCAGAAACCCTTTCGGTTTCCTTGTCCAGAAACCCTTTCGGTTTCCTTGTCCAGAAACCCTTTCGGTTCCCTTGTCCAGAAACCCTTTCGGTTCACTTGTCCAGAAACCCTTTCGGTTCCCTTGTCCAGAAACCCTTTTGGTTCCCTTGTCCAGAAACCCCTTTCGGTTCCCTTGTCCAGAAACCCTTTCGTTTCACTTGTCCAGAAACCCTTTCGGTTCCCTTGTCCAGAAACCCTTTCGGTTCCATTGTTCAGAAACCCTTTCGGTTCACTTGTCCTGAAACTCTTTCGGTTCCCTTGTCCAGAAACTCTTTCGGTTCCCTTGTCCAGAAGCCCTTTCGGTTTCCTTGTCTAGAAACCCTTTCGGTTCCCTTGTCCAGAAACCCTTTCGGTTCATTTGTCAAAAAACCCTTTCGGTACCCTTGTCCAGAAACCCTTTCGGTTCCCTTGTCCAAAAACCCTGTCGGTAAACTTGTCCAGAAACCCTTTCGGTTCCCTTGACCAGAAACCCCTTTCGGTTCCCTTGTCCAGAAACCCTTTCGGTTCCCTTGTCCAGAAACCCTTTTGGTTCCCTTGTCCAGAAACCCTTTCGGTTTCCTTGTCCAGAAACCCTTTCGGTTCACTTGTCCAGAAACCCTTTCGGTTTCCTTGTCCAGAAACCCTTTCGGTTCCCTTGTCCAGAAACCCTTTCGGTTCCCTTTTCCAGAAACCCTTTCGGTTCACTTGTCCAAAAACCCTTTCGGTTCCCTTGTCCAGAAACCCTTTCGGTTTCCTTGTCCAGAAACCCTTTCGGTTCCCTTGTCCAGAAACCCTTTCGGTTCCCTTGTCCAAAAACCCTGTCGGTACCCTTGTCCAGAAACCCTTTCGGTTCCCTTGTCCAAAAACCCTTTCGGTTCCCTTGTCCAGAAACCCTTGCGGTTCCCTTGTCCAGAATCCCTTTCGGTTCCATTGTCCAAAAACCCTGTCGGTACCCTTGTCCAGAAACCCTTTCGGTTCCCTTGTCCAAAAACCCTGTCGGTAAACTTGTCCAGAAACCCTTTCGGTTCCCTTGACCAGAAACCCCTTTTGGTTCCCTTGTCCAGAAACCCTTTCGGTTTCCTTGTCCAGAAACCCTTTCGGTTTCCTTGTCCAGAAACCCTTTCGATTTCCTTGTCCAGAAACCCTTTTGGTTCCCTTGTCCAAAAACCCTTTCGGTTTCCTTGTCCAGAAACCCTTTCGGTTCCCTTGTCCAGAAACCCTTTCGGTTCCCTTGTCCAGAAACCCTTTCGGTTCCATTGTCCAAAAACCCTGTCGGTACCCTTGTCCAGAAACCCTTTCGGTTCCCTTGTCCAGAAACCCTTTCGGTTCCCTTGTCCAAAAACCCTTTCGGTTCCCTTGTCCAGAAACCCTTTCGGTTCACTTGTCCAGAAACCCTTTCGGTTCACTTGTCCAGAAACCCTTTCGGTTCCCTTGTCCAAAAACCCTGTCGGTACCCTTGTCCAGAAACCCTTTCGGTTCCCTTGTCCAGAAACCCTTTCGGTTCCCTTGTCCAGAAACCCTTTCGGTTTCCTTGTCCAAAAACCCTTTCGGTTCCCTTTTCCAGAAACCCTTCCGGTTCCCTGGTCCAGAAACCCTTTCGGTTCCATTGTCCAAAAACCCTGTCGGTACCCTTGTCCAGAAACCCTTTCGGTTCCCTTGTCCAGAAACCCTTTCGGTTCCCTTGTCCAGAAACCCTTTCGGTTTTCTTTGTCCAAAAACCCTTTCGGTTCCTTTGTCCAAAAACCCTGTCGGTACCCCTGTCCAGAAACCCTTTCGGTTCCCTTGTCCAGAAACCCCTTTCGGTTCCCTTGTCCAGAAACCCTTTCGGTTCACTTGTCCAGAAACCCTTTCGGTTCACTTGTCCAGAAACCCTTTCGGGTCCCTTGTCCAAAAACCCTGTCGGTACCCTTGTCCAGAAACCCTTTCGGTTCCCTTGTCCAGAAACCCTTTCGGTTCCCTTGTCCAGAAACCCTTTCGGTTTGTGTCCAAAAACCCTTTCGGTTCCCTTTTCCAGAAACCCTTCCGGTTCCCTGGTCCAGAAACCCTTTCGGTTCCATTGTCCAAAAACCCTGTCGGTACCCTTGTCCAGAAACCCTTTCGGTTCCCTTGTCCAGAAACCCTTTCGGTTCCCTTGTCCAGAAACCCTTTCGGTTTTCTTTGTCCAAAAACCCTTTCGGTTCCCTTGTCCAGAAAACCCTTTCGGTTCACTTGTCCAGAAACCCTTCCGGTTCCCTGGTCCAGAAACCCTTTCGGTTCCCTTGTCCAGAAACCCTTTCGGTTCCCTTGTCCAAAAACACCTTTCGGTTCCCTTGTCCAGAAACCCTTTCGGTTTCCTTGTCCAGAAACCCTTTCGGTTCCCTTGTCCAAAAACCCTTTCGGTTTCCTTGTCCAAAAACCCTGTCGGTACCCTTGTCCAGAAACCCTTTCGGTTCCCTTGTCCAAAAACCCTTTCGGTTCCCTTGTCCAGAAACCCTGTTCGGTTCCCTTGTCCAAAAACCCTTTCGGTTTTCTTTGTCCAAAAACCCTTTCGGTTCACTTGTCCAGAAACCCGTTCGGTTCCATTGTCCAGAAACCATTTCGGTTCCATTGTCCAGAAACCCTTTCGGTTCCCTTGTCCAGAAACCCTTTCGGTTCCCTTGTCCAAAAACACCTTTCGGTTCCCTTGTCCAGAAACCCTTTCGGTTCCCTTGTCCAGAAACCCTTTCGGTTCCATTGTCCAAAAACCCTGTCGGTAACCTTGTCCAGAAACCCTTTCGGTTCCCTTGTCCAGAAACCCTTTCGGTTCCATTGTCCAGAAACCCATTCGGTTCCCTTGTCCAAAAACCCTTTCGGTTTTCTTTGTCCAAAAACCCTTTCGGTTCACTTGTCCAGAAACCCGTTCGGTTCCATTGTCCAGAAACCATTTCGGTTCACTTGTCCAGAAACCCTTTCGGTTCCCTTGTCCAGAAACCCTTTCGGTTCCCTTGTCCAAAAACCCTTTCGGTTCCCTTGTCCAGAAACCCTTTCGGTTTCCTTGTCCAGAAACCCTTTCGGTTCCCTTGTCCAAAAACCCTTTCGGTTTCCTTGTCCAGAAACCCTTTCGGTTCCCTTGTCCAAACACCCTGTCGGTACCCTTGTCCAGAAACCCTTTCGGTTCCCTTGTCCAGAAAACCCTTTCGGTTCACTTGTCCAGAAACCCTTTCGGTTCCCTCGTCCAGAAACCCTTTCGGTTCCCTTGTCCAGAAACCCTCTCGGTTCCCTTGTCCAAAAACCCTTTCGGTTTCCTTGTCCAGAAACCCTTTCGGTTCCCTTGTCCAAAAACCCTTTCGGTTCCCTCTTCCAGAAACCCTTTCGGTTCCCTTGTCCAAAAACCCTTTCGGTTCCATTGTCCAAAAACCCTGTCGGTACCCTTGTCCAGAAACCCTTTCGGTTCCCTTGTCCAGAAACCCTTTCGGTTCCCTTGTCCAGAAACCCTTTCGGTTCCCTTGTCCAGAAACCCTTTCGGTTCCATTGTCCAGAAACCCTTTCGGTACCCTTGTCCAGAAACCCTTTCGGTTCCCTTGTCCAGAAACCCTTTCGGTTCCCTTGTCCAGAAACTCTTTCGGTTCCCTTGTCCAGAAAACCATTTCGGTTCACTTGTCCGAAAACCCTTTCGGTTCCCTTGTCCAGAAACCCTTTCGGTACCCTTGTCCAGAAACCCTTTCGGTTCCCTTGTCCAGAAACCCTTTCGGTTCACTTGTCCAGAAACCCTTTCGGTTCCATTGTCCAGAAACCCATTCGGTTCCCTTGTCCAGAAACCCTTTCGGTTCCCTTGTCCAGAAACCCTTTCGGTTCCATTGTCCAGAAACCCATTCGGTTCCCTTGTCCAGAAAGCCTTTCGGTTCCCTTGTCCAGAAACCCTTTCGGTTCCCTTGTCCAGAAACCCTTTCGGTTCCATTGTCCAGAAACCCATTCGGTTCCCTTGTCCAAAAACCCTTTCGGTTTTCTTTGTCCAAAAACCCTTTCGGTTCCCTTGTCCAGAAAACCCTTTCTGTTCACTTGTCCAGAAACCCTTTCGGTTCCCTTGTCCAGAAGCCCTTTCGGTTCCCTTGTCCAGAAACCCTTTCGGTTCCCTTGTCCAGAAACCCTTTCGGTTCCATTGTCCAGAAACCCATTCGGTTCCCTTGTCCAGAAAGCCTTTCGGTTCCCTTGTCCAGAAACCCTTTCGGTTCCCTTGTCCAGAAACCCTTTCGGTTCCATTGTCCAGAAACCCATTCGGTTCCCTTGTCCAAAAACCCTTTCGGTTTTCTTTGTCCAAAAACCCTTTCTGTTCCCTTGTCCAGAAACTCTTTCGGTTCCTTTGTCCAAAAACCCTGTCGGTACCCTTGTCCAGAAACCCTTTCGGTTCCCTTGTCCAGAAACCCCTTTCGGTTCCCTTGTCCAGAAACCCTTTCGGTTCCCTTGTCCAGAAAGCCTTTCGGTTCCCTTGTCCAGAAACCCTTTCGGTTCACTTGTCCAGAAACCCTTTCGGTTCCCTTGTCCAGAAACCCCTTTCGGTTCCATTGTCCAAAAACCCTGTCGTTAACCTTGTCCAGAAACCCCTTTCGGTTCCATTGTCCAGAAACCCTTTCGGTTCCATTGTCCAGAAACCCTTTCGGCTCACTTGTCCAGAAACCCTTTCGGTTCCCTTGTCCAAAAACCCTGTCGGTACCCTTGTCCAGAAACCGTTTCGGTTCCCTTGTCCAAAAACCCTTTCGGTTCCCTTGTCCAGAAACCCTTTCGGTTCCCTTGTCCACAAGCCCTTTCGGTTTCCTTGTCCAGAAACCCTTTCGGTTTCCTTGCCCAGAAACCCTTTTCGTTTCCTTGTCCAGAAACCCTTTCGGTTCCCTTGTCCAAAAACCCTGTCGTTAACCTTGTCCAGAAACCCCTTTCGGTTCCATTGTCCAAAAACCCTGTCGTTAACCTTGTCCAGAAACCCCTTTCGGTTCCATTGTCCAGAAACCCTTTCGGTTCCCTTGTCCAGAAACCCCTTTCGGTTCCCTTGTCCAGAAACCCTTTCGGTTCCCTTGTCCAAAAACCCTTTCGGTTCCCTTGTCCAGAAACCCTTTCGGTTCCCTTGTCCACAAGCCCTTTCGGTTTCCTTGTCCAGAAACCCTTTCGGTTTCCTTGCCCAGAAACCCTTTCGGTTTCCTTGTCCAGAAACCCTTTCGGTTCCCTTGTCCAAAAACCCTTTCGGTTTCCTTGTCCAGAAACCCTTTCGGTTCCCTTGTCCAAAAACCCTTTCGGTTTAATTGTCCAGAAACCCTTTCGGTTCCCTTGTCCAGAAACCCTTTCGGTTCCCTTGTCCAAAAACCATTTCGGTTCCCTTGTCCAGAAACCCTTTCGGTTTCCTTGTCCAGAAACCCTTTCGGTTCCCTTGTCCAGAAACCCTTTCGGTTCCCTTGTCCAAAAACCCTGTCGGTACCCTTGTCCAGAAACCCTTTCGGTTCCCTTGTCCAAAAACCCTTTCGGTTCCCTTGTCCAGAAACCCTTTCGGTTTCCTTGTCCAGAAACCCTTTCGGTTCCCTTGTCCAGAAACCCTTTCGGTTCCCTTGTCCAAAAACCCTGTCGGTACCCTTGTCCAGAAACCCTTTCAGTTCCCTTGTCCAGAAACCCTTTCGGTTCCCTTGTCCAGAAACCCTTTCGGTTCCCTTGTCCAGAAACCCTTTCGGTTCCATTGTCCAGAAACCCATTCGGTTCCCTTGTCCAAAAACCCTTTCGGTTTTCGTTGTCCAAAAACCCTTTCGGTTCCCTTGTCCAGAAAACCCTTTCGGTTCACTTGTCCAGAAACCCTTTCGGTTCCATTGTCCAGAAACCATTTCGGTTCACTTGTCCAGAAACCCTTTCGGTTCCCTTGTCCAGAAACCCTTTCGGTTCCCTTGTCCAAAAACCCTTTCGGTTCCCTTGTCCAGAAACCCTTTCGGTTCCCTTGTCCAAAAACCATTTCGGTTTCCTTGTCCAGAAACCCTTTCGGTTCCCTTGTCCAAAAACCCTTTCGGTTCCCTTGTCCAGAAACCCTTTCGGTTCCCTTGTCCAGAAACCCTTTCGGTTCCATTGTCCAAAAACCCTGTCGGTACCCTTGTCCAGAAACCCTTTCGGTTCCCTTGTCCAGAAACCCTTTCGGTTCCCTTGTCCAGAAACCCTTTCGGTTCCCTTGTCCAGAAACCCTTTCGGTTCCCTTGTCCAGAAACCCTTTCGGTTCCCTTGTCCAGAAACCCTTTCGGTTCCATTGTCCAGAAACCCTTTCGGTACCCTTGTCCAGAAACCCTTTCGGTTCCCTTGTCCAGAAACCCTTTCGGTTCCCTTGTCCAGAAACCCTTTCGGTTCCCTTGTCCAGAAAACCCTTTCGGTTCACTTGTCCAGAAACCCTTTCGGTTCCCTTGTCCAGAAACCCTTTCGGTTCCCTTGTCCAGAAACCCTTTCGGTTCCATTGTCCAGAAACCCATTCGGTTCCCTTGTCCAAAAACTCTTTCGGTTTTCTTTGTCCAAAAACTCTTTCGGTTCCCTTGTCCAGAAAACCCTTTCGGTTCACTTGTCCAGAAACCCTTTCGGTTCCCTTGTCCAAAAACCCTTTCGTTTCCTTGTCCAGAAACCCTTTCGGTTCACTTGTCCAGAAAACCCTTTCGGTTCACTTGTCCAGAAACCCTTTCGGTTCCCTTGTCCAAAAACCCTTTCGTTTCCTTGTCCAGAAACCCTTTCGGTTCCCTTGTCCAGAAACCCTTTCGGTTTCCTTGTCCAGAAACCCTTTCGGTTCCATTGTCCAAAAACCCTTTCGGTAACCTTGTCCAGAAAATCTTTCGGTTCCCTTGACCAGAAACCCCTTTCGGTTCCCTTGTCCAAAAACCCTTTCGGTACCCTTGTCCAGAAACCCTTTCGGTTTCCTTGTCCAGAAACCCTTTTGGTTCCCTTGTCCAGAAACCCTTTCGGTTTCCTTGTCCAGAAACCCTTTCGGTTCCCTTGTCCAGAAACCCTTTCGGTTCCCTTGTCCAGAAACCCATTCGGTTCCCTTGTCCAAAAACCCTTTCGGTTCCCTTGTCCAGAAAACCCTTTCGGTTCCCTTGTCCAGAAAACCCTTTCGGTTCACTTGTCCAGAAAACCCTTTCGGTTCACTTGTCCAGAAACCATTTCGGTTCACTTGTCCAGAAACCCTTTCGGTTCCCTTGTCCAAAAACCCTTTTGGTTCCCTCGTCCAGAAACCCTTTCGGTTTCCTTGTCCAGAAACCCTTTCGGTTTCCTTGTCCAAAAACCCTTTCGGTTTCCTTGTTCAGAAACCCTTTCGGTTCCCTTGTCCAAAAACCATTTCGGTTCCCTTGTCCAGAAACCCTTTCGGTTTCCTTGTCCAGAAACCCTTTCGGTTCCCTTTTCCAGAAACCCTTTCGGTTCCACTGTCCAAAAACCCTGTCGGTACTCTTGTCCAGAAACCCTTTCGGTTCCCTTGTCCAGAAACCCTTTCGGTTCCCTTGTCCAGAAACCCTTTCGGTTCCCTTGTCCAAAAACCCTGTCGGTACCCTTGTCCAGAAACCCTTTCGGTTAACTTGTCCAGAAACCCTTTCGGTTCCCTTGTCCAGAAACCCTTTCGGTTTTCTTTGTCCAAAAACCCTTTCGGTTCCTTTGTCCAAAAACCCTGTCGGTACCCTTGTCCAGAAACCCTTTCGGTTCCCTTGTCCAGAAACCCCTTTCGGTTCCCTTGTCCAGAAACCCTTTCGGTTCACTTGTCCAGAAACCCTTTCGGTTCACTTGTCCAGAAACCCTTTCGGGTCCCTTGTCCAAAAACCCTGTCGGTTTCCTTGTCCAGAAACCCTTTCGGTTCCCTTGTCCAAAAACCCTTTCGGTGCCCTTGTCCAAAAACCCTTTCGGTTTTCTTTGTCCAAAAACCCTTTCGGTTCCCTTGTCCAGAAAACCCTTTCGGTTCCCTTGTCCAGAAAACCCTTTCGGTTCACTTGTCCAGAAACCCTTTCGGTTCCATTGTCCAGAAACCATTTCGGTTCACTTGTCCAGAAACACTTTAGGTTCCCTTGTCCAGAAACCCTTTCGGTTCCCTTGTCCAAAAACCCTTTCGGTTCCCTTGTCCAGAAACCCTTTCGGTTCCCTTGTCCAGAAACCCTTTCGGTTCCCTTGTCCAGAAACCCTTTCGGTTCCCTTGTCCAGAAACCCTTTCGGTTCCCTTGTCCAAAAACCATTTCGGTTCCCCTGTCCAGAAACCCTTTCGGTTTCCTTGTCCAGAAAACCTTTCGGTTCCTTTGTCCAGAAACCCTTTCGGTTCCCTTGTCCAAAAACCCTGTCGGTACCCTTGTCCAGAAACCCTTTCGGTTCCCTTGTCCAAAAACCCTTTCGGTTCCATTGTCCAGAAACCATTTCGGTTCACTTGTCCAGAAACCCTTTCGGTTCCCTTGTCCAGAAACCCTTTCGGTTCCCTTGTCCAGAAACCCTTTCGGTTCCATTGTTCAGAAACTCTTTCGGTACCCTTGTCCAGAAACCCTTTCGGTTCCATTGTCCAGAAACCCTTTCGGTACCCTTGTCCAGAAACCCTTTCGGTTCCCTTGTCCAGAAACCCTTTCGGTTCCCTTGTCCAGAAACCCTTTCGGTTTCCTTGTCCAGAAACCCTTTCGGTTCCCTTGTCCAAAAACCCTTTCGGTTCCCTTGTCCAGAAACCCTTTCGGTTTCCTTGTCCAGAAACCCTTTCGGTTCTCTTGTCCAGAAACCCCTTCGGTTCACTTGTCCAGAAACCCTTTCGGTTCCCCTGTCCAGAAACCCTTTCGGTTCCCTTGTCCAGAAACCCTTTCGGTTCCCTTGTCCAAAAACCCTGTCGGTACCCTTGTCCAGAAACCCTTTCGGTTAACTTGTCCAGAAACCCCTTTCGGTTCCCTTGTCCAGAAACCCTTTCGGTTCTCTTGTCCAGAAACCCCTTCGGTTCACTTGTCCAGAAACCCTTTCGGTTCCCCTGTCCAGAAACCCTTTCGGTTCCCTTGTCCAGAAACCCTTTCGGTTCCCTTGTCCCGAAACTCCTTTCGGTTCCCTTGTCCAGAAACCCTTTCGGTTCTCTTGTCCAGAAACCCTTTCGGTTCCCTTGTCCAGAAACCCCTTTCGGTTCCCTTGTCCAAAAACCCTGTCGGTACCCTTGTCCAGAAACCCTTTCGGTTCCCCTGTCCAGAAACCCTTTCGGTTTGCTTGCCCAGAAACCCTTTCGGTTTCCTTGTCCAGAAACCCTTTCGGTTCCCTTGTCCAAAAACCCTTTCGGTGCCCTTGTCCAAAAACCCTTTCGGTTTTCTTTGTCCAAAAACCCTTTCGGTTCCCTTGTCCAGAAAACCCTTTCGGTTCCCTTGTCCAGAAAACCCTTTCGGTTCACTTGTCCAGAAACCCTTTCGGTTCCATTGTCCAGAAACCATTTCGGTTCACTTGTCCAGAAACACTTTAGGTTCCCTTGTCCAGAAACCCTTTCGGTTCCCTTGTCCAAAAACCCTTTCGGTTCCCTTGTCCAGAAACCCTTTCGGTTCCCTTGTCCAGAAACCCTTTCGGTTCCCTTGTCCAGAAACCCTTTCGGTTCCCTTGTCCAAAAACCATTTCGGTTCCCCTGTCCAGAAACCCTTTCGGTTTCCTTGTCCAGAAAACCTTTCGGTTCCTTTGTCCAGAAACCCTTTCGGTTCCCTTGTCCAAAAACCCTGTCGGTACCCTTGTCCAGAAACCCTTTCGGTTCCCTTGTCCAAAAACCCTTTCGGTTCCATTGTCCAGAAACCATTTCGGTTCACTTGTCCAGAAACCCTTTCGGTTCCATTGTTCAGAAACTCTTTCGGTACCCTTGTCCAGAAACCCTTTCGGTTCCATTGTCCAGAAACCCTTTCGGTACCCTTGTCCAGAAACCCTTTCGGTTCCCTTGTCCAGAAACCCTTTCGGTTCCCTTGTCCAGAAACCCTTTCGGTTTCCTTGTCCAGAAACCCTTTCGGTTCCCTTGTCCAAAAACCCTTTCGGTTCCCTTGTCCAGAAACCCTTTCGGTTTCCTTGTCCAAAAACCCTTTCGGTTCCCTTGTCCAGAAACCCTTTCGGTTCCCTTGTCCAGAAACCCTTTCGGTTCCCTTGTCCAGAAACCCTTTCGGTTCCATTGTCCAGAAACCCTTTCGGTTCACTTGTCCAGAAACCCTTTCGGTTCCCTTGTCCAGAAACCCTTTCGGTTCCATTGGCCAGAAACCCTTTCGGTTCACTTGTCCAGAAACCCTTTCGGTTCCCTTGTCCAGAAACCCTTTCGGTTCCATTGTTCAGAAACTCTTTCGGTACCCTTGTCCAGAAACCCTTTCGGTTCCATTGTCCAGAAACTCTTTCGGTACCCTTGTCCAGAAACCCTTTCGGTTCCATTGTCCAGAAACCATTTCGGTTCACTTGTCCAGAAACCCTTTCGGTTCCCTTGTCCAGAAACCCTTTCGGTTCCCTTGTCCAGAAACCCTTTCGGTTTCCTTGTCCAGAAACCCTTTCGGTTCCCTTGTCCAAAAACCCTTTCGGTTCCCTTGTCCAGAAACCCTTTCGGTTTCCTTGTCCAAAAACCCTTTCGGTTCCCTTGTCCAGAAACCCTTTCGGTTCCATTGTCCAGAAACCCTTTCGGTTCACTTGTCCAGAAACCCTTTCGGTTCCCTTGTCCAGAAACCCTTTCGGTTCCCTTGTCCAGAAACCCTTTCGGTTCCCTTGTTCAGAAACCCTTTCGGTTCACATGTCCAGAAAACCTTTCGGTTCCCTTGTCAAGAAAACCTTTCGGTTCCCTTGTCCAGAAACCCTTTCGGTTCCCTTGTCCAGAAACCCTTTCGGTTCCATTGTCCAGAAACCCTTTCGGTTCCATTGTCCAGAAACCCTTTCGGTTCACTTGTCCAGAAACCCTTTCGGTTCTATTGTCCAGAAACCCTTTCGGTTCCATTGTCCAGAAACCATTTCGGTTCCCTTGTCCAGAAACCCTTTCGGTTTCCTTGTCCAAAAACCCTTTCGGTTCCCTTGTCCAGAAACCCTTTCGGTTCCCTTGTCCAGAAACCCTTTTCGGTTCCCTTGTCAAAAACTCTTTCGGTTCCCTTGTCCAGAAACCCTTTCGGTTCCCTTGTCCAAAAACCCTTTCGGTTCCCTTGTCCAGAAACCCTTTCGGTTCCCTTGTCCAGAAACCCTTTCGGTTCCCTTGTCCAGAAACCCTTTCGGTTCCCTTGTCCAGAAACCCTTTCGGTTTCCTTGTCCAGAAACCCTTTGGGTTCCCTTGTCCAGAAACCCTTTCGCTTCCCTTGTCCAAAAACCCTTTCGGTACCCTTGTCCAGAAACCCTTTCGGTTTCCTTATCCAGAAACCCTTTCGGTTCCTTTGTCCAAAAACCCTTTCGGTTCCCTTGTCCAGAAACCTCTTTCGGTTTCCAGCAGCAGCGGTTCGCCGATAAACTTCTCTCACATTACCGTCGCAAAAGCGCCTCCCAAACTCACTGCGACCCGAAGTCGCCGAAACTCCCATCCACAGCCGGCTCGTCACACACAAACACCGGTTGATTGAAAGGCTTATTACGGGCTTGACAAATCTCCACCACTTAACACTGTGATTTAAGGGACTATCGGCGTGTCCCGGCCTCGGCATCGATCAAATCATCATCAAGTGGCGTTCGGCTGCCTTAATTTATTCTCTCTCACACAGGATGGTAAGCGCTTGCCCTTTAATAAACCCGGCCTTCCTTCCTGCCTTCCTTATCGTGGTCCATAATTAATTGAGTCCCATTACCGGGTATTATGCGACCACCACCATCACCCGGGCATGCCCCGTAAAAGAAAAGGGATCACCACCCTGTCCAATTTACGTGAATTCACATTCCACCACCACCACCCGCCCCACGCCATCCACCCCCTCCCCCCAACGACCAACCCGCACGCACATCCTTTTTCCATCATCATAGATGGAACACCGTGTAATCCCCTCATCCAGGATCCATCCATCTGTGTTTTATGCGTACATTTGTCAAACTTCCTATCAAGTCTCTAATACAACTTTCGCACATACGTCAACGTACATTTGACACACAGGACCTTATACAGGACCCCCCTCCACACACACACAGAGACGCAGAGACACAGCAGAGAGACGAGAGAGTGCGCAGCCAACAAGCGAGCGAACACAACATATTGTTATCTGCTCATCCTGATCCTTATTACCTTTTGCACTTTTGTTTAGACGACGAGTATCCTTCATTGGCTCGCACTGTGCCAGTCTCTGGCAATATTTTGTATCCACCACCGATGGTGGAGGAGAAGGACGAATGCCGCTAATGGAGGACGAGACAGGATGTACGACACCAGTGTTCTCTGGTTTTGATCCCGCTCCAGACCGCCACTCCTTGCATTTCTTTTTATGTTCCCAAATATCCGAATCAGAATTGTGAGGCTTGGTTCCTTCTTCTTTTTTTTTCGGTCGCCTGTCACACGGTGTGCTTGTGTGTGCCCGCAGACGGGGTAGATAGGTACTCGTGGAAACAAAACAAAAAACATAACCAAGAGCTCGAGCTATCGTAAAGTTTTATGGCATTATTACTCTTTCGGGTGTTTTATAGGCGAGCCGAAACCGGCGGGGGGAAAAGTGCTGAAAATTCGGATATCTATCCCAGCAGCACTGCCACTGAGTCAGTCAGTCAGTCTGTCAGTCGGGCGGGCTGGCATATCAACTTTACAGTCACCCCAGTCGGGAGGACATCTCTTCCGCCGATCCGACGGCACACACATTTCGCTCGCATGTGCCGGGGCTGCCGGCTGCTGGCTGCTGGCTGGAGCTAAGTCTTTCATGGCGTGCCTCTGGATGGGTTGGTTGTTTGCTAAATAATATTCTCAATCTACGTAATTTAATAATGCACGTGGGAGGGGATGTTGCGGGCGGCTGACATTCTTCTTATTTGTTTTTTTTTTCTTGTTCACCTCCTTCTTCATCATTTGGGGGCGGTTGGTGTATCCCGGGGGATTCGATAAGGCATGCGGTAATAAAAATGAATTAGACGAACGCGACGAAGAAAGAAGCAGCTATACGTTCGACTTTCCACCCCCGTTGTGCGCAGCGAAGGTGTGAACAGGCAGTGTCCTTGATGCCCGAATAAATTATGTATCTTGACGAGAAAAATGGAAGCAACCGCCACCCACATCGAGGTGGAAATCATTTCATCACTTTGAAAGCCACCATCAGCACTTAAGCGCTTGAGCGCACCCCTTTGGCCAAGGAATCGAAATCCAACCGTCCGTCCGAATGAAGGACACCGCAAGAAGAAGAGAAAAGGATTAATTACACTTAATTTGCGGTTGACTAGTGATAATGATGATGGCAAAGCCAAAGTGAATGAAAGCACCGCAAGAAGTGAAAATAATTCCACTAATTAACACTTAATGGTCGGGCCTAATGATATAAATCCATTACCGTCCAGACAGGTCCTCGGGACGTCCGAGCCTCCGCTTTATATTAAGTGCCACGTCGGCAGGTCGGACGGTCACTCGAGTCGATGGCAGCCCGGTGAAATGGCGACGAAGTTCCACATTGACAAGTCAATTAGCTGGTGGGTGACCAGTCCGCAGGAACGACGGAGAAGCGTCGAGACGTCGTTCGCTCGGGATCTCGGCGATTTCCTCCGGCACACGTCGCTGCATTGCTACTCGAAGTTGGCCGAGTCCTCGTATGGATTCTGGGAGAGGTATGTGGTATGTGCGGGTGCATGTCCCATGTTTCATTTTTATCCTTCAAGGGTCATCTGGTTTTGTGTGCACGCGCTGGCTGCCAGCATGCTGATTGTGTTCCTGTCGGACGCTTGGGCCGGTTTCGCACAGCAGTACTTTGCGACGACGTTGTTCGATCCCGTGTACCCGATCGAGTGGGTGCCGTTCCCTGCAGTCTCAATTTGCTCGAACAACAGGATGTCACGACGGAAGGCCGCAGCCTATGCCGAGCAATTGTGAGTTTAGCCCGTCTGTCCGTGTCCGCCTGAGGTCAGTGGGTATTGTCTGCTGTTTCACAGGAGCAAAGCTGACCCGAACAAAAGGAACTTGACGTTCTTCATGGAGCACATCAGATTGCTCGGCCTGCTGTACAACAACGACGTCGTTTCGCTGGACACCGCTGATGGCTATCTGTTCCAGCAGTTTTTGGATTTCTACGACACCGGCCTGAATGAGAGCTACTACAATACGCTGCGAAAGATGGACATGGTGAGTTGCGAATGCTATTGCGATTGATGCTGAACAGATGGAATGAATGGATTGTCGATGAGGACTGGGTTGGAGTCGCGGCAGTGGAGCGGCTCGTTTAATGTCCTCACTTGACAAAGGGTTTCTTAAAGGCATTGCTTCTGTACAGCAACCTGAGGTGCCAGTACTTTTCTTGATACAATCGGGTCTTGCGACCGTCGGTCAAGTTGAAGCATTTTTGTTTTTTGCGGCAGGTCATTTGCGACATGTTACATTGTTGATTGTGTGGATACTCGATGGAACCAAAACAGGTGTGCTCCGAAAGCGCGATTGTTTCACTTTACATGCTGGCACCCTTGGCATTGTTCACTCGCCGAAGGAGGTTAACTTTGACTTCAAAATCCTGTGGCTCAGGTTGAGCCTAGAAACCCCTCGTGTTGTTGATATGAATGGCAGGACAACAGCAATGGCTCATTGCGTTGGCGATCAGTGCTTACACCTTACTCTAGCTGGGACTTGACACAAGGCTCGAATCAAGGGAAAATAGCATACAAACAAGCGCTGCCTTCGCTCTTTGTGGCAGATGACGCAGTTTTTCAACCTATTTTTGCCGACCCATCCCATCGCACCTCTTGAATGGTGGTTAGGTCTGTCTTATAGGCTTCTAAGGCCTTCACAAGTTCATCGGCTGTGATTGGTCTGTTAAGGGACCTCACATACCACGTACAGAATTGAAAATCGTTGTCGTTGTCCATGGTGGTCAGGAGCAGAGTAGTCCGTATCCGAGGCTGTCGTCCATGAACTAAGCCACGCGAAACACCCGAACCTGGAAGACCGGCTCCTGGATTAAGCCTCTAGAGAAAGAGCCGCTGCATACATTGGTTTACCTCCAAGCGGTTGCAGCAAAGGCTATCCAGAAGAAGCTTGACCTTTGCATTTACAGGGATCGTTGCTGGCATCTCGCCAAGTTCAGAGTAAGCAACATTGCCCTGGATGCACAGGCCAATGCCGTCCCTCTGCAGTCTTTGCTTCAAGCAAATATGTATGTCCTTTGCATCTGTCAATCAATTTAAGTCCATACGAGTGCTGACTATGACATCAGACTAAACCATGTTCCAGCCTTCTTCTTTTGATCATAGAAGTCACTTTAGTTCTCGCTTCACTTTCAGCTCACGCCCCCTTGTCAGCAGATAATCATGAAGTGCTGGGTGGCGGGAAAAGCAGTCGATTGCTTCTTTAACTCGACCTTCCAGAGAACACTGACCTCGCACGGCTTTTGCTGCACCTTCAACAGTGACAACAGGTAAGACGTCCATTCACAGTCGCATCGCATCCACCATCACGAGACTCTTCCCAGATACCTATCGCGCGACAAAAACACCCGTTTGACTTCCCCCGACCTGGGTGTGGTGGTGTTCCTCAACACAAGCTCCGCGGATATCTTCTACCCCGACCTGCGCTTCGACGGGACGGTCGTAAGGCTCATCTGGCTATCCGCTAGCCCATCCCATTATCCACCATTTCTTGCTTCTTTCTCGATTAGGTCCTGATTCATGCGCCTAACAAATATCCGGACATGTCATCGGGCGGTACGCAGGAAGTGTTCATCACAAACGGGCAGGATAACTTCCTGTCCGTTTCACCGTATGTCATAGACAGCGTCCACAATCTGCGCCAGTTCAGCCCCAGAACGGTGAGTGATTGAGAAGCGACCACCTCATAAAGTATGCATGTCTTCTTTTCTCCGTTTTTTTGTGAAGAGAAATTGCTTCTTCGACGACGAGAGTCCCAGTCTGTACAAATTGGAGCAACTCAGGTACAGCTTCAATAATTGCGTTTCCCGGTGTCGCATCAGGAGCATCATCAACCTGTGCAACTGTCTGCCGTTCTACCACCCAGTGGCGCTCGCCCCGAACGAAACGCGAACGGTCTTCTGCACCCTGCAGCACCTCGACTGCCTGCGACGATACAGCTGTGAGTATTGAATGCCTAACGAGACGAGGGTAATTAAGGTAAAAATGTTTTCAATTTCCGCCTCGTGCGCGCCGGGGAGCCACGACCAGACACGTCCCCTCAATCGAGGCAATCAATCGAGCCTGCATCCTCTAAAACTGATTTTCTGAATTCCTGCTTTCAGTCAAATGGAAGAATGTCCTGTCACGTCGGATAACCGAACCCGGCCTGGAGCGGGAGTCCGAGGACGCCCTCGTCTGCCCGTACTGCCTGCCGTCGTGCGACGATGTAACCTACAAGGTGACCACCCACAACCTGCCCTTGAGGTCGATATACAAGGATGGCCTGCCGTAAGGACATACTCTCGTTTTGTTTCGTTTTTATGACAAACGCGCTCCGCGAACCTTTGTTGACGTGAGCAGGACCACGCCAACCGAGGCTCGGATGAGCGTCATTTTTTATGCACCCACCCACTCGCCGTCTGTGTCGTTCCAGGGCTCGTGACCGAAACGATGTCACCGTACTACGGGTGTACTTTGCCGAGACGTATGTCAAGTACTACCGGCAGATTGTAAAGAATTCATGGTACGAGGCGTTTAGTAAGTGCATGCGATGTCGTGGGGGTGGCGGCGGCGAGTACATTGTCGCCGTCGTCGTCCCCGTGCGCGGAATTTACGCAGTTTCAGCGTCTCTTTCTTTTTCATTTCTTCCTTTGGCAGGCAGCATTGGGAATTATTGCGGCATCCTCCTCGGAATATCGCTGGCTATCATCCTCGAGTTTGTGTTCTTTATAGGGCGACAAATTATTTTAGCCCTAAACCAGGGGCGACAAAATGGAGTTCAAGCATTAACCATTTATCCTTAGGTGTGCCATAAAGTCAAAGGTACTCAACGCCGCCGTCGAGTGGGGCCGCGCCGGGCTGGGCTTTTAAATAATGTTATGTGTAATCATGGATGAATTGCTGCCTGGGTGGGTGGTTGCCGGCTGGTGTCCCCAGCGACGGCGACGACGGTGAGATGAGCCAGGCGGAGCGTAACCTTTAACTTTAACGAGCTACAAATGTGGAATTATGTCAAGTCGGCGAACGTGGGACGTGTGCACCGACACAGGGTAGACGGGCCGCGGCCAATCGATGTATTTATTATTAACAACTTAATGTAGTGTTTTATTGTGCAATAAACAAGTGATTCGATGTATATGGAACGAGTTGCTGCCGTAAAGGTGGATTTTAGTGGTTTGGAACGACGCCAAAGGGATGAGTGGTCGTTACTCCGGTACGAGCAGATTGTGATGTGTGGCAATCGGTCGTTTTGGGTGCATTCTTAAGTCTGCGAAGTGATAACTCACTTGTGTGCGAGGGGTGTTCGGTCTTAATTAGAGCGCCCTAAAATTTGAGCATAAGGGCGCGATGTAGACGGGAGAGTTCGTCAATTTGGGCGCATGGTGTTGTGCATAATTCATCGAGGGAATGCTCTGTTTAAAATTTCAGCGCGGTCATTTGCAGGAAGTGATTCAGAGTCCAGGGGGATGCCAAGGGTGATTGAGTGTCCGGGAGAGGGAGTGACCAATCTTGGTTTGGGTCACATCTTGGACCATCGTATACACGGTTAAGCCCTGCTCCTGCTCATTAGAGATGGACGCCTAGAAGACACATCAATTTGGTGTGCCGGTCAGACCGCCTGTCGGCCATACGCCCCCTAAGTAGCGATCAATGTGACATTGGAATTGCATGCAGGGGTGCGTTTTGGAGTGGGACCGAGAATATGTAGAATTTGGGTTGAGGAGTTGAGATTTCATTTCTCTCGCAAAACTCCTGAGTTCCAGTGTGAGCATCAGATCGATTGAAATTATTTCCAGCATTTTGAAAGCATGGACACATACATGCGGACTCGCTGATACGGACATTGTACTCTTCACCAGAAGATACAAAACCCTCAGCTTGACCCCCCACTGCGGATTGATGGCAAGCTAAACTGGAAACTTAACATTTTTAACCGCGAAAAAGCTTTTAGATGCAAGTGTGGTTTACAACCACGCATCGCCTACTGGACTTTAACCTATATTGTCGGACCGAAACTTCTGTATAGAGTCTCAGTTTGGTGGACGACACTAAACAAGGCTATCAACTGCAACGCACGCAACTGAGTACAAAGACTGGCTTGTCAAGTGCATTAGAGGAGCACTGAGAAGAGTCTGAGTCCCCCAGACGGACTGAATATTCTCCTCCATCTTCCACCACTGGAAATATTTGGAAAACAAACAGCAGCCAGCAGAGGCCTGAGACTCAAAACACTCCAACTGTGGTTCGACCTCAACACTGGCCACTCAACCATTCTCAAGGAATTCAACTTCTTTCCTAGCGACACTGAGCGCCTAGTAACCCAGGCTATCTTCGAGAAGAAATTCTCGATCGGCATTCCCTTCAGATCGGACTGGATGTCTGGTAGGCAGACGTTGGATGATAGCGTATTTTCACTGACGGATCGAAAAGTATGGGTGCGGGTGCCTATTCTCAAGATCTCTACATTACTATCTCCTTGAAACTCCCTGATCACTGTAGGGTTTTCCAGCCAAAACCATAGCGATTAAAGAAACGTTGTCATCGCTCAAAAACAAAGTGCTCTCAAAAAGGAATATCACCATCTGTTCCGACAGACAGGCCGCTTTAAAATCCCTGGACAATGTCATGTTGAACACAAGAACATGCCTTGATTGCAGGCTTCCTCTTAACGAGATGGCTGAGCTTTTTGACATCCACCTCATGTGGGTGCCGGGACACTGTGACATTCCAGAAAACTGCAAAGACGATGACCTCGCCAGGTGTGGCATAATCTCATTCCTATCAATAGCAGGGGTACCACCTTCCATGCAGTCTACCATCTTTAGCCTTAAAACAAAAGAAATCTGGCCATCACTTAACCTAAAACGGTCACTCAGTCTACTTAGACTCAGCAAGCACTTATTAAGGACCCTCATTGGAGTCATAACCGGCCACTGTGCAATTGGCACTTATGCCCGCAGGATGGGTGCCCCCTATTTTGATATACCATACCTAGGGGCCTAATATTTCGGTAACATAATTAAGCTACACAACATCGACAGCTAAATCGCTTTACTACAAGGACCATGTTCCGATGTTAGAAGAAGTCAATCCGCGTGGTATCACAATGGGCCTACTCTGGCCTAAGGGTGACTGACTTAGCAGTCAGACACTGCAACCTAACATAACCTAGCTTAAGTGAACTCAAGACACAGAATTTATATACTTCATAGTAAACACTTCGTTCAGTTCCATGTAGCTTCTTTAAGTTTCGTTGAGTTTCATTTAGTTTGGTTAGGTTGGTTGAAAGAAAACCAAGAAAAGGCCAATTGTTCCGCCACGTTGATTATTCAAAGAAAGAAACTAGTTTCGTTTACAAATCTTACCATTGTTTGGGACAGCGGATAGTAGCATGATCGTACTTGAAATTACTTGACCAGTTGAGGCGAGAGCATGGCAATCGCAGAGAAGTAGTTGTTTCATTACAAATTCGTTTTCTTTTGTTTACTGACGGATGAATGAATTGCATCCCCGTCTACGTACGCAAATAACAGTGGCTGTTGAAATTTTGCTTCAGCAGTCTTATGAACACCAATGAGGAATATATTATGGATAAATAATGTAGTTCGTGCGGTTTGCTAAGAGGTGGCGTAACATGTATTATTCCATTGGAACATGCGTTGGAAAGCTACTGTCATTGTACGTCATTTCAGTATGTGTTACTCATTTGAAGCGTAAACAACAATGAGTTCTTCTTCAATAATATCAAAAAATCTGTAATATGAAGAAAACAGCTGTCGAAAGTCATCTTATAATGATGGGAGTTTATGGTGAACATGTGCTAGCTGAGGAAACGTTTCAAAAGTGGTTTGAACGATTTGAAGTGGTGATTTTGGCTTGGAAGACGATGAACGTCCCGAGCAGCCAACAAAGTATGAAGATGAAGAACTTTAAGCATTACTCTATGAAGATTGTCGTCAACCACACGAGAGCTCGCAGAATCTTTGTGTGTCACTCAAGCAGCCATTTCAAAAGAAAGGAACTTGGTTTCCACATGAACTCAAGCAGAGCGACGTCGAAAGGCGGTTTTGCATGTCCAAATAGCTGTTGGAACGTCACAAAAGGAAGTCATTTTTGTATCGGATTGTTACTGGTGATGAAAAATGGATCCATTACAACAAGCCCAAGCGCAAAAAATCATATGTGAAACTTGGCTAACCAGCCAAATCAATGTCGATGCTCTGTATTTGGTGTTATTACAAAGGTGTGCCGTATTATGAGCTGCTAAGACAGGGTCATACCACCGAACACAATTAATCCGATTGAAGAGAGTAGTAGCCGAAAAACGCCCGGATTATACGACGCGATACGAGGCAATAATTGCCATCATGTCAACGTTCGGCGCCACCAGTGGATGCGAGTGAGTTCTACCTTACCCGTCTTATAGCCCAAACCTTGCACCTTCTGACCATCATGTGTTCCAATCGATGCAGAACGCCCTCACTGAAATGCGGTTCACTTGAGAGCGAATATGAAAAATCTTCTTCGGATGTTCTGTTTTCAAGCAAAATGAAACCAATCCAATCACCAACCTAAATTTAAGGAGCTGAGGATTATCTATTGGACAAATGGGCTTGAGGTCTCATCGTCGTTTGAAGTGTTGAGCAATCACTTATTGCAATTTTTTTGCAATGGTTAAAAAATCGCAATCGCAGTCTGCTCTCAACTGTGATTTAAACTGCGATTGCTCTCAATTCGTCTTACATTCGAAGCTGCTCTGGTGTTGCAAACTGCTCTTGCGTTCCAACTGTACTAATCTGTTGTTAAGTTATAAACTTCGATTAAGTCCCAAACTGCTCTTTATTCGCAGTCACACCTATGACTATGTTGCTATTTTGTCAAAATCACAATCGCAGTTTTATACATACGCATTATCTGTTCGTTTTTATCACAACAAGGTTAATTTGAAATGAAGTGTGTGTAAATACTCTAACTTTGTTTGCAATAAGTACGTTCACATTTTACTGCCGGGTAGAGTACAGTATGGAAGTTCTTACTTCTCAACTTTTTCCCTCGGTAGTACAATGTGAACACTAGTCGCACGACCGCATCATTCACGTTTCAGATTTCAACGGGCGAGCATAAGAGGATGAATAAAAATACTGTATTTTCGATAGAGCTTCGGTTCGTGTGTTTATTTAGGACATCATCTTGACTGAATGAAGAAAATGCGCTCCGGTGCTGATGCCACGAAGTTACCCTCACAACTGCGTGGTACAATGTGAACGCACAGCTGGTGCGTTGCTCACGCTTCTTCAACGTTCTCTGTTCGAATACGGCTAAAGCCAAAGGGCACTACTATTTTTTCAAGGAAATAGCAATCTCACTTATAGCTGCATTTGTAAAATCGCAACTTAGCCCATCACTAGTCGTTTGTCCGATCTGGCATAAAATTAATCAAATGCGGATAACTAACAAGACGCACAGAAGATTCTCTCTAAGTCGAATTATCAATTTTTTAACTCAATGTATCATCAGTTCGTTGAATTTACCGTGTCGTGATCGTCAAGATAAAAATGTCTCGATAGGGAACATTTGTTGTGAACGAGCCTTTATTTTGTTTTTTGTTTGTTTGCTATGACATCTGTGAAAAATATTTAGTATACATCAAGTCATTGAACAGACAAAATCATATTTTTTCATCGTTTTAAAAATGTCGAATTTTGTACCAGGAAGTGATGATTTGCGGAAAGCATTACCATAATTTTTTGTTTTCATTTGAAGAAAAGTGCTGCAGTCGCCTCGAATGCTTGGCGAGGCATACGGTGATCATGCTCTATCAGTAGCAACATGCAAAAGATGGTTTCAACGGTTCAGAAATAATGATTTTGATGTGAGAAATGAAGAACGTGGAAGACCACCAAAAAAGTTCGAAGACGGTGAATTGCAAACGGTATTGGATGGAGATGACACTTTGAGTCAAAGGCAAATGGCAGCAATGTTATATATTGTACAACAAACAATTTCGGACCGTTTAAAAGCTATGGGAAAGATCCAAAAGTGTGGAAAATGTGTGCCACATGAAGTGGATGAAAGACAGATGGAAAACCGAAAACACTTGTGAAACACTTGTGAAATTTTGCTTCAAAGACACGTAAGAACATCGGTTTTGCATCGAATTGTTACTGGCGATGGAAAATGGTTTTATTTTAAGAATCCTAAACGGATCCGGGACAACCATCAACATCGACTGCAAAACCAGATCGATTCGGCAAGAAGACAATGCTGTGTGTTTGGCGGGACCAGAAAGGTGTGGTGTACCACGAGCTCCTAAAACATGGTGAAACCGTTAATACTGATCGCTACCGACAACAAATCAATTTGAACCACGCATTGATCGAGAAACGACCAGAATTGGCCAGAAGACACGGCAAGGTAATTTTGCTCCATGACAATGCACCTGCACACAAAGCCAAACCGGTTCAGGATACAATCAAAACACTTTGGAGCAGCTACCCCACCCGCCGTAGTCACCAGACTGGGCTCCTTCCGATTACCATTTGTTTTCATCGATGGGACACGCATTGGCTGAGCAGCACTTCGATTCCTACGAAGAAGTCGAAAATTTGGTGTCTGATTGGTTTGCTTTAAAAGAAGAACAATTTTATTGGCGTGGTATTCACAAATTGCCAGAAAGTAGGTCAAAATGTGTAGAAAACAATGGCCAATACTTTGAAAAAAATGTTCTTACTTTCCCATAAACAATTAGTGTTTTATTTTCAAAAAAACCATACCGGTATACCAGGTGTTATGAAGCATATAAGGACTTGCAGAGAGTCGAGCTGAACACATTCAATATATTAATTCCAAGCCCGATTCTCCAATCTTGGCTAGAGGAATAAATTCCCGCGCATCAATGGTCTCAATCTCTATAAATATAAATCAATATGTGTTTGCTTGCATGTCCCTTAAATGGTAAGAGATAGAGCACTGAGTTCTTTGGCAACTTTGCTCAGAATTGTCTAAAAAAGGTTTTGGCCCAGAAATTTGGAAATGAACGCGACAGCCCCACTCGTTTTGTGCGTCATATTGTTCCCCCACGAGTGGAAGGGACCTACAGTTTTATGCCGACTTTGAAAGGCAAAGTTTGAGAAGATTTTTCCAAAACAGTTGTACCATTTGGGAATTGTCGAAAGAAGTGGGGCGGTGAAAATTATTTTTATCGTACAGACCAGGGATCGAACATAGACGTCGGGATTTATGCACATACCCACACAGCCGCCGGCGAGCACAATGCTCTTAATGAAGCGATTAAAAGCTATGCGGCTAAAACGGGTCTGGCGTTGAACGAGGTAATACATGCCAAGCCCAGCTTTGTCCAGGGCAGGAACTGTGCATCAGCGAAAGAGGATTTTATTCCTTATGACATGACCAACTCACACATCGTGTGCAGCTTCTCGCCTTTGAAACTCGCTCTTTTGTGGGTATGACCAGTCCATTGCCACTTACGTCGTTCAATAGTGATGTCTATAGGTTCGTGGCCCATTTTTTGATAAAGATGTTTGAGATACGGTTCGTCCAGTATATCCGTAATATGCTTCGTAGGCACCGGTTCACACACATGTGTAGCCTACTTGTGATGATGGCGACATTTGAGGGAGAAAAGTCCTAGCTTGGCTGGAGAGGCTTGTTGGCTAGAGCCCAGTCCGCCCTGGCTGTAGCGCTAGGCAAGGACGGAGAACAAGTTTTAGCTTAGGACTTAAGCTAATAGCATCACTCTCAGACCACATTCCGCAAGTAAAACACCTCCAAATTTGATACAAAAATGCTTCGATGTGAATTTGATTGGCAAACTGCCGTGCATTTAATTAAAACGAATAAAACGTTGCAAAAATGTATAAATAAGACCACAAGCAGATGTAATTTAGGAGCCGTAGGCCTAAATGATGGCGCACACCAACCGTCTTTCTATCCCTCCCCTTCTTCTCCAGCAAACCCTTTCCTTCCCGTTTAGTTCATAGTCCTCGCCCCTTTGGCGTCATCAATTCGATTGCCATTTATGAAATCATCCCATCGACAGTCATCGCCGTCCGTGATGACTTCAATTCCGTCCGCATCTTACGGACAAATGATCAACTTCTGTTGTCGCCTCGCGCCGTTCTTATTACGATCCGCCATAAAACCCTCCCACAGCGTCGGCAGGAGTCGCTCGCCCAGGAAGTACAGCGTTTCGAAGACCACCACCAGCGAGAAGCCCGTCACAATGCCGCATATGTTGCCAACCGTACCTAGGGCACAGCCAACCAGAACCAATTTGTCACTCGCGTCCTAATGTGTCTTATATTACCCCATCTGTCTATCTATCGGATACTTACTGAAAACTTCAAAGAAGGAATTTTTAATAATCTTCCTATAAACCGGAACCGTCTGCTCGGCGAAATACAACTGCAACTTGGTGAGGTCCGTCATGTTGCTGCGGAGGACAGCGCAAAATGGAAAACCCGCGGAGGGGAGGGAAATGCGAAAAGAGGGAAAATGAAAAATGGAAATTCTGGATCATAAATTTTTGAAGACACCACGTGCAGCACACGGCAACACACACTCGTGACTCACAAAATCCGTCCGCCGCTGTAGCGAAATCGATCCAAAGGTAGCGACATCAGTGACACCTTGTATTGAATGTCGGAGCACGCTGGCAGGCACTCGGGACAATAAAGGCCGTCTTCCATTTCATGCTCGAGTCCTCGAACCGCCTGCCTTTGGGTTATGACGTTCATCCATTTAACTGATGGCCAGAATGAAGACGGTAATGTTTGTGAGGAATAAAAATTCAGGTCGAGGCAATCGTGATGGCAATTTCATGAAGCCCGACGCCGCCACCGCTGCCGCAGCAGCCGCAGAGGTGGGCCGAGAGACATGGTTTTATTGCAGCATTGCAATATTAATGCCGGCGGGGTGGCATGGGTGGGCAGCGGCGGAATGACGGATAAACGGAGTCGGTAAACTGGGTCGAATACTTACACTCGTATCGATTAAGACACTCCAGATGCTGCAGTGTACAGTCGACCATCTCGGTGTTGGTGTCCAGGAACTCATGCGGATAGTAGAAGGGTAGGCATTCGCAAAGGACCATGATGCTTCGCATGCGGCAGCGTGTGATGCACTGATTGAGACTGTAGTTGTCGCCGTATATTTTTGGCAGCTCGTTCTCAAAGTAGCATGAACGCTGAAAGAGAGAAAAAGTGAGATGGGCACACTCTCCGTCTAGACGGAACTAAAAACGTTGGTAGATCCATTGGCAATTTGCTTTTCATTTTCGGGCTCAGTTGGTGGCCCGTGGCGTTGTAGGTATGTGCGTCGACCCCAATCTCGATGTCGTAGGTTCGATTCCTGCTCTGTGCGACGAAAATAATTTTCACGACCCCCCCTCTTTCGTGTTACTGACAATGCTCAAAGAGTAATTCTGCCTAGAAAAGGCTTCTCAAACTTGGCCGTTCGGAGTCGGCTAATTGTAGGTCCCTTTCACTCGTTAGAGAACAATAGCACGCACAACACGAGTGGTTACTGAGAAGCTAGGCCCTGGCCCCGTACGGGCTGTAGCGACACCCGTATAATTTTTATTATAAAGTTAACCAGTCAAGGTTATAAAGTCCGAACCGAAGCCTGTAAGGATCATCGTAGTAGAGTCATAGTCGATGCTGAGGATATGGAGAAACCATTTCTGCAGACTGTATAATGGCGACAAAGAACCAAATCCCGCTGTCAGGCAGAACGAACCATTCAACAAAAAGAGACGATGAAGATCAACAATTCCGTCCACCCGACCCGAAGCTAGGATTGCAAAATCTAAACTGAAATCGAACAAGGCTGCAGGAGCTGCCGGCCTACCCGTCGACCCGATACATACAAAAGTAGACCCTCTGAACTGCGCCAACTACAGAGGCATCTGTCTCCTAAGTATCGCATACAAAATCTTATCTGCTGTACTGTGTGAACGCCTAAAGCCATTTGTCAACAACCAGGTCGAAGAAAACCCAGGAGCAACAAAACGATACCCACCACCTTTTCTTCGATTTTAAAGCCGCGTATGATAGCATCCACAGATACGAGCAATACAGAGCAATGTCGAGTTTAGGCATCCCTACCAAACTAGTCCGTTTGTGTAGGATGACGATGGAGAATGCACGCTGCTCCATCAAGGTCGGTAAGGACCTAACCGAGACCGTTGATGTCAAAAAAGGATTCAGACAAGGCGACGCGCTGTCATGCGACTTTTTCAACATCGTTCTTGAAAGAATTGTTCAAAACTCGACCGCCAACACCAGAGGAACAATAGTTCAGAAGTCCGCCCAATTACTCGCATATGCCGACGACATTGACATTATCGGAAGAACGCAGCGTGATGTCAACGGCGGTTTTGTGGGTATGACAACGGAGGCCGCGAAGATGGGTTTAGCGGTCAACGAGGGTAAGAGCAAGTATATGCTTTCAACGAGAAAGGACACCCAGCGCTGACGTCTCGGTCAGAACGTCAAAGCAGACAGATATAACTTTGAGGTGGTCAAAAGCTTTGTCTACCTAGGAACTGCTATCAACTCAGACAACGACACCAGCGCTGAAATCAAACGAAGAATAACTCTTGCCAATCGCTGCTTCTTTGGGCTAAGAAAGCAATTGGTAAACAAAGACCTCTCTCGAACAACCAAGGTAACGCTTTACAAGACCTTAATCGTCCCGGATGAAGCTGCTCTTAGTTGCTTCGAGAGGAAAATTCTTCGGGTGATTTTCGGTCCCGTCTGCATAGATGGTGAGTGGAGGAGGTGATACAACGACGAACTATACGGGCTGTTCAGCGACATCGACTTAGCCAGAAGAGTGAATATCCAACGATTGAGATGGCTAGGTCATGTAGAGCGGATGGGAACCAATGCTCCGGCCCGAAAAGTCTTCAAATTCATCCCCGAAAGACGGCGCAGTAGAGGAAGACCGCGACTCAGGTGGCGCATCCAAGTGGAACGGGACCTAAGCCAACTATGCGTGCGAAACTGGAGACAGATAGCTAAGGATCGAGCTTGCGGGAGACGCTTGTTGGTTGAGGCCCAGGTCCACCACGGACTGTAGCGCCAACTTAAGTAAGTAAGTACCTCTTTGAGGAACACGATCTAACAGGATTGGAGTTATGGAGGGAGGCCATTATTAAAAGACGTTGAAGGAGTTTTTTTTACCCAGAACTGCGTCGAAAATATCTCCCTTTCAACACCATTTGGTTCCAGCAAGATGGAGCAACTGACCCATAGCCAGGCCGATCATGGCAGAGTTTTAGATTTTTGGCCAGACTGCATCAGACTGTGTTTATGGTGTAGTCTTGTAATTTGTACAAAACGAAGCCAACAATTGAACCAATCCATTACGACAATAACTCGACAGCTTTATGCCGCAATGAACAATTTGCTTATCAGGTGTCGCATATGCGTGGATGAGCATGGAAGTCATTTAAGATTTTAAAAACAATTGGCAATACAAAACTAATTGAATTCCCTATCCAATGGAACAAAAATAAATGAAATGCGAATGGTGCACCACTCTGTATATAGAAAAAACAGGTATGTATGCATTGCCTGCTAAGAGCCTGCTTGCTCACAACAGAGTATTCAGTTACCAAAGACCCCCACACTCAGAAGGTTTAAAAGCGAAAAACTGTGACGTCGAAGTCGTTTAGAAAACCCACCAAGAGATGGAGAAATGTCAAGTAACGAATCACTAACTCACACTGTGCCACCGACTATTCACAAGAAAAAAACGCTTGTTCTTTAAGCCTTCACACTGACGTCTCCTGAAGCCTACAGTTTGCCTTCTTACCACCTTAGGACTGTAATGTCTTATGCTGGAAACACTGTCCGTCTTCTTGGGTGAAATGGCCAAATACGAATCCTGCTGACTGGGAATGAATCGCTCGCTGACGCCGCCAGCGGCAACGTCCGCATACGCGCCCTGAGGATGCACCAGTATCTGGAAGAGATCGCAAATTCAAAACTTCGAACACCATTCCTCCCTAAGGTCGTACGATAAACCCGTCGATTTCATGGACATTGTAGAAGGTGTCCTCTGAGAGCGATCTCAATAGCAACGACAATCCCTGTGTGGAACCATAGAGCCGCGACTTTCTCGTCCTCAGGCGATGCCTGCAAGGGAATTTCATTAAGTCCCACCACAGCCTTGCATCACCTTTTACTCACTTGTTCCGCGAGTTGAACGTGCAGCAGTAGCCATACTTCGTCAAGCTCATCTCGAACTCCGACATGCAGTCGAACTGCTTTCCGGCCAAGTGGCACTCCTTCAGGATGTGGGCACATGTCGGCGTCAACTGTGGAGAAACGAGTCTCAGCGGCAACTGAATCAGACCTCCGTTGCATGGGGACTTACCAAATGCATCCTCTTTCGAGTGTCAAAGAAGATATCGTCGTCGTCTGTGTCGAAGAGGTCCAGAAAGCCCTGAAAGTACAGAGCCTTGGTGAGACCTACCACATCCCTGGGCCGGTAGAGGAACGCCAGCATCTTGATGCTCTGGTAGAAAAAGTCAGCGCCGCGCTGTCTTTCGTCCTTTTCGCTCCTGAAATGTGAATGGCTCTCATTCGCGTGCATCTGCGCAAGCATCGAGTGTACTCACAGCCGCTTGGCGTACTCCCACGCGGACGCATTCGAGATTCGGTTGATGGAGCAGATGGACACGGTCGGAAAGGGGATCTTCTCAATCGGGTAGCGCGGGTCAAACAGGGTCACGTCCATGTGCTGATACAGAAACTCGTCCAGCGTGTAGCGCAGGAAAAAGATAAGCACTCCCAGTGTTATCATGTGCAGCCCAAACCAGATCATCCTTCCAAAGAGAGGGGGGTAGACATAACACACACAATCCACCACAAACTGAAACTCACCTCTCTGCGAATCCCTTCTTCTCCTCGACCAGCTTCCCGTAGCCATGCAGCGATACGTGATGCAGGAACTCCTTCAGCGACTGGGCGAAGCCGGAACGTTCCCTCCGCCGGGGCACATTCTCAATCCACCAGGAAGGACTCCACTTCTGCTGACGATCCATGCGATACGGCATCTCGTTCCGATGAGACTCGAACACGGCACACGCCCGAAAATGCTGCGCCAGGACTCACTTCATATAGGTAACGGAAGCAATATCCCCGAATGGCCCGACTTAATTAACTCATTAGGTTAACATGTGAACAGGGTGGCGCAATTAAATTAACTGCTTCGGTGTTTAAACGGATGATTGTCAAGCAATTTGTGCCCGACAATGTCGCCGGAAGGAGGGGGCAGCGACAAGGCACGCCAGTCGTGTCGTACGCAGCGACATGTCCTTGTTTCAATTAAGGAGTCGTTTTATTAATTAAACTGTACCAGCCCATCATTTAAGACGCCACAAGTTGAAGACACCTCGGAACTGGAACTGGCACTGGAACTAGGGCGCGTGTGCTGCTGTCGAAGACTCTGCACTCTTGGGGGAAAAGAATCTGTGTGTGGAAGGAGCAATAATCTTGAATTGCTGGGACTGATGTCGTGAGGATTAGGTTTCATAAAAGTGCTGCGACATCAGTGGCATGTGTGGCGGCATTTTAAATAAAGGAGGACGATGGATGGGGCGTGCTGATGTGTCTGGTTGTTGGAAGCACTTTTTCTGCGAGGACAGGTGCTCTGATTCGTGAAGTGTTGTGTTGCACTTGCAGCATTGATTCTGAATTTGGGACAACGAAGGATGGGCCGCCGAGTCAGCTGGCTCAGGCACGTAGAGTGGTCGCCGTTCAAGAAGGGCTGCTTCGAAAAAGACGGAAGAACGAACTTCTTAGTCAAGGTGGATGCTTCACCTACATCTGATGGCAGAAGACAACATCAACTTAGACTTAGACCAAGGGTGAGCAGCTGCGCAATGGTTCAATTTGTACGGACTAAGATCAGAGAACTGTAGCAGTGCCTCTTCGGAAGAACGTGGTGGCTTGGTGGCCCGCCTTGGTGGCGTTTTGGGTATGTGCGTCGACCCCAAACCTTGACGTCGTAGTTTCGATCCCTGTTCTGTGCGACAAAAAAAAAAAACTTTCTCGGCAACACCTCTTTCCAGTCACCGACAATGCTCGAATAGTATTTCCTGTCTAGAAAGAGCTTCTCAAAATGGGCCGTTCGGAGTCGGCGTGAAACACGAGCGGACAACACGAGCGGTTCCTGAGACCCTAGGCCGTGGCCCTCTACGGGCTTTAACGTCACTCATATTATTGTTATTTGAAATCAAAATTGATCTGAAAACCAAAACTCTTTTGGTCTGTCGGGATTAAATTTGGCCCAGCTAGCTATATTGGCTTTTACCATTATTGTGGAAAACACAATCCAGAAGTGTTGGACCAAACGCCAAAACTACCACAAAGACTTGTCAGGTGTGATCCATGGCATGGCAGCCAAAACTTGGTAGATAGACAGACTGCTGCTCTTGTTGCTTTGCACCTAAATGTCTGAGGTTGCTTTTTCTATAGTCTTTCCGACCAATTGTATTGAATGAATCTAACCCGAGTTTGTTGTTGAGTTTGACTGTTGCAAAAGGGAATTGTTACGTGTTACACAAAACTGTGTCTACGTATTCACAATTTCTGTTCAGGACTCCGTTGTATAAAGCTTCATCGGATACGAAAAAGAATTGGCGAAAGTTCTCAATTGTTGGACGGCACCGGCAACCACTGGCGCAAAAGATTGTTGTCAGATACCTGGGGATCTGGCTAGATCAGTGTCTATATTTTAACAAACATGTAGATGCTGCTCTAGCCAGGGCCCGAAGCGCTTTCGCCCTTACAAAGAGACTGTTTTACAGCAGCCAACTCGATGCAAGGGTAAAGGTAATCTGCTACATGGCCCTCATACGGCCAATGCTCACATATGGCTGTCCCGTGTGGTTCAACGTGAGTGCAAGCTTGATGGAAAAGATTCGGGTGTTTGAGAGGGCTTGTCTTAGGGCTTGCCTTCGCCTCTACAGAACACCAGAGTCCCAGTACAGAAAATTCTACTCTGAGGTCTTATACAACAGTGCGAACCTGATACGAGTGGACAATTTCGTGGTGAAGTTGATTCGAGGTCACACTGCGAGAGCGATGAACTCGGACAATAACCTGATCTCGGGGGCTTACTACCCCAATCCACAGTACCACAAGAGGGTACGTCATAACGGTTTCGTCCCACCAGAAGCCTTCCTCCATTACGATAAGCACGGTCTGATACAGAATGAAAATGCGGTACCGATCCTGTATCACATCGCCAGATCTACTGTGGATGGGCGACTCAACCACGACCGTTCCGTCGCACGAAGAGCTGAGGAAGATCTCCTCCGCTTCAGTATGGCGGTGTCGAGCCGTGATAAGCGGGATGTTGCAATGCAACATCAAAAATGGTGGTGGCTGGGGAGTGAAGGAACTCCCTCTTCGAACCCTTTAGACCCGGGTTAAAAACGGGCATTGCGTATCCCCGAATGGGAAAGCAGTCGGTCAGTCTTACGGCGGTAATTTTTGCTGCCAAAACCTATGGCCGACCTACGTATATTAGTGTTTAAGGTAGTCTTTAAGTTGTTGTAAGTAAGAAACATTGTGCGTCCAACTAGTTTTTAAGCATTTTTGTCTAGTATGTAAGTTTATTATGAATATTGAAATAAAAATGAATTTGAAATGAAATGAAATGACGTATTCACAATTAGTTTGTCCAATAAAAGGGTTCGATCACTGCATTGCGACAGAATGAAACTCACAACTTCAAAGTTTACGGTGCACAATTACGACTTCACTTTTATCACCACAATTAGGCTATTACACTTTTCTTTGCTGCCTTTCAGGCTTACACTTACTACACTTTGATCAATTTTGAACAGATCCCCAAACTGAACTATCCTGCTTCGGCCGCCGTTCCGATATCTATATCAGCCAGCTTTCTTTCTAGAAAACTCTGTCGCCATCTGTCTGTGGAATTTTCCTATGGGCACTTATGTATGTACATTGGGGGTTGATTATATCCAACTGCCCGGTGGCAACGGCGCGGCGCTGTAGCGTTCCCTTGCAATACAACAACCACCAAATGTTTTCCCCGCCGCCACTATGTACAGGAACCCATATAATTCCTAGACTTTGGCGATGGTGGTGGCTTGTGTGTGGCGTTATTATGGCGAAGGATTATAGCCATAATACCACTCGGAATGGTATCCGATTGTTTTCCCGCAGATGGCGCTTTAGATTGATTTGTCCACGTAATAATATTTTGAATTGGGTGAAGCCGAGTTAGTCAACAACAACAGAAGAGCTTCGAGTTGCAGGTCGGTTAGCGTCAATTCCAACTCGAGTTAAGAAAGTTACGGGTTGGCACCTTTCTAATTTGTAGCAGCATTTGGACTCAATCACGGACAGCTAGCCAGAGATTGCGCTAGTTGGAGAGGCATGTTGGTTGAGGCCCAGGTCCACCCCGGACTGTAGCGCCTCACAAAGAAGATTTGGATTTAATTCGAACAAGCTCTGGGCGAATGGTGGTTCTATCGGCCCAGTCAAGATCGCGAAGAGCGAAACGTAGCGAGGAGTGTGGAACGCGAAATGAGGTGTTTGTCTGGCACATAGATCAGACGGGTGGCCCGTGGCGTTGTGGGTATGTGCGTCGATCCCAACCTCGACGTCGTAGGTTCGATTCCAGCTCTGAGCGACAAAACTAATTTTCACGGCCCCACCTCTTTCGAGTCACTGACAATGCTGAAAGAGTATTTCCTGTCTAGAAAAAGCTTCTCAAACTTGGCCGTTCGGAATCGGCATAAAACTGTAGGTCCCTTCCGCTCGTGTGAGAACAATAGCACGCAACACGAGTGGTTGCTGAGAAGCTAGGCCCTGGCCCTCTATGGGCTGTAGCGCCACCCATATTATTATTATTATTATAGATCAGACGAAGGTGATAAGAGACATGGGCTCTCGAAAATTGTTTTGGCCATGGTTTGTCAATTATAAGAATATCACATGGTCCCCTCGCAAAAAATCGACACACAGCAACCTGGCGAGTTCATTGACGGAAGCCAGACTTAAATATCCTCGATGTGCCAACATTCAGGAGGTATTCATGGTCTCTGACCACTGCCTCGTAAAAACACAGACGCCGCACTGTCAGAAGTACGCACCAACCAACAACAGGGAGACTTGACATTGGACGCCTGAGCACACCCGAGTTTGCCAGAGCCTATGAAGAGGAATTAAGCGACAGACTCTCCTTTATGCCCACGTCAAGCACGAACGCCAATGATATGTGGTTGCTTTGCCGGAGGTAGCGAGAACAATCTAAGACTACCATCCCCGGCAAGAAACACGAGTGTGAGCAAAAAACAAACGTGCACCCGACAAGGCGCACCAAAAAGTGCTGCAACGGAAAACAAGAATACTGCAGGACGAGTATCAGGATAGAAGGCGGGAGGAAAGCTAGGGACCTTTTATAAAGAAACTAAAAGTCTGGACTTATGCTTTAGGAAAGGCTCCTCGAACTCGAACAGTCATGTGCTTAAGCAGCACTTCCAACAGCTGCCTGCCCGGGAGAGAGTGACAGAGAATCAGTAAATCCCAACCACACTCGATGAAGTGGTCCTCCAACCTCTCGCCTTTAAGAGGACATCCCTGAAGAATAACAAAGCCGCAGGCTCAGATGCCTTACCATCGGAGCTTTTCAAAGCTGCGGCCAATGTTCTGGTAGAGAGCAAGCACCAGATTCTTTGCCGAAAAAGGGAAGATTAAAACTTGCCCGACGACAGTCGAAGCGAATCCTACCTCTTGCAACAACTACTGAGGTACTCACTGACCTGTCGCCTACAGGGCATAGCCTACAAGATCCCATCCAGCGTACTGCGTGAACGTCTAAAGCCGTTTTTCACCGCACTAATCGACACTAGTGCGTACCAGTGCGGCTTCCGGTCCGGCAATTGAAGAATAGACCAAATATTCACCCTAAGGCAAATCCTGGAGAAGACCAGCTAATTTCAAATCGACACTGGCATCCAGTATCCAGCATCCGGTTTCCCGGCACAAAGCCGCGTGCTGCAGTAAACATCCACCTTGGCTGTGTAGCCAATTTAATTATCCCTTCACAGGACGGCCTCTGGGGCGGCTGCCAAGCATTCCACACTGGTTTCGAGATTGACGGGCTTGGGAAGCCTAGTACTGAAACACCCTCGAAAATTGCACGGATGCCTGCAGTTGCAGTTCGGAAGCCTTCAATTGATGGATGATGACTCTTAGTTCTCCAATAGATGGGAAAACTGATCCGGTTGCGTTGCACCATACCGTGCAGTACGACTCGAGGACCTCTGAGCCGTTTGAGACCAGCACCGAATTGATATACAGCAGTGAGATAAGCTGTCTTCTACAAGTCAGTCCAGCTATTGGGATACCCAGTTGGCATCGATACTTTTATGGCAATTGAGAAAGAGGCGAAACGAGCTGATCTTATGGTCAACGAGGACAAGTCAAAATATAAGCTGTCGAGCCAGAATCGACCCGCCGCACACTAACTCCGCCAAGTGAGTAGTGATTGAGTTTGTCTTCCACTGGGCAAATGACATTCTAGTGGAGCCGTAGAGAGAACAAGAACTCCATGAGCTGTACCAGGATGATGATGTAGTCCGGAAGGCAACAGTCCGTCGACCACACTGGCTTGGCCACATGGACACCAACTCGCCGGCAAAGAGGGTCGTCAAGCCTCCTTGTTCGAGAATGGGAGGAAGACCAGACCTCCGGTATAAGATCAAGCAATCGTAGATGTAAGACAGCTTTGTCTTGATGACTGAAAGCAACGTGCCTAGGACTGCTGACGATGAAAGACAGCGATATCTCAGTAAATATTGTCAAGGAGGGAACGAAAGTTGAGCACATTGCCCCTAAGTCGGGTGGCGGTTATGTATATTATGCGGAAATAAATGTCTTGTTGCAACGTGACTTCGAACAAGACTGGAAGTTGATTATCAAATTCCTGAAGTGTGACAGTATCTCTTTCAGGACACCGCAGTACACGGCATCATGGGCTACGCGCACAACATGGCGTAAATTCGATTGCTGGCCCACAGGGACGCCCTTTAAATGGGAAAAGTGTGCTTTGGTATCTCGGTATTTATGATAATAAGGATATGGGCGTCGCTACAGCTCGTAGAGGGCCAAGACCTAGCTCCACAGCAGCCGTGTTGCGCGTGTTGTTGTTCTCTCATAAGTGGAAGGGACCTACAGTTGTATGCCGACTCCGAACGGCGAAGTTTGAGAAGCTTTTTCTAGACATGGACTATTCTCTGAGCATTCTGACTCGAAAGAGGTGGGGCCGTAAGAGTTATTTTTGTCGCACAGAGCAGGCGTCAAACCTACGACGTGGAGGTTGGGGTCAACGCACATATCCACGGGCCACCTTGGCATTTGATTGGATCAATATCTGTATTTTGACAAACATGTAGATATGTGGCAAGGAGGTTGTTCAACAGCAGCCAACTCGCTTACAGAGTGAATGTATCCTGCTACATGGCCCTCATACGGTCAATTATGGAATACGGTTGTTCACTGTGGTTCAACGTGAGTCCTTAACAGAAGAAGGAAGAGATGAGGTTGTGCGAGGGACAGTGTCTCCGGTTGTATCGTACACCCGAGTATGAGTACAAGAAGCACCATCACAACGTGGCCCTGTACAACGAGGCAAACTTAAACAGGACAGATAATTTGATTATTAAGCTGACCAGAGGGTATATTACACGAGCTATGACTTCTTCTAACAGGGTGATCGTTGGGCTTACAACCACAACCTTTTGTGTCATGAAGGAGTGCGCCTTACCGGCTTTATTCCTCTACCTTGACACAGTTGGCTTAATTTAGGATCTACACGGATGTCTTGTAATCTGCCATGTCGTACGCTAAACAGTGGAGAGGCGTCTAGTCTAGTCAGTAGCAGTCACGAGACTCTCCTGCGGTTTAGTACAGCGATCTCTGCTCCAGACAGGAGAGAGTCTGCCAAAGTACGGCAATTATACTGGTGGCTACACCAAGACCAGTCACCGCCGTCGCTGGCTTTTCTGAATGACGTTGTAGTTGACCATGGTGGCCAGCTGTCATAGGTTTCAGGTAGTCGCAGGGAAAAATAAAAAAATATTGAGTGGCGGATGAGGTCTGAAGGAACTGGTTTGTTGCAGAGGATAAAGTTTCAAAGTGGTTGTGGTGAACGTAGTAGATTCGGATTTACTCATGTTATGTTGAAGGCTCTGTTTTTGGCACGAAAAAGGATGCTCTGAAGTCTTGCAGAAAATATCAGTCAGAGGGACGATTTAAAATATGTTGATGGCATCCAGAGCGTGGACCAGTTCAACTATATTCAACAAGATGCCTTCGTCGATTCTGGGGAAAGGCCGATCTCTACCTAGCTCTCACTTCACCCAGCTTCTTCTACAGTTCTGGGGACAGTCTGAAACAATGACGCTGTCTGCTGCGTCTGTGTCGGTCAGGCTCGGAATCTAGGCTCTTCACGAAAACATCACGCCTCCTCTTCTTCTTCCTCACACTAGCTTGGCCGTCCGGTGTGAACCTGGGCAGCAGAGAGATTTCGATCTGGCCTCTCCAACTGTCTCAATCTTTACCCAGCTGCCTACAGTTAGAACGCTAGGTTGGTTGATGCCATTTTCCACTTGTGTGGGGGTTCAAGTTTGTCGGCGACTCCCTGTGGGTTGTTCCACTGGTGCAGAGGCGAAGACTCTTCCTGTTGGAGCAATGTTGTCCATGAGCTCTACTAGGCCTGGCCACCTTGTCGTGGTGAAGACTGATCTTCCACCGTCCTTTCTGCCCTGTCCTGACATGTTCCACCACAGTGCCAGAAGCAACTTCAAAGTTTCAACGCTATCCCAAACTTGGACACACTCTTCCACACTCATTGCCACATGCATGCCATTTTCCTGTGAAATCTCTTTGAAGTTGCATTTGGGATGGGAACGCAGTGACTTCCCGCCCGACCTAAACACTTGCAACTCCATTGTTAGCGGCACCAGTTGTCACCGCCGCACGTCCTCTTAACACGAGTGACACCTCTGAACTCATTACCCTGACAAGCCTTTCTCTTGACCTTATCCTCCACGAACCGCGCACCGCCCCGCCGATTAAGGGAACACAAGAGATCACACGTCCGTGGCGTAGAACCGCTTGGCGGTTTCGCAATTAAACAGCGCCCCGAGCACAGAACCCTATTTAGTTCTCAGCACTTAATTGGGTTTAGCCACGCTCACTCTAGTTTTGCCGCTCCACTTGTAGGCTTGCACGACTTCGGCTCTCAGCTGGAATCGAAAGAGCTGCCGCCTCAGATTGCATGACATCGCCCGTTGCAAGAGCCCAGACAATCCCCTCATTGGCGTTCACAGCGCACGAACAGCGGGCCACACCAGCGTGGCGCGGCAAACAGAACCAGAGTGGGATGCCTCCGCCCGATCTGGAGCAACAATTTGGCTTTCATCTTCACGGCCCATGCATGTTTTTGATTTAATTACGTTGATTTTAATTGCCATTGTCACCGCTGGTGGCGGCTGGTACCTTCTTGTGTGCCAGTAGACAATTGGACTGCCACCTGACATGCGAATCCACGGGCGCAGGGGATGCCGGTGCATTCTTTGCTCGCCGGACTGCGGGTGACGACTGCGCGACGCGAAGAAAGTGGAGTCAATTTGCTCAGGGAAAGGAAAGTTGAGATGCATTGTTTGTTCTGTTGGCTGATGCAGTTCGTGGTACGTTGTGATGACCGGCGTCAAGAAAACATATCGCCGTTGCTCGGGGGCTTGGCTTTGTTGAGGCACTCAATGCATTCGTTGTTTTCGTGAGAGCTGTTGCAGGTTGTTATGGAGTCTTGTGTGTCAAAAGAGGGTTTGTTGAATGCGGAGAGCTTTAAATTCAAATAAAAAGGTGCGCTTTGCGTTTTTGACTCCTCACAGCGTATCAGGCTGTATCTCAGCGAACTGCCGAACGTGTCGTTTTGGCTACTGCTACAATTCAGGGTGGTCTTTAGCCTCAGCGCTCATTCCTAACACGTTTTTCTGGTCTTAGCCTTTCCAACGCCATCGGAAGAATGGTGTTCCTTGAGCGCGTTGTCCCACGGGCGTGGGATAGTCATTTGTCCAGAGTGATGTCGCTTCAAGGTCAGCCCGTCGTTGAATCTCCTTCAAACACCCTCAGTACATAGCACAGGACCAAATATAATGAAGAAGGACTTTCCTCTCCAATCGACCAGGAATCTTCTCGTCCACTATGATAAGGATACAGTGTATGCACTAGAGGTCTGCCATGAGTGTCCCGAAACCAGTTTTGAAGACATTCATATTTTTTCGAGTACCATATTCATTTCAGTCGAATCTTGAAAATTAAAATGAATTCATCACTCGATATTTGATTACTGACTGAATACTGTACCCACTGACAACCAGTGGATGAGTTCAGAGTACTCACGAAGAATGAGTACACAACACTGAGTACACCGAGTGCAATGAATCCATTCAATACAATGTACGGATTCAAAATGTGTTTCCTGACAAATCCTCATAAATATCATTTTTTTGTAAAAACATTTTTTTTTTTTCACTAAAATTGGGTCGGAATCAATTAGACTTCTTTTTTCGAATATTAACTCCCTGGGTGGGGAAAATATTCGCTCTGATGAAGAACTCCTCGCTGGAGAAGATAGAATTTTGCAGCTCAACTTATATAACACGGAAACCCTATTTGGTGCAAGCGCCACCATTGTAAGACATTAAAGCCATCATACAAAATTTCATTTGTATTCTTCTTCTTTTTCTTTGATTGGCGCTACTATCCAGGGTGGACCTGGGTCTCAACCAACATGCCTCTCCAGCCAGCACGATCTTCCCCACCTGCGCACACCAAGTTGGTTGAGGTCCTTTTCCACTTGTGTGCGCCATCTAGTGCGAGGACGTCCTCTGTTGCGTTGTCCCAATGGCTCGATGTCGATGACTCTTCAGGCCGGAGCTGTGGTGTCCGTCCGCTCTACATGACCTAGCCATCTTAAGCGTTAGATTCGAAGACGCTTAACTAGGTGCATGCCGCCGTACAGCCCGTATAGTTCGTGGTTGAACCTTCCCCTCCAAACGCCATCAACGCAAACAGAACCAAAGATCGTACGCAGAACTTTTCTCTCAAAACAACCAAGAGCTTCTTCATTCGCGTCCATGTCTCTGCGCCATAGAACAGAACAGATATGATCAGAGTGTTATATAAAGTCAGCTTCGTGTTTCGAGAGATGGTTGGTTACTCAATTGCCTCTTGAGCCCAAAGAAGCAGAGATTGGCAAAAGTAATTCTTAGCTTGATTTCGGTGCTGGTATTGTTGTCCCTATTTACTTCAGAGCTTAGGTAAACTAAGTCCTTGACTACCTCAAAGTTTCTGCTGCCCAAAATGACGCTCTGTCTGAGACGACGATGTTGTGCGTCCTTCCGTCATGACAGCATGTACTTTGTTTTGCCCTGATTTATCGCTAGACCCATTTTAGCCGCTTCCGCTTCAATGCCAGCAAACGCCTCATTGACGGCTCGCTGTGTTCGTCCAATCACGTCAATGTCATCCGCGTAAGCAAGCAGTAGAACGGACTTTTAGAAGATCGTGCCTCCGGTGTTTACGTTTGAGTTTTGCAGGATCATCTCCAGGACGATGTTAAAGAAGTCACATGACAGCGTGTCGCCTTGTCTAAAATCTTTTTTGACATTGAATGTCTCGGTGAGTTCGTCACTGACCTTGATCGAGCAGCGAGAGTTCTCCATCGTCATCCTGCACAACCTGACGAGTTTGGCAGGAATGTCAAAACTAGACATAGCGCTGTATAGCTCGTCTCTATGCACGCGGTCATATGCGGGCTTAAAGTCGACAAATAGGTGGTGGGTGTGGATCTGCATCTCTTCAGTCTTTTCCAGGATCTGCCGTAATGTGAAAATTTGATCAATAGTGGACTTTCCTGGTCTGAAACCGCACTAATCAGGTTGTTGACAAAGGGTTTTAGGCGCTCACACAAAACGGCAGAGAGTATCTTGTACGCGATGTTAAGGAGGGTAATCCCTCTATAGTTATCGCAGTCAAAGGTATCTCCTTTCTTGTGGACCAAACAAATGACGCTGAGATTCCACTGATCGGGTATGCTTTGCTCAGACCATATCTTGCAGATAAGCTGGTGCATGCGCCCAACCAGGTCATCTCCAGCCGCCTTAAACAGTTCCGCGGACAATCCGTCCGCTCCAGCAGGTTTGTTCGACTTCAGTCTAATATTCGCTATATAGACTTCGTCTAAGTCGGGGGAACGGAATTCGTGCTTGTCGTCCAAATTGAGTGAAACATTCTGCCTGACAGCCGAATTTGTGTCGTCACCGCCATTTGGCAGTCTACAGAAATGATCTTTCCAAATTCTCAGCATCGACTGCGATTCTACTACTAGTTGTCGATTTTCGTCCCTGCAGGCTTCGGTCCGTGATCTATTTATTCCGGCTTTTCGAACCTCCTTCCTGTGGTAACACCTCTCCAGCTCCACGACCGCGCACTTCTCATGCTCTTTCTTTTTCTTTCCGAGAAGTCGGTGCTCTTACCTTCTCTTCTGTTCGTAGAGCTTACGAACAGCTCTCGTTGTTCGATGCAGCGTTGCCTTGTAGGCCTCCTGCTTGGCTGCATGTACCTGCCTCCACTCGTCGTCAAACCATGGATTCCTTCTGGGTGGTGTCGTGAAACCCAGCAGATCAGTGGCAGCTTCTTTGATGGCTTCTTGACAACGACTCCATTCTTCTTCGATGGTTTGTGTAGGTGGCGTGAACTTACAGAGAGTTTCAGGGAGACTCGGTCGGCAAACTTCCTAGCGGTCGATTGCGATTGTAGCTTTCCGACGTCAAACCGTGGTGTTCTTTCTCGACTCCGTAGTTCCCTGGATATCCTCATCCTTACCTTAGCTACAACAAGGAAATGGTCCGATTCGATGTTGGCTCCTCGGAATGTTCGAACATCGAGAATATTGGAGGAGTGTCTGACGTCGGTCGCAATGTGATCAGTCTGGTTGACGGTTGATTGATCAGGAGACCGCCAGGTCCCCTTATGGATGTTGAGGTGTGGGAACCGCGTGCTCATCACAGAGAGGTTACGCCCCGAGGCGAAATCTACCAGCCTGAGTCCGTTTCCGGATGTGGTGGCGTGTAGGCTGTGTTTTCCGATGACTCTAGCAAAGATTTCTTCTATGCCCAGCTGTGCGTTGAAATCTCCTAGAACGATCTTGGTGTCATAGCTGGGGCATCGATCGTATGTTCTTTCTAGCAGATCATAGAAGTCATCCTTGCTATCGTCATCCTTCTCCTCCGTCGGGGCGTGTGCGCAAATCAGGCTGATGTTCCCGAATTTAGCCTTGATGCGGATTGTTATGAGGCGCTCGCTGATACAACCAAAGCTTAAGACTTTTTGCCTAAGTCTGCCTCGAACAACGAATCCGCATCCAAATAAGCGCTGCCTTCCCTCTTTGTAGCAATCACCGTGGTAGATGTCGCACTTTCTCATCTTCCTTTTGCCCGACCCATTCCATCGCATCTCCTGGATGGCGGTAACATCTGCTTTATAGCAGTCCAGGGCTCTGCGGGTTCATCGGCTGCACGTTGTCTGTTCAGGGACCTCACATTCCACGTGCAGAACCGAAAATCATTGTTCTTTGATCGTTTGCTGGGGTCGTCAACTTTGAATCCGTCCATATTCAAGGCCTGTTGTCAGTTCGTAACCGTAGATTTTTTAAGTGGTGAGGGAGTTAACCTCACGCAAAACCTACAACTGTTTGGCCAGGTCCATTACTTGACCCTCTGGCAGAGGGGGATCGCTGCATACATTAGTTCACCACACAACGGTTGTTGTGTTGGGTATCCAGGGGCGCCACAAGGAGGCTGTATGTCAACTTGACTTATGCACAAGCAGGGATCGCGCTGGCATCCTACCAGACTGGGTGCAGGCAGCAACTTTGCTTTGTGTACATAAGTCCATGATATTGACACATACTGCAGTTAACAATCTTGGTGATAACTGGGGTGAGACACATGACATTCTGGTCTGATGTTATCTGCTCCAGGACCTTTTGTACAATTCAGCTGACTCAGTATCTTAAATACTTCATGCTCGGTTGCTTCCTCTAAGAAGATGTTTTGCTGAAGTTGACTGCTCACGTGGTTTGACGTCTTTGTGTCGTTGGCATGGACGATGATAGAGCTTCCGCTTTATTTTCTTGAAGTAGATGCTGCCAGTTGGTTCGTCCTGTTAGTTCGTTTACTTTTCGTTGATTAAGTAGTCGTTTTTTGTTTGCACAGTGTTGATGTTTAATTTTCAAATTTAGGCGTTCAGTGTCGCTTGGAAGTTAGATGAATTCCTTGAGAATGGTTGAGTGGATATGAGTTCGCTTGAAATCTCATCCAGTGAGTCGAAGAGGGTCTACAAGATCCTCTCTGACCGGCTCTAACAAGTGACGGACGTTTTCAAAGGAAATGCAGTAAGGTCTCTGTTTATGTTTAATAAGGGCAAAAAACGCTTTAAAGTGTTTGAACAATTTATTCGAATGCTAAGAGAATCACAAAGAAAATAAACTTAATTCACTGTACATTAATTAACATAGAATATTGATTAGATTAAGAGAGTTACCAGACGTCTGCTCACAATGAATGCTCGAACAAGAAGAGAGCGACTTATCACATAAATTTCATTACAAGGTTGACATGATCAAAGTGTACTACCAAAAGAGTTAATGAGAGAGTAACAAGAGAGAATTACAAAGAGTCAACTTAGAACATAGAGATAGAGCATAATATAGTGTAAATCTGCATTGTTTGTCGTTATGCGACCAAATGAACAAAATATATTCTTTTTATATATAAGTACTGAACATTCACCCCCCCGTGAAAGACTCAGGTCTTTCAGAGAAAGGTAATAAGATGAGTTTTGCGACAGGTCGGATGTAATCACCAGACTGTGTGGTTATAGTTGCAACTCGAGTGTGACTGTCTCGTCCGGGGTGAACCATTTTGACACGTCCCAGTATCCATTTAGATGGTGGCAAATTGGGCTCTTTTAATAGGATGACGTCACCTACATCAATGTCTTTCTTGGAGGTTTGCCATTTACAGCGCTGCTGAAGAGAAGTAAGATATTCTGCATGCCATCGCTTCCAGAAACCTTGTTTCAAATTCTGCAAAAGAGACCAGTTTGAGTAAGGACAAACATTTTGAACACACATGTCGGGACGAGGAACAGATGTTAAGGGTTCACCAATCAGAAAATGAGCTGGACTTAGAGCTATTGGATCCATGTCGGAAGTAGGCCACAAAGGTCGAGAGTTCAGCAGGGCTTCAATTTGCACTAACAAGGTGTACATCTCTTCGTATGTTAGTCGATGATCCTTAATGACGCGTTTGAGATGGAATTTTACCGATTTCACCCCAGCCTCCCATAACCCGCCGAAGTGAGGTGCAGAGGGCGGGATGAATTTCCACTTTATTTGATCCTTCGACAAATGATCGATGACAATCTCGTTGTGCTGCTCACTTATGAGATGTTGAAACAGTTCGTTCAAATGCCGCTTACTACCGTGGAAATTTGTGGCATTATCACTCCAAATTTCTGAAGGTTTACCTCTGCGTGACGAAAACCGATCAAGCGCCGCAATAAAAGCTGCGGAAGAGAGGTAGCCTACTAACTCAAGGTGAATTGCCTTTGTAGTAAAGCAAACAAATACCGCAATGTAGGCTTTTACGAATTTCGGGTTGCGTCCTCTAGCCAAGCGTAGAGTTATGGGACCAGCATAATCAACGCCTACGATACTGAATGGTCGCGAAAACCGAACACGTTCTGCGGGTAAGTTTCCCATAAGTTGCACTGATGCGAGTTTGCGATGACGAAAACACTCAACACAATTGTGCACTACCTTGCGCAATAGATTGCGACAGCCTATTATATAGTATTCCTGTCTTAATATGGCGAACATTTGCGAAACCCCAACATGAAGATACCGCTTGTGTATGTCACTAACGATCAGTTTTGCGAGCCGAGTGTTCTTAGCAATTAGGATGGGGTGTTTAGTAGCGAAACTTAAGTCGGATTCTTGAATGCGACCACCGACGCGAAGGATTCGGTCTGCATCCAAAAAGGGATTGAGGGGCAACAATTTGTTTCCTTTTTTGAGCATTTTCCCATCTTCTATCTTTTTTATTTCCGTGGAAAAACATACAGATTGGTGCCACTTGATGATAAGGTGTTTTGCGGTGGTGAGTTCACTTACCGATAAAGGAAGCTTATTTCGAGATGAGGTAGAAAATGCACTCGCGCGCGAGTTCGAGATAAAACGTAGGATATAGGCGAGCACACGAACAGATGTTAAAAAGCGAGATGAATTTATTATAAGACGCTCAAAAATGTTTGTGGGATCTACTTCTGTAACAAGTGATTGAACAGGTGCAATTTGGTTTTTTCGTTCTTCGAGATGTTCACGTAAAATGTCCTTAATTGAATGCTCGCTGTAAGGCCATTGACTTTGTTCGAATTTAATCCACGAAGGCCCGGACCACCATAACTCATTATTAATCAAATGAGTAGGTAGAATGCCACGAGATGCGCAGTCAGCTGGATTATCGTGGGATCGCACATGATGCCAAGATTCCCTTGGTATAGTTGCTAGTATTTCTGATGTGCGATTAGCGATGAAAACTGACCACCTTTTCGGAACGTCGGAAAGCCAATGTAAGACGATTGCGGAATCGGTCCAGGCGAAAACTTGTATTTCTTTGGACTGCAAAGAAGTTTTTAGTTTTCTTATCAATCTTGCAAGCAACAGAGCTCCACAGAGCTCAAGTCTAGGAAGAGAAACCACTTTGATGGGCGCTACTTTGCTTTTTGCAGCTACGATGAAAGTCTTGATATTACCGTCTGAATCCAAACTTGTGCAGTAGACTACAGCCGCGTATGCGTCTAGTGACGCATCACAAAATCCATGGAATTTCAAACAGTTTCTTGAAGTCCACATAACTCGAGGAATATGTATATTTTCCAACTCAGGTAATTCGTCGCGAATTGAACGCCATTTCCTAGCGAGATCTAATGAAATTTGATCGTCCCATGCATATTTCCTCCTCCAGAGTTCTTGAAACAATATTTTTATTGAGATATATTTATTGAATTTTACCGAATTGTGTTCCTCGAAATCCTTTGGTGAAAGCTCCCGTTGATCTTCTGGAAGACTGAGAAGAAGAGGCCAACAATTGGTGGTCCATTTACGCAAATTAAATCCTCCGGATTGCAATAAATTGACAAGTTCCAACTGAAGTGAAGTAACATCACTTATTGAACCGGCACCTGTCATAACGTCATCCACGTAGAAATCATTAAGCAATACTTCAGCCGCACGCGGATATTTCTCTTTCGAGTCTAGTGCCAGTTGGCGTAGAGTACGAATTGCTAAAAATGGTGCACAAGCTGTTCCGTAAGTAACAGTGGAGAGTCGATAATGTTTAAGTTGTTGATCCGAAGATTCTCTCCAAAGAACTCGTTGAAAATCCCTGTGATCTTTAGAGACTAATATTTGGCGAAACATTTTCTCTATATCCCCTGACAGAGTGTAAAGATGACGACGAAAACGAAGACAAACTGAGAAAAGGTCGTGTTGAAACGCATGTCCGATTAACAATGATTCGTTTAGAGATTTGTGGTCACCAAACCGAGCGGACCCATCAAAAACAACTCGAACCTTCGTTGTACTGCTGTCTTCCTTTATCACGGCGTGGTGTGGCAGATAATAGCACTTTGTTGAAGAGACGGTTATTTCATTTGCGGGTACCTCAGTCATGTGACCTAAGCTTATGTACTCCCGCATGAACTCGATATATTTGGACTTTAAATACTCATTAGATGAAAGTTTACGTTCCATGTACTCAAACCGACGAAGAGCTACATTTAAGCTATTTCCAAAATCTGTTAGTTCGTCAGATTTAAACGGTAAATTTACTTCGTACCGGCCTTCGGGTAACCTTGAGTGAAACTTCACAAAAATGTCTTCGGCGCGCTGATCTTCGAGTGAGAGCTTGTCCTCGAAATGTACTTCTTCAAGCCGCCAGAAACGTTGAAGGTCAAAACTGTTTAACGTGTCCAATTGTGTGCAAAATGAACCAGCATTGTAATTCGAAGCTACCGTCTCGGACGTAGTACCGCAAACGACCCAACCAAAAATGGTTGGTATAATATCGGGCTGACCCTGCTGGCCTTGTACCGCAGTTCCGTTGATAATGCTAAACATCTTATCAGCGCCTATGAGGATATCAATGTGTCCTGGAACATTGAATTTAGGATCGGCTAATGTATACGAAGATAGGTTTGTTTCTATTACACAATTCTCTTTAGCCGGTATAAGCGAAGTGAGTTTCGAAACAACAAAACATCGAATTTCAACAGACTGTTGACTATGGCGTGGATATAGTGTAATATTACAGTATCCATTTGTAACACCAGCTGCTGTTGAACCAACACCTAACACAGGAATACGAGCTGGTTTACGCACGAGACCTAAGCGTTGTACTGTTGACTCTGTTATAAACGACACCTGCGAACCTGAATCCAGCAGCAACCGAACATTTTGAAGATCTCCTTGTTTATTACGAATACAAGCAATAGCAGTCGGTAACATAGTGAATGCGAAACGAGTGGATGTGAACGATATGTTACTTCTTGCGTTTAATGACGAGCAAAGATGATTGGAGATTGATGGGTTTGTTGTTGCCGAAGAATTAACAGGCGATGATTGATTCGAAGTAGGTGAACTGACGAAAGCAATTGCAGCGTTAGGCGATATGTTTGTCGAGGATGTATTTACAGGATGAACGAGTGTATGGTGACGAGTATGACATGTTTTACAACGATTGTTGGAGCGACATTTGAGAGACGTGTGACCTTGGCGAAGACAATTAAAACAAAGTGACTGTTCTTTAACAAAACTTCGACGCGCTTCAATGGGAAGTTCAAGGAAACGTTTGCAATTGAAGAGGGTATGTTCTGCCTTACACTTAGGACAACTGTAATTTGTCTCAACCACGTGTGAACGAATTGAGGTTTGAGATTTGTTCCGAGGTTGTGTAGTTCGTAATGATGAATAGCAAGATTCGAGACAAACACAGCGACTTTGAAGAAATTCTAGAAGCTCGTTGAATGTAACATCCGCTCTCGCTCCTATGAATTCTGCCCACGATTGCTTCGTATCAGCGTCTAGTTTTTGAAGCAGAATAAAAATAAGCCACGGGTCTCGGTTGTTGGCATCTAATGCATCTAGGCCACGAATTACTTCATCGGCGCCGTCTGTGATTTTACGCAATAGGGCGGGATTTGAAGAATTTGACGTCGGCAGAGATAAAAATGCTTGGACAAATGATTGTATTATCAACTGCGTTCTATCATAACGAGTCTCTAATCGTTCCCACGCTTGCAAATAATTGCTATCCGTATTGGAGATATGTTTCAAGAGATTGCACGCTTCTCCGCTTAAAAACGATTTTAAATATTGTAATTTTTGTGCAGCTGTTAACGCGGCGTTACAATCGATTGATCCCATAAACGAATCGCGAAACCCTGGCCATTCCTTGTAATCACCCGAAAACGTAGGTATCGACAGATTTGGTAATTTAACGGACGCTGAAGTAGGTGATGCACTGTTTAGTTTTTCCAGAAACGCAGCTTGTTGACTAGCTAATTTTGATAGGGCACTTTCATTATCTTGGCTTGGTGGATTGGCCGTTTTCTTTGACGATAACAAACTACTTAAAATTGAATGTGCCACAAAGTACTTGTTTTCATATTCCTCAAACTCAGGTTCTGGATCTACGAAATCCTCCCTGGATGAAAACTCATACATAGCGTTCTGCAGTTCCACGAATTCATTCCACGTTTCATTGAGTTTTGCATATCGTATCTCTAGCATCGACACTGATGTATTGGGGTCAACGGTTTCTGCAAAGGTTGCAGCGCGCGAAATCATACCTTTAACGATACCACGTTTAGCTTTAATCGCGTTCATTGCTAATATGTAAAATTCGACTTGCAATGAATGAATAAATCACAAATTAAAATGCACTTTTTAAGCTATCTTACCGATTGATTCACAAACGTAAATGTGTCCACACACGTTTTTTCCTTCGCACAGCCACGTGTTTATCAAAGTCAATCACACGATATATATGTATATATTCTTTTTTATCCGGCTCGAAGGACCAGAAAATGTTTATGTTTAATAAGGGCAAAAAACGCTTTAAAGTGTTTGAACAATTTATTCGAATGCTAAGAGAATCACAAAGAAAATAAACTTAATTCACTGTACATTAATTAACATAGAATATTGATTAGATTAAGAGAGTTACCAGACGTCTGCTCACAATGAATGCTCGAACAAGAAGAGAGCGACTTATCACATAAATTTCATTACAAGGTTGACATGATCAAAGTGTACTACCAAAAGAGTTAATGAGAGAGTAACAAGAGAGAATTACAAAGAGTCAACTTAGAACATAGAGATAGAGCATAATATAGTGTAAATCTGCATTGTTTGTCGTTATGCGACCAAATGAACAAAATATATTCTTTTTATATATAAGTACTGAACAGTCTCCTTCTCATCAGTGTTGTTGCAGCTGTTTTTCGGCATGAATTCCTATCGGTCAGTGATCTGTACAGAGCACCACCAATTTTGCGATGTCATGTCGATGTAGCTGTAGGAGATCTTTTTTTCTGGGTCGAATATATTCGGGCTATCGACATTTTTCTGGTTGTAGCACATTTCGTAATTCTGGGGAAAGCTCTGAAGGAAGTGCTTGGAAATATTCGCCTTCAATTCCTCTTCAAATGAGCTTTGAAGCGAGGAACCTTGGCTTGCCAGTTCACCAGCCTTCTCAATTCCTGGGTTGTCACTGTGAACCAGGTATCCAGGCGAGGGAAATATTGAGCTGACCTTCTTATGATGCTAGCTTGGTCCGGCATTCCTTTACCAGTTTGGAATGTGTGGTGTAGGAGGGAATAGCTTTGATGACAGCCACCTTTTGTGCTGGCAGGCCTGACGACAAGCTTCCCGAATACCGAAAGCCTCCACTTGAAGAACACTGGAATTATCTGGCAGATTGTAGGCTTTGGAGGTCGGAGGTAATCTGAGAACACACCTGTACCGACTTCGCAGGCAGTTAAAATCCTTCTCCTCCATGACTAACTGCGATAAGTCCGCGTTGGAAAGAGTATTTAGCTTTTTTGTGGATGAGATGCAAGCCAGCCATTTGCTCGTCCTGCCTTTTACTAGCTGGATTGGCTTGGTTTCTACAGAAGACTTCGATGTCGAGAAATGCAGCAAGACTCACATTCAATTGGAAGCACAACTGTTGACTTATGCCTATTTTCAGGATAGATTGTTCCACCACTCACTGCCAGGCAATAACGCACTCCTTGGCCGTGCCCAATGTGAATTGTTTTCTTCCAACCGATAGACAGACAGACGGAAACAGACAAATAAAGACCGTTCCACCATTTCGTAGTGAAATTTGTCAAAATAAAGATGTTCCATGTTCGAATTCGATCGCTCCCCAAAATCACGGATGAGTGAGCAACAACCCCCGTCTACACAAGACAAATTTGGCAACGAATTCCCTCTGCCATGGCATCATCGATTTCCACCCCACCCCAAGCGTGTTGTTCCGGCTCCTTATGGCCGTCCTATTTATCCTGCTGACTGAACTAATGCATTCGATTAAAAACCATTCTATCCGTTAATGATCCCTGAAAGAGGCGAGCGCCCAGTCAAATACTCCCGCAGCTCCCGTCGACATCAGTGCCTCGGCAATGGGGAAACGATAATTGCAACATATTAATCTAATCAATTACCGTTGCGCCCCAATGACTTTAACGATTATTTGATATTTTTCCTCAATCAAAAGGGATACAACACAGACACGGACACAAGCACCAGCACCAGCACCGCACACATGTGCGACGGACAATAATGTGAAAAGTTGTTGACCCTGCTTATTAGAGCCCCACAGGCAGCAGCCCCGAGCATCCGTCGCGCCGTTCGATTACCAGTCGTCTCGGAATGGTAACAATGGAAACAGATTTCCAGCGGTAATTGGATCCACAAATCTCTGACATTACTGGAGAGGTCCTGCCGACAGTTGACGCAACACATATCGCTTCTTGGATACGTAAAAATCGATGCCGAACCCTTGCCCTGTGGGTGGAGGCGGGGGAAGCGACCAAACTCAAGCCGTCCCTGGCAACGGATACCGCCCGGGGTATTCAGGTGGGACTGGCCATGTTCCAGCAGATCATTAACCAGCGTTTATCTAAAATTTGTGCACTAACTGCCGGTCAAACACGAGCACTCTGCACCCGTTCGGTGCTCCCGCGAATCTCGTTCGCCAGGTCGACGGGTAATTACACGCATCCTGTGGTCTGGCGTCGGAGTGCAAATGCAGCACACTGCGGACTGAGGCCACTTAGTAGCGAGCGGTGCAACATGCACCCGAAGACGGGACATCCCGTCCATCAAAGCGGAGCCAACACAGAGAAGAACAAAAAAACAATAAGCACCTTCGCACGCAATGTATCTCGCCGGATCGATGAGGACGCATCGATTGTAAACAGCCAAAAACCGTCGATGCAGCAGCGCGATCGTTGAACCCACGGTGGAGCACATAAAGAACCGAAAAATCGAAGAGACGGAGGAACAAAAAACAAAAACCGACAACGAACGAGGCAACGAACAGCATGGACCGCCTAAATGCCTTTGTTGAAAGATTTTCCAGCCCCGATACCGGACGATATAATTTTGACAGATTACATCTTATTGGGCGCTGGAGGGCATGTTCTGCTGGTGTGGGTTTTTTTCCGCTTGAGTATGGTTCGCGCGTAGTCTCCAGCAGAGCGGCCACTCCGGGCTTGGCCCATTCATTGAGGAATCCTCTCGTGTGCGCCGCTGCGCTCTGTTCTGTTTTCGTGTCTGTTCTTATTGAGTGGGGACCATAATTTAGTTGCCTCGAGGCAGGGAGTACGACTTTCGTGCGTAAGAGATTTGTATTCAAATTTTTCGTCATCATCCAACCTGGAGCCGGGGCTTCGGAGTCATCCCGAAGCTGGAGCTGAAGCTGAAGCCGAGGTCGATCGGGAACTTGAACTCTGGCTGAGAATTTAATTAATTTTTTCGTATCGAGGGGATAAATTACCGCCCGGAGTTGGAAACATTTGACTGCATGTGTCAATCAGTGGAGGGGCCTTTGGCTCGGGCAATTTGGGACGGAACGTAGGCTATGCTGATAAATTGCTTCTCCGTCACTCCGCCGAGAACAGGTAATCAGTGTGAAGTGGGGAGAGACGAATTGGAGGGGGCGCGCGATAGAGGAAGGGAGTTGGTGTAACCGTCCAGAGTGAGAAATGCGAGTGACTGTGGGGCTTCCTAGAAGGGCAGACTGATAGGTTTTGTGGGAATTTTTCGGCTGACGAGGGGAAGGCGTGTGCATTGAGAATTCTCTGACGTAGTTTTAGCACTAGGAAGCGGGGGATATTCAGAGGAGGAGACGAAGGCATCTTAAGAGCGGAGACTTGGCCCTGAGAGATCAGACGGAATGTGGTTGTCCCAGGGGCATGGTGACAGGTTGGGATGAAAGGGCAGAACCTAGAGCCTTCATGGAATTCATTGTGCTCGGACCGCGGCTGAGGGTTTGTTCATACATTCGGCGTTAATATGATGGCACGGTTAAGAAGATCCATTCAAATTTTGTGTATCTAGTCGTTTACTTAACGACCTAAGAGAATGAACATAAGGAGACTCAGGTCAAATTTATCAAGCAAAGAAATGATGCACTCTGAGTACAACTCTCCAATTTGGTTATTTTCCTTGAGCTTCGTTAAGCTTCGTTGAGTTTCGTTAAGTTTCGTTAAGCTTCGTTAAGTTTCGTTCACTTTTATTTACTTAAGTGAAAGCATGCGTAAATGACAATTGGTGTTGAAATGTCATTTTTGTTCCCAGGAGCAGATATGAGCTTGATGTCATATTAGACGTTGAGGAAGACAAGACAATATGATACTTCAACGAGGCGAGAAATCGTGTAATTGTTCCGCGCGATGGTGAGGTTTTGGGAACTCACATTAATCTTCATCATCTTCGTCACGGGATGAGTGTAGGCGTCTTTTACCACGCTTGGGGTCTATATTCAACCTACTCCACGGCCAATTCTTATAAGTAAGGGGCTCGCCTTTCACGAGGGCTGTTTCAACATAAACCTGACTAGACTCGTGCCAGAACAAACCACACACAATACAAGTTGTCGCTGGCGACACTGGGAAAGTGAACAAAACAACGGCTAATCTCGTTTGTACGTAAACCTCTAAATGACCGAAATGACGGTGACCTTATTCACTTTTCCTGCTTATTCCCGTCAAAACTTGAATTATTTTTTATTCATTGAGTGCATGAAGCGACCTACATTGCACTACACAATTTCCAGTTTTGTTGGAGTTACGCTGTCCGAGGTGGTTTTAGGTGTAGCTTCTGAAGCAACTACTGGTGTTGCGTGTGTAACATGCCCGACGATTTGGAGCTCAGTCTCGTTCTGCCAGACTTAAAGAAAGGAGGCCTGTCCATGCCCACCGCCACCTTTTCGTGCATTTGAAGGCATATGCATGTGACGAGCTACAAATGTCGAGCTAAACTCTCCCATTTTCCCATGCACTGACATTCCTACCTAACTCGTCACGCTGTGCAGGGTGACAATGTAGAGCTGTCGCTGCTCTATCAAGGTCGGCAGACAAAGCGATGCACTCAGCTTCAACGATTAATAGATAAGTTAATAAATAAATAAATAAATTAAGTAATGAGGTTGAATTCTTCTTCTTTGTGTGGCGCTACAGTCCAGGGTGGACCTGGGCCTCAACCAACAAGCCTCTTCAACTAGCGCGATCTGTGGCTAGTTGTCTCCAGTTTCGCACACCAAGTTGGCTGAAGTCCTTCTCCACTTGGGTGCGCCACCTTTAACGCGGGCGTCCTCTGTTGCGTTGCCCCAAAAAGTTCGGATTCTAAGACTCTGCGGGCTAGAACTGTGGTGTCCATTTGCTCTACATGACCTAGCCACCGTAGACGCCTAACTAAGCTCATGTCGCTGTACAGCCCGTACAGTTCGTGATCTTTTCCCCCAGACGCCATCAACGTACCCACACGTAAATACAACCATGAACTTCTTCATCCGACCATTTCTCTGCGTCACAGACCAGGACAGAGCCGAACAAAGTGTTCCATAGAGTCAGCTTGGTGTTTCGAAAGATGGCTCTGTTACTCAATTGCCTCCTAAGCCCGAAGAAAAAGCGATTGGAGAGTAATTCTGTGCTTGATTTCGGTACTGGTGTTATGTTCCATACTTCAGAGTCGAAGTCGTTAACTACCTCGAAGTGGTGCTGCCCGTTATGACGCTTTGACGAGACGATGTTGTGCGTCCTTTCTTGTTGACAGCACGAACTTCCGCTTCAATGCCAGCATGCGCCTCTTTGGCGGCTCGCTGTGTTCGTCCAAACACGTCAATGTCGTCAGCCCATGCAGTTGACCGGACTTTTGGAAGAGCGTGCCTCTTGTGTTGGCGAGTGAATTTTGCGCGACACAACTGAGTGTGGCCTTGACTATTAAGGAACTGTAGTCCTTCTTAAGCATTTCAGGCTGGATTTAGTTGCATCATAAGAATACACTTTCAATTAAGGGGTTTCCAAAAAGGACTTGACAAAATGTTTTTGAAATAAAACGGAAATCAAAAGAGAGAGATTTTCCAAAAAACCGTATTGTCGGCTTGAAGTGCAATCAAAACCTTTCTGAAAGGAACTCGGCTTCGTTCATCTGGCCACCGTTGACACATTTGCAGCGGTCGCTTAGTTAGATCCAATTTTCAACTACTCGGAAAGACATTTCAGCCGAATCGGCTGCAATTTCGCATTCAATGTTGGCTCTGAGCTCTTCTAACCTCGTCGGCTTGTTGGGATCGGAAAGCCCCTAGTGGGCTTCGTTCACCAGCTACTCACCAGCAGAGTAATACACTCCCAGATGGGAGACGCTAAGATCCATAGAGGAGGTTATAGGTGCACCCCACAAGGAGGTGTTCTCTCACCCCTTCTTTGGAACGTAGCGGTAAATGAACTGCTATTAATACTGGAAGAAGTAGGGTGCAAAGTTATTGCCTATGCGGATGATATTGCCATAGTGGCATCCGGTAAATTCGTCTCTAGTCTAAGAGACATAATGCAGAATGCCTTTGACAAGCTAGAGGCATGGACACAAACATGCGGACTTGGCGTCAACCCACAAAAAACGGATATCGTTCTCTTCACCAAAAGATACAAAATCCCCCAATTCTACCCCCCGCTGCTGTGCGGCCTTACATTACAGCTAACCACCAGTGCGAAATATCTGGGTCTCACTCTCGACAGCAAGCTAAACTGGAAGCTCGCCATTGGATGCAAATGGGGCTTACAACCGCGTATCGCTCACTGGATTTACACCTCTATCGTCAGACCGACACTTCTGTACGGTGTCTCAGTTTGGTGGACAGCACTAAACAAGGCTATAAACTGCAATGCACTCAACCGAGTACAAATACTGGGCTGCCTGTGTATCAGCTGTGCACTGAGAAGTACTCCGTCAGCCGGACTGAATATTCTCCTCCATCTCGCACATCTGGAAATATTCGGGAAACTAGCAGCAGCAAGCACAGCCCTGAGACTCAAAACACTTCGATTGTGGTCCGAACTCAACACTGGCCACTCAACCATTCTCAAGGAATTCAATTTCCTACCTAGCGACACCGACCGCTTACTACCCCAGGCCATCTTCGAAAAGAAATTCTCAATCAGCATTCCTTCCAGATCGGACTGGATGACTGACAGGTAAACGCTGAAAGATCATCCGCCCATTTTTACAGATGGTTCAAAGACAAAAGAAGGGGTGAATGCGGGTGTCTATTCACAAGACCTCAACATTGCTATCTCCGTGAAGCTCCCTGATCACTGTAGCGTTTTTCAGGCAGAAACCATAGCGATTCAAGAGGCGCTGTGTTGGCTTAAAAACAATGTGTTATCAAAAAGGGATATCACCATCTGTTCCGATAGTCAGGCCGCCATAAAATCCCCGGACAATGTCATGTTCTACTCTAAAACATCCCTTAATTGCAGGCTGTCTCTTAACGAGATGGCTGAGCATTTTAACATTCACCTCATGTGGGTGCCGGAACACTGTGACGTACCAGGAATATGCAAAGCCGACGAACTCGCCAGGTGTGGCACAACCTCATCGCTATCGATAGAAGGGGTACCGCCTTCCATGCCGATCGCTACAGCTTACAACTAAAACCCCTAATGACAAATGGCTAGAAGGCACCACCTGCCTTAAAATAAAAGAAATCTGGCCATCACTTAACCTAAAACGGTCACTCAGTCTATTTGGACTCAGCAAGCCCTCATTAAGGACCCTCATTGGAGTCATAACCGGGCACTGTGTAATTGGCACTCATGCTCGCAGGATGGGTGCTCCATATAACGATTTTTGTAGAAGCTGCATGGATGAAGAGGAGGAAGAGAAGCTCTTGCCAGTCGTAGGTTCCTGCACCTAGGAGCCTACTACTTCAGCAGCCGTAACGAGCTAAAAAGTGCGAGCATTAGCCAACTGAATCGGTTCATCAGCAGCACCAACTGGTTCCAGCGTTAGGAGAAGTCAATCCGCGTGGTATCACAATGGGCCTACTCGGGCCTAAGTGTGACTGCTCTGCAGCAGTCAGCCACTACTACCTAACCTAACCTAATAACGCATATTCTGGTATTGACGAACCCATTGAGACAAAAATGAGCTTCGACACTGAAGATGATCTTGCGATGAAACTCATCATCTTGACGCATCTTGCTGCTGCTGCTGCTGGTCATCCTCCGCTCGTTCTCTCTCGCTCTCTGATGATTCGTTTGTTTTGCTACAGTTTATCTTGCGATGAAATTCATTATCTTGACGTATCTTCTCCAAATCGGCTTCAATATTTGAGTCAGCTTGATCTTGCTTGGGTGTAAATCAAGACCCTTGCGGAAAATAAGCCGTCCGAGCAATGCGCAAGTCTTCACTGATTTGAATCGTTTGCTACGGACGCCTGAACGGCAGCGATTTGTATGACACTTCGACCAAGCCGTTGTCTGATCACGGCCACAACGAAGATGTAGACTCCAATTTAGCCACTAAGCTTGTTGTCTACTAGCCCAGCAATTACAAACGAAAATTGAAGTTAACGCTCTTAAAGCTGCGGTCACCGACTCCGAATTTCGGTATAAAATTTGCAAACGTCGCTCGTTCGTGTACTTTTCCACGATGAAAATGTTGAGTTTACTGACAGTTTGATGATTAGTGAAAGAGTAAACTAAATTCAAATTCAAAGCTGTCAAGTCCCTATGGCAGAACTCTTTATATGGTTTCAAGAGCTGTGGACAAAAGTTGGCACATTAGTGCTAATTGGGTTCTTACGGTGCCGCCAGTATTACCTACCGACGTTGCTATCAAGCTCGACGATGCAGGAGGGTCTCTGGCACATCAAGGTCGGTAGTAAGTCCATCAAGACCTCCAGTTTTACAAAAGGCGCACAGCTTGACAAAAGGCTCTTGCATGTAAGGAAGCTAGTTGAAGAAGTTTTTTTTTATTTAGGCTCGGATCTTAATCGACTGTTACGGCACACAAAGATGAAGGATCCTGTTGTGCCTATCGTCGAACCACAATACTTCTTGAATTATAAGTTAAGTCCCTCACATGAAGGCCTTTTGTTTCCAGGATCGACCCATTCTCTTGTTTATCGTCATCTTCCCTAGGTCCGACTATTTCTGACTGACTGGACGATCACTTGATGTTTTAGCGCCGACAATATATTCTCACTCGCCATAAAGTCCTAGGAGCTGGTCCTTAAACTTCTATTCCTTCTACTCTAGAGTGCTCATAAAGTGCGTCTCTTGGTGGGAAAGTACAGACGTGCTTGGTGGCTGGAGCAGTAACGTACGTTCGATCACAGGACAAGAGTAATACAGTTGTTGTGCGTTTATTATGTGCCAAATCCAGAATAGCTCCTGCCAAGAAAACCAAGTTATCGCATCAGTGCACCATTCCACGATTAGAGCTTTGCGCAGCCAAGCTTGCGGCAGAACTTATTCATCGCCTAAAAACCGATTTGGAAATTCAACAAGATAAAATCTATTTATGGACCGACTCAGAGATAGTCCTCAATTGGATTAATACATCATCATCAGCCACACTTCCAACGTTCATAGCTAATAGAGTATCTGCAATACAAGAACACACAGTTCCACAGCAATGGCGACACGTGGGCTCTAAGGAAAACCCAGCTGATATTTTGTCCCGCGGGACATCACCAGAGTTACTGCAAAATCATACTCTCTGGTTTTATGGACCAAGGTTTTTGCATGGACCAGAATCAATCTGGCCACCCAAATTCACAAAAAGGCCAGATATCCAACAAGAAGATGTTGCATTGCCAGCTGTAGCTCAGCAGTCATCAGATAATGATATTTTGGGTTCTATCAATCATCGAAACTCATTTCAAGGGGCAATACGTATCGTCGCATATATGCTCCGATTCAAGAGATCCAGGAACGACGAAGGCACTACTCACAAGGATAACGCCCATGATGTTATTCTAAAGAGTAGCGAACTTCGTCGTTCCTGGATCACGTCGGGGTCACCAAAATGTAAACAGTGCTTTTACTGTATATTGTGTTTGATAGACAACGGTTCAATACCGTGACTATCTGCGGTATTACTAGTACAGAACTAGAACACCAAGAAATTGAGATATTATCAGCCTTCCAAGCAGACTCACTTGGAAATTAAAATAAAAGTCTTTCTTAGCTGTTGAATTATATCTGAACTGTTCAAACTTTATTGGGCGATATTTATACAGAAAAAATGCTTACTCTAACAAATTACAACAAAAGAAGTTCTTGCGACATACAATAAATCAAATACAATTAATCAAAATAAAACGGGAATGCAAAGTGCATACATTGCACAAATTATTTCAAGTGCGATACATGGAGTAAAAAGTAAAGAAAATTGAGGTGTTGTCTTGCATTGAGGTGAGCTCAGTTCAACTGCGAGCATGTAGGTCCGGTATCACATTCAATGTCAGGTGCCATGCAATTTGATGCTGACGTACTGGGAACGGTAGTGAACAGTGGCCTTGCTTCAAAGTGCCGCTGCTCATCAAAAATGGCGAACGTTCCTTAGAACATGGCAATTGGGCTAGAGATTAAAAAGTCTTCTAGTTGTCTTGACTAGAGTGTTCCACTCAACGCAATGGACGACGATAGAAGAGAATTCCGTCCCCCCGATCTAGACGAAGTCAAGGTAGTGATATCGAGACTGAAGTCGAACAAAGCTGCTGGAGCGGACGGATTGTCCGCGGAACTGTTTAAAGCAGCTGGAGATGATCTGGTTGGGCGCATGCACCAGCTTATCTGCAGGATATGGTCGGAGGAAAGCATGCCCGACGAGTGGAATCTTAGTATCGTTTGCCCGATGCACAAAAAAGGAGACCCCTTTGACTGCGCCAACTATCGGGGGATAAGTCTCCTTAACATCGCATATAAAATCTTCTCTGACGTTCTGTGTGAGCGCCTGAAACCATTCGTCAACAACCTGATAGGTCCCTATCAGTGCGGTTTCAGGCCTGGGAAGTCCACTATCGATAAAATTTTCACATTACGGCAGATCCTCGAAAAAACCCAAGAGATGCAGATCGACACCCACCACCTATTTGTCGACTTTAAGGCCGCATATAACAGTGTGCATAGAGACGAGCTATACAACGCCATGTCTAGTATTGACATTCCTGCCAAACTCGTCAGGTTGTGCAGGATGACGATAGAGGGACTCTCGCTGCTCCATCAAGGTCGGTAACGAACTCACCGAGACCTTCAATGTCAAAAAAGGTTTAAGGCAAGGCGACGCGTTGTCATGTGATTTCTTCAACATCGTCCTGGAGAAGGTCGTGCGAAACTCACTCGCCAACACTAGAGGCACGATCTTCCAAAAGTCCGTTCAACTGCTAGCATACGCAGACGACATTGACTGTGATTGGCCGAACTCAGCGAGCCGTCAATGAAGCGTTTGCTTGTATTGAGACGGAGGCGGCAAAAATGGGTTTAGCGGTGAATGAGGGCAAAACAAAGTATATGCTGTCAACAAGAAAGTACACACAACATCGACGACTCGATCAAAACGTCACCATAGGCAGCTACAACTTCGAGGTAGTAAAGGACTTCATCTACCTTGGCTCCCAAGTTAATAGTGCGAACAACATCAGTACCGAGATTAAACGCAGAATAACTCTTGCCAACTTTGGGCTCAAGAGGCAATTGAGTAGTCGAGCCCTCACTCGAAAGACCAAGCTCGCGTTATATAAGACCTTGATCATCCCTGTCCTGCTGTATGGCGCGGAAGCTTGGACCATCTCAAGAGCAGATGAAGACGCACTTGGTCTCTTCGAGAGAAAAGTTCTGCGTTCAATCTTTGGTCCAGTTTGCGTTGAAGGTTCCTGGAGAAGAAGATTCAACCACGAATTGTACGGGCTGTACAGCGACATGAGTCTAGTCAGGCGTCTACGGATTCAACGCCTAAGATGGCTAGGCCATGTTGAGCGCATGGACAACACTGCTCCAGCCCGAAGAGTCTTCGACCCCAAACCAGTGGGACAACGCAATAGAGGACGACCACGAACCCGATGGCGCACTCAAGTGGAGAAGGACCTCAACCAACCTGGAGTGCGAAATTGGAGGCAGCTGGCTAAGGATCGTGACAGCTGGAGAGGATTGCTGACCGAGGCCCAGGTTCACCCCGGACTGTAGCGCCACACGAAGAAGAAGAAGTTGTCTTGACTGGACAAAGTGACTGGTCTTGGCAAGTTTTGTTCGGGCATCTAGATGAGAATCCAGGAACTGGCAACTGTCGCCTATTTATTATTTTTCAGCGACTGCCTGTCTATTACCACACTCGGCGTGACGCCATTTCAAGAGCATATATCTTAACAACCACAGATCACGAGAGCAGACCCGATTTTAGGAGCAAGAGCGTTTGATGTAAGTGAAATGGAGCATCCCTTCGTACGCCTTCCAATCCACAACAAAAGAAAACGTCCTTCAAGACCAAGCACCTGCCGACGATAATCGCACATCGTACCCTATCCCCCACCGGTTGGCAACATGTTGCTGAACTGCCATGTTGCCCAGCACAGCCTCCACCAGCAGCAAGCTGCAACGAAAAGCTTCGCCGCCCCAAAATGTTGCCAGCCACAGAAAAGCTCTCAGCACAACAGCTCCGAATGCATCTTACGCTCGCACGCTCGCCGCTCGCTCACTCAACATTCCTCTCTGTTTACGACACGACACCGTTCCACCCCCATTCACCCACCAGCGCCGGCAAGAAACACCGGCAATTGCAGCCATCCAGCATCTGCCATTTTACGGCTCCCCGAGAAAGACTTTCGCCCCCGGTTGCTCGACGGCTCGGTGGCTCGGCGGCTCGGTTGCGTGGCGCGCGTTTTCCTCGTCGAGCAACATAAACATTGTGGCCAACTGGTACAACGAATTCAGTCATAGATTGGCATTCGGCCGTGGTGGTTCGGATTTGAGTTAACTTGTCAGTCCTCAGTTGGTACGCACTCGGCAGTGAATGAACGTCGGTCGTGCATGCACACAGAGTGTAACCGGAGAGTGTAGCCAGGGTATGACCACAGAAGTGAGTGCTCGGTGTGCTTGTTGTGTCTTGTGTCTTGTGGTGGCATCGCTTTGAACGTTTATCCGTGCGGTGCGGTGCGGTGCGGCGCGGCGTCTGTTTTGTGTTTTAGGACGGAGTGCGGTGCAACAAGAGGAGTTCGTTTCGGTTCTTTTTTTGTTTTTTTTTTTGGTTAACCCGTGGTGCTTCACTTCAAGCAGGGATCCTTCCTCGTTGTGTACCAACGGGAGCGGGCGCGTGTGCTCTGTGTGTTTGTGTCCGCGGAAGAGAGTGTATGCGAGTCCTGCAGCGCGTATTTCGGTGAGTTCGCGAGTGCTTGTGGTCGGGTGTGCCGACTGCCGACCGGCAGGGAGAAGTGTCGACGATTAAGCCGTGTTTCCGTTTAATGAGATTATAAGTGGCGGCTAATAGTGGTCGGTTGCGATCGGCGGAAGAAGCGGCAGTCGCTCCTCGCATCTGGATTAACTAGAGTTGGCACTTGGGCCCACAGAGGGGCAACGCAGGCTCGCGGTAGTGCGGTGTCTCTATTAAACCACTCGCCTCCTCGGTGCAGAACGTTAAATCATTTGAAGTCATCGCTTAGATGGATGGATGGACGTCGCGTCTATGCAGCAGCCACACAACGAACGAGAGATAAACTGTAGCAAAACAAACGGATCATCAGAGAGCGAGAGAGGACGAGCGGAGGAAGACCAGCAGCAGCAGCAGCAGCAGGTAACTTAAGTGGCCCTGGCCACTGGTCTAGGTGTAGTTCTTCCCCTTTTCTGCATCGTTCTCGTGCGTCCCTTGTGAGTTTGTGGGTTTTTGTTTGAAAACGGCTTCTCTTGACTTCTTTGGCCGAGCACACCACACCGGTGTGCTAGCCTGCTGGTCGGACACAAATATCGACACAAACTGCCGGAAGAGATAGAGTGGGCAGTTTGTATCTCAACCGCTTTGCCTGCCTCCACCGTGCACTCTCGCCGCCTGCATGCGGTCTGCAGTTTATGTCGGTCTAATGCGGTTTAGGGCGGCTGACCCCCGCTCCCCCGGACCGGGCCTCGCCGGGGGTATTATGCTCGTTGAACTACAGAACTTTTCTCACTTTAATTAAGAGACTCGTCGGGGTATCTGTATCTGGCGATCTATTTATCTCTCTTCCTATGTCATTCTTTCGGGTATTCTTTATTATTTGCACGCTGCTGCTTGGTTTTGCTGGTCGAGCTGTGTGTGCTTGTGTCTGGATACATTGTGGTCGAGTTGTGTTTGCCTTTGTTGATGTGCCACAGACACAGTGTTGACTTGCATAACTTCTGAGCGTTGAAACATCGGACCAGGGGCAGGACGTGGCAGGAATATGCTAACCATGGGCATGGCTGTAGAACTAGTGTTGGGCTAGTGGTTAATAGCTGGTAGCTGGTAGCTTTGAAGTTAAATTTGTGGTCCGTGTGGGGTCGGGATGTGTGTACTGTGCCGTGTGCCTCGATGTTGGGGCATGTGCTCAGCAGTTGTTCTCGTTCTGGGTAGTAACGATGCAATTATAGCTGCCCTTGGCTAAGGAACTCGGACCAATGCCGGAGATGGTGATGGAGCTTGGTGTTGAGCCGTGCTTTGGGGGAGAAATGTATTCTTTTTCGAACGTCAGCAGTTCTCCGGCCCTTCTACGTTTTCTCCGAGCTCTTCACACCCTCACCAGCACCCTGTCATCAGGGTCAATTCGGCAATATTTCCATTTTCAAGGCAAAGGACTCGACTTAAGTTTTATTTCCTCAAAGCGAAAATACCGCCATGACCCCAAGTGACTTAGGAACGCCTTGATTCTTAAAGCCAGATCTAAAGTCAATCAGACAAGAGTTTGTCGAGAGTGCGATTGTGAGCCTCTTGTTTTTGACAACAGACTGATGGGCGGTGTGTTCAGAGGTGTTTGGTTTCAAGTGTGGATGGTCTTCTGCTTGCCGCTAGCCTTTTGTTGTTCAGTAGAACTTTGCCATGATAATTTGCATACATCGTGGTCACAGCTAGGGAGTTTTAGTGGACATACAGTCGACTCTCTCCAATTGTCAGAAGCTAGAAGGAATTCGCCTTAAAGGATGTGTGGAAGTTGCCAAACACAAAATCGATAAGTAGAGAAATTCGACTTATGGAGAGTCCTCACTGGTTGCCATATCCACAAAGCAGTGTCAATGTGATGTCTAAGAAGTGATGATTAGCAAACCACTATTTTTGGATATGCTTTCTTCAGTCATCTCCCGTTTGCGAATAGAAACCGCTGTTAATGAATGTGTCAATTTCACAGAGGACACAGCGGAAGACAGGCGCACGTTATGTCGGCTATATTTGCACATATGGATCTATTTTTGTTCCAAATGAGTGTGAAGTTGAATTTGGACGTGTTTTTGAAAAATAATACAGACTTTCAAAATCATCGTCGACAAGAAAAATCATATTGCAGACACATGCCTGTTATAGAACTAGCTCCACTCACAAGGAATATATAGCGCTTTGTTAATTTCATGACTGATTGATGATTTTCTAAGATTGACTGTTCCTTCGATTGACGTAGCATCACGGAACCCTTAGAGTGTGTAGTGTACTGCAGTCGATCAGAAACCAGGCGAGCTGCTGTTCTCGCTTAAGTCGGAAAGGAGTACAGTCTAGGTACAAACACGAATTTTTGAGTCGGAAATTAGGGCAACTTTGGGGCAGTAGTTACTCAATCTTGGGATAAGTGGAGGCAAGTCTGGGAGACAAGTGAATGATTAAAATGATAGACGAATGGTATTTATAGAAACTTGACAAGGGATCGGAAAATAATCATAATTCGACTGATATCTGTTAACAGACTACTCTTGCTTTAAATCTCGCGGCTTAAGCTTCAGCTGCAGAATTCTTCGGACGAGGACAAGCAAACAAACTTAACCTGCTTCAATTATTTGGCCAGCCATGCCATGATCCATGAAGGACTATGATTACTACGTGTGTGGCCACGTGAGTCTTTCTGCGTCGTCAAACACAATGATCGAATTATTTCCATCTGCTTGAACATTTTTTTTTCGTGAATTCGTATTCAGCTGCATCAGAGAAAACATTCGTTGAAAAATCTACCAACCGAAGTTACGATACGAACCACGAAAAATGTATATCACAAAATCCAAACGGAATTACGAACTCCGAAGAATTAGGTCAATATTTCCAATGAGTCTATGAAACAATTATTAAATCGTTCCCTTATTTCGATTTATTTACTTCCACTTATTCGTGCAGTTTGCTAAGAGATGGCGTAACTTGTACTATTCCATTGGAACGTGCGTTGGAAAGCTACTGTTATTGAAAAACTCAAAGCTTCAGATGGGCAATACTTTGTACACGTTTGAATTTTGGAAAAAAACAGCACAAAATTGTAAGCCCAATAAATAGCTTCTCGTAGAAAAACATACAAAATTTCCGCTTCATTCGTATTCAGTGATCAGAATCTTAACCAAATTTGATGCAATATTCAAATCTGTCATAGATTTTTCGGAGTTCGTATCCCATTTTCGATTATAATGGAATTCGTGAGAGGGATGATTATTCACGAATTTTGAGGTACGCCTGCGTTTTCTAACATTCGAGTGCGTAAGCTTTAAGTAATGTTTGCATTGTCTACGGAACCATTTTCTCCAAAGCCTCAAACAGTATGCATGGCTTTACAGATTCGACGGTCAGAATTCAATGAATTTAACATTAGCTGTCGTTCCAATTCTACGGCCGAAGGGCAGTGTGGTGAGTCATGAACCAACACAAGTTATGTAAAACCGAGAGCACTGTCGGATTGGATTGGACATCGCATTTTTTAAAAATGAGACACAGTGTCGCAAACAGTATGGAGCCTTGAGGAACACCACACCACTTGAACCCACGAAAAAACTTGAGTTGAACAGTCCAAAAGGCAATCCGTAACCTATAGAAAAAGGTGTTCAAACATGACCAAGGTTGGCTATGAAACTCCAGAAATTCAATTAATCACATGTGTCGCTCTGATTGCCTCTTCATGGCTCTTCATTTGCCTCGGGCTTATTAGGCGAAACTCTGTGGAATGCAAAATACCATCCACATCAAGGGAAAAGATTGTGATCATATCCACTGTCGCGTCCACAGTATATACATATGAACGAGGCGAAAATTTCCTGATTCGGTCATCTCGACTCAGTCAGTGATAAAATGATGCGATTTACAGACTGTTTGTATTTTTCATGACGATTCTCTCGCTACATTCATTCCTCAATTTCATTTGAGTTCTTGAGCGCCACTTAAAATGAGCCTTGAACTTGTCAAATCCAAATGACCACTTAATCAAATAAAATTCAACGAAACTTAACGAAAATTAAGTCTCAGTCTGATCAATCAGTGTGATTACTTAAGTTGACTACAAAATCATTATTCTTAGTCTCTATGGATGTGATGTGGGTTGCAGTAAACAAATAAGCCACTGGACCAAATTAATGCAAACAATCGGTTGGATTGAACCAAGCCATTCCTAATTTTGAACCATTCCATAAACGATTCGTTGGTTATTTGATAGATGGTCTCAGCTCTACACCGTGGAAAGCCCGACTTCTGTAGCAACTAAAAGTGTGGCAAAAACCAAGCGTGTGAATGCTTTTCAATTCTCAGACTCATCTCTTGTTCACTTGGGTGTTCTCAGAACTTAGCATGTCCAAAGTCGTCGGATTAGTCGGTAGTCGAGGAAGATGTCACTCAGTCAAGTTAGATATGAAAACATTTCCACATCGGAGTAGTATTCCCGCTCGAAGCTGGCCTTAAGGTGGCCAAGTTAAACAATCGAATTTAATTTGGTTCCTTATTCGGCAGACTTCATTGGTTGTCCCCTCTCTGGAATCAAGCAGCCTTGTCACACCGAATGGTTAGTTTGAGAATTTGCACAGAGAAGTTGTTGTTGATATGTTCTCTTGCTCTCCCACATTCTCCTTTGCTCAATCACTGTGCAGTGGCTAACTACCTTAGCGGGACGCAATTGAGTTCCCTACACAAATTCAAATCCCACCAGTGAAGCGCTGCGTAAAGTCAAGTAGCTCTCGCAACACCAGTAGGCCCCCAAAATCCAATACCTCACACCAATGTCACATCCCTCAAGCAAGAAGCCATCAAGATCTGGCATCCACGGAAATAAATTCGATTCACCAGACACCCGGCACCGGCCAAGTAAGTTGCATTTTCACACTCCGCACAGGATTCGCGTGGATCTCACACCGAAACGCAAGCATTCAAGTGCGTGTGCGGCTCAGGTCCAACTTGATTTTGACTTGAATCTAATTTGAATGTGACATAAATCTGAGATCGCACTGATTGAACGAAACCAGATCTGGCGGTGGACACCGACTGATAACCCGTTTAGCAGTGCTCGCGATCGCGATGTGCGGGTCTTGTTTCTGTGCACATAGTTGCCTGCCTCAGTTTCCGGGACAAATTAATTCAAATTCCTCCACAAACATGCCCTTTCTAATTCCATTCCAGAGAGAAATTCAAGCTTGGCACTCTGTTAATGTTTCAATTTAATGTCTGCTGTGACAGAGCTCGCTTTTGATGGAGCGATCACCAGGTTTGACCGGATTTTTTTTTATTCATTCGATTGTGATGTGAAAACGAGAATCTTTTTTTTTTTAAAAGAGGGCTTTTGTTTCGGGTTCGTGAATGTGTTTCGGTTGGTGAGTGTCCTCTGCTGTGTCGTGGCGGGGAGGTGCATTGACTCCGACTAGGAGGGCTTAGAACCGGTGCCGAATTTCGAAAGCGGCAGACAAGGTTGTCTCAGTTGAGTTCAGCTTAGACCTCGTTATGAATAAAGAGGGCATTTTGGTCAAGTGGTGTCTCGGTTTTCTGGTGTGAATGTTGTGATACGAGTTGCTTCCCTCGCTCTATTCATTGCTCAATTTGGTTTGCCTCCTTAATGCAACCAAAAAAAAGGCCAAAACGTCACAATCGACAGCTACAATTACAATTTCGAGGTAGTAAAGGAGTTTGTCTACCTCGGGGCAAATGTAAACTCCACGAATGACATCGTAGTGGAGATCCGACGTAGAATCGCCCTTGGCAACCGATGCTACTTCGGTCTGTCGAAACAACTGGGCTCGAAACTCCTGACTCGAAGGACCAAAGTCATGCTCTACAAAACCCTTATCCTGCCAGTCCTACTTTATGGAGCCGAAAGCTGGACATTAAGTAAGGCTGCAGAGCTGATTCTTGGTGCCTTCGAAAGAAAAATTCTACGTCGGAAGGGGGCGAGGAACGCGAATGGATGAGTAGACACAACCGCGAACTCTACGAGCTGTACAAGAATGTGGATGTAGTTCGGAAGTCAAAAATCAGTCGATTACACTGGCTCGGCCATATCGAGCGAATGGACAACAACGCTCCAGCAAAGAGGGTCTTCGAATCCGAGCCTCCTGGTTCGAGAAGGAGAGGAAGACCGAACATCTGGTACAAAGACCAAGTCATCGCGGATGTAAGACAGCTTGGCCTTGATGACTGGAAGCAGCGTGCCCAGGCGTCACCGATGGAAGGCAGCAATTGCTCAGGCTCAGACCCTTCATGGTTCGTCTGCCTGAGAAGTAAGTAAGTAATGCAACCAAGCTTACTTTAATGTAATTGAACGAAAATTAACGAACTTTAGCTCTTTTCAAATTTAACGAAACTTAACGAACATTAGGTCTTTTTAAATTGAACGAAACTCAACGAACATTAGCTCTTTTCAAATTGAACGAACATTAGCTCTTTTTTGCAGCCCGTGCATTTTATCATCTGTAAACAGGTGAGGCCTGGGATAAAACCACGGGTTGTGCCGTTCAGTATGAGAAATTCGATGTAGACGGGTTGCCCGATTAATACTGAGTTCCGAAAAGTTGATGTCTTTTCGAACTTCAGTCAGGCTCTCGGTTTTATGCTTTATCTTGCTTGGCTCTTGCTGGTTTCATGTCGTGGTAACCTTAGCATCTTCAATAAGCACCAAATAAAGTAAAATAACACTTCGTTGGTCCACAAGGCGCCCAGTTGTGAATGGTGAGTGGTTGAAGCCCAGGTCAACCCCGGACTGTAGCGCCAAACAAGGAAAGAATAAGGAGTGAATTGTGAGTGCAATGTGCAACGAAAGACAGAGAAAAGATTTGTTCTCTGAAGAGGGGTATGTGCGCGCGTTTCGTGGACTTTCTTTGTTTTTCCAGTAACTCCAGTTGTCGATGGCTTTGATTGCTTACTTCATCGCATCGCTTACAGTACCTCCAACGAATGACAGGCGGGCACCTCTGTCCTACCTGGGCGTACAAGCTTTGCCAAAAAATTCGCTTCTGTTTGTACAATCGAGTGTCAGCAACACTCTTGATTCTAGAAATTTGGGAAGTCCAACCGTCTTCCCTTAGACTCCATCCCTTATCAACATAATCCCGTAATTTCTGATTCGCCCTCGACCGCAGCTTGGCGTTATCCGATGCTCGTCTCGAGCAGATCAACTAACTGAAACCGCCGAATAACGCTTGCACACCCCATTATGCTGCTGATTAAATTCACACCAACCCATGCGCCCTCCCACAAAGCGACAGACAATTCCAATCCCTTGTGCAGACAATCCACCCTCAGCAACGATTTAAGCTTCGTTTCTCATTTCGTTGATCCCGTCATCCGGCGTTTCCCAGGACTTGTCACCGAACTCTTGTCACGGCATTGTTGCAACTCAATCTCGAAGCGAAATCAAATAACCTGACGAAAGTTTGCCTCGTCGCATCTTCCCTCGCACTCAATTCGAAACGGGATTAATTAATTTACTTTCGCCAAGCTCAGCCCTCTCTCCGTCTATTGTCTGTGCGAAGTGAACGCATCTGCAGACTCGTGAAGGTCTCGAATTAAATCCAATTCCGTACGAGGCGAGGTAAATGCTTATGATTTGTCACGTGTTTCGCCGGCAACTTTAATTAGGTACAATTCGTAGGGAGTCACTTCGCACACGCCTCCTTGACAGTTATTCTTGCACATCCATCGACATGCGGAAGGACGGGTCGAGATGCCGACGTTGGTATTCCTCTCCTCCGCTGGCGTATGAATTGGAATTTCGTTGTTTCGGATTCGGCTGCGTGCCTGCATGCAACTGCGACCCTGCTACTCATTCGCCATCAGCGGCGGATGTAGAGTGTGAGAGAAGACCGGAGAAACTTTGCTAACAGGCGACGCACAACTCTGTGCCGGTGTGTCAAGGAATGCGTGTTGCTATTGCGACTCCTCGGGCCTGGAAGCTGCGACACGCCGAACGTACATAATCGTTGTCGACTCGTCCTCTTGTCGTCGTCGGTGTCGCGTCGGTGTGATTATTGGATTTGCTGGCGGGCGGGCTGTTTGCTGCGGTTGGCACAGCTCCCGGGTGGCATCACTTGGAAGGTGTCGATAACTTTGTTATGCCTTCCGAGCTAATTGTTTTTTGTTTCCGTCCTCTTCTTCTCCCCTTTTTTTCTGGTCTCAGACGACTGGAAGATTTTATGTGCGATTACGTGCGAACGGAGTTCTGTGCCAGGAGTTCTTTTTGTGTTTTGCTCATCCTTGCGGTCGTTCGTTGGGGGGGGGTGTCGGGGATTAATTAATTTTGCGAGACCAAAAGCGGTGTGTTATGAAATGTTTTCGGGGATTGCTTGGGGGTGGCACGGGCATTATTAGACGGAAAGTGGTTTCATATGTCACGCAGTTGGAGTCTACCCCGAAATTATGAGGGTGCCCGGCATTCTATGGGCGCAAGTGGTGTGTTTGCTGTTCAGAAAGTTAGTTAAGAAGAATGTTTAGACGCTGCTGACACAGAGGTGGAAGATGTGCCTTCATGCGAGTCGACTCTTGGGGGAATTTTGATGAACTGCCATTCCATGTGCGAGCGCAGCGAGCAACGTCAATCTTGGTTTTGGTAATTATATCGGGAGTGAAGACAGAGCACTGCCAAGGCGTTGGCACTCCTTGTGTTGGGAGTGAACTGGGTGTGAGCTGCGGTTGAGCTTGCAGGTATTGTTTAAGGGAGAAAATTCACTCTGTGATCGACCTGGAGGGTGAATTATTTGACTCCGGTGAAGTTAAGCAATCGGGTTTCATACACGGTTAAAACTGTGACCATAATAATCACTTCTCTCACTTTCGTTAAGTTTCGTTAAGTTTCGTTAAGTATTGTTTCCTCAACTTCTGATCAATTGACTTGCTGTTGGAATGATGTGTAAGTTCGCAGAAGGAATTATTAGCACATTGACGCTTCCGGTCTCTTTTCGAGAGTGCCTTATCTCAGCATCTTCATTAGTGGCAACTGGCCTTCAATTGAGACTGCAAAAGAACAAAACTTTTTAAGGTTGCATCATCGTCTTTGGCAATCTAAGTCATGATCTTCTGCCTCTAACATTCACAAATAGTTGCTTATTCTGTTTTGACCATACCTCTTGCCGCATGAAACCCGAGATATCTCCGTCGAAATAGATAAGCGAAGTTGTAGACACTTAATCTCCAACGAATCTCGAATTCCATCGAACCACTGTAGCAAGCACTCTAACAAGATTGTGCCGAAATAAGTGCGTCGAAAGATTGAATTGACATTTCACTAGACAATTTCCTCATCTTTCGCCTCCATGAAGTCACCCCAAATGCGGAGAGCAAGAAATCATCGACTTTTAAATTCCACACACGAGACAACAGCAACTGTCTGCTTGGGAACAAGCGCATAACGTGTCACCGCCGCGACTACTGACATTAGACACACCAGCAACACGAGTTGCAGACAAGCCAACTGCTGTCGTCATCCGAGTGTTTGATTTGTGATCCATTGACGGTGCGGTCTGCAGAAACGACAAACGCCAACCAAGTCGCGCCCGATGAATTTCACTTCAGTTCCCAGCACAAGAACCAACAACACGCTGTCGCTTAGAAATTCCATTAACAAGCGCAAGTTTCTGTACTGTCTATGTATGGACCCGCCATCATCGAACGGGTGACACTTGATTGATTTGCCAGCACACTTCAGTGCGTCGCAACTTGCAACTATCATTGTCGGCTGGTAACTACACACCTGAACCATGTGATTTCATTGCAATTTGTCGCGTACCTGACAGCCTTGAGACTGGTTCTTGTGTCGACTGCCGTGCACACAATTCAGATTCGTCATTCGTCAACTCAGCGAGACTGACGTGATCACGTGACAAACGCAGTTTACTGCAGATTCCAGTGCGAACACATGCTACCACGTTCTTGAGTGGGCCTTAGTCTGAGCTCAGCTTGACTTGGTTTGTTCGGAAGGCCGAACTAAAAGTTGCCCCGAGCACACAATAGTCCTCGACGAAATTTAACCGGGCGACTTTCACTTGAAACTATTTCGTTCCACTTACGAGAACCGCTCGCAACTCCACTTGTGACCAGTTTCGAGTTTTCAGCCATTCAGAGCGCGCAGAGACATGAAAAATTGCCCAAATTGTGAAACCACCGTGCACCGTGGCGCATTTAATTTACAAACGTCCACTTCGACCTCTCCCATGAATCACTTTCGCTTTAATAACTTTATTTTATTTATTTTTTTTTGTTCACATGCAGATTTGTGTGACTGCGGGTGTGTATCCAGAGTCGGTTGAAAACGAAAACCGAAAACCGCAGTCAATCCGATTACGATATTAAAAAAGCACACTTCTGACGTTGCCCGCAATAAGTGGAGCGCAATTGTGATGAAAAAAGAAGAGGAATGTGTCCGCGGTAATTTAAGTCAGGGTGATTTTGATTTCGCAAAATGATGATCACATTTCGTGGAACATTGGATTGGGCGCAAAAAGCCAGCGGCGATGTACGTACGCACTCGGCAGTCATTCGAAACTGAAATCGCTTGTAGCGCTAGTGCACCACACCACATGGTCTGCGGGATCGGCGGATTTCCTAACAGACGTTGCTTTCATTGATACGGAACAAAGAAATGCCAGCAGGCAAGACAGACTAAGTGGTTGTTCATCGGAAGATGGTGTGTCGTCTTAGCTCCTCGGTCCGTGCATGATGTGGTCGCTAACCACTTCTGAAGAACTAGGGAACCGACGTGTTATAACGTGCCGCTCAAAAGAGTCTTAGACTCTTAGTGCTTAGAGAAAGGTGTCTGCCTGCGATGTCCCCAGAAGCGCAGGAAACACAGAGATTGCTTTCTTCGGTAGGAAGTAAGAAAAACTGCCATGAGTCCCAGCATTCTCGGCAAAAGGCTGATCTGGAAGTGGAATATCGCGAGAAGAACTGTTCAGAGTCTGTAACAAAGGCAATCGTTGAAACGTGAGCCTGGCACCGGTCACCTCACCGCTATAGTGAGACTCATTCTGTGGCACATCCACATCCTAGGTAAAGTACAATTCCAGAAGAATCAACGTCAAGCGCGTATTGGCAGAAGTGGAGCAATCGGAAGCACCATCCAACAAGCCTCTCCAGTCGGCACTACCTTTAGCCAGCTGCCCTCAATTTCGTACACCAACTTGGTTGCGTCGTTCCACTGGCTCGGAGTCGAAGGCTCTTCGTAGCCATCCTAGCCCTAGCCTTGGGCGTTAAATCCGCATACGCCTGGGTAGTCTCATGTCGCTGTACAGCACGTACAATCTGCGGTTGAATCATCTTTTCCGGAAACCGTCGTCGCAAAAGGACCAAGGGCTCTTGAGATAGTCTAGGCTTCCGTCAGCTTGGTCCTTCGGGAGAGCGCGCAGCTACTTAATAGCCTCTTGAGCCCAGCCAATACTGCAAAACTCAAAAATCGGCTTCACTCTTCTTCGCACTGACTGAACATGAAGACGAGCTCCATAAGCTAGCTACTTCTCTTCCCTTTCCAGAATGCAAGCCCTGAACAAAGGCCCTGAAGAGCTCGAAAACACTGAAAAGGGAAGACAGGTCCCACCATTTGAAGTTTGTTCAACTGTCCCAGAGATTCTTTAATCACTGCTGTGTGTTTAATGGAGAAATGATGCAGCAAAGCGTTATTTCAGCCCATTATACTAGTATTTTGCGGAGAGCTAAGCAGTGAACAAGGATCTAAAAAAGGTCCTCATCCAACTTGTAGCCGACCCTTGGTAAGCTCTGCCTGTCTCCGATAAACCTTAGACACTTCATAAGCGACCCCAGTCTTTGTCCTATCGAATGTCTTCACCGCACCGTAATAAGACGATGGATCAATTCCAGACAAGTCTAGAATGGTGGTCTGCTAAGCCTTCTTGGTGTAGCTAGTTTTGTCCAATTTCGCATGCCTTGACTGAAACCCTTTAACGTGGGAGAGACGCGACCGTTCTCCTTTGCGTTCTCATACAGGTTGAGAATCGAAGACACACGCCTTTAATTTCCTAGCTTATTGCGTTTCGTTTGATTACAGCGTTTCCACTTCCTTAAATTACAACGGGGTGGAGCTGACACAAGATCAACCAACAAGCCTCTCGAAATAGCGCGACCACGGGCTGTTTCCTTCTTCTTCTTGTGGCGCTACAGTCCGGGGTGAACCTGGACCTCGGTCAACAATCCTCTCCAGCTGGTGCGATCCTTAGCCAGCTGCCTCCAATTTCGCACTCCAAGTTGGTTGAGGTCCTTCTCCGCTTGAGTGCGCCATCGGGTTCGTGGTCGTCCCCTATTGCGTTGTCCCACTGGTTCGGAGTCGAAGACTCTTCGGGCTGGAGCAGTGTTGTCCATGCTCACAACATGGCCTAGCCATGACTAGACTCATGTCGCTGTACAGCCCGTACAATTCGTGGTTAATTCTTCTCCAGGAACCTTCAACGCAAACAGGACCAAAGATTGAACGCAGAACTTTTCTCTCGAAGAGACCAAGTGCGTCTTCATCCGCTCTTGAGATAGTCCAAGCTTCAGCGCCATACAGCAGGACAGGGATGATCAAGGTCTTATATAATGTGTGCTTGGTCTTGCGGGAGAGGGCTCTACTACTCAATTGCCTCTTGAGCGGTTGGCAAGAGTTATTCTGCGGCTGTTTTCTATTATCTATTATTTGTAGCGCTTCTTTTCTCCCCAGTGCATCCATTGCTCTTACTTTTTTGGTGCCGCCAGCGTTGCTAGCGCTTCCATTGTTTCCAGTTTTCCGTTGACTTCCAGTGCTTCCATTGTCTCAATCTGCCTTAATCCGATCTACTGCTTCCAGTGCTTCCACCGATTCCCCTGATTTTTTCCCATTTACAAACAAATACAGTGATTAACAAACACACGAAAGAAGTTAAAACGTAGCCTGAAAAAAGTCTACATACGGCATGTTAACTAACTTAAAGAACTTAACAGTGAACAGTGGGTAAACTGTAGCATCTAGAATTCCTTGGTTATTGAATCGTTTTCTTCTTCTTTGACTGGCGCTTCAGTCCGGGGTGGACCTGGGGCTCAGCCAACATGCCTCTCCATCTAGCCCGGTCGTGTGCTAATTGCCAGCCATGCAGGTTCAACTTATTCGGGTCCCCTTTTAGGTGCGTGCGCCACCTGAGGCGATGTTTCATTTGCCGTGTTGGAATGGAAGATTTTCCGGGCCGGAGGATTGATGTGCATTTGATCTACGTAACCTAGGCACGGTATTGAATCAAATAAATTATTTAATTCCTTAGCATTGCCATCTTACGGGCTTATCCTGTGCTCAAGGAGTTCCCACACATACTCGTTGTCATTTAAGTTCAGGCCTTGTGGAGGTGTGTTTATTAATCTTTGACAAGCTTGGCATTGTCTTGTCAGAAAATTCAACTCGTATCTAGAGTCGCTTATGTTTAAGAACTAAATCTTCAATCGAAATTTCTTTTCGAGGAGTCATTAGCACTGCTAAAAATCTTTTAAGACAGACCAAATACGATTGAGTGCAATTTACCTGAGGCCCGAGAACGATACCATGATACCTCCAAAGCATGAGATCCGGCAGGTATGTCGACTTAGCTAATCACTGTATTTGTTTGCAAATGGAAATACAATCAGCGCAATCAGTGGATGCACTGGAAGCAAAAGACCGAATAAAAGTAATAAACAGATTGAGACAGTGGAAGCACTGGATTGGTAAGGCACCAGAAACCGGCCACATAGAATACTTAACATGCGTAACGTCAAAGTATACGTTCACGGTGAAGTACCTGAAGGAAGGGGATGACACAATGAATACTTCAACGCACAGCTGATTCCATTTGACAGTAGCTTCAAATTCAATTTATACTGCAGAGCGATCTGATTTTGGTTTACTAATGTGCTTGATGATACTGCTCGAACTTCAGGAATATATTAATACCAGCAAAAGCACCCGTCGATTTTGAAACTCTTTTGAAATGTCACAATGTGTCGCTTGTCAACGCTGAAGGAGAGAGAACAGTTGAGCAAATACATCCGTCGCGTGAGCGGCAGCGTTGATCTATGTACCACCTCCCCATAAGAACACGTATATTTTATGTATCTGTCAAAGTATTACTGACGCTGACGCTGACGCATGTAAAGTATTCTATGTGCGGGAGCCTTAAGGCCCAAACCAATAGTATCTGGTGCGTGCGTTTCGTCTTGTCAAAAAATTGACAATTCATAAGATCTAATAAGATTGAGCGAGACAACAAGTGTGGGCTATATGTGGAATACATCAGAATGCATGAAGTTGGCGAACTTTTAACTTTTCGTCCGTTTGACAGTTTATTCTCACATGTGTGTATCATTTTACTCTCATGGTCGTGTGGGATTGTATGTATGTATACATATTTCGGACGCAACGCACGTATTTCATTTGGCACCTCTTTGCAGTCCCGCAAATACGATTTTTGTGGATGTCAATTGCAACGCACGCGCCGGATTCTATGGACTTGGGCGATTAACACATTTTCCTACTTCGACGCTGTGGAACTTATTGAATTAATTTTATAAAATATTATACAAATATTTATTCCACGATAAGAGTGAATGTTCGTCAGTACCCGGCCACTTTGCTCCAATATCCGGCCACTTCACTTATTTTCTTTGGAAAATCTCACGCGCAGCAGATGAAATCAAACACATTTATTGGGTAATGTGTTAAAACTGCACACGCATTTCCAATAGTTCCAGAAGGGATCGTTGGAAAGACAAGGACGCCGGGCAGGTTGTAGGAGTTGGCCTTGCAACTGAAGCTTTGATCAACAACCACATTGGAAGGAACCGATCTTGTTCGGTGATTCCAGGCGCTTTTTGTATCGGTTGTCATGTTTTTAAAAGTTTCCCTGTTCATGAAACTTCTTCCAATAGCATTTAGAGCAATTTATATCCTTTTACCTCGCGATAGGACTTATCGTTGTTGTTTCTTCACAATTTCAAGCGCACTTTTTGCGTTCGCCCGACCTTCACAGAATACATTTTTTTTTTCGTCACAGAACTTCGATGAGCAGGTCTGTCAAACTTTGCCAAAATATTAAGGGTACCTGGAATTGTATACACAATTTATCTGACCACGAACAAATGATAACTTTTCTTCATATTGGACGTTTACTAGAAACTGGTGACTGGCTCGTAAATGACTGGTGCATTTACGTTGATTCAATTAAATCCCACCTAGCCCAGTCTTCTTTCCAGGTAGTTAAACACATAGTTCCTCCAACCTTGGTCCCCCCGCATCGACTGTCAGCTACAGTGACGACGTTTTTCTCAAACATCACTACTGTGCTCCACGACCCGACATTATACTCAATACAAACGTCTATTCAGAGCATGGAAACAGCTTCACTAACTCAGTTAGAATTTAACGCTCCAGTCGACTGATGCTTTCCGACTATACTGACAGCCTGCATGTGTGTTCAATTTTCCACCTAGTGCATTTGGTTCGTCTTAATTAGCAGCAACTGTTGTTGGTTGTACTTGGCTAAGTTCGCTCTTTGAGTTTATTAGCCATTCATTGTCAGTTGCAAGCGACTGGAAATGATTTTCATCGAGGAATCTGATCAGGCACACTGTGACTGTGAATTGGAGAAGCAAAGTGAGATTTTCTTGGGTCATTATGGAATGAGATGATTAAAGATGTCAAGTCAATTTTGATTTTGAGGCACATTCATTTTACATCTTCTTAGCCTCCATCATGAGAGGTAGGGTAGGATGAACTATTCAACGCTACTGATCAATGAGGCGGATTTGAACTAGAACGACGCTTATACGTTTTCGTTGTGTTTACTGCTCGACAAACATTGCTGAAAAATATAAGAGCAAGAAAAAAAAGCTGTACGCCTTCTTTGTTGATTTTCGAGCAGCGTTTGATTCAATACCACGTGAAGCACTCTTTTACAAGCTTTCCAAAATCGGTGTATCAAGTAAAATTATTCGAATCCTGAGAGCCTTGTATGAGAATAATATTGCACATGTATGGAATGGAGACATGATTTCTGAAGATTTTGAAATTACAACGGGGGTTAAGCAAAGCTGTATTCTTAGCGCACTGCTTTTTATATTATACATCAATGATGATAACAGATGATGTCAAAGGTGGTATAAGATTCAATGATGTATTAATTGCGGCACTGATGTATGCCGATGATATTGTCTTTCTGTGCAACACTATACAAGGCATGCAATTAATGGTAAACAGGATTAATGCTTTTTGTAAAAGTTTTAATCTCACCATAAATCTTGGTAAATCAAAAATGTTCAGAAATGCAGGAGGCCGCATCTCACATTTGGAAAAGTGGAAGTTAGACGGGGAAGATATTGAAGTAGTATCCAGATACAAATACCTAGGTATCCTAATATCGTCCTCTTTAAATTTTAAACCACACTTGGAAGAAAAATTAGCTGTTGCTAAACGAGCTATCTCTTCTATTTGGGAACGTTGCTTCAAAAATAAATATGTATCACAAGGTGCAAAACAAACTTTATTCCACTCAACCGCAGCGTCGATAATGCTCTACGGAGCTCAGGTATGGGGTTACAAATCCTACGATGCCGTGAAAAAATGTCTTCGGTACTTTTTGAAGAAGATATTCCGGTTACCAAAAAATACCCCGAACTATATGCTACATCTTGAAACGGGAACTCCTTTGTTATTGTACACGCGGAAAATACACTTCAACTACATCATAAAAATTCTAGAGATGAACGATTGCAGATTACCAAATGTAGTTTTAAGAAGTATAATAAGAACAAACGGATGCCTTTGCGAAGAATGGAAGAAAACAGCTTCTGAATGCGGACTAAACCTGTCTATTCAGGAGAATGAGCATCCTCATCTTTTAGGAGAGAAATTTAAATCGATTTTAGAGAATTTTGGTAGATATTCATATGACCAATATGTCGAAGAAGCTGAATCATCACTGTTTAGAAATTATTACAGCAAACTAAACCATTTTCTAAATGAAAAAACATACTTTCTTGACAGTCACACAGCTGACAAAATAAGCACCATTTTCAAATTGAGAGGGGAACTCGTTCCGTTAAACTTTATACCTCATAGACCAGATTTACCAATACTCTGTGACCTATGCAATATGAATAAGAGAGAAGACATTTTACACTTTCTTGGAGTTTGTCCGATTCTTAAAGAATTTCGAATTTCAATTTTCGGAAAACATAATTTAGACGAAGATGAAGTAATTAGCATATTAAATGGAGAAAAAGGATGGAAGGCTTTATATGAATACTCAGTAGCAGCACTCTGTTATAGAAAGCGTATCATAGATGGAGATTTTTAATGTAAAACTTATGTATATATTTTGTCAACCTGGTAGACGGCCATAGGCCAAACCATGAATGTATTAGGTTAATATTTAAATTGTAAAACATTAATTGAAAATAAAAGTCAACTAACTAACTACTGCTCGACCTTATCGAGTGCAGCATCACTTCACACTTGCATCTTGCCAATTGCACTGTTTTTTTCTTTATTTTGAACAAGACAAACGCCGCTTCGTAATGTCGACCCTTTGTTCAAGATCGTTGAAAATCAACTAACTACAGTCAAACTTCGATAAGTCAAAGTCTTGATAATTCGAAGAAATTTTGTGTGACACGATGAATAAATTGAACTAAGTTAGCCCAAAACAGTCGCCTTAAGTGGAGACTTTAAGGCAGATAACACTGTCCAAGAGTCGCTCCACAATGTCATCTCTTTGATCAACTGAGCGCCCTATGAACACCTTCGAGAGAAGTGTTCCCAAAACATCGCAACTGCTCACAACTCAACAGCTCAAAGCTCATCATCATAAATATTGCAGCCCCTGAAGTATAGTTAATGGTGTCCCACAAGGATGCCTCTTATGGCCCATCGTTTTAATTGACTTGTGGCTTTCCTTTAAAACGAATGACTGTGGAACTTGTTGTCTTAGCAATTCAAACAACGAAGGACAGTCAGCGCATTTCGATTATTGCTTGCCTCCTGTGAGGTCTCGAGAATTGACACTTTTGTCTTGCTGTCTTGCCCATTATGTCCCGCTCCTCCATTGGCCATGCCACTCAAGCCGGCCTAAGCGCAATCAGCACTCAACCCATTCTCCAGGCACCAGCTAAAGTGTCATTACCACCATCACCAGAAGTCTATCGTCGCATCGTCTAATTGCATGCCAGCCTAAGTGCCCAATTCCTCGTCCACTCAAACAGCAGCAGAGAGAGAGAGGTGAAAGAACCGTAATTCCGATAATGAGAGTGCCTTATATCTGCTACTGTGTCCCGGTCGGTCGACCGCTAGTCGGCTTGTGTTTGTCATCAATTAGCGGCGATCGCATCGATGCAGTCGAAGATACGAAACCAAGGCAGAAGGCAGAAGGCAGACCGCAGCTCATCTTCTGGTCCTCTCCCATCAGCCGATCACAGCACGCAGCCATCTCTCACCTTTGTGCTCACTAATTCCATTCCACCCGGCGACGCGACCCCAGTGACTCACAAAACACTCCGCTGATGCACAAACACACACACACACCGACACCAACTCTGCAGTCGCACATTGTCCCAGTTCCACACCACGTCACAGTCCCGTTCCGAAGACACTATGGTCTGTGCCACCATCGCACGGTACCCGGTCTCCGTCATCTCCATTCGTCTTCGTTGTTCGTCGTCATCGTGGCCGTCGCGTCGTGGTCGTAGCCTTCGTCGTCGTAGCCGCCCAGAGGTGTAATGACCCAATGAATGCTATGCGCGCACATCTCACGGGGACCTCTGATGCGAGAGCGCACAGTTAGTCAGTCATGGCAGTCGGCAGAATGGTGGGTTGCCAGAGTGAGAGAGAGAGAGCGTGGCGTAGCACATGGCGGCTACACAGCCTGCGCCAGGTACGAATACATTCCCCCATCTAACGGTGCTTTCATTCTAATCGTAAATCAAGAAATATCCGAACCGAAGTCTCTGCTGGCTGCTGCTGCTGCCTGTGAACCCGAGAGCCTGGCTCGGCTCCGAAGGGTGGTGGAATACCAGAGACGACGAAACAACAAAAGAAACGGCAAACAAGGTAAAAAACGAAGAGCACAACCATGGTGCGCGGGCCGGGCTTGGGGAGAACGTCTCTGTCTAATGTTGCGTTAGAAGTTTTCAGCTTCCGCAAAGATGTGTCCGCGTCCACGTCCGCGTCCGCCAGGGGTCTGGCTTGGTCCGGTGAGTGCTATCGTCGCAAATGATGACGCAGTGGCTGCCGGGGGCCACATCAGTTCGGCGGTCGTAGATCCAGATGCCAAGCTGAGGTAATGGTGGCGCGCTGACTTAAGCAGTGCGCTGCTGTGCCTCCAAGGCGCGCTCTATTTGGGAATTTGTTGAAGTTTCTTTTGCTTTGATTTCGTTGTCCTATTCGCATTTGCACGGCTCTGGCGATCGAGCATGGACGAGTGGAAGATCGCAAGGCACGCCACAGTGGGGGCCGAAAGGAATGGTACGCGGCATGTCAGGTTAAGTGGTCCGCAGATGAGGAATGTCAGTCTGAAGCCTGTATGTGGGCAAGTCGATGTCCAAGAGCTGATGGAATGGCGAACAATAACTCCGTCTTTGCGGTGCATCCAGGAAACACATTCGTCCTTAGCATCTGTGCTTTTATTTCGAAGCAAGACTGGAGGGTCTTGCTGCGCAACTGGAGGGTTTTCTTCCGGGCCGGGCTGCAACAGAACAAGTTGTCCGTTGTATATCCAATCCCGTCTAACTTCCTCATTCCGAGAGCATCCATTTGTTTTTACTTTAATACTTATTCAAGCAGCACAACGGTTCGGGGCGAACCTAGGTCACAACTCACAATCCTCTCCAGCCATCACTGTCTTTAGCTAGCTGTCTCTAGTTGTGCAATCCAAACCGTTTGAAGTCGATGGCGCTGCTCGAACAGATCGTCGTCCGAAGCGCATTTTTCTCGAACCGGCCGAGAATATCCTCATCCGCTTTTGACAAAGCCCATGCTACAGCTCCATAAGAGAGAACTGGGATGATCAAGGTCTTATGGAGGATTTGCTAGTTCCTCGAGATCTACAGTGATTGGCAAGAGCGATTCGTCCTTTCTGCTGAGGTATTGTTGTTAGAGTTCATAGCAGATTCAAGGTAGACGACGGACAAGTCCTAATGCACGGGAACTACATAATCGACATAAACGAAGCTTCTGAAACTCAATGCTTCGACGATTACTCCGCGTGCTATCAGCTTTGTGGCTGACTTCATAATGTAGCTTCCAGTCCATTCCAATCAGCTGTAGCACTGGAAATGACATGCTACTACACACCCTGTACGCAACTCGTATTATTGATAAACAAAAAATACTCCAAGGAAATGATCGCTAGCGTGCTTCATCGATCCCTGCGTATTCGAGCAAACCGTAGAGACGCGCACTACCTCCGAGATTTTCTACGCACCCACTGGATTTACGTGAAAACAAGGCCTAAAGCAACCCCTTTGAGGCAAGGGAATGTTTTCACACGTCTGTATCTCGGACCAGCCCAGTCGCTTCTGTCTTTATTTGCCAGCCTTTTGATATTCTTGTCCACGGCCCGCCTACTAGTTAGGCTACGGCTACACTCACTTTGCGAGGTCCAACCGCCACTTTTGCAATATCCGTTTCCGGTTTTCCAAGGGAATGTCTCCATTTTTAGATCTCTGCACCGATGGGTTTCTGCGACGCTCTCCCCAGCAGATCGTCGTACGTGATGCATTCCAACCAGAAGCCCTTTCCTCATTCATCTTAAGCATTTGTTGACGAAGACCTGAAGCTTGAGAGAAATGAAAGAAACTGCCGAGGAACCGCGTACCTCGTTGGTAACCGCGACTTGTAACGATGTCTTATTAAGAAGGCTGAAATTGCTTCGTCGGAAATTGACAATTGTGCATTTATGATAGTTTAAGTACGTACCCGGTTGACAGTAAGACGACGGGTTCTAATAGCCGCACTAGTGGTCGGCTAAAAATCATACCTCGGCCCAGCGGTTGTTTGTATAACATGAAGAAAAGGATCAAAGTGGCCTTTAATCTTCTTCACATTAGAATTGAATATCAGAAGTTTGAGTGACGTGGGTCGCTAGTTGGACCTTCAGATGGTGCCAAGAGAGTAGTAAACGTGACGAGCTTTGCCTAGTTAAGTTCCACACAGAGTGCTAGCAGAATTAGTTGACATCTTCGATTGATTTCCCGTCGGTGCCTCCCCTCTTAAAGCATTTTCCGTCAGTTCTATCTTGACGAGGTTAGTTTTTCAGTCCCGCTCTTTTAATGGCCTACATAGGACGATCGAAAGCAGGCAGTTGTCATCATAGTAGTCGAAGTCGTGCAGTTTCTCTGTCAGAAAAGCGGCTTGTTGGTGCGGTCTTGATGTTGACGGCGAAGAAGAAGAACGGTCTGGTAAAATACAACCTAGCCGTACTCCTTGGCCTTGGAGCACATCTTCGCGAGCAGCGTGGTTCAATCAAGCGTCAAGTTGTATGCAGGGTCAGCCATTCATGGGACCTTGCATGCCTCGTTTCTAAGAATGTAATATTCCACAAATCAACGTGGACGATCTCCAAATCGTATCGTGTGAAGTCACACAATGTAGGGGCCCAAATCTGATCACCAAAACGAGACAGAAACCTGGACAACATCCCATGGAGGAATATTCGATTGTTTCGCGGTCTGTATGGCATGCGGCACAGCCGGGATATCGTGTGTTAGTAACAGTCACTGCTGGACCAGCCTCATTTTTGAAAAAAAAAGTAGGGGCCAATGACGCCTCCAGCGAAAATGCTTGTTTTTGGGCCGCCATTTTGCTTCTCCAATTGATGCACTCCAGAATTTTGCATGTAATCTGTTCTCTTGTATGTAACCTATTTATAATAATATGGCTGGCGCTACAGCCGGTAGGGGGCCAGGGCCTAGCTTCTCAGCAACCACTCGTGTTGTGCGTGCTATTGTCCTCTCACGAGTGGAAGGGACCTACAGTTTTATGCCGACTCCGACGGCCAAGTTTGAGAAGCTTTCTCTAGACAGAAGTACTCTTTGAGCATTGTCAGTGACTCGAAAGATGTGGGGCCGTGGAAATTATTTTTGTCGCTCAGAGCTGGAATCGAACCTACAACGTCGAGGTTGGGATCGACGCACATACCCACAACGCCACGGGCCACCACATGTAACCTATTTACAAAATCAAAAAAACTTTACCGACAATCTATGAAATGGTCGGACAGTTTCATTATTTTCCTGATATTGCTCGTCAATGCAACTACGTTGGACATATTCTGTAACCCTCCAGGTTTGCCATAAAGTATCATCTGTCAGATTGATTTTTTTCGTTTCCAGTGCCGCCAACATTTTTCTTCACAAATGGTGGCAATTCAAATCTTGCCTTGAAACTGAACCATCTTTTATTTTCCTTAGCCATTCACACGTGTCCCCCATCTTGTCCGCCCCGCTGTCATCAGTCAATTCTGAAGAGCTCGCTAAATGTCGGATTGGCTGAATAAATTAATGTTAATTTAACGAGTCGACAATTGAGTGCGGGTATCCCTCGTCAGAATCAGCCGATCTGCTCGGATCGCGTGGCTCCAGAGGACTGTACCGCGCTTTGCGGAGCGCTCCCAAAGGAACGAGGCCAACGATTAAAGTGCGCGCGCACGCGCACAAAGAAGTGACAAAACCAAACTAGACCGTTTCACGATGGCTCCAAGACATGCAATCTGTCGAACGGAATTCCATTCCATGTGCTCTTCCGCCAACAGAAGAAGAACCATGTGACACGGCGATTTAATGATCCCATCCAGTCAGCTTTTTGCGCGTCTGCCCCTCGAGCGATATAATCGTGATGTAATAAGCGCTGCGCTCCAAGACGACATCTCACAGAAGAGAACAGAACAGAACAGAACAGGAAATCGTTGAGTAAATTGAGGCAGAGAGACGGGTATTAGAACGACGTCTGCTGGCTGCTGCTGCTCGGGCAACTGGATGGCGAGCTGAATGGCTGGCGTCTCACTTGTCAATGGCGTACCTCGTCCAGTGATACCTGGCGGATGGCATGTGGCGACTAAACGACCGGACTCTGCGTGGGTGTGTGTGCTCTTGTCGTTCATCGTTCTGCAGCGCTCGTGATGCGTGACACTGAGACACCACCGTCGTTTCACTGGTGAGGGCGGTATGCCTTGCCGGAAGAATTGTTTTCTTTCGCCTTAATTACCTGCCAGCGATGTCGTCGCCGAGAAGGTGAATCAACTTACGTGGGAATTTAACAATTGATTACCGGATAATTTCTCAGTGATGCAACCGATGGGCAAGTCGAGTGTCATCTAGTCTCATCTTCGCGGAATTGGATGAGATTGAAGTCACTTCCTATATGTGATTATGTCCTCCTTTTCCTCTCTGCTTCGCGGCGTTTGGCCGAGGGACCGCGCACCTCGTTCGTTGCCGCGACTGGTAAAGATGTCTTATTAAGAAGGCTGAAATTGCTTCGTCGGAAATTGACAATTGTGCCTTTATGACAGGTTAAGTACGTACCCGGTTGACAGTAAGACGACGGGTTCTAATAGCCGACACGAGAGATTATCCCTTGGTCGTTGAACCTGCCGGCGGCCGTGACTGGCTTGATGTTTCGACAGAGTGACTGGTTCTTGTGACGTCTAGGGAGTGGATTTCGTTTCTGCGCGAGTCGATAAGGCAGTCTCAATGATCGATCGCCGCGATCTGTAGAGAGTGTGGTGAGTCATGCGTCGAGTTGTGTTGACCTTAACCGGGAGACCCGGTGTCTGGAGTGAGCGATGAAGTCAGCGGCGGTGCCGGTGGATTGCTGCAAAATTGGGCAGCGATCAGTTTCTGATCCACAATTGGCGAATCACCGGCCCACACTTCGGTCTGTTGATGTTTGGGCCTTAAAATGGGCAACTAATTGATGTTGCTTTCATTTGGTTGTCCATGCAATGGATTTTCAATCGTTCAAATGTGAGCAGAACAAACATGCAGACAATGAGGCACACCAAAGAGACCTGCCACGCAAGATCAGGACTGGACGAGAGGTCGTATTTATCGTGATACAGGTTATCGAAGAAGCTAGGGATATGCAAAAAATAGAAATAAGGCATTAGAAAAGGTAGCCTCGCTTCTGCGATATGACTGAGAATGAAAAGGGAATGCATTCAAGCTACATTTGGCCATTAGAGGGTGAAAGGGAATGAAGGCATCTCCAATCTCAAGATGGACAAAGAGACTCTTTTTATCGAAGCCGGGAACTATTTGATGCGACAACCGAACTCTGGAATTTTTTGTTACTTGCCTCGCACCACTTTAGCAATTCGCTTCAAAGGAACCTGCGACGGACTTAAGCAAGGAGATGCACTGTTGTCGGGATCCGCTCCTGTGGCAGATAAGGACACCTGTCTTCTACAGATCTCTCCAGCTGTTGGGTTGGGTCATTTGTTGACGTTTGATGGTCAGGAAGCCAAGCTACCGACGTCTCATTAGCTTTATAACTAATCAAGTGATTTTGTCACCCATCTTGTGGAGTTCTTACTCTGATCAGTAAATATGTAAGATAAGTAATTTGTATTTGTTAGTCTGCTAGTTGTCTTGCAGAAATTCATAACTTAAGCATCAAGCCGTCATAACAATTGCCTTGTGCTTCAAGAAGCACCTGATACCGAAAAGCTTAAGGAATTCGATGATACGGATGAAGAAGAAGGTGATCCGAGTCACATTCGGAGAAAAGCTCCTTACTTCTGTAGACTGTTAGAGGCGATGACGACCCAAATATAATTGTCAGGCAGAATGTTCCACTCAATATGGACGATGACAGAGGACAATTCCGTCCCTCGTGGTTAGACGAGGTCAAGATAGCAGACAGAAGTCTAACAAAGCTACTGGAGTGGATGGTCTGTACGCTGAAATCCTTAATACATGCACCAGCTCAAGCTATGGTCTGAGGAAAGCATACCCGATGAGTGGAATCTCAGAATCGCTTGCCGAAAGGATACCCCTTTAACTGCGACAACTATAAAGGAAGCAGTGGCACACTGCCTGTGGCACATCATGTACATCAGTGTGGCTTCTGGTCAGGAAAGTGTACAATAGACCAGATATTCACACTCCGGCAGATGCTAGAAAAAACCCAGGAACAGCAAATCGACACCCATCACCTAAGTGTCGATTTCACGATTCAAAAACACTTTGTTGGAACGATCACATGTTCGAGGCCTCCAAAAATGATGCCAAATGTTGAGGTTTCCTTAATCATTGCAAGACTTCTTTCAGCTCCTCTTGATTTGGCTTCAATCTATAAGGCGTACATATTCGACCTGCTGTGGTGCCCAACCCCACCGTGAACCATAAATGAACTAATATAAAATATTAGTTCATTTATGCCCTGAACCTACTATACAGAATCCAAAAGCGAGCTACAAAGCTTATAGCAGACAACAATATCGGAAGCTCCTTAGACTCGCTCGAATAACGACGTAACGTGTCCTCTTTGTCCGTGTTTTATTGCTTTTTTAACAAACGATACTCAAGTGAACTAGAAAACTGCTTTTTTCCTCTCCTTGAAGTCACCCGCAATACACGTCTCACCAGGAATGCACATCAGTTTGCCCTTAAGCCTGTTTTCGGACGTACAGTGAAATTCAGAGAATCGTTTTTCAGTCACACTACTCAAAAGGCTCTTTCCAGCCCAATTTTTTCAGTCAGACTACAATCCGCAGATATTTTTAGAGCAATGTGCACAGGTACCTCCTCTCCCTCTATACAGTCGGCACGTGCTGTGTCTTGATCCCGGACAATCAAAAAAACCTTGAGCATGGTCAAGTTATCGAAGAAAAAAAATATAAAAATATTGGTGGTGCTACAGTCCGTAGAGGACCAGCAATAGGGCTCAGCAACCACTCGTGCTTGTGCGGGCTATTGGTCCGCCATGATTGGAAGGGACTTACAGTTCTTATGCCGAATTAGAACGGCCAAGTTTGAGAAGCTTTTCCTAGACAGTTGTGCTCTTTGAGCATTGTTAGCGTCTCGATAGAGGTGGGGCCATGGGATTGAACCTACGGACCTACGACGTCGAGGTTCAATTGCACTGGGTTCGACGCACATACCCACAACGCCACGGGGCACCACGGCGCATGGCAAAAAAATGTGTTGGGCTCACTCACATGCTAGGCTTGGCAAGCGCAAGACCTTTTCGCATTGATTACAGGTTAGATTCAGTTTCATCGTTATTTGTTACACAGCATGATGGGAACAACCCAAAAACTCTTGCCAGCAACCGTGTGTCATCAAAAAGCACGTTGGCAACGTAAAAAGTGTGTACGAACTGTATCTGTTGACAGTGAATGCTTTGAGTCTTTTCGTACTGCAAAAGCTCAGCGGCCCCATTTGAAGAAGGCTCTTTTTTCCACCAAGAAGTTTTATTTGGGCTAAAATGGGTTAAGATGGGACAACAACACCAGTACCGAGATCAAGCGCAAAATTACTCTTGCCAATCGCTGCTTCTTTGGGCTCAAGAGGCAATCGAGTAACAGAGCCAACTCTCGAAACACCAAGTTGACTTCGTATAAAACACTAATCATCCCAGTCCTGCTCTATGGCGCAGAGACATGGACGCGGATGAAGAAGCCCTTGGTTGTTTTGAGCGAAAAGTTCTGCTTGCGATCCTTGGTCCTGTTTGCGTTGATGACGTCTGGAGGAGAAGATTCAACTACGAACTGTACGGGTTGTATATCGGCAAGCACCTAGTTAAGCGTCTTCGCATCCAATGCTTAAGATGGCTAGGCCATGTAGAGCGGATGGACACCACAGCTCCGGCCCGAAGAGTCTTCGACACCGAGCCATTGGGACAGCGCAACAGAGGACGTCCTCGCACTAGATGGCGCACACGAGTGGAAAAGGACCTCAACCAACTTGGTGTGCGCAGGTGGGGAAGATCGTGCTGGCTGGAGAGGCATGTTGGTTGAGACCCAGGTCCACCCCGCACTGTAGCGCCAATCAAAGAAGAAGAAGGCTTAAGATGGATGAGAATACAGGCTTCGGACTAGCGTCGATCTATCGTCGTTCACCATAGTGTAATAAGGAATAGGTAGCGCTATAGTCCGGAACATCATATATCATGCGTGGTATTATTCCCCCAACGAGTGTGGTTTCATCATGGACTGAGTGAACAGCATGTTGCTCTCGTGGAGGATTTCCTTCATGCTCTGGACGGCCTTTGATCTGCCAAATGCCTGGCTCAGAGCTGGGGCTTCCGGAATGTGGCGTCCATGTCGTCGATGGAATTCTGGGACGCGTTAAAATACACTGTTCGCCGATTGATTTGCATTTTTGTTGGTTTGGAGAGGTTCCCGTCGAAGAACGATTCGTCGACAGCGTCCTAGTTGGTGTAGTGAATCGTCTTTCTGCTTGGCTGTGCAATCGGCATCACAGAGGCTTATGGGCTCGTGCTCTCTGCGTCACTCTGTTCCATCATTGGTTCGGACTCAAGAATTGTGCGAGACTTGCGGTGGTGTAGTCGTGAGTTAATCAAATTGTTTGTTGTAGCCCACTGAACCTCGATGGAACAAAACCATGCTCAGCAACTATTCGAAAGAAACAGGCATCAATCCGTGAACACTAGCTTGGCCACATGAAGTGCCAGTGCCTCCACCCAAGGGCTCTTCTAATCTGAGACGAGGAGCAAATCCCCATTCATCGGTTCAGTGGCCCAAAAGAACTTGTTCCTAAAACCATCCACGATGGAACGTAGCTGCGCTCAGGCTCAGTTTGTAAGCCCTCCCCACCCAATTCGGTTCACCATTCATTCACCAACTTACAGGGGTTTTGCACACAAATCTCAAACTCGATTTCGATTTTCGCATTCAAGTGCTTTCCTTTGACATGCCCATCCCCCTGGCCAGCGTACGAGTGCCGTACGCTATCCGTATCCGTGATGTCAATCTATTCTCCGCAAAACTCCATCACAAATCATCGTTGTGACGCAACTCTCAATTCAACTCACAAATTATGCCAATAGCTCACGGAACACAATCGTATTTTTGGCTTCTTCAAATGCAAATCCAGATACTTTCCCAGCCCCCTCCTAGCTACATCGTTTCTTGCCGTTAATTATGCATTCCTAATGCAAATTTCCTTTCAACTGTTTTTCCGCTCAATTTACCGAAGAAATACTAAAACAATCTCATCGCCAGAATGAACAAGAAAAAAAAAACAAAAAAACAGGGAAACAAAAGGAAAACGAAAGTAAAGCCCAACACACATTGATCATTATCATAAAAAAAGATACTTTACCGCGCCGTCACATGCCACAGCCGTCGTGTGTGCGACTTGGCAGTGACTGTGTATCTAGGCGGGGGGTATCTGTCACAGTTAGGCATGCCACAAGGACACACACTCCTCCACCACCGAGCGGCAGCGTATCGCCGAGAATTGACTTTAGCACAAGGATAACATTTTCATAAACTGAAAAATTATTGACAAGCCAAGTTGGCAGAATATCCGAACCGGGGACGCGGAGAGAAGTATCTCAAGGAAAACAATGCGATCCTTGAGGGAGAGAACAGAGCATTATTATACACCATCTCCCTCAGCTCAGCCCCTCTGGGCATGGCCTGAAGTCAAGGCAACGTACCCACATCCCACGACGACCGTTGAAATGCCAAAGAAAGGCAAAAAGCAGGGAATTTCTGAATTTCTGTGTGAATTGAAAATATTTTCTGCCCCGTCCCAACTATGCACGGTTGGCGTGTCTGACGGCGGGCGAGGTCTAGGACGAGCCGCCACAAGCGAGCACGAGTGCAGCTGTTTTTGGGGGTCTTTCTGGCCGCAAACGCCACGACACGGTAAGTTCTTCCAATTCAGTGCCGGGGAGGCTGGGAGCAGGACGGGACGGCTGCTGGATGGAACAACTTTAAATCCATGCAGACGATGATGTCGATGATTATGTTCACTCGTGTATAAAGCTCCGGCCTCGGTGGGTTGTTAGAATAAATTTTCTAAGCCATGCTGTGAGTACACACTTCCATTCAGGATTTCCCGGTACTCACCTCTCGAATACCTGGGCTCAATGCGAACTGGAAGTTTATTCTGGATGAAGGAGTTTTATACATTCATTTGCATTTGGCCCGAACCACCGCACACGCCCCGACTCGCATTGCCGTTGCCCCATCCACGAGTAGTCGCAGTCCATATGCTTAACTTTCATCTTTTATTAACTTTTTTCAAATCTTCACGGTTGAGGGGATCGAAAAACACCAAACCATCCAGGCCTCCGTCCCCTGGTGCTGGCCTACACCACCAGCTTGGCTGGCGATATCTCCGGCGTGCTGCTGCTGCTTCGGTGACTGTTGTTCGGCTTTTTGGTGTTCGATTGGATGGTGTTTCGTTCTCTCCCCTTTTGTGTGTGCTTGTTTATTGATTTCATTTCGATTTTTCCTTTCATCGTGTGCTGTGTGCGCTGTTTTTTTTTTTTCTTTCTGTTGTCCCGGCCTTTTGGCCGTCCGTTTCCCTTAGATGATAAGAGGCGGATACGCTTTGTCCTCCCAACCGATGATGGCCATTTAAATGGTTTCCGGCGAGATTCGGTCGGCGAGGGGCTCGGCATTATTGTGACATTATCCAACCAATCAAGGATAATGGACAAACACACTCGGTAATGCGGAAACACATATATTTTCCCGTTGATTGTCAGTGTCCCCGCCTCGCACGCATCTCTACCGCCTCGCCGGGTTCATAAATATTAACGAGCAAGCACATGGAACAATGTCAATTGGCAAAAATATGGTACACATTTTATGTCAGCCCGATTTGTCCGGAGCGTCCTCTCTGGTCCCCGACACTTGTTCGATTTTTCGCCAGGCACTGCATGGAATTTAATTACTCCGAAGTAGATGACACTAACCCAGTGAAAGGACATCATTTCGTGTTTTTTTTTGGCTTGCATCCATCCACAATGGGATGGGAGCTGGGATGTCAATGGTTTTGGTTTAATTACTTTACGTACGCGCCGCACTGTATGGGTGGTCTGGTGTAAGGACTGTTTAAGTGTTCTCGTGGTGAATGAAGAATTCATGTGCATTGTGTTGCTGCCAGTGGCGATGTGGGACGCACGTTCATACGTACACTCATCCTGAATGTGGTTAGCAATTCTGTTGTGGCAGTAAATTGCGTTTTATGGAGTGGAGTGGAATGAAGTTCTCGGTGAAAAATGGACCGCAGTCCATTGTTAGAACGCACAAAGATACACATTTACCGATGAGTGCTGTGTTGGTGGGAGGGGGGAGCTGGGGTGCCTTGGTTCCCCGGAGCATTATGCAAGGAATGGCATTGTTTTCCGCCAGAATCGAGGTGTATTTGCATTTTTTTTCTCTGCTGTGCATATTCACAATTGTTTTCTTTCATTTCTTGGAATTCCATTCAGCATCAATTTCCCGAACATTGTGCGGTACTCACTAGGGCAAGCACTTAATTTGTATGTAGTTTCAGTCGTTCTACAGTGATGTTTTCTTTACAATTTGTTTCCACAATCCATAGAGCTTAAGATGGATATCTTGACATTAATGCAATTCCCCACTGACTTGGACCATCTGGACAACATTTGCATCACCACTTGGGTGGTACATCGCTTTATTTTCTTATGACCCTTATGGCTAGGCCGTAGTACAGTGGTTTCTCGATAAGTCGAATTTCTCTTTAACATCTTCTTTGCCTCCACCCAAAAAAACCTTCTCTGAGTCGAACTCCCTCTAAGTCGAATACATGTTCATATTCCGTGACGGGGGTGGGTGGGAGAGTCCAGTGTGTTTGACAACGTCAATCATAGCTCAAAGGAATGTCTAGCTTGTGAAGAAAACATCAGCATTTGAAAGGCTTACGGACAGTCGCCGCCATGCAGCACCCATCCATGAATCCACGAACAATCATTAATGAACGCCGGGGACGGTACATTTTCTGGGACTCAGGCAGGACTCAAGGCTGCACTTAAGAGCCAGATGGCCTTTTGGGCGGCCCAAGACTCCATTTGCCAGTAGCTAGACAGCAATTGCTACATGCCAAAAATGCTTACACGACGGGACATGCCTTCCAGAGATGTTGCTGCTATTAGGGCCCAATTGACATGACAAAGTCAAAGCCAACTCAAATAAGCGATAGAAAAACATAGATATGATGCACTCTGACCATAATAACCAATTTGTTGAGTTTCGTTAAGTTTCGTTCAATCGTGCTTACCTAAACTGTGAGCAATTTCTCCTTTTTCTGAACCATTTTGACTATTCATAGTCTAAATTCAGCTACCTATATGACGTCCACGTCTTTTTTTGTGTCAGGATTGTGATACCTATGAGCACACTTTCAAGCTAGTCTCTTCATTAAATTCTGCCACAATTACGCAAAGTTTTACACAATCAAAGCCGGAAAAACATCATTAACGACGCAAAAAAATGTGAAGAAAAAGAACCGAACGAGACCTAAAAGTCACATTGTGAGGCAGTAACTCTTGCCTGGTGGCACACATAAATTGCAGCTCGTTATGTGAGTGTTATCCTGTGAAACTTTTGAACAAGTGATGGAACTCCCAGTCTCACTAAATACTTTCGCGTGTCTGAATGCTACAAAATGGAAAATGTTTCTTCAATTGTGCAACCAGACGAGCAACGCATCCTATAAAGGGTAAGAGCTTGTGCAACAAAAAAACCGGCATTTTCTTCCTTTGAAGTCACTTTGAAACTTTGCAGAAAGAACAACATTTACGGCATCTAACTTGTTTGCATATCGTCTGCATTCACCGAGGGAATCAGTCCTATTGAAACCAACGTGAAAGGAGTCGTTCCAACTTCAACGTCACTCTGACAACGCACTCGGAGACCTCACCCGGCCCACCCTACCGTAGCGCAACACACAAAGTTGACACTTTCCTGGGTAGCGTGCGGCGTGTGCGTCGTCCGGCAGTCAGCTAGCAAGCGAAATGACTCAACACGACACGACACGGTGCGCGGTGTGAAATCGATAGAAGAGACATTTATCTGAATTTATTAGATATCTGTCAAATGGCTGCGGTCCGGGCCGCCCACACAAACAGGACCGATCTTGTGGTCTTCAACAACGACGACAACGACGACGACGACGAGGCGATAACTAAAGACACCTACTTGGCCCCGCAACCAGTTGGTGGGGTGGCTGCAAAAAGGCCAACAGCCAGAGAGAATGCCGCAAGTAAAGGGCTGGTTTTCTTTGCCTTCTCGCCAGTCACACACAAGCCAAGCACAGAGGATACTGTGCTGCATTGTGCCAACCGACAATTGTACGACTGCCAATTGCAGAGTGTGTGTGCATGGCTTGCCTTGTATCTATGGCCGTCCGTAGGCACAGAGCTGCACGAGCCAAGATGCCGGCCAATTTAAATGGCAGTGGTTTGTGCTCTGTGCTCTGTGCTTTGCGGTTGCGGTCGGATACGATGCTACATCTGAAATGATAGCCTCTATGCAAACTCGCTCAATAATAGAATCACACTTAGAGCGACTACGGCGTCTATGGTGAGCGGGGGCTATTACGCCGGCAAAACGAGTATCCGCATCGCATCGCACTGAAAATGAAGCAATCCTCGAGCTTAGAAGGACTATTAGCGGATAGTTGCACCACGGACTACGGAGCGGTTCTGCACACAATTGCCAATCGGCCAATCGGCTGACTCCCATATTTACGCTAATGGCTCGTAATACTCCGTTCCGTGTTGTATCTCATGCGGAATTGTATCAATTTTAGATCATAACCAACCGCAGCGGCAGCGGCGGCGGTGGCGGCGGCGACCGTCGTCATTGGGAAATGCAAACCTATTTATGTGTCATTACCGGATGCGGTGACAACGGGCGAGGGGGGAGGGGCACAGCAATTACGGATGAGCCAACAGATGCGTGGTTGGCGAGTGCACGAAATGCCCCCCTTTGCATTGTCTGTGGACTCGAACTGACCGTAATTTTATGTGTGGTTAGGTAATAGTCTTTAAGTGGAACTCCACTCAAACCACCAGCACTCTGGGCCCCCTCCCGCGGACATATTGATTGATTTGAGGTTTATCTTATTTCTTTGCTTCCCTCTGCCCTCCCGGTGGACTTAATCATCCCACACACACGGCCACACAGCCGACTGGGTCTTGGAAAAGCGGACGTAATTAAAGTGAAGTAGGCACTCGTACCTGCAGCGTTCGTTGCGGCTGCAGGCGTCGGTGGTGGACCGCTGCCGGCTGAGTGCGGCCGCAATCAAAGTGCTCCAACGTAGTGCGCGTGTGTGTGAAGAGGTGGTTGCAATTAAATAAAGAAAAAAAAAAGCTAAACAAACTAACCCCCCCCTAACTATTCCACATTAACACTGGACAAATTTTATGGGTTCGTGTAAAACACGAAACATATTTGTCACGGCTGATTTATGGATACGAGTTACATTTAATCGTCTAATAGATGTTGCAAGACCGTGACGATGACGACTTTGACTACGACGACGACTATGACTCCGACTCCGACGACAGTGACAACGACTGGATATCTTAATGTCTGATCTGAGAGAAGGTGTTTTGAAATTCAAATGACGAATCAGGCGACGTTTTGAAATGAGATAGAGAACTCAACTTAAACGCCCCCGATTAACAATTCAAATCGAATCGCGCGCTCTCTCGGAGATGGCGTTGTTATATTCAAAGTTCTATCAATTTATAGCGCAGGCATGTGAGATACATTTGAAACTATCCGATTAGAGTGGAGCAGAACAAAACAAAAAAAAACCAACGAAGTACCAGCCAAGATTGAAGATAAATTGCCACTGAATGGCGGTGCGAGCGAGTCCTGTCGTGGAGCACACTCAGCGCCATTATGTGGCCCTTCTCAGTCTGGGCACGTGTTTTCAGGAAACTTTCAGTTTGTATCTGAAACTGATTTACGGGGAAAAGTGCTCTGCGAATTGAATTAGATTGATTTTATGTTTATTTAGTGCTAAAGTGGCTGGGAATGCTATAAATCTCTTTTATTTAGTTTCGTTTCGAACATTTATGGCGTTGCCATCCGCCCGGCGCGGCGCAACGTTCACTTTATGGCACATTGATAGGCCGTGCCGCCACGCCACCAGCGCGCAAAAACTTAATGGATTCAGCACGCTGTGGCATTCTTAATTTCTCATTAAATGCTCACATCCGTGAGGTGTGCAGTGCATGTGGGGTTTTGAACTGTGCCTTGAACTCGGCGAAGGCGATGCGATGGTTTTTGTTAATTTCTCAATCATGAATTAGGGAGGGATGGGGGCTGGAATAAAGAACATGCTGAGCGTTTCCACGGACCACAGTCAACTGGGAGTTCACAAGTGTTGGTGAACACCAGTGTTACCACAGGGATTCTATAGATATATTTTTAAGCCTGATTCGGGGACTCAATCCCGCCACTTTATACTAGTTCTGCACCCAGGAATGGCTCTGGCCAGACTTCGAGCCAGGAAAGGAATGTATTGTTATCTTCATGGACGGCCCCAAAGGCAATAAAGGGTCCGGCGCTGGTGCTCTTGTGGCGGGCGACAACACTGACTATAATAATACAATATGGGTGGCGCTATAGCCCGTAGAGGGCCAGGGCCTAGCTTCTCAGCAACCACTCGTGTTATGCGTGCTATTGTTGTCTCACGAGTGGACTCACGAGGGACAACACTGACTGAACACCTTATTATATTATATTGCGAAGAAAAGGTGAATGGGTCGACGCATCTGTGTTTGTAGTTACAGTCGTGCTCTAGGCCTTGCTCAACCATTTAACCATTCCCAAGATAGTTGAGCAATGTAAATCCTCTCTGAATTTAATTGTCAGTCAAAGTTGTTCACTGAACATCTAGGTCAAAGGACACCAAGGAATCGCTGGAAATGAGATCGCCGATGAATTTGTTAGACAAGGACAAGGAGCCTGCGTCTGCGGTTAGGGCTTCCATTGATGGCTGCACCTCCAGAATGCAGATAGACCAAGTGTTTGCTGTTAAACGTCTGTAAGAAATCCGCGGCATTCTTGTTGTCTTTTGACAGATTGCAGACAACTTACCAGCGTAACAACGGGCCATTGTGCTTGATTTAAGAAACCACCCTCCGCGACGAATTTGGACAGGACAACGACACAGCGGAGCACTTCATGTCACTATCCCGCCATTGCTTGGATCAGGTGGGAGGTCTTCGGCAATGATGTGGTGAGAGCTGATTCTGTAGGCTCTTCATCACAAAAGCGCCTGCTGGTCTTCCTAAGGAATTGTAGCTTGATGACTGGTAGTACAAGGGACCAGTTTTGAGCCCGTTCCAGTGTAATATTAAAACCATCACTTAAGAAGGTATTGTGTTATCAAAAACCTTTATTGAGACTCATTTATTTTTCAAAATGACTAGTTTTTTAAGCTTCTGGGACTCATATAATTTTACTTGTGGTAACACTGGTGAACACTGCATTTATTTCAATACTCTCTCAATGACAGGTGTGATTTCAATCCACTTCTTGAGGGTCTAGCATCTCTGTTTGCGCAGTGGTGTTTTTGACGAAAGCTTTCATTGGCTGATGGTTCAACTCCGTCCAGTCTTCTTCGCCTTTATGTGGGCGTTGGGAGAGGTTCTGGCACTCACAGACATTTTTAACCTTTTCATCGCCACTTGAAGACTTACTCATTGAATAAGGGTTACAAAAGGCTGGAATTTGATACAAGTAGTAGCTGGAATGGTGAGCATGGGCCTCCCACCATAAGCACTACTTGCTGATATTTTGCCTTTTTATGCTTGCCCCACATAGTCAATTCCGTGAGAAAAGTGCCAAGAAAGCAGCCGAATTACGGATCAATTGTTTTTACAGCTTGCGTAACAATCGAATCTTCGGCGCTCTCCATATTTCTTGGAGTTCGTTGGAGTAAGCAATACGCAGCCTCATTTTTCCTCTGCAAGCCGTCCATCAAGAGATCAAGAGACAAGAGACACATTGCCCGGACCACGCGAAATCATCAAAATGCTGCCAAGAAATTCAACGTCGCACGGCTACAATCGCAGAACATCGACAAAGAATTCGCCGATCGTGTCTCCCTTCATCTCTCACACAGTCCCATACCGCCGACATCAAGTGCTGAAGACCACTGACAATACAGCCAAGAAGCCATCAGAAAAGCCGCAACTGACGTGTTTGGTTTCACTTTGCCACCGAAAAGAAACCCGAATGTCAGCAAGCACAGCAGCCCAACAGGAAGCATACAAGACAGCGCTGCAAAGAATTACGAGAGCTAACCGTGAGCTCTACGAGCACCGGGAAGAGCACCGGCTTCTCAGAAAAAGAAAGAGGATGAGAAGCGCACGATCGAGGGATGCTACTGCAGGAACGATGCTCGAAAACCCTACCAACGGGTTAAAAGAACATGTCAAGTTCGTAAAAAGCGAACGGAAGCCTGCAAGGACAAGGGTGGGAACCTAGTAGTAGAATTACAGTCGGTGCTGGGAATTTGGAAAGACCACGCCTGCAGACTGTCTGACGGCGATGACGACCAAAATACCGCTGTCAGGCAGAATAACCCTTCCAATATATGTTTTGATGGACAAGAATTCCGCCGGCCCGACCTGAGTGAAGTGACGGCAGCAATTGCCAAACTGAAGTCCAAAAAGGCTGCTGGTGCCGATAGATTGCCTGCCGAGCTTTCCGAAGCAGCTGGTGATGGTTTGGTAAGGTGCATACACCAACTTATCTGTAAAATTTGGTCGGATGACAGTATACCCGACGGATGGAATCTCAGAATCGTTTGCCCGATGGAGAAACTCTAAACTGTGTCAATTAAAGAGGGATAAGTCTCCTTAATATATCGTATGAGAGGCCGCGTCTGACAGTATTTATAGAGACGAGCTATACAGCGCCTTGTCTAACCTTGGCGTCCCTGCAAAACACGTCCAACTTTGCAGAATGAGGATGGAGAATGCCTGTTGCTCCGTCAAGGTGGGTATAGATTATACCGCAACCCTGATGTCAGAAAAGCATTTAGACAAGGCTGCGCCCAGTCAGGTGATTTCTTTAACATCATTCTCGAGAAGGTCGTGAGGAACTCAAATATCAACACCAGAAGCACGATCTTCCACTTTGCACTTGGAAGGCCACTGAGAAATGAAACCATCTCTCAAAGAACCACGATTGATAGTCCCAGTCCCGGTGTACGGCGCAGAAGCATGGACACTAACTAAAGCGGGTGAGGATATTCTTGGTCGCTTAGAGGGAAAAGTCGTTCGAATTATCTTCGGTCCCCGTATGTACGGATGGTGCTTGGAATAGGAGACAGAACGGGCTGTACAGCGACATCGACCTGGTCAAACGAGTTCGAATCTCTCGTCTCAGGTGGCACTCGACGTGAGTGAATGGACAACAATGCTCCAGCCTGGAATGTCATCGACTCCAACCCTAAGGGACAGTGCGGTAAAAGAAGACCACGCCTCCGGTGGTGTGGCAGCCAGAAGGGGCTTGGAGCAACCAGCCTAAGACCGGACTAGATGGAGAGGCATGTTGGCTGAAGCCCAGGTCCACCCCGGACTATAGCGACAGCCAAAGAAGAAAAGCTTTCGGAAGAAGACGAGTGTATTTTGACGGACGAGTGTATATTTGACACCCATGTTTGAGCATTTCTTCGTTGGCATTTCTTCGTTGTCTTCGATTGAGTTTAGAAGCGATTCTCAGCATAATCATAATTTTCTATAAATGATGATTTAAAACTTCGATTTGGTGTTTAAATCTAGAATTATTTTGATCAATTCAGTGTAAAACTTTAGCTACTGGTTCAAGTACCGATGAATACTAAGCAATTATGAACGAACAAACCAGTCATATGGACTCTGAATAGCCACTTTCAAGGTATTTCGTAAGTTTTTACAGCGATTCCATCAAAACGACTACTTTTTCTTTGATTGGCGCTACAGTCCGGGTGGACCTGGGCCTCAACCACCGTGCCTCTCAAGCCAGCATGATCTTCGCCAGCTGCCTCCAGTTGCGCACACCAAGTTCGTTGAGGTCCTTTTCCACTTGGGTGCGCCATCTAGTGCGAGGAGACGTCCTCTGTTGCGCTGTCCCAATGGCTCGGTATCGAAGACTCTTCGGGTCGAAGCTGTGGTGTCCATCCGCTCTACATGGCCCAGCCATCTTAAGCATTGGTTCGGAAGACGCTTAACTAGGTGCTTGCCGCTATGTTGTATAGCTTGTATAGCCGTACAGTTCGTGGTTGAACTTTTTCAAATGCCATCAACGCAAGCATGATCAAAACGACTACACTGGGCGAAATAAATAAAGAAGCAATGAAACAACAGGAACTAAATTCAATGATTGTTAACAAAGCAGTATTTTTTACATTTGATTTTGTGCTAATGACTTCATGCGTACCGTGGTCACTTCAAAGTCAAAGGAGACTAGTCTTTTTCTTGCAAAATATCTATTTTTTGATAAGAATTTCTATTCCATCTTGAAATATTTTTTGGGGAAAAAATAAATGGGAAAAAAGCTCGCGTGGTATCACAACGGGCCTATCCTGGCCTAAGTGTGACTGGCCTAAAGTAGTCAGCCACTATAACTTAACTTAACCTGGAAAAAAAAATGGTCACCGAAGAGCGAAAATAAGAGATTCTCAAGGAAGATGGTTCTTCCAACCGCCGTACTGCGGCCGAAATTGGTAGATCCTCCACCATCTACAGCCCATCACAGTGGAGCTAAAAAGTCAAAAGGCGGTCCTAAAGAGGTGACAAATTGTCAGAATTGTCAACAAGCTCTATGCTTCACAAATAAAGGCAAAATTCGATCACACAATTGATGTTCGACGTGTCCAACAAATATTACAGGCCACTCCTACTCGCTTCGAATCCCACGTCGTGGACCACAGAATGGAGACAAATGATTGTCAGTGACGAAAATAAGTTAAATTTGTATGGACCAGACGGTTTTCATAGCTACTCGCATAACTTGCGGTGTAAGCCGAAAATTAGAATGAGCCGCAACTTTCGAGGAAGCAGTGTAATAATATGAGGACCTACAGCCGCAGTGGAAAAATGCCGATTTTCTACGCTCCTCCAAAAATGAAATGCGAATCTATCAAGTGCCTAGAAATGTTAGAGTATACCTTCAAGGAGATAATCCTGCGATTCACTCTGCTTAAGTTTTCAATTAGTATTTCCGCAGCATGGGACGTCTCATTTTGATAGAGTCGCATTGAAGCCACGCTTCAGATGTCGTATTGATCGGGAAATCCGTGACCAAACGATCAAAGCTTTTTTTTTTCATTGTTGAGTAGCTTCTCTCATTCGCGGAGCTACTGTCTTTCTTACCCCATCATAATCACGGCGAGTACCTCCCATGGGAGCACGAACAAATCTCATATCCGCAGCTTGTTGTCTCGATCTTGTTCCTTCAGTCTTTACCCAAATTTCATGACCACAGGTGAGAGAAACTGAGTCAAAAGTAGTTAACTTAGGTACGACATCAAGCTCTGCCGAAGTGATTACAGATCTGGTTTCAAAATTGCCCGAACCTGGTCAATCCTACAGGAAAGCTGAGCATTAGCTCGTAGTGAGACTCCAGCCACATGCCTTCTGGGAATGACCACGGCTACTGACCTGTCCATGTTAAGCTTAATCCCAGCGCAAGCTAAAACGGACAACCATGCGCTGAAATTCCGTCTGAGAGGATAAAAATCGAAACATCCTCTCCTGCTGATAGGTGACACTAGACCCAAGGTCCACTGCAAAATCCTGAATGAATTCCACTCAACAGCGCTCAACCGAAAGCCACGAAGTCCATGAAGGAGGTCAAGCGACCTTGCAGCGATCAGCGACACACCTCCCTTGCCTCACATCACAGCAAACAGCGCCCTAAAACCACAATCCGCTTAAACACACCGACCGTCGCGCTGCGCTGCGCTCACATCAACAGGCTCCGCGCAAACAGGTCGTGCTCTCAAAAATAGAGTCGGCCACACCATCGCTTGTCAATTCGAATGATGGATTTCCTATTCACTTAAGCGCCACGGAATCATTTATCCACAGCCCATCAGAGTGGCTGCTCTCGCGTCCTCGCACTTGGATCTCGGGACACACACACTCTCAGTGCCCGTGCCCCTCGCGCCCAGTTCACCTACCGGTGGCCCCATGCCGCAGCGATCATTAGCCACGGGCGCACCGCTCCGCCATGAAAAATCACCGAATGCAAATTACAAATTGAATGACATCAGATTACGGCCCCGGCAACAACAACTGAAAATTATGCCTTCAAGTCTTCATTTTCAATTAGAGACCGAACGGGGTGACGGCTGCCGGCGTATGAGGCTGAGTCTGAGTCTGAGTCTGCGACCGGCGAGTCCCGGTGACACAAGCTTAAGATTGTCGTCCAGCCCGGGGGCGGTGGTTGGCTGGTGGATCACGGTTGTCGCGCTTTCAAGTGAACACAATCGCGATCATTTCAATGCTCCCCTGGCCACGAGCGAGGGGGCAGAACAACGCGGTCCGCAGCATAAGTGCTCACAGGGGCCCAGAGGGGCCGAACGCTTATTACCTGGAATTGAATAATTTGCCCATTCCGAGGGGCCAATGAGTGAGGATGGCTGGTGTTGGCTTGCGGCGGTGGTGGTTGCTTCGCTGGGTGTACACTTGAAATTTGATCACCTTCACGACGGAATTGTTTGCTTTTTTCGTTCGATTTCAGATAAAAGACACCCAGTCGGCTAATACGAGACGTGTACGTTCGTTCGTTCGTTTGGGGAGTGCCCGCTGCCCGGGCTGGAAGTGCGAATTTGTCGATTGAAATACGAATCAGAGATTGGATGTCGATGTACGTAAGTGATTCCACGTGCTCGGCGTTTCGATTGTGGGGATGGTGCTTTGAGGACGGCGACGTGTTGATTGGGGCAGGGGGGGACTTGAGCTTGGATAGCGGGCGAGTTGAGGTCACAATCAACTCAAGGACTTGCCGTTCAGGTGACTCACATGCGAGCTCAGTGCTCAGTTCTCGGTTTTCAGCTTGGACTTGAAAGGAATTCCAACGAACCGTCGCCATAGCCGGGTATTAATTAATTTCAGTGTTCTCGGGATGTTGCTAACAATGAGGGGGGTTTCCCTAAAACTGACCGGAGCACTGAGGGCGTGGTCATGGGCGACACGTTTCAAGGAAGTCGGAGAGAGAGAGAGACAAATGAAAGCAAACATGCCATATGCTCTCTTGACAACTTCGGAAGGCATGAAGGCCGAGAGTTGAGTGTGCGGTCATCACTTTCGGACGACACCCTCATCGAGTGGTGGTGTAGCGTTCTCTTTCAGATGAGAGTCTCGAGTTCTGCTTTGAGGAGTGAAATGTTACGCGGGCTCAGTGAGACGAACATTTGGATATATTTACCAAGTGTTCCCGAACGGTATTGTCCGTCTAATAATTTCGAGGTTTCATCGGGAAGTGGCCCTCAGAAGGACAAGAATTCTGTTGAAATTTCATTCGTTAGGACAGTGCTTGGTCAGTTGCTCAATCCATTTCGGGATTACCGGGCATAGCGGTATGAAAACATTTTTTTGAAAATAAAACATCATGCATAGTTCAGCTGTCTCCAGTTTCGCACTCCAAGTTGGTTGAGGTCCTTCTTCACTTGGGTGCGCCACCTTAAGCATTGTCCGACAGGTTCGGATTCGAAGATTCTTCAGGACGGAAAGGTCCGTTCAACTGCTTGCTTACGCGGACGACATTGACGTGATTGGACGAACACAGCGAGCCGTCATTGACGCGTTTGCTGGCATTGAAGCGGAAGCGGGTAAAATGGGTCTAGCGGTAAACCAGGGCAAAACAAAGTAGATGCTGTCATCACGAAAGGACGCACAAGCAAGAGTACTGTTTGCAAGAGAGGGTCCGTCTAGGACCCACATGGAGTCGCAACTACCCAGTGTCTGAAAGGATTCGTCGAACCGTGCGCTTATTCCATTTAAGTTTCGCCACAAGATGAAGGCCCAATTTCTGGATGAATAGGTACTTTAGCAACCAATTTTGTCGAATTTGGGACGATACCAAAACATATAAGATCCAAGCACCCCTTAGAAGCCACTGTTTGCTGCTGATCTTGGGCGGGCGGCATCTTCTTTCGTCTTTGTCCATTACCGTCAACGGCAACCGCTGTAGGTCGATGCTTACCAAAATCCTTTGGCAAATGATTTCAAAGCTCCCATTCTCAGTTGAAGGTGATGTGAATAAGTGTATGGATGCCGTTGGATGGGTGGTTTCCTGAAGTCGCAACTACATACCACAACGTCCCTCAGAGCCGACGTGATGCATCCCATCGCGATGTTATATTCAAATTTACATTTTGGATAAAAATGACTTAAAAAATTGTGTGACCACCCAAGTGTTCGTATCTGTGAGACATCAGGGCTGGGCAGGTGCCAATGAGCTATTAAAACTTGCCTTGCTTGCTAGTCATATCAGGCACAACCCGATATTGTTCCCGTAAATTGCGCACTAGCTGCAGCTGGAACTGAAAGTAACTACTCTGGAACACTTGAAAGTACCTGTGGCCTGACACCAATCATAGGGAATTATTGGAAATTCTCCACGTCAATTCAAGTGACAAACGTTTTTCAAAAGCAAGTGCTACGACTTATCAAGATTATGGACTCAGAGTTATGATGAAAGATGAAGATTCTGACCATTTCTCATAAGCACGAGCGGAGCTATGGAATAAATCCACCAATTCTAGGCAGAAGTTCGTTAGGTTCTTTGCCGGGTCCAAAGGCGTGTCTAAACTCCTTAACGGTAGTAGACAGAAACTACTACAACAAGGGCTTTTGGCGCTTTCGCTCTTACAATCGCCCAACTCGATGCGAGGTAATCTGCTACATGTCCCTCATACGGCCAATGCCAGCAATTTTTGCCACATCCGTAGTGTCGATTGTATGCAATAGAAAAACAACGTAGTTAAGACTCACCTTGTGGACTTGATTTACACATAGTTTCCGCTTCCGTTTTGCTCCCTTTAAGCTTTTCTCAGGAACGACTTTTTGGAAAGTTATATACCATATTGGAACTGATGTGAGCTTAGTCGCTTCGTAAAAGTCGGCGTAGCCTGTTAGCAGCTGAAAAATGTGTGACTTTGTTGTTCTGTCTTCTCAAAAGTCACATTCCCACCCTCAACTGCTGACTAATCACGAGTGTACTCTGCTCTCGCAGGAACTACTCTCTAAAGGTCGACACACACAACTAACCATTGTGTCAAATTATCTCACAGAGCCCCAGCAAGCAAGGCCACAAAAGAAATAAAATCGTATAGCACCCCTCACCGTAGACACAATAAAAGAAAAAACGCTTTATCCCCATCGAGCCGCACGAAAGACCTTTGAAAAGTGTCTACCACACAGTTCAGCGGCCCAAGGTGATTCTTTGCCGCAGCGAACGTGCCCAAGAATCTCTGGAAAGCCATCACGGGCATTTGGACAACCGCCCAATGACATGTCATTCCGCTAAGTGGCTGCGCCCGGAAGCCCTCACAAACTCACAACAATGCCACCACTCAACCGCTGACCCATCGAATTTGTGCCCCCATTCAATGTCGGTCGACTAATGAATGACCTCAACCGTTTTCTTTTCGTTTCAGAGTGCGCTGGGACAGCAGTAAAAATCGGCAGCAATTAAGGTAAGCATTTGGGGGGACATTAAGCGCTTTGTCATCGCAGTGGGCCTTCCCACATCCTCCCCAACGGCACAGGTGTCCGCGGCGATGGGAACGCACTCACGCACTTGCTCGTAAACTGTCGGCGGAGCGTCGGTTACAGGTGCGGCAGTTCGGCTCCTGACACGTTCACAGGCGCTGATATCGCCTAGGTGCAACTCACAGATGCATGGCGTGCCTGCGTACACGGTACATGTGTAGGAAGCCAACCGCCCATAAATTCAGTTACGTCAATCGCATCGAAGCCGAGTAAAGTGCGCGACCCATGCTACCGGCAGTGGCTGCGGCCGGGCGGTAATAAATACTCTCCCGAAGGCAATAAAACCTCGAAGGTGTGTGAAGATTAATAGAATTAAATTTGGCCCGTCTGTAGCGTCTTCGTATGCGTCACCGTCCACCAGGACAGTGTCATCACACTGTGCTACCGTTGAGAACGACGTGGTGGATTGGTGGCGTGTGTGTGGTGAGTTGGCTTATGTCACAGTTTGACAGGCAAACAACGAACAAGAACATTTCGAATTCCAGCCGCGTTCTGGCGTTCTGGCGTTCTGCTGTACCGAAGTTTCCTTCTCGTTTTTTTGTTTGTCCCAAAACCCCCCAGCCCATCCCACCGCACCGCCAATCTGCACTCAAATTGATAAGAATCGGAGTTTTTATGGGACTTTTATTGGATGTTCTGTTCGCCGAGGCGCACATTGTTCGTCTGCGGGGCGAGGAGGCCAGGCTTTGAATACATTAGGGAACCGTCTCTGTGCGCGTGTGTGTGCGTGTGGGGAATTTGTTTCGGGTTTTGTTCTCCTCTGTTCATTTGTCTATTTTAACGATCGTGTCGTCGTTTGGTTTTTTTTCTTCTTCTTTACTTTCCGCCCGTATCTCGTATCTCATTTGCATAGTTATTAAGAAGTATTTCGGAGTTTTTTTTTTGTTTCTCATTTCGTTTGTTTCTAATTAAAGTTGAGAGAGCGCCCAGCGTGCCCAGCGTGCCCAGCGAGTCCATCGCGCCGGCTGGTTGATTCGGTCTGTCAAGTGGAAGGGACGCCAGCAGTGAAGGTCAGATGGAAGCACCTAGTTAAGTTTAATGGTTGAGGCTGAGGTTTGTTCCTGAATGGGCTCGGATTGCGAATTAGGTGGCTGCGATTGGATTGAGTCTTGTATGACTTGTGAGTGAGACGCGATGGTTCCCACGAGAGTTGTCGTATCGAGCGTGAGGCATCTAATCTCTTTAATGGAATTCATGGTTCTGTGCGAGGCTCTTGGAGCTGGAATCTTGGAGATCTCTCAAGAGCAGCGTGGGCTAGGAACGATCATGTGAGAAACGTTCCTCTTACTTTTTAAGTGGCACTTGCGTAAGAGGTTGCTTCTGCTTGGTCAGACAGACAGACTTTGGTGGCATTTATGGAAATTTATGCAAACCTGTTTGAAATTGACTTGCAGCCATGATTAGTCTGATTTGATGCTCTGACAAGTACTTATGCCCATTCGGCTGGTTGACGTGGACATAGCAACTCTTAGAGCTTGAGTAGAGACTATCTATTAGTCAGCACACTGGCCACTGATGCAGGCTGACAACGATGCATAAAGGGACCGAAGCTGGCTGTCTACGTCGGCAGAACGGATTTCTGGTTTGCGTGCAAATTTCCGATGATCAAAACAAGAGCTGCCAAATCAAGAGGAAACATTCAACGTTTTCTGCTGCTTATGACCTGGAGGATGCATTGGTTTATATATTTTTTCAAACACGACTCCACGACAAACTGTCGCATCTATCGATTCAACTCCTAAGCTGGCAAGCTTTGGCCTTAAGGGTCTCCTTGTTCCAATGGAGCAACAGATGGTAGCCACGAAACCGATGACACACACTAGTGGAGAGACTTAGAAAACTTGGCGTCTGTCAGCTGAAGCTGGATGACTGAAGCGCCTTCAGAAGAGCAACATAAACATAAGGTTACCGCCTGCTAACAATTCCGAAGTCTTCGACACCGAGCCATTGGGACAGCGCAACAGGGGAGTCCTCGCACTAGATGGCGCACACAAGTGGAAAAGGACCTCAACCAACTTGGTGTGCGCAACTGGAGGCAGCTGGCGAAAGATCGTGCTGGCTGGAGAGGCATGTTGGTTGAGGCCCAGGTTCACCCCGGACTGTAGCGCCAATCAAAGAAGAAGAATAATTCCGAAAGCTTTGTTCTGCGCAAAGTTCAGTTGCTGAAAGTGGTCGGCGTGTGGCGCCATCAAGACGGACGGGTCATTTGAGAAAAGAGCTCCGTAAGCGTCCATTATGAAAATTCTTCAAATCGTTCGTCGATAACCCAGCGTCGAGTGTAACTTGGAAGACAACATTAAGCTTGTTACCGGCACACGTGGGTGTTACTTGAAACATTCATACTTGTCGTCAACACTTATCAGACATCGATTCATTAGCTTGAATAAATATTGTTTACACTTCTCTACGAAATCTCATCAAACCGGTCTGCGTTAGTTGACATTAAACAATTTCCTTGTTGCATCAGTTGCGTTGAGTGCGACCAACGCGTTCAATATGGACGCTCACACTTCAACGCCATCTGACTTGAAGTACCTTAAACCATTGTTCCTTCAGTTCGAGTGCGCAAGTCGTGATTTTGAGTTTCAAGCAAAAAATCGTTGATTTCCTTGACATCTTATTCACCAGTTGATGTAAATGGCTGCACACGGCAACACTTTTGTCTTAACGCTCTCTCTGCCATGTTTAAATTACTTGTAGCCTTTGGAGTTCATGACATAGTCTCTCCGGATCACTAAGTTATCTTCTTGCTGTCCATAAAGACATCCTTAACTCGTCTCTAAGAGGACTGCCTATACATGCCAAAAACGGAGGGCCCCCGCATCGAAAATACAAAGTTGTAGGGTTTTTTTGTACCACATGCTCCATATTTCGCACTCTTTAACCATAAAAACCACTTTTCTCAGTTTCGTTAAGTTTCGTCAAGTTTCGTTAAGTTTCATTTTTCCGTTCATAATTAAATAACTCCTGCTCCTCTGATAAGATTTCAACTTTACTAAGTCGATTATGATTGGGCTTCGAGTCTAGAGCATTAATTTGGTAGAAAGCCCTAAAATAACGATCGAATCTCAAATGCTGCCCAATTCAGGAAGTTCTCTTCGGGGTAGGTGGCCTAAGCCAGGTTCTTCTGAACGAATACACTCGTCTTATATGCCTCGTACCGCTGTACCCTTCAGACGTTATCCAGGAACGGCCCACCATTCGACCTCAGATAGTAAGAACATGAGTAGCAAAGATTAGTGTCATCGTTGGATCGATTGACAACAGATACGGCTGCAGCTTGACATCATCGAAAAAACAGCTTCAAATGTCGTTCATCTACATTCAAGCGATCACCTCATACTCTGCTATTAAAGAACTCCACTCCCAATCCGCTGATGAAAATTCATAAAATCAAAACCCCCCAAGCAATGGAATCTGATTTCAACCGACCTCTGCTCCCACAGTCAACAAAGAACTTTCTCACGCCCATCTAGTGCCATCCCTCGCCACGCCACGCCACACTCTAAACTATCCCAGTGCACGCCACTATAAATCCCCTCCATAAGCCCTTCAGCACGGTGATTATGTAAATGCACATGCGAAGCCCCCCAGCCGCTGGGGGAGGGCTAGTAAAAATCAAAACTCGCATACATAATCCCTTGAGGCCGTTAGGTGGCAACAATTAATTTACACCACCATCACGACCCACATGGAATCTCATTAATAAAATAACTACTTCGCCGGCAATTAATACACCATCGCAGCACTCAATGGGGCTCGATGGATGCCACCTGTACTGCTGGCGGTGGTGGTGGGATCGTTTAAATTGAACAGCCCGCTCAAAGGGAGGAGTGTGTGCGTGTGTGTTTGTAGCGCACTGCCTCTGTTGTCCACTGCTTAGTGTCTAGTGAATTTTTAATGTATTCCCGTGGCAGATAATGGATCCAAGCGATTTGTTACAATCACCGGGAGTAATCCATTGAATCGACCGAAGTGGGCTCTTGGTGGCATTGAACCCACCACCATCGCCAGTCGGTGGTGATTGACAGGCTTGTACCCACCAGCGCGATCAGCGAGTGCCTCCCCCACAGAGAGCTCGCATCGCCACCGCCGCAATACATTCCATTAACAATAAAGTTATGCATCCATTTAGGAATTTTAATTCTTCTCCAGCGACGGACGGACGAACAAACGGACAGATTATTAGGAAGAACGTGGTCAGGCGGAGAACAAAAGCCGAACAATGCCAAACACTAGCGAGGCACCGAGGCACCGATGAATCCTTAATTTCATGCAGACATCGACTGAATCACCTAACGAGCTATCGGCACGTCGACTTGCATACAGAATGACCGCCCCGACACCGATGAGCAGAGCTCAGTGCTCCGCAGCGGCACGGCGCGGCCAGGGTACATCCTGCATGTGGCCTGGCCAGGCCCAGTCGTCTTGATTGTCACCTCCACTTCGTGGCAGTCCCTGTCAGCGGTTAGGCATTCGCTTCTGATTTGTATTGAGGAAGAGTTCGGTTGATTATTTGGAAAACATGGCCGGCGATTGAAATTCACAAGCTGGACCGTTGCGCATTCGCGATGGGTCAATTGATTTCTGAAGCTCACCGGTGGACTGTCAAGATATGATGCATTCCACGTCGCAGCGATGACACACACCAGCCGCCGTGGTCCCGGGGGAGCGCATTCGACTTGCTTCGCCGGGGACTTATGGATTTATGGTCAATTAAAGTTTATGAACGAGGAAGTTGTTGCGGCTTGCCACGCAGTAAATAGGTGCCATATGGCGTGTGTGGTGTCATAAATGTCATGTCGAACTACCGTGCCCCCCCCCCCCCCGGGAGGGAGGGGGAGTAGTGCTGTGAAGTTATGGCGTCGGGGATTTATGGTTCGAAAAATGCAATTACGCTGGGTGCCTTGCGAAAGAGACACGATGCACGGATACGGTCAAACTAAATGGTGTCGAAAGTGACTGTCGTAGTCCTGTGACTGGACAGGCAGCAGGAATGGAGGAGGAGAGGGTGGAGTGTTGCTTCATAAGTCGGTGATAAATTCCATTGAATCCGCTCCACGCCGGCTCGCCTGTTTGAACTCGTCAAACAAAACTCTGATCACCTCTGGGTAGCATCAAAAGCCGTAATCTGCTTACCAATCGGTTCCGGATACCACTGACCCACTTTCGGGAGCACTTTATAGCCTCCATCGTCGCCTCCCCCATCGTTGTGCGCACTCCAGCGAGCGGCCGTAAACCACCGCATTACGACACCCAGTCCATGCAAATCAATTCGACCTACTTGCCGATCGGCTGCAGTTCGCCGCCCAGGAGCCCCTCGCCCTTGCCGCGCTTAATTGGCCGGCAATCTATCCGACAGCAAGCTCAACCATCAACCAGCTGGCCACAGTCGAACGGAGAATAATTGCGAGCCCTACTTGCAACAATGCTTCCGCAGACCTTACCCAGCCCGGCGGACTTTTCCACAGATGTTCTGGCCCACCTCGCCACAGAACTGGGTTAAACCCCAGTACGAATTACAGACCCACCGACCGACCGAGAGGTGGATGAAGTGGCGAAACAAGCGCACTTAAAGTAATAAGTCCCTCAGGTCCTAATGCCAGGGATTTCGAAGAGGCTCATTTGCGTGCATTCTCCGGCGGCCGCACTTCGATTGCAGTCACCCATATCAGCGCGCTCGAAGTGGCCCACTCAGTCAGTTGCATGAACTCTCCCAGGTGGAGGGCTGCTCGTCGGTTCTCACGGGACCCGGCGCAGTGTCCGCCCGCTGCGCCTCAGAGCGCCAGTTTAGACTTAATTGTTCGCCCCAGCGACGACGGACGAACGTGAGACCAGTCCCAGATGGACTTTAATGAGTTGGCATCAACGCGCGGCGCGATGGGTGTGGCCCGGCCCTGGGCTCGGCGTAAAGCCGATTATTATGCGCAATTCCATTTCTTAAATTGTCGTCATTACGTGGAATGAAAGTTTCTATTCAAATCCACTTTGAAGCGATTGCGTTGTAATTGTGATTGCCCGCCGGGGCTGGGGTCATCGAACCGGGGACAGCGTTGGCCGTGGCATCTGCCGGTGGTTCAATTAAATTTAATTGTCTCCGCAAATGTCGGGGATTTGGATATGCGAACGCCGAGGACGTCTTGCGGCAGCGGTTTGATGGAATCATTTCGTCAGTTTTGAGGCGCTGATGTGATGTGCACAGACTGTGAGATTTTCTAGCGGTTATGGCAGCAAGAGGGGGTCTATTGAACACTGGGAAAGAGACATGGAGATAAACGACAACCTTGTGGCACTTCAGAAAGGTAGACTGTGCGTTGACCAGTGAACAGACAAGGAGACAAACGGGAGCCTGGTGTCACTTCAGAGATGGTGGACTCTGCGTTGACCGGTGAACAGACAAGGAGACAAGCGGGAACCTTGTGGCAGTTCAGGGACAGTGCGTTGACCAGTGAACAGACAGGGAGACACGCGGGGACCTGGTGCTCCTTCAGAGAGCTGGACTCTGCGTTGACCGGTGAACAGACAAGGAGACAAGTAGGAACCTGGTGGCACTTCGGCGATACCCAGCGCCCACCGGCGAACAGACAAGGAGACAAAGGGGAACGTGGTGGCAATTCAGCGACTGTGCGTTGCCCGGCGAACAGACAAGGAGACAAGCGGGAACCTTGCGGCACTTCAGGGTGAAGTCCTAAGCATCGAAGTCTCATGCCAAGGGTTGAATGTTTCAACTGAATTGGCCCAGTCCTTTGCCATCAATCTATTTGTTCTCCAAATGTAACACTGAGGAGGGAATTCAGGCAATGAGTGGCCACTTGACGTCACGGTTCATTTCTCTGAACCAGCGATACAATTCAATCCCTGACTGAACTGGGTTATGCCATCCTGTCCCCGTCCGACAAGACATCATTGAGAAGGAGAAAACAAAAACCAAGAACAAGAGCAAGACTACGTGTAAACGCGCACTTGAATTTATTGCCAGCAGCCACCGTTGTCCGCCAGCGATGAACAACAGCGAGAGCAGTGCTTGTTCTCGTGCTCCATTGGCAAGTCACGATTCTCTCTGCGATGTCCGCGACCACATCCCTTTCCGTCCTTCTTAAGTTACACAGCAGCTTAGCAGCCAGTGAACGATTTTAATCGCAGAGCAAATTACGTATGTCCTGTGCTTCGTCGGTTTTTGTGGGTTTTGGGGGCCGCATGCCGTAGCGTCTCGCGCCCGCCCAATGATGGAATCTCTTGCAGTCTGGTCTAGTCAAAGTCACGACAAAAAGGGACCACTATCAGCTGCACAGAGGAACAGCAGCGCGATAACCACGACAACAGCGACAACCGACATCAGACAACAACAACGACATGGGCATTCGTTTTATGAACGCCGCCACCGCCAGGGCACCGGGGCAGCACCACGACAATGCATCTGGAGCGGTGTCCGCTACCAAGTGACGTCAAGGCTGATATATGAAATGAATTTCACTAAATTAATTGAGGCTTCTCGTATTCGTAGCCGTCCCAGTCCGGAACGAGACACGCGGCAACACAACGCATCCGCATCCAGGCAGAGGCGGCGACACAGGCGGCTGGAGCAGCAGCAGCGTCGACCAAGAATAAGGCCAGATTCCATAAGGCAGCGAGTCCCTATCGGACACCACAGAGCGGCGGTGCACCGAGAAGGGTGGCTCCTTTCAGCCGACAGATTGAACACGATAGTTGACTCGGGGATACATGACGGCGCATTAAAATATCTAATTCTCGGCATCCTCGCGGTGTTTTGTTCATCTTCATCCGGGGGGCAGAAGGCGAGGGGGATACGATGCAGCACCTACGAGATGCGCTTGATTATACATTCACATGTACACGACACAGATTCTCACGTCCGTCCGCTGGTTGGGTCGGCAAAAAACACAAAAACGCCCAAGAAACATACGAAAAACATCGCAACGAGTAGATTAACGAGGTACACCTAGAAGCATCCCATGTTGTTGGCCGATGTGCTGTTGTTTGCTAGCGCAGCAGAGGTATACACAGATTGCCCATGCAGCCGAAGTCAAACATTGGAAATTAATTAAGCAGCTTGGCCGGCGTTGATGCAAGTCGGGATGACTTTTTGCCGAATTTCTTTGCCGTGGCAGGAAGTTACTCCATCAAGGCGGGGGCTGGGGATGTGCTTGAATAAGGGACGGGAAGTGAAGTCTGTCAATGTGGGTTAAGTCTGCGAATGGTTTTTGACACTTTTTGCAGGACGTGCTTTGGGTTAGGTTGGGTACGTGGGTTGACACTTAGGTAGTCGCAGACCCGTTGAGACTAGGGGGAATGGATTCATCATCACGTCTGCAAAATATATTCCTTCCGATGTCCTTATAAGCCTGGTGCATGGAGATTGTATAGGCTGTTCATACGAGTCTTGAAAGAAGTAAGCTGCCAGAGGCTGGGGAGTGTAATCTCTTTCTTCTTCGTCACCACATCCTCTTCGGCCGGGTAGGACTCCGATTACCTTTCTGAGCAGCATTTTATTCTATTCTAAAAGTGGTGTGGTGGCTTTTGCCAGATTGAGGGATGTTACTAAAAGCTTACCAACTGTCAAAAAACATGTCGCTTGCAAAATCGGAAAGGAAGCCTGCAGGGATAGTGATGGCAGCCGGCTAGTCCATCAAGGTCGGTAAAGTAAAATTTCACTACCATCGAATCAAATAATATACGATTTGGACATGTAAGATTCCCGAGAAAATCGTGCTATTAAGAACATTATTCATCCATGCGACACTGTTACATCGACACATACTAGTTCAACATTATCCAGATCAGCACTCGTACAAGAAACAAGTTTCTCAGAAGTTCGATGAGTTATTCTTTCACTCAGCGATAGCAAATCGCCAGGTTTTGACGGAATAACAGCTCGGGATATAAAAAGGCACTCGGAGATATTCACCCCAATATTAAGCACAATTATTGATCCAAGCATAAATTAAGCAAAAAATCTTTCAAAATTGAAAACAGATGTAGTCCGGGCCGGGCCATATACAAAAGAGATACCAAAAGCGAGCTCAACAACTAAAGGCCCATATCAGTATTGCCAATACTTGAAACGTGCATTGAAGAGGTTGTAACAAATAGGCTTCAAGACCTTATAGCTAAAAATTTTATCATACACAAACGCCAATAGCTTTCGGAAAAAGAAAAGTACTGGTAAGTTCTTAGAGAAGTGTGCCAATTATATCAACGAAGGCCTAAGCAAAAGCTGCCATGAACTAGTGCTGTTCGTGGATTTCAGCAAGGCTTCTGACCCACTGAACCATGATAAGCTCCACTGGAAAGAATTGGCATGAGAGGTCTGATGGCAGATCGGCTGAAAGAATGTCTAAGCAATAGACAATTCTGTGTCAAATTAACCAAAGGTATAGCCAAAGGGATCGCGTACAATTTGAAGTCCCCCAAGGATCAAAGTTGGGGCCCGATCCTCTTTATTTTATATACCAACGAGCTGCCAAACAGGCCATTCCTTCGCGTTTGCAGACGATTGTGGGGCGCAACTGATCTTTGAACACAGCAACAGTGCCATAAATATGCAGGAGGAGTTTGATGATGCGGTGGAATGGTGTCTTGATCACGGTCAAAACAAAGATGATGCACATACGTAATCCGCAGTCCAACAAATTAATTTTAGAAATGATTCCTGCAGTAGCTCATTAAGCCGCCCGATAGAGATAGTGAAGACATACGAATACCTTGGAATCACCATCGAGAGCAGTTTTCTGTGGGACACGCATGTCGACGAGTTACGCTTGAGCCTTAAAAAAGCTCTATATGCATGTACCCATCTAAAGTGTCATGCAACACTGTTTGTATTGAGGCAAGTATACTATGTCGTATTGTATACTTACATTGTGCAACGCATCTGCAACACACATAAATAAGCTGAAGAAGCAGCAAAACACAGCATTAAAAAAGATAAGTGAAGACAATCGGCGAAATGTAGTTCAACAAGAAAGGGTTAGAGACAGTGTTACCAGGGTCAAATTATTTATGAGTCCCAGAAGCTTAAATAACGAGTAATTTTGGAACTAAATAAGTCCCAACAAAGGTTTTTTATAACACAATGCCTACTTATGTGAGAACTAAATAAACACAGAAGAAAACAGTATAATGTTTTTTTTGACTCAAGACTGGTCCATTGTACTACAAGGTGGCAACCTACAATTCCTTCGAAAGATGAGCAGCCGCTTCTGTGGTGAAGGGTCTACAGAATCAGCTCTAACCACATTAGCGCCGAAGACCTGCCACCTGATCCAATCAATGATCGAACAGTGACAGAGGAAGAGCTCTGCCGTATAGCCGTTCTCTCCATAGGCATCTCTCTCCATACATCGAGAGGTGTAGTGGTCCCTTATTACGCTAGTAAGTCGTCTGCAGTCTTTTCTGTCAAGGGCCAACCAGAGAGTCATGCTCTACGATAGTCCTCTCGAGGGGTCCAACCATGACCCTTCCAAATGTTTTTTAAATAAAGTTGCGCATAGGTTGCCGTTTAGAAAACTGATACTTAAAGAGGTGTAAAGTAGCGGTCCTATCATAGGTTCTGGAGCCATCTATGAAGATACCACTAGATTCCTTTCCTGGCTCGAAGTCTGGCCAGAGCCATTCTGTACTATGTGGTGTGATAATCACGCATTTTAAATGAAAGTGTTTAGGAAATATTAAAGCGTGGTTCACAACTTTCAAATTTATGAAACTGGAAATGTCAAATAAAATTACTTGAGGTGTTTAATTAATTTTGTTCTTCAAAAAATGTGTCAAACCCAAAAATTATGAGCCCCCGCGTCAAGCCAAAGCAAATGAGTCCTTTTGACTCCAGAGAGTCCCTGTGGTAACACTGGTTAGAGTTCTCCAGTAGTTCAAATCTTTAAGATGACCCTTATACTGGAGTATTATGACGACACTAGAATCAACACACCAATTTAACATGGGATTAACACAAGAAGACGGGCACAGGGTATGCTTCAAGAACTTCGATTCTGCAACAACTGTGGGAGAAGGCAGGTGAATTGTAGTGTAATAAAGGGTGATTTTTCAAAAGCTGTAGGAAAGTTGTTAAAAAAAAACACACATAAAATTCAGAAAAATGCATGAAATCTTTATTTGAATCGATAGTACGGTCCATATAATTTAACGTCTGAAGATTATTTCATGCAAATGTTGGTCTTGACTGCGCCTCAAATGGTCCATTCGCCATCCGTCCAATTTTGGCATACTCCTTCCAACATTACGGCCGGTATCTCACGAACAAATGCTTCAATGTTGTCTTCCAATGCGTCAATTGAAGCGGGCTTGTCTGTATAGACATGAGCTTTAACATAGCCCCACAAAAATAGGCGTTAATTCGCACGATCTAGGCGGCCAATTGACCGGTCCCGAACGTGAAATAAAATGTTCACCGAACTCGCCTCTCAATAAGTCCATTGTAGCGCGTGCTGTGTGGCATGTGGCACCGTCTTGTTGAAACCACATGTCATGCAAGTCAAGCTCTTGCATTTTGGGCAGAAAAAAAAGTTGGATATCATCTCACGGTAGCGCTCACCATTCACAGTTACGTTATGATTCGCATCATCTTTTAAGAAGTACGGCCACCAGCGTCCCAAACTGTGCCCTTTTCTGGATACATTGGTAGCTCTTGCAATGCTTCTGGCTGATATTCACTCCAAAATCGACAATTCTGCTTGTTTACGTACCCCGTGAGCCAAAAATGAGCTTCATCGCTGAACACAATTTTTCGGCTAACTTTCCAAGAGCCCATTCACTAACAATTTTAAGTTGCGGTTGGTCGTTCGAGCACCAGCTGTATTTTGAAAGGCATCACATCTAAATCCTTCCGCAAAATTGTCCACATTGTTGAGTAACAGAGGTCCAATTGCTGCGAAAAGCGACGAATCGATAATTGATGGTCATCATTAACACTGGCCGATACAGCTGTGATTTTGTGTTCAGTTTGCACTCTACGTAAGCGTGTTGGTGGTTTAATGTCCAACAATGTAAATTTGGTGCGAAATTTAGTCACAAAAGCCCGAATAGCCGCTTCAGTGACTATAAAATGGAAGAAGCGCGCGATGATCTCGCTAAACAGGACACAATAATTTGCAAGCGTTGTTCGTTTCTAAGACGATTCATGGTTAAATTATGGACCAAACTGAAAATGTTTGACGAAACGTGAGTCAGCTGTCTAAGCCAGTGTTGCAAAAAAGATAATAGCAAAAAATCACTCTTTAGTTAGCCCACGCAAAGCGAGGATGAAGGTAATAATGGGTAATCGAAAAAGATTTTCGTATTTTGTCAATAGATGTCGTTGGAGTCGTCTATCGCCAGTGCTACCAATCACATTGTGTCGTACCATATGGGTTTGGAAAGGTGACATTTTGAGCTTCATTTAACCAAAAAAGAAATTAGATTTTTAAATTCGGAGATGTTGAAAAAAAGCTGTTCGAAAATGAGTGAAGAAATTCGCTATATTTTGAAATTTTTGCATAAAAAAGGAAAGAATGCCGCGCAAGCCACAAATGAAATTTTTGAAGTTTACCGAGACGATGCTGTATCAGTTCGTGGAGCACAACAATGGTTCGCTCGCTTACGTTCTGGAAGTTTGATGCGAATGATGTACCTCGCTCTGGATGACCTATCGTTGAAAAAGTCGATGAAATTACGGAAAAGATGGACGAGGACCGTCACATAATCAGCCAAAGACTGGCAACTAAAAGAAGCTCGATGTTTGGGTACCACATGAACTCTCTGTGAAAAATGTAATGGACCGAATTGACATCTTTGTATTTTTTGCTTAAAAGAAATAAAATCGAACCATTTCTGAAACGAATGGTAACAGGAGGCGAAAAGTGGATCAAATACGATAATAATGTGCGAAAAAGATCATGCTGCGTGCGTGGTAAAGCTCAGCAAATGATAGCAAAGCCAGGTTTGCCGCCTCGAAAAGTTTTGCGGAATCGGAAAGGGCTGGAAAGCTCATCCACTATGAGGTGCTCCCGCCTGGTCGAACGATTGATTCTACACTTTACTAACAACAACTGATGAGATTGAAACAAGCAATAGAAAAAAAACGGCCACAGCTGATCAACAGAAAGGGCTTCGTCTTCCATCAGACCACACACATCTTTGATGACTCGGCAAAAACTGGGTGAGCCTGGCTGGGAAGTTTTGATGCATCCACCATATTGCGCTGACCTTGCACCATCGGACTACCATTTATGTCGGTCGATGCAGAACTCCCTTAATGGAGTAAAGTTGGCTTCAAGAGAAGCCTGTGAACATTACTAGTCGCAGTTTTTCGCCGAGAAACAACAAAAGTTGTACACTGGAATAATGCCTCTGGCGGAAAAAATGGCAGAAGATGGTTCATTATAAATATAAAAAAATGAGTTGGAGTTTGGTTGGAAATACAAAAAGACTTTTTCGACTGCCCATTGTGATACACGGCCCTCATGCGGCCAATGCTCACCTATGACTGTCCCGTGTGGTTCAACGTGAGTGAAAGCTTGATGGACAAGACTCGAATTTTTTTAGAGTACTTATCTTAGGGCTTGCCTTCGCCTTTATATAATGCAGTCCCAGTACAGAAAACTACACTCCAATGAGGTTCTATAGAAAAGGCGAAACTAATACGAGGGGACAGCTTCCTGGTGAAGTTGATTTAAGATCATACTGCCAGAGCGATGATCTCGACCAATAACTTGATCACTAGCATTGACTAGTAGTCAGCATATTTTTTTATAAAATAATTATTGATTATTTATTTTTGACATTAAATATTTTCTGATTCATTTTTCCATTTTGAAAATTTGGCGATTTCATTTTTAATTTGTGTGATTTCTCTACTTGAAATCCTGACTGGAACAGATTTGAAATGCATATCAACGTTTGCTTTCACTGGGATTCGAACCGGGAATTCTTATAACTAAAGGCAGGCACTCGACCTACTGCGCCATCCAGTCGATGATGGTGCGTAACTCAAACGTCAGCACTTGAGGCAAGATCTTCTAGAATCTGTGCAATTGCTCGCCTAGAGCGATGACATTGACATCGTTGGAAGAACAATGGACTGTCAGTAGTGATTTGTGAGCTTCTAGAAGGAAGCAGATAAAAGATGTCCTGCGGTAAATGAGGATAAGATAGCGCCCATAATAATAATAATATGGGTCACGCTACAGTTCGTGGATGTCCATGGATTAGGTTCTCAGCAATCACTCGTGTTGTGCGTGCTATTTGTCTCAAACGGAAGGGATCTACAGTTTTATGCCGACTTCGAACGGACAAGTTTGAGAAGCTTTTTCTAGACGAAAGTACTTTTTGAGCATTATCAGTGATTTCAAAGAGGTGGGGCTTGACCATTATTTTTTTTTCTTGTAGGATCGAACGTACGATGGCTACGTTCAGGATCGTTGCGTTCGACGCAACGGGCCACCACAGGGCAAAGTATATACCATACATGCCGTCTACAAAAAGGTCCATCAAAAATGCCACGACAGTAGGTACAATTTCGACGTAGTTATGGACATTGTCTATCTAGGCTCGGCAAATGACATCAAAGCGAAGATAAAAAGAAGGATAACCCTCGCCAATCGCTGTATCCTTGGGCTTATACAGACAGAGAGAAGAAGACAAAGACTTTTATATAAGATAGCGATGGCCCCAGTCTGGCTGTACGACTTAGAAGCATAGACAATGTTAAATGGTGACGACGACATTCTTGATCGCTTTTAGAGGTAAAATCTTGCGATTTATATTCGGTCCGAAGAAGGAGCTTGGAGGAGAAAAATGAGCGAAGAGCGGGATAGCGACATTGACCTAGTCCAACGAATTCGCTTGTCTCGACACAGACGGCTAGTTCATGTACAGAGAGTGGACGCTCAGAAAGTCCTCCGGTGATTGCAGGCTCAACTGGAAGGGACCTCAATCAGCTGAGCTTTCGAAACAAAAGAGACTAGCCCTAGACCATGCTAGTTGGAGGGGAATGTTGATTGAGGCCTATGTCCACACCGGACTGTAGCTCTTTCCAATGAGGAATTAGAAGTACCTGGTGTCACAGGTGATTTCTGCCATTTTCGCGATTCTATCATTCAATTTCTTCTTGACATTTGTCGTGTGGTCCGTGTTGGCTCCTTTCCTGGTAAGTTTATTTGTGAGTCCCGGCATCCAATCTATCGAGTGCTACGTGCTCGAAATTGCTTCATTGGTGGTTTGACTGTCAATGGTTATATCACCCGGTATGTTGTATCGCCAACATCGATTCCATTTTGGTCGCTTCTTTGACTGGCAGGTCCTGTCCTTGAAAAACAGTGTTTTAATCACGGGCTCTCAAGTAGCGGTGCACGTTCAGTTCAGAGTGGTCGCCATCATCGACGCCCGAACAAAGGTGGATGGTCGAGTTGTCGTCGAAAAATAACGCCTGAATTGTATTTCGAAGCCAATGTATGGAGGTGTGAAGTCGCTTTCAATTTGTTCAATGTGTAGTCGAATAAATACAGTATACTTGCGTATCCTGTTTAATTTGGGAGCCATGAGTCAGTCACCTTTGGGGCGCTCTTCGCAGCGGTCATCTGGAAGAAAATCTACCAAGACTTCTAAGCTTTTGTCGTACCTTGACCTGTATTCCTGCTGCTGCTAGTAGTTTTAAGTTGACGAACCTTGGAGAGCCCTGCCACCATACACTCTGCCATGTGTTGAGACGAGTTTTTGTTCTATGCGTGGTCGAGTCTTCTTTGGAGTGCCAGGCCGTCCTCTGTGGAACGCATTGAAGCCGCTAAGCAACTGTTGCTCTTCCCGGAGTAACTCTTAGTCCTCGACTGGATGGCGCAAGTGGTTGACTGTCTGCTCAGTTTGCAATTGGCATCGAATTAACAGCACTGTGTATTACAAAGGACCAGCAATAGTCTAAGTGTGCTGGCAATTACGCTGGCAGCCCAATTAACCTTACCTAACCTAAGTCCTAGTCCTGAGCTTGTCACCGCGGGATGTCGCATTAAAGGCACGATAGGCAAGACTCCCCAATCCAACCCATTGAGCCGGAAATCATTTCTGACACAAAAGGACCCTCTGCAACCTTTAAGCAGCTTCCAGCTTATGTGCTAGAGTGCCTTTCGCCCGGTAGATCAGTCACGAAATGAGACATCAGATGAATTCAAGCTTGAATCGCACGCGGTGAGCCGCATCTAAAGGCCGACCAGATTGTGTTTGACTAACAAACACAATGCCACCACCAGCGACGCAATCAAACCGCGATTGCTAATTAACTCATCAAACAATCGACGGACCTTTGGTGTGCACTTCTAAATTAGTTTCCAGCTGACCTGACCAGTCCGTCCCACAAAGACCACACTGGCCGCAGTGTAAATAATAATTTTGTTGGTTTCGCTGGCCATGCCCCCGACACACGAACATCAAAACGAAGTCGTGAACTTTGCGCTAATAATGTTTACGCGTGTACGCCACCCGAGCCCCGGTGGCGGACAATTCCCCGAGTACGCGTCGGAAAACAACCGAAAACACTGTTTCGCTGTTCGTTCGATTTGGAGTAGGATCGAAGAGCGCCTGGCGGACGTTTAATTTCGAAAATTGCTGCAATACGTCTGCGGGGCCGCTTCAAACGGCACATCAAACGAAAGATTACCGACCCTGGAGGTACTTTGTTGCTCCGCCAACGGCCGCGACCTGCTACGCTTGGCTGAGCTGGGGGAGTGTGAGACGGCTTGGGTACCGCCGAGGACATGTCATCGCACCATGGCTTTGATGTTTTATGATGGACTAATGACACATAAACTGAGTGACAGATAAGAAGACCGGCAAAGTATTTTACTACCCACTTACTTATTCTCAGGACGGCCATACCCTAGCTTCAGTGTTCTGTGCCGTTTGCACGCCCTGCCAAAAGGGAGCGCAATCAAACTTTTAACTGCTGTTGAGAGCTTAGCATCCGTTTGAATGTCCATCCATCCATCGTTTCCGTCCGTCGTCGCCGCCGTCGTCTTCGTCAGTGTCTTCCCGGGCGAGTTTATGAAAGGTTTTTATGCGAGAGAAAGTTTCCATCATTTTCATCGCCGGGACGCTTTGATGGCGGGGGTGGCAAATTAAACCCTCAATGGTGATTTGCTTTTGGGAGATTTTTTCTTCTGTTTTTTTTTATGTCGAACCAGAGCACCTGCTGCGAGGCAGCGAGAGGTGTTTGCTTGCTTCTTTGTGTAAATCCGTTCGGCAGAAAAATGAGATGTAACCCCTTTGTGAGGGAGTGGGGGTTGGTTTACTGCTTCGATTTGGGAGTGGGCCAGTCAGAGTTCACGCTCTACGGCGGTAGTTTCAGCTAACACTGTTCTCCCTTATCGAACGATGGCACATTTTTGGGTTTGATTGCAGCATATTTTTGGAAACTTTGTTACACTTTTACACTCGCCGTGGGTGGGGGTGCCCACTCCCACCCTCCCATCCCACCGGATGATGAACGGATGGGTTGAGATACATACTTTGTATCCTCGTTTGTCGGGGCGATGGACGTGCGGAAGAACAGATGTGCTAAGGGTCAGCGATTTCCTGGTTTTATAGGCTGAGCCGTTAAGACGGATGAATGGGGGTCGGGGTTTGTTTGGACGCGGATTTAATGGATTTAATCGCGGAGAAGGGTTAACATTTGTTCTGCGCGAAGTTCGTGATGAAGAGTCAATTAGCGGGACGAGTTTGTACGAATTGAGAATGGGGGTCGATGTCACTTGTCAGACTTGAGGAATTGATTTTTTGGGTGCCGTCTTAAAGTGGGGAACTTTTGGAATTTCGATTTAAGCGTTGAGCTGTGGGTTGTGGGGTGTTAGATGTTTTACGATGATTCGTATGAGACTCGGAATGAGATTAGTACTAGCGCTTGATACGTCGCTTGTAATGTTAAGCTTATCGTTGCTCAGGCTTTGGTGAGATCAGGAGGCCTAGAGAAAGACTCGCTTATCGCCAATCCCACGTTTAGGTCGTTTGATTGATCACTTATTATAATTATTCTTTTATGTTCGGACCTGAACTCAACTTCTCCAGGCAGCACATTCCTTAGCTAGCTGCCTCTTATTAAAATGGCGAAATATTGTAGTCAACCACACTTTAGGGGCTTAACTCCGAAATAGTTATAAGCTACATAAGAAAAGAAAAACTTAAGAGCATCCTTAAAATTGTCTTCAAAAATGGAACAAGGCAAGCCTGCATCACCAAGCAAGAGTCCATGATGAATGTTCGTACTTGCTTCCTGCTTGCTTTTTAGACCAGAGGACCTTGCTACAATTTGATGATCTTGCAATTCGCATCGGACACGATTTGAACCTTGAGGGAATGGTTGTCTTTAGAACGGAAATGTACGCAAAAAAAAAATAATCATTGTTTAGCTATGTACCTTTTCTATAAATGAAATGTCCTGCCATTGGTGGTCCTACACTTTTGGCTGTCGGCTTAATGTGAACATGTGTGCAGCAATTTACTCCTATTGCTTACTCACTTACATAAGGTGGCGCTACAGTCCGGGGTGGACCTGGCCAACAAGCGTCTCCAGCCAGATCGATCTTTACCTAGCTGTCTCCCGGTTCGCACGCACAGTTGGCTGAGGTGCACTTGCGTGCGCCACCAGAGTCGCGATCTTCCTCTACTGCGCCGTCCCTCGGGGGTGGATTCGAGGACTTTTCCAGCCAAAGCATTGGTTTCCATCCGCTTTACATGACCTAGCCATCTCAATCGTTGGTTATTCACTCTTCTGGCTAAGTCGATGTAGCTGAGCAACCCTTATAGTTCGTCATTATATCTCCTCCTCCACTTACCGTCTATGCAGACGAAGAATTTTCCTCTCGAAGCAACCAAGAGCAGCTTCATCCGCTTTTGACAAAGTCCTTGCCTCCGCGCCATATAGCAGGACTGGGACGACTAAGGTCCTGCAAAGCGTTACTAATTGCTTTCTTAGCTCAAGGAAGCAGCGATAGGCAAGAGTAATTCTTCGTTTGATTTCAGCGCTGGTATCATTGTCTCAATTGATAGCGGTTCCTAGGAAGACCTTGGCGTTGTGGGTATGTAAGTCGACCCCAACCTCGACGTGCGACGAAAATAATGTCCACGGCCCCACCTCTGTCGAGTCACTGACAATGCTCAAAGAGTATTTCCCGTCTAGAAAAAGCTTCTCAAACTAGGCCGTTCGGAGTCGGCATTAAACTGTAGGATCTTTCCACTCGTGAGAGAACGTAACATGAGTGGTTGCCGACGAGCCCATAGCAAATGTAGAATCTAGAAGAGAAATTTGCCGTCTCAATGACGATTTTGGGTTGGTCGCTTCAGAGTTATGTAGGGTATAATAATTTTTTTGAAATACAGGCAAAAAATTGGGGATTTCTGGCAGACTGTCTCCAAATTGGCACACCAACTTGGTTGACGTCCTTCTCCACTTAGGTGCGCCACCTTAAACGCAGGCGTCCACTGTTGCGTTGCCCCACAGGTTCGGATTCAAAGATCCTTCGGGCTGGAGCTGAGCTGTATATACGTTCTACATGGCCCATCCACTGTAGCCGTTGGATCTGTAGACGCCTGGCTAGGCTCGCTGTTCATACAATTCATGGTCGAATCTTCTCCTCAAGAATCCGACAACACAAATACTACCGAAGATCGCACGCAGAACTTTTCTCTTGAAGGGACCAAGGACTTCTTCATCCGCTCTTGACATATGGACCTCTTGCTTCCGCACCGTATAACAGGACTGCGATGAACATGGTCCCTAGAGAGAGAACTCCATTACTCAATTGCCTCTTGAATCCAAACAAACAGCGGCTGGCAAGAGTTATTCTCCTCCTCATCTCGGAACTGATGTTATTTGTGCAATTTACTCCGGAGCCGAAGTAGATGAAGTCCTTGACTATCTCCAACTTATAGCTGCCCATTGTGACACCCTACCCAACACGTCGATGCAGTAGTTCCTTTCTTGAGGCAGCATATACTTCTAAATCGTCGACCTACTTAATTAAGTGCGGCATGGGACCCATAAGATCTGCAGCCCTAAGAACCTGTTCAAGTGTGGCATATGCGTCATTTGGAAATCAACCAGGAACGCACCCTCATTTCGATTTTTGTTCAAAAGCGACTACTTGCAGAGCGATGCAATTGTATGGTTATCTTCATGTGTAGCAACACTGCTCCGCTTTTGATTCGTACACCAGCTAGGTGGAAGTGCGTACTTAATTCAATGCCTCATCAGACATACCCCAAGCCCCGAACAGGCTCATCCCTAATGAGTTCCATTTTGCAACCAGGAAATATTTTATCAAGTGTTTTCACACAATTTACTGCAGTCGAAACCTGTATGTCGTTCCTAGGATCTTCCTCCCAGCGAGTCCCCAGTCCATTCATACGCGTCTTAACCATGCCATCCTCAGTCTATGTTCGTAAATCATCACGCCCTCCATCTCGAGCATTTAACGCCCACCCCTCCAAGCGAATCGCACAAAACATTGGTCACACTCCAATCAACGCCTAACGGCAGCCACCGAAGGCCACCCAACGAGGCGTTCCCTCTCCTTTAACGAAACCACTCATCGCGACCTGAATAACAAATTGAACCACGGTTTGCCTCACCAGCTCTGCGGACGAGTTCCTCTTTTTTTCCAATTCCTCAGATGCCATCCTCTTCAGTTGCAGGGACAATTTATATCAGACACGGCCACACCCACCGGGCGCGCATCATCACCCGCACACGGGGGAGCCGTTCGTCTTGTCAAAATTAATTAATACCAGGCGATGATGCAGGAGACCCCAGCCCCGGCGTATCCGGTGAAATCTAGAGCCCCGCGAGTGGAAGGTGATTACGATCGGAGCCCTGGATATGACAGATAGCTTGGCGGATAAATTAATTGCATGATGCTATCTGGCACGGCTGTCATTCATGCACAATGAGTGCAGTCGAGCTCACGCACGGCCCTGGGAGCGTCTTCTGTTCGCCAACTGAATGACGGTACACCGTCATTAGACGGGAATAATGGGGGACTCTGCGATGGAGGCAGTTGCCGCCGCCACCGCCAGAGACAGCTCAATCCAGTCAGGTCTCCAGTTCGCAATTAGAGCGAATGACGCGGACGACTCCAAACATGCACCTAAACCAGAGATAAGAGAACATAGAGATATTCGTCTTTCCAGGCATTTCTAATTGGAAAACCCCTATCCCACCACAAAAACTGCCGTTATGGACCTGAACTCACGCATATTTCTTTATTTTCACGCACATTGTTACAACGTTTGGGTGCGCGCCATGTTTTTTTTACAAATTTGCCCCCAATAGTGTCAAATGTGTAACCGATTGGAATTTTCCAGGGATATGTTTGCGAAGTGAACATGGTTGAAAACAAATTCATGACATTATAATATTAGGAATTAAAGCAATGTATTACTAAAATTCATTTTAAACAATAAATCTATAAATCTTACTCGAATGGTTTTTCTTTACAATTTATATGCATAGGTGACTTTTAAGAAAAGAAATACATTTTTTTCTGATGGCAGTCCGTCGAATAATTTCTGTAATTAAGGGAATGTACTTGAACAATTTTAAAGCGTTTATTAACTTAACCCTACAAATATAAACTAGGTCGATTGGACATGTGTAGGGAAATTCGGGAGGGATGGCAAATAAAACACCAGGCTATATCGAAGGTTATTTATTGACTGCTTATACATTTCGCATTTCTTTAACATACTGGTCAGGAAAACGGTGCGAGTGCACAGTAGGAATTGCGGATGGATCATTCGATCATTTAGGCCAATAGCAATTATTATAGCAAACGGATTCTTTATTTATGAATTAAATAGAATACCCAATATACAGTCGACACCATGAGTAGACGGACTGATTTAAATTAAAAGTGACTACACATAATTGATGAAAAAATTGTTTGTTCGTTGGTATATGATATTTTGATTCATGTATGTTGAACAAAATACTTGAATATACAAATTCGATTGTTAATGCATTAACAGATGATATTTTTGGTGATGCATATACTCATTTGCACAAATATGTACACGTATATGTTAAAAGCGCTACATTATGCGCTACATATTGTGTGCTAGTGTTCTTCTTCAGTAATTTTAGTTTCAATTAATGAACTGCACATTGCTTTTAATTATAATACTAATTGTTTTAGTATATGCAAAAAAATACTTTACTTTTTTTTATTCATGATGATATTAAATTACGTATTTATTGTTCTTCCATTATTAGATATAAAACCAACGTTTTCATTAGTCTGAGTTTGCTTAGTTTTATTTTATATTACTTTCAATCGTCCACAACGCAAAATATGTTAAAATTTTCAAACCCAACGGACAATTATACTAGTTTCCAATACGTTTTTCCAGTATGGTGTAACTTTTATTAATCGGGGCACACTTATTGAACATATTTTTATTTCATTTTGTCCGCCGTTTTGTGGGGAAATTTGGTTTGAATGTGAATTTGAACTTTCATTCGTCATAGTTATCATAATTCGTTATCAAATTACAAGTGTTTCAAGATGAGTAAAGTTATCAATTGAAGTGTGAATAGAATTGCAGTGTAGTGCAGTGTAAATCAATGAGCAGACATTAAAGATTTCGAGTCTATAAGAAAAGTGGGTCTTGCAGTGGTTGCATTTTTGCGGAAAGTTCGAAGTAAGTTGAGACATCTACATTAGAACATATTCATATACTAACTTTCATATTACATTTAATTTAGTATTGCCAGAAACAAGAAATGACATGGACAGAAAGTCTTGCATTCTGGGATGCAGAAACTTCAAGCATGCATATAGGATGATTCCATGTAAGTTTTTCTTCAAAAATTTTTGGTGGTGATTTGGTGATATGTTAAGATGTACATATACCATATACATGTGCATGTGAAATAAGATTCAAATTATTATAGTATGAACATTTCGGTTCAGAATAAAATATTAAAGTCGTGAAAGCAGCCAGATTGGTTGCAAAGTAGCCAAAAAAAAAACCAACATTTTCTGTCAAAATGACTGTGGACATAAATGTTAATGAGTTTCTAAAAGAAAATAGTTTTGTTTATGTTTGCGGTTGTCTGTATCGGAAAGTGCGTGAAAGTAATTTATGTAGCTTGGCTCTGTCTGCAATATCTACGGGAAACCCATCCACAAGCTTTACATTTACAATGTTTAAGCAATTCGATGGATGCAATCAGGTTGTCCCACCCCCAGATTTGGTAGAACACATTCGAGAACTGGAAGACATGTTCTTGAAAGTATTCTACGAATGTTATCATCAAGGGTGTAGCAAAGCAAATTGCCGAAGTCTTAATTACGCAAACGAAATCTGTTTGTTGCAAGAACTTGCAACAGGACTTCATTTTAAATTATTTTATTAGGGTTCGCATTTTTTTGTTGAAGTTTTGGAATAGGGACTTAAATGATTTCAGCTTCAGGAATAAAATCCTCAGCGTTTCGCATTTATGAAAGAAATACTTATCATACATTTTGTCTTCCATTTAAATTTTATTTCTATTTCTTCTATTCTATTTACTTTTCCATTTATTTACAAATTATATTAATATATTAGTTCGTTCTAGGTCGGGTGGCATCTCGTGGAAATAGGCATCTCGGGGAAACCGAACACCCGGTAAAAAAAATCGGTTAACGCACCATAAGCATACCCCAAGGGTTGTGTGGAAATGCTTTCATAAATTTTCAGTAAAATACACATAACAATATTAAATAGTTTTTTCTTAATTCTGGGGGTTTATTTCGTCTTTTCAGCTGCATGTTGGCATAGATAACAATAAGGATAGCAGTTCTTCAGTTGCCACTGCCATAACGAACAATCGTCGCACTAAAAGAAAACATTGTGCATTATATAACATCAACAAAACAGAAATGTATACATAATAACTTAGCTCGACAACATCTTCCGATACGGCGTCAATCCGATGAAGAATGAAAAACATGTGAATGTGATAAAAGGAAAGCGCATTAAACTCACATTAACTGCTTAAAAGATTCTATGGGATGAATAGAATCTGTTCTCATGGATGATAATGGGCACCTCTGCCATTCCTTCGTTTTTTTCGACTCACGGCGTATAGCCCTGATCATTGACTCCACTTAACGTAAAGCCCACACACACCAGATGGATTATACTAAATTGAATTTGCTTTTCATTTGTTGTCTTCGGTGTAATATGCTGTAACAAGGCAAAAAAGGTTTAGTTTTGTAATGTAAACAAATTCGAAAAAAATAAATAATTTGAAGTGTCAGATAATTCACCTAATCAGCTGTTCGTATACACTTACACATATTAACTTGCACGTTATCAGTTGTTTACAATCCTCACACGCATTCACCGACTCTATCTGTGAAACAGATAAGAAACAGCTGTGAAATGTTATAAAAAACGCTGTCAAACGAAATCAAGGGGAAAGACACGAGGAAGTCGGGTATATCTATCATACCTTATCTCTGACCTAAACTGTCAATGTGCCGAGGAGTAGCTGTCAGGCGCTGATGGGAAATTAACACCAGGCAAAAGAATGCTTCCACAGTGCGCCCGAATTCCACGGCAAAAGGGGGTCCCACACAATCCTGGGGGCAAGACAAACCGTACCGGCTTACGACTTGAGTCCTATGGCAGTGATGTGCGTCTTCTGTCTGCCACAAACCGCAAATAAACGCCGGCGAGAGGTTAATGCCATTTATCCTTATCATCGCGTGACACTTTTATACCCACCACGAAACGCTGTGTTTCCGGTTGTGCATTACGGCAGTCAGTCACGGGCACCGTCGCCGTCGCCGAGGAAGCCTGCAGACCTTGGATTTGCTTAACCCGGTTACGGCCCGTTTTTGGTTCAATGACAATTACGTAAGAAGCATGGGAATCAAGGGCGATGGCGTCGCACGACTGTGCCGGGGGAAGGCAAACGAAAAATCGAATAAAGTCGTATCACGCTGCGATCTGGATCTAATGAACGAACGACCGGTTGCGAGGAGGGCTCCCGGGTGCCGGGCGAGCCGAGCGAGGCAATGAAATCGGATATCGTTGTGGGAACGGGGCGAGGTTCTGTCGCTTGGTCGCCGCCATATCCGAGCTGATTTCATTTGACCATTTGATAGCGGCGTGGCGTTTCGGATTTCCCCTTTTGAAAGCGGATCCGCTGCTGGATGCGGAGGTGAGTGTGAACGACTCGACGACCGATGTCGACAACGACAACGACGACGACGGGTACAGGTGTTAAGTACAGTGTCGGGTTTGTTGTATGATAAATTGATATGCACCGGATTGCTTTTTGTTGTGAATACAGATACGGTAGCGGCGCGACGCCTCCCGCGTCGCCTCCGGTCGGCGAGGGACACTGGGCGGCTGCTCATTAAAGAGCATTCGATATTGCATTGGAGGGCGGGTGAGCTAGACAAGTGCGGCAGTGGAAGGGATCGATTTGATGCGTGTGGCGGCTAGGCACTGGATTCATTTCACTGTTCAGCGAGGGGGATTGTTTTGCGTTTAAAATTGGTTTTCCGGATGGAAGTTGTTCAGGAGGTCACGAGCGCTGGGAGTAGGATTGACTGAAAGGCACCGATACTCCATCTGGACATGGGTCAGCTCCTACGGGAAGAGTTTTCACAAGTGGCGGGGTGGCAAAGTCAAATGCCGAGTGCGAAACTGGGAAGTTTGAGAAGCTCTTTCAGGACAGTCAGTTTGAGCGAAGCCAATAGCTGGCAGGAGGTGTGGATTTTGTAAGCATTTGGACATCGTTGAAGTCCTGGTGTCTACAGCTCGTCGAATTGTATTAGATTATCTCGAATTCGTGGAGTCTCTTGATGACCCAGTGATTTGGAATCTGTTTTAGAAATGAAGGGACACCCTTTTGGACATTATGAGTAAAAGCGGCCTGAGACGGGACTCCTGTGGAACTCCGTAGTCAATATGGTAGCCTTCGTTGGAATGATGCTCGGTGTTCGCTTGTTCTGTCAGACGTAGGTGGACTTTATTTGGGGCACAAAAGGAACCACAATTTGATACACCCCTAAACAAAACTGGGTTGTAACGAAATTCAATGGCAGCAAATCCACTTTACAATGTACACGCATTTGCTTTCAAATCTTAGTTACACCCAAAGACAAGGTCTTTCATAATCACACAATGTCCACAGTAGACAGAGTCCCAAATTACACCAGCATCTTGCAAGGGGGATTTCTCGCCATTAGAGAGGTTGTGGTGTCAACTTAAATCTCATCAGAAGCAGCCAACTGACAACAATCTGGCCTGAAGAAAGTTTCATTGACCTTCATAATCTTAAGCCATGGACTTGCTTTCGTCACTGAAAAAGTCCAGCAAACAAACTTATTTTGGCAACGAAAAGTCGGGGACAAAGAAGAAGCCGCCTTCGATAGCTTGACTGCTATAGAGGCCAACCTTCCAATTCGGTGATTAAGAGCACAAATCACAATAAATTTCTTGATTTCTGTCTATTTCTCTTCAGAAGTATGCGTTTATGATCATATTTTGAAGACCGTTCAGTGTCTATACACAAACTGTAGCAGCTGTATTCGGGTTAACGATTCTTAATCAACACCCATCTACGTGGGCGTTGGACTTCGTGCATCTTGTCACATGTTCTCTTCATTATATACATGGACTGGATGTTGGAGTGCAGAACAAGCGACAATTGTCTCGCAATGGAAGGGTTGAAGTTAAGTCATGTCCTTTTTGACATCCTTCTTTATTAACGCAGAAGGAACTCAATGCATACATAGGTGTGCTGCCGTCAACGTGGACACATCCAAAATTAGACTAGAAGTGGGTTACGTTGTCCTTGGTGCACTTAGGCCAGAGTATGCCCACTGTACTGGCACGTGGGTCTTTAAATTCAGGCAAGGGGCTGTCGTAATAATGAGTTCATCAGCTTTGCAGTCCACAGCTATGTCTCTATGGCCTGGCACTGAGCACAGGCTTATATTGAATTCTTCGGATATCGTGAACGTAAGGATGCAGATATTACGGTTGGATGTCACATTCCTCCTTAGCCAAAACAGGGTCTTGTACAGGTTAAGACATTCCGAGAAAAAGTCTATAGACGGGGTTTGGTATCTCCTAGTAAAGAGGACAATTTCGGTCTTCTGAACATTAATGCGCAGATCATTTTCTGTCACCCAGTTATTGAGTAAATTCAGACTATGTTGCATTAGTTCTTAGATATTTTCCCGAAGTGGTTATGGCCGTGTTTCAGAGAAGAGTGGAGAGTACTCCTCCCTAGTGAGTGCACACTTTGGTTGAATTCCAGAAATAAGAGCGCAAGGAGATATCCATCTTCGGCCATTTTTACCCCTAGTACACAAAAGAGAGGAATGTGAGAGTAGTGGAAATCCCTTATAAATCACAAAACTATGAATCTACCGCGATATGGCGGCCGATTCGTGGATTTTGTGGGAAAATCGTGTGAAGTTGGCCACAACCATGTACTATTGTTCGAAGAGTGTTTAGTTGGTTCATGACTTTAATGGCAGGATTGGGTGAATAACTGCTAGAATCAGATGGGATTGGGAAACTGTAGAGTATGTAGGAAGACATACTCAGAGGACAACATATCATAACCAACGACAGTATTGACACAGATTTTTTTCAAAATACAGCGATTGTTACGAGACGCTGCATGACAAGAGGTCATGTAGTACGACTAGGAATCCGCATAACACACTGGCTTAATTTGAATGACTAGACATAACCAGAATCATTCACCCACCTCCTTTGGTCTTGTCCAGTCCTTGCCAAGTCGAGAAAACGATCTCTAGGCAAAACGTTACTTGTATGTCTCGCGTAATATCCAGAATGAACATCAAATCATGCCCCGTGTGAGTTCTCCAAAACACAAGACACCCAAAGTGCTACTAGACTTTTTCGTCGCCACATCCCCTGGCCACTCTTGCCTGTTGCTTGGAAAACACATTGTAACCGTCTGGGAGACCTCTATCAACGATTTTACAAAACTGCCTCGCTTTGGCTGCCGCGTCATTGTATGCATTTCACCAATTTCGGAGCTAAAACATTGGAATCGATTAAAATTGAGTTGACATTCATTTGACATTCAGTTGACATTCATGAGTGAGTTTAGATCTAGGCTTTAAAGTGTTAGGTTGACATGAAGGACCCGAATCTGGAACAAATTTTAATATTTAAGGGTGGCACTGGCCGAAGTTTTTACGGTTCTTGCAGTCGGCGTTCCCTTATTAGCGATAGGGCGGGTGTGATCTGTCAGGTCAACCGCATGATTCGGATCTGCCATAGGTGGCCTTGGTGCGCTAGAAGCTCCAGTGTGGTATTGGATAGAGATGTGCCAACACGAAAAATTCTCGAGTTGACCGGAGTTGGAATTGAAGCAACTAGAGTTGACTAACCCGGTTCAACCCAGAGAAGAGCAGGTAGACAACTTGCTCCATGGCCTGGTCCATACGCTTCTCATAAGGGACAGAACCGATACCGAACTTCTACTAGGAATTGAATGTGAGGTAGTAGAACACGATCTCGTCTGTCTCAAGGTGAATTTTTTTCACATCACATCGAGTTAAGAAAGGCTTGCAGTTCAACTTAGGGACGGCCAACCGGAGTTAACCGAGTTGTGTGCTCACACCGAGTCGAATGGCTCGTAGATTTGATGTACATTTATTCGTTTCGTTTTAGTTTCAGCAACTCGGTTTGGCATTAATTTAACTCGGATGCTTCGGATTCGACGTCCATTTCTAGAATTCAATTATTGGTGGTTTCCTTGAAGTTGGTTAACTTACACAGTTAAGCCTAACGTTTGGTATTATGATGATCGGTTTAGTGATTATGTTCAGTGTGCAGTGCATACATCAGGTGGTTCAAATCTGAAGGTTGTTGGTTGGGTGGTATCTACCCGATTTAGAGTCGATGATGACTGCTAGCGCAGCTCTCACAGATGTTATGCATAGATTAGTGTCGGAATGCAGCACACTTACACCATGTTGTTCCATTGAGTTACTTCTTCTTCTTTGTGTGGCGCTACAGTCCGGGGTGGACCTGGGCCTCAACCAACATGCCTCTCCAACTAGCGCGATCCCTGGCTAGCTGTCTCCAGTTTCGCACACCAAGTTGGTTGAGGTCCTTCTCCACTTGGGTGCGCCACCTTAAACGCGGGCGTCCTCTGTTGCGTTGCCCGACAGGTTCGGATTCGAAGATTCTTCGGGCCGGAGCTGTGGTGTCCATACGCTCTACATGACCTAGCCACCGTAGGCGTTGGATCCGTAGACGCCTAACTAGGCTCATGTCGCTGTACAGCCCGTACAGTTCGTGATCCACTCCGAAGGTGACTTTGCTGTATGTTCTTGTTGTAAGCGAAAGCTTCACTTCGTGTGCACTACGGTCACGGAGAAATCATGGAGAACCATGGGCGCGAGAAGAGACATGTGGAAGTGCCAGTTATGCAGAATTAGTGGAGATATCCAAACTACGGCTGCAGTTAGCAACACGGTGATATCTGCCCCTTTACCCCAACAGGAACAGCCATCGAAACGGATGAGAGAGTTCAGCAGCCCCGTGAACTCAGCTAACAGCTTCGCAAGTGACAATAACTCCACTCTTCTAGCTGAAATACGTCTAATAAGAGGGGAAATCAAAGAAATTACGAAAAGCTGTGATTTCCTAGCAGCAAAGTACGAGGAACTCAACACACATATGAAAAAAAATAACGATCTCATAGTAAACATAAACAAAGAGTTGAATGATCTCAGAGAAAACAATAAAAAAAAGGATGTCATAATAGAAAACATGCAATCACAGATCAACACATTAGAACAACAACTAATCAAAAACAATGTCGATATAAAAAATATTCCCCCTACCCCACAGGAAAATTTAATAGAAATCGTGAAGGGAATAGGGAAAACGATTAACTACGAGATTAAAGACACTGATATAACGGATATATATAGAACGAAAACAAAAAATCCGCAGAAATCCACAATAATTGCAACATTTGCATCCAGCATAACGAAAGTGCAATTCGTCAAACAAACTCGCTCTATTCGCTCCATAAAACTAAATTCTGTTTTAAAAAAAATCAACAGCTCCACAAACAAGAACGCAGCTCTGACAGATGCTACGGTGTATGTCAACAATCAGCTGACCAGACACAACAAACATTTACTGTGGTTGGCAAAGGAGAAGGCGAGAGCAGAAAGCTGGAGATTTGTTTGGGAGAGTGCGGGTAAAATATTGGCCAGACAAAATGAGAACACCCAGACGATAATAATAAGTTCCGTTGAAGATGTGATCAAAATCACTCGCACACAATAAACATGTTTACAAACAAAAGAAACACAAAAAATAAATGTCAAAATGGAGAGCACAAATGCAAACAATGGTTTACATGTTGACTTGAAATGTAGGGTAACTAATGGTTTTAACGGCATCAACATAAATGAATTTACCAAAAATACATGCTGCTACCTGAGCTTTAATATTAGATCTTTGCGTAAACATTGGAATGATTTTTGTTTAAATATAAACTGCATAATAAATAAATTAAAAATTATTGTATTGGTTGAAACTAACATAGAGGAACAAGAGAAGGGATTTTATAGTCTCCATGGCTTTCAAACTGAGTTTCTGAATAGAGATAAACGAAGAGGTGGAGGAATTTTAATGCTAATTCGAAATGACCTTCAATACACACGAATTACATCTGAAAGCGTATCATACGAAAATATTCAAATTCGAATTGTGGAAAAAAATAAAGACAAATACATAGTTGGAATATATAGACCACCAGGTCATAGTAAAAAAGCATTTATCAAGGAATTCAGAAAAAATATTGAACATTTGGGAACAAAGTATGAGAATGTAATCATGGGCGATGTGAATATCAATGTGAAAGATATGCATTTATACGGTGTAAAAGATTATTTAGAGATGCTAGCATCACTTGGGTTAATGAATGTAGTGACAGAGTTTACCAGGGTAGATCCGAATACGGGATCAAAATCGACAATCGATCACATCCTAACAAATGCAACAGATCAACAAATCAACTCAATGGTAATTGAAACCTCTATCACAGATCATTACCCAATCATATATTTTACAAATTCGCAACAAACAGCTCTACTAGAAAAGCAGGTCAACAAGTCCTTTATATGTAACGTACGAGTAAGCGAATTAATCGTAGAAACAGATTGGGAAGAAGTGATTAATGAAAACAATGCAATTTCTCTTTATCAAAAACTTATCAATAAAATGAAGAGCATATATGAGAGGTCAACATCTGTCAGAAATATAAAAAATAAAAGGAAGCACAACCCATGGATGACACATGACTTAGTCGCCAAATGTAGAAAAAGGGATGATTTGTATAAGAGATGGAAAAATAATAGATTGTGCAGGACCTATGAATTAGAATATAAGACTTTTCGCAACAAACTAAACAAAGACATAACAATGCAAAAAGGCATTTTTTACAAAACCAAGTTCAACCAGGTAAAATCAGATCCACGAAAGACATGGAGCCTAATAAACGAGATAATGGGAAGGAAAAAACCTAGTGTTGATGAAACAATAATAAAAAATTTTAGTGGGCAAATGTGTGTGAACAATCTCGCTAGCGAATGCGCAAACAATTTTTGTGAACAGATTGCAAACTTAGTGCACCATTGTGACTCGATTACATCGTTTCCAGTTAATAGATCAATAGATAGATCAATATTTATTCAAGGAACAAATGTACTCGAAATGACAAAAATAATTGGTCAGCTTGGCGAAAATAAGTCGCCTGGCATTGATGGAATTCGAGCTGTGGACATAAAAACTCACGTTGAAATTTTCGCACCTATCTTATGCAAATTTATTAATTTGAGTCTCACACAAGGAAGGATTCCTGAGATCTTAAAAACTGCGGTTGTCAAGCCAATATACAAAGGAGGTACAAAAACTCAACTCAAAAATTACAGGCCAATATCAATATTGCCAGTTATCGAAAAGTGTCTTGAAGAGGTAGTAACAAACCGATTGCAGAATTTTATAGAAAAGCACTCAATCATCCACGAAAGCCAGTACGGCTTCCAAAAAAGGAAAAGCACAGGTAAACTATTAGGGGAGTTCGCAAACTACGTCAACGAAAATCTGAACAAAAGCTATCACATTCTGGTCCTATTTATGGACTTTAGTAAAGCTTTCGACACCCTTAATCATTCAAAACTAATAGATGCTCTGGAACGTATTGGTATACGAGGAGTAATGGCTGATTGGTTAAAGGAATACCTGCACAACCGATTTTACTGCGTCAAGATAAACAATACCTACAGCCAAAAAGAACATGCACAATACGGAGTCCCACAAGGATCGAAATTGGGCCCACTCCTATTCATATTATACTCCAATGAGCTTCTTCGCATATTCAAGCTTGCCAAGCCCTTTGCTTATGCCGACGATACGGCAGTAGTGGTATGCCATAGACACTTGCAGACGGCAACAACAATAATACAGGAGGAGTTTGATGATGCAGTAAAATGGTGTCATGATAATGGGTTAGTAATTAACGCCTCGAAAACTAAAATGATGCACATCAGAAACCCACAATTCAAGGCTACCGAACAGCAAATATACTGTAGGAATGACTCCTGTCGTAACTCTACAAGCTGTCCTATAGATATAGTAGAAAGTTACAAGTATCTAGGAGTATCAATTGACAGTAATTTCTTATGGGACACGCATATTGATCAATTACGTTCGAGTATTAAAGGGGCACTATACGCACTAACTCATCTGCAGTACCATGCACCAACATCAGTGCTAAGGAATGTGTACTTTGCGCTAGTGGAATCTAAACTGAGATATGGAATACTTGCCTGGGGTAATGCATCAGCCACACATATAAAAAAGTTACAAAAACTGCAAAATGTTGCACTGAAAAAAATAAATGTACCTTCTCATCGAAATTTAGCTGAGCGAGAAAGTTTTAATGTTCTTCAAGTGGAAGACATCTTTAAAATGACGCTGATACTAGAATACCACGACGATCAACGCTTTATCACACCAATTAACCATAGGATACATACGAGAAGACGTGCACAAGGAATGCTCCAAGAACCCCGGTTCTACAACAACTATGGGAGAAGACAGTTGAAATGCAGTGTTCCTGAAGCTCTCAACACAATCCCGCAAGAGATTAGGCAAATCAGAAATTTTAAAACTCGAAAAAAAAAATTAAAAGACTATCTATTAAATGGCAATTGAAATTAAATTCAACAATTGAAAATTTATTAAAATGTATTAATTTGCTCATTAACTATTATTGAATTTATTCGTAAACTATTATGGAATATTTAATAAACTAAGCTTACTTATTCTTAACTTACCAATATTAGAAATACAACATTCTGCAGAAAAGCCAGTAAGGCTTCGCGGAAAAATTGTTTACCAATGTTAATTTGAATTGAAAATAAATAAAAATAAAAAGATTGAATCTTCTCCTCCAGAACCCGTCAACACAAACAGGACCAAAGATCGTGCGTAGAACTTTTCTCTCAAAGAGACCAAGGACTTCTTCATCCGCTTTCGATATTGTCCATGCCTCCGCGCCGTATAGCAGGACTGGGATGATCAGAGTCTTATATAGAGTCAACTTGGTTCTTCGAGAGAGGGCTCTATTACTCAATTGCCTCTTGAGCCCGAAGAAACAGCGGTTGGCAAGAGTTATCCTACGCTTGATCTCGGTACTTATGTTATTAGTACAGTTTACTCCGGAGCCGAGGTAAGTGAAGTCCTTGACTACCTCGAAGTTATAGCTGCCCATTGTGACGCTCTGTCCAAGACGTCGATGTTGTATGTCCTTTTTTGAGGACAGCATATACTTCGTTTTGCCCTCATTCACCGCCAGACCCATTTTAGCCGCTTCCGTCTCAATGTTAGCAAAAGCCTCACTGACGGCTCGCTGAGTTCTGCCAATCACGTCAATGTCATCGGCGTATGCTAACAATTGCACGGACTTCTGGAAGATCGTGCCTCTAGTGTTGGCGTGTGAGTTTCGCACGATCTTCTCCAGGACGATGTTAAAGAAATCACATGACAGCGCGTCGCCTTGTCTAAAACCTTTTTTGACATTGAAGGTCTCGGTGAGTTCGTTACCGACCTTGATGGAGCAGCGAGAGTTCTCCATCGTCATCCTGCACAGCCTGACGAGTTTGGCAGGAATGTCAAAACTAGACATGGCGTTGTATAGCTCGTCTCTATGCACGCTGTCATATGCGGCCTTGAAATCGACGAACAGATGGTGAGTGTCGATTTGCATTTCTTGGGTCTTTTCCAGGATCTGCCGTAGTGTGAAAATTTGGTCTGTTGTGGACTTTCCTGGCCTGAAGCCACACTGATATGGACCTATCAGATTATTAATGAATGGCTTCAGGCGGGTACACAAAACGGCAGAGAAGATCTTATATGCGATGTTAAGAAGACTGATCCCTCGATAGTTGGCGCAGTTGAAGGGGTCTCCTTTCTTGTGGATCGGGCAAACGATACTGAGATTCCACTCGTCGGGCATGCTTTCCTCAGACCATATCTTGCAGATGAGCTGGTGCATGCGCCCAACCAGATCATCTCCAGCTGCCTTAAATATTTCAGCGGGCAGACCGTCCGCTCCAGCAGCTTTGTTAGACTTCAGTCTTGATATTGCTACCTTGACCTCGTCTAAGTCTGGGGGACGGTATTCACGTCTGTCATCGTCCAGATTGAGTGGAACATTCTGCCTGACAGCGGTATTTTGGTCCTCATCGCCGTTTAACAGTCTGCAGAAATGATCTTTCCAGATTCTCAGTATCGACTGCGACTCTACTACCAGATGTCCATTTCCTTCTGTCCGAGTTTTATATCCATTGGATAATTGTTTTACCCTTTGATAAAACTTTCGGACGTCATTCCTGCCATAACACCTCTCCATCTCCTCGACCGCGCGCTTCTCATGCTCTTTCTTTTTTCTTCTGAGAAGCCGGTGCTCTTCCCTTCTCTGCTGTTCGTAGAGCTCACGAACAGCCCTCGTTGTTCGATGCAGCGTTGCCTTGTAGGCCTCCTGTTTGGCTGCATGTGCCTGCCTGCACTCGTCGTCAAACCATGGGTTCCTTCTAGGTGGTGTCGTAAAACCCAGCACATCAGTGGCAGCTTCTTTGATGGCTTCTTGACAACGACTCCATTCTTCTTCGATGGTTTGTGCAGGCGGCGTCGAACTAACAGAGAGTTTCTGGGAGACTCGGTCGGCAAAGATCCTGGCAGTCCGCTGCGATTGTAGCTTTGCGACGTCAAACCGTGGTGTTCGTTCTCGACTCCGCTGTTCTCGTGATATCCTGATTCTTACCTTGGCTACAACAAGGAAATGGTCCGAGTCAACATTGGCTCCTCGGAAAGTTCGGACATCGAGAATGCTGGAGGAGTGTCTGACGTCGATCGCAACGTGATCAATCTGGTTGACGGTTGATTGATCTGGGGACCGCCATGTCCCTTTATGGATGTTGAGGTGTGGGAACCGCGTGCTAGCAACAGAGAGGTTACGTCCCATGACAAAGTCCACCAGCCTTAGTCCGTTACTGGACGTGGTGTCGTGTAGGCTGTGTTTCCCTATGACTTTAGCAAAGATTTCTTCTTTACCCAGCTTAGCATTGAAATCTCCTAGAACGATCTTGGTGTCAAAGCTGGCGCATTGATCGTATGTTCTTTCTAGGAGATCATAGAAGTCATCTTTGCTACTATCATCTTTGTCCTCTGTCGGGGCGTGGGCGCATATCAGGCTGATGTTGCCGAATGTAGCCTTGATGCGGATTGTTATGAGGCGTTCGCTTTTACAGTCAAAGCTTAAGACTTTTTGCCTAAGTCTGCCTCGAACAACAAATCCACATCCAAATAGGCGCCTCTCTCTGCTGCAATCACCGTAGTAGATGTCGCAGTTTTTCATCCTCTTCTTGCCCGGCCCATTCCATCGCACTTCCTGGATGGCGGTGATATCTGCTTTATAGCAGTCAAGGGCCTCCGCGAGTTCTTCGGCTGCACGTGGCCTGTTAAGAGACCTCACATTCCACGTGCAGAACCGAAAAGCATGGTCATTTGTTCGTTTGCTGGGGTCGTCAACAGTAGATCGGTCAGTATCCGAGGCAAATAGTCGTCTCTGAACAAAATTTTTTTTACGTGGTGAGGGTGTTAACCCCACGCACAACCCCCAGCTGGAAGGCCAGGCCCATTTATTTTACCCTTGGGCGAAGGGTCCGGATGACTCCGGTATCGGTAACCTCGCTGAGGTTGTGAGTGCCGCCGTTGACCCTACACGATAGGGTTCCTCCGCCGCCAACTCTACTCCAAAATCCCGATATGACCTTGAAGGCAACCTTTTAGATCTGAGCTCCGAATATGTCAGAGTAGCTCTAAAAGGAGGTGTACCAGGTAGCTCTGGATGTCGCCGTTGGCTAATCTGATGATAAGCTCCTCCGCCGCCATCCGTAGAGAAGATGAGCCCTGATACAGACTCATCCACTCTCCCCCTCTCTCGTTTGCAGCCGCCAATGACGTCCCACGGGGGTTGGGTACCCCATCTTCAGTCGAAGGTGCTCGGCTCCCGGATTTCACCACGGGGAGGTGAGAGTAGGAGTTCATTGACAGAGGCTAAGTGCAGACGCCTGTGCCTGCATAAGTCGCTTGTCAACGCTTCGAAATCCGTTCCATTGAGATACTTAAAGTAAAAATACTTTGACACGGCCCAAAGAGAGATAGTCGCTCTCACTCGTGTTGTGCGTGCTGTTGTTCTCCCACGAGTAGAAGGACCTACAGTTGTATGCCGAATCCGAAGGGGCAAGTTTGAGAAGTTATTTCTAGATGGGAAATACTACTTGAGCATTGTCAGTGACTCGAAAGAGGTGGGCCTTGACAATTATATTTTGTTACTCAGACCAGGCATGGAACATCGACGGCAAGTAGTCGGTGGACCTGATTTGAAAACCGGATAAATAGAATCTGTGCTTTCTCTGGGATTCTGCCCTTCTAAGCAACCGCCCTCACTCAACCAACAGCGCCATCTAGCCGCCTAAGCTCTTCGTTAGAAGTCATTTGGAAGTTCTCCTCATGATGCTCATGACTTGATGTAGTGTTGCTCGGGGATTTTATTTTCACATCGCCTCTCTGTTGTCTGGTTGTTGTCGTCTAGAAACTGATTTCTGAACAGTGCCATTATGTATTATTGGGTCATGTGCCGGCCGTAAAGCTTCTGTGGTGCTTTCGAAGGTGCCACCGCTGTTTTCGTTTCTATATTTCCTCTATGCTGGTCTTATAAATGGCGTGCCACATATAGAGAAGCCGTACTTTAAGATGGCCAGCGTTGTTGAGCAGCAGGCTCGTCCTCTAGGCTTAGTCCATTTCGAGGATAGATGCCATGTAATCCTATGTTGGCCTTCTTAAGGCCTGTAGACTTTCAACCTTTCAGTGAAGTTAACGCATTACTTGACTTTCTTGTCGGTTTATATTTCCGTACGGTTAGGGAGTAGTACTTTGCGAATACTGCTGACCTGTATCCACATCGGGCTGGTCTCCTTAAGCGCATTAGTAGCTGTTGATTTTCCATTTATATGATTTATATGAACGCCTCATGTTGTCTAAATTTATTCGGTGACTGGAGTTCAATCCTTCGCGTGGTGACCTTAAACTGCTTTAAATCAGCGCTTCACCTGCGAATAGACAACAGTTCACTGTGTGGCTTGGGGGCGTTTGATCTGCCGTGTAGATGTTGCAGAGCGTCGGTCCTAACTTCGACTCTTGAGCAGCTTTCGCTTCGGTGCTCCGTTCAGGAGATTGGCTGACTTCCACTTGGACGTAGAATCCTCTGGAATGCAGAAAGCTGTTAAACATTTTGACAAAATTGAAGAAAATCTGATTACCATCTGATTCAGCCTGTCGACTGGGTCCTCTATCAGGAAGTATGTATGTTCACGGCGGCGACAACATCTAGGTGGAACATCACAGAGCACACCGCAGCTGTCAGGTAATGGGAATTATCGCTGGTTAGTGTTTTAATTGCATCGATTTCTCATAGATGGCGCTTTTGCTTGTTTGGTGGTTTTTCGATCGGTGGTTGTAGTGGCGATCGTTCTTCCTTTTGAAATCCTTTTCACGCCACAACACGCTAACTTCGTTCAACCGAAAACACATTCACAAATAATAAAGCCACTAAGTGCCTACCTTTTGGCACACCGCAGAACCATCGCCATCATTTATTATGAACATCAAAAGTGCATGAAAATCCGTGCAAATCGCAGAACAATCGCCAACATTTGATCGACCACCATCATTACCCGAAGCGAAACAATTGAACGTTTCATAAATCAGTGCTCATTAAATTGAAGTAACTCGCACAACACAATAACCCTCTGCGCTCTTCCCGATCCTGAGCACCACTTATCGGATGGGAATTAATCACAGGATATGCATTTCTAATCATCTTCCACATAAAACATCAAACAGCGCCAATTAGGCGATAGGTACTCCACCACCAATCCAGTGTGTGTGTGTGCCTTTGACTGCCAACAGGGACTAACGCATAAATCATAATAATTGCCATAAACATCATGCCCCAGACTGTGCGCGTCCATCGGCAAGGATACACACGCACACACACACATCCATTGAATGGTTGAGCGCGAAGCTTTTACTACTCTCCCCGCCACCATTTAATTGCCAATAAATACAAGATTATATTTTACTGCATTGTGTTCGGCTTGCCGTGGGGGGGAGGGCCCGCGCTCAGACCGACTGCACATTAAAACTTATTCCAAGGCATAAAGTCGCGCAAAGCCAATCTCAATCCATGAATGGTGGCAAAGTCTAAATTTCCAACTAATTAGGAGTTGGTTTATGGAAAAAAGTTAAACAGGCCCGTGGATGCCGTTTTTATTGCGCCCGCGTTGTTATTGTTATTGTTCAACACTTTCGGGCTTGGCGAAGCAATTTCCAGTGCCACCCGCCATGCACACTGAATCCACTCCAGTGCTCACCTCATCATCATCCGAGGCGGCTTCGAATTTAATTTCCTCATCAATAAGAATCGTAAAAGCGAAACCGCCACGCAGCGGCTTTGCCTAAAACCTCACCCACCACCCCCATCCACGTCGACTCCCGCTCAAATGTCATCAAAAAAACAGTTGTGTTGATAATGTCATTATCATGATGCAGCAAAAAAAAAGAAGCGGGTGGGCATGGCACGTCGAGTTAAGTCGAATCGAATAAAAGCGAATTAAGAAACAACACCCAGTCGGAGGAGAACTTTTCCGCTTTGTTGTCTTCGGACGCTCCGGCGAAGTGTCAAACTTTCAAATCTGCATAATTTGTTTTGTGAACTTTGCCACCGGACTGGAGGCAGGAGATCGGCGCTGACAGTCGTCGATGTGCCCGGCGGAGGGTCGGCTCTCCGCTTCGTTTTGACCCATTTTCTCTACACCTCACAGTTGAATGCTATTGTGTTCGACAACAGAACCCGTGCGGTTCATTGACTCTGACTTCGTTTATCTTTTGCGGAGGGTCGCGTCTGCGACGACGAGCTGTTATCTCAGCTGCTGCTTCTAATCCATATTCATTCGGATTTGTTTTCGGCGTCGAGAACAAATGAGATTTTGATAAGTTTGATGATGATAATTAGCATGGGGCGACGTGGACCGAGGGAATGACAGTGATGCGAGGCTTGTGCTGATTACAGGTGGCAAGTGGTTTTTAACATCTCATTAGGGGGAACTTGGATGCGGAACGGTTGACAGATAAGACTGGCCAAGCGAACTGAGGCTGAGCGAAGTTCGATGGACTCGTTTGGTGAACAACGGCAGTCAGGCCATGTGCCACACTGTTGAATGGCAGTTGATCACTGGCAACATCAGCAGACCGATGCTTCGAAAAGATCGGCGAAGGGTTGATTACGACTTACTTTCTTCGGATCAACTTTATGTTGCGCGTATGAGTCGATGCAACGTGATCTTTTCTGCCCCGAGTACATTAGCATCTTTTGTAGTTCATAGAGTCTGCTATCTGTTGTGTATCGTATCTTCATCCTCCAGGAAACGACTCCCGATGTGGAATATTTCCTTGAAGGCAGCACCGAAAGCAGGTCGCGCAGCCATTAAAAGGCTGAAGAACAACTAAGCCGCAGGCTCAGGTGCTTTACCATCGAAGCTTTTCAAAGCTGGGGCCAATTCTGGAAGGGAGCAAGCACCAGATCATTTGCCGAATTTGCTAAGACGAAAGCATGGCCGACGACCGGGATATCAGCTCCATATGCCCCGTCCATAATATAGGCGATGCTACTTAAGAGGTATATCCCTGCTCAACGTCGCCTCCAAGATCCTATCCAGCGCACTGTGTTAACTTCTTAAGCCGTTTTGCACCGCACTCACCGGCGGTGCGTCTTACGGCCCAGTGGAGCTTGGCTTTGATGACTGGCAGCATCGTGCCCAGAATCGTCAGTGGTGGGCGACAGCAACTGCTCAGGCTCGGATCCTTCATGGATCCTGGGCCTGATAAGTAAGTAAAGTAAGTTTAAAAATTAGACTTACTACAAAAATAATGGATGGCAAATATGGCGTACTACTGCACTATACCCGCTTGAGCCTACTCCATATTATCCGACATGTGTATGTCTACTTTATTTATAAAAATTACAAACATTCTAATAAATAGTAACTGAGCCCTCAATTTTGAAAACATAATTTTGTCTACAAGGACAAAAGCCAACACCGGCCTCATACCAAAACAAGAATCATCGAACATACCACCTGGAGATGAAAGATTTGGCCCCTCCAGTCCAAACAAATCTCTTATTCGCGCTGGAAAACGAGAAATGCAGAGGTGCACCCTCCTGCTATAAATTAAGCAAATTGGTCCTAAGACTCAACCATGTGGGACCTCGTGCTTAAGTGGAAGGAGTTCTGAAATGAAAATTGATGTATCGACTTCCAGCAAGAGCATGTTAAGGAAGCTCAATAAGTATGTCACTGCTGCTATCACAAAGCTTCAAAAGAAAGGGCTTTCTCCGCTTTATGGCCTTTCCTAGTGCACTTGGCTCAGTTCTTGATAATATAATAATAATATGGGTGGCGCTACAGCCCGTAAAAGCCCAGGGCCTAGCTTCTCAGCAAACACTAGTGTTGTGCGTGCAATTGTTCTCTCACGAGTGGAAGGGACCTACAGTTTCTATGCCGACTCCGAACGGCTAAGTTTGAGGAGCTTTTTCTGGGCAGATGTACTCATTGAGCATTGTCAGTGACTCGAAAGAGGTGACGCCGTAAAAAATATTTCAGCCGCTCAGAGCAGGAGTCGAACCTACGACGTCCAGGTTGGGATCGACGCATATACCCACAACGGCACGGGCCACCACTCAGTTTTTGATGCAATTCTGAATTCACCCGTCCACATCATGGAGAGGACTCCAAAGGGCGTTTGCACAGGCGCCAGAAGTATATTACGAAGATGAGGTGGGAATACTCGACATTTTCGTGCCTGTGGTGACAGACAAGCTGTGTCAAAGGTTTTGCTTCACCCTTTAACCACTTCCGTAATGGTTCGTTAATGCAATTAAATTTTTAATTTGGTCCCGGGTCACCAGGGTAATGAGATCGCCGATGAACTACCTCTACAAGAATTAGAAGGAATACACTAAAGACTCTAAACTGCGTTGCAACTGACTTTGGTTAGGGCTTCCATCGAATGTAGGTCTTCGCCAGAGCATAACTGGTGATGGCTTTATCGTCTATGACGGAAATGCCTGTAGACGACAAACGGCAAACAGTCAGCTTCACCCTCGCCAAGCCCTTAAATGTGCTTGGGATAAGCGAGTGGAGAACGCAAAGCACTCCCTCTGTCATTTTTCCGCTTTTCTTAGAATCAGGTGGCAGATATTCGGTGCTGATGAAGTGAGAGCGCACTGGTAGTCGGCTTCCACTCGTGAGTAAGCACTTTCGACAGCCTATCCTGGAAGCTAGAGTCGAGGTCAACTACGGGCTGTAGTGCCACCAGTAGATATCAGCTCTGTCATTCTGTTCCGCGGCTTGACTGCAGGGAACGTGTTGGTCCTTCGTCTCTAACTCGAGCAGCAGAGCTCAGAGCTTCCACGAGTGAGAAGTATTCCCATCAATCACACTCTCCAGGGAGCCTAATCGCTTCAGAAAACAGAACGCATCGGCCATCGAGCCGAAGCCAAAGCGTGAACACTCCTAATTCAATTTACCACACTCGCCTAAGTGAGTTTTCACACGATCCACCGAAAACCAGTCCCAAACTGAGACGGCAGGGACAAGCGTCAGCCGCTCAAACGAACTCGTCCACAATTTGTCATGCGTCCACACGGCAAACCAGAGCACAGGCCACTCCGCTCCGGCTCTAATTAAAAGATCTCACATCCAAAATCGGAACTAATCTCAGCTTTGGTCGGACCGGCCGGCCGGCCAACCGGCGGCACCTACAAAATTGATATCGCAAATTACTTAGCACCATCGTCTGCCTCGGTGTGTGTGCCTGCAACTCCACACAATGGACCACAAACAAGCGCTATTTGGCAGCACTGAGTTCAGCGAGATTTATGTGTGTAATTATCCGAGTACTGCCTACCTACCGCATAATGGGGGGGACCACCGAGACACACTCTACGGCTACTGTCACGGTGACTGTTCGAAGATTGGTGTTGAAAATTAGTCAGGACCGAACGACAGACATGTCCTCCTGTGTATGCAAACTGCGGCCCGTCTGAGTCCGTATCTCCCGACGACATGTTGTCTTATCTTGGAAATTCATATCTTTAACAACATGTCCGGCAGTTTACATCGCATAGGCCCGGCTACGGCCGCACACACACACCGGCCCGCACGAACGAGCAGATACACTTTGGTCAAACATTATTTACACGTTTTTTGCATGACGTGTAATTACCCGGAGCAGGGGTCATTAAGAAGATACATTAGCCTCTAAGGCTTTTAAGTTGTTACGCACGAAATATGCTCTGAACGGTAGAGGAGGGCAGTAGGAATGGTTCATGTTGTTATAGTTTTCATTTTGGCAGCAGCGGCAGCGGCACCGGTGACTGTGGCCGTAGCGCAGGCCCGGTCTGGTGGTTATTTGCGAGGAGGCCTGTGCTGGTTATAATGTAATTATTTGCAAGATAATGGGGATTGATAGAGGCCTTTGTTTGCTCCGGCTGCCATGGGAACATTCATTTAGGACGCTTTGGCTAAATTATGGAGGATTATGTTCTCGAAATTGACGCTGGGTCTTGTTTCACTTTGCTGCGGCTCACGTTGTCGGCCTGGTTTTCGGTTGCCGAAGATTACGGCAATGGTCATTCATTTCACACTGTAGATTCTGGTGTTACTGATTTATGGTGGCGGCGTGGGAGTGGGAAATGAAAACAATCGTGTGAAGCACGTCAGGCGGTGAGAGATGGGTTGGAAGTGATGGATTGGAATGCAGATCGATCTGCCAGACCACTCTTTGGCAACAGCCTGGGACTCATCGTGCGGCTGAGCATGAGCGAGCTCCTTGTGTGTGTCGAGCTGCTTGCCGTCCAATCTCTAGTCTGGACTGAACTGAACTACACTTTGCAGTGATCATATGAAACACTGGGCTTCGGCCAAAAAAGGTTGCAATATGGATCCAAAGTCAATGCAACCAGTTTTCTTGCTTGTAACGGCTTAACCGGTGCGCTTGCACAGTGGTTGATTTAGGGTCATTAGCTGGACTTAAATCGGATTTTACTTTTCTTTTGTTTTGCTCGTTGGAAATATGTTTAATTTGAAATCAATTCTATAACTTCAGGGGGTGGTACCTTGTGATGTCGGGTTGGTAGATGTGTCAAATCGCTTATTTTTGGATGTGAACATATCCACATTTTCTGAATGGCGTCAGTATTTGTTGCAATTCGGGACATCTTTCTTGACAATCGCTTCAAAAATGTTGTAGTTCTTTTTACGAGCTTCTAAGACATCTTTCGGAAGCTCAATATTTTGCTCTTCGAACTCATCATCTGCGAACACTCATTTTGATGTTCTTGAACTCATCCAGCTATTATCAGTACTAGAACCAGCTTTACGTATTCCTAAAGGTCTTATGCATGTTAGCACAATATCAGCATCACTTGCCTCAGGGTTTACCAACAAGTTTTGCTCATAACGCGAGTGCCCTTCACTACCATCAGAGCCCAATTGCCAGGACCATACTACAGTATCATCGTTTTCTATCTGCTTTCAAAAGTTGCAAGATGTGCGCCAGACAAACGTTGTACTGTCTAGTCCAACAATGACAGACGGCTTTTTTGAAGTTGCTTATATTGACGTATTGTGAGTTTCGAGTCAGTTATAAGAGCCAGAGCTTGCTCAGATGAATATGGCTTGACCGTATACATGCTTCGGAGAATACTCAACAACCCTTTTAACAACTTCGGCTCTGGAACGGCTTCCTTCTATTCTTAGCTTGGACTCAACAGCAAATTATAATACTTCGCCCGATCTTTCCATTCTTTTTTGAATTGATTCGTTTTTTGGCTCTGCTTCCACACTCTTGGAATTCTTTTTCAGGTCTTCCTTGATTGGAAGTTGTTGGCGTATGTACTTCAGGCAATGGAATTTGGAAATCTTCGCGAAGCCAGTACCTTCAGCTTTTAAAAATCGTGAAAGGCAAAGTTGAGAGTAAGAAGAGATCTATGCATTAAATTGCGAAAGTAAGGGAATTAAACTTTTTTCGGTGTATGTCCAGCTACGACGAACTAAATGGACCACTGTGCGCTGCGCCGTCTGCTCGTGAGTACTTACATGACTCAAATCTGGCAAGGTTATTTTTCATGACTTTTTCGACCCATGACTCCCAGTAAGGGACTGCCGCAACTACGCCAAGTGGGAGGCGTTGTACGGGTTTCAGCGCCACCAGCTAATTCAATCGTCCATTTGCTCGGTGTTCAAATCATGGTAAATCTTGGAGAAAACCACGCCACACGTAACGCACAACATTATTTCAATTGAGGCGGAAGCGGCTCAATGAGCCTAGCAAGGAGAAGGGCCAAACGAATCACATCCTGACTTTAAGAGAGAACATGACGGTTTGAGCGAGGCCTCAAGTCATGTCAGATGAGTGAGTGCTTTTCTGTCTGCAATGCATTTTCGAAGTCTGTTTCAATCTTCTAGAAGTCAGTTGGGATACGCTGATGACATCGACATTATCGCGCGGTCCCAGCGTGCCATAGTGGAAGCTTTCACGAGCTAGTCTTCAGGTCAACGAGGACAAAACAAAATATATGCTGTCGAGCAAAAAACGATCCGCCCCACACCACCTGGGCCAAAACGTCACAATCGACAGCTACAATTTCGAGGTAGTAAAGAAGTTTGTCTACCTCGGGGCAAATGTAAACTCCACGAATGACATCGTAGTGGAAATCCGACGAAGAATCGCCCTTGGCACCCGATGCTACTTCGGTCTGTCAAAACAACTGGGCTCGAAACTCCTGACTCGAAGGACCAGAGTCATGCTCTACAAAACCCTTATCCTGCCAGTCCTACTTTATGGAGCCGAAAGCGGGACATTAAGTAAGGCTGCAGAGCTGATTCTTGGTGCATTCGAAAGAAAAATACGACGTCGGATATATGGTCCCGTCTGCGAGGAAGCGAATGGAGGAGAAGACACAACCGCGAACTCTACGAGCTGTACAAGGATGTGGATGTAGTCCGGAAGGCAAAAATCCCTCGACTACACTGGCTCGGCCACATCGAGCGAATGAACAACAACGCTCCAGCAAATAGGGTCTTCGAATCCGAGCCTCCTGGTTCGAGAAGGAGAGGAAGACCGAACCAAGTCATCGCGGATGTATGACAGCTTGGCCTTGATGACTGGAAGCAGCGTGCCCAGGACCGTCACCGATGGAAGGCAGCAATTGCTCAGGCTCAGACCCTTCATGGTTCGTCTGCTTGATAAGTAAGTACTATCCGCCGGAGAAATGGTACATTGTTTTCGCAAAAGCTCTGTTGTTGAGTCTCCGACCGTTTGTCCATGGAACTTGTGTTCTAAAGACTTCCGCCACTTATTCTGTAATCCCAGCCATCTAGTCACCTGCCAGCCCCGTCTTTGACCAGAAATAATGTGCCTAGTGCTCGAAATTAAGCCGGCAGTGGTCCCAAAGATAACAAATCACGGCGACACATCATTTACGCAGATTGCAGGATGTTTACAGAATCCCTTGTTTATTCTTTGCTCACATTAATCAGTCTGCACTACGCACCCTTTCGGCACATGCAAATTCGCCCGAAACCCTGCTGATGTTGGCGCCAAGCAGCCATTCGAGCACAACGCTGTGACCATCTTCGTCCGTTTACGAGTGACGACCGAACGCCATCACCTGTTGGAGTCCCTTTACAGCCCATGCAGCCATAAAAAGAAGTCCCTCCGTTTATGATCTGCCGGAGGAACGAACATTAACTCGGGCCTGCCTGTCCGTCTGTAAGTCACTTTCATGCGGCCTGTTGATGCGGCTCGTCCAATCAGTCATCTACATCCGGGTACCCCCACCACACGCCGGATGGATATTAATCAAGTCCTGTTTGCCAAATAGTTGCTTGCGTTCCCTTCAGCATCAGCACCCGCAGACGACAAATGGCATCTCCATTGTCACCAGCTTTGACCCAGATTTGTGCCACTTAACGTGGTGTTAAAGCTCCCCAACCACACACACGCTTCCGTCATCGGCGTCATCATCATCATCAGCAGCAGTGGCAGCTCCACCACCAGCGTCGTATGCGTCGACCACACAACCCTCTCCCGGGCGCGGGCGTGTAATAAAAGCAAATTCAGAGCCCAGCAGCTCATATATCACCGAGCAAGTTTATATTTATTTACCACTCACGGCCCTACACTTTATGAACGGCGATAAATCAGCGCGGGAATACATATTTGTGCCTTAATTCTCGCATCGTCGTCGGGCACCGGGCACCCCCTTCGGGCCGGCCGACTAATGGGCGAATATTTTCCGCTTAACTGCGGGAATATGCAAATTCTCAGCCACACACTGGCAGCGGGTGAGGTCTCAGGCGCAAGGCGAGAAATTCCTTTTATTGAATATCCTCTTTCGCCTTTTCCAGAGCACCGCAGGGGGATCTGGTTTCACAGCGATGTCAATTGGGAACCGATTGCGCGCGACACAATTGAGATGAACCCCGCTGAGACCTGACCGCACAAAGGCGATGCGCTTTGGCGCAATCGCCGGGCTCCTCGTTTTCCGTGTCAAGGATGATGGCTTCGCGATTGCTTTCCGCGAACGAGGACGACTCCAACGCAGACGACCTTTGATCTCCAGCAACGCAGAGCGGCCCGCAAGACGCATTAATGCGTCTTCGTTAGCCAGAGACACACATCGTGCTCATTAGCGAGCCGACAAGGAGGAGTCATCATTTTTTTCCAGGTCACGACTGGAACGGCTCACTTCGGACAAGAGTGCCACGCCGCGTCTAGACCCGGCGCGTAAAAATAGACCCCAACTGCAGCGCATGCACTCTGAGGGAGGTGGCCGCCGACTCTGAGGCGTAATTAATCTTCGGCGGTGTCAGTCAGCCGGGCGGTGCAGGTGGTTAGCCGGCGGCGCAGGCCGTCGACATCGGGTTTCGTTAGTGTGTTACCCACATTTTATGCGTCTTCGTTGTCTGTGCCATAAATAATTATTGCCGAGCACATGCAGATGCCAGAGACGCTTGTAACCTTTCCCTTCGCCGAGACGAGAGACTTCCTCGATGCTTGCGCTGGTTAATACCGATTTTAATGTGCTGCTCCGCTTGCCCCCACCGGAATGCAATTTGTCTAGCGCTCCGAAGGCCATCCCAGTCGACTGAACGACTGCCAACGGCGGGAGGGACATCCTATATTCACTTGTTAATGTTACATCTGTTCGCCGGACCGTGAGGGAATAATTTATTAGTTAAGTGAATGGAATCGATTGCGTACGAGAGATGAGATACGTGTCGTGTCTGGGGACGATGTCGTCGGTTGAGTGTCCTTGCGGAGTGCTGCCCGGCTGCCGACACTGATGGATGAAATTTTTGAATTTTGAATTAATTTTCTCTCAATCGTCGGTCGTCCAATGAATGGATGCCCTCTTGAATTGGAGACGACGCAGACGTCCATCAGAGTCTAGAGTGCATAGTTCGGCAAAACAAAGTTTCACCATGAATTGCGAAATTGAACTCTGGTTGGTACGGTGCTTGGATCCGAAGTGGTTTATGATGGTGCCATGGCCCGGTGAGGTGACTTAATGGCCCATTTGGCAATTATGCACTCTGAATGGCGTTCGGTGGGACGATGGCTTGGTTATGGGAGGCTGCCTTAATTCACATTTCAACATTGCAACAACAGCACACGCTGTGATGTGAAAATTGCATCTGCAACACTCATAGAGCGTTCAAAAGTTGTCAGGAAGTTATAATTGAATGGTTCACTCGGCAGGTAGACTAGAACCACGTGAAGCCTTGGCCCACAGATAAGGTGGCGACAGGGTTGCCATCTGCTGAGTGCAGCGCCACCGTTCTCGGTGAACTTGGATAACTCCCTTCCAGTTAGTGCCATATCTGACGAGATGAGGTCTGTTCTCACTTGTGTCCGCCATCTAAAATGTTGGCAACGTCTTCTGCTTTGTCCCCAGAGACCGAAACTAAGCCTGCTCTAAAGCTTACTAGGCGCATTAGGCTGTGCCTCAAAATCATTTCATGGCTCAAATGCCATCAATGCTAACCTGACCAACCATTGCCCTCAGAGTTTTGTGGCTCAAAATGACTAAGCCCTCTCAAACCGCTCTTGAAGAGTCCAGGCCACACCACCCATGTGAGATGTTGCATTCCTTTTCTTTAATGCGATTCCAATTCTGACGGACCTATGCACGTTGTGGTTGAAGTAGGTGAGGGTTTTTGCGGCTCCGAGTCGGCTGCAGTTCATAATCATCGGATTGCCTTCATTTGTGTCACTGACGACGGTCAAAGCAACTGTTTTCAAAATTCATTGAGTTAAAAGTGTTGCTCCCATTCACTCGTGACATTCTACCTGACAGCAGTTTTGCGGGTCCATTGCCGTTGCACAATCTGCGGAAGTGCTTCCTTCAATGTGTAGTCACTGTTGATGGAGTAGACATGTTTTCCCCTACGTCCAGCCAAACTAAGCAAATAAATTGTTAAAGCCGAAACAAATCAGATCTAATTGGGTGGAGCGGTTGTATTCATAAAATTAGTGCCGTCCACCAAGAATTTAAGGTGGCCAGTAGCGTGCGTCGACCCCAACCTCGACGTCGTATGTTCGATTCCTGCTATGTGCGTCGAAAACAATGTTCACGGCCCCACCTCTTTCGAGTTACTTACAATGCTCAAAGAGTATTTCCTGTCTAGAAAAAGCTTCTCAAACTTGGCCGTTCGGATTCGGCATTAAACTGTAGGTCCCTTCCACTCGTGAGAGAACAATTGCACGCACAACACGGGTGGTTGCTAATAACCTAAGCCCTGGCCCCCTACGGGCTGTAGCGCCACCCATGTTATATTATTAGTAAAAAAAACTGCTCCCTCCAAAACCCCATTCGTACACGAACCGTGAACTTCGCAAACTCTGCCAACTCATTCATATGGACTTTTCTCATTCGCGGAGATCTACTGGTACAATCTGACACTTCACTGCGAATTTTTTTGGTCGTGGTGATTGTGTATTGCGAACGCAGTTTGACAGTTCGCAAAGAAAACGACTGATTCGCAGTGAAAGACTATATTTAATGAGGATACTCACACTAAACTTTATGGGGAATTTTTTCGATAAAGCTCTAGTATTCAGTTCCAATCCAATCTGCATACCAAGAACTGTACCTTTTTGCTTACATTTGCTGAATAATTGTTGTTTCCGATAGTTTGCGTTCACAGTTTGCAGTTCGCAGCTCATGTGAACGAGTCCTTAATCTTATTAATATTATTCCCTCAACTCATGTACATTGTGCTGGGTCATGGCTTCAGTCATGTCTTGTTTGCATAATTTTTTATTAAGACATTTTCTTGCTAGATACTAAAGGGTGATTTTTTAAAAGCTATAGGAAAGTTTTTCAAAAAAAAAAAAACACACACGATTCGATAGTACGGTCGATATAATTTAATGTTTGGAGATTATTTCATGCAAAATGTTGCGCCTCAAATTGTCCATCCGCTTAGTCCAATTTTGGCAAACTCCTTCCAACATTACGGCCGGTATCTCACTAACAAATGCTTCAATGTTGTCTTCCAAAGCGTCAATTGCAGCGCGCTTGTCTGTGTAGACATAAGCTTTAACATAGCCCCACAAAAGATAGTCTAAAGGCGTTAAATCGCACGATCTAGGCGGCCCATTGACCGGTCCCGAACGTGAAATAAAATGTTCACCGAACTCGCCTCTCAATAAATCCTTTGTTGCCGGTGCTGTGTGGCATGTGGCACCGTCTTGTTGAAAGTACATGTCACGCAAGTCAAGCTCTTGCATTTTGGAAAAAAAAAGTTGGATATCATCTCACTGTAGCGCTCTCCATTCACAGTTACGTTACGATTCGCATCATCTTTGAAGAAGTACGGCCACCAGCCCATAAGCCGCCCAAAACTGTGCCCTTTTCTGGATACATTGGTAGCTCTTGCAATGCTTCTGGCTGATATTCACTCCAAAATCGACAATTCTGCTTATTTACGTACCCATTGAGCTAAAAATAAGCCTGTCAGAACGAAGAGGAACAACTCGTAGTAGAGTCGCAGTCGATACTGAAAATCTGGACTTTTTAACGGCGTAAAGGACACCAATACCGCTATCAGGCAGAATGTTCCACTCCACGCAATGGACGACTATAGAAGAGAATTTCGTCCACCCGATGTAGACGAAGTCAAGATAGCGATTTCGAGACTGAAGTCGAGCAAAGCTGCTGGAGCGGACGGGCTGTCCGCGGAACTGTTTAAAGCAGCTGGAGATGATCTGGTTGGGCGCATGCACCAGCTCATGTGTAGGATATGGTCGGAGGAAAGCATGCCCGATGAGTGGAATCTCAGCGTCGTTTGTCCGGTCTACAAGAAGGGAGACCCCTTTGACTGCGCCAACTATCGAGGGATCAGCCTCCTTAACATCGCTTACAAGATACTCTCTGCCGTTCTGTGTGAACGCCTGAAACCCTTTGTCAACAACCTGATAGGTCCTTATCAATGCGGTTTCAGGTCAGGAAAGTCCACAATAGACCAAATATTTACACTTCGGTAGATCCTGGAAAAGACTCAGGAGATGCAGATCGACACCCACCACCTATTTGTCGATTTCAAGGCCGCATATGACAATGTGCATGGAGACGAGCTATGCAACGCCGGGTTTAGGCAAGGCGACATGCTGTCATGTGACTTCTTCCACATCATACTTGAGAAGATCGTGCGAAACTCAAACGTAAGCACCCGAGGCACCATCTTCGGAAAGGCCGTTGAACTGCTTGCTTACGCGGACGACATTGACGTGATTGGCCGAACTCAGCGAGCCGTCATTGAAGCGTTTGCTTGTATTGAAACGGAGGCGGCAAAAATGGGTTTGGCGGTGAATGAGGGCAAAACAAAGTATATGCTGTCATCAGGAAAGGACATACAACATCGACGACTCGGTCAGAACGTCACAATAGGCAGCTACAACTTCAGGTAGTAAAGGACTTCATCTACCTTGCCTCCCAAGTAAATAGTGCGAACAACATCAGTTCGGGGATTAAACGCAGAATAACTCTTGCCAACTGCTGTTTCTTTGGGCTCAAGAGGCAATTGAGTAGTAGAGCCCTCTCTCGAAAGACCAAGCTCACATTATATAAGACTTTGGTCATCCCTGTCCTGCTGTATGGCGCGGAAGCTTGGACTATCTCAAAAGCGGATGAAGACCCGCTTGGAAAAGTTCTGCCGTCAATCTTTGGTCCTGTTTGCGTTGAAGGTTCCTGGAGAAGAAGATTCAACCACAAATTGAACGGGCTGTACAGCGACATGAGTCTAGACAGGCGTCTACGGATTTAACGCCTAAGATGGCTAGGCAATGTTGAGCGCATGGACACCACTGCTCCAGTCCGAAGAGTCTTCGATTCCGAACTAGTGGGAAAACGCAATAGAGGACGACCACGAACCCGATGGCGCACTCAAGTGGAGAAGGACCTCAACCAACTTGGAGTGCGAAATTGGAGGCAGCTGGCTAAGGATCGTGACAGCTGGAGAGGATTGCTGACCGAGGCCCAGGTTCACCTCGGACTGTAGCGCCACAAGAAGAGGAAGAAGAATATAAGCTCTAGCAATATTTTGCTTGGAACCATTATTCACGAACACAGCCCCGAAACTGTGGTGGCTCATGGCGTTGTGGGTATGTCCGTCGACCCCAACCTCGACGTCGTAGGTTCGATTAACTATTCGAAACTATTCATGAAATTGACGGATATTTATGAATTGTTTTGTTTACGGGGCCAATTCATGAATTACTACTTTATTGAAGGCATAAATGCACGAATGAGCCTTGCGATAACTTGTGAATAACTGCCATTTATTCATAAATTACCGTAAAAAAAGTAGGGGGAAATCTGTCAAATTCGTCGACGGACTAAGGGGCAATCAGCTGTGAAAGCGCATATCTCTATTTCATTTCCGGTTTGCACATCTCTGATGCCCTTACATATCTTTGAGCTCCGAAGTTGTCCCATGCAATCAAATGTGCGGAGTCTAATTGCCTTGAAATTAGTTTCATGTGGAATCCTCTTGGAGAAATAAACTACACGGCAATGGAATATCTCACTAAGGTCGTTTGATTAGTCCAAGGAGGAGCTCCGTCACAGCTTGATCCCGGCAACTGGTCATGCCTTGTCGATGATCCAGGGGCAAAGCTAAGCAATGACTGCTGAGACGAGTTATTGACAGAGGGTTTTCAATCCGACAGTACACTTAATGACACCTAATACAGTTCACTGCGTCTGACTCTGACTGTAGTTAAATTCTGAGCTTGCATTCAATTGTAAGTGGAGGACCCCCTCGCCAGCGAGAGAGACAAAAAAATAGTACGCCCAACAAAGCCTAGTTGATCTCAGCCCACACCCACATCGGATCACCCGAGAAAAGGAAGAAACTTCGTCGCGGACCCTACTCCAAGCATGACACTTCGTTGCGACCCAAGTCTGCAGGGACGTTAAGCTCGTATCGATAAAGATAAAGAGGACACCCAGGACATCGCCAGACATCCTTGGCAAAACCCATGCCCCCACACACTCGCTCCGTGAGCCCACAACTCGCCGCCAGTTGAATTCGAAATTGACACCCATTCGGGAACGTGTGCGGCGGTGGATAAGCTCACCAATCCCCCGTATCCATGATTAAATCCCTTCGATACACGAGATAAACGCGGCCAGTGGTGTCGAGCGAGTCCCTTGCCGAATGTGAACTCATGCTCACCTCTGCGGTCGTAAATTAACTCAAAAAAGTCAATTGAGTGATAAGTGAAATTGAAATTTATTGCCGCAGATACACTCTCGATCGATTAGGGTAAGGCTCTCGCTCTGCTGGCTGGCAACGAGTGTCGACGTGTGCACACGCATGGGGCTGTGCTTTGCATCCCGTGGGCTGAATACGAGATATCATGTCGAGGGTTAAGGGAATCAATAACTTCTTGTTGTCTTGTTCACATTTCTTTTTTCTTTCGTTCGCTTCGCTGGTGGATTTCAAAATCGCAGTTGTACACACAATGAGCACGCCTCTTGAGCAAATACGCGCGCACACACGCCGTTCTGCGGGCGCTATTCCCCACGGAGTCAATGACACTGAACTCCTCTGACGGAACGACACGACCGAGAGCTGTCGACACGAGCTCTGGGCCGGGGAGGAAAAAAAAGGGAAAAGTGCGAAAATATGAAAAATACAGGCCGATGCAGTATGTGGGACAGAAAGAAGAACGATGAGGAGGCAAGGCACCAAAAATGCCAACTTACATATTTTTTTTCTTCTTATTGCCAAAAGCGTGCCGCAGTCAGCGGAGCACGGAAACTTGGTCAATGGAGGTGGATTTTTGTGTTAATATTAAATCGGTTTCTGTGAAAAGCACTTGCTGGAGGTGGTGCTGTGATAGTCAAGGGGTCAGGTGTGTGCATAGTCCAGTTTCTTGGGGCGGTCGCCGGTTGGCACACTCAGTGGCTCAGTGCTTAACCAAATCATGTTCAGCTTTTGGCGCCGGGTACTTTCTTTTTGGGGGCGCACTCTATGCGCCTGGCTGCCCGAAGCGAGACTCGGTCTCTTGTGTCGGTTGCGCTTTGATGGGAGGCTGGTATTTTCTGTTCACTTTGTAGTAGGCGCTTCACTGGGTGTCGTGACGGGTTAAATAGACTTTGTTGGGGTTTTTAGGGGAAGACGGTCAGTGTGATACGGTTGAGTACTTTTCATCTTTTAGCAGTTGCTTGCTAAGCGAACGACTGACGCCACAGAGACATCATCAGAGCTTAAGCAGCAGAGTGGATTTGTGGCCGCCGGCCTTCTTTCAAATGTGATGTGCGTTATTTTGGGATAAAAAAAACACCAGTTGTGTTGCCCACTGCATGACACCGTCTAGAAATTATCTATTTTTTGACTATGTGACTATTATAAACAATTTTTCCAGTTTCGTTGAGTTTCGATGGGTTTTGTTAATTTTTGTTAAGTTTCGTTAAACATCATTTATGTCATTCGATTTACTTATCATTAGTTCTCTGCATACGACATTGATTCTGGCTCCTTTTGTTCGTTTCGTTGAGTTTCGTTAATTGTCATTTACGTTTACTTTCTTGAAAAAATGCTGTGTCCAATTTTTCTCAGCAAACGACATTGGTTCTGATTATTTTTCGTGGCTTCGTTAAATGTCATTTACCATAACTTTCTTGAAAGAAGGTTGTGTCGAATATTTCTCAGCGAACGACATTGATTCTGGCTACTTTTCTTCGTTTCGTTAAGTTTCGTTAATTATCATTTACGTTTACTTTCTTAAAAAAGGGTGCGTCTAATTGAATTGAATCCATCTACTTTTTGTCGGGTTGTGACACAAGCTCAACGCCTTAAACCTCCCTCGCGAATGAATGATCAAACACTGAAATTCTAAGAACCTACTCACTTCTTCCCCATCTCTTCCGTTTAAGCTGCCATCATGGTGACAAATCCTCAACCAAGCTGAAGACAGGCAACCGCTTCAGTTCGAAGTACGAAGTAAGACGACATCTCCAAGGAAACGTCAAATCCATGTGTGATTTTCTTGTTCATCCCACTGTCTTTAAGCCAAACAAGTAGCCCACACCTATTCGCAGGTAAAATTCACAAGATTTTCACCGGAGAATGCATTTTCAATTGCGGATGGAACGTTATGATTATTTCATTCGTGCCCAGATAGGTGTGCGAGTCAGCCTTCAACGAGCGCTCCCCCTCCCCATTCCGAAGAGACCATGTCTTCCATACGACATACAGCATAAGTACCACAAGTCCATAGCTCATGCATAACATATTAGTGGCCTGAACCTGAGCTCGAATTCATACATATATGCATGTGTCGCTGCCATTGTGCAGTGTCTTTATCCGTTCGCCACTTAGGACTCTGCAGTGCGTGCGTGTGTGTGTGTTGCAGTTTTAAGTGTACACACTCACACATTTGCTGGTTGCTCTGTAGCTGAGTGTACTGCATCACAGTGAACTGTTTCATTCATAAATTATTTCCCTGCGCGTGTTTTTTCCCATTTTGCTTGCTGTTTATTATTTTTTTTTTTGTTGAAATAATGAACCGAGTGTCGTTGTTCTTTCTTGCATCCCACCTGTAATCTGAAACGTCTGGCCGTGCGCCAGCAGCAGCAGCAGCAGGATTGACGATGCCCTGCGTTCGCATCGCTACCGCCACAGCCAGAGCCGCAGCAATTTTACTTTTATGGTAATTTAGACCATATTTTCCGGGATTATGACAAATAATCCGCTTTTCCACCACCACCACGGCGAGGGCATCACGGACGACAGTAATTGAAGGCTTCCAGCAAGGTACTGCCAGAGTACATTGTGCCAGCCACCCAGCCATCACCCATTCACACAGGCCAACCACCCACTCTGGCCTGCCAGTGGCAGCAGATGAAAAAACGTGTAACGAGTATATCTCCGATAACATAACAGAATGTCAACACTAAATCCTGATTTAATTAAATTCCACAAACAGAAATGGCCGAGATAGGCAGATACACAGCTGCTAAGTGCCGCAACAAGATACACACGCTGTGTGTCGTCCGTGCAGCACTGGTGGCACTAAAGCTGGTTTAGGCTTAAGCTCCCGGTTCTGCGACTGCTGCGGCTCCGGCTCCTGCCAAAGGTACATCACATCCATTCGCATGCTGTCATGGCATCAGCCCTCAGACTCAGACCCATCCCTGTGTCTCATACTCTCAATTATTAACACGGGAATGAAGCATTGGTGTCCCGGGCCATCACGTCCGAGTAATTGAGAATTTATTCAGTTTGCCTTGCGATGATCCCGGAAGTTGCTGTTAACAAGGAACCAACGCGCACACACCGTCACCGTGGCGTGCGGGAGGGAGCGTGTCGTCAGAATGGATAACAAACATGCGACAAGAAAACTGTGCCAAAGAAGTTCCATGCTTCCTCTCTCGGCTTTTTGTCCGTTCTTATTCATCAGCGGCTGTCCACCTTGAAAGGACGAGCAAGTGAGTGTGTGTGTGTCTGTGTGGTTGCCCGGTTGGACGCAGTCCAAGGGATATTTATGAGATAACAAAAAAAAAAAAAACAGAAAACTGCGGGGAGTGTAACAAAGTTTGCTCGGGCAAAATGAATTGTTTCGCCGGAGTCAGGGAGGAGCTTCTGTTTTGTGCGAAGAAGTGGAAAACAAAGTTTTGCTCGCTTGCCACTTTGACAAAGGAGCCAGATGAGTTTCTTGAACTTCAGGGGTGAGGTGTTGGTGGATGGTGGTAACTCTTGTAAGAACACGCCGAACGATGTGGAGAGGGGCGATTGCTTGAGAGAGGGAGAATGTCCGACAGGACTGTCAAAAGGGCAGTCGCTTGGTATTTTCAGTCGGGAAGGGGTGCTGTACGAACTTACTTAGACTCCTGGCACACGGGTCAGTGAAGAATACATTTTTATTTAGCTCGTGGAAACGCAAATTTTTGCGAAGTCGAGCTGAATATACATTCGATCTCCAATTTTCGATCTAGAACGAAGATGGATCAAAGATATTAGGTATCAAGGTATTATGTGACCACATAAATATCATTTCCATCAGTTTTCTTTAGTTTCGTTGTGTTTCGTTAAATTTTATTAAGCTTCGTTCAGTTTCGTTAAGTTTTTAAAAATACCTTAAAACTATCTTGAGAAAACTTTGAACACTTTTGAACTGTTAATAGCCGTGTTTTAGGTTGGATTCACGTCACAGCTGCAGCCACAAGGTACTTAGGCATACACTTAGGTTCGAGGTCTGGACTTGGCCAGACCCAATTTGTTGTTAGCCTGCCAGCCACCTCGTGTTGGCTTGCTTCAATTACGTTCTACTGTAGCTAAGCCAAAGATTGCGCAGGCAATCCCAATGAATTGAGTCCCATCTCTATTGGGCTACAGGGGACCCTTTGTAAAAAGAAAAAAAAATACCACAAGTCACCTCCACTTAGCACATTTCATCTCATCCTTTCCTGATATCCTGTAGTCAATCAGCCGTATCCTTCCAACAAATCAGTAACCAAACTGGTCCCATAAGAATGTAATCCACGTCACGTGACTCATGATTTGTTCGACCTAAGCTCGATTTTAAACGACTATTGCTCCCCGAACATAGGGACTCTGCCATCCAAGAACCAGAACGAAGTAGAATACAATGACGATAGCAACAGCCGTGCAGGTACACCATCACCACCACCTTAGTCCTCGCAGTTCACACGTAAAACGACAAACTTCCCTCCAAGTTGCACATGAGGTCAGTAATCCTGACTTCACTTGGCGCACCTTCAACTCCAGCAGCAAAAGTTTCAAAAGCGCACAGGCCATTCGCCCTGACGTAGCTGACAAACTGTGTTAACCTAATTTCGATAATGGAGCCCAACGGCAGACCCTCCTTCGCCTAGCCGGCAAGCAACTTTTCTCCTGAATGCAAACAAAAAAGCGTCGCAACTTGGAGCGGAACTTCTGTACAATCCATCGTTGCGATTGGAATCCTCTTCAATTTGTTGGAGCTCTCAGCTCACGTGTGTAATCCCGTCGAGTTCTTTGACCGAGTGACGGCTTTGTTCTCGTCGAGGAGATCATCCAATTACCATTATCATTAGGTCTCGTCTAAGCCCGGACTCCATTCCATTAGCCAGGCGGAAGGTATCGCAACTTCATTCACAAAGCGAAAAGTTTGTTGTGTTCACTCGTATCTTGGTGCAGGACAAAGCACTGCATCCACTGCACAGAAGCACAGCAACTTTTTGCACCCACTTCCCAGGTCCGACAAATGAAATATTTTAAGTAAATTAAACCAATTTTAAAGCCAAACCGTACACTCAAACACACACACCCTCACAGAGGGAGTGAGGGATATACTCCCGGCGGCAGCGAGTGAATGACCGGTGAGTGCTTAAGCCAGGCGCACACTTGCAACTGGCAAACCCATCCCAGCCCACAGTTGACAAGTTATTTACTCGAGAGTTCCCTCAGCTGCAGCTGATGTCGCAGCCATGCATGGACTCTCTTCCGGGGAATGGGAAGGAAACAGCACTTCACTGGTACGCACACCCCACCACAACATCACTCCGCGCGCCGTGCCGAGCTGAGCCGGGCCGCGCCGCCGCGTCCTTCTGCGATGCATTACACTGTTTGTTTGATTAAAACTTTAATTAATGAAGAGGAACAGAGGGAAATCTGGGCAGAAATGCAAAAAGAATTCAAGCAAACTGGTTCAGAGCGAGGGGAGCGGCATCTCTCGCCCGACCACGGCATCGTATCTGTGCATCAATAGCCGGCGACTAGTGACATTATTTCATTTGCAAATAGTTCACACACCAGCAGACACATGTATCCTGTGTGTGTACGGGTATCATCCTGGCATCCGCGTCGTCGTCGTCGTCAGCTTTGATGGCTCTTTTCAGCGCCAGATCTGCCCTGCCCTGCACAGCCTTCCAACTGGGAGGCGGCAATTAATTGAGGAGCTGTGTGTGGATGTGCATAGGAAACACCTCGTGCTCTCCATCGGGCCATCAATTCACGCCATTCGACATGTTACTTCACCCGGGTTCGCCTTTATGAGTGTCATTCCCATTCGATCCCAGCCCCCACCCTTCGGTTGGGTATCTTTAATCAAACACTGGGGCTACCAGTGATTCTCCTCCCGATGACGGGCTTGTGCCTTATTTTAATTTTTTCCCTCCTTTCTGCAGATTCTAGAGCAGAAGCGTTAATCAAGACATATCCGCACACACACGCAGACAGGCACTCATCTCGTATCCATTCGTAACGACACACGAGGACCTCTGAGGCTGCGGAGGGAAGCGCGCCCTCCTGAGGGGTGGCGAAGCATAACACAAAAGGGGGCAGGGGGCAAGCGAAAAGGGATATAAGAACTAATAGACAAACATGTTAGCACTCGGTGAACTGTTTGCAAAAGCAATCCGCCTCGTCCAAGATGGCATGGAGTGACGGCAGTGACGAGCAGAAGTTCAACGTTTCCGAAGAAAGAGCACGCCCGCCATCGTCAGCACCACCACCCCACGGCTGAGGCGACGACAACAAGTACAAGAGACGTACGGATCTGGTGACTTTGGTGGAGCAAAAATAAATGTACGTACGTACGGCAGGAGAATAAGTTTCCTTTATTTTTCCTCTGCCTATTTTCACGCACACACAAACACGCGCCCACACTCGGGTGGCGTTCATTCATCATCGTCATCATCACCATCACCATCATCATTGAAACCTACGAGGACCATGACGAGGCGCCTCGACAAGCTGTATCCGATGTGTGCACACTTGGGCTGAATGGAATGTGTTAAGAGAGAGAGAGCGAGAGTTGCCAACTCGGTGCGATGGGCGATGGACGATAGGCGAACACTGGCGAGCAGGCAGACGAGTGAAAGGGGTCAACTTAAAGTGCTGCTGGTGATGGCTGGACTGCGATAGGATCAACTGTGGAGGCTGGACTCCTCTGCTGTCATATGACGCATGGGGTGTCAATCGGCAGTGTGACCTATTCTCGATTGTTGTAGATTTGCTTGTGAGGCAGGATGTCTGATAAACCGTCCAATTTCGGCGAGATTGCTGGCGTTGCATATTCAGGCTGCCCTGTGACCAGTGCTGTAGAGTTCTTTTACCTCTCGGTTGTCTGTTGCCCCCATTGGATGGTGTCATGGAGGCAATTGTCAAAACGATCACAGACGGCTTGTAAGACTGGGTGTAATGGTAATTTTTTCATAAAGCAATGCAATGCATGCGTCAACGATCGGGTCGTGCAATTGGTAACCACGACTTCGTATTAGGCTGTCGATGCGAAGAGTCTAATTAGAGCACACTGGATGGCTACTCACCAATATGGCATGCAATGTTGCCCTCCGGGGACAGAGGCTGGATCATGGCCTAAAGTTCTCTGAAAGGCATCAGTTCGCCGGTCCAAAACAAGAGCTTTATTGCTCACTGGACTCATTTCTCAATTAATCCACCGTTTGTCGAGAAGTGTGAGATGTAGCGCCCTCTTGCTAGATCCACATATGGACCGTGGTTCAGCTCGTGTATGTGAAAATTTCATTCGAATGGACGCCAAGGGCTACTCCTTTCAATTTCAACACCCATCACGAGTTGTCTAAATAGAACACTTCCTGTTTTTTATCCCTTCAGTAGTCCTTACCCGACCTAGTTACGGACCCACAGGGAATAGTGGATGTGTTTAAGCAGCACTTCCAACAGCTGCTTAGCGGGCCTGACCAGGAGAGAGTGATAGGGAACCAGGAAATCCCAACTCCAGTCGACGAAGAAGTCCTCCCACCTAGCTTTGAAGAAGTCGGTGCAGCCATTAAAAGGCTGGAGAACAACAAAGCCGCAGGCTCAGATGGCTGACCATCGGAGCTTTTCAAAGCTGGGGCAATGTAATGGTAGGGAGCATGCACCAAATCATTTGCCGAATTTGGGAAGATGAAAGCATGCCCGACGACTGGAATATCAGCTCCATATGCCCCATCCACAAAAAAGGCGATCCTACCTCCTGCAAGAACTACATAGGTATATCCCTGATCAATGGCCCCTACAAGATCCTATCCAGCGTACTGTGTGCACGTCTAAAGCCGTTTTGCACCGCACTGATCGGCACGTACCAGTGCGGCTTCCGGCCCGGCAAATCGACTACAGACCAAATCTTCACACTAAGGCAGATCCTGGAGCAGACCAGCGAGTTTCAAATCGATACTCACCATCTTTTCATCGATTTTAAAGCCGCATACGACAGCATTCATCGCAAGGAGCTATTCGAAGCGATGGCCGAATTTGGGATCCCGGGAAAACGGATCCGGTTGCGTCGCACCACACTAACACATACGCGATGCACCGTGCAGTTCGGTTCAAAAACCTCTGAACCGTTCCAAGCCTGCACCGGATTTCGGCAAGGAGATGCGCTGTCGTGTGATTTTTTCAATCTGGTACTGGAGAAGATAGTGCGGCGGGCAAAAGTCAACACGGAAGGCACTATCTTCTGCAAGTCAGTCCAGCTGTTGGGATACGCGGATGACATCGACATTGTCGCGCGGTCCCAACGTGCCATCGTGGAAGCTTTCACGGCAATTGAGGAACAAGCGAAACGAGCTGGTCTTAAGGTCAACGAGGACAAAACAAAATATATGCTGTCGAGCAAAAAAAAGATCCGCCGCACACCACCTAGGCCAAAACGTCACAATCGACAGCTACAATTTCGAGGTAGTAAAGGAGTTTGTCTACCTCGGGGCAAATGTAAACTCCACGAATGACATCGTAGTGGAGATCCGACGTAGAATCGCCCTTGGCAACCGATGCTACTTCGGTTTGTCAAAACAACTGGGCTCGATACTCCTGACTTGAAGGACCAAAGTCATACTCTACAAAACCCTTATCCTGCCAGTCCTACTTTATGGAGCCGAAAGCTGGACATTAAGTAAGGCTGCAGAGCTGATTCTTGATGCCTTCAAAGGAAAAATTCTACGTCGGATATATGGTCCCGTCTGCGAGGAAGGCGAATGGAGGAAAAGACACAAAGACACAACCACGAACTCTACGAGCTGTACAAGGATGTGGATGTAGTCCGGAAGGCAAAAATCCGTCGACTACACTGGCTAGGCCACATCGAGCGAATGGACAACAACGCTTCAGCAAAGAGGGTCTTCGAATCCGAGCCTCCTGGTTCGAGAAGGAGAGGAAGACTGAACCTCCGGTACAAAGACCAAGTCATCACGGATGGCCTTGATGACTGGAAGCAGCATGCCCAGGACCGTCACCGATGGAAGGCAGCAATTGCTCAGGCTCAGACCCTTCATGGTTCGTCTGCCTGATAAGTAGTAGTAGTCCATACCCGACAAGAACACATCATGGCTTTAATTCAATTGTCACCTCATCATCCTCTGACCCGCTGGATCCACCAAATGTCGCTGTTCATACCACGAGAGGTATAAGAAGCACGCCGCAAGCAGGGTTGCACATGATACTTCATCTCCTTCCGCTGGAACTATTCCTTAAAGGCCCTCAAACTAAGAGAGTCCTCCATGGAAATGCGGCTACACTCAAAATATTAGATGACTTGGGAAAGTAGCATGTAGCCAGCTGCTTCTCTCTCAAAATACCAATCCTATTCCCCGACAGAGACGACTGACTACCCAACGCCAAGACATGTCTCTCTTCACCGACAGATCGAAAATGGATACTGGTACCAGGTCGGACTCCGCGCGGACACACTCTGCACAATCAGGAATGCCTGATACGTGCAGTGTCGCCCAAGCAGAAGTACTGGCAATAGAGAAAACAGACGAACATCAGAGATCACCATCCTTGAAGACAGCTAGGCTGTACTGAAGTGGCGAGATCAAAGGTTCTCATAAAATGTCCCGATGGTGCATCAGAGACACTACAAGATCAAACTCTGCTGGGTGTCGGGCCCCAGCTGAATCGCTTGTAACGATAGAGCGGACCAATCAAGGCTCTGAAATGGACATCAACGAAGCGGACACGTCACTGCAACCACCGATCGGTCTGTTTTAACGAATCATACACGACACAATGATAAAAGAAGCCCACTCATCTTGGCTTGCAAGAATCGAACGATATCAGATCCATGTCCAGCTTAATAACAGCAAAACAAAGAAGCTTCTGCCATTGGAGTTCGTCAAAGTGACCACAGGACACCGTCCGATCGGAACAATGCTCCGGAAATGGAACCAATCAACCAGCGATCTCTGCCATAGCTGCGTCGACGAGGAAGAAACCGAGACGATTCAATATCTGTTTCCCGCTGGCCAGCTCTATATAATCGGCGCCTAGCTTCGCTGGGTAATGGACTCTTCACTGGGACTGCGGATATAGCAGAATAGTCGCTACGTAAAAGGACAAGTTAAAGGAATTGTGCACTCCCGATATGAAGGGATTCACAAACCGAGTGGAAGTGATGCTCAACCATCTCACTCTCCTTCCTTAATCTAACGTAACTTCAAGGATGGATGAAACAAAATTAGTTTGACTTGATCTAATCACCTTCTTATAGGCTTACTATGCACACCCGGTACGAGAGAAATGAGCGTCATTGCGGGCCTGATGCTTAGAGCCCTATATTCAGCCTTACCAGTTTATTTCATGGAGCGACATCTTCTGATCTAAGCCAGCGCAACTGGCGGAACCGGCTCTGTTAGTAAGTGGTCGCCTACCTGATGGAGTCACATTCAAGGTAGCCGTCGGAAGAAAGACTGGTTGGCGCTGTTGGTTGAGTGCCGGGTTATGCGGGTCCCATGTTCGAATCCCAGTGAGAGCAAAAGTTAATATGCTTTTAACTGGCTTTGAAATCTGGTCCAGTCACCATTGGATCAAATTGGGGTATCACAATGGACCAACAGCGGTCTAAGTGTGTTGACAACTTCGCTAGCAGCCCAATATCCTAACCTACCCCTCGGAAGTTGTGTGGCATTCAAAGGGACAGTTGCTTAATATTGACTTAATCGCACACTGCCGTGGCATAATAGGGCTTCGCCACTCCACAGCCCGTAGAGGGTCAGGACCTAGCTTCTCAGCAAACACTCCGTCTTGTGTATTCTATTGTTCTCTCACGAGTGGAAGGGAGTGCACGAGTGCAGTTTTATGCCGACTCCGAATGGCCAAGTTTGGGAAGCTTTCTCTAGACAGAAGTACTCCGTGTCCGTGGTCAGAGGTGGTTCTGTGAACATTATATTTTGTCGTACAGACCAGGGATCGAACCTACGACGTCGAGATTGGGGCTGTAGTACATATATTCTGACAAATAAAGTTCAAAAGCTTTCATTTCTTGTGGCCAATTTGTGATGTCTTCAGTCCGCATTCTTGGCACAAATAAAAAGCAGAAAGGGTCAGTGAACGGCGAATGTGATAAGACTTTCCATTTACAGTCTCTTAGGTAACAAACTGATGTACCAAAGGTGCACCGGCATTGTCATGAAGGAATATAATGCGCGCGTCTCTAGAAACATACATTGGTCGTTTTCTGCAAACGACGTACTCCCTGCGAAGGATGCTTTAGTCTTAGACACGGTAGCCACCTGGTAGTGGTATCGGACAGGCCCGTCAGATCAGCCTCTTCCATAGCGATGCTTGAAATGGTCACTTTCCTTGCTCGTGTATCCCAAGCTTCATAAAGTTTTTTCCGCTCATTCAGGTTATTCCTTGTCTTCTTCGTTGCCGTCTATTCAGTTCATTGCCATTGTAAGCGCGAATATCCGAATTGACTGGCCCAACTGGTGGCCCGTGGCGTTGTGGGTATGTGCGTCGACCCCATCCTCGACGTCGTAGGTTCGATTCCTGCTCTGTGCGACGAAAACAATTTTTTCACGACCCCACCTTTTCCGAGTCACTTACAATGCTCAAAGAGTACTTTCTGTCTAGGAAAAGCTTCTCAAACGAAGCCGTTCGGATTCGGCAGTAAACTGTAGGTCCCTTCTGCTGTTGAGAGCACAATAAGCACGCACAACACGAGTGGTTGCTGAGAAGCTAGGTCCTGGCCCCCTACAGGCTGTAGTGCCACCCATGTATATATATATAACTGGGACCGTATCGCCGTCCATGTTATAACGTTCAACAGCCACCAGTCGCAAGGTTCTAGATCAGGCTAGTTCGACTTGTCCATTTCTTTATTTTTTTCTGTCTAAGTACTTGTGCTCAGTTTCAGCTTTGCACGACGAAGCATAGTCATTCCTTCTGCACCGCTCGAGCAAGAAGAATCTGTGCTTCTGTCCCACCATCTCTCCAGTACATCCAGACTACGTCTGTCTGCCCTTGTGGAACGAGCTCCTTGTGTACCGTGTACTTGGAGAAGGATGCGATAAGCATCATCTTGTATCGGCATTTTCATCTGCTTGTGCTCAACTGGCGGTTTTCCAGTCGCTTTCCGCGTTTTGGTGAAGTCTCCTTCTTGGCAGCTCCGTGATGGAAAAGTCCTCCGAATTATATTGGGTCCCAGATGTACTGATGGTGTTTGGAAGAGGAACGACGATGTGTACGGGCTGTACGGAGACATCCACCTGGTCAAACGAGTTCGAAACTCTCGTCTCAGATGGCTAGGTCACGTCGAACGAATGGACACCAATGCTCCGGTCTTCGACTCCAACCCCGAGGGACAACGCGATAAAGGAAGACCATGAGTACGGTGGAGCACGCAGCTAGAAGAGGACCTTAATAAGTTTAACGTGCGTGGCTGGAAGCAACTAGCACAAGACCGAGCTAGATGGAGAGGCATGTTGGTTGAGGCCCAGGTCTACCCCGAACTGTAGCGCCAACCAAAGAATACGAAGAGTGCGAATGGGACGATGAAACTCTTGGCAATGGCAGACATTTCTTTAAAAAGTCTCTCTCGTGTACGACCTGTGGCAATGTTCTCGTCTTCGATTGGCGTTCGAGGTCTTCAAGGTCTTCACGACAAAATCCAGCAAACCTTCGTCTAGAAAAAGAAGCATACTTCAGCTCAAGTTTACTTCTTCCTAGTCACTCTCCGATCCCAGAAAACCATCAATAAATTGCCTGTTTGCTTCCCTCAAGACGACCTCCTATCGTGGATCCGATACCACTTCCCAGTTCCACTTCCACTGTTCTCATTCGTCGAAAACCCTCCCACCGATGGACTCACCAAGCTCCACTCCCTCGAATCGGTTGAATATTTCAAGAGCACCCCGAGTTCAATGTAATCACTTATCCGGCTCGAAGAACCATACCCAGTCGCCGGCAGCAGGCCAATGTAATCCATCACCGGCATATCACCGTGGCATCGGCAGTGATTTTACACCATGAATCATAAGCTCTTATCATTTCAATCACCTGGCAATCCAATGCGTCAGCCAGTACCTGTCTGCGCCCGCCTCCGGCCGACGTCAACGCTATCAACGTGAGGAAAGAACAATTGTCACACCCAGCCTGCCATTAATTCATTCAACGCGATACACAACATAATTCCTTTTCTATTTGACTTGACGCTCGGAATAGTGTTTTGAATAACTCAGCCCACTCCGCTCCGGCGAGTATCTCGCGCGCCAAAGACCGAGAGTGCGACAAGAATGGATGGCGAAAAAAAAAAAGCAATGTTAAATAATTTCCACAATCGTCGCGGCCTGACGGAGTACGAACTCCAGAGACCGAGCGGAGTTTGACGCTGCAGGAGTTTCGTCTATTCTCCCCTGTGCACTCGAAGCCTTCCCGCCGGCCCCTCTCCCCGTTTAAAGCGACTCATCGTCATCGCACGTTGAAAGGCACACTAGAGACACATTGCACATTACAAGCGAGTCACACGTCGTTGTTCTCTCGTCTCCGTCGTGTCGTCGTCGTCATCAGGAGATTGTCGTTTGTCGTTGTCGACCTGTGGGCAATCCCACATACCCGCACAGAGTGTAGAAGCCAGGCAGGCTCCTCTCACGGAGGAATTGCAGTAAGATACGTGCAATCAGTTTACGTTCGCCTAGCATGCCCTGCGAATGACATGGGAACACATGGAATACATGTATTCCGTACTCACTGCCATCGGCACCCGGCTCTGGTGGCGGTTGTTGTCATCGACCCGCGACGTCGACGTGGTGTGTGTACTGTGTAGGTATTCCCGAAACAAGTACTCACGCGTGTTCGCCTCCGCCAGGAAGCCAGGCAGGCATGAATCACTCAGCTGGCTGTGCAGGGAATTGCTAATCCAGATTTGACGGGATGCGCTTGCTAATGACGATGAGAATCCCGATGATGGCAGCTGCAAAGTCACAGTCCAGGGACAAGCTCTCGTTTCAGCCTGTTGAACTGCGGCTGCACCGCACTTCCGCTTGCAAAACTACCCCTTTTTAAAACATTCATCTGTAACTGGGCCTGATTTTGATTGCATTTTATTTAATTTCGTTGCAGGCTATCAAGTGAACTCGGTGATGGGCGAGATTATTTTCTGAAAATCACAAGCAGACGAACCACACAAGAGTGCAACACTGGAAGAGCGCAGCGGCTGAAGAGGAGGAAGGAGTTTCATTTTTTTTTGTTTCCGGCAGGAGGGAGACGAATTTCATTTTTGCGGTGCGGACGTAAAGCTTACTCTTGCTGCAATGGATTGCCTTTGCAGACCGTCGAGGATAATGTCCGTGCGGATAGTGCTCCTCGATGAGACGGACTTCATCTACGAACTGAAGGTAAGTGCGGGTTTGTGTGGGAATCGGGATCTGGGCTTTATTGCCGGGGAGTGTTTTACGATCTGTCAAGTTGACATGAATCGCAGGCATCACTTATTCACGTATGTACGTATATAGCATGCCTTTACGTGGAAATCCTTCGACGGGGTTTATTCCCGGTATTGTAGGCTTAGGAGGCCAGTTGGAGACGGTCACGTTTTTCTCAGCTTGTTCTTAGTGCCTACTCAGCAATGTTCTTTTCAGTGCTTGCCGCTCACTTGTGGTGGCACATCTTGGCATTTTGTATCGTTTTCGCCTCGAAATTGAGCTGTTCTTCTGGGAAACTGGGTACGAATGGCAGTGGCTTTCGTAGGCACGTTTTTATCTTTCTTTTTCATCGAATTTATCTTGACGCAGAACATGTACCTTTCAGGTCAGAGTAATGTTAAGTAATTATTCTAAAAAAATATTTCACTGATGGACTTTGTGTCCTTCAAGGCTTGGCCTCAAAGTTGCTCATGCAACTCCGGGCAGCCAAACACCATTGCCATAATTTACTGACAATACATTGCATTTACTCTAAGTCGTCCATTTTGAGGTTTCGAAGGCATATTTAAATATAACACGTTCATTGACTTTATTGCGCGGATCCTGCTATCTTGTGCAAAGTTAGTTTGGTCTCATTACTTGGGCTAGAGGAGGATCGTTGCGAAACCACATGGATTCAGCCAGCAAATCAGTTGGAGTTTTTTTTATAAATCAGTGAAGATGACTGACTTGCCACATACTAAGTTCGGCAAGCAGTAGATTTCTGTATGACTTCTAAGTCGGACTTCTCTCTAACTCGAATGTTTACGGCATTCGCATTAATTTTCAATTCATCTTCGAAGCTCGAACTAATTTTGAAATCCAGTTAAAATTCGACTTGGAGGAAGACGTCTGTGCAGGAGTTTCTTCCTCCTCCTCGTTGCTCTGGCATCTGCATAAGTCATTGAAGGTAAGGCCCAATCTAGAGGCTGCCAAGAGAAAGCTGCTTCTGAGAACATCATTCAAACACCCACACGGGAGTGCTGCGTTTCCACAAAATGACCAATGGCCCAAGACTTCGATCTGACTAAGTCCCAAGAAAATTAATGTCGTCTGGAGAAGCAGTTTAAGCTCCTATAATGCTCGGTAAATCAAAAAAAATTCGATGGAATCTATGAATTGAGACAGACCACCAATGAACATTAGAAGAAGATTAGCTCTTCCCCGAGTCCACAGTTTTATGCCGACTCTGAACGGCTAAGTTTGAGAAGCTTTTTTCTAGACACAAACACATCTTTGAGTCATAGCCCCCCACTCGAAAGAGGTGATGCTATGAAAATTAATTTTTGTCACACAGTCTGGGATCAACCGAGGCTTAGGTGGATTGGGGACGCCGCACTGTGGGTTGGTTTGTATGGGAGAGCTGTAATAAAGTTTATTATATCCGAACTATGAAGTCGATCTTAATTGGAATTCAGTTTAAAATTGGTTACGAAGTAATGGTTAGAATGCTAAAATTTTAAGTTTTGGACTAAACATTTTCTGATGTTGCTGCGTTGTTCATTTCGCCTTGTGGATATATAAAATATTTAGTATACATCAAGTCATTGAACAGACAAAAACATATTTGTTCATCGTGTTAAAAATGTCGAATTTTGTACCAAATGTGATGATTTGCGGAAAGCATTAATTTTTTGTTTTCATTTGAAGAAAAGTGCAGAGTCGCCTCGAATGCTTGGCGAGGCATATGGTGATCATGCTTCATCAGAAGCAACATGCAAAAGATGGTTTCAACGGTTCAGAAATAATGATTTTGATGTGAGAAATGAAGAACGTGGAAGACCACCAAAAAAGTTCGAAGGCGCCGAATTGCAAAAGATATTGGATGCAGATGACACTTTGAGTCAAAAGCAAATGGCAGCAATGTTAAATGTTGCACAACAAACAATTTCTGACCGTTTAAAAGCTATGGGAAAGATCCAAAAGTGAGGAAAATGGGTGCCACATGAATTGACTGAAAGACAGATGGAAAACCGAAAACACACTTGTGAAATTTTGCTTCAAAGACACGTAAGAAAATCGGTTTTGCATCGGATTGTTACTGGCGATGAAGAGTGGATTTATTTTAAGAATCCTAAACGGACAAAATCATGGGTTAATCCGGTACAACCATCAACATCGACTGCAAAACCAGATCGATTCGGCAAGAAGACAAGGCTGTGTGTTTGGTGGGACCAGAAAGGTGTGGTGTACCACGAGCTCTTAAAACCTGGTGAAACCGTTACTACTGATCACTACCGACAGCAAATGATCAATTTGAACCATGCATTGATCGAGAAACGACCATAATTGGCCAGGATACAATCAGAACACCTGGCTGGGAACAGCTACCCCAACCGCCGTATTCACTAGACTTGGCTCCTTCCGACTACCATTTGTTTTCATCGATGGGATGAGCAGCACTTCGATTCCTACGAAGAAGTCGAAAATTCGGTGTCTGATTGGTTTGCTTTAAAAGACGAACAATTTTACTGGCGTAGCATTCACAAATTGCCTGAAAGGTGGTCAAAATGTGTAGAAAACTATGGCCAATACTTTGAATAAAATGTGTTTACTTTCCCATTAATAATTAGTGTTTAGTGTCATTTCATACCGGTATACCTGGTAAGTGCAATGGATTCAATCACAATTTCGCATTTAGTGTGGTGTACAGAACTAGGGGCTTATAGTATATTGCAAAAGGGAATACTCTAACTTAAGGTCTCAGCAAATAAAAACCGTGCTCATCAGAAGAACATGAATTTTTAATTCACCAATTTGTATTTCGATGGACCTCAGTTCATAGAACCAAGAGTATTTTTCTTCAGCTTGAACTGGTAAACTGCGAAAGAGTTTTGTTGAATGCTGTGATCTATCTTTAAGGTACAAGAAAAATAAGAAATATTTGGTTTTTTTTTTTTTTAAACAAGACACTAATTATTAATGGGAAAGTATAAACGGTCAGAAATTGTTTGTTGTGCAACATTTAACATTGCTGCCATTTGCTTTTGACTCAAAGTGTCATCTCCATGCAATATCGTTTGCAATTCCGCGTCTACAAACTTTTTTGGTGGTCTGCCACGTTCTTCATTTCTCACATCAAAATCATTATTTCTGAACCGTTGAAACCATCTATTGTCTGTTGCTTCTGATAGAGCATGATGACCATATGCCTCGACAAGCATTCGATGAGACTCTGCAGCACTTTGCTTTCCGCAAATCATCACCTTCTGGTACAAAATTCGACATTTTTAACACGATGAACAAATATGTTTTTGTCTGTTCACTGACTTGATGTATACCAAATATTTTTCACAGATGTCATAGCAAACAAACAAAAAAAAAAAAATAAGGGCTCGTTAACAACAAATAGGGAAATAATCGAGACATTTGTATACTGACGCTCACTTCATACCGGTATATCTGGTATGCTATGTTTTATTCACTCATTGGTGGATATTTTGCACGAATACCAAGCAGATTGCACTACCGCATAAAACTGAATACTGTTTGTTTTCAAATTGGAAAAGGTAATTTATAATTAAAATTCGATACCGCAAGTGATGAATCCAAGAGTAGTTACTACCAATTTGGCGATTTCTTCCCATATCCAGATGTGGACGCTAGCTGACTCTTATTACAGCACAATAAAAACATCCTTAAGAAGAATACTGAAGTTATTAACATTGGGTTGGGTATCCCATCTTCAGTTGAAAGTGCTCGGCTCCCGGATTTCACCACGGGGAGGTGAGAGTAAGAGTTCATTGACAGAGGCTAAGTGCCGACGCCTGTGCCTGCATAAGTCGCTTGTCAACGCTTCGAAATCCGTTCACAAACTAACACGCTGTCAAATTACTAAATGCGTCCTGGCTCCTTGTCAGCAACGTGAAGAGAGATCGCTTGCTTTTGAAGATACCAATAAACGTTCTAGCAAATAATTGGAAAAAAAATTTCTCAGCATTCTTCGTCTCAACGTCAGGCATCTACTCCGTTACGAATTAAATCGCAAGGCATGACCTCTGCCGTCGAAGGCACTGACTCGCAATTAATATCCATATCCGTAGCCGCACAAGCCGCTCAAAGGCATTCGCCATCACGCCGCGCCGCAGCAGCAGTTACGCTAATGCTAATCCTGTCAGAGATCCAACTTCATTTAACTAATTCCTCAAGATCACTTTAAAGCTATGACTTCGTTTAAAGTTACTAAATTGCTTCGCACATCCACTCACTGCCTCCCTGCTGGATCGGTTCACTAAGCACACCTCACCAGTCAGCAGTACCACCAGTCAGCACCCTCAGTCACTTCTCTGTCGTTCCGCATCTCCGGCGCGCAGCTCTCCGTCTGACATTAATCCGTGGTAATCTTCTATTTATAGCAATTACGCGTTTGCACACGTGGGGATGTGTGTGCGAGCAACGGCGCGGCGGGTCGCGCCCGCCCTCCCCAGCCCAACTGTCACCTGACATAATGCGGGCTTGATAGTTGATTTCCACCTCAGACTACAGGCACTCGAATCCACTCCACTCCGCGGCAACATCGACTGTAGTAGAGACACCGATGCTGGGTACTTTGGGCAAATAATTACGTCATGTACGCGTTTTGAGCGGCCGCCACGGTGATGGCGGCAGCAGCAGCAGCAGCAGTCGCTCAACTGGAGCACCCTTGATCTGAAGCACTCTCAGTCGGTCTCATGGATCCAGCGACGGCGTACGAGGGGTGGGCGGATGCTTGACATGTGTGCAAAGTCAAATCTCTGCCATTGATTGCTTTACACTTTGATCATGCGGATGCTGTTTTGCGTGCCCTTTCCTTTCTCCCCAGTCGGGGGGCGCGTCTTGAAAGGAGTTCCCACACGCTTGCGGCGAAATTCAGTTAATTTTCCAATCTCCCACCAGCGCCGACCGACGGTGGGACTATCCTTTGAAGTTTGCAGTTAGGGAACGCAATTAAAGCCAACACTATGGAATGGGGGGCACCATCGAATTTGAATTCGATTCCGAAGTTCGAAACCGATTGTGGTCGTTGGCAAGTGGCATTCATGAAGCTCCCACTCGGGGCCACGCTCCAAGAAATCGACTAATGAACTCACAGACAAGACGGCGCGCGTCTTTGTCTGACGCATCTTCGTCGGAGCACTCATAAACTCTTAGGAATTCACGAAACTGCAAGTGAATTCAGTGAGCCGTGCGGTCGCCATCGTGGTCGTTGTCGTCGTCGTCGTCGTCATCGAATGCCTGCCCAAAAGAGGGTATGTCGCACTCAAGGCCAGATGGATTTCCATTTCATTGGAGGAGCCCCATACTGCGAGTGACATTGTCTCCATGTTGGGCGTCCTTTGGTCGTCCTCGTCGATCGTCGGCGACTGTGGAGAATCTGAAAATGTATGCAATTATCTACATAAAGCGGCGGGATACGCTGAAAAGATATGTGCATGGATAAGTAGATGCAAGATATCGGTGCGCTTTGTAATAATCCGAAGTGAATTTCAATTAATTTCCCTCGCACTGTCGCTGGGGGACTTCGGTGTCCCAATGGAGCGTCGTTGAGGATGCGGTCTCTCTCGAGTGGTGGTTATTGTTCGTCCGAGCAGGCCTGGTGGAGCTGCCATGCACGGTCTGAGAGATTGTCTGTCTGAAGCTCGTAAGGAGATAATTGCACTTGGGGTCTGGTCGGCTGCGATGTAGACGAACCGGACGGGAAGGATGCCCGAGGGCCACGAAGGACGACTTGAGTACCCGTCCACCAGAAAGAGGAATTACTTACTTCCTTAAGGTGGTGCTACAGTCGGTGAACCTGGGCCTCAACCAAGAAGCGTCTCCAGCAAGCTCTATCTTTAGCTAGCTGCGTCCGTAGATGGTTGAGGTCCATTTCCACTTGTATGCGGAACCTCTTCCTCAACTGGGCGCCCCTCGGGAGGTGGATTCGAAGACTTCCCTTCCGGAGCGTTGGTTTTCAGCCGATGCTCTCCATGACCTAGCAAATTCAACCGTTGGATCTTCACTCTTCTAGCTAAGTTGATGCCGCTGAACAGCTCGTACCTCCACTCACCATCTATGTATCCTTTCCTCTCAAAGCAACCAAGAGCAGCTTCGTCCGCTTGTGACAAAGTCCGTGCCTCCACGCCACATGTCAAAACAGGGACGATTCCATAGAGTGTTCCTTTGGTTGCAAGAGGGGGCCTTTGCTTACCTCAAAGAAGCAGCGATTGGCTGGAGTTATTCTTTACTTTATTTCAGCGCCGCACTTACTTTACTAACATGCTTGCCGGCAAACCTATGAAGGATCCGAGGATCCGGCTTATTAAGCAGGACCGACAAAATAAGAATCTTAAGGATGTGGCAATGATTGTGGAAGAGTGTGCACAAGCTACGTTGGGAGAGCGTTGAATCTCCTGGCACTGTGTTAATCGTTTGGTCAAGTAGAGGCTGAACACGTCACGCAAGTCGAAAAGGGATGGTGGAAGCCCAGCAAATCGAAGCACATACAATCTTCGCCACGAAGGGATGGCCAGGTCATGTAGAATTCATGGACAACATTGCTCTTCAACGAAGGGTCTTCGCCTCTGCACCAGTGAGACAACCCAATGGAGGTGGTAGACGTGCTTGACGCCGCGCACAAGTGGAAACCGGCACCAACCAAACTAGCGTGCGAACTAGGAGGCAGGTGGGTGAAGGTCGAGTCAGTTGGTGAGGGCAGGTTGAGCAGCCAAGTTCGCGCCAAATGGCAGGGTTATGAAGATGAAGAAGAAGAAGCTTGATATTTTGAGTCTAGACTCCAAGCCTGACAAAAAATAAAAAAAGCATCTGATGTTTCAGTTTGGGCCCGGAACTAGAGAAGAACCTCGGCAAAGTTGTTGAGTGCAGTTGTGAGCAGGTCGAGATCAAGCTTGAGCCTGAGTCGACGAAGACATCTTGTTGAATAAAGCTGAATTGGAGAAAAATGTGCTAGAGCGTTGATCAACGAATTTTCAATAATCCCACTGAATAGCATGGTGGCACGTGGCGTTGTGGACATGTGCGTCGACCCCAACCTCAACGTCATAAGTTCGATTCCTGCTCTGTGCGACACTTTTCACGGCATCACCTCTTTCGAGTCGCTGACAATCCTCAAAAAGTACTTCTGCCTAGAAAAAGCTGCTCAAACTTGGCAGTTCAGAGTCCCCATAACACTGTAGGTCCCTTCCACTCGTGAGAGAACAACAGCATGCACAGCACAAGTGGTTGCTGAGAAGCTAGACCATGCTGTATTATTAATACCATGCTCGGTAAGACGGACTGTTTCGTGCCCAAAAAGACCTTCAACATCAACGACACTCCGACTGTAGTCGGAATTCAACATCGGCCACTTAACCATTCTCAAAGAATTTTGAACTTCCTTCCTAGCGACACTGACCGCCTCGACTATCTTTGAGAAGAAATTCTCGATCAGCATTCCCTGCAGATCGGACTGGATGTCTGATGGGCAGACGGTGGATGATCCTCGGCGTATTTTCACAGACGGATCGAAGACTAACAAAGGAGTGGGTGCGGGTGTCTATTCCCAAGGTCTCAACTATACTAGCTCCCTGATCACTGCAGCGTTTTTCAGCAGAAACCAGGGCGATTAAAGAGGCGTTGTCATGGCTCAAAAACGACATGATAGCAAAGAGGGATATCGCCATCTGTTAGCAAAGTCGGTTCGCTGGACAATGACATGCTTTACTCGCTTAATTGCAGGCTGTCTCTTAACTAGATGGCTTAGCATTTTAACATTTACCTCATGCAAGTGCCGGGAGACAGTGACGTACCAAGAAACTGCAAAGCCGATGAACTCGCAAGGTGTGGTACAACCTCATCCCTGTTGAAAGCAAAGGTACCACCTTCCAGCCGATCGCTACTGCCTACCATCCTCTAAAGATTCGCACAATCAAAACCACCAATGACAAATGGCTAGAAGGCACCACCTGCCTTAAGGCAAAAGAAATCTGGCCATCACTTAACCTAAACCGGCCACTCAGTCTATTTCGACTCAGTAAGCATTCACTAAGGACTCTCATAGGAATCACAACCGGGCACTGTGCAACTGGCAATCATGCTCCCAGAATGGGTGCCCCCTAAAATGATGGAGGAGGAAGAAAGCACTCACCACCTACTCTGCTCGTGCGGGGCTCTGGCTAGTCGTAGGTTCCTACACCTTCTTCTTCTTTTATGGCGCAACAGTCCGGGTTGAACGTGGGCCTCAGCCAACATGCCTCTCCAGCTGGCACGCTCCTTAGCCAGCTGTCTCCAATTTCGTCCGTCTTCACTTGAGTGCGCCATCGACTTCGTGGTCGTCCTCTGGTTCTGAAACGAAGACCCTACGAGCTGGAGTGGAGTTGTCCCTGCGCTCGGCCTAGCCATCTTAGGCGTACAATCAGTAGACGTTTGACACTTTGCAGCCACATACAGTTCGTGGTTCAATCTTCTTCCCCAGAAACCAGATTGAACACAGAACTTTTCTTCCTACACCTTGGGGTCTACTCTTTAAGGGGCCTCACTGGGCTAAGCATCGCCAGCATAGGCCAGCTAAATCGCTTCACTACAATCAACTGGTTCCGATGTTAGGAGAAGTCAATCCGCGTGGTATCACAATGGACCTACTCTGGCCTAAGTGTGACCGCCCTTAGCAGTCAGCCAGTTCAACCTAACCTAACATCAGTAAATGCCAATCCACTACAAACGCCGACGTGCACCATAACCACTTTGAAACTGCAACGAACCAGTTCCTTCAGTCATCATCCACCACTCGATTTAGGGGCAATATGTGATCATAAGCTCAACTTTCGTTCCCATCTTGACAATATTAAACTGGGACATCGCTGTCTTCCATCGTCGATGGGCCGGGGCACGTCCAAGCAGTCTTACATCCGCGATAGCTTGGTTTTATACCGGAGGTTCGATCTTCCTATCCCTCTCGAACCAGGAGGCTCGGATTCGATGACCCCCTTTGCTGGAGCGTTTGTGTCCATGCGCTCGATGTGGCCGAGCCAGAGTAGTCGACTGATCTAAATAGTTTTCAACCGGAATAGCAACGTAAGGCCGAGTACTGTTGGCTCGTATCTGGTTGCATATTCCAGCTCTCTACAAACGGATTAATTGCGCTCGGTAGCGTTGTCCATTGATGGTTTCACCCGGTTTTTGCAGCTCATAATACAGCACACCCTTCGGATCCCATCAAATTCAGAGCATTACCTTCGCGACATTCGTCTTTGGCGGTTGGCCGGGTTTAACGAATTAAATGACTTCCTTTGGTGGAGTTTTAACAGCGTTTCGGGCATGCAAAACTGACTTTCGACGTCTCTCAGCTGGAGTTCATGTGGAACCCACTTTCCTTGCATTTGAATAAATCCAGCTGCCTTCAAACGTTTTGAGCGACATCCATTTCTGCGAGCTTTTCTTGTGTTTGGCAACAATCTTCATCGAGCAATGCTTCCATTTCTTCATCTTCAAACTTTTTTGGCGACCCAGGACGTTCATCGTCTTCCAAGCCAAAATCACCACTTTTGGCACGTTCACAGTGCTATGTCGTTCACGTATAACAGAAGCAAAACAACACCAAGAATTGATCCCTGCGGGACGCCTGATGATCGCATGGTTAACAAACGCCTTCTGAAAATCAGGAAACACTGCACTTATTGGAGCCTTTTGCAGATTTTGAACGGCTTAAAGGTCCTCGAGGCGAGCTGGACGGTCTATCGCATCACAACCGGATCAATTTTCCTGTTTAACCTCACCCTTTGGTAAAACTTCCTTGCACTAACATTGTCACGCTGCTTTTTCTTTCTCCTGTAAAGCCGGTGTCCCTGTACTCGCTTGCTCGTAGAGCTCGCGAACAGTGCCTCTTTATAGGCATCTTGCCGACACACGTCGCCAGAAAACACAGAAAACCCTGTCGATGGAACGATGATGCCGCAACCGCATCCGACAAGCCATGGTAGCGAGAACCAAAGTTCGTCGCACCGCCAAACAAGCCCACTCATCAACGGAACCAATATTTATTTGGAATCGCCATGGCTTCCACATCCCAGCGCTGTTCTGGATCAGCATCAGTTTCATCAAACAACCGAATTACAAGGCCTTCGCAACAAAGTTCAATACGTTCAATTCGTTGAATCAAAATTCGAGTGCATGGCCCACTCGAGAGTCCTTTGCCGGCGCCGACGAGTCGGATGTGTGGAAAAAAACGCAGGCAACAAACACTCGACCCAAATCGGTGATGACCCGTTGCTGTTGCGGCCCTCGACGGATTCTGGCCTTTCAATCAATTCCGCCCAGGCGCAGGCAGCAGTGTGCACGTCACAACAAAGTTACCGCTCAACGCTCCAGCCGGGACACTCGAATCATCCCATGATCGATCGCTGCAGTCTGGCGGAACTTTGAATCACCACCCACCCCCAGGCAGGTAGCCGGGCTCAATTATCAACCGAATGCAACCGTTCGCGGGCAATCAAAATGCAAAGCAAGCATACACAGCAAATGGTTTATGGTTTGCCACTCCATTAAACGCTCACACTGCGCCGCAGTCTTGGCAAAGCCTAATTTCTGGCGGCCAGCTCCCGTCCAGCTGTCTGTCTCTCGAGGGCTAAGCGTCCGCGTCCGTCCATTCATTGGCGGGTAATCACGTCAATTAGAGGCAAATGCAGTCCATGATCTCCGCCAACAGGACCTCTGTCCATCGACGTGAGAGGTGCATGTGCAAAAGTGCTGCGACAGCAGACAGCTGTTCCCAACCGCCACCCCGGCACGCCTGCTGACGAGTGCATAATGAACGTCGACACGATTATTAAAAGCTACACTCCATGCGATAAATAACTTCCGCTTATGAGCGCCCATGGGACGGGGCTCCGCATAAATAGAGCGATCCAGCATGTTCCAGTGCAGCTCCATCCCCCCCAGCACCGACGGGACACCCTGTCACCGGCATGCTCCAGAGGAATTGTTTTCACAACTCCCTCCGAAGGGCGATGGCTCCGGTGATGAGAGATGATTTAAATGCATCCGGCTGGGTTAGTTTGTGTGTTAGGCACTCCGGTGCATCTGTTGGCTGGGAGTCTGATCTCTGGGCGACAGCTGACGCTGATGAGTGAGCCGCAGGCTGCCGCAGGATGCCAGAACGGCGCTGTGTTGGCTGCCGTGCCAAAATGTTAATGACGTGCTGTTTCCCAGGTTCCACCTGTGAACACGGCGCGGCGTGTGTGTTTTTTGCCCCTCTGGCCGAACACTTTAGACCGGTGGCTGAATTACCGGCGTCTCCGTTTAGTTGTTTGATATCAACACCAGCCCGTGGTGATTGAATCGTGACAGGTTACTGTTTGGGGTCGGAGGATGGGGTCGACTACGCGTGTCACCGGGGAGGACACTGATTGGGACTGCATTTAATTGTCGTGGAGGCATCAAGGCAAATGTTGGGTCTGAGGCTGCATGAATTGATGGGCTTCTAAAGGAGCCACAACACTGCTCGAGTAGGGGTGAGATGGTAGCCGGATTTGAATCCTCATTGGAGAACCTTGACAACACTTTGACAACGATTCACTAAATGCAACTTGTCGCAATCCTGACACTCAGTATTATTTTTCATTATTTCTGAGTGCCTGACTGTCCAAAGGGACCAATTGCCACCTCTAGCCACAGATTTCCTGAAATCGTTTACTTCGTCTTTAAGTGGTCCTCAAGCAACTGGCCTCTAGCCCAGCCCGGACTAGCTTCTCAGTAACCACTCGTGTTATGCGACTCCGAACGGACAAGTTTGAGAAGCTTTTTCTAGACAGGAAATTCTTTTTGAGCAGTTTCAGCGACACGCCATGGAAATTATTTTTGCTGCACAGATCAGGGACGACACTGGCAAAAATTGTCGGCAAAACTTGCAGGGTATCATCAGTATTCTTCCAATTTTGAAATGTACATGGCGGTACAATGGGCCTCCTTTGGCCTAAGTGCAAGAATGCCACTTCCTAACGACCTACCAACTTATTTACTGAATACACTACTGTTGACGACAAACTTATGAAATGTGAGTAAATACACCTAATACTTTGAAATATAACAACAAAGAATTGCCTTTCAAGGGACTTACTAAGGCAGGCGACAAACGTCCATTTTTCATCATATCTAGTGCGTAGGTCGATATTGCAACCGCAAAAGAACTCTCTTTGGACTGCAGTCTCAAACCTACCTGAAACCAGGGATAAAGTAGCACAAAGACTTCACAGTTAATTGCCACCAAGTCTGTCGACGGATATTCAAACATTTTCTGACGGTTATCGACGGTTTTTTTTTTCAAATCATGGAACATTGTCTTACATTCGCCCCTTTGCTTGAACAAAATCAGAACACGAGGTAAATGGCGGCTCATTCATGGATTTCTGCTCTCCACAAAGCCAAAATTCGTGAATCGGTCACAGTAAAGCGAACAATTCGATTATTTATCGACTATCTGGAATTAGTCTGCTCGATATCGGCTGTTGCGGGAACTGAAGTGGGTTCTTGACAACTTCAAGGTGACCCAATGAAATGAAACAAATTCTGTAACATCTTTTTGTGGAACGAAACGTTCATACGAAGCGAAAGATTTGGTGGACTCCGAGCTCTTTGACGAATTAATTGTAAAATTGTGTGTGATTACTCGATTGAGTTGATTTTATTAGTTGGAGCATTCACTTTTGTACCTGTTCTTGTGAACATAGCTTTTGTGTGTTGTGTGCTTCTTGCGTAAAAATATGGGACCAATAGGAGATGTGATAATGTGAGCCATTTGTGGCTCCCTCTGTGGTGTAAGGAGCTATTTCTCTTACAGCAATTTCGAACACCAATTTCTTTCTTAGAGAATCAGCAATCACTCGTTGTGTGCCTGCTGTTGTTCTCTCACAAGCGGGAGGGACCAACAGTTATACATCGACTGCGAACGGCCAAGTTTGAGAACCTTTTTTTTTTTTAGACAGATGTACTTCTTGAGTATTGTCTGTGAAAGAATGAGGGCCCCTTGTTTTTGTCGTACAGATCACTGATATTGTCGCCATGCCAACTCGCAATAGCTCATACTAATGAAAAGCATTTGATAGACGCTACAGACGGAGGTGAGCTTGGCTTTAGCTTCTGCAGCGATTACTCTTATTGTGCGTGTCATTCCTTTTCGGCCGTGGCGCTTGTGTGTCATGGCGTGGTACGTCGACACCAGTGTACCACAGGGACTCTACAGAGTCAAATGGACTCACATTTTTTGGCCTGACTCGGGGACTCATCATTTTTTGATTTGACTCATTTTCTGAAGGACAAAATTACTTAAACACCTTGAGTAATTTGATTTCACATTTCCATTTTCATAAATTTGCAAGGTGTGAACTACGCTTCAATATTTCCTGAACGCTTTCATTTAAAATGCCTGAGCACATACTAGTGCTGCTCTCAGGAATGGCTCTGGCCAGACTTCGAGTTAGGAAAGGGATGTAATCCTATTTTCCTAGATGGCCCCAAAACCTATGAAGGCTCCGCTGCTTTCGTGGAAGGCGACAATATTTGACTGTATACCTCACTAAGTATAAATTTTCTAAGCGGATACCTATGCGCAACAAACTATATTTGAAAAACTGGTGGAAGGGTGATGGTTGGACCTCTCAAGAGCACTATCGTAGAAGGCATGACTTTCCGGGATGTGGACAGACCAAACATTTGCTCCCAATTCCGTAGTACTCTTGTTGTCCCTTGACAGACTGCAGACGACTTACCGCCTTGATAACGGGCCACTAAACCTTTGCTAAACATTTAAAAGTGCTGGGCTTAAACGGATAAACCCTTTGCGATGCCTGGGGAGAGGACGGCTACACGGCAGAGCACTTTCTCTGTCACTGTCCCGTCTATGATTGCATCAGGTGGCAGGTCTTCGGCGATAATGTGTGTAGAGCTGATTCTGTAGGCCCTTCACCACAGATGCGCCAGCTGATCTTCCGAAGGAATTGTAGGTTGCCAATTGTAGGTTGGTAGTACAATGGACCAGTCTTGCGTCTGACTGATCCAGTGTAGTATCGAAACCTCAAACAAATACTGGTTTCTTTTGTGTTTCTTAGTTCTCACATAAAGAGGCAGTTTTTTTTTATCAAAAGCCATTGTTGGGACTCAAATATTTTCAAAATTACTCATTTTTTAAGTTTCTGGGACTCATAAATAATTAAACCGGTGGTCACCGTGGTCACTGGTCGACACCTATGCTGAGGGCTATGGTTCAATCCTCAAAATCAACGTCGTTCACATTTCACGGTCCCACCTCATTCGACTGCAAAGCTCCTCAACGGGTACACTGTCTAAAAGAGGCGTTCCATATAAAGAAAAAAAAAAATGTTAAGGCCCTAGACCGCTTGCCTGTGTGATTTTAAACGCGGCCTTCTGGCTCTGTTGCGTTGTTGCATTGGATCAGAGTGGAAGACCCGAGGAGATTGGTGCCAGATTGTTCATACGCTTTACTTTGCCTAGTCCTTTTGGGGAATGGATGAGAAGACACGTGGAGGGTAGATTTCTTCTCTAGTCGCCATCAAGGCATTTCTAGAGAACGACGCAGAGCTTCTTCATTCGCTTTCGACATAGATTATGTCTCTACACACCTAAAGCGTGATTGAAGTGGCCAATGTGGGCTTAGTCTTTAGTCTGCCTCTACTTTACCGCCTTTTGAGTCCAAAGACACAGCGATTATCTGGGGTTCGCAGTTTATGACTTACCCAACGTAGACCAAGACCAAGTGCGCATCGAAGTTATAGTCTCTTTCTGTGACGTTATGTCCAGGGCGCCGTTGTTGGATGAGATACAGTCCGTGTTTCTCCCATGGTGTTGGAAGATCGATTCGGTTGAGTGGCTGAATACTGGTGACTGCAGTCTGCCACAGTCCAAAGCAGGCCCGTTGTGCTTTAGGCGGCTCAGAATAATCCTCTTTGAAATCACTATTGCTATTTATTTCGTCTGGGTTGTCAAAGCAGTAAGCTCAGGGATAGAGGAGAAAGCACGCTCCAACACAGAAGGTTAAGAAGAGTTTCCTTCTCCTCCTTGTCTCTGCAGTTTCTGCAGAAGTCAGTACAGCCTGCAGGGACCTAATGGTGCCCAGTTACGACGTTGATCCGGAAGGGGTAGGAAACCACTGCCCTCTCAAGCCCCTCCGTTCACTTCGTCACAGTGCCCTGGTAGCCACTTATATTGGGTGCGCAACTCTGGGCATCTCTCGTGTTGAATGTGACCACGTCCAGAGATTTGATCCTCACCTGGCTGCTACAACAGGCATCCAGTGCCTGGTAAAGAGGCGAAGCTGGTTGGGAAATTCTTTTCAAAGTGGATTCGTTACCCGATCAAAAGAAGATGATGTTCTTGGCTCTCCACTAATGCCAATTCTTGGTTTGCATTTGACGCTTTTACTAAGCTCAGTCCACCGGCTCCATATGGCAGTATGGGTGTGACCACTGATATGAATAACCAGTGGACCATGCGAGGCTGTTGCTCAAATCTGCAACCTCTTTAAAGTCATAGGCTGGATGCTGGATTGAGGACAGACACTCTGTTTTGGATGATTCGTTGGAGTCACCCTACAATCAAGTGACTAGGAACAGTGTACATCATACGGTCGCCTGTCTCTGGAACCAATGCAGTGCTCGGGAGAGGGCATGCTCGCATATATTCGTCTGGGGCGCCTTTAAACCGAGTCTCTGAACTCAACTGTACGTTCGAAGTCTTTAGGGTCCATTCCTGACATGACGGATTTGAGGAATACACGTCGCTCCACCTCCACAAAGACTGCCGAACGTCTCAATGGGCAACTGATACTTCGATGCTTCTCGGTAAGGAGCAAAAATCACGTCAAAGGGGTCTTCTTTTGTGTGGATCAGTCTTTCTTGGTAACTCCAGCAGACCTGCGACTCAGGGTGAGTCTGAGCAGAAGCCACAACTGTCTTCCATCGTTAATGGCTTACGGAATGACAAAACTAGAAGAGAAGAAACGCTGTCATGGTCGGTTCAATTCAGTCATCAAGGCCACGCTGTGTAAGGAAACAAGGTCTCCTTTCCTTCTCGAACTCGCAGGCTCGGATTCAGAGATTCTCTGTTAGCTCTGTAGGCTTCCAGACCAAATACTCCTTCCTGCCTTGCAGCCAACGCCAGCCGGTGAATGAATGAATTTCCTCTCCATCAACGGTCGCTCAGGATCAGGACTGAAGGCACCAAGAATCCGGTCTCCATCGAGTTCCTTCGAGGACTTGGTTTCAGCGTATAAGACGTACCCCCCACCCACTCAAGACCAGTCCTTTACCTGCTTTGGCTTCTCCGTCCGCCGAGCCTACGTCGGTCGTTACGCGTTTCCTTTCACAGCCACATCACCGCCGTCAAGCAATTATCCGTGCAAAGGGAACAAAGGCGCTAAGACTCCTTTGTGGCGGCACCTCCTCCCCCAGTTGAATCAAATTTTCCAATGTACTCCCTCATTTTGGCGGATGCACGCAAAACCACTGTATTATGATTATTTCGCTGTAACGAGCGCCAGCGGACGCATGTCGCCAGTCAGCCGTTGCGTCGTCAAAGTTGTCTGATGGCGATGCTTACAAAGCACGCGCCAGCCTCCGACCAGTCGGCTAAGGGCTTAACAACTTGGTCACGTTTCTTTCTTATCGTCTGCTCTCACAAAAGAAAGCAGCCACGGCGCGTCTTGCTGTTCCCGGCTGCCGTGTGTGGTTCGCAAAGTGCTTTACTTTACGTCGTTTGTTGTTCGTTCGCCTCTCCGCAGCACAGACGGGTACGTGGCCATGCATGGCTTAAGTTTCACTTGAGATTATTCGTCCTCTTCACTTCACTCACTGCGTGGTCCTCGCACCAGCGGGGAGGAACATGCGCTGACTGGCAGTTGAATTAATGTCGCCCGGGCAGTACGTTGCTGGCTGCGTCCCTCTGCTTGAAGGGTTAATCGCGTCGTAATCTCGCAGCCGTGTGTTCACTCGCGACAATCCTCGGGACTAAGGAGCCGCATGGTATTTTGGCCAAGCAGGGTCGACGGACGATGAGTTTGTAACCATTTGCACCTATTTGTTAATTGGCCCCAAACACACGCATGCACACACACGGGATATCCTTCCACTGATTGTGCACATTCCTGGCCGCAACCGGGAGTGCATATATTACAAGTCGGCTTATGCCAGTACCCGCGGTGCAACTAGGCACAATGTCTATCGGGTATCGTGTCGGGGAATCGGCTCCCCTGCTGCAGATGGAGGGACTGGGAGCCAACGGGGAGACAAGCTCCGCTCATTGTTCCACCCGGACGATGTTGTGCGTTCGGTGGGGCGGACGCGCTTACAAAACGACGTCCATTCAATGGGGGATGCCCACCACGGAGATACTTGAGCCTCGGTCCAGTGATTGCGGTCGTGTTCAGGCTGCAAGATCGATACGGTCGCCGGTGTGGTAATTTGTTAATGAATTCAGACAGAGCGGTTTTGTGGGCAAACAATTACGCATTGGGCTCATTAGACGGTCAGTACGTTGTTGTTGTTGCAGTTCGGGGCGACCGCAGGACTCGAGTCTCGACTCTGAATGGATGCTGCGGTTGAAATAATTAATGCGTCAGACCAGGTACCTACTTACGCGCTTGCTACTGTGGTCGATTATAATTGAAAATCTAATTTAAACCCAAGGCTTCCGCATCAGTCGGGGGGAGGGCTTCCGCGTCGATAATTAACCAAATTGAGTGCGCGGCTGTGTGTTCACCAGGAACTTGACTCTGATCGTCGTATATGCGTCCTCAGCTCAGGCGAGGAAGATGGGGTGGCGGCAGTCAGTTTCTTTGGCTGGGGTGGCATGTGATGCTTATGTCAGCACAGCCCTTGATGATGTTCTCCTGAAGAGGGAATGTCGTGTGCTGGCCTCCCTCGAAACGGACTCCATAACCACTCCATCCACGTGATGAAGATCCAATCCACCCTCCTGACCGGATATCCACTACCCCGCGCAGTCTTGTGTGAGGTCCCCCCATTAAGCGAGCGCCTTCCTTAATGCACACTGCCCCGCAGGCATGCGTATCTCACAAGTGGTATCGCTACAGAGCGCATTAAGTATTCCATAATCATCGACGGCTGTGCTGCCGTGTCTCGACCTCAGAACAATCGCGCAGCAATCACATCCCGAAAGCGCCATAAACAACCACGCCACCCAGCCAAACGACTGCACACCAGAATTTGGGTTAAATTAGATCCAATGCCGATGCCGAGCGCGAGATACCGCCGCGCCGCCACTATCAGACCACGAGCACCGGCCTGGCGGCAAGGAATTCCAAATAGAGTCGGCAAAAGTCAACTAGGCGCAGAGCTGGCCGAGATCCTGATACCGTCCGCTGCCACAGCCGCACAATGGCCCCAGCGTTAGCATCTCTGGCACAGACACAGACTGGACCCACTGACGACGATGATGACTGTTGTGCAGACTTCATTGGGCCCGCGCGTCGTCCGTCTGTGCGGCTTCATAGCCACGACCCCGGGCACGAGCACTAGGCGAGCGCAATCATAAAAGCTAAATTATACTACGATTCGTTCTGTGGCCAGCCACGCTCGGGGGATGCAAATCTCTGTTGTTTATTGCGATTACCTCAAAATTGCACACCGGCCACCATAAAGTCCGGTAATGACAGTCCGTTGGGCGCTGGCGTGCACTCCTCGGACGACGATGAGCTATATTTCAATTCGGAGCGATGCTAAATGTAAAATATTGCCATTAGTTGCATTAACCGGGCGCGAGGTTCCAGAGTGCAGCCGGAGGCTGGTGCGGGCTGGTTCTTTGCTTCGCGGTTTGGCGGCGGAAATTCCAGCTCAGCGCAGACTGACCGCAGGAAGTGCTCTAAAAGATGCTGCGCCACGCCGGCGAGTGAGTGTGGCAAACATGCCAACGCGCCTGTCGTGGAACGGGCTAATGGATGATTTTGTGATCGTAAGCGAATTGCCATCACTTGCGGCTGGCATGGTGTCGCAGGAGTTGTAATGTGGCGACGGAACGTTTCGTTTCAGCGCCGAACATGGACAAATGGACAATTCGTTGCGCACAAAGCAGGCGCGGACAGCCGGCTCAGGTGACACTCGACTGGCGAGTGGGTTGCTGAAGTGGAAGTGATCTCTGACGACGAGGCGCGCGGCCTGACTGACTGGCCGCATTCGGTGTAGGTGTTCGGGTTTGTTTGGCAATAAAATTGATAAATTGTCGTCGGTGCTTGCTTGTGGAAATTGTGTCGCTCCAGCCAGAGGGTGATGTCGGGATGAACTCGAGGAAAGCGCGTAATGGGTCCAGTGATGGATGGGTAATCTTGGGTTTTCGGGGTTGACTCCCAGTTCGCCATTGGCTGGTAGCCTCTGGGGAAGAGTGTGCTAACATTCAAGCCAGAGACTGGGATAGACGAGCCCCCAAATTGTGTTCGAATAAGTTGACCAGACGCCGGTCTGGCTTACAGAGTAACTGTGCCGTCTTTTTGAAGAGGTCAATTCTTAGTCAACCTATAATGGTCCTGATTTAGACGTGAAATCAGTAAGTGCTTGTGACGAAGTGATGTAGAGCCAGTGTGTGAAGGCCTGCGTATACTCAGAACACTGCACGCCCAGAGGAGGTGATGTACAGCTTTAATCCCCTCGTCATCCATGTAGCAGTACGAGGAGCCAACCACTCCGCGGTCATGTGTACCAATTGGCTGTGTCCAGTTATAAGCCCACAAATGAGCTCTCCAGATTAGTTTGAGTAGCCTGACAGAGAGACGATTGGCGTCGTTGGGAACGAAGTTGAATTAGTAGTGTTATGAACAGTGTAGTGAGCGTTGGTCGGATCGGAGTACGGCCGAGTTTTTTGTGTCTTAGATCTGTGCTGACTGCTTTTTCTTTACCGAATGCTTCTCTAGGAATCTCACCATTTCCAATGTAAGCTGTTGGCAACTTGATGTAGGAATTAATTGCAAGTGTTGCCGTTGCTTATTTAGTTTTTTTTTTTTCATTTAAGGTGGCTAGAGGGCAGATAGACTCCTCCCCCACCCTCTACCAAACGCGGTCATCAATTTTTGGCGCTTCGTCCGACCGGGCGCTTTCTAGAGATCATAGACTTAAACTCGCTATGTCTTCGTAGACAATGCACAGCTAGCCTATAAAAATATGACGAAAGTCAGCTTAGACTGACTGCTTTAGGGGCCAACGCCCGTCTTTACAAAAGTTCACAAATTCTGCTTTCTAGTAGGCCACAGTGACCAAACAATCTTGAGTGCCACAACCCGCTCTTCCAAACCAAGTCTCCTCCCTCTTAAAGGTGGTATTTTGGCTGTGTTAAAATATAGCCACATTAGTTCACGGTTTATCGTAAACGCATGAGGGCAAGGATTTGGATTGGCTAAGGACCAATAATGAGGTAACAATGACAAATGTCCATATTGTGCAGTTTCCGACATAACTTTTTACTAGGACTGAAAAAGATTGGGAATTTTTCAGAGAAATTCTATCACACTGAAAAGAGACTGCTTTATAGAAAAAATTTTAAGAAAAACAAAAACAGTGGACACACGCGGAACCATCATGGTAGTCCATTGAAAACCAAGTGCATTCTCAAGCACATGCGTGCAAAGATCAGTACACATCGTAGAGCAGGGGAATGTGTACACATAATATTTTCCTGTCCATCTTTGTTTTTCGTTTTGCTTCGTATGTCCGTTATGAGGGGTACAACTTCTCAATATGAGTTGAGAGTCATGTCCGTGTCCGAGGTGAGAGTTTCCGTTGGTCTACCAAGCGAATAGCTCGATTTTCATGCCAAGACCATGACAAAGTGTCCGTAGAGAGAGGTGCTCCTTATAGAGGAGTGTCCGTTAAGAGAAGTTTGACTGTACATTCATGCCGAGACTATGACAAAGTGACCGTAAAGAGAGGTGCTCCTTATAATGAAGTGTCCGTTAAGAGTACAGTATTTGTGCCTGAACAGACTGTACAGCATTTGTGCCTGAAAGCGTAGCTTCTCCCATTCTTAGTATTTGTGATTACACGTATAGTCTCTTGAGCTGACAAGTTTCCCCCACGACTCACTAACATGCGACCATTCTTCCATAGCTTCCCTTGACTCTCGTGCTCCCATCCCAAACATCTGTCCAAATTGCATCTCAGCTGCATAGTTCTTATGATTGTCTGCCTAGTCCATGCAGTCGTTGTGCTCCAACATATTTCGCAGCCCAAATCATTTATGGAATTCAATAAACCCCCCCTACCCCCCACATCTGCATAATGCCGCAGTAGTTCGTCCGGCATCAAAGCAATTTCGTATCCAATCTGCAGATCCTTCTGACAGCTGCCTCAACCGCACGTTCAACCCAATTTATTGCTGCATCCTTTGACGAGCCCCTCACGTGCATCGAAGACTTCTAGCCATCGTCAACGTCGTTCCATCTCACTTCGCCCTTGGGGGCAGTCACAGTCTCTGAGGGTACACCTCACTCGTCCAACCCGCTCCTTTGGCGCCCGGCCGCAACCGCAAGTCAAAAGCACTTCCAATATCCATATTTCATTTCATTGATTAGGTTGAACACAGTAAATCATTTCGAACCTATTGAACTGTCAGCACCTGTCAAAGGGGGTGCGTGTGGGTAATTTTTTTTTTTGCCGTCGACCCTGCCGTTGTGTCGAACATATGCCTCAGTCAGGCGGTCCTGGTTTTTCTTTTTATGTCAACACTAGTCTAGTGCGCTCTCCCTTTCTGTGTACCACCCATCGAGACGCGACGCACACAACCTGATGGATACCAAGGGCCCCCTGGGACCTTGGCCCTCGGCCCTCGGCCCTCGGCTTACCGACGGACCACGGGGTAGACACTGACTGCAATTGACAGGTACGCAATAACTGCAAAATAAATACAGTGTCGTCACGGTAAATCATTTGCAGGACGCGTGCAATCATCATGAATTAAACTCGCAGCAGTGAAATATCGATTACGCCCTGCTCTCGAGTCGGTTTCGAGATTATTCGTGCGCCCCTCCAGCGTCGAGTGCTGACAGAGGGTGTGCCTGGGCCACACGGTCGCATGGCCGATTGGCCCTCTGCCCCGGCATCCAGCTCCGACGGATCCTTAATCAATTCAATTAAATCGCTGCACTGCCGCTCGCCCGTAAATGGTCATGCGAGTGAATACACCGCGGCCGGGGCGGGCCACAAGACGACGCTGAAAATGCGCACGGTGCTTCTTGAAAACTCATGAAAAATGCATCCCAATGGGTGTCGGCGGTGCACCGCCACTCGCGCATAAATTGTTCAGCCGGTGGTGGCCTTTCAGCGGCAGATTGGCACCGGTTTGGCGCATTAAAACGTTGCAGATCCGAGGCAGAATCTCGCACCTCTCTACAGCGCCAGGTGCCACCCAGTTGCAATTATCACCCGAGGTGCAAGAGGCCGACGTCTGTGGGCCTGAGCGACTGCCAATTTAAATAGGCTCACTTCTTGTCGCTACACGGCACGTTAAACGGGTCTTGCGGACTGCCTGCGGTTGGCTGAAAGGTCTTAACGGTCATAAGCTAATTGCCTGGCAGGCCTTAAGGAAACCCGCTCAGACTGTCATCTCGCGTCGAGGAGAAATCAATTTGCTCGTCCTCATCAGTCAGAGCAGACGTCAAGTTCAATTCGCCGCGCAATTAAATGAAAATCCTCCGGATATCCACTGACAATTGAATGGATTGCAGACACACTTACCGACACACACACACAAAGAGCGCACGCATCCCATTGAAAGGGCCAAGCAACGACGGAGGATAATGGCTTCACCACGTTTGCGTGGCCTTTGCAGATACGTACGTCAGACGTTCTCAATTGAAATCGATTGAAATCAACTACAGATGCCCCCGTTAATCCTGGTTTCCTGACAAACAGTTTAATTATGGGAGCCTTTTGTTGTGCGGCTCGGTGCGGAGGCAGTCCGTCCGTCCGCCCCCCAATGAGCAGCGCCGACAAAAGACGCACACAAACTACCCCTTGTGGCGAAGCATGCTTATGGTGGGGGCTTAACATTTTAATCAGATTGTCGACTGTGCCATGGAACTGCCGTGGCGATGGGGATGTGCTCGCTCGAGAGGGTGATAGGTGGGCGATGTGGTTCGATGAAGTGAAGCGAAATGTAAATGAAGCGTGCTGACTGGAGGAGGAGTTGGCGGCGATGAATTCACCCTGCGAATGGCAGTGCCACTGAAGTGGGTTATCTCGAACGATACATTCAATGTGGGTGGAGACACTTTCACTGCCTGGCGATGGTGATGTGAGCTGATGTGAGCTCATCGCCTGCATTAGCCAAGGAGCTCACTTAACCCTAAATTCGACTGAAGACCGTGGAATGTTGTGATCTACTAAGTGCGAGTTGTGTCAGTAAATTCGGGCGAAAATGACGCACAAGCGTGTGTTAAGTGCTTGGAAGGGAATTGATGGGAGGAGTTGGGCGAAATGGTGATGGAGTCACGTGTTTTCGTTCACGCCGCACACGGCTGTGGTGGTGCCTTGAGGATCCGCTTGTGCGAGGGTGTGTGGGTATTCAAATGATTCTCGTGGGATAACTCAAATCACTGAGACGACTTTAGTCTTGCTCCACCTCGAAATGGGGAACATCATCGTTTTTTTGTTTTAGGCCATTGCTTGCGACAGCGGTGTGAATAACCAAAATGTGTGACGTTGTTTTTGTTTCGTGACGGGTAACGTGACGCGAAACGGCATGCCAACATCGTATGCTTGTCGCTGTCTTCACTTCACTCTGTCTGCAAGGTGGCTTGATGGGCGATTGCGCCGAGGAGGCTTGGCAGGAATCTGCCTCCTTTAGCTCGTGTACATTCGACGTCCCAGCCTCTGACTCCGCGAACATTGAACTTTCTTGCAAGTCTGCCTCGGTTTCACTCTCGCCCGCTTTTCGCTTGGCAGACCTCTCTTCTTCGGAAACACTCTTAATGTCTTTGATCCCTTCCTTAAAATTGTCTTCTTCACGGCTGCCTTCGCTGCTGCGCCTTTGATCGACTTCGCGGTCTGCTTCTTGGTTGGAGACTTCTTTACAAGGGATTTCTTAGCCTTTGGCGCTTCTTTGACTCCGGACATCTTCTCCTTAACAGTGGATTTCTTGCTTGTGACCGCCCTTTTGGCTTCTCAGTGACCTCAGGCTCAGCAGCGGACTAACTTGCAGGCTTCTTAGACAGGGTCTTCTCCTCATCACGCGTCGTCATGTCGCTAGCCTCCTTTTATTTCTTCTGCACCTTGCCACACTCTTTTCGTTTTTCGTGGGCGTTCCTTTTTCGTCGCTACAGGCGTCTACTTCTAGGCGGGCCTTGGCTTTCTCCTCTTTGACTTCGTCTTGGTATTGGCTTTCTTCTGTACGTCTGCTGACAGCCGGAATGACCTGGCGTTTGCTTAAACCAACTTCCCGCTAGCTACGCTCTCCTTGATCGTCGTCGCCGTCGCTGTCTTCTTCAATATTATAGTTGGCTGCGATGAATTTCTGGATCGCCTTCAGCGATGATCCCGCTCGAATGTTCAGCGACTTGAGCGCATGGTCGACCACTGCTTAAGTCTCTGGCTTGCCCATGTGGCATGGTATAAATCATCCTTTTCCTGCTCTGCAAATTACTGACAAGTCTGTCCTACTGTCCAGGATTTGAGTTGGGTACCGCATTTCATGTCGCGGAATATAATGTTCAACAAGATGTGACGGCATCGTGACTGGTTACGAATTTCGTGACGCGAGTCATGGCAAATGGTCCCTTACAATTTTCTCGGAAGCCAGATCAGACTGAATAAAAATCCATGTTAAGCAGCAGAAATTTTCGTGACGCAAAACGTGGCGCAGAGAATGGTTTCTTCCAACTTTCTTAGAAAGCAGGTATGGTAGGCTGAAAAAAAACTTTTCAATGACCTGACCTGACTGACTTCGCAAAGAGGAAAATATTTCGTGATGCGTAACGTGACGATCACTATCACTGTGACTTGGTATGCAGATGGTCCGTTGGCTTTTCTTGATCTTGTATGGGTGTAAACCAAGATCCTTACGTAAAATACGCCATAATGTGGTCCGAGCGATGCCCAAATCGTGACTGATTTGGATCGTTTGCAAGGGACACCTGAACGGCAGCGAGTTTTTGGACACTTCGGCCAACTCGTTGCCTTACCGACATGGCAACACAGAACAACAGACTCAAACTTTGTTATTGCCTGTCTACTAGGGCGAGAAATACGAATTCGAAAGTTGGAGTTAACGCTTTTTTGCAGACGGCGCACGTTCGCTTAATTAACCACGATGAAAATGTTGAGTGACAGTTTGATGATTAGTGAAAGAATGCGTTACCTCAAGTGACTAGAAAAATTGGCCGTCGTAGCATTTTGCCGTATTTTTGGAACTTGCTCTTCCGTCCTTCGAGGTCAGAAATTAAGTTTGTGAACCGCATAGCCTCCAGGTTCAATACCGAACCGCTTGAGAATCTCTGAGCCGTTTGAAACCTGCACCGTATTTCGGGAAGGAGATGCGCTGTCGCGTGATTTATTCAATTTGGTACAAGAGAGGATAGTGTGGCGGGCAAAAGTCAACACGAAAGGCATTATCTTCTACAATTCAGTCCAGCTGTTGGGAGATGCTGATGACGTAGACATTCGGGCAATGCCAACGCTCCGTGGAAGCTTTCACGGCTGGTCTAAAGGTCAACAAGGACAAAACTAAATACATGCTCTCGAGCAAATGGAAGTCACCCATGGAAAGCAGCAATTCGTCAGGCTCGGACCCTTCATGGGTCGTCGACCTGATAATCAACGAAGATGTGCATCTACAGATGGCGATTCATCAGGTATTAGCTAGTGTCCATTTTTGGAAAGCTCATGCAAATCTCAAGCCGGTCTGTAATGATTATCACCCTGAGCTTTGCCCTTGAAAATTTAAATCCGTCCCAAGGTACGTCGTATTGACACAATGGTTGTTAAGAGGCCGTGACGGACAACGTGACGTTGGGCATGATGGGCACTGGGTGACGCCATTGTCGTGAATTGATATGCATTTTGTTTTGCTTCCATGTCCTCTGCTTGACCTGATCTGAAGATTTGTAAGCTTTACGCTCTTCACAACGCGCAACGTAAAGCACAGCGTGAAGCCGAAAATGGTTCCTTCAAACGCATTTCCGCCAGCAATTAAGCAAAGCAACCGTCACACAACTTTGGCGTTTTCGCTGTTCGAGTCCCACATCACGATGCAGGGCATTTTATCCAAATTCAGAAGTACCACAGCATCCGGCTACAGCAACACACCGAAGCGAATGGTTGTGTAAACTCATGCATGGGAGTGCCGGTGTCATCACCAATCCAATCCAATCTCTCCATGAACCACATGACACGCAACGCAACAACCTCTCTAGAGCCATTTATCAAACAACACAAGCACTTCGAGACGCAAAAACAAACCTCTTTCATTTCGCAGCAAATCAATTCATCACCTCTCGCAGACCTTCGAATGCCGCATGCCGCTCACTTTGAAGTCCGTCCAACGCACAGGTGTGCGCGCGCGAGCCTTTGATTGACTTCACTTATTGTGCCCACTTGGCGAAGCTCATCGCAGCACTCCAAGTTGTCGGAAACGACCCTACACCGCTGATTGATCAAACAGAACTATTTGAATAAGTCACACAGCGTTACAGCGTTCGAGGAGCCATCAATCGCCGCTCGTTAACAAGTGGTTTCGGCCTCCTCGGCGAGACGCGACCTTCGACTTTGAACTAATTACGGTCGCTGGGTACTTTTCGCCTCTGCCTCTCTGCGCTACGACAAGTGTATTGCCCCGGGCCTTAATTAAATATTTTCTTCATTTTTTTCCTTCCCCAATAATTACAGTCTTCTTGGAACAACGGTGGTCACCGGACCGGGCCTATAACAGCCGTCCCTCCGTCCCGCCGCCGCGCCTCTCACGACGAACTGGTTGCGTTTGTTATGATTGCGATGAAAATTGTAGGCCTTGCCACCGTCCAGGGGTTACTTACGTCGGCTGTAGGTGCGCGTTTTCGGTTGTGTCGATAGCGAGGGGCGGACGCCGGTGCAGTCCAAGTGCCAATTGGCTAAGCAAACAGAGTGGGACCTGAGCGTGCCCATCAACAACTGTCAAGTGGAGCATCGTTTTCGAAGTGCAAAAGCACTCACTGATACAAATTGCATCTGTGCGGCTCCTTGCTCTCTCGCCCCAGGGTGGGTGGGATTCTCGTTGTCTCGCACAAACGAACCGCATCACGATCTGATCCGTCAGACATCCATCAACGCAGTCCATCGAGCGCTTTTGTCCTCCCCCCGAGGACGGCAGTAATGAGCCGGTGCAGAAGCTGGGGATGCATGCGGCACGAAGCGCTTCCTTCGAGATGCCCGGCCCGGAATCCGGTGCACGCTTCAGGCGCGATTGGGTGCAAACTATTTCGCTTGGCACACACTCCGACGGGGGGCTGCGCACATCCAAGGAGTCCGGTATAATTGCATCACAGTAGTGCACTTTAGCGGCCGTAATTGAGTGTATCGCCGAAATGTGTCTGCGGGCGAAATGGTTTAATCCCATTTTCGACTGGATGGCGCGGGTTAATTCCACTCACGGAAGTGCCCATTTGCAGGATGAATAGATACGTTTTCTTTTTCGGACGTAATTGGATTATGGCATATGAAAGGTGTCCTCGGGCGGCATATAATTTTCGAATTAAACTCGAACGAATGTGCTTAACGGTGACGGTGCGTCAGGCTGCGCCGTAACGGTTTGGGGATGGCAACAGCTCGTTTAGCACACACCGGGATCTTACATAGTTTCCTTATTGGCTGTGGCGCCGTTGCCGAGGGGCGCTTATGCATGTTGGTCAATACACACTCCTCGTTCGGCTTGTTGCAGCATTTGCATGGGAACGGGTGGAGGTGGTTCGTACATGGTCGTGACTACTCATCGAGTTGATTTGATTTCGTTCATCAGACACACCACGTGAGGGCGACAAGGTGGATAGGATTCTTGACTCTAGGTGGCAACTGTGAGGATGGCTGGAGTGTGTTACATCCGGTCGCCATTTCTACTCGGTGACACCAATCGGAAGAGTGAGTCGAGGTTGTTTTTCTTTGATTTGTTGATATGGGCGCCACACGATTGCCCTTCCGATATATTCCCACGCCTAATCTTAAACACACAGTGCATGTTGTGATAGCAGGTCAAGGTCGCAGTAACCCAAACTTATGACCTGGTCAACAAATGGGAAGGCAACATCTCCTAGATAACTACAAGGCCAACACTAGACGCACGATCTTCCAAGAGCGCATGCAATTGCTTGCATACGCCGACGACATTAGACGAATTTTTTTTCGTTTGACTGGTGAGTACTCAACTTAGTAGGATCTTATACGGGAAGCAACAACAAAACATCTTACTGAGTTACTACTTAGTAACATGTCACTGTCATCACTGACTAGGACGAGTTGAAAAATCTCATTCCTAGATGGTGCCAAGAAAACTATTTGCTTATTAAAGGTTGGTATCACCTGGTTATTTGACACCTTTAAGTGTTTATTTGCTGTTGTTACTTGTGCAAATTTATAAAATATCAAATCAATCATATTACTTGTTTGGCTATCCATTATGTATTTGAAAATTAAATTTCACTTATTTTTAACATTAGAGTAATTTGACATCTAATGCAATGGACGTAACAGCACACGTACCAACTTTCGGAAAAAAATTTAATTCAACAAAAAAGCGTTTTATTGAGAATCATTACTGAGCTGAGTACTGATTAGTCAAAAAAAAAACGCCTATTGACTTGATTGGTAGCACACAGGCAGCCGTCAATACGGCGTTGGCTGCTATTGACACGGAATGGGCACAAAAAAGGTTAAATAGTGAAAGAGGTAACATGGCATATGTTGTCATCAAGAAAGGATACACAACATTGACGGCCATATGCAGCTACAACTTCGAAATACTAAAGGACTTCATCTACCTTGGCCCCAAGTAAATAGTCCGAACAACAACAGTACCTAGATTAAACGCAGAATAACTCTTGCCAGGTGCTGTTCTTGAAGCGATTTGAGTCTAGCCAGGCGTCTAAATATTCAACGCCTTAGATGGCTAGGCCATGTAGAGCGCATGGGCAACACTGCTCCAGGCCGAAGAGCCTTCGGCTCCGAAAGAGTGGGACAACGCATAAGAAGACGACCACGAAGCCGATGGCGCACACAAGTGGAGAAAGACCTCAACTAACAGCTGGCTAAGCATCGTGCCAGCTGGAAAGACTTTTTGGCTGAGGCGCAGGGTCATCCCAGACTGTTGCTTCATAAGACGGGAAAGACGTCAGTGTCTTAATATTTTTTATAAATCAATGTGCACTGAGATTTAGCAGAGTTAAGACTAATACCATTAACTAATGTCTTACAGAAAATGTGTACGAAATCACAATTAATTTGTCCAGTAAAAGGGTTCGATCACTGGATTGTAATGATATGAAACTCACAGGTTCACGATTTCTATGCACTGACTTTTTTACTTATACTGCACTTTGCTACTTAAGCTTGACTAGACTTTAAAATCAGCACAAACACTTTAGTACACTATTCTTTGCTGCTTTTCAGGCTCAATCTTATAATGCTTTGATCGCTTTTATACAAAATCCAAAATAAACTGTCCTGCTTCGGTCGCCGTTCTGGTATTTATATCAGCCAGCATTTTTTTTGGAATACGCCATCTGTTTGTGGAATTGTCCAATGGGCACTCATGTATTTGCTTGATTCGTTGTTGGTTTTGAATAACTTCACGATGGCGCCGGCACTATGTACATGAACTCATTTACTCCATAGGCCGAGGTGGTGGTGGTGGTTTATGTGTAGTGTTATTATAGCGACAGATTATAGCTACTTCTCCGAAGGGTGTGCGAATATTTCCGACAGATGGCGCTTTATAGGTGGTTTGTGTCCTCGTCACAATAGCATTGTTTACTGACCAGTTGCTTAGACACGACAGATCTTCGTTGAACCTGCACACTAGATCAGTAACTAAACCAATAGGTCTGGACAGGTATAACCCAACACCATCTGCATAGAGATGTAGGGAAACAGTGATATTGCTGAGATCATGGTGGATTATCGGACGAGATGGTGGTAGAGGCACAAACAGAAGAGTATTATACCAAATCTCCGAGTAATACGGTTCAGCTAGTGAACCTGGTGCCAGGCCGTCTAATTCTAAGAGCTTACAATGACATTTGAGAAGTCGTTTGGTACGCAAGACGACGCACGCCTCGTAGTTATCATAGTACCTTCTACTAATCAAGGGCTCAAACCGAAATTGTGAAATATTTGGGTACAATGGAAATAACAGATCAAGCAACATCGCAATCGCTGCCTTCCGGATAACACAGCCTTGGCTTAAATGACGAACAACTGGAAGGTAGTCTTTTTATTACACTCAAAAGGTTGGAGCAGAATTCATAAACAAACACAAAACACGAATCCGAATGAATGCTGGTTCGCTTACGAATGAACCCCGCTGTCGAGATACTTGGCTGGCAGTGCTCTTAATATAATAATAATAATAATAATATGGGTGGCGCTACAGCCCATAGAGGGCCAGGGCCTAGCATCTCAGGAACCACTCGTGTTGTGCGTGCTATTGTTCTCTTACGAGTGGAAGGGACCTACAGTTTTACGCCGACTCCGAACGGCCAAGTTTGAGAAGCTTCTTCTAGACAGGATATACTCCTTGAGCATTGTCATTGACTCGAAAGAGGTGGGGTCGTGAAAATTATTTTTGTCCCTCACAGCTGGAATCGAACCTACGACGTCGAGGTTGGGGTTGACGCACATACCCACAACGCCACGGGCCACCACAGTGGCAGTGCTCTTACAGGCTTCTTTATCACCCTCGATCGCTTGCTGACTTACTAACTTATTCGACCGGTGACCCATGTGCAATAAGAGCCTAAGCAATTGCTTCTTTCCATCACTGGGAGTCTTGGGAATGCTGCTTCCTGTCGTCAAGACAAAGCGATGACTGTTACCAGAGGTTTAGGTTCTTAAGCGAGGAGGCTGCGATTCGAAGATTCTCTTAGCTGGAGCGTTAGTGTCCATGCGCCCGATGTGGCTATGAATTTTTGCCTTTCGGACCAGATTCTGGCTCATCTCGCAGTCGCACTTAACTTCGCAGTTAAGTGCTCTCCTTCATTCATCTCGCAAACATAGAACGCAGAATTTTTCTTTCAAAGCCACCACCAGGTTTGCTTATCATTCAGCTGGCTTGCCATTATACGTTTAAATTGTGTTCTCCGCAACTTGGATACACACAATCCCCGCCCTGGTCTAATGCAACTCTCCCGCCTGTCGTCTATTTTCTGAGGATCATTTCCGGAACGTATTGTAGAGGACTCGTACTTACCGGGCCAGGAACATCTTGGTGACTCAGGTGTCCAAGGAAAACGTCACCCACTCCAGCTGGAGGGTCAATCTGTTTTAAGGCAGTGGAAGAGCTTAATACCGCTGAATCCTTGCCTACAAATAAAACTTGTATTAAACACACAATAATACCAAAAATGGTTCCATATTCATTGCTCGCAAATTAAATGCCTAAACGATGGATCGCCCCAAAATCGGGATATCAAGGGAGAGTCCACTTTTTCCTGTCACGTTAAATGGTAACGCTTGCTCAAAATGTCGACTATCGATGCATAACTTCTGACTCGTCAATTGAATAGGATGTTCCCTCCATCCCCACAGCACGCTGACCGCTCTTTTCTCCCATAAACAAATCCAAGCAAAGTCAAATTGAATGTTAAGTAAAAACCATTCCTTCGATATCGATTTGCCATTCAAGGATGCCCGGCCGTTCCACACGTGTCAGCACCCTCGTCGTCCTCGACCATGACCCCCTTTGATTCACCACGACGACACCAACTGCCGCCCAAGAATATCCGGACACAAACAATTTTCACTTAGTCAAAATCCACTAAATTCCGGCATTACTTCGTGACACTGTCGCTGCCCGACCGGGCAAGGGCCAATCTCCCGAAATTATCATACAAATTAGCCCTCCGAGATACATTACTGCTCGACGCCGATTCAGCATTCAGCTACCCAGCAGGATTGTCCCCATGCTCGTGACTGCGTGTGTGTGGGTGCGATGCTAATGTTCAAACCCAATCATTTCATTCCACACCACAGCCGTCCACAGGCACTGACATTGTTCCCACAAAAGTCAAACATTTCGATTATCAGCTTCGGCCCGAACAGGAGACCACACCGAGTCATCCATTTCCATGCCATTTAACCGCACCAAGGCCTAGTTCCGGGCGATTAAGGAATTCGCGACCAAAAAAAAACCCAGAGAAACCTCTTAAAGGGCACAAAACAAAAATGTGAAAAAAGGAACCGAAAATAAAGGCCCAAGCGGAGAGGGAAATGAAAACAACACCAACAACGGCACTTGTACTCAATGAAGCAAAACCAAATGGGACTCACTTAAGTCCGTGGGCGGGGGCGGGGACGGTGTGCGGCAGTGGGAATCCAAAAGCCAAACGGCCCCGGCCAGCAGCCAGCAGCCGAACACAATACAAAATGAGTTTCATCCTCGTGGCCAACACTATCCAAGCAAAACCCACAAATTTCCGAGCGAGTCCACAGGACAAGACCGTGAACTCCCAAAACAAATTCTGACCCGAAACTAAAACACTCCTTGGCGATGGTGCTGGTGCCGCTGGTGGCATCGTTTGGAATGTTGGTAGGTGGCATTAATCGCACTGGCAACCTCTTACGCCAACCACCCCCATGGGAGCGATTCATTCTCATTCAATTTGAAGCGATCTGCACACGCTGGGAGGGCGTCTCTTTCGCTCTAGGCACAAATCATGCCTCATCATAGACGTGGTCTCCGCTCGGCGTAGTAGCGGTGGACGAAGGCAGATTGTATCTGTGTGCGTCTTCGGCCAGCAGCAGATGATGTCTTCAACTGAAAGATACTCCTTGCGGGGTGTGCGCGTCCCAGTCCAAGTCAAATAAATCCGTTCCGATTCATTGGTGTCAACATAAACCAAGCACACGCTGGATACCATGGCTGTGCAGAGCCCTTCAAGCGTGTCTTGTTGCTGCCGCTGCCGCTGCCTCATAAAAGGACTACACGAGGCCATAAAAACGTTTTACATGTGCGTTGTGTCCGCGTGAGACAAAAGTGCGAGACGACTATACACATTCGATGCCGTTCGCCGTCGTCGTTGTCGTCGTCGTTGTCCGCATCATCATCATCATCATCATCGTTGTCGTTGCGGTGGTTGTTGGTGCTGAAAAATCATCCACGAGAGTATCGTCAAGGAGAAGTTGTGCAAGTCCGCTGAAAAAGGAAACAACAAAAAAAATCTTGAAGCCCGCGGGGATGGTCTTAAGCCAGCCACAGTTCAACATTGTCGTCGCACAGTGGCCACAGAGTCATGGCATCAACATCGCCATTTGGTGCAGAAGTTGTGCTCCACGCCAGAGCATCATGATCGTAAAGATTTACATATTTCGACGTAGTTTTTATGGTGACATATTCCATTCATCCGAAGACAGTATCCCCTTGGCGCATAAATCTCTTTTCCTCTGGTTCGCCGTTTGTGTGGGGATTCCTGTGCGCGTTGCGTCCCCGAAGCTTGAGCGTATCTCTGGCGAGTCGGTTAATCAAAAAGTTCTTGATGAAAAAGAACGGGGACGATGCACGCCGCCGCGCCGGTAGGTGTTGAAACCGCCACCAAATGTGGGTGAAGACACTCAGCAAATGAGAATTGGGACACGGTGCACCGTGTGTGCTTCAATTTTTGAAGTGACGGCCTTAAGGGGGAATTCCGTCAGCGCTTTTGCGAGAGTCACCACTAATGTAATTGATGACTGATGGAGGTGTTTTTTGTTTCCTAAAGAGAAAGACGTTAATGAAAGGGTTGAAAGGGTGCCTCCAGTAAAGCAGGGTTTTGTGCTTTTTGTGTTGCAGGTCGACTTTGGTTGGGCGCCATTTCGCTTAGGATGACAGTTGTAAGTGGGCCTCTGACATTCTTACAGTATGATCAATTGAAATTAATCTTGAACGTCGCACTGTGGGGGATTTGACCCAAAAACATGGCATGAATACATTTGGTATACAGACTTCAAGTAAAATATCCCAGCTACGCCGAGTCAATCTGTCAAACCAGGAACCCAGGAGGAGTAGTATCTTCCTGTAGGATTGGCCAAGCAGGGTCAATGCTGAATGATCTGAAATCAGAAAGGCCTAGTTAGCGATTTTCCAATCAGTACACGACAGAACGCGTTTAACTCAAAGTTGGAAAGCTATTCCAAAAGGAAAGGGCTATGCTTCGATTGAATTTCCTCGTCATGACGCCTTTCGAAGCGCGCCTTACATGTGACTCAAACAGGACGGCCATCGCTAGGAAGACTTGAAGAAAAACTCGCTTAGCTGCGCTCGGGCATAAATCCTGATGAGTTAGAATCGATGACGGATGAAAGAATTGCCTGGAGATCTATAGTACATGCTTTACCCGCGTCTGTACATGATCAGAACGTCCCGACGTAGGGCAATGAGTAGTCGCAGTAGTAGTGCTTGCCTAACTAGAGATGGCCACACCGAGTTAACCCGAGTTACATGCGTCCAAGCCGACCTAAACCGACTTGTCAAACCGAGTTGATGAGACTTAAAACGAAATGAAAAAATGACGTATCAAATCTACAAACCATACGACACGGTGGGACTTCATCAATTCGGTGTGAGCATCTATAAATTGACCAACACACTGTTCGCTTTGATTGGTTGAACAAAACTCAAAGACAGTGAGGTGTATTGTAGTGATGGGTGCATTCGAATGATATCTCGAGTGATAATCGATTATTGAAACATCTCGAGAACATATCGATTCGAGTAATCGAGATATTTTAATAATCGAATGATCACTCGAATGACTACTAACAACTCGAGTGACTGCTAATTATTTGAATGACTCGAGTGACTGCTGAAACTGAATCACTCGAGTGACTACTAATCTCTCGAATGACTACTAATCACTCACATGGCAAGGAGTACTACATTTACATCGAACACTGCATTATTACTACATCAACTTCATATGTACGATTGGTTCATTTCACGGGATTTCAAAATGAAAACAGTGGGCAAAAAATCAATAGTATGGAATTTTTTCCAAAAGAACACAGATGTATAGTCTGTGCATTGCAAGATCTGCAAAAGAACACTGACATTTCTTGGTAATACTACGAATTTGTGTGTCATCTTGAGTGAGTCCATCCTGTGCTACTAGCAAAATCTAGCCATAGACCTGAAGAAGTGCATCAAGACATATCGAGTTATCTTGTGTTAGTTGTTTGCAATTAGTTAGTAGTCAATCGAGTGGTTAGTAGTCAATCGAGTGGTTAGTAGTCATTCGAGTGATCATTCGATTATTAAAAGATCTCGATTACTAAAGTCTCGATTCTTAAAATCATTCGATTATGCCCATCACTAGTGTATTGTACTTTCTCATTCAATAGCTAGTTGAAGTTTGGTAACAATTCTGATTTTTGTGAGTCGCGCATGGAAGGGGACATGTGGTACGTTGTATATCTGCTCTTATCTCGTTGTGTGGCACATACTTGTGTGTTCCCGTTCATGCCACCGAACGATCAGGTGCATTTAGACCATTTTGCACTGGGTCGTACAAATCTTAATGCTCCAGACCAGACTTGGTTAAGGCCAACGTTCTTGTATAAAGTCCTTTCGCAAGTGTAGAAGGCCATGCATGCCCCATTTAAGCCCCAAGCTTATAAAGGGTGGTTACATTTTAAGGGCCGATGTTGATTTTGAATAAAACTAAGGAAATTATTATAATTTCTTTTATGATAATATTGGTATGGTTCAATTTTGTATGTGATAGATTCAAATGGGTGGAATTTGCCAATAATTATTCAGAAATGAAGTGAAACACGACCGTTCAAGCTGACTGCAGGAAGGAGAAGAAAGACATTTTATTATGTAACGTCAAACTCACAAAATGTCATTAATATATAATGGGCATATTTCATTTAACTTTCCAACAGTATGGAAAAAATCCGCGACCTCGGCGGCACACCTCCATCCGATGGTTCTATGCCGTTAATGTGCCGAATTATCTCATCATTAAGCTCTTGAATTGTTGCTGCCTTATCGACGTACACCTCTTTTTTCAAATAACCCATCAATCACATGATCTTGGCGGCCAATTGACATCGCCACCACGTGAGATGTTTGAGCCATTGTTTCGTTAGCTGTGTGGCAAGTGGCACCGTCCTGTTGAAACCACGTATCGTCCACATTTATATCTTCAATTCGATCCATAAAAAGTTCGTTATCATTTAACGATAGCGAACGCCATTCACAGTAACTGCCTGACCGGCCCCATTTTTGAAAAAATACGGCCCAATGATGCCGCCAGCCCACAAACCGCACCAAACAGTCACTCTTTGTGGGTGCAATTGTTTTTCGACAATCACTCGTGGATTATCATTCGCCCAAATGTGGCAATTCTGCTTATTGACGAATCCACTGACTGGAAAATGTGCCTCATCACTGAAGATTTATCATCCACTGTTGCCATTTCTTGTCACCATTCTGACCATTGACGACGCCTGAAATGGTCAAGAGGCTTTAGTTCTTGAGTCAATTGCACCTTGTAAGCGTGTAAATGTAAGTCTTTGTGCATAATGTTCATCAACGACGAGCGTGAGAGGTGCAATTATTTGGCACGACGACGAGTTGAAGCGGACGGCTCTTCAGCCACACTATCGCGAACAGCAGTAATATTTTCTCATCCCGATTTGCGAAATTTTTTGTACGATTTTTTCGATTGTACGCACATTTGGACGATTCAATTGACCGACAAAATCACCAAGTGCACGATATGCATTTTGATTTGAACGCCCATTTGCATAATAAGCCTGAATAAATTAAACGCGAGAGAAATGCAGAAAAAAAATTGACGTTTAGGTGTGGTTCACATTCAACATTGGCCCTTGAAATGTAACCACCCTTTAGAATCCGGTGCGTGCGTTGCTGTTGAAATCGACTAAGATCGTATTTGCCGGATTCCAAAGAGCTGCCATAAATGATACATATTACATGTGATAATGGACTGTCAAATGGAACAAAAGTTAAGAGTTCGCCAACTTCATCCATTCTGATGGATTCCACATACAGCCAACATTCGTTAACTCGCTCCCTCTTATTAGGCCGTAGCGAGCTGTCAATTCTTTGACAAGCCCCAGCGACCGCAACGGATTGGATGGGGTTGGGCTTTATGACTGTACTCAATGTCTTCTTGCCATTTAAGCACAGAAACAGGTTCAACTCGTTTCAACTGCGCCTAAATTCCGGCCTCTAAACTTTATGCTGTTGCGTTTCTTACTTACCAGGAGAACCCTATACTCCGGGCTTGACGTTCCGTCCTCGAGCTCGGTTGGAGTAAGGGATTGGCTTTAGTTCAAAGATGAGTTTATGCTTTCGACTTGTAACAGATTGGTCTCAACACCCGCCTACTTTCTCTCCGGCGTCTTAAAGACCTCGTCAACCATCACAAGTCAAAGTAGAGGTCACACGACTCGTCCTTGTGGTGTTTCATCTAGTAAAAGATAGTCCATGTCGGGTCAACTTAGTCAGGCCGTCGCAGGGCGCAGTTTAAATGCCTGCCTCTTGATTTAAGACTGTTGGATCTTATGCTGTGGTGGTTGTGCCAATTGGGTCTGCAAATACCATGCGGTTGCACAAAGCCGGTCTTACATCGGACTAAGCCTGTGGTGCGTTAGAAATTGTTAAAATAACACAAGAATTGCTACGAATGTCCTTAAAGTGCGACATCTCTGCAAGTGGGAACGAGGCGACGTTGTTCACTAGAAATATAGCTAAAACCCATAAATTCGATTCAATTACAAGAAAACAACAACGTGGAGCATCAAAAGCCCAAGCAAGCGATCGACGAACCCGTGGCACACCTAAGAGATGCGATAAACCCTGCTGCACCACGGTCCATTAACACTCATCGTAGTGTAAACAGTTGCCTTCAGGGCTACCGTCCTGCAGTCGAAAATAGTGCGCTCAACTGGTCCCTAACACACATTCCATCACGCTCGCTGCAGAGCATCATTCATTCAAATTAGCAGTCTCGCCTAATCAAATGAGCCGGGGCATCATTAAAAGTCCACTGACCCACGAACAGCACGCCTGTAATCCATCCGCTCCCACCGATCGCACCGGAGACGAGGCGCTGCTGCACTCAATTTACACACAGGTGACGTTTTTATTCTTCCTCCTTCTCCAGAATTTCATAAATTAGACGTGAGCAGCACGGAAGCACGGCGGCGATGGCTCACCAGCAGCGGCATGGACGTGATTGAATCCCGAGTGCGGCCGACGTCGCCCAAGCGAAGGCGCGGTGGCACGCCACAGCACCCAATCCATGGTGCATGGGTAATTTGGAACCGGACCCACTTGTCGCTGCCACTTGTTGTGGCACAGTTGGCCGCCACCCGAGCCGCCGCACCTGTGCTGGCTCCCTCCGGCACCGCTGGACAGTTTTAATTGAGTCATTTGAGCTTCGATTGGGTGTACCCCGAGACACGTGCACCGGTCAGTCTCTGCAGCAGCACGCTCACCCAGACAGAGAGGCATTGATTAATTATCGCAATTACCCGAGAGTGACTTCTGCACTTACACGTCTGGGCCAACTGCATTGTGTTGTGTCTCGACCGGTACGAGCACCGAATGCGCAATTCGATCGGAGTGGGGGAGGCGAACGCAATCCGAGCTGTAATTGATTTGTTGACAGGCGTCCGCATGGCGATAGACGCTCCTAATTGCATTCCCATTGCACAGGTCCCTCCGTGCAATTAGATGGGCTGGGCAGCGTTCAATGGACTCGGAGTCGAAGGGCCGAAGCGGTTTATGGCTGCGTGGCTGAACGGAGAGAATCGGCACATCAAGGCCGGAGCTGGAGAGTGGGAACTGAGTGCAGGGATCCGGGATGTATCCGGATTTATTCCCCGTTTTACGGCACCTTTTATGGCGCTCTGCCGTTTGGCGCTATAAAAATGCAATCTAGCCGAAAGTGTATGCGAGATCTCGTAAATAGTGGTGGTTACTACTCGCACGGCGTGTGTGCAGAGCGGACACCCTTGGCACTATTTTATGTGATTCCGGAGATGAGAAAGCGGCCGTTAGGTGCGCTTGCGATGGCCGGCCGTTAAACTGAGTGGCGAGAGGATATGACAGCCTGTCCTGATGAATTCTCGGTGGCGTAACCCTTCTCACATTTTGACAAAACCACTCAGGGATTCAGGGGTTTTATTTTTACTGCCCTCGCGAGTTTTATGCGAGAAGTAGACAATGTTGAACGAAACACAAAAAAATGTGAGTCATTTGGTGGCGTCATCGAAGCGAACGATTGGTATTCTTTCGGGTTGACTTCTCATTGATTCTCTCAAGAATGGTGCTTTAAGGCCTAAAGCGACTGTTTTCACGATCTGATGAAGTGGGGAGACGACTGCTCATAAACGCTGTCTTCTTTGTCAGGAGTCACTTTTAATTTACGATCATTCACCTCAGCTGACAAACGATGTGAAACAGTTCGTCGAACATTTTGAATATCCGCATTTTATGTGAGATGCCGTGTGACCGTTGGAACAGTTTCTCACACATCTGACACTGCCAGCTGATTTGTCAGCTCTGGGGTTCAGTTGGTGGAGGGCAGGGAAATGTTTCAACCATCACCATAAATTGCCTGCGCTGCCTTGCCAACTCAGCAATCGGTTTCGTTGATCGTATTTCCAGAGGATTCATCGATCGCTGTACGCTTTCACGAACAGGCGCTTCCTTGAATGTGCTGTAGTTGTGGGGAATCATAATTTGGTCGCATTGAAAAAGTTCGAAAAAGATTCACCAGGAACTCACTACATGCCAAGATGTCAGTTGCTTGGTATAAAATCTTTTACAACTGGACGCACGGTCTGCGAAGTAATGTCCGATAGGAATATTTTAACAAATCATACACCAAATGTCCACATCCTTTGGCGTTAGTTAAATTTTACTTGCCCACTAAGCCACTTCGTACTAGACATAACACTGAGTACGGTAGAAATGAACCTGTGGCAGTAGTATAGGTGTCGCAACAGTGGTTAGAAGGCCATGACCTAGCTTCTCAGCAACCACTCGTGTTGTGCGTGCTATTGTTCTCGCACGAGTGAAAAGGGACCTACGACAAGCCACCACAAGGCATATTTCAACCCGACCGCGCCCCTCTGCACACGTCCAATACAGTGAATGAATGGTTTATCGGATAAACCATGGAAAAGGTGCAGTGGCCAAGGGTTCTACCCAAAGGCCCGACCATAATCCAAATAAGAATAAGTGTTCAATCGTGAACAGTCGGGCAGTACAATACCGACCAGCCCCAAGAAGTTTGGCAAAGAGCACAACGGCAATTGGAGACTATTTCAAATAGAGAAATGGCTGAAAAGTACGCCATAATTGGCGTAGAAAATACAGGGCTATGGACCATGAATTTAAAATAAGCCCTATTCTCTAAAGTCCAAAATTGAGTACATGGGACTGGGGTTGGTTTTGTTTGTTCTTTTTCTAAGGGATCTCAGCTATTCGGTTTTTACTCCACGAAATACCTTAAAAACGACAGCTGAAGCAACCTTGCCGATTGTTCCCTACGTCAACTCATGAGACTGTCTGCCCTGAACTGGAGGGGAACATAGGTGGATGAAGCCGACCTTTTTTGTTTTAATTTTTTTTTTGTAATAATACCAATAATAGGGATGGCGCGACAGTTCGTAGAGGGTCAGGGCCTACTGTCTCAGCAATTACAAGTATTGTGCGTGTCATTGTTCTCTCACGAGTGGAAAGGACCAGTTTCATGTTGACTCCGAACAGCAAAGTTTGAGAAGCTTATTCTTTGGGCATTGTCATTGACTCTAAAGAGGTGGGGCCGTGACATTTTTTTGTAGCAAAGGCCAGGGATCGAACCTTCGACGTCGAGGTTGGGGTCGACTTACATACCCACAACGCCACGGGCCACGACTTCTTACAAGGGTAACCAGAGTATTTAACAAAGATTCACGAAATCTAGACTTATCGAAGAGTGGACTGAATTTTAACAAGCCTATTTACGTTATATTCTTAATATTGCACTTAATGTAACAAAAAGTCCAAAATCTGGGTTGTACAGAAGTAGATAAATAAAATCAATAAATCCTTCAAAGCAAAAAAAATTTGGGACAGTGTGAAGCTGTTCAGTTCAGGCCATGATACCGTCCATAGAGTCGAGTTAAATAGCGTTTTGTCTAGTTTTTGCATTTCCTCCAAGCTCGTTGGACTGAAAAGGATGACGATGGAGGTTGCTGCACAATCAAGACTTAATTCCAAAAAACTGTTTTTAGACAAAGCGACGCGCTGCCGTGTGACATCTTTTATATCATCTTGAAGCTTAAACTTGATTCCCAGCACAAGAGGCACGGTATTTCGTAGTCCCTTTGATTTACAGCACACGCGGACTTAGTTGGCACACTCTCAGTCAATGAAGCGTTTTTTGGCATCACATCCGGAAGCGGATGCGGGTCTTGTGGTAAACGTGGGTAAAAAAAGTACATGCTCTTGTCGAGAGGGGATCACGACTCTGCCAGAACTCCTAGCTTTATGTTCGAGATAGTGCAGTTTGGTTTGCTCAGTCGTTGGTTCCGTTTGCGTTGAAGTAATTTGAAATCGTAGAGTATGGACACATTAGCTCTCGCCCGAAGATCATTTGACTCAGAACCCGTGGGATAAAGCAACAGAGGACGGTCACACACCAGGTGGATGACTTAGGCACGCTTGGAAGGTGCTGGCGAAAACACATGCTGGCGGGAGAGGCAAATCGGGTGTGATCCATGTCTACCTCTGACTGCATCGCCAGAAGAAGAGAAGCAGTCCAAATCGAATCGACGCAACTCATTCTTTGACGAGAAGGTAGTGTCTGTGGCATAAGACTAACTGGGATAGATTCGGTGATCTGCTTGCATGAGTTCTTTTCCTCCGGAAGTACCTCCAAGGCCAAATTATGTGACTCGAGGTATCGCACTTCTTGCTTGAGACATCCGCACTTTTCCCACTCCATGATTTATGCCGCCATCAATTCGATCGATTGGACAGCAACACGGTTGCTGGTTTATATTTCTTCACAAAGTGCTTTTTTTTTTCAGTTACACCCGTTCAGCTGACTGAGGTCCTACACCAGCTTTGTTCCTCATTCAAGGCGTGGTCTTCTCTTAGCGCTTTGTCTTTCGGGATGGGATTCGAAGACTTCTCTCGAAAGGACTTAGAATCTCTTCGTCTGCCTTAGTGATCATGCTTCGGCGCCATGTGAATCCAAATTAGAAAGTGTATAAAACAAAGATGAGCATTATACCAAAATCTTTGATTGCAGTTAAAACCCCAGAGGGACTGTAACTCAACCCTGTGTGCAGTCATCGGTAAACCATTCAGAATGTTTGCGTAGTCTTGACGTACAGGACTTATATTGTCTCTCTCATCAATGTACTTTTAGCAGCCAAACTTTTGTATAAATTTACCCAAAGGCGCTACGTAAACTCAAAAAAGGGAAATCCTTTATGTCCCTCATGCCTGCCTGTAGCGCGTGGCTATCATCAATCCTTTCAACAGTGTCATAGCATCAGTATGTAGGCAGCCACTTGCTGTGTTTGTTCGTGTGACCTAAGTGACTACCTTATGGTACATCATTGCATTAAATTGTCATTGAGTCTAAACGACCACAAATTGAAGGAATTAACTCCACATTGGCCCAAAGGCAGACTGAATTTCTGATCATACGTCAAAAAAATTAAAAATTGTGTCCTATCCTTCTAAAAACAGCTGTCAGCTCCTCATGCTAGGGCCGTTTTTGTGGCGGTTCATTTTACTCAGCAAGCACTACGTTTCCTAATTGCGTCTGACGAGCTCACCTTGCTGTGTCACGTTGCCCCTACCAGAAGTTTTCAAAAATCTGAACCCGCCACGCAGCAGGCTTACTTGCAAACCTCTGCACTTGTGAAGCCGGGGAAACAACACTTGCCACAGTCCTCGTAACGCGAGGTCATGCGAAATTCACTCGGTCTGTTTTTCATTAACAAGCCCCCATAAACGCCCATTGCTTGTACAAGACTTAACGATCGAGTTACGAATTTATTTGCATGCCTTCGTGCAGAGCAGGGAAATATTAGTTCGTGACTCATCGCATTTAATGTGCCCCACTTTCGCCGTTAATTGCAGGCGTTTTGTCCCAAATACAATGGTTTATGACCGCAGTTTAATCGAGCAAGGCCACAGGCGCCATGGTCGTAACTAACCGCGTAGATAATTTCAAATCTGTGGTCATGCTCGTATGTCATCCCCCCGTCTGTGGGGAACCCAAAAAAAAGAACGCAATAAAATGCTTATGTGACCACAACTTCAATTAACATCACTAAACCAAACCGAACCGAACCGACTAGCAGGCCACGGCAGAAACGAAACAACAACCAGCAACGACGAACCGCCACGAATTGCCAATTAAAGCGAGATAACATCGTTCAGTGCTTATTAAAACAACATCCGGCACAGCGCACAGACTATCGGGCTTTCAAAGGATTACCAAGTGATGTTTATTTTATCCCCTTGAATTCTAATCTCGAATGTGTTCAGCCCGTGCCGTGCGAGTGTCCATGCACATTCATCACACTCACACAAAACGGGGGAAAAAAGGACGACGCAAACGTAAGCAGGACGAATGTTCGGCCGGTCGGGGGGGAGGGACAGTCAAACAGAAAAAAACACATAACTTCCAGCTCACTAACTCAGACAAAGGATAACGATGACGGTGACGCCGTTGAGGACGTTATTCGTGTGCTCGGGATTAGGTTCACGTGAAAAGGATGCCCCGGAGTGGGAGGAGGAGGGGGCCTGGGCAATGGGACGTTCTGTATCTGGTCTGTTATTCTTAACAAATACTGCGGAAGGCGTAAGCTTCTTATGAGCTCAAGTGCTGCTGTCGACCTTTCTCGTTCTTTCTCTGCGTCAAGTGCAAGTCCAGTGACCTTTAAACGGAGCCCATGTGTGTGCACTGCATGCGAGCCGGCGTGTGGAATCATCCTTCGGTCGCTTTATTTGCTGTTTTTGTTTGCATCTGTGCAATGGGCGAAATGTAGGAATAAACACGGCTTAAGATGGAATGTTTCATCATGGCGGCCGGCGGGGGTGAGAATCCATCTGAAATTATACACTCTGTGATGCAAGACACTTGGCAGGCGGACAGTTGGCAGTTGGCAGTTGGTAGCGTGGTTATCTGACAAGAGATATGCGGGAGGAATCAGCTGAGGATTTAGGAAGTCGGTGCGTAAAGGTGAACAATGACCTGTGATTGTGAGGGAAATCCCTCATGTGTGGAGGGCGGTGCTCCATTCCGACGCATGCTACATGGATGGTTCATATCGACCTGTACGCCTGGATTTTGAATAACATCAGCAAATTGAATTTTTATGGCAACGGTTGGAAGGACAGAGTTGTTGAAATTTGACTCTCGGTTGTAATTTCGTGTAATTACTGTCCGCGACTACCTTTATAAGGCTCCTGGCTTCAGCATTGCGACTGCGATATGCACCCAATTAAACGAGTAATCCTATATCTATTATTTGGGGTCTACTTGATCGCAAACTATCCAATCAATCGAATTTAGCGGATGGTAAAGGCAGTCAACTACATTGGCGGCAGACAATGCTTTTTTATTGATTATCCTCACATGGAGGCCCGTGGCGTTGTGTCTATGTGCGTCGACCCCATCCCCGACGTCGTAGATTTGAATCCCGGTCTGTGCGCCACAAATAATTTCCACGGCCCCACGTCTTTCGAGTCGCTGACAATGCTCAAAGAGTATTTCCTGTCTAGAAAAAGTTTCTCAAACTTGGCCGTTCGGAGTCAACTTAAAACTGTAGGTCCCTTTCCACTCGTGTGAGAACATCAGTATGCACAAGGTTGGTTGCCGAGAAGCTAGGCCCTGGCCCTCTACGGGCTGTAGCGCCACCCATATTATTATTGTATTATCTGCTGACTTTTCTATTTAAACAAACCTGGTCCTATAGCCAACCTACTGACCCCAACTCTAGCCTTTGGCCAACACTATAGGTTTTTTAGTGTCTTAATGGACATAGTGAATATTTATTGGAAAGGTAATTAAGCGTAGATATTCACAATGCCAGAACGTTGAGTAGAACCTTGGTAGCAGGTCTCTTGTGATCCCTTTGAAACCCTTTCTCTCTGTGGCCAGCTTCTTGTGATGAGCTTCGGTTTGTTTCTAGTTCGCTGAATTTTTGTCTGAGGACATGATCTACTACAGCTCTGAGGCTGTTCCGATGGTCAGCTCCTAGGAGTTGACCATGTCATTGCTTTCAAACCGCGTGTTGTCAGGTGTCTAGCCCCAATTCCTAAGCCGCTGGATGGCGCCCGGCTCTTAAATCTGGACCAGTAATGCCGTTGGGATCAAATTAACTCTAAGTTGTCGACCCTGACTATGGGTATCACAATAACCTAGCCCTTCCCACATGAGCTTGGACTTAACGATCTAGGAGTATATGGCTCGACTGTCCGACATTATTGCGATGTCACAATTGGTGTGGTTTCTGCCAAGCTTGATTAGAGCACATTTGTCTAAGGCATGGATTTCACCTAGAAGGGAGCCGGTGCAGCATCTGTTCTTGATCGTTAAAGTTCGCGTAAGCGCTACGAACAGAAGAGACACCACTTGCAGTTTTGACATTCCTGCCAAACTCGTTAGGTTGTGGAGGATGACGATAGAAAACTCTCGTTGCTCCATCAAGGTCGGTAACGAACTCATCGAGACCTACAATGTCAAATCAGGCTTAAGGCAAGTCGACACGCTGTCATGTGACTTCTTCTATATCATACTTGAGAAGATCGTGCGAAACTCAAACGTAAACATTTGAGGCATGATCTTCTGCCTGCTAGCGCGGACGACATTGACGTCATTGGAGGAACACAGCGAGCCGTCAATGAGGTGTTTGGTGGCATTGAAGCGGAAGCGGCAAATATGGCTCAAGCGGTAAACCAGGGCAAAACAATGTACATGCTGTCATCACGGAAGAACGCACAACATCGACGTCTCGGGTAGTAAATATGGGCATCATAATGGGCAGCAAAAACTTTGAGGTAGTCAAGGACCTCGTCTACCTCGCCTCTGGAGTAAATTGGGACAACAACACCAATACCGAGATCAAGCGCAGAATTACTCTTGCCAATCACTGCTTCTTTGGGCTCAAGTGGCAATTGTGTAACAGAGCCATCTCTAGAAACTCAAAGCTGACTTTGTATGACATTCCGATCATCATACTCAGGAGACATGGATGCTATTGAAAGCGTATGAAGAAGCTCTTGGTTGTTTTGAGAGAAAAGTTCTGAGTGCGATCTTTGGTCCTGTTTGCGTTGGTGGCGTCTGAACGACAAGATTCAACCACGATCTGTACGGTCTGTACAGCGGCATGCACCTAGTTAAGCGTCTTCGGATCCAACTTGGTCATGTAGAGCGGGTGGCATCAAAGCTCCGGCCCGAAGAGTCTTCGATATCGAGCCATAGGAACAGTGCAACAGAGGATGTCCTCGAACGAGTGGAATGGGACCTCAACCAACTTGGTGTGCCGGCAAAAGATCGTGCTGGCTGGAGATGCTTGTTGATTGGAGCCGAGCTCCACCCCGAAGACTTACAAGGTCTGACTTTGTTGTAATTGACTGAATAATAGTTTAAATATCTGGCGGGCGTATAAATATGTCAATATGACAGCACTCGAATGAGCCAATTTCGCTGGATTGAATTAAATATATATTCTTTCCGCAGGTCGGCAGGTCCTACACACGAAATTTCTCGCCCGGCAGGCACGTATATCATCAGAACTCTCCACTTCAGTATGCATTCCAAAATTACTAAGTGCGCATTGGTGACGACTAGCAAAGCTTTCCTGTCTCGCATAAGCACAAATTCGAATGTTCACAAATTTGGAACATTTTTTAAAAACCTATTAACACCAATTATTTAATTCAAATGCAGGATTAAAGTGGTTTCTGGCTTTCAAAAACGGTATAGTACTTCATGGTCAGTGTTGCCGTTGCTTTTTACTCATTTTTTTTTTAATTTTAAATATTTTCTAACTAAAACTGCTCCTTACTCCTGAACGGACACCGTGGTAAAAATATTCTTGTTTTGAACTGCTCTACCAAAAACAGTCATCACTTCCCTGAGGAGTCTTTGGCGTCGATCGCAGTGATCGCATTTGGTAAACAGTGAATTGACCAGGGGCCCTGTTGGAGTGAGGAACTCGCGTACTGGCTGAAACCGCGTACTGGTGTCTGTTACCAACAACAAGCCCTGCCTTCTCTCATTGTAGGCGCCGCCGTAATTGACATATTTTTGCCCGACCGAGGTACCTCCTGAAAGGCGATGGCATCTGGCTTGTAGGCTTCCTTGCAGTTCGGTCAGTTCTCCAGAGTTTCTTAAACGACTCCACATTCCATGTTCATAACCGAAAATCGTTACTGATGGTCAGCAGCATTACTGCCATCATCTATAGTCCGCGTGACGTAGAGGTAACCTAGAGAGCGCCACGAGGCTCCCACTGTGATGCGGCCTTTCCATGATTATTTGCCAAGCATGACGCCACAAGCCCAGTTTACACGTAATTTGCCATAACAAACCTAATGGCAAAAAGCAAAAAGTCATCTCCTGTGGGAGCAACCAAAAAAAGGCACACTCCTCTCAGAAATTTCCAACTGGCAACACTCGGCGGACAGCAAGTACCATTAACTCAGCCGAAGACCAAGACAGTGGACTCGCAAGTCATCCCTGGCACTAACCCTCTTGTTTTGGGGTGCAACAAACTTCACGCAGAAGTGGGCAATCAAAGATTCAAAGCCACAGATACGATGCACACGCGGGCACACACGTCTCCCCCCCCACACACACAGAAAAGACGTTTATAGAAATCCAAGAAGCATTTCGCATTTCAAATGAATTAGTCTCCTCTCGAGCGGCTTGTTGACACAAGATGAATTGAAAGAGCGACCAAACCGAACTTCGTTGACCCGCAGGCAAATGGACTCGGGAGTCGGCGAACGAAGCGCTGCACCCCGGATGTGGAGGGTGAACGAGGACGTTTGAATGTCTTTCAATTGTTTTCGCCGCCGGAACCAACAGAAGATGGGAAAAAAAACCCCGACCAAGCGGCAAGCACAGACATTTGGCCAACAAAACGGCACAAAGAGTTGGAATTACCTGAACTTTCGATGAGGCGCCGTGCGCGGTGTGCCCGGGGCTTGGTGGACGGAAAGCCACCTTGAGCTGATTGAAAAATAACAGAACAATCTCGATTCCTTGCCGGAACTACTTTATTCCGCATCTCTGCCACGGCGGGACGTACAAGGACATGCGTAGAAATCTCCGCATACGTGCATCTGGGACTTTAATCAATTTTAGATTTTCAATCTGCCAAAAAGGCTCCCAATGGAGCGTGAGTTGATGCTGCTACTGCTGCTGTGCGGTGCGGTGCTGCTGGATCGTGGGAAGGTATTCCGTTGACTTACACGTTTGCTCGGGTATCGCTTTGATGGCTCGTCGTGCGCCATCGCTGGGTGGGTGGTAACGACGTCCTCCGACTGATGTGTGTGTGTGTGTGTGCGTTTGAAGCAATCCTATTACCTTGAGCAACTCCCCGGCCCCCGGTCGTCTTCTCGGCATTTTTGTTGCCTTCTTTCTGTTCCACTTCAGCAAGCTGGAGAGGATAATTAATTTCTTAAGTCGAAAAAGGGACCAAGTACCTCCCAAGCCTCTGCGGTTCGGTATCAAAGTAATCAAATTGAAATGTTTGGTCAAAGAGCGTAAACGAACGGAAACATTGTTGTGGATGCCGCAACGAGTTACTTAGGCAAAGGATTTCAAGAGCTAGCCCCACCGCCCGTCCTCGGCGTGCTCTTCAGAGTTTTGCGGTGAGATGGAGTAGAAGGCATCACACAGTCCAGCCAGCTGATTGCCCCGATGGGGGCGGACATTAACTGTTTGCATGCTCAATCCGGTAACTGGCTGCTGTCATGAAGTAGTCTTCGATTCGGTCTATTGTCCGTTTGCCGACGTGGCAGTGGATTGAGTTGGATCGATTTGAGAGGATGTTTATTGAATGAGTCGCAGTGGCTGGGGAGCTATTAATTCGGCGTCTTATTGCCCAATGGTAGGGGGTACGAGTAGGCCAGGAAGTGCGTGCGATTCTGTCTGAGGAGACAAAGACTACTTGGCAGGTTCACACTCAGGGGACGTGTTTGTTTGAAGATGCCAAGATAGCCCAGTCGACTTTCGGCCTGAGTCTCAGGATGCCACCGGGCAAACAAAATTTTATTATTTCTGGCTCTGGGCAGCGTCACCCCTTACAAATTCAAACTTGGACTAAATTACTAGGACTTCCTGAAATACTATCGTGCATCGTAGAGATGTGCAAGGTTTACCACTGGTCTTTTCGGATTACCGCGCTGGAACGCACTGCTGTCGGATGGTGCAGACGTTGTGTCTGCGATTTTGTGCGCTGGGAACGGATGAGGTGTCATTTGAAGCAGTTGTTTGTTCATCTTTTGAATTCTGGAGCGGAAACACTTTCGCGGTGTTAACTTATAAAAAAAACTTAACTCCATGTGTCAGGGTCCGTCGTAGACCTCAGTCGTACATTAAGTTCGACAGGAGAGGTCAAAGAACTGAACCCTGTGGTACGCCTGCCGAAACGTCGTCATATTTGATACCATCATCAGTCGGGTACCTGCGCTTTGAATCGGACGATCATCTTCTTCAAATATTGTGGTGTTCTCACCCTATTCAAGGCTCTCATGATGCAGGACCAGTTAAGCACACCTACACACAACACAGCAGCTGCTCGTGAATGAAGTTTCACACTCTCGGGCACAGCGGCCACCACTCTCGGGCACACCGTACAACTACGGGGACCATGAATGTTGTCCACTAGCATACCAGTCTCACGAACTGTTTGCACAGACAGCAGTCGCGGTGGTTGCCTCATTTCTACCAAAAGTTGGTTCCAAAGAGCGTGCTGATTGGGCTTCACAGCACTCACTTTTTCAACGTACTTGAAGTGTAATGCGGCTGATTTCCTTCCACGGAGCCATTATACTGACTTTGTATTGTTTGATGGAGAAATTGCTTTAAACATTCACATCCTGTCATCATAATAGTTATTTTGTATATTTTGGAACACTCCACAGGGCATTTAGAATGATGCCGTACGTACGTCTGACTCACGCCCCCTGTTGTAAACCAGCCACATTCAACTTAATTTTTGGTGTTCTCTTCTCTTTCAGGACGACCTACCGGGACAGGCACTGCTGGACGTCGTCTTTGCCAGACTGAATCTAATCGAAACCGCCTACTTCGGCATCAGATACATCGACGATGAAAATCAAACGGTAAGCTGAAAAACCTATCAATCCCAATCCATGTCCATCCAGACGGCCGTTTCCTTTTTTCCCCATTTTTTCCCAATCGGGTTTGGATTTCACGAAACCGCCTCCGCCTGGAGGTGGCGTTTCATTTGCGAGACCCACTCGATTGTTGTTAATGCTTTTTTTTCATTTGCTTATTTTGCATTGCAGCACTGGCTGGATCCGGCATCGAGGCTGTCGCGGCAATTGAAGCCAAAGTCGGATCCTTTTGACTTGTATTTCGGAGTGAAATTCTATGCAGCCGATCCTTGTAAATTGCTCGAGGAAATAACAAGGTACGAAGGCAGTATTGTTTGATGCTGCTTGTTTTGAGTTGATTTTTAGGTTTTTTTTTGAGGATACAGTGAATGCATCGTTACGGTTGGAGTGTGCTTAATGATTGCGATGGAATGCAATTTTCCCGTGATGTGAGGCAATATCGGGGCCTATGGCATTTTCGGAATGAAATGTAATGCGGTTGGTCATTGTGCATCCTTACGTGAATTGCTGCTGTTAATTTGAATTGCGTGGTCCTTAGTGACATAAGCCTCTATCCAACGCTTGAGATGACCGCGCCGTGTATGCATAACCTGCTTTCTATGGTCTGCTTGATCCAGTGGACCTTGGCCCACTAAACGAAATGAAATGGCGTCAATCAGCGTGCTGCACTCTTCAGGTTTGTCCATTTCACAGTCGAGGAGGTCAAAATTATTACTTCCGTGTACAAAAAAAGTCTTGCTTGGAAAACTTCGGGACACCCTACATTTAGCAAATTGGCGTCTAACTCTAGTAACTGACACATTATTCTTCACTAGGAGACACAGCGTCCCTAGCTTTAGAGACATGAAAACCACTACTCTGCCGATATCCAATCAGCTCAAGTTTCTTGGTATAACCTTCGACAGAAAAAAAATACCTGAAAGCCCAACATCGAAGAACGAACCAAATATACATACACTGCCTCATGTGCTTTGGAACAAGGGAAGCTCTAAACAACATCTTCATCGTCACTAAACATGATTCCACACCTGCTTTCAATTAGCCCATTTGCAGAAGGCATTGCGGCTAAGGCGGCACTAAGGGTAAGGGAATTCAAAAATGTTTAATTTAGAACTTTGCCTTTTCTGCGTTAGCGTTAGCCCTCCGCACAACCCCAAGAGAATCGCTGCATGCATTGGATTCCAGGGTGTGCCGCTGTGAGGCTGCATGTCAACTTAGAGTACTTTTACACGAGCTAATTTGTGGAAGTGGGACATAGAAAAAGCTTCACCTCCCTTGCCTAAAAGATTGAAAAGCTTGCTGTCCGATTTAGCTCGTGTAAAAGTACTCTTAGTCTTTGCATCAAGAAGAATCGTTGCTGGCATGCCGATCAGTTGAGAGTGATCAACAACTTTGCCCTGTGATCACAGACCCTGCCTCCCAACAGTTCATAACCTCTTTCTACCATATTTTCGCCATTATAAGTCCGACTAGAGAACACTGGTCAGAACCCACAGCAGATTCGAAGTAAGAAGGGATTCCATGTATTGCAAGATGTGAAAACCTCGTTCAAACTGGACGAAAGAAGCAATATCTCTCGGGTGGCCACCCAGAAAGCTGCGAAATGTCTGATAAGCAGCGGGAACCGCACGCGCATAAATATCAATGTTGATAGCCATGCGGCGCTGAAGGCACTTAGAAGTAGCACAATAAAGTCCAAAACGATAGACAATTACTTCAACGCACTGCAGTCCCTCTGTAGTAACAACACAGTGGGTACCTTAGCATATGGGAATCCAGGGAAATGGAACAGCTGACGAACTGGCTAAGAGTGGCGTAAGCTTACTAAAACAGGCCAGTGCCTCGTGCCCTCAGACTAGGCCTGATTGCCGCAGATAGATGCAGACACATGCTTGAAACTCCGGAGCATTCTTCTCCGTTTCTTGCCAGTCTTAGCTAAAACAGGTTACTCTTCTAATGGTTGGTCAATCACTAAGTGATCTAGGCGCCGTAAAATCACAAAATCTCATAAACCATTGAAATTCCGCCTTAATAAGGCTACAGTGGACTTCAACAAGGCTAACTCTGCTTCGTGGTAGTACTATGGACGAGTAGATCTATGGCAGGATGAGGCGCAACGCCCTTACCTAACGTAAACAAATACCCTCCTTTTTTTCCAAAGCAAAATGAACCAGTTGAGCCCCATTTGGTCTGGATTACCCGATCGCTTAGTAGCTCTGCTATGCATCTGAGTTGTGCACAGTGCGCCGAATATTTCATATTTGGTAACATGACAAAATTGTGCTTCAAAGTCAAAGAATGCATTAAATCGTGGTGAATTAATCTCAACTACGTATCGTCACACTCTGTTGAATGTCCAAGGAATCGAAAGTGTATTCCAACAGGGTTGCGTCTAGTGGCCGCTTCTTTTTTTTATGATAATTGTTATACAGGCATCGATCGCGTCGATCGATTCACTCAGGATTTTAGTGCCCGAACGATCTGCCTTCATGGGCTTATCCAGAAAAAACTAAAGATTGAACGTGAACTATCTCATTTGCGATATCAAGCGGAGGACAATCCTTGCCAACCACTGTTTTCTTGAACTCAATAGTCAATTGCTGAAGAGAATCCTCTCTCGCAAGGTCAAACTTCATAACTCACACAGGACATTGATCATACCACTCCCGGCCCTCGGCACAGAGCGATGAAAAATCCCTTGTGTGGACCAAAATGTGGGAGAGGAAAGCTCTACGATATACGGATGGATGGAGCAGTTGGTTGGATGCCTGCCCTTAGTCAATGGGAACTCCGGTTCGAATCCAAGTAAATGTGCTTTATCCGGTTTTTAAATCAGGTCCAGGCACTAAAACTGGGTTTGCCGATCAGTCACACGATTACTGGACCAACGTGGCGAGCTCACCTAACATTGATTCTGTCTGCGTTGACATCATCTTGAGAGGCATATTCACTCAAAAACACAAGTGAGAAGGACATCAACCAACTCTACGATGCAATTGAAACAAAAGGAATCTCTTAGCGAAAAAAAAACTCGAATGATATTTGCTGCTGTTTGCGTTGATGGCATCTGGAGAAGATTTTTAATTTGGTTGCTGTCTAGACCATATCATGTAAGGAGCACGAATGCCCAGCTTCAAAGTGCACGCTTAAAGACTGGCTTACACTTCAGTTGAGCAATTTATTCGGTTTTAACGAACCTTCAACGAGTTGAATTTGTAGTTTGAGTCAAACAAAGCCACGCTATCGGTAAGCCCTAAGTTCTGACAATCAGCCATGATTCCGAGGGACAGTTATAAGAAAAGATCAAAAACTTGAGTTCTGTTTTAGGCTTAGCTTTGGCATAAGGGTTGTTCGGTAGCCACTAACTGGTTTGTAATAAGTCTGATACCTGTGTTGATGATCGTCCATTACTACGCCTTACGGGGGTTCAATTTTTAGTCATATTGGCTTGGCTGTCTATCAGTCTTGTCTCTCGAGGCTGATGGTGAAATATCCGCAGAGACGTGTGATTCGAAATAAGTTGCTCACAGAATTTATTTCTCATCGATTCGAGGGCTTGCGGATGTAGCATGTGGTTTAACATGCCGCCCAGGCGCAGTTCTTCTTCTTCATTGAATGACAGCGGGTCTCGGTCGTCTTTGAAATGGCAATGATTCCGTGGGACCGCATCCAAAAACTATACTCGCGAGTGCTCTAGCAGCTCTGGTGTTGCATGGTGCAGCTAATTAAACTAGAAATGACCTTTGCCACTGGAGGCGATAAATACTGCCACCAACTTAAGTCCATTCACGGGGAATTAGATGCTGTGGCAGGAAAATCGTGTAAATCGATGACAAAATGACAGTCCGAACTAGGCTTGACTTTGACATATGCCAACAGACACGTGCCAGCTGTCAAAAAATAGAACACGGACAACAGAAAGGTGGCGCTGGTAACCAAACGAGGTCTTGGCTGCCGTGACGTAGAGAGTAGGTGGGTCGACTTCTCCCAGAATTTGCAATCTCGCAAGGTTCATTCAGGAGATTCCATCGACAGGCAAGGAACTTTGCTGATTGTTCAAATTTGCCCTTGTCAGATCACTGACTATGCTTAAGATGCTTCAGTCTAGAAAAACGTTTTCAAACTGTTACTGCCTGCCACTTGCACTCTCGTTCTAGAAGAACAATTCCTCAAGAAGCTGCTTGATTCAGAAGTAACATCTCCCAATCGAACTTAGAGTGGCGACGCAGTGAATATTCTGTTCCTTTTTTTATAGTTAGCATCAATGGATGTGGAATGGCCGGATGACCCTAGTAACCCGTCCTGCTAGCATCAACGATTTGGAGCGATAGCATTCTGTTCCTTACGCCAACGCACTAAACCACGAAACGCCCAATCGTCTTCATATCATCTGCGTTCTTACTCGCGGCGGGAGTCCCAGCCAGCTTTAGACAGACGTTGAGATTTGAATTTTCAACGACCAAGCTGCAAGGTTCCCCGGAGATTTAATTTCACCGATTCCACTCTATTCCGTGGTCTCTACCCTTTGATTTACAAAGAAACCCTTCCAGGAAATATTTCATTGCCATAGACGATCCAACAAAACTCACCTTCCACACACCCGGCCCTTCCGACTCACTGCCCCACAGCACATATTTGAGTTTCTCTCCATCACCTCCCAAGCCAAACAAAACAATTAGTCTGCGCAAATATGTAATTCGTGCACCTTTCATGTCCGTCCCTTGCATCCTCTGGCGCTGTAACGCCGAAAAATATGCCGAACCGACAGAAATACATTTTCCATCGCCAAACTGCGCCACGGTCGGTCTGTCCGTCAAATAGTTATGTACTCTGCAACGAGTGTGGTGTGCAACCCTAATCGCCCAGACGCACCACATCGTCGGCGTGTCACTCCCACCGGCGCGGCGGGCGTATCCTTGTTCAACGCCGCGCCACGCAAAGTCAAACAATCGACACGAAAATATCTTATTATTGGCTTTACAAACCCGGTGCACACTTTCGGCGAGAGGTGCATCCTCGGATGCCTTTGTGACGACGCCGGACAAATATTGACGCACCACTCTCTAAGTGAATACAAACAGGGAACTCTAATTGAAATCGCAATCATGCCACCTCCGTCGCATTCCACCGGGAGCTCGCGGAGCGGCCTCGCCGTGTAAGCACGCTGGGGGTGGCCTCACGAACGGTGTGCACTCCAACCGGCTGATTATGTATTTGAACTGTTCCGATAAATGTGTACTGATTTGCTTGTGTGTTTATTTTCAGGTACCAGATATTCCTGCAGGTCAAACAGGATGTTCTTCAGGGCAGGCTACCGGTGTCGTTCGAGTTGGCCGCCGAGCTGGGAGCGTTCGTCGTGCAGTGTAAGTAGAGGAGGAATGTGCGCTCGCCCGGGTGCATGTTGCGTTGGTGCGAGGATGTCGGATAATCGGGGGCAAGCTTCGGTGCTGCTTCGTACACAATGAATGTACCCAACTGCGACCGAGTGCGGTTCGTGTGATGTGAAATAATGCTTCGTGGTCCTTTCGAGCATCGTGGCGCAAAATTAAAACAAAACAAAAAACAAAGGAATGGAAAACTTCCCGGAACTGGTTGCTTCAGCGAGTCCGCGTTTAAGGATTCCACTTGACCTATTTCATTGAATCGCACTGCACGGACTGAAGCGAGTTCGTGTGCAACGGACTCTTTGTTACTGCCTTTCTGGAGTGCTGCACTCGAGGGCAGTGCTCTCAAACTTATCGATACAGAAAGCCGTCGTTAATTAGGTCTTGGGAAGCATGCGAGGACGGGTGTAGGGCAAAAATATATTATGTCGGTTGCACATCTCGTTTTGTTGGAGTAGCAATTCAAAGTTGAATTGCGTCGGAGTTTGTTCGAAAGTTTAAGCAGCCACGCAGTGCAGAGGAAAGGTAATCCCAGAATCGGTAAACAAAACAAAACTTTCGCCTGGTCTAAGCATATTGTTTTGCATTTTGCGGAAAACTGAAGCAGAATTCTGGTGGCTTTCTGATCACTTTGACCTGAAAACTATGAAATTGGGATGCTTATTCGGTTGGAAGCGGGTCAGAAATGAGAGCTGAAACGGAAAGTGGGAAAGTTAGCGGGAGCGGCGCAAGGGCCCAGCTAAAGTGGTGAAAAGAACAACAAAATTAGGCCCTAAATCAGTTCCTTGAAGGTTTTCGTTAAGAAAAATGAATTCTTTCGAGATCCGTCATTATTTCTTTAAAAAATAATTAAAAAAGCCCCAGATGGGTCGTCATAAAAATAATCAATAATCGTTGGAACACATTCGTCCTTTCAACAAAACTCCATTTGCCAAGCCCCCAATCGCTTCTGGAAACTTAAAATTCAACACCGATTGTCATTTTCGCATGTACAGAGTGATAGGAACTTGAGTGAGAAAAATTGAACGAAACTTAACGAGATTGAGCGAATTGACTATAACGGTCACAGTTTATCATCTCCCCAGAATGTACATGAGTATATACATATTTCTGTTGCTCATAAGCGGGCTTGTAATTCACTTTTTATTGAGCGAAGACCCTTGTATAGCACTTAAATACGTTCTTAGCTTTGAAATGTATAAATTGATAGTGAGATTTGTTTTTTTCTATTTATTAACTATCTGCATACGGTGGCCCGTGCCGTTGAGGGTATGTGCGTCGATCCCAACCTAAACGTCGTAGGTTAGATCCCTGGTCTGTTCGGCAAAAATAACTTTCACGGCCCCACCACTTTCGAGTCATTGGCAATGCTCAAAGAGTACATCTTTCTTGAAAAAGCTTCTCAAACTTTGCCGTTCGGAGTCGGCGTAAAACTGTACGTCCTTGCACTCGTGAGAGAATAATAGCACGCACAACATGAATGGTTATTATATATAACCAGGTTAGAATGCTTAGGGCTTGGACTGTTTGCGACGAAGGATAAGTCTTAAAAGAACTTTGTTCAGAAATGATGACGGATTAGTTTGCCTTAAGTTCTTATGATGGAGACAAATCTAATAGATAGAGGGATATATCAGAGAGCCTTTTTGCAGTAGGAACCTAGACAATTTTATACTCTGCTGGATGATTGTGGCTTTCAGTTTGGTCGGTCACCAACGCAGTGTTAGGACTTCGAGGCAGACATGCCAAATTTATTGATTTAAAAAAAAATAAAGTGGGTGCGCTCCTAAGCCACCGCAGGATTATAGTCAGTAACGTCTTAGAGATTATCACAGGTTCTCAGGCCTCCCACGCTTGAAGAAAGGGAGTTCGTTGTAACGACTTCTGCAGAAGCGGCAATGGTGAGAAACAGTCCTCCCAAGAAAAATTATTTTATTTATTTCATATACCGAGCTTAGCTCTGCGAGATTAAAGAAATAATGTATAAGTTAAAAAGAGAAAATGTAGGATCGATCCAAATCCAAAATTTGTGCTTAAAGCTGATCTTTCCTTGAAGGAATCTTAGCCACATTCTCGACTACTGGAATTTCTGTCTCTAAATCTTAACCACTTGCTACTAAGCATTCTTCAATTGAAACCACATTATCACAAATTTCTAGATCGGTTAAACATCCGAAACATTCTAATTCATTATTGGAATCCAAAAAGTCGTCAAATTCTCCTTCTTTTGAGAACACACAAATCTCTCGGGATATTTCTTCATTTCCAACGACTTCATCTCATACAAAAAGAGCTTTTTTAAAACATATTTTATTGTTCGGAAGAGGAGCCACCAGAAACGCTTGGTAATTTCCAATGCATCTTAAACATATATTAATTCCAAGAAATTTGACAAAGTTTGTTCATTTATTCGAGTGCCAAGAGTCCTAGCCTGAGCAATTGTTGCCTTCCTTCACTGCTTTCAGAGCAACCTGTCTCACATCCATGATGACCCGGTCTCTGTACCGGTGGTTCGGTCTTCCTCTCATTCTCGAATCAGGAAGTTCGAGTTCAAAGACTCTTAGCTGGGGCATTTGTGTCCATTCGCTCTTTGTGGCCGAGTTAGTGCTGTCGACTGATCTTTGTCTTCCAGAACGCATCCACATCCTGGTACAGGTGGTAGAGCTCGCGGTTGCGCCTTCTTCTCCATTCACCTTCCTCGCAAACTGGACCAAATATCTGACGTAGAAATTTTCACTCGAAGGAAAGAAGAATCAGCTCAGCAGTTTTGCTTAGTGCCCAGCTTTCAGCTCCATACTGACACTGGACTGCCAAAATAAGAGTCCCAGGAGGTCTCAGGAGGTTGTTTTGACAGTAATGTCGGTTGTCGGGGGTGGTTCCACGTCGGATTTCCACTGTGATGTCATAGGTGGAGTTAACGTCTGTCCCGAGATAGACCTTAAAATTCTAGCTCTCGATAAGATGGTTCTTCCGAGGTGTGGTGTGCTTTGGAACGTTTCTTGGTCGACAGCTAATATTTTGATTTGTCTTTAAGACCAGCACGTTTGGCCTCTTCTTCTTGGGAACACGGAACGATGTGGATGTCACTTGCACATCCCATCAGCCTTCCGTGTTGACTTTTGTTCGCCGCGCTATTTTCATGAGTTCCAAAGTGAAGAAGTCACACGACAACGATTCTTCTCTTGCCGACAACCGAAACCGGTGCGGGTTTCAAAGAGCACAGAGGTTCTCTAGCCGGACTACGCGGTGCATCGCGTATGTCTACACAGGATCTGTTTTGTCAGGATCCTGAATTCGATCAATCAGTCAAACAGTTCCATGCGATGAATGCTGTCGTATGCGGCGACAGACACCAATCGATAAGAGGTGGTGAGCATCGATTTGAACACTCGCTGGTCTCCAGAATTTGCCAAAGTGTGAAGATTTGGTCTCTAGCCGGCGTGGAAGACGCTAGCAAGCACCGATTTGTTTACACAGTACGCTAGATATGATATGTTGTGTGACGTTGAGGAGTAATGGTTTTGCAAGAGGTTCGATCGCTTTTTGTGGTACGAAGCATATTGAGGTTATATTCCAGTCGTTTGGCATGCCTTCGTTCTCCCAAATTCGGCGGATGATCTGACGCACGCTCCCTACAAGAAAATTGCCACCAGCTTTGAACAATTTTGATAGCAGGCAATCTGATCAATCTTCAGCCTTTAAATGGCCGTGCAGATTTCTTGAAATCTAGATTGGAGGACTACTTCATCGACTGAAGTTGGCATTTCCTGGCTCCCCATCACTCTCGCCTGGTCAGGCTCGCTAAGCAACTGTTACCAGGGCTGCTTAAGCCCATCCACAACTCCCTGCGGGACCGTGACCAGATTGCCCTCATCGAATCCACAGTGGAATCTAATTCTTGCAGAGAACGCAGACAACTTTGCTGAGCTTACTTTATTTGCTGACTGGGTACTCCCTTCGAAACATGAGTTCCATTGAGTACAATTCTGTTGTACGAAGTCGGCAGCTTGAGTCTATCCTGGTTTTATGGCACTTATAGCAGACTAGATCTGAGTATTACCGCTTTTTTCGGATCATCTGATGAATAAATGTAAGTAGGGCGAGGGCAAGTAGGACAAGGGCAAGTAGGGCGAGGGCAAGTAGGGCGATGCTGCAACTGCAATGAGCATACCTTGTATACAGCCGTAGCAAAAACGGAACCTTGTGGGACGCCTGCAGTCTAAATTGACCATGTCAGTCTTTGCGCCAGGAGATAATGAACACTTCTTCTCTGACTGTCGCAGAACTCACATTTGAATCATTTGACCCATGAGGTGGGTCTCAAGGTAGTCAGAGCCAGCAGGCTGAATATTTGAGGATTGTGAATGCAAAATAGAACTGCGTCAGCTGCCACACCGTAGTCTGAAGTTCCATTTTCGAAAAGGTCACCCTATCGTCAGAGTGGAGCGAGAATTTTTACGTAATCGAAACCCCTTCAGAATAGACAGACACTCAAATCCGTCATCGGATCCTTAATCGAATCAGCACCAGTCTCCTGACAACTATCTGCTGCCAAGCACGCACTAAAGCTCCATCCAAACCCTATAAATATCTCTCAATAGTCTGCACAGCCAGACGGGGTAAATTCCATTCTCGACCACAGCCACGATATGTAATTGGTATCGGAGCGATAATCCGATTACCAGACCATCATCCCGGTGTGGGTTTAAATTTCACCATCAAGGACAAAGCACATAACCTCAAAGCCGAATGCGGGCTTGACAAAAATATCAATTTAACGCTCGGATTGTAGTGGGATCGTCGCAGCTTACGAAACTCCACTAACCCTTGTGCAATTCGAAGCTCGCCCCCTCTCTCCTTCTGTGCACTCAATTAAAACACAAACCACCTCCCTGCCACCCAGCCCATCTGACAGTTTCTTTTTGCCGTGTTTGTGCATTCGCATCACACAATGATTATGTCCTGTCATTATTTTTCGAGTGCACCCACCACCGCCCCGTGCAAAGTAATTTCGCACCATCTGGGTGCGCCTGGGTGCTGAGGCTGCCTGCCTGCCGGCGAAATGGCAAATTAATTACTAAGTATTAAACGCATTCTATAATTATCGTAAATTTAATAAATCGACTGTCGTTTCAAACTTCATTAAGCAAATTATTCATCCGCATCCGTATCCGCATCCGATGCGCCATTCGCAGAGTGCGAGGCGATTGAGTGAAGGTCCTTGCTGCTGCTGCCTGAAGCCGCGGGCTAGCGCGCTGGCCTGCGTAATGTTACAACACATTTTTGCATTGTATTATTTATGTGTGTGTGTGTGTGTTTGTCTTCCGCAGCTGAAATGGGCGATTACGACGCGCGTCGCCACTCGAAGGGATACGTCTCCGAGTTCCGCTTGCTGCCAAATCAAACCGGCGAACTGGAAACACGTGTTAGCGAGCTACATCAGCAATTAAAGGGCATGTCACCGGCAACGGCTGAACTCAACTACCTCGACAAAGTGAAGTGGCACGACATGTATGGGGTTGATTTACATCCGGTTCTGGTAAGTGTAATAAATATCCGTTTTTTGGGCTGGGGTGGGGTGGTATCCCCGCCCCGCTCTCTTTGCAGGATAACCAGCCGCTGTTCATGCTCCCGGCCAGGACCCGCAATGATATCACTTTAAATGCCAGACAATATGTCGGTTTACAACCGGAATCCGGATCCGGTGGCGGCCGGAGGGGTAGGCTCGCATTCAAAATGAATCTCCCGATGGCAGGCTTCTTCACGGGCAATGGGATCGAAGGGGAGGCGGTGCGGAGCGGGGGCTGGGGGACTTTGAAGGATTCATTCGTACGTTAGCGATGATGAAAGTTGTAAATATTTTCTGTGGAATGGCACAACGGCCCTCGCTCGGCGGCCCGGCCCGAGGAGACAAGGACAGTTTGTCAAGCCATAAAACAAGAACCGGTTGCCCGTGGACGGGGGGGAATTTATGATGATTTCGAATTTCTTTGGGATAAACACATTGCCGGGCCTAATGAGATGGAAGATGACTACTGGATTTCGGAAATAACTGCTTAAAGGATATTTTGCTTTAATTTGATTTCGGCGATAAGGCTTCACTGCTGGAGGACTTTAAATGATGTCGGTCGTGAAAGTTTCCACGAAGTTTCATTTCGGGGAGGAGGCGCTCTCTGATTGCGGTGATGTTGAAGAGGTTCCCGGCAAATCGATATCGACGTGAGCGTTTCAAGGGCTGAGGGGTTTACTTTTGGGTATTTCTCCTCGTAATGATAGGAGTCTGTTGACGGATAATCAATGGATGACGGGCTAAATCGATGCAGACAAACAAGCACTTGTCTGGACTAGGTAGCGTTGAAGTGAAATTGGCGGCGCGTTGCAATCGACCACAAGAATGAGTTGCTGGCCTCTGAGGTAGCTGAAGGCGGGATAGAGGTTGTGTAGGTCGATAAGTGTAGAACGTAGAGTAGATAAATAAGCAGGTGCTACCGCCTGCGAGTGATGGTCATGGAAACGAGAAGGCTATTTTCAGTCTTCCCTCATCTCGTTACAATGGAGTTCGTTGGAGGGTATGCCTGAAAGTAAAACATCCTAGATGAACCGTGCGAGCAATGGAAAGAATATTCGTTGCAGGCACGATTGAGACTCAGTGGAGAGCGAATGTTTAGGAGCACAAATGAAGTTTAAATAGATCTCGACGGCAGATTGGATGTTTTCACCTTTAAGAGGTTGGCAACGTGTCTAAATCGCTTGCAACGAAGTGCAAGAAACTGAACTTGACGAACAAGAAGACGTGAAGACTCTGAACATCTCAGGGTGGGAGAAGTTTTTCCAAGGAACACCAGTCGTTACTTACAATTTGACGGAAAAAACTTATGTCGACTGTTATACGGCCACAAGGACACAAATACCGCTGTCGGGCAGAAAAATTTACTTAATCAATGGACGATTTCACAATTCCCCGACCTGTACCATGTGCCAAACTGTGGTCTAATGAGCCTTGCGGATCGTAATAACTAGCTGATGGGTGTGCATTTTTGGGGGCACCAAAAATGTAAGGCAAGCGCATTCGAGCGATCAGTAAGAAAGGACAGTTCTTCGTTTTACATCGCGTACACGTATTTGCAATTGCCTGGAAAGTCAACAATGGACCAAGATATGCTGATCGAAACTCAACTCAACAAGGTGTTGGTTCCGAGGCGGGTTGCATGAAAAACACGAGTCTGTTGAAGGTCCCCTCAAACTCGTCACGTTGTGTAGGATAACGATGGGAAATCCCCGCTTATTCATCAAGAACCAACTCACAGCCTGCAAAAAGAAAAAAAACACACACAACATCGTCGTCTTGAACAAAGTGTGATCCGGAAATGTTTATGGCTCATCCGGATGTAGATTGGACGGTTTTGGTCAGCCACTGCTGTTTTCAGTCCTAATTCAGTAATAGACCCTGTGCCGATAGATTGAACTGACTGTCATAACACATAAGTCAACCCAGTCTTAGGTTAGGTTAAATGACTGCCGCCACACTTCGGCCATTGTGTGTCCATTGTGTTACCCAGGCCGTTAATTTGATCCCAACGGCAAATGGGGACTGGATCAAATTTGAAAACCAAATAAAATCGTATTAACTTTGCTTTCACTGGGATTTGAATCTGGAACCCCTATAACCAAGGGTGGGCACTCAAAAAACTCCGTCATCCTACCGAGTCTTGACCTGGTCTTATCAAAAATATTTCAAACTGTATTTTAAAGCCCTCATCCAACAGAAGATCAAAATCAGCTCACCCTGAAAATGGTATAAATCCTGTCTCAGTTAATAGAGTTCCGTATGACAGCTTTATCCATAAATGGCAAAATCTTCAAAAAGCTTGAGCTACCCACTATTAGTCTGTAGGAAATTCCTTGGTTACATTGCAGCTTGAGAAGGCACTTATGGAATTTGAGGACTTACGTACACTCATACATTGTATGCTGAGAGCCTATTCCCTGGTCTTGTCAGTGAGATTACGAGCAATATCAAGTGTCTCGGTGGTACAACTGCTTCCACTTGCTTAAAGAACTCGGGAAGTTGAATGCTTCCCAGATGAGCAGAAAGAGAGGATAATCGTCAAGCTCCCAACACAAGGGCAACCAAAGGCAGTGCGAAAACTGGAGAAGCATATGCGCGCTGCGGCTAAGGTAATAGCTAAAGCTATCACTCGAAGCCGAACAAGCAGATTTCTATTCTGGATCCTCCCGTGTTGATCATATGTATGAAAGCCTTGTGAGCTATCACCGAACAGCGTTGAATATCGATCGCCACTTGTATGCTGTTTATCGATATCAAGAACAAAGGTTTTAAAGTGTCAATAGGAAGGGCCGTGCACAGGATGTTTAAGGAATTCGAAGCACAAGGTGGATTTCGACAGGGCTGCATTCTGTCACCAATAGATTTTTTTTTGGATAAGGGATGATTTTAGTTTGGTTTTTTCGACATTAGGAATTAGATAGTCGGTGGAAGAGAACGAGAAGTAGCAAGCCGAATAGGCTGAGATGCTTTAAACGATATGTCGAAGTAATGCAATAAGGTTAAGCACAGAGCCAATCCGACGCCGTGTTGCTATATGGACGTGGTACTTGAAGAGTAACCACCGCCGCAATGCAACAGTATGTTTTACAAAGCCTTGTAAAGCATGACATTGAAAACAGATGCTGGCGTAATATCCTTAGGAAAGATCCGTAGCGATAAACTTTATCGGAGACCTGACCCTGAACCTATAGCCACAACAAACACAGGATTGGTCACAATCTTCAAAAAGCGCCAAACAAACCACGCGATGCAATGGAACCCGCTTGCACAAACTGGAAAAGCACGCAGTGGTCCTTGATATAGAAGGCGAACACCAGCCAAGAAGGAAGCTCTGCAACTGGGCAAGAGTTGGAGAAACCTGAGCACACGATAGTGGGTAGGTTTGAAGGTGAAATCCGCTAAAGATTTTTTGAAGAAAAGAAACTGTAACGAGTAATGTTTTGGGTAGTTTCATGTTGACTCAATTTGACTGTCTGATCGACTATCCCGTCTGTCACGAGGTAAGGTAAACTACAGTTCTTCAAGACATGCTGTGATGGTGTATTCAATAGTTGTCTATTGACGATGAAATAGACTCGAAGAGGAGACAGTTTCGAAGTCCTGGCATTCACCAGACCTTAAACTGAGGGTCTTGTGAGTGTAACTGTTGGTCATGAGGACGACCAGCAGATGGCTAAAAAATAATCATACCAGAGGCTATACCAATCCAACAGAAATCCAGTACTCTGACGCCTGCAAACCACAGCCCTGAAGCATCAGATCTCAAACTATTTGATTTTCTGAACCCAAAATCGACAAATTAATGAAAATCAAACAAACCGTCGACACCTCCTTTGTCTAGCGGCCCAGTGACGACGATCCTTAAATATTTGTATGTCCTCCTGAGCAACACTATACCACACACCTGGTGCAAAATTCTGCCTTAAATCAATGACCACCATTTCTTTGAGTTCAAAGCCGGATATTTTATTCAGTTCTCAAAGACTAAAGTCCCAAAGGACTAATCCCCGATGTTCCCAAAATTAAGATTATGGTGCAAAGTTCCACATAGCCTGGGCCTCAGCTAGAATGATTAAAAATCGACGACGAGAAGGAAGAAAAGTTAAGTCAAAGGTATGGCATTGTCGACGAAAGAAGCCAGTCCAAACTTAAGTTACCCCAAATCAGTGCAAACATGAGTTCTCTTTGAAGGAAACTCAAATTCCCCGGCCGACGACGACCCGTTTGACTGCGTAACAAAACGTTGCATTCGCAAATTATCGACGTCAAAGCTGAACTTTTCGCGACTTCATCTACATTCCGTTGACTCATCGTCAGCCCTGGCAGCAAAAAAGGAAAAGAAAACCCCCAAATCATCCCAATCATCGCCATGTCTTCCTTCAGCAAGAGATCTGGCAAATGGCTTTTCACTTAAAATTCACTTCACCCACCTTATCGACCAGCAACGACAAACCGCCTCCCTCCCAAGGGTGCTGTTAAAATTCATCAACAACACCGGCTGCAGAGGAAAAAAAGTAACAACTCTTCAGCAACTTTGTACCCCATCCGGCGGGGGCAACAAATTAACACCACAAGGCGATGTGCTGACGGCCACCCCCGCCGGAGGCTTCAACATTTTTTTTCTTCTCATCTTTCATTAGGCAGCAACAGCCACGAAAAAATGCTTCTTTTCACAAATTCTTATGGGCACTTTTTGCTCTCTCTCTCTCTATTCGCAGGGCGAGGACAGCGTCGAGTACTTCCTCGGACTGACACCAAGCGGCATAGTCGTCCTGCGGAACAAGACGACCGTGGCTCATTACTATTGGCCTCGAATAGCCAAAGTTTACTACAAAGGACGATACTTTATGCTGAGGATCTGCGATAAAAATGTAAATACCGCGTGTAACTTTCGCAGCGCAGCCCGCGTCTGTCGTCGCCACCGTCAGCCACTGTCACTCGGGTGTCCTTTTAGCGTGATGCTTAACTCATTTTAATATTTCACACTCAAGACGGTGTGCTGGTGCAACATCAACAACATCGAATTGCAAAGTTTCAGCAGCATCGGTCCTTGTGCTCTCGGAGGACATTGCACTAGATATCCTTGTGCTCGCTGAGACATACCGTACGCTCTGCGCGAGTGATTTCGTTCAAATTTCCCTTTGACGACATCCGGACGGAAGGAACGACGAGTGGCGGTGGCTTCTGTGTGCGCGGCAACTGATGTGTGGGCGCGTTCGTTAAAGGAATGCACACCAGGTATCACATTCGGTCTCTCTTTGACGCCGTCTTTCATTTGCAGAACGAATTAAGCACGTACGGCTTCGAGACGCCAAGGAAATCAGCATGCAAACACCTTTGGCGGTGCTGCGTCGAGCACCATGCATTCTTCCGCCTCGTGAGGGTTGCACCGATTCAGTCATCACAATCGTCGGAGCTCTTCACCCTTGGATCACGTTTCCGTTACAGGTAAGACGCCACTATTCGCTTGTGTGTGTGTGTGTGGAAGTAGAGTATTCTTATTTATTGACATCGTTTCGAGCACCGTGACACGCGATGTCAGGGAAGATATACGAGTGCGAACACCATCTTTGATTCGGGGCGGGCTGCGGGGATTTTCCCAGTCATCATCATCTGTCGGAAAGTAATAGATTCCTGACCCGATTCATTTGATCTGCTCTCGACGGTTATGGGGGCAAATAAAGTTTTCTCCGCTGACAGTCGTCAGTCACGCGTGCTGACACATTGATAGGAGAGATGTCATTAGGGCGTGACTGGGGCGCTGTCATTACGCCGGCGAGGAGGGGCGTTCTGACGCGTTGGTGATTTTCAAATTTTCCACTCTCTGCGGTAAGTTATGGTAATCGAGCGTCGCTGCTGCGGCTGCTCCTGCATCCCAGTGATAAGGTACAATGTTCGCTTAATTGCGTGGAAATTGTTTGTTAGCGTCGTGCTTCGTGGCTTTGATGGCACGATGCGGAGGCGGGGCTGGTCGTCGTGTCATGCTGCTGTCGGTCTTTACGAGATTTTTCACACAATTTTCGCGGTCCTAGAACTGGAATCTGTTAAAACAGACGCACACTTCGTTGGCGCATAGACACTAACATTTTTTTTTGTTGCCATCGTAAAATATTGATGATGACATCATGCGTCCATTAAGCGCTCTCTTCGGTGCTGTGTGCAGCCATTGGCACCTCGCCGCCATGACGATGACTCGTAAACGAATCCGTGGCACTTTGGCGGGCAAATCTGCCTCGACCATCGGCCGACTTTGGCTATAAAAGTAAGAGACTATGCGGAGAGAGAAATACAAGCACTTTTTCGGTTATATTTTCTTTTTCATTTACTTCGCGTGGACTCTCGGAAAAGATGTTCTGATTTTTTGCCTGTGCTAAGTGAAGAAGACATTTTCGCGAAATTCATCTTTTAGCCGGAATGGCTTTGCCCATAAAACTGAGTTATTATTTTTTTTACGTTTTCTGTAACTTAAAGAGATCCGAATGTTTCTGGAAAGCAAACAAATGCCTTCCTCTGGTTGCCTAGGCTTGTGGTTTGTCCGGCTAGTGGCTACTAAATTAATGTGCGGCACATCAGCATTGACGTAAGGACTTCAAAAGAGACAGGCAACTCAGGTCACAAGCGATGTCGTGTAGCTGCATCTGCAGTATTTTAAGTTTAACAAATTGTTAATTCAGCATGTCCTAGAAAATTAACTTGAAGCAGTCGAATGGTTTATTAACGCAATGTCTGGTGAGAGTAGAGATGAAGGAGGATCCATCGTTACAAAATAGTTAGTTACGAAGCCCACAAGGTGGAATAACTTTGCGGCAACTATTAATGCCTGAAACCAATCCTCGATCAAAATTTGGATGTAACGACAGGCATCTAACTGTTACCGAAAGTAAGTGAAAAATCAAGGTTTAAGCTGAATACGAGCGAGTAAGAAAAACGTCCTTTTGTGTTTTCGAAGAAAAAATTAACTCAGTAAAGGAGCGTTTTATTGAGAATCATTACTGAGCTGAGTACTGAGTAGTCAAAAAAACACGCCTAATGTAGGATTCTATAGGAGCCCATTCAATGCAAACAACAAACAAACTTATTATGGTAGAAGGATTAATAAGCTAAAAATATTAAGCAGGGAATTGGAAACTAAGCAATCAAGTTTCTTCTAGCTTCGTCATTCGCTTGTAGAAAAAGGTCCCAGACAAGTAAAGTGTTTATTGGTCGGCAGAGAATAGACAAAAGCTATCAATGCTTAAGGGATCGAGCAAACTGATATTCGGCCTCTGGGTGCTATTCACCAAGTTCGATGAATGGCCAAAGCGAGAATATGACACGTTCACAAAACTAATGAGGCTCAAATGAATCCAAATTTAAAATTTTTGATTGCCGACGGTTTTGTTAGGCGATCGGTGGAGGATCGGAGCATCACTTCGGAAATACTGGCCATGCCAGTCAAGTCAGCACGGTGGTTATAATGTTATGGTATGGCGTTCAATGGCTGTTTCAGGTGTAGGGAATCTTGTATGTATAGAGCAAGCTAGCAAAATGCAATATTTACAAATTTTTAAAGTTCCGACCGAAAATTGCACTTTGATGATAGATACTATTTTATCAGTTGCAATTACTCTACGTGGTGGCCCGTGGCGTTGTGGGTGTGTGCGTCGGCCCCAACCTCGACGTCGTAGGTTCGATTCCAACTCTGAGCGACAAAAATAATTTTCACGGCCTTAATTACCCTACGCATTCCAGAGCCAGTGCTTGGTAAAGAGTGCTTGCTCTTTAACGTGAAACAAGGAACTTGACATCCCCCCTAAGGTCCAGATCTGACCCCGATCGACCGTTTATATATACTTTATATATCATATTGAGACAAAACTAAGAGAACAGACGATAAGTAGCGTCGCAAGAACCTTAAATGGCTTGGAAAGTGTTTGGGTGGAAAAATCGGTACAATGAGGAGGGAATCTCGTGTGAAAAATATATTGTGTGTTGCAATTAAAGCTAGACGAAAGCACACAAGTTATTTGTTTTATTTTTTCTGCTACGTAATGCCCTAACTGGTCCCATTCCATAAAAATTGTTATCAAATAGTAGTCAAGTTCACTTGGATGCGTTAAGTTCTTTTGCAGAAACAATGAGTACCAAAAAAAATAGGGGATCGAAGTGATCATGTCAGGTTTAGTTATGCAAACACCATCAGCTGACAGTGTTATTGGGTGAGTTGACGTGGGCCAACATAGCGGATAGACGTGATCGGATGGATCTCCAACAGATAGATGTCGTTAGCGTTCACGTGCTCAAACTAGTGACAGGCCAAGTTGCGATAAAATAATCGCACGTGTAACGTGATTTTATATTGCGATTTGCTAATCGCAGTGATTTTAAGCTGCGATTCTAAAAAAAAATTAACTGCCTTTTGGACGAAAAAAAAGATGTCTTGAACCGGATTCGAACAGAGAACATGCAAGAAGCTTCAGCAGACCACCAGCGCACACCGCCAACAACTTAATGAATTTTTCCAGGATTTTTTCTCGTCCGTTCATATGAGCGGCGAACTGCGAAGGCGCACTTTCAAAAATAACCCTTTTTCATAAAATGTAAGGTAAAAGTTGTATTTGTTGGCAAAAAGACTGTAACTAAATGATCGAGTGTCCTCGTCGACAAAAAATCGTTAGCTTAAGAGACCTAATTAATGACTTAAACGTTTTTTACTGCGAATCAATCATTCGTTGTGAACTGTCAAGCCGAGATCGTAAAACAGACAGATTTAAACGCAATCCGCAACTTCCACGAACAAAATATTTGCCCACACTTTTCTGCGAATGAGAAACAGCTATATGAATGAATTGTCAGAGTTTGGGAACTTCATATATACGGGCCTAAAGTGTACGATATATAAAAAATCCCTACCTCGACCACTTACTTTTCGTTGTGTGATGTTCTATAATACCACCATTATCGAATTCGCATACAGAAGGCGATCGGGTTTGCCTCCGGCATTGGAACCTAAGTTAAAATATAAGGACCAACACTAGGCATATCAAGCTGTAATAAAGGGAGGCTAAGGCGTGGTGGCCGGTGGCGTTGTGGGCATGTGCGTCGACCCCAACATCGACGTCGTAGGTTCGATTCTAGCTCTGAGCGACAGAAATAATTTTCACGGCCCCACCTCTTTCGAGTCACTGAGAATGCTCAAAGAGTATTTCCTGTCTAGAAAAAGCTTCTCAAACAAAACCGTTCGGATTCGGTATAAAACTGTAGGTCCCCTTCCCTCGCGAAAGAACAAAAGCACGCACAACACGAGTGGTTGCTGAGAAGATAGGTCCTGGCCCTTTACGGTCTGTAGCGCCACCAATATATAAGGCGTATTAGTGGCTTCAAATTTTGCGTGTAGCCTTAAGAGAAGATATGTTGAATGTAAGATTCCAAACTTCGATTGCGATTGTGAAAAAACAGCAACTTAACCGTAGGTGCGACTGCGAATAGCTTGAAACGCAAGAGCAGTTAACAGCAGTCGCAGTTTAAATCATAATTGAGAGCAGACTGCGAGTTCTATTGTTCAATAACTGCGAAATCGCAGTTAATGGCATTTGCTCAAAAAAGGGATCATTCGATTTCATTTTTCAAGCCATTGTGGACAGTCTAAAGCGAAGCATTTTTTTCAATACCTATACTTCTCACGATGCTGTTGGGATGGCCTGAAAATTGTGTTTCAAACTTGTTCTAGTACTGCCTTAAAGACTAACACAAGCCCTATGTATGCTTCTTTCAGACTGCTACCCATGAGCCTATGCATTTGCTGCATTTCATCTCTGACAGTACAGTGACACAGCTAGCAGTCATAAAGGCCGCGTTGTCTTATGGCCGTCATGACGTGGTCTTTGTACCGGATGTTCAGTCTTCCTCCTCTTTTCGAGCCAGGAGCATAGATGCCCATGCGATCGGCGTGGCCAGGGCTGGTTAGTCCACGGAATTTTGGCTTCCAATCCACATTCATTGGAGGTTGTGTCGGTTGTGTCTTGGCCGCACTCACAGACAGGACCTCAATTCGAAATATTGCTTTCAAATGCACATTCGCATTTTCCTGCTTCTTAAGTCTTTCCAGTCTTGAGCCTTAAGACCAGTTGTCTTGCCAACTGGGGTAGCAGTCATTTGCGGACTACAAACCCACCTCAAACCTGATGGGACGTCGGTAAGTCGAAAGCATATATTTCGTTTTGTCGTCAGTGGTCCTTGGCGCCACACTTAGGTCTTTGTAGACCCTCTGTGATAATCAATGTCCTTAAGTCAAGCTCATTTCACATACTCCTCAATCGCCTTCCACTACAGCGCGCTAGGAGTGTGGTGTCGATGTCTGCGTTACCTAGGTACTCCTAAATTTCTGGACATAAGCCGACCAAGAATATTTGGCAATTATCCCACACGGCGATCACAATGGGTTGAATGAGAACATAGGAGATACGTGGCTAATACATGCCTACTCGTTAACCTTACCTAAATGGACGTTGAAGTCCCAATCCCTCTGTCGATTAGTAACTCGGTAGTCGACCACAATTTAGTCACTGCTGGTGGAACATTTCGCCTCAATTGTTTTCCAGAAGACACTCCTTGTTATCGCTGGCTTCCCGTCGTCCTCCTCTGTCTTCTTCCTGGTCCGTTTTCAACTCAAACAAACGACAGAGGCAATCAAACGCAGGGAACACAAAGAAAAACCGTCTCAGAAATTAGTTCTAGCAAACAGGTCAGGTGTCCAATGTCTAAACCCCGGTAAAGCTTCCAGCAAACCACCTTCAACAATCGAAGCAGTTTCAAAAATCATCACTCCACGGTGGCCACGGCCAAGGATGTGCTCGGCCCCCCTCCAAGCATTCAGCCCAGACAGGGTTCGGTTCGCCTTCATGCGATGCTCCGACGGGCCTTGCCCTGCCGCCGCTCCCAAGTCTCTGGCCGTGCTCCCTCTGTCACCCCAGCCATGCCCGTATGCGGCAAAGCATGCAAATTTACTCTCTAACAGCCGAGGCACACGTCCTTTACCGAGTGGAAGCATTTCGCATTCACCGCTGCTGTGTGCAGCCGCAACCGGAGCCGCAACAGACACAAATCAAATCTTTTCACTGGTTGTGCGCCACGGAATCTCTCCCGAGCAGTAATCTGCGCCCTTGGCCAGCCAAACCCTTAGCATTTTGTTGGTCCCGATGGCGTGGTGCGGCGATGCGATGTTGTCGGCACCGGTAACAGGTTAAGACGCGTTGCATTTGTGCACTGCGGCGTCCAAGATGACTGCGACGGCTTCTCATTCCGAACCGAGCCAGCCCGGCCGTCATCCTCTGGGTCCCTTGCCGCTCTGTCAGTGTTGCTGTCGTTGTCTCTGGGAGCGTTATTAAAAATGAATTATTCATGCCTTCACACCTTAAGTTATGTCCTTGTTCTCTTCATTGTCGTCTCCATCCCGTCGTCATCATCGTCGTGGTCGTCGTCGTTGTCACGGTCCTCGTGGTCGGGGTTTTATGCGCTTTTTTTCCTTCGTTTTCCTGAATAATTGCTCCACAGGTACGGCGGTGGTGGGGTGGCTACGTGGCCGTGTGCAATGCCATCGCACTGCGCCCAAGCGGTGACGGCCCACCAAGAGCCCGACGACCGGTCGTTGTGTGATCTTTTATTCAAAACTAATGACTTCGGGTGGCTTTGGTTTACTGTCGCTCCGATGGTCAGTTTTTGCCGTCCATTGTCTCGCACCCGTGCGCCTCCCCGGGTCGTCGTCGGATGGCATGTCCTTTGTTGCAGCGTTGCCCTCTCTCGGGGGCCCGACTGTGTGTGTGCCGTGTCGTGACGCCGCGAAGCATGTGTTCTTACGTAATGTGTTCATAATGTGTTGTGTGTTTCTTTGTTACAGCGGACGAACGGAAAAGCAGGCGGCCAAGGATGCCATGTCCATTGGCAGGGCACCGCCCGCATTCACTCGAATGCCATCGAAGCGGCAGCCAAGACGCGTGATGGATGACTTTCTGAGCGGAATTGGTGGCGCTGTTAGCGGTGGCATTGGTGGTAAAAATGCGGAAAGTTTTGGAAAAACTCAGGAAATTAACAGCATTTCCATACTGCAGCCCGTGCAGACGTAAGTAATGGCCGAGCAATTTGTTTCGGTCTGTTTTTTTTTTTTTTTTTGCTTTGCTTTCTTCCTTTTCTGCTTCTCTGTTTTTTTGGGGTGCTTTCACGCTTTTTGTTGTTGATGATGTTGTGAGTGGTAAGTTCTTGTGTGGCGGGTGTCTTTGGTGGGGCACACAGAATTACGGTTCGCATCAATCAAGGAGTTGTTTGGCGGAAGGGTTGGGCCCTTGTTAGGATGTTTCCCTTCCCCGCTCTGGTTTATGGGTGTGCAAACACGAAGGAAATTGCGGTGATTTTGAAGTGGAACGAAATGAAGGTTGGTCTTCAGTTTAACGAGTCTTTTCTTGTTACGTTTTTATCGGAGTCTTGAAATTGAATATGGTAGAGTGTGTGAGTGAAGGGATCTACTTAATTTAGTTGCGGGTGGAGGGGGATTAAACTCGGAAAGTTGAAAGAGATTTTTGCGTTGTCTTCTTTTTTCATTGTGTCTTGTGGTTTAAAAGGGTGCTTCATATGCGGACTTTAAAGTGAGTTTTCGCATGCAAATGGCTACATCGCAGCGGAGGAGGTGCTGGGATTATCTAGTATCTTGTTGGGGTTCTATGTATATATCCCTGGGATAAGTCGATTGGTTCACAACGTGCATCGCTGAAGACATTTTCTGTGCAAAGAGGTAGGGGGTCAGAAAGCCTTCATGACTGCTGGAGGGTGTTCGTTGGGGAAATTTTACTGTCGATTGGCTTGCAGTGAATGGTGTGCTGCGTTGAGCTACGATGGTGGCAATCATTGCAAACGAGGTGTCAAGAAATAACGAAGAATTTCGAATATAAGCCCTATTTCGCTTTTATTATATTGTGGATGCACCAACACCCACGTTGAGGGTCTAGAACCATTCTCTAACTTCAGCATAAAACTGATAACTGACTGACAGCATAACTGACTCGCACAAAACAAGCTATTGCTGTAGGCCTGGTTCACGACGCACTGTAGCGCAACAAATTACGAATGCAACCCATTTTCTTCCTTGTTCAGCTACGAGAAAACTACAAATTTGAGAAACAAGTCAAAGCTTAAGGGAAATTTGGTGAAATAATGTCCAACGAAATGAAGCCAAGTTCCGAAAAACCTATCGTTTCGTTTACACTGCAAGAGCAGGTACATGTCCACGTAAGACTCCACGCATCCACATCATCTCCGAAGGTGACAGTCGCTCACGATGCTCCGTGACTGTAAGTGTGCCTCAACGTCTGGCACAGAGGGCATGTTAATTCCCAGTTTCAAAGTGGTGGAAGTTCAAACTCCACTTTTGGTTTAATCTTCAATTCAACGATTTACAGTGAAGTCGGACTCATATAAGAGCCCCCTTGTTATATGAATTATTCCAATAAATGGGTAAGGTTAGACTAGGTTTCAGCGGTTGACTGCTAAGGGCAGTCACACGTAGGACAGAGTAGGCCCATTGTGATACCACTCGGATTGACTTCACCTAACATCGGAACCAGTTGCTGCTTCTAGTGAAGCGATTTAGCTGGACTATGCTGGCGCTGTTTAGCTCATTGAAATAGTAGGCCCCTAGGTGTATGTATGTTCTGTTTGCGTTGAAGGTTTCTGGAAAAGAAGATTTAACCACGAACTGTACGGGCTGTGCAGCGACTTGAGTCTAGTCAGGCGTCTACAGATTCAACACCTAAGATGGCTACGCCATGTTGAGTGCCTGGACAACTCCACTCCAGCTCGAAGTGTCTTCGTCTCCTAACCAGTGAGGCAACGCAATAGAGGAGGACCACGAAGCGATGGCGTGAGACTCCAGACCTCAACCAACTCGGAGTACTTGATTGGGTGCAGCTTGATAAGGATCGCTCCAGTTGGAGAGGCTTGTTGGCTAAGGCCCAGTCTCACTCCGGACTGTAGCGCTATAAGAAGAAGAAGAAGGTGTAGGAACCTACGACTAGCCAGAGTGCTGCACGAGCAGAGTAGGTGATGAGTGTTTTCTACCTCCTCTTCATCATTGCAGCTTCTGCAGAAATTATTATATGGGGCACCCATCCTGCGAGCATGAGTGCCAATTGCACAGTGCCCGGTTATGACTCCAATCAGAGCCCTTAATGAGTGCTTGTTGAGTCTAAGTAGACTGAGTGACTGTTTTAGGTTAAGTGATGGCCAGACTTCTTTTGTTTTAAGGCAGATGGTGCCTTCTAGCCATTTGTCATTTGTGGTTTTAATTGTGTGAATATTAAAAACATGGTCGTAGCGATCGACATGGAAGGTGGTATCCCTGCCATTGATAGGGATGAGGCTGCACCACACCTGACGAGTTCATCGGCTTTGCAGTTTCCAGGTATGTCACAGTGTCCCGGCACCCACATGAGATGAATGTTGAAATGCTCAGCCATCTCATTTAGAGACAGCTTGCAATTAAGGGATGTTTTTGAGTCAAAAATTACATTGCCAGCTATTTTATAGCGGTCTGACTATCGGAGCAGATAGTGACAACGCCTGACTAAAAAATGCTACAGTGATCAAGGAGCTTCATAGAGATAGCAATGTTGAGAATTTGGCAGTAGACACCAGCGAAAATGTGTGTAAAAGTGGCTTGGCATCACTATAGAGAAAACGACAAAAATTGCTGTCCGATTTAGCGTATGTTAACGTACTTTAAGCGGTCAAAAGCTACATTCCTAGTTGCTGAAGCTACCCTCATCACGCTGGGTTTCAGAGCAGAGATTAAGAGTACTTTTACACATGCTAACATTAACACATGCTTACATTTTGTAAGCAAGAGAGGTGAGTCACAGGAAAAGCTTGGCCTCCCTTGCCTAAAAGATGTAAAAGCTTGCTGTCCGAGTTAGCTCGTGTAAAAGTAGCCCTGCCGATGCCTTTTTGTCGTCATCAAGGCAATGATCAATGAATTATGGTCTCAAGTATTTTCATGTGCACACCTTCTCTTCATATATGACTTAAATCTGGTAAGTTTTGTCCAGTATTTGCAAATTAAGTCATGTCCTTTCATCACTGACAAGTACCGATGCCCATTAGAAACTGTGTAAAATCACATACAATCATAGAGTCAGGAGGTGCAACGATTTTAAATTCGGAATAATTTTTGACTTCCAAGATGAGGTCATGATGGGTTACTTCTTTTGAGATTAAGTGGCACAACAGGTACTTGATCGAAGGCTTGGTGCTCGAAAAAATACACTTAAAAAAATTTGTATGTCAATTCAATCAGTCACCTTTCGGGTAAGGAACAAATAAGGAATGTAAAATTAAGTTTAAACACATTTTGTGTCGTAAGCGCCTTTTGTCGTATAGTCGTCGTCTATTGTGCTTACTTACGATGTAGAGCACTATAACCGAAGCTGAAGGTCAGTTCCAAGCTGAAAATATCAAGGGATGGCTCAGGCTAGAAAACAGTTTCCCATGCAAACTTAAGATTGTGCTGTGTATTCTGAGGCCCAAGAAGGGGATGGTGTTGAACGAACTGCTGGTCGCAAATGATTACCTCGCATACTTCACCGTATTCCCTAAACTTGCCAACGCCTCCTCTGATCGTGCAATGCTTTCCCTGCCGGCGATCGACCGTAAAAATGATTTTTGAAGGTGTCGCTTCCCGTATTTTTCTTTTCCGGGACGGGCTTGACAAATGCTGTTTCCCAACTGCTCGGAAATTGACCAGTAGAACGGGAGAGGAAGGTTCAAATCTTTAAAAAACTCCTGGCACTCTACAAGTACAATGTGAGCTCATTTCGATGTCTGTTTGATGCGAGAAGGACAAGCCATTGTACAATCCGGAGCGCAGTGCTGGCAGTGTAGAACGAATCGACCCCCAACAGGCTTGAGAAATCTGGTGGGTTACACCGTAATTGTCATTTGTTATATTAACTATGGTGGTAGCCCGTGGCATTGTGGGTATGTGCGTCGACCCCAACCTCGACGTCGTAGGTTCGATGACTTGCAAAAATAATTTTCAATGCCCCACCTTTTTCATGTCACTGACAATGCTGAAAGAGTGTTTCTCGTCTAGAAAAGGCTTCTCAAACTTGGCCGTTCGGAGTCGGCATAAAACTGTAGGTCTCTTCCACTCGTGAAGGAACAATAGAACACGAGTGGTTGCTTAGAAGCTAGACCCTGGCCCTCTGCGGGCTCTATCGCCGCTCGTATTAGTTTTAAGCCGAAAGAACAACAAAATGCCGATGTCAATGCACAAGAAGGGACGACAAAAAAACTCCTTCTTTGAATGATGCACAGACAAAGCTGCTTACATTGTAGCCTTAATTCAATCAATCGGTTGTAATGGAGTTTCCAATTCGTTATGCAGCAGCCCTCGACACGACAAGTACATAAATATCCCCCCAATTACCTCAAAAAGACAGACATTCGCACTCATCAACCTCGCATAGACATTCCTCGAAGATTCGCTTACGCAGAATACGGCACGCAGAATGGCCACAATTTACCACAATCTCTCCCTTCACATTCCACAGATACGAGAGTCCATATCGATCAACGTACAGCATACCAACCAGCCTCGGCATCCGTCCCTACAGTAATAATAATAATCATCACAATCCAACAGTAACACCTGACTCGCCGAGGAGCACGCGGAGCGCTCCATGGCCTAGGTCACAGCAGCGAGGCTTATTTGGTAATTCGTCAAGTCCACGTTCGGTGCGGTCGGCAGCATCGACTGCACGGCACAGTACGCACGTTCCTACACACGTTGGCGGCGGCACCGGTGGTGGTGGTAACCATAATAACAACAACAACAACAACAGCAGCAGTACCAACAACAACAATAACAACAACAGCAACCACAGATACCGATCCAGCTCGGTGGAGAGTCACTCGTCGAATGACTCACGTTCGACGCGAAGGTAAATAGCCAAGCATCCTTAATGTCATGTAGATAGACCATCCATCCAGACCATTTCATTGATTGGGGCACCTCCCATTTCCCCTCCCACTTAACACCCCACCCGGTGCGCACAAATTGCTTTATAATTTGATATAAAAATTATTAGGCACAAGCACCGCCATCGCCGCACCTCGGATAATGAGAGTGAATTATCGCGTGGATCTGGCCGTTCGGGGCGATCGCATCATTCGCATCGCAAACACCGCCGGTCGAGGCATCGCCGGGACTCTGGCGGCTCGGAGAACGACAGCAACAGGGGACGCAGCTACTCGGGTCATCGGATGTCGGCGAGCGGCTCAGCCGGGGAGCTAATCGATTCGACGAGTCAGTGGCGCGAGGTTCAGCGGCGGCAGGCCGATGGCCTAGGTCAGAGTTCCGTCCAGCAGGCGTCCGTCTCGAAGAGCAGCATGGTGGCTAGGAGTCTCCACAGTAATGATAGTCATTCGGACACGCATTCGCATCACAAGTCGCGCCGTCACAAAAAGAACAAGTAAGTACTCGTACGAGGCACCGCAGGCGCCCGACCCACGTCCACACGATGACGGCCCCTAATGATGATCACCTCTGGTGTGTGTGTGTGTGTGTGTGATTTATCTCGTAGATCGCCATCGGACTCGAGGAATCGCATTTGGTCAAGCGAGCTGGCGAAGCACTTGCAGTTCGACCTGGTCGACACGACCGGCATGACGGAGGATCAGCTGCGCGAGATCCCCTACACGGTGGTGGAGACGAACTCGTCGAAGCGGCTCGGCTCGGGCAACCTGAAGATCCACAAGAGCAACAGCAGCGGCAACACGACAGCGGCCGGCGGCGGCGGCGGCCAGAGCAACCGCAACCGCGTCGACCGGATAAGGGGGTAAGATCACCGATCAAGTGCTTGTTGTACGACATAAGTTGATGAGCTTTTGATGAATTTGAAATGTATTGTCAGTTTGTATTTCCAAAGTTCGAATCCAAACGATAGTTCTGGAACGAAAAGTGGATCGATCCGTTCGGCTAGTACGATCTCGTCTAGGGAATGCGATCGCAATTCAGGACTAGTTAGGTGGGCATAGGGCCCGGAGCTTGATTCCGAATGTGCCACTGCAATGGTTTCCTCTTTTCAGGATGATGTCCAGCATGAGCATGGGTGACTTCATTTCGCCGACGGGTTCCAGCCTCAGTCCGTTGGACAACTCCGCGCTGCGGGTGTCGCACGAGCACACCGACTCTGGATTGGGCGCTGATCAGGACTATGCTTACTCTTCCGAGCGGTGAGTCGCGATCGGCAACCGGCTCCGCATGCTTGACAACCGACCACTGCTCTTTTTTCAGGTCCAGCGATAGCACGCGCTACGGAACCAACAAGTCATCTGGAGCCTCATCGGGCAGCCATAGGAAGTCAGGCGGCGGCTCTACAGCCTTCACCGGCATCATGCATCATCAATCCGTGAGTAACAATAGGAAATCCTCTATGTATGCGTCAAGCCGTCCGCAGGCCGGTCAGCAACAACAGCAACAACCGCAATCACAGCATCAGCAACCAATCTATAAATATACCTCCCCGGCCCCTATACATAGCTCCACCAACCCCATCTCATCCTCTACTAACAATAACACTTCATTTTCGACTAACCACCACAACAACAACGCCAGCACCAAGGTGCCGGCACAAGTCGGTGGCGGCGGCAGCGGTGGCAGTAGCGGCGGAGCTGGTGGCACCACCTCGTCGTCCACGGCCGCGGCCAACAATAACCGCTTGCTTAACTACACAACCTTCGAGAATAACCACTACAAGTTTAGCTTGAACAATCCTAACGCTGGTGACGGTCCCGGTAGCTTTAACCTAGACTCCTACCAGCGCCCGATGTCCTCGGCGTCTGGATGCTATCCCGGTGGTGGTGTTAGAGTGTCCCGTGGTACGGCCAAGTCCGACATCGGCTACCCCATCCGGCGGCCATCCAAGAAGCAACAGCTGCTGGCGGGCGGCAACAACCCGGGTGCCGGCTACCCGCACAACGGGCTGCATCGGGGCAAGTCTGATCTCTTCTTGTCGTACGTGCACAGCGGTCGCAGTGAGTACGGGGCGGGCCTGGGTGCGGGTCGCCTCACTGACGCATGGCACAGCAGCGGCCATCACGCCATCAAGCAACAACATCAGCAGCCGCAACAACAGCAACAGCAACACCAGCAGCAGCAACAGCAAACGCAACAGGCCGCCGCATATCATATTTCGGGCGTTCAAACGTCCGACTTTGCCTCGCCCGTGATGTACGAGCAATTCAGTCCGGCCAATCGGCGCGGCACCTCGCGACCCCCTGACGATGTCGTCTACTATCAGTTCGACAATAAGCTGATGAGCCCCAAGGACTCCGGTCCGACGGTGGGCCCCTTGGTTTACGTTGAAAATCCCCAACAGATGGCGTACCGGCAAAGCGCAGCCGCCATGGGAAGTAAGGCGCAAAATGTGAGTAGCCGACTTTGTCTCTTCCTTCGTTTGTGTGGCATGTCGGGGCGGGCCAACTGCCTTGGTTATAATCTTTTGTGTTGCATGTAAGTGTTGCTTGTTTTTGGTCTTGTTTTCGTTTTTTATTTCGTGTCGCATATGTTGACGGCCGCATGGTTCTTCTGTTTGACACAAGTTTTTGTTTTGGTTTGTCTTCGTTAATAATTCGCATGATTGGGTGAATGAGTGTGTGAGAGAGAGGAGAGGATGTGGCATGTATGTGTGTGAAGAATTAAGAGGCTGCATGTGCCTGTGGGGTGTTTTTTGTATTCAGTTACCGTTAATTTCAGTGTTCTTAATTTGAATTAATTGTGAATAAATTCTTTTTTACTGATTTTTTTGATTTATTTTTAAAAAGTATTGAATTTGGGAATTTTTTGTGACGTTTGAGCGTCAAACCGGGTTTTCTTAAGTGTCGACTTATGTCAAAAACAGACATAAAAACAGGGTCCATCGCAAGGCGTGTGTTAATTTGGGAACAATTTTAGGCATTTCAGGGCAGTAGTTGAATTTGTTTCATTGTCGAACAATGCAGTCCATTTTAGTGAAAATAAGCCATTTTATGGGCAAAAGGTGAAATTTTGGGCATTCTTATATTCTGTGTACTCTACATCAAGCAAGTCTTATGAGTTGGGTCCTGCATTCTATCTAGATGTTGAGGTTGAATGTACCATTGAAGTTTTCCATACACGATTCAACTCAGTCGACAACTAGTGTGTGGCCTTGTCATTTGATCGACTTGACGGTCGACGATTTGGTTTAGGATAATTCAAAAGGTTTTGATTTTGATTTTTTTGAGGTTTTGATACTACACTGGAGGACTAAGACTCAAGACTGGTTCAATGTACAACCAGGTGACAGCCTACAATTCCTTCGGAAGCGAGGGCTTCTGTGGTGAAGGGCCTATCGAATCAGCTCTAACCACATTAGCGCCGAAGATCTGCCACCTGATCCAATCAATGACGGGGCAGTGACAGTTCTTCCCAGAGTCATCGCAGAGGGTATCTTCGCTCAAACCCAGTGTTTAGCAAAGGTATAGTGACCCGCCGGTAAGTCATCTGCAGTTTTTTTTGTCAAGGGTGCTTAATCTATCTACATACTGCAGAGTGATGATAGTGCTCTCGATAGATCCAACCATCACCCGCTTAGAAAACTAATACTTAATGATGTGTACAGTCTAATATTGTCGCCTTCCACGCCTTCCCTCCATCTTGCATGGAATGCTTAAGCTGAGGAAACGCCAAATGTCACATCCCCGTCCTACCTCGAAGACAGCTTATTGCTACCGAAGCTCCCGACAATCTGCCTCTACTAGAAACGCTGGAAAAAAAAGCTTGGAGGAAAAGGCTGTGAAAAAGGAAAGGACAAGCAAATGCAATGTTTGTTAGAAAGACAAATTGTAAGAGTGTGGGTCATTGATCATAGAGCATCATAGTATTGACGAAATTTAAAAAAATGACAGAAGGTACACATCATAGTTCAAGACCTGAGTTTGCTTTAAACTATGCTGAAACAGAAGACATTTGCATAAGCGGTTGCACACCTCTTATGAGTTAAAAAAAAATTCAAAATCGATGTAATTCGACTCATAGACAGATCATTAAATTGAGCATTTAGCGGCTGTCAAAATGAGGGCTTCAGTTGGGTTTCCCTTGTACAGCCAATCCATCGTGATAAACTGCACTGCAAGCTAAAAAGTTGTGTTCTATAGATTCTTCTTCTTCTTTGGCTGGCGCTACAGTCAGAGGTGAACCTAGGACCTCAGCCAACCTGCTTTTCCATTTAGCTCGGTCTTGTGCTAGTTGCTTCCACCCACGCACGTTCAACTTACTCACGTCCCCTTCTAGCTGCGTGCGCCATCGTAGGCATGGGCTTCCTTTACCGCGATGTCCCTCTGGGTTGGAGTCGAAGACTTTAGGACCCGGAGCATTGGTGTCCATTCACTCGACATGACCCAGCCACCTTAGACGAGAGATTTGAACTCGTTTGACCAGGTCGATGTCGCTGTACAACCGGTACAGCTCGTCGTTCAGTCTCTTCTTACAAACACCATCCGAACATACCGGCCGGACATAATTCGAAGGACTTTTCTCTCGAAGCGACCAAGAATATCCTCGTTCGCTTTAGTTAGTGTCCATGGTTCCGCGCCATACAGCAGGACTGGGACTGTCAGGGTCTTATTTAGAGATATTTTGGTTCTTCGAGAGATGGCTTCATTCCTCAGTGGCTTACCGAGTGCGAAGTATCGCCGCAGTAGTGTCGTTGTTTGTATTAACATCGGAGCCTAGGTACACAAAGTCGTCCACTACCTCGAAGTTATAGCTGTCTATAATGACGTTTTGTCCACGACGTCGGTGTTGGTGGACCTTTTTTGAAGACAGCACATACTTTGTCTTACCCTCATTAACCCATCTTCGCCGATTCCTTCTCGATGCTCACAAACGCCCCACTGTCAGCCAGTTATGTTCTTTCGATGATGTCAATGTCATCGGCATACGCGAGCAGTTGCACAGATTTGTAGGAAATCGTGGGTCTGGTGGATAACATTTGAATTCCGCACGATCTTCTCGAGAACAATATTAAAAACGTCGTGTTCTATAGATTGGTTGTAGATAATCCAAAGATACAAAAAATTGAAATTATCTTGTAATGTGCAGTCTATTCTCCCAAAATCGAATTTCTCTCTTAATCGAATTTTTGCTTGCCACATTTTGGCATTCCATACAAAAAACCAACCTCTAAATTGAACTAATTTTTGATATCGTGTAAAAATGTGAGTTAAGGGTACTTAGGGTGAGTGATGTATGCGGCTTGGTGGCATGCCTCGCTTTTCGGGATCTCCTTAAAAGTTTCGGGGAAAAAAATCGGTTAACATGGTTCCGTAATGCCCACCGTTGACATAAACCGTGTTCTAAATCTCAGTTACGAAGAAAAAATGTTCAATGATGCCACCGCTCTACAATCCGCATTCCCAACTGTGCGCATGACGAAGGGGACTATAAGTGTTGTTCACTGCCCTTACGAACTCGCTTACAGAAGACGCGGGATGTGCTTAATTTCGGCAAAAACTCCTCAAAAACGCACTGTTTGGGCTACGCAGCTCTCTCTTTGGAAATTATCGCTGCCAATATTTCTCGAGGTTCCTCAGCGTGAGAAGCTATGCCTTGGCTCTCCACGGGCTGCAGCGCCACCCGTAAGCCTTCTCATTTCGTTCCGCGGACTTTCTGCGAAGATGTTGAGCGTGAAACTGTCAGTGGCAAAATCACATGTGATTTAGGAAGAAATGACTCGATATCCAACCCTCCACATTCCTTATCTATGCAGAAGATTGCTTACAGGAATATTGTCAGATTAAAATCTGGTCTAGACGAAATTTGGTTTCCCATTCATTAATCAGCGTTGTAGCTGCACTCCAGTTGACATTACCCTACGGTTTACGACTCATCAACGCAGATTCTGTGTCAGCCCTACCCGCCCCAGCTACAGATTTGTTGCCTACGATCCTCTTGTGTCTGGGGCCCCAGCCGATCTGGAAAGGGATCGCTACTCAAAATCAGTGTCAGTCATGAAGTATGCTGCATTTTTTGAGCAAAATTTGCTTGCGATCACTAGAGAAGATCTTGAGCTAGAGGTTGCGCGTGCAAAGTAAGCTAAGTCGCATTGAAGCTAATTCCACCCCAGCAATGAACAACAGCGCATATAGTGCATGACACTACTGGCGAGGCTCTCCGAACTGTTTGAAATTTATTTCAAGAACTATGTGACATGTGCACATCACCAGTAGCATCGGGCTAATGTCAAGCTTAGGACTTTATTTAGACCATAGTGCGGACCTCCAGCAAAGAATTTATCTCTCCGCAGACCCTTCCCTTCAAACAATTGTATTGGAATGATAATTAAGACGTACTTTACTGCCTTTCACGTTTCGGACCACATGCTCCATTGACTCCCAGGTTGAAAATAGCTGCTGTTAGCAATCTGGTTACCAAGTTACATGCAAATCCAAACAGATGCTTAAGGCTCCGTGAGGATTCAAATATACGAGCATCCAAATTCACACGATAAGCACCTTACGAAAGCTTTCAAATCAACAGTACCCCATTCGATGCAGAAAGTGCTTTTCCATCTGTTCACGTCAAGAGCAGTTCACGTACACCATCGTCGTCATGTGTCGCCCATCAGATTGCGTAAACTGCACAGTCAGTCCGCGTGATAATTGAAAGGCAATACAGACGGTTGAATGGTTTGTTAAGTCAGCAGGACGTCCAATGTCGACAAATCGACGACGTCTGACTCCAACTCCACTTCGATCAATTGCCATCGCGTGATGTGTGAGGTATTTTTATGTCTCCGTTCGCAATTCCACAGATTGTATGGCTTTGTTTTTCCAATCTCGACAACTCGTAAACGTGCAAATAACACACACACACATACACACACCCCCACTATCCCCCACCATCCGCCAACTCACGCGTATGACCTCTAGAACAACAGCCTTATTGATGGCCTCTCTCTGCGTGGCCATAAATCAACATTATTTCCGAATTATAAGCCGATACGGTACAGCGAAATCGAAGACTACTCACATCCGCCCACGATGAGGCGCGGCCAGCGGCGGAGGGGGAATATCATAAAACTCGGCCATTTATCTGTTGGAATGTTAGATTAAAACGGCCAAATCAAGTGCGAGAGGCATAAAAATCCCGTGCACAGCCCTGGCATCCAGGCAGATACGACAGTACACCCCCGCCGCGCTCCACGCACCGCAGAGGAATGATTACTGCTCTCGAAATCAATGTTTACGACCAGAATTCATACTCGAATTTATTTATTGCTTTATTGTGTCTGCGAAATGCTCCAGCTCTGCTCCTCCACGTCCCACCAACCACCCGCTACGCGCAGCCCTTGAGCATCATTGTGCTGTGCCGACAAGGTTCACCCCCGGGGCCCGTGCGATGGTTGAAATTCCAATTGTCTCCTTAGCACAATTGCCATTTCAAACACGAAACCGGCCGACGGAAGGGTGCTGCCGATGCTGGGTACAACACGCGCCCGCACAGCCCCCGTAATGGTTTTGGGTTAATGGGAATGCAAATAGGCTGCTAAATAATTAAATTGTGACCCCTTTAGCAAAATGGCTTAAGAGGAAATTAATTTTGTTTACCTTTTTTTTCCTCTTCTCGGATCGAGGCAGTTGTTCATTTTTTTTTTGCGTGCTTTCGGTTCCGGTTCCGGTTCGGCGTCGTCTGTGACAAAGCCGGCATGGTGGCCAAATTAACACATCTGTGGTGCACGGGCAAGCCTTCTTGACATTTTTCAATTAAAACTCAATGGAGAGCAATGAGTGGGAAATGAGATTCTTGTATCGGGCACGCTTGCATCCTGTGCGTGAAGTCGTCCTCTCGTGGTGGAGAGATTTTCTGGGGATGGGGATGCGGCAGGCACCATCCGTCGATCGGCATTGCTGAGCCGAGCTGGGATCAGAAATGTTTGCATCGGATGTTGTTTATCCGGTCAAGAAATAATCGAGTACTTTCCCGATGGGTGCCCATGGGGGCGAAGACTTCAATTAGATGAATGGCATCACGTGTACGAATCCACTTCAAAACACGCAACAAACAAAGTGCTCATGCTTAAGTGCCCTCCGTTTTTGTAAAGCCAACGAACAAGGTAGAAACGTCTTACACGCCCACAGCAAGAAAAGTGGGATTACCTTAGAAAATGGCCGAGTGACTTAAATAATTTGTAGATTTTGGGGGGCGTCCTTATGTCTATTCTTCTGTTCTGTTCGCTCTTTTCGTGGCAATACGCCCTCTGTTTAAACATGTGATATCTGCCATTTGGTCCGGGTGGCGCTGCAGCCCGTAGAGAGATAGGGGATAGCTGTCAAAGACTCTAGAGCAGAAATAAGCGAGCAAGAAGATGTCCATTTTTGGCCATTTGTTCCCCTAGTCTACATGGGAAAGGAAAGTAATGAATATCCCTTGTACATCACATTTACTTTCACAAAAACCATGGATCCACCACAATATGGCGTCCTATTCATGGATTTTGTGGGAAATCCGCGTGAAGTTGGCAAGAACCATTTACTACTGTTCGAAGAGTGTTCAGTTGGTTCATGTTTCGAATGGTAGGACTGTGTGAATAAAAATGCCATGTCACGTATTATTTCAGGAATGATGTAATTCATCAATTTAATAAATAGCCTATTTCTATGTCATACTTGAGAAATTAAGTCACCTTTATAGCATTCATTCACAAATTCGACGAAAGTTAAAGAATTCAAAATTAAAGTTGCTTAATTGTTAAGAGGCGCAGAAATGGACGCTATTGAAAGCGGATGAAGAAGCTCTTGGTTGTTTTGAGAGAACAGTTCTGCGTACGATCTTTGGTCCTGTTTGCGTTGATGGCGTTTGGAGGAGAAGGTTCAACCACGAACTATACGGGCTGTACAGCGGCATGCACCTAGTTAAGCGTCTTCGGATTCAACGCTTAAGATGGCTAGGTCATGTAGAGCTGATGGACACCACAGTTCCGACCCGAAGAGTCTTCGACACCGAGCCATTGGGACAGCGCAACAGAGGACGTCCTCGCACTAGATGGCGCACACAAGTGGAAAAGGACCTCAACCAACTTGGTGTGCGCAACTGGAGGCAGCTGGCGAAAGATCGGGCTGGCTGGAGAAGCATGTTGGTCGAGGCCCAGGTCCACCCGAACTGTAGCGCCAATCAAAGAAGAAGAAAAATTGTTAAGAGAAATGCCCAGATATTGAAACTAAAACTATCCAACACCCCCTTTGCGAGTGATCTTCTGCCGTTAGGCTTATATCACGAAGACATTTAATCTTTGGACTACCTTACGACGCTGATGCCTACAGGCCCGATGTTGAACCGCACCAAACAGTCACTCTGTGTGGGTGCATTGGTTTTTCGACAATCACTCGTGGATTATCATTCGCCCAAATGTGGCAATTCTGCTTATTGACGAATCCACTGAGGTGAAAATGTGCCTCATCACTGAAGATGATTTTCTTCGACAATTGATCATTCACTGTTCTTGCCACCATTCTGACCATTGACATGCACTCAATCTCAATATGTGTCCAATATTCGATTAGGATCCGTTTCGTAGTTTAAATTTGACAGGATTTTTTCCGCTATCCCATACAAACCAGCCCACTGTGCGCCACCGCCAAACACGGTATTACCTAAGTGGCAATATTATAATATAATAATATGAGTGGCGCTATAGTCCGTAGGGGACCAGGGCCTAGCTTCTCCTAGCCTCGCCTAGCAACCACTCGTGTTGTGCGTGTTATTGTTCTCTCACGAGTGGAAGGGACCTACAGTTTTATGCCGACTCCGAGCGGCTTTGTTTCAGAAGCTTTTTCTAGACAGGAAATACTCTTTGAGCATTGTCAGTGACTACAAAGAGGTGGGGTCGTGAAAATTGTTTTCGTCGCACAGAGCAGGAATCGATCCTACGACGTCGTGGTTGGGGTCGACGCACATACCCACAACGCCACGGGCCACCACCAAGTGGCAATATTATGTAACATAATTATCTGTACGTTTTACCAGAGCTCGCGAACAAAATGCACGCATCTCGTGGTCCTGGCGAGCAAGATTTTGGATTAATCACTTTTTATTCATCTATTTGAACTGGCTATTTAAGGTGTAATGACTGACTAACAATGGGACCTCTTCTCTCAAAGCAGCGCGTAAATTGGCATAGATCTCGACTTCGGAGTTCTGCCATTCACGTCAATGTCATCGGTGTATACTGGCTTCTGGAAGATTGTGTTTGGCGAGTGAGTTCACAATTCTCTTAAGAATGATCTTAAAAACAGTGTTGCCACAGGTAAAATTATTTATGAGTCTCAGCAGCTTAAAGAAGATTAATTTCGAAAATAAATGAATGTGAAACAAGAAACTAGTATGGCTTTTTTTTGGAGCACTCAGACTGGTCCATCCTATTACCAGGCAGCAACCTACAATTCCTTCTGAAGACAGGTGCTTCCGTGATGATGGACCTGCAGAATCAGATATCAATACATCGGTGCCGAAGACCTGCCACCTGATCCAAGCAAGTTCAGGAAAGTGACAGAGGAAGTGTTTTACTCCGCCCTCTAAACCAATATTTCTGTCAAGGGACAACAAAAACTCCTCGGATTTCTTACACACGTTTGAAGGCAAACGCTTGCTCTATCTAATATACATATTGGAGAGTCGTGCCATCTACGATTGGGCTCTCGGGAGGTCCAACCATCAATGGAAGCCCTAAGCACAGACACAGGTAGTCCGAGCGCAGGTTCAGGTCCTGAGAAAGTTTCTTCTGATCCTTGTCTGGCAAGTTCATCGGCGATCTCATTTCCAGCGATTCTTGGTGTCCTGGTGATGTTAACATGATGTAAACAGTCAGCCATGAAAACACCAGCGGACTCTTCATTTGTTTTGGAGCCATCCATGTGAATACGACTTCATTCCCTTCCTGACTCGAAGTCTGTCCAGCGCCATTTCTGGGTGCAGTAAAAGTATGTGCTTGGGCATTTTAAATGAAAGCATGCAGGAAATATTAAAGCAAATGGGTATTTGAAATAAAATTACGTTAGGTGTTTAGGTGTTTAGGTAAATTGTTCTTAAAAAAATGAGTCATATCGAAAAATGATGAGCGCTAGGAGTAAGGACTAAAAAAATAGTCCTATTGACTCCCTGTGGCAACATTGGTTAAAGATGTCGCATGACAGCGCGTCGCATTAAAAGATTCTGATAGTTCGTGCACACACGCTATGCACGCAGCCTTGAAATCGACGAGCAGATGGTGGTTGTCAATTGCAATCTGCACTTCTTGGGTCCTTTCCAGGATCGGCCGTAGAGTAAGGATTTGGTCGATGGCGGATTATCAAATTAGTGACGAATATGGGATGAGAGGATCTTGTCCGTAGGCTGATTGCTCTATAGTTGGCGGATTCTAGGACACTCCGTGTGCACCAGCAGCTTTGTTCTCGGTATCGCCATCTCGATTGTTCTATGTCGGTGGGACGGAGTTCTTGTTCATCCTCGTCCAAATTAATGGGAGCATTCTGCTTGACACTGGAATTCGAATCGACTACTAATTCAATTAAATTTTATTTGAACAAAAACTATACTATTGGTCTTACATGCTAAAAGCTTAAGCTAGCGAAATAGGGGTTGGCTCAACAATAGGGGCCCAACGGATGTACAATGCTTACAAGGTTTACAATGTTGTCAATTATAATATTTTATTTTAAATTTATCATTTATTAATGTAGATCTTTAACATAGGGGTGTTCAAGTCCGAGTATCCTTGTTGCTCCTCTAGGGATGGGGTGGTGGTGAGGCGGATCAACTAGCCGCGATGGTGACTGCTATCACTGCTTTGATAAAAGTGATACAGTCCGTTGCTTAGTGTCCTTGGGAATGTCTGCTCATCAAGCAGATTCAGGGCGTTGAGGAATCGTTGTCCGGGGGTCGAACTTCTCAGGTCCCTGATCGCCATGCTTGGGTGGTTGCGGATGTCATGTAGTTGTCTCTGGAACAGTGTCACTAAGTACTCTTGTATGGGGACGATGCGGGCTTCCTCGTAGAGTTTCTTGTTGATGGGGTACTTCTGCCGGTCCCTGTCATAGGTGAGACCGGTGCATATTCGGAGTATCTTCCTCTCAAATATCGAAAGCTTTTCCATGCTGGTCTTGGAGATGGTATGCCATATAGGGAACCCATGCGCTATGATTGGCCGAATGAGTTGCTTGTAGAGTAGCAACTTCGTCTTCAGGCTTAGTCCGTTTTGTTTCCGCATGAGCGGCTAGATGCGATGAAATCCGAAACTGGCTTTTTTGAGAGTCAGCTTCGAGTGGTTGTTAAATTTTAGTTTCTCGGTAAAGTTAATACCGAGATACTTCACCTTGTCAGTTGGTATTATTGTCGCACATTGGGAAGCACGATTCTGATGCTCCGGCATTCCGCTAGTGATCTGCATCTACCTCCGGATGGTCTTCTGAACCATCGAATCGACTACTAGTTGTCCGCGTCGGCCCGAAGAATATACCCTCCGGAGAAATGTTTTCCCATTTGGTAAAATGTCGGTCCTCTTTCTTGTGGTAACACCTCTCCATCTCCTCGACCGTGAACGCCTCCCTTCTACTTCTACTTCTAATTACTTTAACCCCCCTTCCCCTCAATAGAGAGCGAGGCGTGCTCCGATAAATCCTATCATCGCCGAATTTCTCTGCAAAGCACCTTCTTAGAGCAGTCACCGAAATGGGACATGTCATGCGCGTGGACTGCATTTGATCCGTAAAGCCTACGCTCCTATGGTCGCCCTGTATTCAGCCCAGCTGCTGAAGAACATCATAATCGCATGCACGATCTCAAAGGCAGTTCCAAGGAAACAAACAAAAGCCCCACCAGACGCCTGTTTTGTAAGATTTCTAAAGATCCCTTCGATCGATATCAATCTGAAAGGCGAGTGACGCGAAACAATGCAGCAGCACTCTGCAAAGTCTTGATTAATTTTGATGCACACTCGGGCGTCCTTACATCGGCTCCATGCAAGGAGGATGTGTATTGAAATTTCAAGCAAAGCCCTCTGGCATTGAGCTCAAAGCCCAATGCATATGTTTGAGTTTTCCGAATTTCAATTACTCCTACTCCGAGCGATGATGAATCTGCACAAATTGTGTGATATGCAATGGACGTGCTCGGTCCGAAATCAAAAACTAGCCCATCGCCTGCTGCAGCTTGTCCATCGAAGGCTGTACTCCTTCGTGATTAAATTAAACAAAAACCCTCGGCAAGGGTACGGGCATTTGAGTATTTGCCGAAAAATATGAACGATTTCCCCAAATCTTTCCCATCTGGCCGAAGCATTTCCTTTTCATGCTGCCCATTGAAATTGGTCATGGGGTGTGCTTGTAAGATCCTTTATGACCGGTCGCCATTCACGAATATCCTTCCAATCAGTGGTCCATTCATTTCGGCATTCATTCGAATCGCACTTCAGTCTATGCCTTCAGACATCAAGCACAACCGTTGACCACCACCCAGTGCAGGGGAAACCTCTCTTCACTTTGGCTGGGCCAATTGGCCCGACCGATTCTTATCTCACCCTATCACGGATCAATTCATGCTTGCATGGCATAATCAAACGTCAATATGTTACTTCTAACTGCATCCTAACTGCATCTCCTCCCATTTGAGGATGTACTTCATGGCCCACAAAAGGACTTGCGTGCCTGGGGATCAATGATGCAGACTGGAGTGGCGACCCAGACGTTTGACGGGCGAGGGGGGTGGACACTACACATGGACACATGGAGCTGTGCTGAGATCGAGAGTTCTTGGAACTCCTTGAAGAAAATTTTGTTAGGAAATCCTCCTCAGTCTTGTGTTGTTCTGGTTTGCCGTGCAGTGGACCGGCCATGGAGTTGTTTATTGAAAAACTTTCATATTCCCTAGTGCACTTGATGCTCTAGAGACATCGGAGGATGATGGGTATCCTTGTCAGTGCACGAGTATCGGGGGAAGTGGACGATGAATGCGGTTCGCCCGTGGGCGTGTCTGAAAATCAAATGTCTTACTGATGGGGGTGGAGAACTATTTTCAATTTAGAGGCACTACCATTTGAGTGAGGTCTTCGGTTGTCTCGCAAGGTAAACGTTTGTCAACCGTCGGGGGTTGGTTCGGTTCGGGATTCTAATTTTTGAGCGCGTCTATGTCACGTCTAGCGTCTTTTCTTGTTTGCAGAGAGTATTCGACTAAGGAGGAGCTTGTAGGTTAGGCTTAGGTTAGGTTCTAGTGGCTGACTGCTAAGGGCAGTCACACTTAGGCCAGAGTGGGCCCATCGTGATACCATTCGGATTGACTTCGCCTAACACTGGAAACAGTTGGTGCTTCTAGTGATTTAGCGCTGCTTAGCTGATTGAGCCCCTGAAGTAAATAGTAGGCCCCTAGTTATAGGAACCTACGACTAGCCAGAGCACTACAGGAACAGAGATTGTGAGGAGCTTGTAACTGGGTGAACAAATGTACATGAGGGCCTACTTTCAGTAAGCCATCACTTGGTCAAGAGCATCCATCAGAATCAAGACTGGTCCTTCCGCAGAGACTAGATGATGCTAATTTAGATTTTTTTTCTTTCATAGAATCGGATAGTTTTCGAGGAATGTAGTTCATTTAGACGTACTTCATACGGATGGCATTTTAATCTCCAACAACTCCAAACGAGAAGCTTTTAAAAAAATCACAATCTCTACCTCAATGCATCGGCATTATAAATAACAAGTCAGTAAGTTAAGTTAGTAGTCAGTAATTAAGGTATTCGTACGCAGCTTGGAGTACTTTTGTTAAAGAAACTTTTTGTTCTAAAAGTGATTGTCAAAAATGCACCATAATGAGTACAACTTCGCGGTGGCACCGGCGCAGCCACATTCACCCCATGTGTGCTTTTGTTAATGGTTTTTACATAACTTTATTATGGCCAGTGGTAGCACAGGGACTCTGTAGAGTCAAAAGGAATCATTTTTTTTAGTTTGACTCGGGGACTCATAATATGTCGATTTGCCTCATTTTTTTTAAGAACAACATTACCTACACCTAACGTAATTTTATTTCACAATTCCATTTTCATAAATTTGAAATATGTGAACTACGCTCTAATATTTCCTGAACACTTTCATTTAAAATGCCTGATCACATACTAGTACTGCACCCAGGACTGGATCTGGCCAGACTTCGAGCCAGGAAAGGGATGTAGTGGTATCTTCATAGATGGCTCCAGAACCTATAAAGGGACCGCTGCTTTACACCTCATTAAGTATCAGTGTTCTAAACGGCAACCTATGCGTAACTATAATTGAAAAACAAGTGGAAGTTTGATGGTTGGACCTGTCGAGAGAGAGACTATAGTAGAGCATAACTCTCTATTATGTAGATACAAGCATTTGCTCCCAATTCCGCGGCATTCTTGTTGTCCCTTGACAGAAAAGACTGCAGACGACTTACCAGCGTAATAAGGAGCCACGACACCTCTGCGATGCCTATGTTTAGAACGGCTATAGGGCAGAGCACTTCCTCTGTCACTGTTCGGTCATTGATTGGAGCAGGTGGCAGGTCTTCGGCGCTAATGTGGTTAGAGCTGATTCTGTAGGTCCTTCACTACAGAAGCGCCTGCTCATCCTCCGAAGGAATTGTAGGTTGCCACCTGGTAGTGCAATGGACCAGTCTTGAGTCAAAAAAATACATCATACAGGTTTCGTCTGTGTTTTTTTAGTTCTCACATAAGTAGGCATTGTGTTATTAAAAACCTTTGTTGGGACTCATTTATTTCCAAAATTAATCGTTTTTTAAGCTTCTGCACATAAATAATTTTACCTGCGGCAACACTGATTATGGCGACGGACTATGACCAACTGGTGTTCGAATGTGTACTCATTCACAGATGGCGCTGATGGTATGTCAGTGGTCCGTGTCAGCGTCATCCAGCAAGTTCGTGGCAACTCCCTAACTAGCTAACCTAACCTAAGTCCTAGTCCGTCTCTATTCTATGACTACGCAGCTGCTATTTCGGAGAGTTTTTCATGAGAGATCATGTTCGCCATTCAATGTTGTTTCTTCCAAGCACACTTGAGGTTGAGGCCCATCAGTGTTACCACAGGGACTCTATATAGTCAAAAGGGCTCGTTTTTTTATCCTGACTCGAGAACTCATGATTTTTAAGTCTGATTCATTTGGTCAAGAACAACCTAAATACTTAACGAAATTTTATTCCACATTTCCAAGTTATGAACTTTGCAAGGTCTGAACTAGGCTTTGATATTTCCTGAACGCTTTCATTTAAAATGCCTGCTCACATACTAGTACAGGACCCATGAATAGCTCTGATCAGACTTCGAGCCTGGAAAGGAATGTAGTCGTATCTTCATGGATTACTCCAAAACAACAGGCGTCCTGTGCTCGTGTTTTCATGTGGGGCGACAAGATTAGACTGTATACCTAATAAGGTGAATTTGCATCGGTTTTCGAACCTATGTGATCTTAATGACAACAAGCTATATTTAACGGGTCGACCTACCTTAGTCTGTAGTAACAACCGTCTAACCACTTCCAAGATGGTTCAGCAATGCAAATCCTCTCTAAATTTGATTGGCAGTCAAAATTAACTGAAACCCATCTGGGTCCCAGGATAGCAAGGAATCGCTGGAAACAAGATTGCCCATGAACTTCCTAGACAAGGATCAGAGAAAACTTTTAAAGGACCTAAAACTGCGCTCGGACTAACTGCGTCCGTGAAGACGCCCTCTGAGACGCCTGTGGCGAGGACAACGACATGACAGAGGACATCTTCTTCTGTGGAAGTGCTTGTTGGTCTTCCTAAGGAATTGTAGGTTACTGGCCGGTAGTACAATGGACCAGTCTTGTGTCTGAGTGCTGCAGTGTAGTATCAAACTTTCCAACAAAAAGGCACAGCTTTGTTTGTGTCATAAGTGTTAGTCAAAAACTTGAGAGAGACTGTTATTTTCTGACTTTTTATTTTCAAAATTACTCGTTTTTTGGCTTGTGCGACTCTGCTGCCCATGTCCACCGTGGACGGTAGCGCTACACAGGGAAGAAAGATTCGCGTTCATCCACTGTTAGAGATTGTACAACTTTCAACAAGAGTTCGTCAAGTCGTGGTTAAAAAAAAACAAATCGATGTCAACTGCAAGGACTCCCCAGGAAAGATGTTGTCTCCCCTTCAGCCAGTTCCAAACAATGGACGGATATGCAAATTTGTTCGATATCTAAATCATGAATATTTCAATCCACAAACTTTCACAGCCATAAAAAGGCCGACTCCGTATGAATATTCCATTAGCTGCCACTGAATTACACACAATTTTTTGTCCAAAACCAGACGATGGATTTGCGTGATTATGACTGATTGAATAAACACTCGTGCTGACAAAAAAATGTTATACCCGACGACAGTTCCACTGTCAAACGTAAATACTGACAAGTAAATGAAATCTAAAATTAATTAAATCCACTGCTCGGCAACCAGGCGCAGTAGCTGTGTAGCGAATTACTTAATTGACTTTGTTACAGATATCCTTCGGCAGGCGGATGAATGCCAAAATTTCCGAGAACAATGGGCAATGTTTTAATTAAAATTGGAAGAATTCATGCATCGCCGGATGGATGCAACCAGCCGGACACAGACCATATAATTGAGATAAATTTTGATTTTGATTTTGATTTTGCTCTTCCGCACAATTGAAATGAAATTGAGGAGAATTGCTGGCATTTGAATGCGATTTGATTGTCCAGCGTGCGTGTAGGCAGATCTCTCGGATTGTTCGTCGTGTGACAATAACATTTGCCGCCAGAGGAGTGGATGGCGAGCATTAGTTCGGTCGTAATTGGCAAAACACAATTCAATGCATGCGGCTTTAGTACATGCATATGTGGCCACTGGCCAGGGCAGTGGTATGTTAATTACAAACTTTGGCTTTTATTAAATCAAAATTGTTTCCAGTCTGGAACGCACCCCGAACAGGTGGTGGAGGTGATGCATTTTTGATTTGTAGCCACCACTGACAAATTGTAAATTATTTAAAATTTCGGTTATGGTCGCGTTTTGGCCTGTCTGCAGGAGGCGCACACATGGCTTGTTGGTTCGAAAATGTGCGTGGGAAATCGATTAACTTTGATTGGAATTTATGACTCGGTTCGATGTGATTATTCATTAATTTTGAGTTTTTTTTTAATCGAATATAAACGGTTACACGCATCGGAACAGTGATTGGGGTTTTTGTGAAAAGTACTAAGCGGCTTCGGGACGTTTGATCATTGGCAATGTATCCCTCGCGAGGGAATGACTAGACTTGAAAAGCTTATCGGCATACATCTGACTGTGAATTTGCTGAACCTTGGAGCAGATCATTGGTTTCTAAAGAGTCAAAATAGGCAAAGCTTAATGACAATTTACATCGAATAGTCTAACCAATCTTTGCGCAAGTGGCGAAAGTGAGACACATTTGCGATTGGCATTTGAAAAGCACGGGACTGAGTTTGTTTTTTTTTTTTGTCGTGCTCTATGCTATTTAGTGTTACAACTCCGCATAGTCCACTGACCCAACCTACTGTATAGTATCGCTCTTGAAAAGAACATCAGTCTCAAACCACTCGACAGGATTAAGAGGATGGCCTGCATATGCATTAGCGAAACACTGCGAGCCGCTCTCTCTGCTACTTCTCTTAACCTCCCACCGATTGACCTAGTCGGTAGATAGCTGCTTGCGGTTGATGATCTGGACACTGTACGATCCTTAAAATGTATAACTCTATACCTCTAGACACTGATCTCACAACACCGGAGCTCGTCGTTGAGAAGAATTTCTCAGCCGGCATTCCCCGACGTTTTACTGGCAGCCACTGCGAATATTTACAAATGAATCGAATATGGACACGGGGTGGTTGCTGAGATTTATTCGAATCTGAACATACAGCTGTCATCCCGACTGGCAAAACATTCCAGGTTGAAAGGGCTGACGCTCTATTCCTGGAGAAACTGTTCCGAAAGCTCAGCATCAATCAAATCTCTGAACGCAGTCACATTCAACTCCAAGACTTCCCGTAATTGCCTCTATCTCTTGGCCAAGTATTAGGGCCTGTAACCAAATTCGTGCAGTTTTTTTTTTCTTCAAAATTTTAACGTTTATTTAGAAAAATCATGTACCATAGTATTATTCCAATGATAGTAGCTTTCCAACGCAATTTCCAATCAAAAAATAAAAACAATGGAAATATACAAGCTACGCCATCTCTTAGCAAATCGCAAACCGATAATATCCGGAACACTGTAAAATTTCAGAGAATTGCAATGCGGATGAATACGCTAGAAAGAGTGCAAGCTCATTACTCTTCCCGAATTGTGAGACGCCATCGACGTCTGTCTCTACTGTAAAGTAGATGCTTTGAGGCTGGCAAAGCTTGCTCAAGCATGCGTGCTAGTGTTCTCACACGAGTGGAAGGGACCTACAGTTTTATGCCGACTCCGAACGGCCAAGTTTGAGAAGCTTGTTCTAGTTCTATGAAATACTCTTTGAGCATTGTCAGTGACTCGAAAGAGGTGGGGTCGTGAAAATTGTTTTCGTCGCACAAAGCAGGAATCGAACCTACGACGTCGAGGTTGGGGTCGACGCACATACCCACAACGCCACGGGCCGCCACACTATCACAAGATGCCTCATAAAAAACAACTAGGGCATATGCCTAGAGATTACTCAACCTGATCAACATGAACAGGCCTAATCTTGTTGGTAACCACGGCTCTAGGATAGTCTTACAATAGGGCCACTCTTACAATAGGTTAGGTTTTTGGGTTACCAGTGAAATTGCCAACACACTCAGACAATTTTTGGTTTCACTGGGATTGGAACCAGGGTCCCTTATGACCAAGACCAGGCACTCAAACCACTGCGAAATGCAGCCGTTTCCCCTTACAATAACTTGTGCAAGATCTGCAGAAGCGAGGACGATGAAGAAACCATTGCAACTATGGTGGGTCCTTCAACCCGTAGGCACAGACTTCTGGAAGCCCCTTACATTGATAACCTGGCCAAATTGAGGAATTTAAAAGACGGTCATCTTCTGGTGTCCAACGGGCTTGCGGAACAAGCACAATGGGTCTACGCTGGGCTTAGTGTGGCTGCTGTACCCTCCCACAGCGGTCAGACACTTCAACATAACCTAACCATGGATTTGAGGACACATAGTGAACTCTCCTTAACTCGAATTTTTTGCTAACCATATTTTTGCCTTCTCCTCAATTCTCTATACAAAACACTACTCTCTAATTCGAACTCTCGCCACTCCACTCCCGTGGAGTCCAATGCAGATGGACACCCAAGGATTGGTGTGTGAGCTGAAACCGATCCGCAAACCAGCTAAATGAGTAACCCTGCTTGGCACAGCTGCTTGAGGAGCATCAATGACCTTACCCCGCTAATTCGAAGCAATGGGGTGGGCGATCAGTCTTTCTTAGAACCGAAGGAAATACAAAACAAACACCATAAGAGGCGAAAAATCGACTACGTGGGAGTTGCCACAGTTGATGCAGCTTACCGTGAGACAGTTCGGTGCTATCAGTCGTCGGAAAATTGTATACGAAAGGATCAGGAATTGAGGAAGGAACTGGAGCAGGAATTCAGACCGAAGTACTTCGAACCCATGTACCATCTCATAAGGATCTTCCAAGCCGATATCAATACTATAAGCAGATGCGTTCAAATTAATCTTAACCGATTTTGTCGAGCAGTCGGTCAGCTTATATGTTACTTGGCTCCTCAAAGCTACCGTGGGATTGTCTACAGAAGCTCAAAGAATCTAATTGACGGAATCCATAACCATTCGTGCTGTCGGCCATGTGTAGAGAAAACAATTAAGGGCACTAGAAATAGGAAACCGAACATACGTTTAGAACAAAGCTCCTTCCTAATAGAGCACTCTAGACTCGGGGAGCACCAACTACTTTTCAAACCATTCAATTCATGTTGATTTGAATGAGTTCATGTCTGGTCTACCAAATAAAACCTGGTGTTCCTCAAGGTTCGGTTATACCTTCAACACTTTTTTTTTTCATTTTGCTGGAATACCTGTGAAGATAAAAATACCACACTTAGTTGTAGATTCGTTGATTGACGATTTGCAAGACATGGTCTAAAAATGTGCACCTCAAAGCCAAACCCACAATTTCTTCTGTCAAGGAATCCGATTCGTTAAAAGGGCTTCCTGTGGAAAATCAATTGTCATCGATTGTTTGCCATGCCCCATCCAGTTGACATTTGCTGCTCCACTTCGTTTAACATCGCCCAATTCAAGCATGAATTAATTGCCCTTCAGTCAGCAGAGCTGGACACATTTCGCTCATTCATTTGACAATTTCCATTTCATTCGCATGGCATGGGCGAGGCCGTCATGCCATCAGCCGCAGACTGGCGACCTACTTCCTCTCACTTATCACATATTTAAGCACAATTCCACCGTTCACCCGGTCTAAGGATCATCGTGGAATCTATTTGATACAATTTCATCCCACATAACGCGTATGCGTAAATAAACTCCAGCCAATTATGGTACTTGACCCAATAATCGAACCAACTTCAATCAATCGAACTGCCGACGGCGGCGTAGGCACCCGTGGCTGTCAGAGAGCAGCACAACTGTCGGAAACCAATAACTGTCTCAGTCAAATGTAAAAGTACGACGCCATATTGAACTTTTCCCATTTACCGCCAAGCACACACAACAGATCGGAGTGAAGCGCGTCGTACTCGGGACAATTTGCCGACGTCCTCGAAAAGCAATCATTTCGTTCGTCCGTCGAGCAAAGTGAATGTGTCCACTTACGGAGTCCTGCCGTCCTGAGTGAATTCCTGCAAACATCCCGATTACGTCGAATTGACCATAATCGTATTGGTCATTAAAACTTTTTCCCCATCGGTCGGTCGGACGTTCGAGTCTCTGCCTAGAACAAAGAGGAAATGTTCCCTTAAAGGCATCGCCTTAAATCTAAGGAGTGTATGAGCATATCCGTATTTATTTCACTTAACAGCACGCTCCGTGTGAGGGCTTGTGTGCGTGGGGAGGGTTTTTATTTTTACGACCTCTCTCAAATAAACTTAATCAAAACACAAGGACGTAATAAAAACGGAAAAAAATGAGACCCATACCTCTCGCAGAGAGACAGTTCTCCGTGGGTAGAGGTTGTACATTCGGGAGCCGCCGTAGGCGGGAGAAATCCCGGAAATTATGACGTCGAGGCAGGACGTTGGTGTCTTGTAAACATTGACTCTAGCAAAATGACCCTATCCATGGCGCAGTAGTGAGGATGTAGTTAGTCGCGCTACGGATGAACAAATAAACTCACTTGGCGAACTTCCTCTCGGTCGCCATGTAATGGGAGACGACGTAACGTTCGTGGTACACAAGAGAGAGAGCGACCGGCCTCCTGTCACACGGGTGGTTAATCATCATAAAATTGGATGTGAGCGTGGCACGGGGGGAGGAATAGCCCTTTTGAGAAGGAAATGTTGTCAGCGGTTATTGGAGAACTTTGAGTTATGAAATGCGATAGAAGACTGATCAGTCTTCCAAGTGCTTTATAGCTTTATGCTCTATGCACCGAGTTGGCAAATAGCAACCAACTGTGCTATGTGCCCAAGGGCTTGTTATGAATTGTTCGATCCCTAGGCCAAAATAAGCCAAAAATTCCATACCAACCACCACATTTCCTAGAAAGCAGCTTCGAAACCTTGATTCCAGAAAGAGGCCAGTGGTACGACCGCGCCACCTTTTAGTAAAGCACTTCTACTCAGATGGTTCCAAGACGGAAGATGACGTAGGAAGCGAAGTTTTCTTAGAGTACCTAAACCTGAACTAACCTGTTCGTCTCCCAAGCGGCAACCAGAGCAGCTCTGTCGTCGAACGTGATATTCGCCCGAGATATCTGCATCTTTGCGGATCAAGCCAGCATCGGCATCCTTGTCTTTAAGCTCAAAAACAGTAATCGACTTTTGCGCATCTCTTAACGAGACATTCGAGCAGTTCAAGAATCGACTGCGCCTGCCTGGCTGCCAGATCACAGACACGTCCCAGGAAACTGTAACACTGCCGAACTCGCTGAATGCCCCACCAGACTGCCGAATAATGGAATCTCTTGTTACATAAGGGGTTCGAGAATCTACTTCATATGTACTAGATATTCTAATTATTTGAGTTTCAAGCATTTGCTACGTAGTAACTTATTTCTACTTCGCTTATTTTGATTCTATTAAGGATGCATTACACTTTAAATTTGCTACATTCCGTAACAGCTCGTCTATAGCCAATACACCATGTGCTCATTTGCGCTATAGCTCATACACTGGCTCCACCTATGTCTTGATGCGACGATTTTTTAGCTACGAGAGGACCAATTTTCAAAAAAATATTTAGTTTTTATATTTTTGTTTTAAGGCTGCTTCGCTTTTTGTGAATCTACTTCGATTTGAAAAATTTGCTACACTTTCTGGGCTCCGCATTCTCATCCCTGAAGCGGTAACTTCATGATACAGCTCAATAACCTGTCCACACAGAAAATAAATCCCAGACAGGCAACACCTGTAAAATAACGAAAAAAAAGGTCTCATCACGATCCAAAAAGATCAAGTAGCCTGATATCGCTAAGGCGATGAAAATTAACACAGCCGTGGGAATAATCACCGAACACAGCCTAACAGGCGTTTGCGCAAAAAGATTGGGCCTCTTCTCCAATGCTTTTTGCAGAAGCTGTCGAGACGAGAATGAGAAAATGTACAGCACCTATTCTGTGACTTTCCTGGTCAGAAATTGTTTGTTGTGCAACATTTAACATTGCTGCCATTTGCTTTTGACTCAAAGTGTCATCTCCATCAAATATCGTTTGCAATTCGGCGCCTTCAAACTTGTTTGGTGGTCTTCCACGTTCTTCATTTCTCACATCAAAATCATCATTCATTATTTCTTAACCGTTGAAACCATATTTTGCATGTTGCTTCTGATAGAGCATGATCACCATATGCCTCGACAAGCATTCGATGCGACTCTGCAGCACTCTGACTGACTCTGAATGCTTTCCGCAAATCATCACTTTCTGGTACAGGATTCGACATTTTTAACGAGATGAGAAAACATGATTTTGTCTGTTCAATGACTTGATGTATACTAAATATTTTTCACAGATGTCATAGCAAACAAACAAAAAAAATAAAGGCTCGTTCACAACAAATTTTTCCTGTCTAGACATTTGTATCTTGACGCTCACTTAATACGCATATGGGTGACGCAACAGCCCGTAGAGCGAAAGGGCCTAGCTTTTCAGCAAACCACTCCTGTTGTGCCTGCTATTGTTCTCTCACGAGTGGAAGAGACCAACAGTTTCATGCCGACTCCGAACGGCCAAGTTTGAGAAGCTTTTTCTAGACAGATGTTCTCATTGAACATTGTCAGTAGACTCGAAAGAGGTGGGGCCGTGAACATTTTTTTCTTCGTACAGTCCAGGGATCGAACCTGTGACGTCGAAGTGCGGGTCGACGGACATACCAAGAACACCACGAGCAACCACACAGACGAGCTAATACACTGGTAGAATTTGTTGCCAAATCTGGCTATCAGCATCATCCCTCAAATTTTGATATGTACATAGCGGCACAATGGGCCTACTTTGTTCTTAGCGCAAGAATGCCTCTTTCCATCGACCTACTAACTTATTTATTGAATACACTACTGTTGACGACAAACTCATGAAAGGTGAAAAAACTGACCTTACTGTGAAAAGGCAACAACAATGCGACTTGTTGAGACTGGCGACGAAAGTCCATATTTCATCATATCTAGTGAGTATCAGTCGATAATGGAAATGCAAAAGAACTCTCTTTGGACTGCAGTAAACCTAAAGGCAGCTTAACTGAAAGTTCTAAAATCAAAAATAAAGTATCACGAAGACAAGTCTGTCGACGAATTTGCCGGATATTCAACAACTCACGGTTATCCACGGTTACTTACACTCGGTTTTTTGCTTGAACAAAATGAGAATAAGGGCTCATGGCGGCTCATTAATGGATTCCTGTTCTTCACAAAGCGATGATTCGTGAGTCGGTCACAGTAAAGCAACCAATTCGATTATTCATCGAATATCTGGATATCTGCTCGGTAACCGCCGTTTCAACGGAAACTGAAATGGGCTCTTGATACCTTCAAGGCTATGGAATGAAATTAAAAACTTTCTGTAACATCTATTTATGGGTTCATGCGGATGATTTGGTGAACTCCAAGCTATTTGTCGAATAAATTTGTAAATTTCTGTGTGATCTCTCGATTGAGTTGATTTTATTAGTTAAGGATTCACTTTTGTATCTGTTTTTGTGGCAGAAAGGATTACGTGCTTCTTGCGTAGAGAAAAATTTTAATAGGAGATGTGAGAGACATTTGTGGCGCCCTCTATGGGGAATGGGACGAGCGTCGAAGCTACAAAGGACTAAGGCAAAATCGAAACTCCGACGGCTTCTTCCAGATTCTTGTGGCTCTGTTTCTTCGATCTCTCACGGCTGGAAAGGATTCGCGTTCCCTCATCCATACTTAATCTGTACACACTCACTCTAGTGATTGTGCAATCTTGACAAGCACAGTGTCGGGTGGTAATCCACGAGGAATAAAAATGTTCAATTTTTGTCTGAATCAAAGGGTGACCATCGATCGGGAGAATTAGACATTAAATGTCATGGGCAATTGTAGCGAAAGAGTACGGTAGCTGGCTTACTCATTTTACACATTTGTCAGCAAACCTCACACTTCAAATGAGCAGCTCTCCTTAACCAACTAACAACAGTCACCCAACTGTCCCCCACATTCCCAAAAATCTGAAGAAAAAAAACAATAACACAAAAAGATGTGACCACACGAAAAGTCCACCTTTAATTCTTTAAGTGGCAAATATATGCACTTCAAAAGCAAAATTGTCACGCACACGCCTAAACACGTCGCAATCTCGCTGCCTACCGAGAGCACAAGGACACCCAATTACCTATGGCTTGTCACTTCCAAAGTAAAAAATCATAAACCGGACATTAAAAGGGGGGACACAAAATTCTGTCCAGTCAAAAAGTAATTACACCTTCCATCCGGGAAAACGGGAGGAAAAAAAAAGAAGGAAAATAACAGGCATCCGCCCTGTCTGCCCAAGCCCGAGTTGTCGTTTGCCGGACGATGACCATTCGCAACCCTGATGCATATGATTGATGTTCCGTCCGATGGGCCAATCCACCAGGACAGCGACAAGGGTGAAAGCCAGCCAGTGAAACCAACGTACACCATGACATTTTTGCTTAGAGAAATTTTCCAGATCACTGACCCATATAAGGAGAAAACTTCCTGCCTGTCTGAACGTTGATTCGACTTCGCCCAAGCAGGGCTGGGCTTTCATCGGTCTTGTGCTCCGCTAGTGTTGTTGTGATGAAGTGTTTTTACGGGTTTTTTTTTTGGTTTCTCTTGTGTTTTATTAAATTAAATACTAATTGGGGAACAAATTCAATTTGGAGTCAAAAATGGAAAAGTCGATGAATGTGTGCGGCTTAGGGAGGGCTGGGCGCATTGCTGATGGGGAATGTAATCAAGTCTAATCACTGAAACTGTGCGAGGGGGCTGCCCGATTTGAGGGCATTCCATAGAGTCTTGAGGAAGTTTCAGTTTTTTGATGGGAGCATGGATACGAGTTACATTCTGGGCAAATTTTTGTTTCGGAGGAGTATGTGAAGCGCAGGAAATTTTGCTTGTACGTGAAGTTGAGTGGTGGCAGAGAAATGCCATGACCTGCGGTAACCCTTGACAGCCTTTGCGTTCAACTGATTACAGAACTAGACACACATGAACAAGTGCGGACCGAATGTGACTACCTTGGGGCATCTCATCAAAGAGACTTTCAGCATTCTCAATGGCAGTTGCCCACTGCAGTTGTGGCGAATTGTCTTCAATTATGACGCTACCGTAAACTTGGCCCTATGTCGGCTCCGAACGGAAAAGTTTTAGAAGCTTTTTCTGGACAGATTGTTGGGAGTTGACTTGAATTTAACAAAAGAGACGCGGTTTTGTTTCTGCAGCTGCCAAAATTAGCAACGACATCTACCTGTCAGAATGTTAAGTGATGTTTGAAATCTCATAATGAACTTGCAAACGTGTGAAAATTCTCAAAAATTTAGAAATTTCATGTCAGCTCTAAACATTTCCTGAAGTCAACCGCCAAAGTGACTTCAGTGTACTCACAATAATGCAAGGTATAGCCTTTTGGACGTTAAGCCACCAAACCGACAGAATTAGAGAAGATATTGTTCACTGACTTGGTGCTCACAACTCAGCTCATTTTGCGGTTAGATTTGCGCCAAAATTTGATTGGGCTGGCGTAAGAATTCAAGTCGGGAATTCATAGACAACTCTGTGAATTCGTGAACTGACGCCTGAGATAGGGATTTTGGTTTCATCTAGGCTCCACGACATTGTTAGCAAGCTAAATTCGCGTGACCACATGTATTCGACCAGGTATCAATGTATCCACACAAACTGACACAAATGTCTTAAATTGTCGATCTTATCAAAAAGGCCAGAGTTTGACAACAACGATATACCCAAGCTGTGGTGTCTATGCAGATAGCGCTACATGCCGTACCCATGTCGCAACGCTCGAAAATATGACGAAGTCGGGTGGGTCCAATGCCAAGCTTTCATCAGTTGGTAGCTGAGATCATGCGACTCATCTGGGTCACGGTTCACAGGCTAACCACTTTGGACAAGCTCGACGCTTTCATTCTGGTTGCTATTGGCGGAAGAACACCGCACATATTGAACCGAGTCATCACAAAGTGCACCGACCGCATGGAGTTCTCCCAGCGAACTCGATGTGTCCCATAAGGAATGGCATGGATGTAGCTTGAAAACGAAGTTAGACTTCAATTGTAAATGTCTCACGGCCTTTGGTCTATCTGGTCACACTGTACACAAGTTTCCTAGACGTGGATGCAGCACGCAGGCTTAGTGTCTTAAACAGAACTACAGACATATGCTACATCGTTAATTAATACGCAAGGTTTCGGCAAAACTTTCGAATACTCCGCAAAACCCTTGCATGCTCATCAATCCAAAACTACAGCCCACCCTACACCCGAGTGTCTGATTAACAATATCGATCCGACTGATGTCTGTTTTCTTTTTAGCATCCCCTCCCTTTCCATGGGGGCTTGGTGGCCTCTAAATGGAATCCCAATTCACATTTATGTTCATCATTTTAAGGGTTGATACAACGAACACGAACGAAAGCTACGGCCAGGGCCGGCACTCACTCCGTCACTTGTGCGATTTCATTTCAAAGTGAAATTGCCACATTGGCATCTTCGTTTGAATTGACTTTGGAATTTGAGGATATTCCGAATGAAATGATTTGGCTTATTCCCGGCCGGCTCCGAGCCAAAGATACACACCAACTAGGATATTTGCATTACGTATCAATTCTCATTTGCGAAGGGGGCGCATGGGCTCTCACTTGCCACTGAAAAGGGTATCCCGTCGCGCCGTCGGTCGGGGTGAGGGAAAAGAAAGTGATAGTCGAATCAGAATTCTGCTGAAAAGGATCTTTTAACGAGAAGAAGAATTTTTAATTAATTTATTTTAGTGAAATTAGTCCTTTTTGTAGTGACTGCTGCTCCTCAGTTGGGTACATCGGACTTTCTTTGAGGACACGGTCTTCAGTTGAAAGACATATTTTCTTCTCCACCGTCTGGCGGCGTGTCCGAGGAGAAGCCCGGCAGTCCCTATGAGTCCTGTGGTGGCTGTTAAATGGCGGGTGGCAAACTGAGATAAGAAATTGGTTTTCGACGAATGTCCTGAGGTTTCCCGCTGACTGTTCATGTTCCTCTCTGACTGCCATTGTTTGGTGGGAACATTGGGGTGGGTGGGCACTGTGGACCCTGCGCTGAAGTGAAATGTTTTCCTCGAGCACCTCTAGGGGAGTTTGTCTGGACACATTCGTATTTAATGAAGTAATTCAATTTGACGCTGTGCCCGTGGGGGGCGTGGCAGAGGAGGTGCTGGCGACACAGGCTGCTGATAAAAATGCTTTTAGAAACGTCGATTTATGAATGTTTATAATTCAATCCCGACATCGAGCGACACTCGGGCAGAGGGTGACTTTCAATCGGTGTATGCGGGCACTGGAGCATGGAATCAGACACTTTTGGTGACACTTTACGAATGCAAGGTCTATTAGGGCAGAATGAAAAAGATCGGTCATGCTGGTGATTGACCAATTAGCTGGACACTGAACCTGAAAATATTACCTCAACGATCTGTTAAGTAGTGTCAGAGGTAGAGCAAGATTTCGGTCGTGCCATAGTCGGCTGTGGTGCCGATTTTGGAAGCCACGGGTCGACCTGTCTCTCGTTTCAAACGTTGTTCGGAGTCGGAATAAAACGATGTGGACCAACTGTTGGTAGGTGTGAAATCAAGAAATACGTTTGATCAAGTTACTGACGAATTTTCCACATTGTTAATCGGTAGAAGAGAGCTCTCCAAAGCGACTGTTGAACACGACTACACTTTGTCAGGATAGGCATTTAGGGCCTCAAATAACTGCCAGCTGCAGCAAGGCACGTAACAATTGTACGTGCCTTGCTGCAGCATTCGCTGCACCAATACCTACACATATGCGCACCGCACTAGTCCTCTATGATCCAGCCTAGGTGTCTACAGTTTCACACTTCCTTGGAATCATTCTCTATTCTATTGTGTCACTTCGTCAAAGTAGTTGATTTTTAGGGTCATCAACTAGCCTGGTCTAGTCAACTTAAGCCCGCGTTGAATAGGAAGACGATTCGTATTCGCTCGGTGCCACTCCTGCAAATCGGAAAAAAGGTCGCAGCTAGAGCTACAGCAGTACCTATGTAGATTTTGCTGTGCAAAAAGAGAACAACATCGGAGATCGATTCTAGCCGGCGCTTTGCCATGCGAACACAAGCATTACAATAAAACATACCACATTAGAAGAAGAAGGGGAGCACAACTACACAGCGCGAGCCCAATCCCAGCGAAAAAGTGCAGTTCCTTGGAAAGCACTTCATCATAGAGCTCGAGGACTCAAGAGGACTAAAACACCTTCTCCCAAGCCTGGTTGCGATGTATTATTTATCAACGACACAGTGTTGGGTCTTGCTTGCTGCTAAGTGGGCTGTGGGAACGTCAGGGTACCCAAGCATGCCTACCTGGCTACCTACCTAATGCTATTTACCTCGGGCTACACTAAGTACTTGAACTGCTGCTGCATCTCTTTTCTTGAGGACAGCATTTATCACCCTTCCATTCCACTGTTATACATGTCATGCATTGTGATGTGAAGGTCGCTCACGCATCACGGCAAATCTCAAAATAGTGATGCACGGCGCAGCACATCATAAGAAAAAATAAACACATTAAGCAAAAATGTTGGATCATTTTGAGAGTTTAAGCATTTGTAAGAAAATCTCCTTGCGACGACCGACGCGAATTTAACACACTAAGCTGATTATTCTTGCGAGCTTTTTGAGAGTATACCAAGCAATGACTTACTCACAAGAAACCTCAAAAGAGATACATTAAAAATTTCGTATCAGAGATATTTACGACTTGTAATCACATCGCTGCCAAAATAGGGGCATGAGATTCAGTTGGTAGTGATTTTTCTCAAAAGTCTCAGTGATCCTTTCAGAAGGCCACTGTGCACTGAGCAGTCAACCATCTTTGAGAAGATCATCTTCCTTACTCACTTATCAGGTGGGGAACCCATTAAGGATCAGAGACTGAGAAATTATTAACTTCCATCGGTGACGGTCTCCTCAAGTCATTAAGTAACTTACCTGTCTTACACAGCCGCGATGACTTGGTTTCTATACCGGAGGTTCGGCCTTAGTCGCCTTCTTAAACCAGGCGGCTCGGCTTCGAAGACCCTCCGAGCGTTGTTGTATGTGCGCTCGATGTGGTCGATCCAGTGTAGCCGACGGATTTTTGTCTTCCGGACAACATCCGCATCCCTGTGTAGCTCGTCGAGTTCGCGGGTGTGTCTTCTCCTAAATTCGCCTTCCTCGCAAACGGGCTTTTCTTTCGAAGGCACCAAGAATCAGCTCTGCCATTTTTGCTTAGCGTCCAGCTGGACTCCGCTCCATAAAGCAGGGCTGACAAGATAAAACTCTTATAGAGCATGATTTTGGTCCTTCGGGTCAGGAGTTTCGATCCCAGTTGTCTTGACAGGCCGAAGTAACAGAGGTTGACAAGGGCGATTCCACGTCGGATCTCCACTAAGCTGTCATTCGTGGAGCTTACTTTTGCCCCGAAGTAGGCAAACACCTTTATTACCTTGAAATTGTAACTGTCGATTGTAATGCTTTGGCCTAGGTGGTGTGTGGCAGTTCGTTTTTTGCTCGACAGATTTTGATTTATCCTCGCTGACCATAATACCAGCTCGTTTCGCCTGTTTCTCAATTGCCGTGAAAGCTTCCACTACAGCGCGTTTGGAAAGTACAGGACAGAAGATCATCAGTATTGACCAACATAAGCCTTACATTCCCTCGCAGTGCGTGGTTTGGTTATCCTCATTTTGGTCGTAACTGCATAAACATGAGTGGACTACCTTAACGGCCGTCCTTTTCTAGTGCTCTACTGACGGCAACTTTTCCCTACGATCAGCTAACCAGTCTCCTTCAAATGCTACTACAGTCGGAATGAACTGTGTCGCAACCAATAGCTGGCACCATGTTTAGTTGACTGAGCTCCTTTGCCACGTTTCTGCCTCTTCAATTCGGTGCAGGCTTTTCGGGCTGGATCAGTGTTTTTCATGAGCTTTACTTGGCCGTTTTAGGCAATGATTGCGTAGACGCGTTTTTCTTGAAATGCTAGAAGTACCAGAGCCCGAGCGCAGAATTTTAGACACGAACAGAACAAAAATTTGCCTCTATCCCTGAGCCATCGCGAAGAACAGGGATAATAAGGGTTTTATAAGATTCAACATGGTCTCTACCAATCCTTCTCTCTTCATCCCAAGAAAACGACGATGGACAAGAGCTATTTTAGGCTTTTTGCTTCTGATGTCCCTTTTCTTAAGAATTGCATTTATTACCCTTCCGTTCATCTGTTGTGCATGTCATACATGTCATGGTAGCTTCTCAGCAACCACTCGTGTTGTGCGTGCTATTGTTCTCACACGAGTGCAGGGGAACTACAGTTTTATGCCGACTCCGAACGGGCAAGTTTGAGAAGCTTTTTCTAGACCGATGTTTTCTTTGAGTAGACTCGAAAGAGGTGGGGTCGTGAAAATGATTTTTGTCGCTCAGAGCTGGAATCGAACCTACTACGTCGATGTTGGGGTCGACGCACATACCCACAACGCCACGGGCCACAGTCATGTGAAGTGCCCTTTCTTAAAACCACAAGGGTAGAAAATCTTGACAAATGACGTCATGCATTCAAGCAAAACGGCTGTAAGTATGCTATACGCAGTCAGTTCGGCACTGATGTTTGTAATATTCACTGGTTCTTGAAATCAGCTCATTATCGTCTATGACTAAAAGGGTGCCGCCTTGTCCAAACGACTCGATCCTACGTCATCGAAGACGCAACCAGACGATGTCTTCAACTTGTACAAAGCACTTCTTTCTCGATCTGACCAGTGATCGCCAATCGGACTTTATCCAGATACCACTCGGAAGTCGTGATGGTAGGGCCATTGGCGTCACGTGGCCAAAACATCGGAGACTTTCCGTTCGAAGAATTGAATGTTTTACCTTATCACGGGAATTCCTACAACAACAAGGGGAAGCAAAACCTCAGGAACCTGCATTACAGATCTCATTCCTTCGCGCATTGCCCAAATTTCCGACTAAGGGTGAGATTTGGGATAGAAATTCGATTTGAAAACCGATAACTCTGCTTGACCTTCCTGATTACAGATCCTCCAAGTTGTTTCACAATCACCCGTGAATAAAACCCCGATATATTCAAACTTTTCCACTTGCATGAATGGGACTTTCTGGATCTGGAACTGACCATAACCTCTTTATTGTCAACGTCAATCTTGACCTTATCAACGAAGCTCAAGGAGGTGATTGAGTGACTGTCCTTGGTTATAGGGGTCTCCAGTTCGAATCTCTGTGTTTTCAAATCTGGTCCAGTTGGCCGTTGGGATCAACTCAACGGCACTGTGCATCACAACTATGACCTGTCAACTTCGCTGGCAGTCTGACCTAGCCTAGTTCAAGCTTTACTTAATCGACTTGACTATCTGACTTTACGGATCTTGCAAACCGCTAGGACCAACTTAACGTCTTAAGTCAAGCTTTAATCTATAAGTTCAATATCAGCAAACGGCCCTCAGTCGTCTGTCTAGTCTCTGAAGCACCAACTGCCTCTACTGACGTTGTGATGCTTGTCATCCCAAATTCTTCGTTTTACCCTAGACCCATTCCACGCAATCGACCACTTTACGTTAATTCACTCTGCGACAAGGACCACTTTAAAAATCCACATTGACGCTGATTCGGTTTCCGATGCTTGGTCTATGAATTGTTCGCGAACAACAAACAGTTTTTTATCCCCGCCGTCTGACCAAATAAAAATGTATTCATAACCAACTCGTATCTAATGTACTCCCAATAAAAAAATAACCAAAAAAATAGATATGCATGCAATTGTGTTAAAATACGATTTATATTTTTTTTGTACCATTTCCCCCATTGTTCGTGCAACTTTCTTTGTGTCTGTGCATAAAATATATTTATTATTGATATTAATGTGCATATGAATGTGTATGTTTTCCCCCGAATGTTGATTAATCAATTGCCTGCCTGTTGCCTGCCAACGGAATAATAAAATTGTTCAAATAACTCCGTTTTATGTACATTTTTGTTCCGCATGTTGTTGAAAAAAAAAAAAACACAAAACTAAAACAACAAAGAAAAAGAAAAAAAAACATACAATTGTTTCGGCATTCGTAAAACTGATCTCTCCATGCGTTGTATGTGTGTATGTTTTTGTTAGAGCCCCTGTAGTAGTGAGGGATTGACGGAACTCACCCAAAATCAGATGTCCCAGCAGCACAACCACAACAACACGAACACCACCAACACCACCGCTCTCACTAGTGTTGATTATAATGTTAACACTCAAAATAAATCCTCCAGCTTAGAGATAATACTAACACCAATTATCCAAAGTAGCCGACGGTAAGTTGGATTCCTTATTTTTTCTTTCATTTCCCACTTTTTTTTTCCATTATATTTTGTAGAGTATTTCTGTAGTTTTTAGCAGCGCTTGATTTAGTTTTAAGACACTCGCACTCGTTCCTATTCCCCATCATCACACCTATGGAGTCCTGTTTCCAACCAGTTTGTGGTTTTAAAAGTTAATTAAATGAAGAACATTTCTGATGTAAATTTCGACCAAATTTTTGTTTCGATAAATTAATGGGATGTCACCCACAGGAGCTCTTGCAGGACCCTATTCTGATACGTTAATTTTTGGTGAGATTTTCGCAATAACTCGGCCAAGTTTTTCAAGACGTAGAAATCCACAAGACGTAGAAATCCACAAACAACAAGTCCCACAGTCTTGGTGACAAGTTCAAGGCACCAAGTCGCTAACTAACTCGACCTTGGAATTGAGTTTGTAACAAAGCCATTTTGTTGATTTCCACAACCCCATCACTAATTTGATGCCAAATAAATGACCACCCCCACGACGACGCTGCGAACCTGGTCTTCTTAAAATTCACTTGTGGATGCAACTGTGTTTCGGTAGTTCCTACTTTGGGTAGAACATAGGCATTGCTGCCTTAAGACGTGTCCAAAATCCTGAGGTAAGAGCTCTGGGCTCGGGATACAATCCCACTTCAGTGCTCGGTAATATAGCGGTTACAAGCTCCAAAAGAACCCGATGGCGCATTCAAGTGGAGAAGGACCTCAACCAAGTTGGAGTGCGAAATTGGAGGCATCTGGCTAAAGATCGTGCCAGCTGGGGAGGATTGTTGACCGAGGCCCAAGTTCACCCCGGACTGTAGCGGCACAAGAAGAAGAAGAAGCTCCAAAATAAAGAATATCATTGACACTGCAACAATGAAATCATAAATTAAGGCGGCACATACAATGACACTGAACACATTAGATGACTTGACCATTCGTTTGCTAAAACTAGACCAGAGGCTATTGCCTAGTGACCACGAAAGCCTCCGAGACTGATGGAGAATCTATGGGGGGGGTTGCATGCTAGTGCCACAACCCAACGATCAGCAGAGGTTTTAGGTCGAAGATCTAAAAAAATCCGCTGGCCCGGATGGTATTCCCCCAATACTTCTGAAGAGGTGTTCTTCTTCGCTGGCAAAACCACTGCGTAAGCTTTTTCATCTATCCCACCCTTCAGGTCTCTTTCCAAGTAGATGGAAAACAGCATTTGTCCAGCCGTCTTTAAAAAGGGCGAATATTCGCCACCCACCTCGTACCGACCCATAGCACTTACGTCCCTTCTTTCTAAGGTCATGGAAACGCGGATAAATCGTCAGCTTTTGAAATATCTTCAATCGCGGAAGCTTCTTAATGACCGACAGTATGGCTTCCGCAGCAACAGGTGCACTGGTGATTTGATAGCTTATCTCACCGAAAAGTGGAACCAATCTTTACACAATGTAGCCGAAAGCAAGATAGCTGCGCTTGATATTTCTTAAGCATTTGACAGAGTTTGGCATCAAGCTCTTTTGTTGAAAATGTTATGGTGTTGATGAATCTCTGCTTCTATGGATTAGAAACTACCTTTCGAACCGTTCAATCCAAGTTGTTTTGGATGGGTTCAAGTCTTATATCCACAAAATAAATGCTGGTGTCCCCCAAGGCTCTGTTCTGTCTCCGACACTCTTTCTCATTTTTAAAAATGATCTCCTGTCTGCCACTTCTAATCCAATCCACTCCTTCGCTGATGACAGCACCCTCAGCTTTTAATATTCGTTCCAAAATTCACGACCCTGCCCTTCGGACGTAATATTGGAACGGCAGCGTATGTCAAGCACATTGAATTCCGATCTGGATAGCATAATTAACTGGGGTAAGAACAACAGAGTGGAATTCAATGCCTCCAAAACTCAATGCTGTCTGCTGTCTTTAAAGCGAACCCCTGATAATCAGCCATTATCCATGAATGGCGCTTGAATCGATGAAACCGGAAAACTGTCCATCCTCGGTATGTACATCAATACAACACTTAGTTGGAACGTTCACATATTCGAGGTCGCCAAAAAAAATGCTGGTTTCCATAATCGATGCAGGTCATACTTCACCCCCTCTAATTTGGCTTAAAATAAAGGCGTATATTCGCCCTAAGCTTGAGTATAACGCTCATATCTGATCTGGTGCCCCCAAGACCACCCTGCACCTACTAGATAGAATCCAAAAGCGAGCGATAAAACATATTGGAGACAACGACTCGCTTCAACATCGACGTACCGTGTCTTCTTTGTCCGTGTTTTATAGTTATTTTAAAAAAACGATGCTCAAGTGAGCTAGCCAATTGCATTCCTCCTCTCCTTGAATTCACCCGCAATACACGTCTCGCCAGGAATGCACATCAGTTTACCCTTAAGCCTGTTTTCGGACGCGCAGTGAAATTTAGAGACACGTTTTTCAGCCGCACCACACGAATATGGAATGCTCTTCCAGCTCAATATTCCCCATTAATTACAATCCGCAGATGTTTAAGACCAATGTGCACAGGTAACTCCTCTCTCTCTCCCTCTATACCTTCGGCCCGTGCTGTGTTCAAGACACCGGACAATTAAGGGTATTAATAACCTCTTAAGTCCTTCAACCTCTCGGGGGGCAGAGGGCGTCAATTACACGCCTGCGCACCATCTCGTTCGAATTTCTGCAACGCGTTTGAGGCTCCCTCTGACTCATTCCTAATGAACTCGGTTCCCCTTCAGGTGTCGTGCGCCATATTGGCCTAAGGCGTCCCGCTGTTCTGCCTGCCTGCGTAAGTGGATTCCACTGCCTTCACAATGGAATTGTCTTCGCACCGTAGGATGTGTCCAATCCACCGCCACTTTCTCCTTCGTATTGTGATGTTTATAGGTTCCTGGCGCGTTCTCACGTACAATTGTCCGTTAGAGATACGGTTCGGCCAAAAAATCCTAAGGATGTTTCTTAAACATCTGTTTACGAAAGTTAGCAGCTTTCGTGTGGTAACAGTGTCCACTTTCCAGGTACAGCATCCATATAGCAGCACCGACTCGATGTTGGAGCGGAACAGTAGCAGCTTGACTCTTCAGCTGATGACATTGCTTTTCCAGATCGTGGATAGCATTGCGAACGCAGCTTTAGCCTTCCCGATTCTGTTGCTCACGTCCTGTTCGGTGCCACTGTGATTAACCGAGACCACAATTCCCCAATATAGAAAGCTGTTAACTTTCTCGACTCAGTTGGGCGTGGTTGTCAGAATTTTGAGCCCCACTTTGTTTGCCTCTGCTTCAAGATTATGGGCCATCAAATGAAGATCCATTATCCCATGCGAAAGTAGACAATCATTGATGGCGTAGTCAAGGTGTCTGAAGTAAGATGTCATAGTCCATCGAATGCCATCATTTTCGTCCATCAATGCTGCACGGAGTACATCGCAAATAACCACCAGAAACAATAGTGGTGACAGTATGCAACCTTGACGAACTCCACTTTGGACCTCAAATTCCTCTGACAACTTACCATTGTGCAAGACGTGACACTAACTACCTTCATACGTAGCCCTTATAATAGCTATAAGTTTTTTTTCGGTATGCCTCTCCTGCGCAAGGCCGACCAGATAATATTTCGATTCAAGCTATCGAAAGCTTTCGATGAACAATAGGTGTAGCGGAGGTCTATACGCAACGCATCGCTCAATAATGATCCTCAAGATGTTTGCGTGGTCAATGCAGGAGGATCCAGAGCGGAAACTCGCCTGTTCGACATCGAGCATTGAATTTAAATGATCTTTGATCCGTTCCAGAACTATTCGAGGGAGAACGCCCGCCAGTTTCAGCATTCCATAAGGTTTCCATTTTTCGGAAGCTTAATGATCATCCCCCTTTTCCACTCCTGCGGGAATTGTTCGTTATCCCAAGCAAATCTGCTGATACATTCGGCGCAGCTTGAAATAATTCCGCAGGGACGCCATCAATACCCACTGCTTTGTTTTTCTTGAGGGACTTGATGGCTGCTATAATTTTTCTTTTACTGGGAAGTCCGGCGCGAATTCGCGCATTTGTTGTGACAGAGTACTCATTAGAGCTCGATAACATTCCGCCATCGTCTAGGTAGTTTAAGGCAGTCGCAAAATGCCCCCTCCATCTAGTGAGTTGCTCTTCATTCGAAATTAGAAGTTTACCATCGAGACTCTTCACCGGCTGTTGTTTGGATTTCCGACCACCAATGAGTTCCTTGGATATGTCGCACATATTAGCTGCTTCTTAAGCCCTAGAAGCCAGTGTGTCGATATACTGACGTTTGTCTCTCTATGTCTTACGCCACGCTGCGCTTCTTTCCTCTTCACGGTATTGGACTTCTAGTTTGGTTTTGTCTACTGCTGAGGCTGATGCAATTCGAACTTTAATTGCTATACGCTCATCGATCCGTCTCCAGGTATCAGTTGTAAGCCATGTACAATGGTGTTTCTGTCTTTTACCGACATATGTGCTTGCTCCAGTCACGAAAGCAATTTTCACAGCATATCAATGGTCATCCACGCTTTCCTGTCTTGAGCTGCTGATTGCTTCTGCTTCTAAGGCAAGATGGTCCTAAGTCTTGATTCTGTCGATATTGTACCTGGTATTGAGCAAACTACAGCGATTGCTATTGATGGCTGCCGTACGAAGTCGTATATGAAGTATCATAAGATGGTGAGCTCGTTCTAGCCCGATGTTGTCTATTTCGGAAGTCTTGACAGTTTCTAAAGCGGCTGCTTATCTCAATGAGATCGATGTGGTTAGATGTTCGCTGCCTAGTTGATACCCAGCTGATCTTGTGGCAGGTATTATTCTTAAGCAACGTACCACCAATGACTAGGCGGCTGACGTTGCAGAAGTCCACAAAACGTTTGCAGTTGTCATTGTGGTCTCCAACGCCGTTCTTTACATTTCACACGAATCCAAACGCAGAACTCATCATAACGTGCCGCCAGACAAACTAAATTCTTTGCTCTCAACACTTTCAGTTACATCGTCTACATTTTCTGTAGAATGTGAAGTTGGACGATGGATATGCCTGCCTGTGGAAGAAAGGCAATCTCCTTGGGTGTGTGTGAGACTGATGCGGATATCTCTCGTTCAAGATTGTCTCTATAGACTCGCGTATCGCATGTTTGTTGGCGAAAGCGTCTGGCTAAAAATGACCACCATCTCCGATGACGATGAGTTTTCGGAGATTGTCCTAGACCAAAAATCTCGATGAAACCCATTCCAAGAACGTGCGTCGCTTCATGTAATCTGGTGGCTTAAGCTTTTTAGTTATCTTGACATAATACGGGTGCATGCACATTCTCGGCATTTCAACCAACTCGGTGTCCTACTGGCAGGGGAACACAGCTTAAATTTTGACTCAAAAATTGATCTGTAGACTTTAAATTACTTGCCCACGGGTACGAACAAAATTTGGTGTTAGCGCTCTTCGTTCATTCAGACATTGAAAGTTTGGTCATTGTTGGAAACCCCATTGCTCAGCTGAAGTATACACAATTGAGGGCTACCGGGACACCTTGCGTCCACCTGCTAAAAAGAGTGCCATCTGCAAACGACAAAAAAAAACGAGAAAGCGTTGGAGTGTCCACATTCTTTCCTGACAACCAACCGACCATGGCTCACTTAATGCCTTGTGCCTTTAATACAAAATGTCTTACTACTGTGATATCTGCTCCAAACCGTACAAGTGGCTTACTACCGCGAGGATCTACAAAGATCTAGTAGACTAGATACCAAGTCTAGATGCGCTGTACGGTTATAAGACCAATAAGGGTTCGACCTACTCTGCTTAAAAAGTCGCGTGTATTTTTGTGTCAGGAGTTGTCCAAGGTTGTGCAAGTAGACCATTTGTGTTTGACAAGCTTGAGCAAGCGTTTCAAGCTTTATAATAATATAATATAGCCGGGCTGTAGAGGCCCGTAGAGGGTCAGGGCCTAGCTTCTCAGTAAGCACTGCGCCTTGTGTATTCTATTGTTCTCTCACGAGTGGAAGGGACCTACAGTTTAATGCCGAATCCGAACGGCCAAGTTTGAGAAGCTTCTTCTAGACAGGATATACTCTTTGAGCATTGTCAGTGACTCGAACGAGGTGGGGTCATGAAAATTGTTTTCGTCGCACAGAGCTGGAATCGAACCTACGACGTTGAGGTTGGGGTAGACGCACATACCCACAATGCAACGGGCCACCCGTTTAAGCTTTAGTACATGTTTTATTGATGATTAGGCATCGTCAGCATGTCTTCCTCTGGAAATGCTGTTTCTAGCGAGTTCGTCTGCTTCACAATTCTCTCGGAAGTCACTGTGTCATGGTCAATACGTGATTGGGATGCTGAAATAGTTGGCGTCCTTGTTATACGCACATCATTGCGGCGACGCCCATAGAGCCATCACTTTTTATCCAATGTCCAGACCAAGATATGTACCTTTCTGGCTCTATCCATCTTCCGTCCTCTCCCTAGTGGAGCTCTGAGTATGCATCAGCGATTGCTTGAGATTTCGTCAGTCCAGGCCACTCTTTCGCAACACTGTCCTATTTTTCGTTTCCTTAGACACCACTTTGCTCCGGTACCCATTACACTGTTGCGTTCCCATTTTTTCCAACGGACGTCTCACGGACGCTTTATTTATGGAACCTTACAATCTACGATGTTGTGAGTCCTTAGTTACGGCTTTAAATTCTTCTTGGCGACGGTCTAGGGCTAAATCGTGTATCGCAGCCACTTTGTCTTGTGAAACGCTACTGTCGTCCCTTAGAGCCGAGCACTCGAAGAGATCACTATGTTCTCCTAGACTTATACCATTTGCTCCTGTCATTGTTAATGGCATATCTGACTCCTGTCCGCACCCTGTTAGTATCGACTTGTGCCCACTTAGCCTATAAACCCAGCAGATGTAGCCAAACACTACCCGCGTCCGTCCGATCGGTGCCACGTGTGGTAGCTTCCTTTTGCCACAACCCTCCTGGTAGACAAACAAAGTGACAGAGGCCTAGGATCTGGTGTTACCCACGTGCCTAAAGCCTCTGGTATTAGCTGCCAATTGTAGACTTAATGCGTCTGCCTTGCGACACACGGATGTTCTAAGCCTGAATGATAGCAGCCATATATCGTTGAAGGTCCTGAACACGCTGTTTTAATTCATCAGGATTAACAACTGGACGTTGGGCTTCCCTCTCATTCTCGAACTAGCAGACGAGCGTAGGATTCAAGGACCCACTTTGGAGCATTGGTGTTTTGTTTAGTTATTTTTGTTTTCCTTCCGGACAACATGAAAAACATGGGAGATGAAACAAACTTCCGAAGCAGCATATTTTCTTCGAAAGCTCGAAGTTATATCCCATCATTCGAGCGACTTCCCGTTCGCACACGCTCCTCTTCAATCAAGCCCACCCGACGATCGTGCGCCCAAAACAACGCACTCGTCTTGGCACGTTCTCTCAGTCAGTGTCTCTTAAATAAGAATCGCAGAGTTTATTTCGACACAATTTACAGATAATATCCTCAACAGCATCCAAGTAGCAGTTGCTGACATCGTAACAACCAGCGAAAGCTGCCTCGCTTAAATAATGGCAACTCATTTCTCCGAAGCAGCAATAACCGTGCAAACACGCTCAGTGACACGAGGATGCTTTAAATTTAATCAAAAAAGAAAAGCAAACAAAGTAAACATTCACTTTATGGCTTTCGAATTACATCCATCCTCCGGTAATCCATTTCACCTTTCCGTAAAGGAAAGTACTTACATCAGCATAAAAATAAATCCAAATCGAGATTCCCATGGTTTTTTTCTGCTCTAATCAGGATGTAGGCGCAATCTGGCTTCACCCCGCCGCGTCGCTCACTGCCCCCGAGGACACAGTCAGTCACAGTGACAACAATAAAGCCCGACACAGCAAGTCAAGACATAAGACATTCCCCCCAATTACGAGAAGAATCTGGTGTTGTATTTTCTTTCCTTACGCCTTGTCTTGTTTCGGTTTTCGTCTCGTCGACTCTTTGGGGTGGATAACGAAGGAAAACGGCAGAGGTCGTATCTAGAATCAATAACAAAACCAATTGAATGAGATACAAATAAATTTTAAGTGTTTAGCGCCGAATTATATCCTCCTTCGGCTTGGGATGGATGTGTGTGTGTGTGTGTGTGCTTAAGGATTTACCCAGCCACCACCCACCGACACAGCCACGACTGCTTCAATTTGGTTCATCATGCGTGCAAATGCCAAAGATCCTGTTTTGCAACCAACCAGTCAGTCAGAGGCAGGGTGCGGTGGAATAAAATAATTTCAATTTACCCAAAAAAGGACACGAAAAATAAATTGTCGACGTCCTTCCTTCTCGACAATGATATGGTAATGTAAACAAAGGACCACCGCCACCACCACGACGGAGAGGTGATGGTGGTTTCCGTCGCGAGGAAGCACGTCCATTTGTTACGATAATCACTTTGGAGTTTATGGCAGGCCATGGACTTAAAATAAAAAAAAAACAGGACCCCGAAATTCACGAATTCCATTCGTGGCATTAAAGGACGTCGGAAAGGAAAGAAACAATAAAGAAACGCGTACATGTAACAAGGACATTGTGTTTTCAGCCTCATTTAAAGATTTCTGCATGAAAATTATAATGCGCCGCGCGCGCCTCCGTCGCACGGGAAAGCATGTGAAATATTGTTCGTCGACAATGCAAAGCAGACCCCCACCATTGGAGGCGGTAACCCCCTGCAAGCAGACGTAATGACTTGAAATTCAATTTGTGCTAGGCGTACATAATTCCAACCGCATTCGGGCGCACACACAGCAAGGGTTCAACCAGCCCCAATCCGAAGGATTCACCGCAGGATTCACGTGCGAATTTAAAAATTTATTTTAATTGCAGCAATTGGGCGGGCACCAACACGCCCCCGGAGGGTGTGCACTAATAAAATCCTTTTATTTCGGATAATTAGAAAAAGGATGCGAAGAGCGTCGAATACCATTTGGCGAAAGGGGGAGAGACGTGTATGTTTTGGCTGACGGAACACAATCACCTCATCCGCGTGACTGTGTCCTCGGCGTTATCCTTTGAATGTCAACTCCGTGGAATTGAAGTACTAATTGAAAAAGTTCCTCTGAAAGGTCGCATCGTCTGCCGAGAGAGGGTGCAGGAGGCGGCAAATTAACCTGCAATCTCGACGCACAAAATGCTGTTCCTCATTTCAGGGATTATCCAAGTCAATTAAATTGCGTGATAATTTCATATTGAATGCCATTACAACTTTTGCCGGGGAAAATGCAAGACAAACGAACGCTCACAGCCTGCTAGTAATTAATGAAAAAAAAGAGTCCTTCATAGCCATCCTGTCACCAGCCTGGCGGTGGAAAGTGGAGAGAAAGAAGACAAAACAAAAAAAAAAAGAAACACAGCAAACTTGTCCACCATGGTGGAGCGGACGGGGTGACAACTATTCAGAAACTTCATCAGAAAGGGCGAAAGGAAGTCACAGGGATAAGAAGTTGCCGTGTCGTTGTGTATTTCCGCTCCACATTTGCTCTGAATGACCGACGAGAGGGACAAAAATCTATCTCTGTTTAGGTTTTTTCCCTGTCTGTCTGTTGTTTTGATGAAAGTTAATTGGTGAAACAAGAATTGTGGAAGGGACTAATTAAAGACCTGAAAGTGAGCCGCCTGACCGCAAATGAGTTATTCACTGTGGAAATTCCCCAAAAACGATGTCAAGGAGAGTATAGTGCCCTTTTAGATGCGACCACTGAGGAGGAGGAGGAGGAGGAGCAACTCCTTAAAGAGATAGGGGTGCATAGTGAATAGGCATTCGTTCTTCAATGGGACGTCCTGCAAAGGATAGCAAAGGATACACTTGCCTTTTGAGGGTCTCGTCTGTTGGCCCTTTCCTTGGACATGAGTTGTTTGTATTTTTGTAAGTAGAGCGCGAGATTGTAGTAAATTAAAGGAAAGTCTCAAGGAAAGACTTTTTCAAGGAGGATACTTCATCCTCTAGCAACGGGTGGTTGCACGGGGTTATTTTTGAGAAACTGTTAGTTAATCGTGTTCTTTGCTGCATTAACTGTAATTGATGCCATGTTTTGTGATAGATTTAGCCGAACGCACGTTGTTACACCAACTTGAGGCGAACGGTTTCTATCAAACTCCACTCTAACTTGAGTTTAAAGAAACAGCGCTAGGCAGTAGTCAAATGATGTTTTAGTGAAAAGAGTCGAGCGAACACGCAGAAAATGTACACTAAGGGTAAAATAACCACTTCGTTAAGTTTCGTTAAGTTTCGTTAAGTTTCGTTAAGTTTCTTTGAGTTTCGTTAAGTTTCGTACATTTTTTTTTTTTGGTAAGGGGCATCTAATCAATCGCTCTCTACGTAAGTAGATGACAGTGTTGCAATTTCCAAAGCATATGTAATATGCTTTTCAAAAGCTAACCACGCTCCTGGTTACTTTTCGTTTGATTCTGATAAGAGACTAAGTTTACACGCGCTTCAACATAGCAACTCATAGCGTCGAATGTCAGAAAAACTGAATAGTGATGAACTGAATAGGTGGCGCCTTGCGATCGTCTCCAGCACTCGACTCTTTTCAATCTCTGATTATGTTCCGGAAGTACACCTGCCCGTTAAGCTTTCACGCAATATTATCGAAAAGTCATCAATTCTTTTGTCAGACCCCTTAAATAACAAATTCCAAGCAAAAATTCGATCGCAATCTAAGTCGCAGACCCACAAAAAGCATGTAGTTCTCCAAATTACATCCGATGAATTGAATTTATGTCTTCACATTTCAAAATCAAATTACAACCGACCGTGGACCGTTAATTTTATGACACACTCATGTGAATTACACAGCTGAGGACCCATTAGAATGTTGACAACTTTCGGGAAATAAAACTTCGACTCGTTTCAATCAGGCAAGTCGACGCGTACCTCATCGGTGGTGTCACCTTGTAACCCATAAACTGGCAGCCATACCCTTTTCAAATTCCATTTGCGGTCGCTAACTATTCTGAGGTCCTTGGAAAGGAAATTAAATTCGATGTTTATATTCCACCCATGGACACCCTTGGACTTTATGTCAAAAAAACACCCATAAGACGTCTATAAAAAACAAACAAGATGAGAAAACGGCTTAAAATCGTCTCGCAGCATACGCAAGGCGCGTATGCCACTTAACTAGAAATCTCTGTATGACGCTATAAACTTTTTATACGACCCTCGACTTTGCATCCCCCCTAGCACCCACCCATCGATGGCGTGTGTCATATGTTAAGTAGGAAAGTTTTTCCCCTTGTCATCCCGTTGTGCCTGGTTTCTGCCAGTGTCCTGTATTCCTCCCTTAAATATGGTTCATTCTCAATAAAAGTCAAATAAACAAAACAGTTTCATTCACATAAAACAAACGAAGAAGTGGCCGTAAACATCCTTAAGGAACTTAAAAGGATTCTCGCAATAAAAACGCCTCACTTAGCACTACAGAATGGCATAATAATTCACAAGGCAATATTCCATGGCAACACACGCACACACCCGCAGAGGAGGGTATGAAACGCACAAATATGTGTATACAATTGTCATCTAAATGTCCTTTTAAAGAATAACAAGGACACTGCCGAGCCGATTCGTTTTTCTGTTAACCCTCGCCGCTGTCACTCGATAAAAATCTTAAATTCCGAATGCATGAGTGAGGACATGTCTCAGACACACACACTGGATCCCAGCTTTCACTCGTCCCATCAGTGTGCTTGTGTGGACGAATGTGGCGCCAAGCGGCCACATCTCGGGGGTCCTTGTAAAATTATTTATAAATTCCCATCGGAGACTCGGGACAAGCACCACAACATCCCCCTGGCCTCTAGTTCACTCGCTTATAATTAATTAGTTTCCATTCATGGTAGTTCATGGTAGAATAAAGCAATGACCAGATAGCTCATGTCATCGGCAGAGTCATTTCGTCCTAGACCAGCACAGCCACATTCCATCGCACACACACCCCACCCACCAGTCACCGCCCAACCATCCATTCATCCATCAAGTAGCGACGATTTTGGTAGTATTGTAGCCTCATGTAGACCTCTAGTTCATCAAAGACCCCATCCTTGACCGAGTCCCTTTTCTTTTCAGATATATCTTTAAATTGGATTTTATTTCATGTCATAATTTTTTGCATTTAAAATATAATGTTGTAATTTTTTCTTCTCTTCCCCTTTCTCCTTCTGTGCCTTACAACTACTTGCAGAGCGCAATAGTCGGTGAGATGAGTACGGAACTGTAGACGAACACATCGCCCCCCCAATGGACAGGATAATCCGGCAACATCCCGGACGGCAGCAGAACGGAAATACATAAACTGAATACTCAAATTAATTAACAAACATTCATGATGGTGAACGTTTTCTTAATGCACTCAGTGATGGACATCGAAATTCGGTTGCAACAGATCAACAGAAACGAGCGCGGACCAGTATGCTGGAACTGGAACTGGAACAGGATATCCTGTCTGTTTAATTGTACATAGCTTAAGCGTCCTCGTTGATTGAAAGAGAAGAAACATATTTGTGCAGTGGTGTGTTATTATGATGTGCATACTTAATTTATATCCCGTGAGATGTCGTAAGAGTGGCGAGAGTGGGCCGACCAGGAAGGATGCCTGCAAATGTGTTGATTCTTAGTGTGGACGGAGACCGGGGATTCCATGTCTGTTCATAATTCATCTCAATTAAGGTAGATATTGTTCAATATTTACGAAGCGCTGTCCTTAAAGCTGATGTGGGAATTCAACTCAAAGTTTTGCTCTGCCTTTGAGACTCCGTCATGGTATCAGAAGAGCCGCTTAAGCTGGGTGTCTCTGAAAAGAGAGCAGTCACATTCAGGCTGGCAAACCAAGTTCTTGGGGGTGAGGGCGGCTGTCACTAATAAATCCCACTTAGTTTGACTTCAGAAAGAGAGACCGTTTCAAACACAGGAGCACAATGGTTGCCGTCTCGTTGCAATGTGGGCCCTATCCATGCTTAATGTGCACGTTCCAATAGTGCTGATAATAGAGAGGCGCCCTTCTCCATCTGTATCGGGACCCATCTCGTCGCAGTGTGGGCCTGATCCAAGCTTAATGTGACCGTTCCAATAGTGCTGATAATAGAGAGGCGCCCTGCTCCTTTCTGTTCGCGCTGAAATACTAAACGTCGTTGTTTTTTAACAGTCGGAATTTGAGTTCAAAGTTTGCTCGTCGGCAACTCAAGACAATTTGCCGTCTTACCAGAGGTCTCTGTGAATTGTTCTCTTTAAGACCTTCCCATAGCACACATTCAATGGACAATGAAAGTCAGTCAGTCAGTGAACTTTAAATGCTACACTGCTGCCATCAATGCGCAACAGAACATAGGTGGCGCTAAAGCCTCCTTAATTTTAATCCTCTTGATTAATTTGAAGGGAATGCAACAGTCGCCTTCGAATATTATTCATAGATTAGGCAAAGATTGAATCGAGATTTTAAGGACAAACGAGCGCAGGACGATGGTAGTTTATAATGGACAAATGTGCATCTGTGACGTATGGCGTCAACTAGTATTTCTTCTAAATTCATCACCAACCAAGTGAACTAAGAATTTGAAATAATCAGGTCCACATACTCTGCCTTTTGCCTAGGCATTAAGAACCAGTCATTCAATTGCAGTTCCATCGCCAGTTCATCCAACTTACTTCATTTTCAGCTGCGCTCAACTGACACACATTCGAATTGAAGACATTAGTTCCCAAGCAGTGTTATTCCGAGATGACTGCTGTGCTGTTGGTCGCTTCGGCAGCGATTAACCTGCTGCTCCCCACTTGAATGCAGATTTGACTCTGCTATGGAACCAGTTTTCATCCATTGTCACACATATCATTGTTCTCTGGTTAAACAACTGGAAAAGTGGTTGGCATGTGGACTTTCCGAACACCCCTTCCTCATGAGCAAATGCGCATCTAAAATATGAGTAACAAGTTCCATTAGTGAATTTCTTGTAGGTTTTCTGGAATTTTTTTGTGCCGTGCCTCATCGGAACGTTGTACGATGGGGATTTCTTTGTGCGGTGTCCGGGTAACAAAAGCAAATGCTTATCCCGAAACGGACTATTCTGTGCAACAATTAAATTCAAGTCATGACTAAAATAAACGAACTTTCCAAACAGTAATTCGTGTTTTACGTGATCTCTTGCCGTTAGACTTATATCACGAAGACATTTAGTCTTTGGACCATTTTACGACGCTGGACCCGACGCCATCAGTAGGAATCTCAAGCCCAAATTTAGAAAAAAGCTTATGGACCTATTTTTCCACCTTGGTAGGGTGGCGAGACCCATCTAGCACCTCTGCTCCTCTTTGGTCGCAGCACCCGGTTGTTCTCTGCTACTCCACATAGACTTGGATCAATACCGTTCACGTCGGAGAGTCGCAAATGCCAAGATTAACTCCCAGACGTGCAGGTATATCTCCACTTCCCCCCTCGACTTTGGGTTTTAAATCACAGCTACCACGATGCTCCTACTTGGGGGCCCACCCCAAGCGATCAGAATGAGACCTATGCGGGTCTCACTGGCGGAAGCCTGATTTCCCGTGGCACCAGACTATAGCCTCTGGTCAAGCTACAGTAGGATGCAACAAAATTCCGGGACTGGTCTCCATTGTTTCAAAGTCAAGACTTTTTGTGCAGTATCTATAATAAGATAAGGCACTTACCGTTTATTCCTTTGTTTGCGAGCTTGGAACCATCATTTTGATCAGCAACGGAGTAGGTTGTTTCCCAAACCATTAGCTTTTAGCTCAGAATTTTAGTCGCCTTTTACGACAGGCATGCCTTACCTCGGGTATATTCTACGACCTCTACCCGAAGGGGGGGGCTTTCCGAACAATTAAAGCTTGTCACGCCTGGTCGGTTTACAAATTCCATAATTTGAATGGCAATGGATGCCAAAATATTTTCCCAAGCTACCTGCAGTTGTAATTAAAACGGAAACTCTGTTGAACCGCTTTATGTCGTTTTATATCACGTCCCAAACACACCAGACGATTGAGCAGGAGTTTTCAATTGCAGTATTGATCATGGAATAGCATGTGCACATGGTGGTACATACAATGTCTTTGGTTCGCGTCTAGGGTGAAAAATGAGCTTCAAGTCAATGCCTCTTCCAAAACTTGTTTCCATCAGAAAGTTAGACATAGTTTTTTCGAAATTCTGTCAATTTCATTTTTAAATATTGAGTAACGCCAACTTGCCAGCGACATGACACGTTTCTGAATTCCATCAACCGCAATGATTTCCAGTTTAAATCATAGTAATCACTTTGGTGGCTATACAGCCCGTAGAGCCTAGCTCCTCAGCAACCACTCTTGTTGTGCGTGCTATTGCTGCCCCACGAAAGGTCAACTCCGAACGGCCAAGTTTGAGAAGCCAGAAGTACTTTTTGAAGTGAATCGAAAGAGGTAGGGTCTAGAAAATTATTTTTGTCGTCCAGGGATCCAACCTGATGACTTCTTGGTTTATTTCGACGCACGTACCCACAACGCCACGGGAAACCACATGGTGAATGTTAATTTTATCAAGTTAATCGAAGAGAATGACAACGAGTATCCTAAAAAAAAAACTTGTGCCATTGCCTCCCTGCCCGACAGACCCACCTTGGCCTTCTATGATGCACGCTTACCCGGAGAAATCCACTGCGTTGATCGTTCCTTGCTCTCTGACTTAGCGTGATGCTTCAGTCTTACGTTCACTCGGTCGGATTGCTGTCAAATGAAAGTGGCCACATGGTTCAGCTATGGTCAAGTGCGAACTATTGCGATGCTCATTATGCAGAAAGTGCGTGTCCTCTCTGTTAAGATGCCTACGGCCTCTGCCACCTCAAGCACTTTAATTCTCCAACATCCATATCTACCATTCCTAAAATGTTTACAGCAATGTCTCGGATTGTTTCTGGTCCTTTTGCTCATGCGATCACGAACTCAGCTAACCAGACTCGCTAGGCTAGGCGTTACAGTCTTTGCTTAGTTCCGTCGATGGTTTTTTTCCGCAAGCTCAATAGCAGTGTTGGCATTTTCAAAGCGTGGTAGATCTTCAAGAAAATGAGGGTTTATCTGTTCAATTTATAGAATATTTCGAGTTAAAGCAGCTTTCAGAAACGAAATAAATAGAAACTGCCTCTCCTCGGTGTTCACATATTTGTCGTCAGTTACAGCATTTATTTGTAATTTTGTGTACATTTTTGCCCCCGAAATTCAGTTGTTGCAGGCAAAAGTGGCATAAAAAGAAACAATTAAACTATCTGGTAGATCAGGCTCTTTGGGTAGTAGATGTGGTAGATTTGACAAAGAAGTAGATCTACTACAATTGGGGCATAGTACCAAGACTCCTCAGTAGGTTCCGGTAGTTCAGAACTTTTTTGTTAAGAATTCACGACGTTTTCTTTTCAAAATCGCTGTCAAACACGCAATGAACTATGCAGCCTGCTCGTATTCTCTGAATTGACACAAGTGTCTTCTGTTCTTGAATCAAATCAGTTTCTCTTTGAAGCGAATACTCCCACACCTGCGACGTTCCGTAACATAAAGAATCTCCGCACTCATTCTGACATCCTCACGAAATTTTAAACCCTTTTAATCGAATTTTTCACTTCGTTTCCAATTAAATGTCTCCTTCTTCAAATTACTTTAAGAAAAAATCAAAAAAACAACAATTATTATAAAATATATTAAATTTAAGAATATAAGAAGAACAATCGCCTTACTGCAAATCAAAACGGACTAATTCTCTAAATTTAAGTAGATCTTGTAGATTTTTATGTACTCATCGTATTTTCTTCCATTTAATTGTACCCCTCCCTTTGGTGTTCGAAATTTGTCAAACATTCCCGCAGAAAGGAGAAAATTAAGAAATTCTGATCAGAATTGAAATATTAAGGGAAGTAGAAGAAGAAGAAAAAGAAACAATTTGTAAACATCATCGCTCCCTAATAATAGATACTTTGACGTTATTTCGTATTCCGCACATTAAACGAACGAGATAAGATTATTTTTTATAGTTAACACGGTCCTCATTCGGAATGAGGATGCGATGAACATCTCCCGGTACCCCATCGCCCATCACCAGACCCAGAACACAGTGCGCGGGAAATGGGAACGTAGTTTTCTCGCAAAAGATACATACGACCCAACTCTGGTGCCGATGAGGGGCAATACGATGAATTCGAATTGTCTAATAGGATTACATATACTCTTGTGCGCCCTCCCAATGGGATATCAAATAATATCGTAATGTATATTCCAGGGAGGGAGTGTGTGTTTTGCCCTGCAGAGCCTCTTCCTTACATAAGTTCTTATCCCCTAAAAACATCCCCCACCCCACGCTCGCACACACACAAAGGAGTGCAACTCCGTACACAATCAGCGGACAAACTTGACTCGCTCGCCTCATTGTATATCGTTTTGGGCGAGGATTACACTTAATGATAGCGAATTATGTTAATTAATAATAATACAGTAGCTTATACGTACACACACCCCTCTTCCCCCACACACCCACACACGCTTAGTATATATTTAGTATAGATATGTAATAAATTCGATGATCTTACGATAGTCGTAGCCGAATGTAAATGGTCGATGCCAATTTGCGTTGGTCTCGAATTTAACTCTCTCACCCTCTCTCTCTCTAGAAAGTTCTGTATGTAGGATTAAGTGATTTAAGGTCGCTCGATTTTTAGAAAGCGACAATTAAACGTTGGAGGACACTAATTCGTTTTCCGGTTCTCTCTCATTTTTTTGTTCGTTATTTCGTTGGCTAGACGAACGTGCGACTGGCCGATTAGGGGTTCTTTTTAAGTAATTCTTATGCAATAGCTACTATTTTGCATTCAATCGGATGCTGGATGTGTGAAAATGTTATGTAATTTAGCTCGTAGTCGAATCGAAACTCATTGCACGTATAATGGAAGTAAAAATACAATTTAACTTTAATGAAAATAAAAATGTATATGTATTGTATATGTACTTGGCTATAAAGTTTATCGAAAATAAATACTTTTTATACAAAACTGTTGAAGGGTGTTTTTTGAAATTGAGACTGACTGCCGCGTTGTGCTGTTGAGATGGTAGCAAAATGGTAAGCTTGAGGAATTCAGCTCGATGTTGGAGCGCTTCACGCAAAACGGCACTGGTTTTGGAGGAAAGACACCTTATTTGTTTTAAGCTAATGCCGCAGCTTGACTTCTCTGCTGCTTGGCTGGTCGTCCTACGACCAACACGATCTTGTACTAGTTGTCGTTCCAGTTCCAGTTATGCACGTTTTTTCCTTTCCAGTTGTGTTCGCCACCGAAGACGTAATCTTGCTTTACCGCGTTGTACCTCAAAGTCGGAGACGAGGACTTCCTAGGCCAAAGCATTGGGGTCCAATCGCTCTGCAGGACCTAGTCATCTGATGCGACAGAATCGAACTCATTTGACCAGACCCAAGTCACTGTGCGTAGTCCTGCTGTACGATCTGATACGCATTTTCCAGGGCAGGGAAAATAAATTGGTGGATTCGATATGAACTGTGTTGTATATTTTCAGAAATAAACCTTACTATTGTTCTTAATGTACTTCCGAGGTTCACATGCAGAGTACACACAAGGTCCAAAAACAATCAGGCAAGAAAAAAAAGGAGTAGTTGTTGCAACTTCAGTATTTAAAGAAACGATCGCTTATACATATCAAACTACACATGAAAACAGATCGTAGGCTCACGGGTTATCTTCTAACCTTACGTCTTTAAACAAAAATTAAATCTAGAAAGATGCCATTGGAGCTTACGGAGGAAATGTTTCATTTGGAAGAAGTTTTTGGACAATGTTTTTGCCCCTTCATATAGGGAAGCGAAAATAATTATTCCAGGGGTTCTAATTGCCCATCATACCGCTTTCGTGATGGTTTGCTGTGGAAGTTTTTCACCATGATGTCGCATTCCTCTATTTCTGTGAAAAAGACGTACAAACCAGTAGAAAGGCTTACGATCTGGTGTTGTGAAGGGTTTGACCAAAAACCTTTTTCAATGGAAACAGGGCTTTGCTCAAAGCACACAGGGTCAATATTCCTCCTTAGCAGCAGAAGACTGGTCGTCAAAGATTGCAGAACCGAATCCACTATACAATGGATATTATGGTCAGAATTGGTTTGCAAGACTTCCCACAGGAACTAAGAAAGATTTGAGACTGAATCAATCACGTCCACGATCGCGGATGTCACGCTATAAACCAAAACCAGTCATTTCGAGAGAATCACTAATAAATGACACAAATTCGAATACAATATGTTACCTGTGCGTTCTATAGGTAGAGCCCATAAAGTTTATCGTTGAGCTCCCTCCTTCAAACACCGTCACTGGAGTCAATGTATAATCATACAAGACCTTCCGTAGCGACCAAGAATCTTTTGACCGAACTTCTGCGCCCCACAACAGAACTGGGACTGACAACGTGCTATATGACTATATCATGGGCTTTATTGCCGAAATCGGGACAGAATTGGATGAATGAAATTTTATATTGACGGGACGGAGCAGGAGTAGGTACCTAGATACGACCTACACAAGTGTCTCCTCAGAGAGACAATTTCAAGCTAAACTCTTCACCCCAAATGAAGTAACTCATCGCTTTGATAGCATAATTAACTGGAGAAACTCATTGCTGTCTGTTGTCTCTGAATGGAACGCCTGATATCGTGGAAACCAGACAATTGTCCATCCTTGGTATATGCATCAACACAACACTTAGTTGGAACGTTCACATAGTAGAAGTTGCCAAAAATGCTGCGAAAAATTCAGGTTTCCTTAATCGATGCAAGAAATACTTCACCCCCTCTGATTTGGCTTTAAACTATAAGGCGTATATTTGCCCTAAGCTTGAGTACAACGCTCATATCTGGTCTGGTGCCCCCAAGACCACCTTGCACTAGATAGCATCCAAAAGCGAGCGATAAAACTTAAAGGAGATAACGATATCTCGGGTTTATTAGACTTGCTTGAACATCGACGTACCGTGTCTTCTCTGTCCGTGTCTTATCGTTATTTTAACAAAGGATGCTCAAGTGATCTAGCCAACTGCATTCTTCCTCTCCTTGAATTCACCCGCAATACACGTTTCGCCAGGAATGCACATCAGTTTACCCTTAAGCCTATTTTCGGACGCACAGAGAAATTTAAGGACACGTTTTTCAGCCGCACCACACGAATATGGAATGCTTCCCAGCTCAATATTTCCCATGGAATATAATATGCAGATATTTAAGACCAATGTGCACAGGTCTTCCTCTGCCTCTATACCTTCGGCCCAGGCTGTGTCTTAAGTCCGGGCAATTAAGGGTATTAATAACCCCTTGAGCACACGCAATTTTTTCAATATATGGTAGGCTTCCTGTCAATAGATTAAGCAACGTAAGCGTCAGCAACTAAAACATATAGGAGTGAATTAAAAGCGTGATTTCATGACGGACACCCAAGGAAGCTCTAATCTGAACAAGCCAGACCTAAGAATGCTATGGATTGTAATAGATTTCTTCTGGATAGACATATAAGGGACCACCCACTGAGAAGATCACCTCTTCACAGTAAGAAATCAACCCCACACGCTCTCCAGGAGCTAGCAATCCGTATCAACAAGTCAATCATAGACAAAGAGATCACAATTGGTTGCTTCCTTGACATTCAAGGTGCATTCGACAACACTGACTTCAAGAAAATGCAAAGTTGCACCCTCAGCACAGGAGTAGACAGCACTTCACACAAATGGATACAACGCATGCACAGCCACAGAAAAGTCAATGCTACACGCAAATCAGTATCAAATCTGCTAACCTTGTTCTCAGGGCGGGGTACTGTCTTCCCTCCCGTGTGAAGTAGTGAATGATCTAACTGTCATCCTCAGCATTGAAGGCTTCTACGTTCAATGATATTGTAATTCTAATTAAGGACGAATTCGAAGACACAGTCTTGGACCTTGTTACTAACTGGTGTGTAAGGGTTAAGCTCAATGTTAACAATATTCGCATTCAACAGAAAAAGAAACAAACATAAATTTAAGCAAAATTACTCCCTTAGGTGAAAGAGCTAAATTCTCAAAAGAGGTCAAATACCAAGGCCTACCACTAGACGAAAAACTCAATTGGATCTCTCACAAAAATAAAACCACGACTGAGTCAGGACTGCCTTGTGGACCGTGCGTTAGTCTCATATTGAAAACTAGAGGGTAAACCACAGAAGAAGTCATTGGCTATTACCAGATCAATACTCACATGAGCTGCACAAGTCTGTTGGTACAAACAAGTGCACACATCAAGCGTAAAAAACTACAAGGACTTGATTGTGTCAGCATCACTGGGCAATGAGAACAACTCCCACTGCAGCACTGGAAGTCATCACAAACATCCCACCTCTCCATCTAGATAAATTAAGAAAGCCCATAACAGAGGACGAATCTAATCACAGGCCAATCCAGCCTGACAATCTTAACCAGGCACGAAACTTTGCCGTTGACAACTCACGACACAACTGGGAGCAAAACAGACCCACCATCAGTCTGTGTCCTTCGTCTGGTACATAGATGGGTCCAAAGCAGATGATGGCGTTGGAGCTGGAGTAAAGAGAGTCAACAACAAGAAAAGTTTCAGTTCAACTCTGACTCGGAGAAAACATAGATGGATCACTAAACATCTCTCTCACAGCAAAGCTCATCTAGCCCTCAAAACCTCCTAAGTCACATCCAAGCTGGTATAGAACTGCCTACAACCGTTGCACCAGCTGGCCAACACAAACAGAGTACACCTCATTTGAATACCAGTTCACAACGGTTATACAGGAAACGAAATAACCAGAAAAGGATCCGCATCAGCATTCATGCTGCCAAGACCATTCTGCGGCATATCCATCACCACAACTAAGACCTATTGAAGTAATTGGCTTAGGGACATGGCCGACCATGAACACACACGAAAGGTAACAGGCGGGCTAAAAAGTTCCTACCAACTTTTCCTGTTAATAGAAATAGAAACGACTCTTCAGGTTCACAAGGAGTCAGATTCATGTAACCACAGGTTTCCTTAAAGGGGCACTGCCCCCATCTAAAACCATGGGCCAGGCACAAGTTGAAACCTGCCGATTGAGAAATAAGGCCAAAGAAACTGCAGAAGCCATTCTAGGCCTGTTCCAGTAATTTCTGCACCAAATTGTAAAGACTGTCATTTTTTAAGGAGTCTGGGTAGAACCTTTCACAGAAATGCAAAAAATCAAAAGTGTACGGGAAGGCAATTCAACCGATTCTGTCACTTGGGCTGGCCCGTGGCGTTGTGAGTATGTGCGTCGACCCCAACCTCAGCGTCGTAGGTTTGATCACTGGTCTGTGCGACACGTGAGAGAACAATAGCACGCACAATACTAGTGGTTGCTGAGAAGTTAGACATATGCTATATGGGAACAGTAGTACGGAATTGTGGAAGATCCAGAGGCATGTTGACGTAAGTTGAGTACGATCATCTTGAGGATGACTTCCAAAAACACGCATGAGAGTGGGTCCCCTTGACGAAATCCAAATTGATTATAATTCCAACACAAACTATGATTTATCTGCATACAGAGCGTATAATTTCGTTCCATTCGAGCAAAAATTACCAAAACTGTTCTAAACTTGACTAAACTTAACGAAGCTCATCAAAATTGAACGAACCTTAACGAAACAGAGCAACCATCTGTTTAAAATCAACCCCTCTGTGAAATACCCAGGCGATGTTCCTCACTTTCATCGGTTGTTAAACCAGCTATTGTTGAGCACTACTCCGCCCAGGGGTACGAAGCTTACAACATTAACGTGTGAACGTGACATGTTCGACTTTTGTAAACCGATGTGTCAAGGGTAGAACCTTTGGTAAGGTAGAACCTTTTCATGATGAACCATTTCAGATTCATGGGGGACTGACCTTTCCACTCTAGACATTGTTGGTAGGAGTGCTGGCTCTGTGGAGTGCTGGCTCTGTGGAGTGCTTTCTCTGTGGAGTGCTGGCTCTGTGAAAAGCAGGCAAAGTCTTAACGATGGGATATTACAAGTTGATAGTCTTCGACGACTCTCTGATGACAATAGCTTCGCAAATTGGGAGAGTCTCTGGTACTGCTTTTACTGGGAAAAGTGATACTGAGCCTATTCGAAATTATCGCGGCTGTTGAAACATTGGAACATGTTGGAGTAGAATGTGACTTACGCCGAATTATAGAGACCGCTGTCTTAATTGTCACCTCATCACCGAAGTGTAACATCAAGGAACAGACTTAAATTACCAACGCCTGGGGACGGCAAGGTTCTTAACATGCATATATTCACCTGTGACCTTTCAACTAATTACATGCGGCAGGGGACACGTTCATGCACCAGCCACCTTCATCAACATTCAAAGACCAGCACCAGTTCCAACGAGCTTCAATCTCACTCAGCCAATTACATCAAAGGTTGACATAAAAGTCACCCGCCAAGCACTCGACCTGAGCGCGTTTGATCTACGCCCTCTCTCGTGTCGTATGGGCTTCCGCTTTTGGGCCATGTAACGAAACGAAATAATTCATGAGAACGTCGTAAAAGGAACCATTATGGGCGGTTATTACACACCACACCCCTTCGGATGTGAATAAATTCCACGGCCACGGATATTGCGAGGAAATACTTTTGTCATATATCGCCGTAACATGCCATAATGGGGTGACACTTAAAAGGCGGCCCGACAAGCGGCGGCCCATACCACGAGCGGGCCCATTAGGAAATTATCTTGAGCAAATAATAACCAGTAATTACGTCGACTCAAAAGTAAACATATAAATTCTTGGGGTCTTAATGGCTGGCTGACGACAAGTGGATGGAGGGGCTCGTGTGCCGCGCCGCTAGTTGAAGGCCTCAACAAATCACCCCGACGTCACTGGGGTGGGGCATTTGAATTCGGAATTATTGCCACAAGTCTCGCTCATCGAATCATCGAGATATTTTTGGAGACGACGACGAGGACGAATTCTTCTGGAGGGTGTACTCACTGAAGTGAGGTGGCTGCCAATCGATGGGTGGAACTATGGCCAATTGATTTGACGGGTTTCGTGTCCAACTACTGATGCAGAGAAGCCCATTTATGGCAACGAATCGTAGGCGCGTAACAGTTTTTGGATTCCGAAATCGTTAATGCTGTGCTTCACGAACACGCAAGCATTAGGTCTCTTTAAACGAACCTCCGCACTCACTACAAGTGGAGAAACCTTTTAGGCGAGTTCATTATAGACGGATGTAAGCAAAGACGATGATCATCATGGTCAGTGGCGGCACGCAGACAGCAGCAGCTACTGACTGCAACACCTGGTGCTGCTCCCAAAACGAAATAAGCCACCTGGAGAACCATCATCATATCGCTCAATATGAAGCCGTACACTGGAAAGATGGAGATGGAGGAAATATTGCGCAGTGGTGACGTGGTGACGCTTGATGTCGAAAACGCATTCAACTCGGCACAACTGGTCATCTATGGATACACCGTACTACCTGCGGAGAATAGTCTCTTACTACCCCAGAAACTGGAAGCTAAGGTACCTCTCTGATGAGGGCGCTGAGTACTTTAACGTTTCCGCAGGAGTCCCGCAAGGATCTGTTCTTGGACCTCTTCTATGGAATATAATGTGTGACGGGATTCTACGTCCGTCGTTACCAGATGGTGCGAAAGTAATAGGCTTCGCTGATGATACCGCAGTGGTCACAGTTGCCAAGCACATGCACGAGGTAGAGTCTGCTACTGACAAGGCGATTACAAAAATAAAGGACTGGTTGGAGTCTGCCGGTGTGGAACTAGCTGCCCACAAGACTGACGCTGTCTTAATAACCGGCCACAGGAAGGTGGAGTACGCACACTTCCAAATTGGAAATCAGACAATTAGATCAAAGGAATCACTGAGGTATCTCGGTGTCATTATTGACAATAGACTCCGCTTCAAACCCCACATTGAGTGCACAAGCAAGAAGGCATCGATTATGCTGGCCGCACTCACCCGAATGCTCCCAATATCGGCGGTCCTGGATATGCTCGTAGAATCCTGTTCTCCAGGGTGGTCAGCTCAGTCCTGCTGTACGAAGCCCCGATATGGGCTGGTGTATTAGCAACGACTCAGTTCATGAGAAAGTTGTCAGCCCAATACAGGCGCTGTGCAATCAGAGCCAGCAGCGGCTTCCGAACCATCTCTGACTATGCAGCATGTGTTCTAGCCGTAATGATCCCCATTGACATACTTGCAAACGAGAACCAGAGGGTGTACCTTCGGCGGCCCCTGAATCGTCAGGAGGCAAGAAGAGTAAAGACGGAGGCAAGAGCGCCATCGGAGCAGCACCGGTTGGGAAGACTTCGCAAAGGGCAGGTGGACCCATAGGATCATTCCCACCATTGAAGCATGGACACAAAGGAAAATAGGGAACCGTAACTTCCATCTTACACAGTACCTGTGGGGGCATAGTGGCTATCGGGACTACCTCCACAGGTTTTGAGACGATAACTCAGACGTGAAGGAAGACGAGGAGCATGCAGTGTTCTACCGCACACACTTCGCCGAAGACAGAGCGAAATTGACAACCCCGGAGGAACTCGTACTACTTAGATGAGAGCGACTGGACAGAGGCCTGCTCTTTCATAGCTAACGTTCAGATTGCACTACAAAGAGCTGAAGCTCAAAGAAGAGCCCAATAGGCGACCTTACAGAATATAGCATAATTGCTAACCAGCCCCGCGAAGTAACGGCAGTTCGGTGGGGAGAATGGTTGAAGTGTGCAGAGGTGTGGCTTAGGACGTATGCGCAAGGACAAAGGAGAATAATATCCCGAGAATCGTTTATGCTGGTTGCACGGGCTACCAGTATCTTGAAGAAGATTCCACATCCATTGGCGCAAGCCATAAAAAAATAAGCAGGAGCTACTTGGTGCGCAGAGCTTTTATAGCAACTTTACCATATTCTCAGTTTAAAAGCTCGAAGAATGCTAGGCTAGGTGGCAACATTGGAAAGGAACGAGGGATGAGCACTGTTCTCTTAGAGCCATCGGTGGTGCGATCATCCTTCGCGCTGTTATGGACCCTGGATGCATACGACGTCAAAGAAATGGTCCTGGCCTTCAAGTCGGTGCGCGGTTGAGCGCGAGGCTAATTCGCAATTTCTACTTGGAAGTTGAATTAAGGACGAAAAGGACTTTCGGTTCGGCGTCAACAAAACTGGCGGTGGGACCGGGTCATATTTGTTTCACGATATTCAGACGCTTAGTTTAGTTTATCGAGTTCTTTACATCATTCTCGAGAATGAAGCGCCGGTGGCACTTCATAATAAAGGAAGCTTATTGTAAGCTTGTTGGCTGAAGCTCAGACCTTTCCCTGACCACAGGAAGAAGAAAAGCAATCTAGGGCTTTTTTTGGTTTATCCCACAACCACCACCAGAGTCTTGCTGAATCCGATGCTTCTAGCTTCTATTGGTAGATTAACTTAACACCCGCGGTTGGTGACCTTAGAACCACAATAAAGTCACATCTACCACGCTCCACGTCGCCCTATGAACGTCAACTGGCTCCCACATGACACGAAGACTGGAAAAGCCCGCACCAACGCTGAGATTCCCTTTCCAGACCAGACACTCCCACTGAATCCGCATCAAATGCTGTCGGCAAGGACTGTGTTCTGGGACGCGTTCAACAAGTCAATCGCTCAGATTCAGACGACAAATTCCCGGAACATGCATGCTTTGCAGACGTAATTGATAGCACGTCATAATGTACGAGCGTCAACGAAATCCAGCGTCAATTCGGAAGACAATCCCTGGCAAAGAAACCCACAAGCAATCATATAAAATATTGAAGGCTGCCACAAGCAGAAGGTGCAACCTCACCTCACCACAAAGCGGCGTTAAATCAGTCTGAACGTGAACATGACACGATGTTGAGTTCACAGTTATTTGCTCCACGGAAGAGTCCTTGTCGCAACCATAACATTTCTCCGAATTCCTAACATTCCCTATACAATTGCCAATTGCATTCTGACATCTTATATTCTTTGTCTTCCCACGACATTCAGCCAGAGCAGTGAGGATAATCCACAAATGAACTTGCCAGCCGCCAGCCAGAGAGAGAGACTTAACACAATCGCGATAATGTCGCCGACATTGTTGCATCACACGCAGGACAAAGGCAGCCATCCCGGCGGGATGAGTCGACAATCGGCGGGCACGACAGTATCCGTTCGGCTTGATCTCTGCTTCCTTTCATTCAACGGAAAATTAATTGGTTTTTCGGGGGGAACAATGTGCCCCAAACAGGTTCGCAACTCGCTACTGTTTCCTTCTCAGATTCCATTGTCTTACGCTGCTCCTGGAACGGGTGGGGTGGCCGTGGGACTGACGCCCGACAGAGTAGGGAAATCGAATAACTATGTCGAGGGTTTCGCAAATCCTCGACAGCAGACCTTAAAGTTTCCGCTATAACTTAGGACCGTAATCGCTGTTATCCGTGTGCTTGGCAGTGCATACTTCAGGGAGAGGAGGTGGAACGAATGGAAAATAATAAAAGTTGTGCGTTGTTTTTTTGCGTCCATTTTTGTCGAAAATGGAAGAGCATGAAGATGATGCTGTTTACCGCACTCAGCTGCTGCTGGGGGGAGGGTTCCCTTTTTGACAATTCAGCCGAACGACCCGCTTGAGAGGCGGACGCCGACAAGTTTGGGGGTAAATGTTGCTCCCCCAGTAATCCTTTTCGCATATCAACATGCAGCACATTGTTTCGCCGCACTACGATGCTGTTTTCGATTTGTCTTGGAGCGGGCCACACACTCGATGTGGAAGAAGGAGATGAACCGAAGAACAGTGTGTGTCGCAGGGAAGGGTCTTGGGTTTCAGTGTTTTGTTCACTTGCGATGCACGACGTGTTCAAAAATTTAAGACAGATCGGCGTAGAATTTCCGTTTCACGAGTGCAAGGAATAAAAAACAGTTGGATCGGACATGATCATCCACTTGATGACTTTGAGAGAAAGTTTAAATAAAACACGTTTATGACCAGGTTTTCGATCAAATTCTTGTTTCATTCTGTTGTCTGGATCTTGCTATGGTCAACATGTTTCTGATCAGACAGTGCTACCTGCTCCTTTTACCCTTCTAGCGACGTAGGGGGTTGATCACGATTGTAATGAAGGATATCGTTCGAAGTATTTATCGCCACAGGCAGAGGCTGAGGAAGACAGAAGGCAATGGCAATAGTGGCAAATAGTGCCATCGCCAATGACAGAAATCACATCTTGTTTTCTCAAGAAGATCTCCAGGGTGTCTTTAACTCGCTGAAGAAGAAAAAGTCAGTGGGAATCGATGGTATTCCGAATATTGTGCTTCGTCATCTTCCCTCCGAAGCAGTGCAAATTTACCATATTACCCAAAACATTGGAAGACAGCTGTGGTGCAACCAATCCCTAAACGGGACAAAGATAGATCATGCTCGGCATAAGTAAACCATTGCTATATGATCCATAACATGATAACAAGTACAAAGTTCGTCGTGGAAAGTGGCGATGTAACTTCTTCCACGGTCTACAACAGGGAGCGGTTGGTTCACCGATCCTGTTTTCAATATTCACTGCAGATCTGATAGATTCAATGCCGCAATTAATTGCGTACGCCGACGATTTAATGGCGCGCAGATCAGGTCCGAATGTCGAAGAAACAGATATCTTGCTGCAAGGTGACTTCGAACAAATTCAGCGATTTTGCGACGACTGGAAGTTGACTATCAACTTCCGGAAGTGTGAAGCTATCCTTTTCAGAACTCCGTTGTACATGGCATCATGGCATACGCGCTCAAACTGGCGTAAGTTCGGTATTGTTGACCCACAGAGACGCCCTTTAGATGTGAAAAGTGTAGTTAGGTATCTTGGCATTTGGTTGGATCAATATCTGTATTTTGACAAACATATAGATATTGCTCTGGCCAAAGCTGAAAAGGCCTTTGCTGTGGCAAGGAGGTTGTTTTATAGCAGCCAACTTGATACCAGGGTGAAGGTAATCTGCTACATGGCCCTCAGCCGGCCAATTATGGCATGCGGTTGTCCATTGTGGTTCAACGTGAGTCCTTCCCAGATGAAAAAGATGAGCTTGTTCGAGAGACAATGTCTTCGGACTTGTCTCCGGTTGTATCGTACACCCGAGTCTGAGTACAAGAAGTACAATCCCAATGAAGTCCTGTAGAACGAGGCAAACCTGAACAGGATAGATAATTTTATTATTACGCTGATCGGAAGGCACATTGCACGAGCTATGACTTCAACCAACAGTCTGATCTTTGGGGCTTACTACCCCAACGTCATGTACCAGGAGAGAGTGCGCCTTACCGGTTCGACACAATTGGCCTAATACAGGATCCACATGGATGTCCTGTAATCCTCCATGTCGTACACCGAACAGTGGACAGGCGAGCATAAGCCGAAAAGCACACAAAAAAAATTTACAATAAGAATAGCTTAGAGTACCCGTATAGGATCAGTAGGTTAGGTGTAAGAACAGGTGTAAGGTTAGTTAAGCTAGTTTTAAGCATTTTTGTCTAGCATGTAAGTAAATGAATTAAAAATAAAACAAAAATGAAGAAAAAAAGGATGACAGAAGGTAAAGACTATCAAGCAGTTCTGAATGAGTTGAACTGCACGAACAGCAAACAGCTGGGGAACCAACAGACATGTCCCGATCCATTCCGACAGATCCATTGGATCATTGGTAAGAGGAAGAAGCTGGCACCAATACTGACAAAAAGCGCAGGAGACGCAACCACATCAGAGGAGAAAGCAGAAGGTTGGTAACTTGCCAACTCGAAACTGGAGACGTCTAGTCAAGATTGTTCATGGTGGAAACGAATGCTGATTGAGAACTAGGTCCTAAGAATGCGCCCTGTGCATATGCACTTCCTGCACACGGGCCTGAGCAACACCCAGAGTTCTACGCTGAAGCACCGAAGGAGCTCGTATGATCGGTAAATCCTCCACGTTGGGGAAGTTGAGGCGAAGATTCTCAAACCGCTTGGCGCTGCAGCTCTGGGTTGTGGTTCGATAGCTCTTCTAGCCATATGTGGCATTTGCGTATTGTCAGCGACTCGAAGAAGGTGCACCATACCGCTAATCGCATCATCGACCATACCAAAGGCATCACTAGAACATGAAAAACCGTACCACTTCCACTTCTGACCTGTGATACAGACTGTCAGCTGGGTGCGGAAAACAATATTAAATTTCCGCACAGATCCCTTGTGAACTGGAGCAGATCCACTGGCAACTTAAATGAAGTCCCACCCACAGAATGAAGAGGCAGTGCTGCGCCATTGAATGCCAGGCACACACCCACAGGCACACACATCGAAAATTGTTGTCCGGGTTATGGCTCACCACCGAGGCAGTCCCCCCTCCCCCATGTCCCCCGATACTTTTTATGCTGTCTTCTTTTACTTCGGATTAACTTTCAATTCCAGAATCAATATTATTATACCCCGAAGCTGTAAAATGTTTCGTACCGGGTCCGTGTTGTCTGTGTCTGCGTCCTATCTGGGATCGTAAAACCACACCAGCACATGAGCTGGGAACAGTTGTAATTTTGTTAATTAGATTCCTTGCGAAGGAAGCGCCCAAGTCGAAGAACTATTTCTCTGATATCTACCATCAGCCCCACCGGTCGGACCCCGGACATCAGCTTGCCACCGCACACATAATAAACGCCGGGGGAACGCGGCGCGCCGGCAGCACTGGCAGTCACTTGATGCGGTGTGTGGGTGGCAAATGGCAGTGGGAGTGAGAGGTGGCGCTTTGCTTTACGACTTTTTGAAACATGTTAACTAGGGATACATGTAAGTAATTGTTTCGAACTATGCTAACCGGAGTCATTAATTTTGACCCTCTCCTCCGGGCGGCCAGGCTGGAACCGTGGGCCATTGGCGCGCGATGGGGTATGGGAATTAATGTGATATCACGCACCGCTAGCGATGGGCTGACCTTGTTTGGCGGGCAGACTGCTGGGCGGTCGACACGGCGCAGCGTATCGCCCCGCAATTCATTCAAATAGAATTTTTGAAATTTATTGCGGCACGGCAACAACAATGGCGAGGGTAGCAAAAGGGTTCACCGCTCCAGTGTGAGTTATTGGGCAGCCTTTCGCCACGCCGCGCCGCTTCGCCACCCACCCGGGGGAGCGGTTGCTTTCCGGCGGCTCATAGGTGTGCGTGGAAGGGCATCGCTTGGATTTGGCTTTTTATTTCGGCCGCCTTTCGCTTTGGGAATTTATTGTTTTGAATAAATTTCGGTTTATAGTCTGGCTGGCCGGGTCGAGGAGGACGCAAGGCAAACGGGTCGCATAATTCAATTTTTGCCTATTAAAGGCCCTGGCTGACTGCGCGCCAAGACTAGGCGGTAATTAGATGTACGTGGTGGCGGCAAACATAAATCCGTGAAATTTGAGCTCACCCTGGCATTGGCTCGGCTGGGCCGGTGGTGCCGGGAATGGCGGCAAATGTTTTGTATCGGGGCGGCTATCACCGCCGCGCAAGGCAGCAACATTGTAGTCTGTGGCGTGTGCACGGTATGGAGACCACAATTATTGTGATATTGGTCACATAACCTTTATGGGAGCTAGTCACGTGAGATGGCTTGTTGGTTTGTACAATAACAATTGCGGGCACGGTTGCTGTGGCATGCGACTCATGAATGGAGCGCGCATATTGGAAGTGTAAATTGTGCATTTAATTGCGGCAGCAAATGGAAGCTCGCTCCCCTCGGGAATGGCGGAAGGTTCTGCGCGCACGATGTGACAGCAATAAGTTCTGATTTCAACGTGATTCTTTTTTCACACACACTGGTGTCCAGGAGTGAGGGTACAGGCTTAGGCATCTGGGGGCCTATGGAAATTGTGCAGATGAAGGAATGAAGATTAAGGATACATATAAGGAGACAGTTTGACTCTACTTTACATGGACTTAGTGGCAAAAGCTTTTGCAGTCAACTTAGCACGCTTCACCTACTCGCAGTTCATATAACCGATATTGACATTACAGGGAAGTAAATAGTAAGTAGCCTGTTCTCAAGCTTCAGGACAGGCACTCAGTCTCTTCCTGGGAATAGAGGATGCATTTAAACAGCACTTCCAACAGCTGCTCAAGAGGCACGACAGTAGGTTGAGAGGGAACAATAGAGTGCAAATTCCAGTCTAGGAAACAGACTTCCCACCTAGCTTTGAAGGCACTGCCATTAAGAAGCCGAAAAACAACGAAACTGGTGGCCGCTGATGATGGCCCTTTAACGCGGATGTCAGAAGAGGCAGAGACGGCTGGATGCCGCATTTTTTTGAGTACCCGCTTCTGGTAAGAGTGATCCACGGTTCGAGTGCTTGCTTTTATCTAGTTTTCAAATCTGGTCCAGTCACCATTTTCCGTTGAGATTCTTCTTCTTTGATTGGCGCTACAGTCCCGGGTGGAGCTGGGTCTCAACCAACATGCCTCTCCAGCCAGCACGATCTTTTCCCAGATGGGCACACCAAGTTGGTTGAAGTCCTTTTCCACTTGTGTTCGCCATCTAGTGCGAGGACGTCATCTGTTGCGCTGTCCCAATGGCTCGGTGTCGAAGACTCTTCGGGCCGGAGCGGCGGTGTCCATTCGCTCTACATGAGCTAGCCATTTTAAGCGATGCCGCTGTACAGCCCGTACAGTTCGGGTTTGAACCTTCTCCTCCAAACGCCATCAACGTAAACAGGACCAAAGATCGTACGCAGAACTTTTCTCTCAAAACAACAACCTATAGTTTTTTGCCGACTCCGAACGGCCAAGTTTGAGAAGCTTTTTCTAGACAGGAAATACTCTTTGAGTATTGTCAGTGACTCGAAAGTGGTGGGGTCGTGAAAATTATTTTTGTCGCTCAGAGAACCTACAACGTCGAGGTTGGGGTCGACACACATACCCACAATGCCACGGGCCACCGGTCCTGGTGTTGTTGTCCCTATTTACTCCAGAGCCTTGGTAGACGAAGTCCATGACTACCTCAAAGTGTCTGCTGCCCAATATGACGCTCTGTCCGAGACGTCGATGTTGTGCGTCCTTCCGTGATGGCAGCATGTACTTTGTTTTGCCCTGGTTTATTGCTGGAACCATTTTAGGCGCTTCCGCCTCAATGCCAGCAAGCGCCTCATTGACGGCTCGCTGTGTTCTTCCAATCACGTCTATGTCGTCCGCGTAAGCAAGCAGTTGAATGGACTTTTATAAGATCGTGCCTCGGTTGTTTACGTGTGAGTTTCGTACGATCTTCTTCAGGTTGATGTTAATTCACATGATTCCGTTGAGATTAGACTTAAATCAAAATTTGCCGATCAGTGGTAGTGGTCTAACTATGGGTAGCACATTGAACCAAACATGGTCTAAGTGTGCTGGTAACGATGACAGCTCATTAACCCAACCCAACCTAAGAGGGGATAAGCGCGACCTCCACAAGCGACGTCCCTCTGGCAAGCGTTGATACATCGGTTTGTAGAAATAACTATTCAAAAATTGTCCTCTGTTATTATTATTTTTGTTATTGCACCGTGGTGGCCTGTGGCATTGTGGGTATGGGTGTCGACCCGAACGCACTTTAACGTGGTAGGCTCGATCCCTGGTCTGAGGGACAAAAATTATTTTTACGGCCTACCTCTTTCGAGCCAATGCTCAAAGAGTACTTCTGTCTAGAAAAAGCTGCTCTAACTCGGTCATACGGAGTTGGCATAAAACTGTAGGTGCCCTTCGCTGGTAAGGGAACAATAACAGGTACAACACGATTGGTTGCTGAAAAGCTAAGCCTTTTTCCTTCCTCAGTTCTGGATCCGTCTTTATGCCGTATTGCTCCTTGGTCTATGTATGAACTCTGAATCTTTTTTTTTCAATGCCTAATGGTTAGCTCCTTTTGGGAATTCTGTTTTCTAATCGTGCCTTTCGGAATAGCTAGGAGTGGTAGTTTTTTGACTAGTGCGTCGAATTCTTTTTCCTCTTCTTCTGCCGCTACAGTCCGGAGTGAACTCGGGCCTCAGCCAACAAGCCTCTTCAGTTCGCACGATCCTTAGCCAGCTGCCTCCAATTTCGCATGGCAAGTTGGTTGAGGTTCTTCTCCACTGATGTGCGCCATCGACTTGGTGGTAGGCATCTATTGCGTTGAAATGTCGACGCAGGGAATTTGAGAAGACGCGCTTCTTGTACTGGCAGTGTGTTTTGCACTATCATCTCGAGAATGATATTAAGGAGGTCTCATCACGGTCGCCTTGTCTAAAACCTTGTTTGATCTCGTTGCCGAAGTTGATGGAAAAGCGAGAATTCTTCATCGTCAAACTGGACAAGTGTTGCATATGTGTCATGTATGGTGGGTGTCGACCTACATTTCTTGAGGTTTTTTTTCAGAATCTGTCGTAGTCTGAAGATTTGGTGGATGGTGGACGATGAAGGTGGTAACTGTCGCATCATACACAATGATAAGTTGTCAGAGGAGTTCATCAAGGGTACATACTGTCACCTTTACTGCTTCTGGTAGTTATCAGAGGGAAGAAACTCTGGAATTCGATGGATTGTGACGTGTTACCATAAAAACTTTGACTACACTCGCGATGTTTGCTTACTTTCACATAGGATAATGGTCCTTTACAGAATCTAAAGGAGGAGACAGACAAAATGGTCTCGAAATAAATGCAATTAAAAAACCCTAAGCGCTTCTGGCTGTTTCCCCGAACATTGCCGGCTAGGAAGTCGACAAAGATAACAGCTTTCTTATGAAGTTAGTGCGGTGATACCGAACAGGATGTGTGCATCAGAATCGGGGAGGCCTAAGCTGCGATCGGAATGTCATCCACGATCTGGAGAAACTTAGCAACAAAGCTGCCATCGGTGTTGCCTTATGCATGCAGTACCTGTAAAGTACTGTATGGCGGGCAGGCGCGGTTGGCCCATGTACAACTAAGGAAGGAAAGGATATAAGTAATTACGCCCTCGGCACAACAAACAAATGCCACTTCATTAAACAGGCCTGGTTTTCGTAAGTGTCTACTGTACACAAAAGTTAACACGAGTCCCTCGGTTCGTTCACCTCGATTTGTCTCGCAACCACATTATCGTCGCCCGATGACTTCTGTGCAAGTTACACAGAGGTTAGGTACTCCTAGCATATCCTTTCTACTTGCTCAACGCCCTCTCTAATCAATGAAAAAGCCACTGCACTTGAAATCAGCGTCCATCATCTTAATAGATTCACATCACAACACATTCGGTTCCACATTCGCCTAAGTGCACTCCTCACTCAACCACCTTGACCCGCCCCAAAGCCAGCACGCTTAGAAAAATATTGACTCTTGCCCCAGCGACGGATTACATAATGCATCAAGCAATCAACAAGGATTAATCCCCTCGGAGCCGACATCAACTGGCGCTGCGGTGTGCACAATTGGTTAACCGTTTATGCCAAAATACCCGAGCCCATTAATTTAATTGACAATTTCCAAAGGATCATTAAAGCAACCCCGTCATGTCGCTGAATGTTTGCCCAGCACCAGCACCGCCCGTCGCGCACACACGCATCGCATTATCTCTGCGAGTCCTGCATCGGAAAATTAAACAGCTCCACGAAGGCGAGGCGAACACCATGAAACTGCTTCAATTGGCAGCGTCCAAATAGTCTCAACCCTCCGTGAGGTGTTGCAAATCCACCGTTCGCATCCTCTGCTTAAAGTGTAACACAAACGTGGGCCGCGCGGTTGGGGAGTCCTGGTGGGACTTGGAAGCCCGAATGTACCTAGATCCCCTTTAATGCCTGCGATCCCCGAAAGAGCGACGTATCTCGTCTCGCTTGCCACCTTGGGTACACATCATCATCGGCATGTTTGGATTCTTTTTTGTTGTTGGCTCCGGTGCAAATCCTCGCACTCAACAACTGTGGGTCCTGTCTATCACGAGTGTGCACGTGGGTTCGGCTGAGGAGGGGGCTGGCCTAACATCGTAATCCTTGCGCATAAAATAATTATATGTAAGTGTGTTTGTTGGAACTTCACTTGGGGTTATTATTAACTCAAAGGAACTTGACTTCAAGATTCGGTTTCGAGTGGGGGCGCACCCGTTGGTCGGGGGAAGCTGAAGAATCCATCTGCAGGAAGTTGAAGAGCTACTGAATGGGTGGGAGGGGGTGGGATGAGTGTGAGGTGGCCAGGCTCATGTTTTTCAAGATTGAATGAAAAGCTCTCGAAGATTATAACACAACGATGGCCCGAAATAGTGGTGCACGCCTTAAGGAGCAACTCCTTTGCATCGAGAACACTGGGACGGAATCCTTGACTTTGCATACTCAAGGAGGTGAAGAACTGCATTGGCAGCAGCACCAGCAGCAGCTCCGGCATCTGCCGCTTCCTTTCAACTTATATTAAAATCTTACTTAAGGGGCGGATCAAGTCGTTCAGTTAACTCCGGAATCATCACTACTGCTGCTGCTGTCGACTGGCTGAACCTACAAAAGATTCCTGCCACCATGCACACTCGAGTGCTGTACGAGTGCTGAGTGCCAACACACAATGGAGCGCAGCGCCCTCCCCTTTCATGCGGCAATCAAAGATTGCTGGGGGAGTTCATCGCCCGCCACATCGCCGGAGTGTTTCTTGCTGATTACGAGTGTTCGTCGACTAATGAAAATGTAATTATGACGAACGTTTCATTGTGGAGCAACGATATCGGATGTTGCGTCCCGCTTAAGTTCGGATTTTGTCAAAAATTAATTCAGTTTCGAAGGGGGTGCCTTGGCGCAACACAATCGCTTCGTGAGGATAATTGGATGGATGCGTGCATATCCTTGGGTGCTTGCAAATCATTTAAATGCATCATTGATTGGGAGACGACGCAATGCTGTGGGCGGCGGGCCGGCTTCCAATTGGGACTCAGTTTCGCGTGCGAAATTCCACAGCACAGCGACAGATGGTGCGTAGTAGTTAGATGACCGACAGAGAGCACATTTCAGTTGACAAAGACTTGTGTGCTTGATGTTAGTTGTGGGAATTATTGCGTAATATAGTGTGCATCCTATTTAATCGGATCATAGGGTCCAGCTTAAATGGTATTAGGTCATGTTCATGTTGGGTCCGTAAATGTTGTTACGTACTGGGAACGTAGGATGATAGAATGAGCTCTGTTACTGATGGGATCACAGGGCAGGCCGTGTGTACGCTCAGCTCCTCCATTCAACACAGGATCGTGGTTTCGAAACTAGGTTCGCCCAAATCACATTGTTAGGACCAAAACCTACAAAGATTTTTGGCTGGTTTAAGATATGAATGTAAAATGGAGGCATAGTGGTAATTCACTAGTTTCTAGTTGGTATGATGCCAGATATGGGCTTAGCTCTAGCAGTAGTTCATTAATCGTTGGGCCAAGGTTCGAATACTTTTTGTTTTGTGTGGCTGTAATCCCATAGTCGCTGTAGGAGGGCCCAAAGGACACAGTGCATTTTATTGTTTTCACTTACAGCGTTTCAAAGCTTTTTTCACACTTAAGAAGGAGTTCGCCGTTGAAGAGAAATTGCACCCCACCCGGACATAAGTAAGGAGCATTTCCAGAAAACGAACGCCAAGTATAGTAAAGCGTTTTCCAATAAGGGCTTGACAGCTTCTTTTTTAAATAAAACACATGCCACGTGATATTTCAAAAACGTTATTCGGCTTGAGGTACAATCAAAACATTTATGAAGGGAACTCGCGTTCGTTCATATGACATCCGCTGGTACGTTTGCAGTCGTTCACAACGACTCGGGCACACATTTCTGCCGAAGCGGCCGCTATTTCTCATTGAATGTTGGCTGGCTGCTTGGCATACGCCAGTGATTTAACGTAGTCCCACAGAAAATGCAACGTCATTCGGCGTTAAATCACACTAACAAGGCGGCCCATTTATTGAGATAACACACTCACCGCACCTACGCTTCAATTAATCGATTGTAACGTGTGCTGTGTGCCTTGTGGCACCATCTTGTTGAAGTTAATATCTTCTAAACAAGCTTAAAGTAATCGGTAATCATGACCCGCTAACGCTGACCATTTGCACTAATGTGACGATCATTAACGTCGACGAAAAAATATGGTCCAATAACGCCGCCGGCGTGCAGACCGCACCAAACAGTTATTTATGGTGGGTGAAGTGGTGATTTATGAAGAACATGTGGACCAATAACGCATATTTTGCTTATTGACGAACCTATTGAGTCAAAAATGAGCTTCGCCGTTGAAGATGATTTTGCAATGAAATTCATCATCTTGGTTCATCTTTTCACCAGAACCCAATCGGAGAACGTACGTCGTTTTCAATGGTCTGTCGCCTTCAATTCTTTAGCCAGCTTGATCTTGTATGGGTGTATCCCAGGATCCTTACCCAAAATACGCCATAATGTGATATGGGCGATGGTCAATTCTTGAGAACGCCGTTGATTGGGATTGCTTGATACGAACGCTTGAACCGCAGCGACATTTTCTACACTTCGACCAACTCGTTGCAGCACTGACACGCCTACATTACACAACTCAGACTCACATTTTTGCAGTAAACTTGTTGTAGCCTGTCTACCAGGACGAGAATTACGACCGAAAAATGGAGTAGATTTTTTTAATTTGCAGACGTTGCTCGCTCGTGTATTTTTACCATGATGTGATGAAACGTTGACTTTACTGCATAAGTTTATAGGGACAGCTTGGCGATTAGTGAAAGAGTTAGTTCGTAAGTTAAACGCAAAGCTTGTCAAGTCCCTATTGGAAAACCCTTTAGTTAAGCGCCCCGCGGACTTGCAGCCTTTGGCTACAACCGGCTGTATTCTGGTAGGTTTCGAAATTCTAGGCTTAACCAAGGCTATCAACTGGAAATAGAAGAACGTTAAGTAGCCGCGACAAGTTCAACGGTGGCGGTGTGCGTTAGTGCGCTCGGGATTGTCAAATGCGCCAACATGTAGATCAACCAAACACAAGATCACGGCCACCACGACAGGTCAGGCACCCTAACAATCGAGGTCGAGCGGCCTTAGGAATGAGGATGATTGATGACCGCCAGGTTGTTTATCAAACTGTTGGATGTGGTAGTTGGTTGAGTGCCTGATCTTGGTTATAGGGGTCCCAGGTTCGAATCCAAGTGAAAGCTAAAGTTAATATGCTTCTATCTGATTCTCTAGTCATTACAGTCATCAACGTTGGAATCAAAGTAACGGCAGTGTGTGTCACAATAGACCAACAATGGTGTGCAATTTCGCTGGTAGCCCAATTACCTAACCCAACCTAAGGTAAGTACTATCTCGAAGGAGTTGGGTGACGCATTGGAAAGCATATGTTCTTGCAAACCATTCCAAAATCGAAATATGACGTGTTGTATGCAGTTACACGAACAAGCCAATGAGGATGCACAGACTCTTAGTCTGCAGTGGGCGGAGAGTAGGCCAACGATGGAGGAAGACATTTCACAATTGCAACAGAATCCGATGGATAAGGACTTAAATTCTGAGCAAACATATGCAATTATTCCGCTGTACGAAACATTTTCGATTATGTGTCTTTATACTCCCCCCGGGAAGATCAAGCTATCGGACGCCTAACTTCATGTTTGTATCTGTACATTTTTTAACTAACATCAACCATCCACAAAATGTTGTAACATCAGTAAGTTTCTAATTCGACAATGCTTTTTAGACAACACCCAAAATATAAGCTTGAGGTATGCGCGATACGTCGCATATTATACAGCATATCCACACATAGACCACACATACCTCCAGAAGTGCTCTCCATTAGTTTGAGTCGTTCCTATCCGGTGAGAACTAGTACAAATTTCGGAAGATGAATATTTCTTTGCTCTCTTATTTCTGCCCATGACCGAGTTTCTCCAGATAAACTCCAGAGTGTTCTGCAGTAGTATAGGAGTAGTAAAGTCTTTTTTTAAGGGTCATTCTTAACGCAAACTGTACCCACGGTGTCCAACTAAATTCTAATTTAAAACCTACCAATTCCACAAGAAATTGGGTCTTATCGACGGTCCTTTTCATTACATAGATGAACTAGATGTTGGAGCGCAGACAAGGGAAGGATCATCTCACATTAGCAGAGTTGAGGGTAAGTCAGGTCGCTTGGTTATCATTACATCCCCCCAGACAGAACTGCAGCTCGTGGTGGATAGGTCTGTGGCATTTTAAGGTGAAGGTGGACAAACCAGAAGCTATAGCCCCGCCTGTTCAATTCATTCTTTACTTTAATGTAGTCATAGGAAAATCTTAAGGAGGACAAATGCTGCTGCTGTGGACTTGGCTAAGTTGGGTCACTAAATTTGGCTAATAACTGAGAGTGTAGGCTGCCGAGATGAGATTTCTTCGTACTGTGTGCTATATGCGCTCATATGGTAGCGCTTAGGCATAACTCCTGATGAGTATAGTTCGAAGTCTCTTGCCACCTCAAGCACAGATTTCGAACAAATTATTATAACTATTTATGAGTGGCTCTATAGCCCATAGAGCTTAGCCCTACAGCAACCACTCGTGTTGTGCGTGATATTTCTCTCCCACGATAGGAACTGAACCACAGTTTTATACTGACACCGCGTGACTTTGGTTCTGAAGCTTTTTGTAAACAAGAAATACTTCTTCCGTTTTTGATAGTATTCTTTGGACTGTCGCTAATTTCTGTATTTATTACTTTTTAAGAAAATCTCAACGATGGCCTTGAGTTCATTGGATATGATTCAAAGGCAGAGCTCAATTATGAATCAATAATTGTGGCGGAATGGTTTAAACTCTCGGCGTTGATGACTCTCGACGTCAAATGAGAGAACGATTTCTGTCTTGTCTGCATTAGCTTATGTGCTGCGTTTATTTCGAGAGCCTGAGGTGTCTTCTTCTTCTTCTTTGATTGGGGCTACAGTCCAGGGTGGACCTGGGCCTCAACCAACATGCCTCTCCAACCAGGCCTTTCCCACTTGTGTGCGCCATCTAGTGCGAGGACGTCCTTTGTTGCGCTGTCCCAATGGCTCGGTGTCGAAGACTTTTCGGGCCGAAACTGTGGTGTCTATTCGCTCTACATGACCTAGCCATCTTAAGCGTTGGATCCGAAGACACTTAACTAGGTGCATGCCGCTGTACAGCCCGTATAGTTCGTGGTTGAACCTTCTCCTCCAAACGCCATCAACGTAAACAGGACCAAAGATCGTACGCAGAACTTTTTTCACAAAACAACCAAGAGCTTCTTCATCCGCTTTCAATAGCGTCCATGTCTCTGAGCCATAGAGCAGGACTGGGATGATCAGGGATTTATACAAGGTCAATTTGGTGTTTCGAGAGATGGCTCTGTTACTCAATTGCCTCTTGAGCCCAAAGAAGCAGAGATTGGCAAAAATAATTCTGAGCTTGATCTCGGTACTGGTGTTGCTGTCCCTATTTACTCCAGAGCCTAGGTAGACGAAGTCCTTGACTACCTCAAAGTTTCTGCTCCCCAGTATGACGCTCTGTCCGAGACGTCGATGTTGTGCGTCCTTCCGTGATGACAGCATGTACTTTGTTTTGTAGCCTGAGGTGTCAGTTATCTGTTAATGAGCTCTTCTAAGTGGCCTAATCATCATCTGCCGTAAGTGAGCTGAAAAGACAGATAAGTAAGCAAACCCAGCACCAAAAGGTATTATAGAATTTCTTGATGGAAGCATATTCTATCGTACTCTAGCACTAAGTGTAAAGAGTCCGCGTTCATCTTTAATGACCATGCGGCGTATCAACAAGAACGCTAAGTTACAACCAAACAAAGTCGTAGCTTAGCAATGTTTTCAGACCAAGCCATAGTTACCGTCACACAGAATGTACGTGTCCCCTTGCGACAGACAGAGGCCACCACGTTTATTTTTAAAAAAAAAATAAAAAAAACAGCCAATGCACCAAGGCGCAAGACTGAAACAGTCAACAAGCTTCGGACGCTCCAAAGAAGTTCATCCGAAAGAACAATGTGCGAGGGGTGTCAAACTCAAGTAGCCACGATGGAAGGTTAGGCGGAAACGGTCGCTCCTTATTGACGTGACAACCACACGCTCTGAATCCTTGCTTTGGACTTTGGCCTGTTGTAGCTTCTTCTGCTGCTCTTCCGCGAATGACTTAAATTGTTTCGTTACCTTTCTGCCGTGAGATCTGGATACTCCGTCAAAAGTGCTTCGATAATGGCCTATCCCCTCAGTATCTCTCATCTTCCAACCGCCCAAACTAAAATCCACCTATGACCTCTACACACCGGTGGTGATGTTTTCGTGCATGTACCCATTGCCTCTGAGACTCTCGGATAGAAAAAGTTGGCGGTGGTCAGTAGGGCTGGAGAATGTAATTTAGAATAGTCCCAAATGGCAACATCCGCGCATATAGCAAAATAACTCGATTCCTGCATCATACCCCCCATACAGCCCAATTCTGTTGGATGAACCTGAGAACTCGCGGATTATCCTTACACACGATTTCATATTCCCAGCACTGCATCGCGTTGTTTTCCACTCTTAGCACACCCCAAGTCCGGCACAGGATTGACCCGTGACTCTGTTCTTTAACGCGAATCGAAGCGTGTGCAAGCAGCCCTCAAGCACACCACTCAACACACTCGCTCCGTGTCGCGACGAAGGGTCCCCTTTCGGCGTTTATTGCGAACACAAAAGACCGATTTTATTGCACTCCTCCTCCCCACGCACTGGATAGCGTGCAATTACTGCCCACACATCAGAAGCGCCACACTTGCGGCACGGCTCGCTTTTAATATCCGTTGAAAAATGATTCCCCGAAATAATTGAGGTCCGTGCCTTTCATCATCGTCTTTCAATGGCGTTGATGTTTATTTGCCCACTCAGCTGGCCCACACCTCGCCATACGCTGCCAGCCGGACCAGGACGAGAGCTCAATCGAGAATGAAAACAACAAAAAAAACCAAAAAAAAAAAAAACAGAAACGCGAAAAAGATACACAAGCTTCACGGGTATGTAAATTCAGCGAACTGAGGCGACAAAATCCCCTTTTAATATACTTGCACAGGTGACAATTCGAATGAGAATACCTTCCGCCGCGCCGTGATACCTGCGCCCGATGGAATCGTCAAAACACTCTCGGCACAGGGGGGGCCTGCATACATCACCGCCAGACAATTGAAATTTATTCATTCCGCAAACGACGAGGACGAAAACGATGGCGGCGGATGGGTGCTCAGCACAGCGTGGGTGTGCTGCTCCTGCAGGACTAGATTGGGGGAGCGAATGTGTTGTGTTTTTTGCTCAGCCAGCAGCACACACGGACTCCCATTAGAGGGCTGAAATACGTGTTGGGATATTTTAGCTCGGGAACAGTTGTTGGCCGTCGAGTTGTCGCCACCTCTAAGCTTCCGAATGTCATCGGCATCGTCTCATCGTCAACGTTCGTCGCAACAATCATCGCATTGTATTTGTTTGCCGACGCTCGGGTGCATTTCGGATTGACTTTTCCCAGCGCATCACCGTCACCTGCTCGCCCGCCACGGTCTGCGATGTTTATGCCGCGTTCGATTGTACCTGTCCAGCTTCCCCTGCAGGAGGATGTAACACACTCGCTCGGCTTAGGCGCCCGCATTGTATCCAGTATCCAGTGAAATTTGTAAAGTTTATTCAGTTGTGTTCATGTCTGGGCGAGCTTTGAAAAAAAAAACAAGGAAAACATGCACAAAGCCACTGGCAGCGGAGGCAGCGTCGCCATCGCCATCATCATCGTCGCAGCCGTCACCGGCTCGGCGCGGGGCTCAGGTTGTCCTCAAACTGTTTCGTTTCCATTATGAATAGATGACTTATTACGTACGTATACCGTACGTCGATATGGACGGATGGGGCTAGGAGTGCGCTGCGTCCAAATATCGGTCCTCATCGAACCGAAATATAAATATAGGAAGTGAACTGTTTATCCTTCTCCGGGTGGGGGAGGGTACGTTGCCGCGCACAATAAGGTCCTCCGAGGAGTGGACGTGCGGCAGGGATGATGAAAGGGACGCAGGATTTATTGGTGGCTGAAGGAACAAAGCCGAATTCGCTTCGTCGAAATGGTTCCGGGCAATGGTTTGATTTTGCAATTCTATGGATACAATTTTTTCTTTTGTTGTTGTTTCTCTCCTCTTTGGTGATTCCTTTTTGGACATTTTATCTACCGAAGGGTGCTGTGGACTGGGCTGTATTGAATTCGGTTTGAACTTGAATATTTCGGAGATTTGTTTCGAGGCATACACTACAGTCGGAAGGAATACAAATACAGGATTCTTTTTGTCGGGCACTTAGGTGCTCAGTGAAGCGCACTCCGAGTGGCCTTTGAAGTTTACACAAGAATTCACCATCGAGTTCACGTCCAGCGGGTTTGAGGCTGAAGACGTCGTCGTTTGAGGGTAACAAATATAAGATGAAGCAGTTAAGGTAACAAACAAAATGTCAACGAAGAAACTTCTGATGGTTGGGGGGAGCGGAGAACAATTGCAGAAGATAACATTATGTTAGGGCTGGAATGTGAACTTTTGACCCTGATTAGGGATGAGTTATGTTGCCAATAAATCTTTAGTCGTATGGATGGAATTTAAGAGATATGACAGGTGTACGTAGATCTCAATTTTTTAAAGAGAAATTGCAGATGGACACAGCCTGCCTCTGTCTAATGTCGCCTATTGTAAGAACCTATAATGTAGGTACAAATATATGTTTGCCCGAAGGTAAACTCCTTTACCACCTCAACATTATAACTGTCGATTAAGATATTTCGTTCTAGGTGGTGTGTGACCTGAGCATGAGCAATTGCTGACTTTCATCATTGCCGGTCCTGGGCACGCTGCTTCCAGACCAAGCTGTCTCACATCCGCGATGACTTGGTGCCTATACCGGAGGTTTGATCTCCCTGTCCTTCTCGAACCAAGAGGCTCGGATTTGAAAACTCTCTTAGCTTGAGCGTTGGTGTCTATGCGCGATGTGGCCGAGTCAATGTGCAATTGGCCTCCACATCCTGGTCCAGATGATGGAGTTCGCCGTTGTGCCTTCTTCTCTATTCACATCTCTCGCAGACAGGACCAAACACCCTAATTAGAATCTTTCTTTCGAAGGCATTTCGAATCAGCTGTGCAGTTTTGCTTAGTGTCCAGCTTTCAGCTCCATACTGGCACCGATCGGGTAAACTAAGAGTCCTGTAGAACATGATTTTAGTCCTTCGAGCCCAGTTGTGTTGACAAACCGAAGTAGCGTGGTTTGCCAAGGGCGATTCTGCGTCGGATATCCACTAGGGTGTCATTTGTGGAGTTAACTTTAGCCGCGAGGTAGACAAACTCCTTACTGTGTGATGGAACGTTTCTCGATCGCCAGCATATATCTATTTCAAAATAGTGGATTCTATTTCGCTTTGTCCTCATTATCCTTTAAGACATCTTCTTTAATTCCCGTAAATGCTTCCACTACGGCGATGTCGATGTCATCTGAATATCCCAACAATTGCACTGACTTGCAACAGATGTCTTCCGTGCTAAGAGCCACCCGCCGCACTACATTCTCTAGTACCAGATTGAAGAAGTCGCATGACATCGAATTTCCTCGCCTTTGATACCGAATTCGGTCATCGCTTCGAACAGTTCGTCGTTGCGTGCGCTCATATAAGGCGAATGTTGTAGAATCTGCCTTAATTGTTAAAAGTTGTAATGACGTCCGACCGTTTTCCCACGCCGAATCCGCATCCAAATATGGAACCATTTGCGTTAGCTGTAATAAACATGTGTCACACTCTTTCTATTACGCTACCTCTTGTCCCACTTTCTTGTTTGTGAGCGGCCCTCATACATTTTGCAGCATTTTTTGGCGACCTCGAGTATGTGATCGTTCCAAGGTGTTGTGGAAAGACAAAAGCCACCAGAATGGATAAAGGGAGGAGCATAGGAATTTATTCCACTTCCAGTTGAGAATTTCTTGTATGTAAGACGCTACTAGCTCCTTGTCCTAATTTGCTGTTGTCTTCAGGATGACAGGCTCTGTAACTGTTTCTAGGTGCTTTTTGTATCGGTTGCGCTGTTTCTGAAAGTTCCACTGCAACTGTCCACTCTGTATGATGAACCGAAAAATGTCCAATATCACTAAAAGGAATGGATTATTAAAAAAGTCAGCTTAGACATAAAAACTAAAGTTTGCTTAATGAATGTGCGAGTTTATAATTTGTCATTTTTTTGTATTTACTTCAAGAATAATGTATACAAGACTTCGCCTTAACTGACAGATGTGTAGTAGAAGGGGATGAGAGCTGTTGAAATTGCCTGCAAATTGCGGAAATTAAGATTCATTCATTCGTAATGGTCTAAATATGATTGTTTTGTACTTTTTGCAAAATTCTATTGCCTCATTTACTTGAAATTGTAGCCCATCTTCGTTAATACGTTACCTCTCGTTTATCTCGCTATACTTCACTAAAGACAGGGCGGATTTTCAAAGAGCGTAATCTTGTTTACATAATTTTTGTATTTACTTACATTCAACCGTGGCGTTGTGGGTATGTGCGTCGACCAAAACATCGACGTCGCAGGTTTGATTGCAGCTCTGAGCGACAAAAATAATTTTCACGGCTCCACCTCTTTCGAGTCACTGACAATGCTCAAAGAGTATTTCCTGTCTAGAAAAAGCTTCTCAAACTTGGCCGTTCGGCGTCGGCATAAAACTGTAGGTCCCTTCCACTCGTGTGAGAACAATAGCACCACAACACGAGTGGTTGCTGAGAAGCTAGGCCCTGGCCCCCAACGGGCTGTAGCGCCACTCATATTATTATTATTACATTCAACCTTACTTCCTCTCAAACTTGTTTTGACTCACGCTAAATCACAAATTTAATTAAAACAAAAAAACGTTTCAAACCTACAAATGTTTGACAATTTCGATTCTTCGCTGTTGATTATGTAAATGTTCAACACAACATTTTTTCAGTTCAATCTCATTCTTCTTCGACTTCTTCCCATCCGTCGTCTTATTCTCGGCGCTCTCCAAGCCATTTGAATGTACTTGCACCGCTGTTGTGAATCCATTTGATTCCAAGTCTTAGCGCCTCTTAAAACAGTCTTCGGCCACACCACTTTGCACGTTACTCTTTGGTACATAACATTTTGCGTAAGCTGATTTTCTTTTACTGACATTGTTTTTTCTAATACCATTTAGAGCAAGTTGTATTCTTTTATCTCGTGAAGGGTCTAGTCGCTATTATTCTGCGGTTTCTTGACTCACTTGCTACGAAAAGACACGAACTCCCATACAAAACATTGGGTGGATACTGAAATTGCACATATTAAATACATCCTGGCTGGTTACTGGAAAGTCGGTATATCTGGAATACTGGAAGCCAACCCCTTATTTTTTTTTTTTTTTTGAAAACATGGAATTTATTACGTCTATAACTTGCGTTGGATAGCGTCACCTTCATCCAATGATCCGAATTGAAGTTCTATGCCGTTAATGTGCCGAATTATCTCTACCTTTAGCTCTTGAATTGTTACTGGCTTATCGACGTACACCTTTTCTTTCAAATAATCCAAAAGAAAAAATCCAACGGTGTCAAATCACATGATATTGACGGACAATTGACATCACCACCACGTGAGATAACACGGCCATTGAATTTGTTGCGCAAAAGAGCCATTGTTTCGTTAGCTATGTGGCAAGTGACACCGTCCTGTTGAAACCACATATCGTTCACACTTATATCTTCCAATTCGGTCCATAAAAAGTTCGTTATCATTTCACGATAGCGAACACCACTCACAGTAACTGCCTGACCGGCCTCATTTTGGAAAAATACGGCCCGATGAAGCCGCCAGCTCATAAACCGCTCCAAACAGTCACTCTTTGTTGGTGCATTGGTTTTTCGACAATCACTCTTGGATTATCATTCGCCCAAATGTGGCAATTCTGCTTATTGACGAATCCACTGAGGTGAAAATGTGCCTCATCACTGAAGATGGTCTTCTTCGAAAATTGATCATCCACTGTTGCCATTTCTTGCCACCATTCTGGCGATGCTTGAACTAGTCTAGAGGCTTTAGTTCTTAAGTCAATTGCACCTTGTAAGCGTGTAAATGCAAGTATTTATGTATAATATTCATCAACGAAGAGGATGAGGGGTGCAATTGTTGGGCACGACGATGAGTCGAGGTTGACGGCTCTTCAACCACACTATCGCGAACAGCAATATTTTCTGCAGTGCGAGCTGTACGAGCATTGCACGATCTTTCCGATTATGCGCACCGAAAAAATCACGAAGTGCACGATATACATTTTGATTTGAACACCCATTTTCATAATAAGCCTGAATGACTTTAACGAGTAGATCGATTGTGTATCTTTCCATGGTTCAAATTGATTTAGTCTGAAATTTAGAAATGTCAAATGAAATGCAGAATAATACTTGACGTTTAGGTGTGGTCTACATTCAACATCGACCCTTAAAATTTAGCTACCCTTTATTATAGACCGAATATGTATATTTATATTTGGTATGTTATTCATATTGTTACGTTTTAGAGAAAACTGTGTCTACGATTGATTTATTCAAATAGTATTCGATCACTGAATTGTGACAAAATTAAACTCACAAGTTCAAAAATTCAATTTCCAATTAGTTTATTACACTTTTCTTTATTGCCTTTCCGGCTCACACTTATTACACTTTCGGCCGCCGTTCCGATATTTATATCAGCCAGCATTCTTTCTAGAAAAGTCTGTAGCCATCTGCCTGTGGAATTGCATTAGGGGTTGTTTATGTATAACTGCACGGTGACGTCTGCGCGGCGCTGTCTCGTTCGCTTGGAACACAACAAATACCCCGCCGGCGCTATGTACAGGAACCCATTTACTAATATTATTACTTAATAATAGTTTTTTATGATACAGAACTTCCATTTGTCAACCTTTGCAGAAATATTAAAGGTACCTGTAATTGTGGTCACAAATTATTTGACCACATAAAATGTTAAATTCTCTTCAGATTGGACGTTAAGTAGAAAATGGCCGGAGACTAGTGATTTTGCAAATGCTGGTTCACTTACATACACTATTTTCATTCAAAATACACATCACTCAATAGGCGTGTTTTTTTACTAATCTGTACTCAGCTCAGTAATGATTCTCAACAAAACGCTTTTTTGCTGAGCTTAATATTTCTTCCGAAAGTTGGTACGTGTGTTTACGTCCATTGCATTCGATGTGATGTCAAAAGTCAGAAATAAATGGAATTTAATTCTCAAAAGCAAAGAAAATATGTTTAAAAATAAATAATATGATTGAATTGATATGTTATACATTTGTACAAGTAACCTCAACTGCGCTCGAAACTCCTGACTCGAAGGACCAAAGCCATGCTCTACATAACCCTTATCCTGCCAGTCCTACTTTATGGAGCCGAAAGCTGGACATTAAGTAAGGCTGCGGAGCTGATTCTTGGTGCCTTCGAAAGAAAAATTCTACGTCGGATACATGGTCCCGTCTGCGAGAAAGGCGATGGAGGAGAAGACACAACCGCGATCTCTACGAGCTGTACAAGGATGTGGATGTAGTCCGGAAGGCAAAAATCCGTCGACTACACTGGCTCGACCACATCAAGCGAATGGACAACAACGCTCCAGCAAAGAGGGTCTTCGAATCCAAGCCTCCTGGTTCGAGAAAGAGAGGAAGACGGAACCTCCAGTACAAAGACCAAGTCATCGCGGATGTAGCACAGGTTGGCCTTCATAACTGGAAGCAGTGTGCCCAAGACCGTCACCGATGGAAGGCAGCAATTGCTCAGGCTCAGACCCTTCATGGTTCGTCTGCCTGATAAACAAACAAACTCAACAAACAAAAACACTTACAAGTGTCAAATAATCGAATGATACCAACCTTTAGCAAGCAAATGTTTCGATTTTTCCACGCGTCCTAGTCAGTAATGACAGTGAAGGAGTTTTAACTCAGTGAATTGTTTTGCTGTTGCTTCCCGTGTGAAATCTTGCTAAGCTGAGTACTAACAGTAAAAGAAAAACACCTAATGCTTCTCTCGGACATTTTGTTATGGTTGATCAAACAGTATCGTAATTAATTTCATTGTTGTTCTGAAATAAATTTTCTTATCTATCCTTTCATTTCTGTCATTTTGTACCAAACTTGACGCATTGTTACTGAATTACTTGTGTCGAAAGACGGCATAATATTTCAGGCATAGATAAAATCCAAGCAAAGGCTAAAGCTGAGACACTGACAACACCACTTTATTTACGTTATTGTCTCGACGGCAACGCAACATTGCCTGTCAAATGCATTTGAATAATAATCTGTTCAAAGTCAAAACCTTAAATGAAACGTTCAGAATGCTCACCCATATTGATTTCCATGCAATAATTCTTCCCTGCAAAGGGAATACACAAAAGTCAAAAGAGTCTGAAAACTCAAATTACAAGGTATACCGATGAAAAGCGCTTGAGCTCAACAGCCGCAGATAACGGTAGCAATGGCATTGGTACCTGACGGTATTGTGAACATATTGGAAAATTCACCGAATCAAAATTGTTGTGTCGAGGACAAGTTTCGCCGGGTATTGTCCACCTGATGGAACAGTAACAGCGGCAGGTCGTTATTGAAGTTTTAATTGTATTTTCAACTCAATTACAGACCGCAAAAGTTTCCTCGGCGGACATGTGTGTAGGTGTGGCAATACTTTGTGCATAACTTGTGAAGTTTTTTTTTTATTTAATTTGTGAAGATAAGTTTACATCTGTTATTGACTGGGTCCCCTTGAGAAGGTTGTTCCGGTGGTTGGGGAGGTAAATTAATGCATGATTTCTTTGGAGAGTTTGGGGCTTCCAATAAAATACGGTATCGAATAGTTAAGAGTCAATGAAATGTTTTCAGTTGTTCACTGGACCATGCGAGGAACGATGGGACTTAGTTGAAGAAGTTTATGATTTACATATGTATGTGAATTCTACAGCAGCGCCAGTTGCAGGTGAAATGTTATATAAATCACAGAATTGAGGGCCAGGGCATAAGAGCGATTTAACGGAAAACAAAATATATTTGGCGAAGAGAGGAAATAAATTGGTCTGAAATACATGTTTTCGTTGAAATAAACTGGTTGGTTGGTTTAAGTTCCCGGCTTAGCTCAAACCGGGTACAAAAAGAGCAGTTGCGCGTATTATTGATACCATCTTCTTCTTCTTCTTTGATTGGCGCTACAGTCCGGGGTGGACCTGGGCCTCAACCAACATGCCTCTCCAGCCAGCGCGATCTTTTCCTAGCTGCGCACACCAAGTTGGTTGAGGTCCTTTTCCACTTGTGTGCGCCATCTAGTGCGAGGACGTCCTCTATTGCGCTGTCCCAATGGCTCGGTGTCCAAGACTCGTCGTCCCGGAGCTGTGGTGTCCATTCGCTCTACATGACCTAGCCATCTTAAGCGTTGGATCCGAAGACACTTAACTAGGTGCATGCCGCTGTACAGCCCGCACAGTTCGTGGTTGAACCTTCTCCTCCAAACGCCATCAACGCAAACAGGACCAAAGATCGTACGCAGAACTTTTCTCTCAAAACAACCTAGAGCTTCTTCATCCGCTTTTTATAGTGCCCATGTCTGTGCGCCATAGAGCAGGACTGGGATGATCAGGGTTTTATGCAAGCTCAATTTGGTGTTTCGAGAGATGCCTCTGTTACTCAATTGCCTCTTGAGCCCAAAGAAACAGCGATTGGCAAGAGTAATTCTGCGCTTGATCTCGGTACTGGTGTTGTTGTTTCTGCTGCCCAATATGACGCTCTGTCCGAGACGTCGATGTTGTGCGTCCTTTCATGATGACAGGATGTACTTTGTTTTGCCCTGGTTTATCGCTAGACCCATTTTAACCGCTTCCGCTTCAATGCCAGGAAACGCCTCATTGACGGCTCGCTGTGTTCGTCCAATCACGTCAATGCTCTATTTGTACGAGTTTGGCAGGAATGTCAAAACTAAACATGGCGCTGTATAGCTCGTCTCTATGCACGCTGTCATATGCGGCCTTGAAATCGACAAATAGGTGGTGGGTGTCGATCTGCATCTCTTGAGTCTTTTCCAGGATCTGCCGTAATGTGAAAATTTGATCGATAGTGGACTTTCCTGGCCTGAAACCGCACTGATAGGAATCTATCAGGTTGTTGACAAAGGGTTTCAGGCGTTCACACAGAACGGCAGAGAGTATCTTGTAAGCGATGTTAAGGAGGCTGATCCCTCGATAGTTGGCGCAGTCAAAGGGGTCTCCTTTCTTGTGGACCGGACAAACGACGCTGAGATTCCACGCATCGGGCATGCTTTCCTCCGACCATATCTTACAGATGAGCCGGTGCATGCGCCCAACCAGGTCGTCTCCAGCTGCCTTAAACAGTTCCGCGGACAATCCGTCCGCTCCAGCAGCTTTGTTCGACTTCAGTCTAGATATCGCTATCTTGACTTCGTCTAAGTCGGGGGGACGGAATTCGTGTTCATCATCGTCCAAATTGAGTGAAACATTCTGCCTGACAGCGGAATTTGTGTCGTCATCGCCGTTGAACAGTTTACAGAAATGATTTTTCCAAATTCTCAGCATCGACTGCGATTCTACTACCAGTTGTCCACCAGGGTTGTTAGGAGTAACTAAATCCAGGCTGTGAAGCTTACCGATCTCGGAGAGTTTACTAAGGAGGGGTTTTCTTCATCTTGGGGCCCTACAGTCCGAGGTGAACCTGGGCCTCGGTCATTAATCCTCTCCAGCTGGCACGATCTTTAGCCAGCTGCCTTCAATTTCGCACTCCAAGTTGATTGAGGTTCTTCTCCACTTGAGTGCCCCATCGGGTTCGTGGTCGTCCTCTATTGCGTTGTCCCACTGGTTCGGAGTCGAAGACTCTTCGGGCTGGAGCAGTGTTGTCCAAGGACAGGTTTTCCGAACACGCTTTATCTTTGTCTGGATAGTGCCGAATGTTCACAGAGAAAGTGAGGCGCACCTTCCTCTGAGTGGGTGCCTAGGCAGCTGCAACAGTCTGGTTTAAATTGTATTGCGAGTCTAACAACATGGATAACCGTGCTAACAGCTACGACTCTACCTATTTGGAAGCGGTTTTTATTTAGGAGGTCTTCAGTTCAACTTGTCGAGTGAGAATTTGTGCTCGGATGATCTAGTCCGTCTTCTACTAGCTAAGGAAATGCTGGTACATGGTGTGTTTGAGATGGTTGATTGGGGTGCCCACAAACTTAGTGGGGGCTTGCCGATAGCGTCTTGCTTCAACAGTTCGTTGTGCGTCCTCGATCTCGTTTACCTATGGCCTGGTACCCAGAGGTTGCCTTGCACAGTTGCACCAATCTACACGAAGTTGTTGCTGATGTGATGGCCCTTATGGGTGCTTGGGTGTCGCTGCAGATCGCTGGGGTTCTGAGAAGTTTACACGCCTCTCTGATCGCTAGTACTTCAGCTTGAAAGGTACTTGAAACTACCTTCTTGAACTTGAACCTACATTATGGTCTAGCTTTGGTCCATCTGTGAAGACCAGAAGTTTGTTTTCTGAGGCTCCAGTCCTGTCTGGATGTGTCGAGTCGTCGAAATCTAAGGTGGGGTAATGTAGTCCTTAGGCGTTGGGGTTAAGTGCTCAGGCGACGAAACTTTGATGTAGTCAAGGACTTCGTCTACCTCGGCTCTGCAGAGAAGAGATCGCGTCCTACTCTATGATGCAGAGACATGGACGCGGTTGAAAGCGGATGAAGAAGCTCTTGATTTTTTGTAAAGTAAACGATCTTTGCTTGTTTCTGGAGAAGAAGATTCAACCACGAACTCTACGGGCTGTACAACGACATGAGTCTAGCTAGGCGTCTACAGATTCAATTCCTAAGATGGCGAAATATCATACTGGCTGGAGATGCATGTTGGTTGAGGCCCAGGTCCACCCCGGACTGTAGCGCCAATCAAAGAAGAAGTCTCAAAGGATTGTAATCTTTTACAACTCTGCACTGTTCGAGTTATGGACAATAATTCGGTAGTTTTCTGTTTTCAAAAAAATAAAAATAGAAGCAACCTATGATTTTTCGTTTTATTTTTGTTAAGTGCTGGTTATCAATGCATTTTATCCGATTGAAATTTGCCAACCAAAAGCAAAATATTTTTTTATCAACAATTGCTACAAATCAAATGTTTCAACAATTTTTTTGCCACTAATTTGCTTACATGTTCCTAATTTAACAAAAAAGTAATGCTTTATTGAAAAAAAAGAACATGTATCATACTTTTGACCACGCTTTGAATGGACGGATATCCACTGTGCTCTGTAGCCGCAGATAGATGTCATTTATCAGTCACCAACCGAACGACCATCAAGCGCGATTGAACTGATTAAAATCTTCTGCAAACCAACTTGTTCCTGCCTCCAAATCGGTCATTAAGCCAAATGATTGAGAGTGTTTTATAGGAGTTATTCTACACTTGAGGTAACCAAGATGCCTACATCGTCAAGAGGATACTTCATGATTTTGTGCTTCTAAGTTTGCCTTTGAATTACATACCTGCCTAGAAAAAATATGTCAAATCTGTTCGAAAGTTCTAAACACCATGATGACGGCTCCCTTAAACACATGCTCAATAATTCCCGGCTGAGTCTCACTTATCACATAAAAGGTACGCCGCTTATTCATTCAAGTGGTCCCATTTGAAACATAAATTGAGGTGCTTTTTTGAGAAAATATGCGAGCGAAAGAAGTTCCTCGCCTGAGCAAGTCAACAAAGTGAAAGAAACACAAATTGAGGCTACAACTTCTCAGGGAGCCTCTAATCATGATAATGAACAAGTTAACCAAGCTATCGATGTACTCCTTTCCTCCTTAAGACGCCCTGTTCCAGTTGGAGGGACTTCATCGCACTTAGCCAATCTCGCTTTCGTTTGCTAAATCTAGGTTCACTTCTGAAATTTGTGAAGCACCGACGTTGATTTGAGTTTCAATAGCAACCGCGGCCCCATCGACTTTAACTCAAACAGCACCTCATTTTCGCTCGCCCGCACTCCACGTTCTCCTTTGAATAATACTTCATTAAATGGAGCAGAACAATCAAGCTCCCACGTCGAAAACAAATTGCGCAGTCATCAATTTCAAACATAACCGCCTTCTGCAACAAGATGTCACCCAACATCCGGCAGTGAATTTTATCACATACACAAACCCTCACCAACGCCACCTGCCTCCGAGCTCTACAACCACCGGTAATTGATAAGCGAGCTGTCTGTCGGGCAGAATCTGTCAAAGTGCTTCACCGAACAAGGTCAAAGAAAGGTTATTCTGTTTGGAAACTTCGTCTTCGCAAGGTGTGTATTTCTCCGGCTCTGCTTGAATTTAATTTTTAAATAATTTTCTGTTGCCTTTTGCACCTTATGTGCGTTTTTCTGTGAAAAGCAGTCCTTCCGTGTGAACCGTGTAGCAGCTGGAAAAGACGAAATTGAATTAAATCCGGTCCTCTCTAATTACAGGCAAAAACTAATCAACTTCATCAAAATGGGTCGCAAATTCTGTGTCGGAGGCAACTGGAAGATGAACGGTGACAAGGCTCAAATCGCCGCCATCGCCAAGAATCTCAGTGCTGGTCCCCTCGATCCCAACACTGAAGTCGTGATTGGTGCCCCAGCTGTGTACCTCTCCTACGTGAGGGGTCTCCTGCCAAACACCATCGGAGTCGCTGGACAAAACTCGTACAAGGTCCCCAAGGGTGCATTTACTGGTGAAATCTCACCAGCTATGCTGAAGGATGTCGGCGCTGACTGGGTCATCTTGGGACACTCCGAGCGTCGTCAGATCTTCGGCGAAAGCGATGAGCTCATCGGTGAGAAGGTCGCCCATGCCCTGGCCGAAGGCTTGAAGGTCATCGCCTGCATCGGCGAGACCCTCGAAGAGCGCGAGTCAAACAAAACCGAAGAAGTTGTCTTCAGACAGATGAGCGTACTCGCCAAGTACGTCAAGGACTGGACCAACGTCGTTGTCGCCTACGAGCCAGTGTGGGCCATCGGCACTGGTAAAACTGCCACCCCAGAACAGGTAAATGCCACAGCTCTTCACCGTCAATCGATATCTATAATCGTGTGTATTCTCTCTTTGCAGGCCCAAGCTGTTCACTCCGTTCTGCGCAAGTGGTTGGTGGACAATGTCTCGCAAGCAGTATCCGACAGCCTGCGCATTCAGTACGGTGGATCCGTGACCGCTGACAATGCCAAGTCGTTGGCCTCCCAGCCCGATATCGATGGTTTCTTGGTCGGAGGTGCCTCCCTCAAGCCAGAGTTCGTTCAAATCGTCAACGCCAAGCAGTAAACAAGACTCTGCCAGCCATTAGGAATTTCAGGTCGTCATCTAGAGTAGCTTTGTTGCACATTTCTCAGCTAAAAAAAATATGAGGATCCTGCTGGGTCCCAGCTCGTGTTTTTTGTTTTTAAGTCAATATCAAATATACGTCTCGTTTGGGATACATAACTGTTCGTTGTAGAAATGAAAAAAAAACGAGAGTTGTTTGTTTTTATCACTGCCGTCGACTGTTTTGCTGAACTTTGTTTGTGCCTCATTTAGATTAGATCGCAGATACGATGGGAAGTCCAGTCCATCGATTTGCAGAACAACCTGTGAATAAGCGAAAGCATTTATCTCTGCAAAGAGATTATGCAACCCTGACGGAGAGTGGCGCAAGCTGAACGAGAGAGAATGCCGCAGGCGGCTATTTTAAGATTGTTTGCTGTTGTCGTTGATACGGTCGGACGTATCAGAAAGACTAAATGTCAGACGCGAAAAGATCTGTGCTATTCCTGTGCGGGAATGCTAATTTAGTGTAAATTGATGATATGACAGCAAAACTGCGTTCCGTGCTGGCCAACAACAACTGCTACGAATCAGCGGATGCGCCTTTCGGTATAGAATAAGTTTTTAATTGAAATGAGAGGAATTGAAAGCATTTCCCTTACTCAAATTGTCACTGAGTAATTGAGAAGACAGTACGTGTCATAAACATCGTAAGCAGTGGCTTAGTCACTGGTGGTCCCAGTACATACATGGAAGCCTACGTACATACATATATGAATGTTGGCAGGTATGTGAGTAGGCAAAGAGGGTCACCTTACTGCCTTACGACAGTGGATCACTTGGACTGACTGTTACGTGAATGTAAGTGAAAATAATGGAGTCAAGAGTGGTGACAATCTAGAGAGACTGCGAAGACCATACGCTTAGCCGTGTACAATTTGCCTTAACTACATATATAGTGGTGATCCGGGGCGTTGTGGGTATGTGCGTCGACCCCAACCTTGACGTCGTAGATTCAATCCCTGGTCTGTGGGACAAAAACTAATTTTCGCAGCACCACCTCTTTCAAGTCACTGACAGTGCTCAGAGAGTATTCCCTGTTTAGAACAAGCTTTTCAAACTTGGCGGTTCGGAGTCCTAGGTCACTTCCACTCATGAAAGAACCATAGAATACACAAGACGGAGTGCTTGCTGATAAGCTAGGTCCTGACCCTCTAAGGTCCCTCTTATTATCATATATGGGCTACGGCAGCCTGTTCGAAAACCACACAACTCCCGTAGGTTAGGTTAGGTTATTGGGCTGCTAGCGAAGTTGCCAACAAACTTAAACTACTATTGGTCCATTGTGATACCCGGTACCGTCAATTTGATCCCATCGGTAAATGATGGCTGCACCAGACTTGAAAGCCAGATAAAAGAATCTCAAATTTTGCTTTCGCTGGAATTCGAACCAGGGACCCCTATAAGCAAGGCAATCAACCAACTGCGCCAACCAGCCGTTCTTCCGCCGGCTACTTTGAATGTGACTCCATCAGTAAGGCGACCACTTAGTAGCACGGCCGACCCCGCCATACTCGCAGGTTTAGATCAGAAAATGTCGCTTCCTGAACTCCAGGCTGAATATAGAGCTCTAAGCATTGGGCTTGCAATGACGCTTATTCGTTTAGTACCGGATATGCATGGTAAGCCCAGAAGAAAATGGCTAAACCAAGTTAAGAGAGAGATGGTTGAGCATCACTTCCTCTCGGTTTGTGAATACCTACCTACTTCCTATTACGTGAAGACTATTCTGCTATATCCGCAGTCCCAGTGATGAATCCATTACCCAGCAAAGCTAGGCGCCGATAATGGAGAACTGGCCAGTGGAAAAACAGAAAGGTGGGTGCAACTTCTCTTATGTCTCACCACCCTTGCCGACAAGATTATTGTCAAAATTAGCGTGTGTAAAAGCAGCCTTGGCTATCAGAGGAAATACATATCTGTTGGTCATACATACAATGTGCAGCTTTATTGAATGCGAACAGTTCTGCTTGGAAATTGCACCTACACCTTACCTACCTCCATGAACATCCGTCATCGATCATCGATTTTAAGGCCGCGTATGATTGCATTTATAGAGACGAGCTATACAGAGCAAGTTCTAGTTTTGGCATCCCTACCAAACTCGTCCGTTTGTGTAGGATGACGATGGAGAATGCACGCTGCTCCATCAAGGTCGGTAAGGACCTAGCCGAGACCTTTGATGTCAAAAAAGGATTCAGACAGCGACGCGCTGTCTTGCGACCTTTTCAACATCGTTCTTGAAAGAATTGTTCTAAACTCGAACGCCAACACCAGAGGAACAATCTTTCAGGAGTCCGTCCAGCTACGCGCATATGCAGACGATATTGACATTATCGGAAGAACGCAGCGTGATGTCAATGGCGCTTTTGTGGGTATTGCAACGGAGGCCGCGAAGATGGGTTTAGCGGTAAACTGTCAACGAGAAAGGACACCCAACACCGACGTCTCAGTCAGAACGTCACGGCAGATAGATATAACTTTGAGTTTGTCAACAACTTTGTCTACCTAGGAACCGCTATCAACTCAGACAATGACACCAGCGCTGGAATCAAACGAAAAATAACTCTTGCCAATCGGTGCTTCTTTGGGCTAAGAAAGCAATTGGTAAACAAAGCCCTCTCTCGAACAACCAAGGTAACGCTCTACAAGACCTTAATCGTCCGAGTCCTGCTATATGGCGCGGAGGCATGGACTCTGTCAAAAGCGGATGAAGCAGCTCTTGGTTGCTTCAAGAGGAAAATTCTTCGTGTGATTTTCGGTCCCTTCTTCCAAAAGTCCGTTCAACTGCTTGCTTACGCGGACGACATTGACGTGATTGGACGAACACAGCGAGCCGTCAATGAAGGGTTTGCTGGTATTCAAACGGAGGCGGCAAAATGGGCTTAGCGGTGAATGAGGGCAAAACAAAGTACATGCTGTCATCACGTAAGGACGCACAACATCGACGTCTCGGACAGAACGTCATATTGGGCAGCAGCAACTTTGAGGTAGTCAAGGACTTCCTGTCATCACGTAAGGACGCACAACATCGACATCTCGGACAGAGCGTCATATTGGGCAACAGAAACTTTGAGGTAGTCAAGGACTTCGTCTACTTAGGCTCCGGAGTAAATAGGGACAACAACACCAGTACCGAGATCAAGCGCAGAATTACTCTCGCCAATCGCTGCTTCTTTGAGTTCAAGAGGCAATTGAGCAACAGAGCCATCTCTCGAAACACCAAATTGACCTTGTATAAGACTCTGATCATCCCATTCCTGCTCTATGGCTCAGAGACATGGACGCTTTTGAAAGCGGATGAAGAAGCTCTTGGTTGTTTTGAGAGAAAAGTTCTGCGTACGATTTTTGGTCCTGTATGCGTTGATGGCGTTTGGAGGAGAAGGTTCAACCACGAACTGTTCGGGCTGTACAGCGGCATGCACCTAGTTAAGCGTCTTCGGATCCAACGCTTAAGATGGCTAGATCATGTAGAGAGGATGGACACCACAGCTCCGGCCCGAAGAGTCTTTGAAACCGAGCCATTGGGACAGCGCAACAGAGGTCCGTCTCGCACTAGATGGCGCACACCAGTGGAAAAGGACCTCAACCAACTTGGTGTTCGCAACTGGAGGCAGCTGGCGAGAGATCGTGCTAGCTGGAGAGGCATGTTGGTTGAGGCCCATTTCCACCCCGGAAAGAAGAAGAAGATTTTCGGTCCCGTCTGCATACCACAGATGGTGAGTGGAGGAGGAGATACAACGACGAACTATACGGGCTGTTCAGCGACATCGACTTAGCCAGAAGAGTGAAGATCCAACGATTGAGATGGCTAGGTCATGTAGAGCGGATGGAAACCAATGCTCCGGCCCGAAAAGTCTTCGAATCCACCCCCGAGGGACGGCGCAGTGGAGGAAGACCGCGACTCAGGTGGCGCACGCAAGTGGAAAGGGACCTCAACCAACTATGCGTCGGAAACTGGAGGCAGCTAGCTAAAGATCGAGCTGGCTGGAGACGCTTGTTGGTTGAGGCGTAAGTCCACCCCGTACTGTAGCGCAACCTTAAGTAAGTATAAACATCCTTCACCTAGTGCCCTTATTAGCGATGGGCAATTGCGAAGTACCCGGCATTCTGTTGGTGTAATAGGTACTGAGAATAATCGACTCGATTCGATTATTATTCGATTGTTTTCTGATGAGACCGAATAAATCAACAATCGAATTCAAATTTGAATAATTGCCAATTTATTCGATTGTGAATTTCATTCGCAATCGCCCATCGCTAGCCCTTATTCCGTGAATTCCATTTACCAAAGTCTCGTGTAAAATTGTTTCCAACATTTATCCCTCAACCCTTTCTCCTAAAAACCCGTGAATGAAAACAACTTTCTGTACATTTAGAATATATTTTTCTAAGTCAGTGAAATTCTCGTAAAACGTAATCACTAAAAATACATAAGAGTATAGTTTGCTTCGCGAAGAGTTACAAAATTAAGACAAATCAAAACAAAACAATTGAGGACGTCATTGGGTTGGGGCAAGCTGCGGACTTGAGAGCAATAGAGATAAATAGTTTTCAGCAAATGCAATTGAAAGAGATTATATATTGAACTGAATGCATGGGCAGAGCGTTCCTCATATGCTGGGCTCAAAGCGTGTGTGCACATAAAAGGAGCTTGTTCCATCTTCAGATAGAAGGGAGAGAACTGCTTAAACTAATCATCATTCGGAGAGAATCGTGTCTTTCAAGTTCACATCAATTAGAGTCTGATACAAGAATTTCTGTTTCATAATCTTACTCTAGGAGTAGATAAATATGTATAAATAAATAAATAAATAAATAGTTTAACGTAGTAATAAAATGCCCACCCCTTTGATGGCGGCGGTGGGATATGTTGTCAGCAGGACGTTGGGATCGGGTGATTTAGTGATTATTCTTCAACATCAGACTTGACTTCGTCAATGTTGACCGACTGATCGGCAATGGGTGCGGAGATCTCGTCAACAGGAGTTTGTGGCTCCTCTATGACTGGCTTGGAGTCTACCTCGGCGAGTGTTTCGGCAGTGGACGTTTGTTGGATGGCTTGCAGTTCTTGGGCAGCGATTTCGGCGTCTTGACGAGCGATTTCGGCCAGCTCAGCGGCTTGACGTGCCAACTCGGCTTCGCGTTCTTCTCCGGCGATCTTCTCCAATTCGGCCAAACGATTCAATTCCTCCTCGCGGGCCTTTTGCTCTTCTGCGATTCTAGCCTCGTTGGCCTTCTTGGCCTCCTCTGCTAGACGTGCCTGTTCGGCGATACGAGCCTCCCTGGCGTTCCTTTCTTCTTCCTCGGCCTTTCTGGCTGCCTCCAGTTGCTCGGCTTCGGCCTGAGCCTTGGCTAGGGCCTCAGCCTCAGCAGCTGCCTTGGCCTGGGCTTCAGCCTCAGCGGCGGCCTTGGCGAGAGCCTCAGCCTCAGCGGCTGCCTTGGCCTGAGCCTCAGCTTCCGCGGCAGCCTTGGCCAAAGCTTCAGCCTCAGCGGCGGCCTTAGCCTGAGCTTCAGCTGCGGCCTTTGCCTTGGCCTCAGCTTCCGCCTTAGCCTTAGCCTCAGCTTCAGCCTTGGCCATGGCTTCAGCTTCAGCCTTGGCCTTAGCCTCAGCTTCAGCCTTGGTCTTGGCTTCAGCTTCAGCTTGTGCCTTCTTCTTTTCAGCAGCCACGTCATCGTTCACGGACCTCTCAACTCTCGATTTCTTCTCCGATTGGGATCTGCAATGGACACAACGGTAATAAACGGGTGACACACGATCTCAACTAGCAATCTTACATGGCATCCATGCGCTTCATCGCATCATTACGAGCCGCACGCTTCTTCTCCACGGCGATTTCATCGATCACCGTCTCCTCGGTAACGGTCATCATGCGTTCCTGCCTAAGGCGCTGCTTCTCCTTGGTCTCCACGTCAACGGAATTCTCCAACGGCAGAGGCGCAGAGAACTTACGCGATGGCCTAAATGGATCTAGGTCAGGAACTGGAATGACATGGTGTGTAGTTGTTTGAATTTTTTATTTTCAGTATGTGTGCTGGGGCAAAGTGTCAATGAGTGTATGAGAGGATCTGTCGTGCCTCGGGCACCATTCACAAAAGGATTTATCAAAGTCTTATGCAGTTAAACTAAATAAATGTATAATTGCTTGTGTTATTTACTTACACGTTAGTGATTGATTCCCAGCATGACGGCGTGTGGCCTTCTGAATGTTTGTGTCAGAGGTACTAGGTCTTGGTTTTTGTTTAAAATAAATTTATAAAAAAAAAAACTATGTGCAAGGGAAGGGTGGGGGTGGGGAGGATGATACAATTCTACGTATGGGCTTATGAGTGAAGTTTACATTTTACTAGGGGGGACAAAACAAAAATGTATAAGAAACTTGAAACTGAAGTAAGAAAAATCACTAAAAACAAAAATAAGTAAAAATTTCGGAGGAATACAAACAAATATACTTAATTTTATATACAACATACATTTTTTGTTTGTTTTTTTTTTTTTGGAAAAATTCAACAAGACTCTGATGTCTTAAGAGTTGTTGAGGGATTTTTATTGAACAAAAATGAAGTCAGTCTTAAGTTCCCCAGATTTAACATAACCTAATTTCTAACCATTTTATCAATAAGTTCTTCGTTGTCAAGGGCTTTAGGCCTGTACTTTCTACTTCAATCAGTTTCCCTATCAATTGGCAATGTGAAGATATTCAGTCTTAGTTAATATTTTTCTTGACTCCAACCAGATATAGATGCCTGTTCAAAATACCAGTCTAATAGAATTCCAACTACAAATGCACTTGATTTAGGGGGCTTACATGGACAGACAGGCCTAAAATTCAGACAAATAGATGATGTTATATAATAATAATGTGTGTGGCGCTACAGCCCGTAGGAGGCCATGGCCTAGCTTCTCAGCAACCACTCGTGTTGTGCGTGCTATTGTTCTCTCACGAGTGGAAGGGACCTACAGTTTTATGCCGACTCCGAACGGCCAGGTCTTTTTCCAGACGGAAAATACTCTTTGAGCATTGTCAGTGACTCGAAAGAGGTGGGGTAGTGAACATTGTTTTCGTCGCACAGAGCAGGAATCGAACCTACGACGTCGAGGTTGGAGTCGACGCACATACCCACAACGCCACGGCCACCACCAATCGATGATGTTAATGTCTTTTTAATTTTGTCACTTCATTTTAAGGAGACATCGTCACTATTCAACATCACAGCTGAAAATCCCGTTGTCCAGCAACGACTTTGAGGGAATTTTTGACACCTGTCGTGACATTTCAGACATTAAGTTAATCAAGTATCGAACATGTTTTGAAATATTCCGTGAAAATATCAAGTTCATTCGATAAAGTTATTTCAACTTGTCCGACAATGTAAGCCTCTTTAAAATCTTGAATAGTTTCTCAACTTGTTTCCCACTCCCGATCAGCCACGTCTCTGCGAATGTCGCTCTGTCAAGAGAAGCACCAAATTCCACAGAAGGAAGAAAAGCATCTGGACGATGACGGTGCGGTGCTTTTTGGTACAATCTAAGGATTGTTGTACTGCAGCAATATAGCGTTTGAACATGACATATCCCATGACACATTCCGCTTGACAGTATGGTCGATTTAAAAAAAGCTCCCACGACCGATTGCTTCGGATTGAAAATATTAACTGGCCACCAACTTGGTCGATAAACTCCTAAAATGCGACAAGAACTTTTTAAGGATGACAGTTGGAGTGCTAATCTGAAGTACCAATGAAATAAAATGGGACTGAATTCATATGCTGGATATTTCCCAATATTTCTGATACAGCCTCTGTCAGGGAGATAATATTTCTTCCAAGATCTGTAGGAAATAACCTAAATTCCATCTCTTTCTTAAGGTGCAGACATGATGAATTCGAGGCAGCAGTCAAGGAAATGTACCCCCTTGTGGGTTTTACAACGAGTCTATCAGAACTTAAGTGAGGCTTAGTTATTGCGTCTACCCACGGACCTAACCGAAACTAACAACGTCACTCCACTTCTAGGTTATGGATTCTATAACAACTAAGATCAGAAAAAACACTTATCATCAACATCTCAGTCACTCACCATTTAAGCGACTCTAAATATAAATTGAGGGGCTCTACAGCCAGTAGAGGGCCAGGACCACGTTCATTGTGCGTTCTATTGTTCTTTCACGACTGAAAGGGGTCTACACGCGAAAGGCCAATTTTGAGAAGCTTTTTCTAGACAGTGGCCCGAAAAAGGTGATGCCGCGAAAATTTGTTTTGTCGTACAGAGCAGGAATCGAACCTAGACGTCGAAGTAAGGCTCGAAGCACATAACTAGAACGTCACGGATCACCATAATCAAATGATTGCCGAGTACGATATTGTCCACAAGGTCATTTTAAACGGAAGGAACACTGCTAGTGAGGTTGGAAACCATAAAAGTTTGTCCCTCCAAATTCCCTAAGTCACTAACATCTTTGATGAAAATTTACGACCATGCCAGATTTTATTGATTAAAATTAGAGCCTTAATCACGAAACGGCTGGATTTTGGTTGAGTGCCTGTTCTTGGTTATAGGGGTCTCAGGTTCCGAATCCCAGTGAAAGCAATGTTTAAACGATTTTATCTGATTTTCAAATTTGGGTATCACAATGGACCAACAATGGTCATCTAAGAACGAGATCAAGGAAGCCATCTTTCTTTCAACAGAGTGAGAATGTCGGGGTCCTAGAGCTCAATCTTCACCGATTCATATTCTTGACAAATGGTCACAAACACCGGATCTACTTCTGTTGCAAAGTCATGCCCAACATAAAACTTGATGCCTCTAATACAAAGAGAATGCGTTTAAAACGCTGATACTGCGTGGACGTTTCCCGAGTCTGTAGACTCATCAAAAGCATGTCACACAGAGTGACCAGATGTGCGTCCTTGCCACTTTGAGCGCAGAGGATCTTGAATATTCGCTCAAGCACTCGTTCAATCATAAATTTGAAAGCGTTTTAACGACCGGCAGTTCGCCGAGTCTTGGAGTGAGTGTGCATCGATGCCCTGCTGTGGTCGATAAATCTTATGACGCTCACCGACGATCAGACCGTGTTCGTTTAATTCGTAGATTTTCGGCCAATTTATCTGCAAGTCGTAAAATATTGAGATGGCATTTTAATCTAATTGCGAATTCCAATGATCATTGAGGCGACATGATGTTAAAAGCGAAAACACTCCTCAATACAAGGCAGAATTATGGGAATTTGTATTTCTGTCTTTACTGGGCGGGGGGTTTGGCCTGCGACTTTGAATTAATGTTATTCGCTTCCTGCGGTAGTTCGACTAAGTCCCACGAATATAGTAAAAATAGTTCGCATGTGCTGACGTTAGTGGCACACAAGCGTAAGGCAGTTGACGTACGACTCTTGTGTTTGGCTACTTATGGCTGATGGGGGGGCGTCAGTCTTAAGGAATAAATTCAACTGGCAAAGGAAAAATTAAATATACAAATACGAACACATGATCAAAGAGATTGGGGCAATTAATTTACGTTACTGTCATTGTCCTTTCCGCTTGGGAAAAGTGGGTCAAGGCCATTTTAAGTGTGACTAAGTATTTATGGGATCAACTGACAGGCATCAACGTCACCACATCAGGGAGAGGCGGGACCATGGTACTGCCCACTGACGCGATGAACAGTTGACTGTGACAGTGACAGTGACTCGGCGTGGGGGATTCGCAACGAGGTTGTGAGTGTGAAAATGATTGCTGCCAACGGAAATAATAGACTTTGAGGGGAGAAAAAAACTCATTTTTATGGTCGTACTTAAAAACGTATGTACAAATGTATATTATACAAAATTGAAAAAATAAAATATAGATATATATTTAATGAATTTACACACAAGAAAAAGATAGAGAGAAATTAAAATAAAATTTTATATGTTTTTTTCAAGCAGTCATTTCGAAATTCCTATCAACTGTGACTGGTCATCGGATTTTTGAATAAAATTAACTACAACATTAAACTGAAGCAAATATCTGTTTAAATCTTTATCGTGACAGACTTTGAAAGCCTGCTTTCCTACAAAAATAAGAGAAAAATAATAAGAATTTGAAAATTAAACGAAAAACGATGAGAACGAACATAACGAACAGAAACGGGATAGAGAATTAACTGAACTGGAAACGTGGGTAATGAAGACGTTTGGTGATGGGATCTGTGGATAGCTCGTTGGATAAAGTGTTGTTGATTTCGTGATTTGTTTCCATTTATGTTCATATATTTTTTTATCGGAAAAAATAGTCTTTTTTTTCATGTTTGATCAAGTTACAAAAGATGAACGAAATAAATGGTTGTGAATTTTTGTTTGTTTTTTTTAAACTTAATCCATAAGAGGCTGTAATGATGTTTTAGGCCTCAACATCATCATCAACTGTAAAGAATAATCAATCGAGAAACATAAAAAAGATCAGTTAGTAACGAGAAGATGGGAGAAAATACTTTCGTTTTCTGTCAAAACAAAAAAAAAGGTTAGTAACTTCGTGCGACACATTCTCTCTAACTACTGTACAAATGAAACGGTTAGGAGGAGATCCAACTGCCTAGAAGATTCACGTTCTGTGTAAGAAATTTCTTTGCCCTCTTTATCGACTAAAAAATATAATCCACGCCACTGTTGGGCGCCACTTCAGTTCCCTAAACTAAGACAATCAATCAATCGAATGAAACGTATACGTATGATTAGTGGGCTGGGTGAATGTTAAGTGAAACGTATCTTACATAAAAGTTAGAGTATATAGAAACAGAAAGGTTGTTAAGACATTTTTTTTTTAATATTTTCTTTTTTTTTTGGTTTTTGTTTAGAGATATTAATTTATCCGTCTGCATGCATCTATCATCGGGGACGGGGATGCGGCAACTACAGGAAATCAACAGGACGACACTGGCTCCCAAACTATGAAACACAAATATGTAAATGATGTGGAAACATTAGTAAGTAACGATTGGCCATCAGCTTGTGCAAAACACCGTAAAGCTAAGCTTTGAAAGATGGATTGATTCATTTGCTGCCGCTTGAGAAAGTCGATAAAACTGAAAGCAATCAAATTGTTTGTAAGCTTCATATCTTCATCTCCGTGATAGCTGGAAAAGCCTCAATTTGGAAGCTGATGTTCAATAAATACGTAGTCCGAAAGTTGCAAGATATATTTTTTTCATTCTAACGCATCTGAAGCTTTCTTAAAATATTGAACAAAATGTGATGTAGCGGCCTTTTTTCAAGCAAAATTTTAACAATTTATGCCCACCCTGTCTGCTGCAAGTTATTTGAATAGTAAGCTTTAACAATTTCTTTAAGTCTCCTCAAAGTGATGAGCGCTAAATCATGAGCTGTTTAAGAAAAATAAAAGCAAGATTACGCATAGCAGTCCTCATAATTGAATAGTAAGCTGGTTCTACACCCAGCTAAAGGCATCGAGAAAAAATCCAAAGATACGGCAGCTCAATGGACTTGAGATTTTTCAAAGGTAATAATACCAGGTGTACCAGTATAATGTGAGCGGCAAGATACAAACGTCTCGTCTCGGGAACATTTGTTGTGAACGAGCCCTTATTTTGTTTTTGTTTGTTTGCTTTGACAGCTGTGAAAAATATTTAGTATACATCAAGACATTGCACAGACAAAATCATATTTTTTCATCGTGTTAAAAATGTCGAATTTTGTACCAGAAAGTGATGATTTGCGAAATTAATTTTTTGTTTTCATTTGGAGAAAAGTGCTGCAGAGTCGCATCGAATGCTTGTCAAGGCATATGGTGATCATGCTCTATCAGAAGCAACATGCAAAAGATGGTTTCAACATTTCAGAAATAATGATTTTGATGTGAGAAATGAAGAACGTGGAAGACCACCAAAAAAGTTTGAAGACGCCGAAATGCAAACGATATTGGATGGAGATGACACTTTGAGTCAAAAGCAAATGGCAGCAATGTTAAATGTTGCACAACAAACAATTTCTGACCGTTTAAAAGCTATGGGAAAGATCCAAAAGTGAGGAAAATGGGTGCACATAAATTGAATGAAAGACAGATGGAAAACCGAAAAAACACTTGTGAAATTTTGCTTCAAAGACACGGAAAAAATCATGGGTTAATCCGGGACAACCATCAAGATCGACTGCAAAGCCAGATTGATTCGGCAAGAAGACAATGCTGTGTGTTTGGTGGGAACAGAAAGGTGTGGTGTACCACGAGCTCCTAAAACCTGGTGAAACTGTTAATACTGATCGCTACCTACAACAAATTATCAATTTGAACTATGCATTGATCGAGAAACGACCAGAATTGGCCAGAAAACACGGCAAGGTAATTTTGCTCCATGACAATGCACCTGCACACAAAGCAAAACCGGTTCAGGATACAATCAAAACACTTGGCTGGGAGCAGCTACCCCACCCACTGTATTCACCAGACTTGGCTCCTTCCGATGGGACACGCATTGGCTGAGCAGCTGAGAGCTTCGATTCCTACGAAGAAGTCGAAAATTGGGTGTCTGATTGGTTTGCTTTAAAAGACGAACAATTTTATTGGCGTGGTATTCTCAAATTGCCACAAAGGTGGTCAAAATTTATAGAAAACAATGGCCAATACTTTGAATAAAATGTTTTTACTTTCCCATTAATAATTAGTGTTTTATTTTCAAAAAAACATTTCATTTCATGCCGGTACACCTGGTACATATTTAAATTTTGACATCATAGAATTATAGCTGTCAAGATTATTTATGTGTGATGTTTTCCAAAGCGAACGGCACGAATGCTGTGGTACAATTCTTACATTTGTTGATCAATTAGAGAAATGAGAGGAACATCAGGCAACGTAAGAAAGCACTTGACCACGAAGCGTTTTTGTGTGACAATCTTGGTTTGTAATGTGTGGTCAGCACCAAAACAAGGTCGCGCATCAAAAAACCGGAAATTGTTTATAGAACATCTGGAAAGGTGCTCTGCAACATCAAAAATTGCAGCAGATAAGAAATTTCGTGATGTGCGTAAAATTTCGGGGATCGGAGATGTTGAGCACAATAGCTCGGCTTTGGTTAGGTGTCCTATTTGATTAGGCGATCAACGACTTAAAAAATTAGCCGGTTATAAAATTGGTATTAATTTCAACGTGGGGACCACAGTTTCATGCCGACTCCGAAAGGCTAAGCTTTTTGTCTAGAAAGTTACACTCTTTGAGCATTGTTAGAGACTACAAAAAGGTGGGCCCGTGAACATATTTGTATTTTCGTCGTACAGACTGCAGATCGAACGTACGACGTCGAGGCTAAAGTGCATTGGAGTCAAATCAAGAAAATGTGTATGTTTGTGAAAGCAATAATAAAGCTATAAAAAACGCTATGGTCCAGAAGTCTTGCAAAAAACACTAAGCCCATATATATTGGGTCAAAAATTAAATTAGACTATACTACATAATTCAAGAATAAGCGGATAAGCGAGAGCAGAAACTTGCACTTGCAGAAGCAATATAATAATACTTCTCTAGAAGTTTTCCCAAATAACAAGTTGATCTAAATAAATACTTGGCAGTCAGTTCTGCCATACGCTGCAACATTTTTCTTTGATAACCTAACCTGATTCGGACTTGACAACTTTTTTTTAAATAAGCTTACGTCGCTTCATATGGTTCATCGGCTTCAACTCTTGAGTGAGGTCAATCTAGCATGGGTCATATCTTGCCAATATATTTACGCAAAGTACTCCATAATGTGGTCTGAGCGAAACAACTTAAAATTAAAAGAAAATCACTTAAGCGGGTTTTTCGGATTAATGAATAATTAATTTACCAACAAATTAAACAAAGCAAGTCTTATAAAATTCATATGCTGAAGCACCATTTTGTGTACGAAAATCAACGTGTGGTATACGTTTTCTAATTGCTTTTATAAGATAAGTTCGTAAGATCAATTCATATTAGGTCTGTTCCCACACTTTCTGCACTAAATTGTGAAGACTGTCATTTTTAAAGCGTGGGGGTAAAAACCTCTCGGAGAGAAGTAAAATATCAAGAAAGTACTGGAACGCAACTAGACCAAATGTCATTATGTCATTTTTAAGAGCCTCTTACGTTCTTTATGACGTGAGACATGACAAATGTCAACAGTTACAGCAAAACATGTAAATTAAAAATCAGAATTTTACTAATTCCAAAAATAACAAAAAAACTTTTGTTTTTCAAAGCATTTGAATAAATGCCAAAACTACATTCGAATTTATGACATATCAACTGATTGGACAGAAAACCAACAAACTACCACGGAAATTTCTTGGACTGAAATGGCCAGCGTGGGGAAGTTCTTTACTCTCTCAAGAGAGCTCACATTTGACATAAAGCCCATATTTATCACAGATGTGTTTGGTTTTGTACTATTCTGTACTGATTATTTTGGGTACGGGAACAGACCTATAATGTTATATACATGGGTGGCGCTACAGCCCGTAGAGGGCGAGCTTCTCAGGAACCACTCGTGTTGTGCGTGCTATTGTTCTCCCACGAGTTGAAGGGACCTTCAGCTTTATGTCTGAGAATCTTTTTCTAGACACGAAATACTCTTTAAAATGTTGACTTAAACTATTCGTTTTTTAAAGAGAACTAGAAAGTTTGAAGGTTTTCTTAGTCATGAGGACTTTCAGCGAGTCAGTTCAGAACGGGTGTTACTGTACTACAAAATTTATAAAATTTAGTGTTCCAAAATCCACCAGACCAGTTTGTAAAAAATTCAAACGAGTCGCGTCTAACGAACTGCGAACATCCCAGATGTGCGTTTTAGACAATCTGTCTGACATTGTGGATCGCGTAGTTTTTGCCTGATCGCCAAGGGAATGATCAAAATGGAGTTTATGTGAACTCACCATGAATTCTCAACTTCGCGAATTTTAGTACTTCATCCATACAAAGTGTTTTCAATCGAAGAGAGCTACGATTAGAACACGAGAGAGATGATTCTTCATCGTGACAATTTTGACCGTGTTTTATGTATAACGATCTCAGCTTGAAAATTGAGCAATAGAATTAAAAATAAAATTGATAATGAATGGCAACTTTTTGCAAGCCTTATTGTCACGTTACATTTGAATTCAAATAGTTTCCGTCGAATTATTAAACATTAGTTGGAACAAAATGTGTATGGCATGATGGTGGTTTGGAGGAGTATATAGCTGAACAAACGACACCGAATATTAAAGTATGTGTTTTGCGATAGGTGGAAAGGGCTGGAGAGTTGAATATCTATATTAGTTCATTTCTGGGTGGAGGCTTCGAATGCTGCATCACTGTCCATTCGTATATTGTTTTAGGGCGAGCAACGAGATATTCGTCTTTCCAGTCTGAAATACCCTTATCCCACCGCAAAGACTATCGCTATAGACCTGAACTCACGCATACTCCTTTATTTCCACGTACATTGTTAGAAGAGTTGGGTCCGCGCTGACATTTGTTTGATATGTAATATTAGGTCTGTGTGAAAATAGGTGAAATTTTACAAAGAAACTCTGTCAAGCGGAATCATGGGGCAAGATACGAGGAAGTCGGGCATCTCTATAACACCTTTCTCTGCCCTGGTCCACCTCAGTCTGTAGTGCCAGTCAAAGAAGCCTACCCATTCGATTAGGAAATTGATAAGATTTGAGGACATGAACAACTATAACGCTTTATATACCGAATTCGATGATATTTAAGTTATGCGCTCGTTCTCACAGACATTTTAATTAATAAGATTTATGAGTAAGACATGTTTTAGTACAAACTAGGCTCTAAGTTCATGGCGCGCTTCTTCCATTTTATGATCAGTTTAATCGGCCTACTGAAGCGGCTATTCGGGCTATTGTGACTCAATTTCGCACCAAATTTACATTGTTGGACATTAAACCACCAACACGCTTACGTAGAGCGCGAACTGAAGAAAATATCGCTGCTGTATCGGCCAGTGTTAATGATGACCATCAATTATCGATTCGTCGCCGTTCGCAGCAATTGGGCCTCTGTTACTTAACAACGTGGAAGAATTTAGGTGTGATGCCTTTCAAAATACAGCTGGTACAAGAATTGTAGCCGAACGTAAAATGTTTGGTGAATGGGCTCTTGGAAAGTTGGCCAAAGATCCACTTTCTTACCGAAAAATTGGGTTCAGCGACAAAGCTCATTTTTGTCTCAATGGCTGGTGGCATCATTGGATAGTACTCCTTCAAAGATGATGCGAATCGTACCGTAACTGTGAATGGTGTGCTACCGTGAGATGATATCTAACTTTTTTTTGCCCAAAATACAAGAGCTTGACTTGCATGACATGTGGTTTCAACATGACGGTGCCAAATGCCACACTGCACGCGCAACAATGGACTTATTGAGAGGCGAGTTCGATGAACATTTTATTTCACGTTCGGGGCCGGTCAATTGGCCGCCTATGTTAAAGCTCATGTCCATACAGACAAGATTGCTTCCAATTGACGCATTGGAAGACAACATTGAAGCATTTATTCGTGAGATACCGGCCGAAATGTTGGAAAGAGTATGCCAAAAATGGACTAAGCGGATGGACCATTTGAGGCGCAGCCAAGATCAACATTTGCATGAAACAATCTTCAAACATTAAATTAAATCGATCGTACCATCGATTCAAATAAAGATTTCATGCATTTTTTGAATTATATCTGTTTTGTTTACTTTCCTATAGCTTTTAAAAAATCATCCTTTATTTGTTTAACAAACAGAGCCTTCACATAAAACCTTGTCTTGAGTGGGGAAGAAGTAACCGTTTCAACTCTACCCGATCCCAACGCAGCACACAGCTCATAGCTTAAAGCTTCAAGCTGAACAACTTCTGGATAAGGCCATAAAAACCAATTTCTTAACAGAACGTAAATCTTAAACTAGGTAATCAAAAATACAAAAAAAAGAAAACTCATCAAAATGTCAAACAAGACTAGGCCGTATTATTTACAGTTCGTAATGCGAAGCCTTATCTAACATGAAAGAGATGAAAGAAAGAAGAAAACAAACGACAGCACAAGATAGAACAGAAAACGAAAACCAAAACAGAGAGAGAGAACGGAAAAACAAAGAAAACCAACTTACCTCCATTGCTGACGACAACCTTGTTTGAGTTGCCCAACTTGCCGTCACGCTTTCTCTGAATATAATATGCCAACAAATTAATATCGGTCCGGACCTTGTCCGAACTGTACAGGGGATTCCTGGTGGTGTATGCCTTATCGCCTACAATATTTATCGATGCTAGGTGACTTTTGCCTTAAACATTGTTTTTTTGTTTTGTTTTGATTTGTTTATGTTGTGTACGATGACAGTTGAAAAGGAATTCAGTTAAAATACAAAAATTACGTTGTATATTTTGACATTTTCGAAAGCAGATTCATTCAGTCTCAATTTTGAAAAAGCAACGCGTATGTACAGGTTTTAAGATTATTTTCGAAAGTTTTTTGATTTCCTTTTTTTCGTGTTTTTTCGTGTTTCATACATGCAATACCAGATGGGGTAAGAGTCGAATTTGCGATTTAGAGTCAAAAACTAAACCCAGTTATACGTACCGACATATTTGCGTGGCGTCTCCGGGTAGTCGACGAGGTTGCGCACCTCCTTGGCCAGGTGACGGGTGGGGTTCGTCACTCTAGCGATGTACGAGTCTAGGGTCTGCTTCGATGTCGGCTCATAGCTGTATCTGCGGGACAAGATGGGACGGTTGAGGTGGAGACGCGCGAGACCCATTGGTGGTGGCTACTTACGCTGGGAACGGTGTCATGCTGCGGGCGTTCCGGACCGGTGTGTGAAGGTCGCGCATCAGAGTGTTTGTGGAGTTGCGGATCCTCTTGGTCTCCTCCTCGAAGTTCTATCAAAACACGGGCAGAGTGAGTGGGTTAGTGGAAGGTTATCAGCCTGTGCCTGAGACAAGCTAAGGCTAAGGGACTGCGGCAAGGCAACTCACGATAAAGGGCTCGGAATTGAGGTAGCTGCTAAGTTGGTGGTCACCAAATCCTGGCCTAACTCTTTTCGAAATACGACTGTATTCCCTGTTCAGGACGGAGGGAAGAGTGCGGATCGGCGATGTAATGATCCGCTCGGGGGTCAGTGAGGAGCGATAGATGCTCGAGGTGCTGTACACTCGAACTGGAGACTCGTACACTCGAGTGGTGATCGGGGCAGTGTATAGCGAGCTGTAGCCCAAGGAACGAATGGGCGACGTGTACACGCGGGTGGTGGTCGTGCGGACCGGCGACGAGTACACCCGGGTGGTGGTCGTGCGGACAGGCGACGAGTACACACGAGTGGTACGGATCGGCGATGTCACAATGCGAGTGCGCACAATCGGTGTCGAGTAGATCGTGCGGATCGGTGAGCTTATGACCCGTCTCTGTGTGATACGTGGCGAGTAGGAGTAGATTGGATAGCTGGAGGTGTATACCTGCGTGTGTAGAATGTTTTAGAACTTGTTTGTTTGTTGTTTGTGGTGAGATGATGGTGATGAGAGTGATTTTGTGATGTGATGATGTATGTGATGGCGTGTGTGCTTGAGCTTTCTCCTCAAATGGTTCGAAATGGAATGCATTCCGCAATGCTTCGGGAGAAAAGAAGAGCGAATAGCAATAGTTAAAGCGAAGTGAAGTAGAGAGAGATAGAGAGAATAAGAGATAGAAATAAGAAATGTGAATGGGCTGAGATAGGCGCAATGACGTGGATGCAGATGCAATGAAATGAACGCTGATGGACGGTGCATGGGGTGTAGAAATGAATACTTACTCGTGATGATCCAGAGTAGGTCCGGGACACGGGGTACTGGAAATTTGAAAAAGAAAGGGGGACGTTTCTTAGTTTTTGATGTAGCTAAAATTGGAGCGCTTGTGTGACTTGCTTCTGATACTATTATTTTTTGTTGAATTTTTTTTGGACATACGTCGCAGTGTGCAATTTGAATAATGAAAATGTATGTTGGTGTCTTAAACAGCTTAGAGTTTGTAAAAAGGATTGTAAACCTGTAGTGACCTACGTTAAGCTTACTGACTTCGTTTGACTATATTATTGCTGGCAGTTTGATGCGAAAGGGACCAAGACCGAATTGTTGCTAAGGCATAACGGTAAGTCAACTATTAGATTAAATTTCACTTGGCGATAAGAAAAAGAGGAAGAGGGAGTAAGAGAAAAATGAAAGAGAGACCGCTTATTGTACAATTGTGGCAGCAAATCTCTGAGCCATCAGGCAGCGTTGCGTTATCAGGTGACGAACATTTCTGGTTGAATGGTTACGTCAATAACAAAAATGATCATATTTGGGGAGGATACCAATGCACGACCGCTTAATGCATTCCAGACACCTTCGGCTATCGGGCTCATATTCCACCGCGGTCCTTTGAGTTTAAAATGTTTGGGATCTATGATCAATAGCGAAGGAACCTGTGATGACGTTATTAACCATCTCATAAGCGTAGGGGGGTTGAAGTGGTGGGAAAACTCAGCCATCTTCTGTGACCTACGTCCGGCACTCACATATGGTTCACAATGGTCAGCGTACAAAATGTATGAGAACAAATTAAGGGCAACTGAGATGAAGAACAAAGCATCGGAGAATAAGAAGTTCAAGGTTCCGACGAAGACTTCGTCAAAGACCCCCTCGCTAAGAAAGTTGAGCACGACTGGCTCAGTTGGTACTGTCATGTTCAAACGAGGGATCCTTTAAGCCCTGTTAAAATGGGAATATTAATAAACTTTACAGCGCAAGCGCGAAAGAAAGGCAAGCAGGCAGGCAGGATCACGGCCTCATTGATGAAATGATCCAAGACAGGGAGGCCTGCCGATATTTCTTGATGTCGAATCGGCAAACCCAACCAGAAGGGATGCAATGAAGTGGGGGGGTTATGATTCTCATAATTCGTCGTTCAGAGAAAGAAGGGGAAGATTCTTAGAGGTCCATAATAACCAGTTTAGATTATATGTCCACCAACGTCAGGTGGTTTCAACAGGACCGCGCTATGCGCCGCACAACCCACTAGAGTCAGGGAACTCTGCACTAGCGATTCGAGGTCATGGTCAAGTCAAGTGGAGCTGCTGAACTCCTGAGATTAAGACGAATAGGTTGCAGTTTTGCATCTTGTCTTCTTCAAGCATATTTCTTCAATAACTCGTCCTAATTCGACATTCATAGTCTCAGCCCATCACCTTGTCATAAGTACCAACCAGAATAGCTAAGATCGAATAAGTGATTTCTCTGCTCACTAATTTGCGGGCTTGTGATGCTTGGCTTAGTTTCATTCCTCCTATGACTTCTTACAAGCTAACCCTCGATTTTAACAAGGAACACGCGGGCTCTCTCTTTCAGTTACAAACTAAGAGCTATCAAATTTATGAGAGCGGATGTACAAGGGACTCGTTGGTCACCTGATTATTTTCTTATATCCAAAGGCAGTCTTATAGGAATGTATTGTTTTATTTATATTCTGGTGTTCTCTTCCTTTTGCAGTGCGCCTCCGCATTTAAAAGTTGTTTAACTTTTTGGCAACTATGGTTTAAACAGCTGACTCACGTTTCGTGTTTTGTTTCACTGTTAAACATCTCTAGTCTATAATTTAACTATCAATCGTCTTACAAGCGAACAACGCTTGCAAATTATTGAATTTTATTATCAAAATGCGAGCTCTGTTAAGAAAGTTCATCGCGCGCTTCTTCCATTTTATGGTCCGTTTAATTGTTCAGTCATTTTCCGGTCAATGGGTACGTAAATAAGCAGAAACTTGACTTGCATGACATGGGATTTCAACAAGACGTGCCACATGCCACACAGCACGCGCAACAATGGACTTATTGAGAGGCGAGTTTGGTGAACATTTTATTTCACGTTCGAGACCGGTCAATTGGCCGCCCAGATCGTGCGATTTAACGCCTTTAGACTTTTTTTTTGTGGGCGATTCAAATAAAGATTTCATGCATTTTTCTAAATTTTATGTGTGTTCTTTTTAAAAAACTTTCCTGTAGCTTTTAAAAAATCACCCTTTATGATATGTCTAGTTTGAGACTCAATCACTCACATTGCCTAAGGGGAAATTCGATTTCGTTTTACCATTAACGTTGAGGTAGGGTCAGCTACTAACTATTTTTAGTATTTATAAACCAATAAAAAACTTGCCTGATTCAAAATATTTTATGTGAGACGCAATGCAAAAATGCAGGAACAATTTGATTGCTTGCACTGTTTGCTGCCAATTCATATTGGGACCAATATTACCTTTGGCTTTGGTCAACACTATCTATGTGCTCATCAATGTATGTGTTTCTTCTTCTGGTGATAATGGTGCTTGATAAACGATCTTTAGTTTCAAGTAAGACTCCCAAGAAAAAAATATCGCTGCAAAAATACACCATCAACGAAATACCAGCCATTGGAGGTCGATTGTTTTCCCTTGACGTTGTAGTTTTGTTTAAGCACTTGCATAATAATTGACAGCGGTTTCTTTAATTTTTGGTAAGCAGGCAAGTTTCTTGTCCTATCTACCTTCTGATCACGATAATGAGCAGGGTTCAACACGCCATATGACATTTGCTTCTGGTGTAAGAAGCGCTTAGACCTTTCCAAAGTCACAAGCCAACTTTAATTCACGCGTGTCAAAGCATTCGTTGTTTTGTTTCATAGTGTAAAAAAATCGGATTCGGGATGCCGGAAAAAAATGATATCGTGTTGCACTACGCAAATATGTGTTTGTTCCACTCAGGGGCCTCTGAGCCATGAAGCTCACGCACGGATATGTGCTGCAGAGGGATTTCTTCAATTGCGTTCGGATATGGCGAACTTTACGAACTCCAAGATGAGGTTGTCGAAAGCAAAACGCTCCACTCGATCAATGCCTCTGCTACCTCTGGGTTTTAGAGCGCTAGAAGGAGCGGAAGACCGAACATCCGGCATAAGGATCAAGTTACAGCGGACGTTAAAAGCGTTTGGTATTGATGACGTGCTCATGACCGTTAGCGATGAAAATTGAACTTTAGTTGGAGTTCAAATCGCTATAAGTATGTATGAAAAACAAAGGGTATTTGAAGGCTTTGCGTAATGTTATCGTGAAAACGTAATGTTATCGTGAAAAACATTTTTTTATAATTTCTCATAGCTTCTCCAACTTTCATTTTATATTCAATTCGTAGTTGAATTATTGTTGAAATTGTTTTAGTTTTTACAGGAATTAACCGTGATTGGGGCTTTAGAGATACATTCCAGCAAAATGAAAAATGTTGGGCTTGTAATCTTCCTAGCACATGCCATTTTCCGGAAAGCATTCTATAAATATGAGTTAAGAGCGATGACTTCGTTTACAATCAAAGATTTTAATTCAACAGCTCAACGGGCATCTAACCAAGGGAGAAGTGAACTGTTTATAGTTTAATCTTTTATTCAAAATTTAACAGTTTGATGTTTATCCACACATATTGAAAACACTAAAAATCACATGTGGACCAGTAGGGTTTCAGAAGCGATCACTGTTTGACTGCCAATTTTGTAAAACAATAGAAACGACTTTGAGCCAGATCTAGAGAATTATTTGCTTCAATTTAAGTTCATTTCACAATTGAACCTTGACTCTTCTTCAGTTCACAAGACGCTCTGAGAGTCTAACAACCAACGAAAATTAACCTAACCCCTGAAAAAGCCCCAAACCATGAATATCGCATTTTATAAGATTCCTCACAGTCTCACAATCTTAGATTAAAGTTCAAAAATCAAATAAAACATTTTCATTTCAACCAAAAAACGTTCACATTTTATTGGCTACCATCTTGTATCACAAAAATTTTAAGGTTATGTTTCAATTTCATTTCTTTTCTAGTTTTCATTCAAAAGCGTTACATAATTCTAAGTATCAATACAAAAAAGTTCTTTATGAATGTGGTTAAGTTTGTGTACATTGCGTGATAAGATACGTGTATATATAAAAAAATGTTTTCTTTAGCCAACATCTTCTCTTGTGGGAGGGTTGTTGTTTGTACATAAGCTTGCCAGAAGATGTCAGTTACTTTTTATTACATTGTACAGCAAATTAGTGTTTTCTCATAAATATATATAATATTTTTTTTCATTTTTGTTAGTGTTTTCTTTTCATGGGATACATAAGTAAAATAATTTTTCAATTCGTTCGTATAAATGTTTTATTAGGCATTTAAACCCTGTATGAGAAGTGACGGTATGTGGTGCCACCTGGCAGACGTCCGGATGCAGTTGATGAGTAGCTGTAGCCACCGGGACCGTTGCCGGCTGTGCTGCGGCTCTCAGAGGTGTAGTTGTAGCCACCGGGACCGGTGCGTGATGATCGCTCAACGGTGGATGAGTATGAGGACTTCTCTGGCCTGGAGTAGGAGGAGTAGGGATTGCTCGAGTTGCTTGAATTTGCAGAGCTAACCTCCGATTTGTATGAGTATGAGTAGTCAGATGAGTTGCGGGAACGATGTGCTCCTGGCCTGTCAGTGACTAAGTCATAACGTGGGGTCTACGGAATTCGAATTTGGATTTCGATTGATTTTTATTTTGTTTTTTTTATTTTCAGTTATTTGTTTTTTAATTTACAAAAGCAAAACAAAAGAGTTAAATTTTTTGAATGTTTAGCCAACTTGCTGTAGATATATGTACGGTTGCCAGGGGGCGTGAAAAGTTTCCTTTCGACAGGCTGCCTTTATTTTCTATTTTCATTTAGTTTTTTTTTTTTTTCTTTTTTGCTTCTATCGAAAATGGTAGGAAATTGAAACATGTTTGAACAAAAATGATAAACAAAACATACATACATCGAGAAGAGTAAACAAACTTAACACAAGATACAATTGCGTGGTGATGATGATGAAGACAACAGAAAACAGGGCATGATTGATGACAAACAGAGTGAAAAAGAGAGGCAGAGACAAATAAAAGACATTAGTTCAAACTTTCGAATTCGTTTCGGATCGGATGGATCAGTAGCAGTATTTGGAGAAGCCATCGCCAAAGTTGTAGGTGTTCCTGTACTTGGACTTCTGTTCCCGGGATATGCCATGCAGGTGCGGCAGCAGCAGGTCCATACTGTCTGCGGATGTGCGAGCCGCCTGGGTGCCGCCGGCCTCGACGGCATCAATGTACTGACGGACCTGCCTCAATGTCTTCTCTCTGGCCTGATCTCGGGCTGAGATGTAAGGCTTGATCGGCGCATTCAATACCTTGGCACTGGGCTTGATCGCGGCACGATTGATCGGATCGAGGATCGCCGGACGCGAGGAGGTCTGGTATTGGCGGGGCTTGCCGAATGCCGTCACTGGATCAGCGATTAGTGTGGGCCTTGGCACAAATGGTACCTTCTCCCATGGGATCTCCTTCTTCTGCAAGTTCCAAAATATCGGTACCGGTATTTGTTTGTTTGTTTTCTGAATTTGTTATGGTTACGTGTTTTTTTGTTTAACCAGCCAGCCAAATGTACAGGGTTCTTGCGAGGTGTGATGTATATTTACATATTTACAGAACAAATCGTGACATACTATATACAGGATGGACATCTTTCCGTGCGTTGACCGTGGGATAATATTTACAGGACTACGGTCGATTGGATCAATTTTGTTGGTGCAGTGAGTGGTCAGTTGGATTAAGCACTGAGCTGGAGTTAAAAGCAAAACAAAATAACATCCTAACATTGCAGTGTGGTTGGTAAGCGTACAAAAAGCTGTGCAATAGTGCATATTTAGTAAATTGTGAGTGGTGGGTTGAGGTGGTGTTGGTGTTTTTATTTTAAATGTTTCCTGCTTCGCTGACGTCTAAATTGAGTTTTCATTCGAAAATTAGCCATGTAGTTCCTCCCACTGACAGGTGGGTGTATTTTTAAACCAATATCTCCCGCGCCTCGCCAAATGAGATTTTTCATATATTTTCATTGCCCGAAAACGCATGCGACTCTGAAGCACATTACGTGTCAGAATGTATATTTATTCCAATTTTTTTTGGCCGAGACTAGCGAAATTTTTTCACACACTACCTCATGGAGTGAATTTAAGAGAAGCGGCGAATACCGACGGAAAACCTTGGAACGAGTATGAGGGAACGAGATATTTTTGGACTTCTGTATGCGCGCGCATATAGAGTTACAGAATATCCCCCCGAGTCTTGTGAATTATCTGCGTGGAATATCCATAGAGCAAGAGTTCTTAATTTAGACGAGGCTAGCTACACCGGCGACGTAATTATACGGGAGCGCCCGGGGTAAATAATCTATTTATTCCATTGGAATCTTAATATTTTTTTCTTCGTTTTTTGTGTGCAGTTATGATAGGCACGAGGTGTGTTTATAACTTAATTTGTTTTGATCATTCGAGAATTTGCCTCTGTTCACGTTGAATGGGGACTATTTTTGGATGGCTGGGAATGTGTGTATACACCTCAGGTAAGCTTGAATAGTTGCTATTAAAAAGCATCGCAATTGGAGTGTCTTGCGTTATCTTATGTGGAATTCCTGGAAATTTCGTAAACAAAAAATGATGATTGCGATGTAAACAAAGGTATACGCATTTATTTACGTGATGCTCGCAAGCTCATCAACTTGTGAGGCAACTGATGTTGATTGTTGCCAAATGTTTTATACGTTCGATTATTATTCAGTTTTTTTTCCCAGGAATATACTTGGTATTTACACTTTGTTTAACGCAAGTATCAGTTCTTATTCAATCTCTTAAACAGAACCATGCAGAGCTCGATGCATACATATGTAGTCTTGCGGCGGTTAAATCGAACTGAACTGGTTTCTGTCACTGTTGCTACGGTAAATGAAGACTTTTTCGAATTTCTGTGAGATTCTTACTAGAACTCTAATACCACGTTTCCACCGACTGAAATCGCTAGATTTTTGTAAGTATTAGTCCCTGCCCTCAAACAACTAGTTTAAGAAAGTTGTAGCTAATGACATTTGAAACCACTTCAACTGTGGTGGGAATGGGAGGTTTCAGTGAGAATTGGGGCTAAGCTTCATTAGTTATTCTTGGGGAACTCCGCAAATTTGAGTAGAACTTAGATGGGCGTAGCGATTGTGGGCAGAAACGAAGAACTGTAGAGGTTCTCAGCTTCTGAGAAGCTGTGGAGTTTAAGGTCTTCGTAATATGTGGCCTTTGGCTGAGGTTTAAAATATGCAAATTAAGATATGGAACCAAAGTGATTGATTCGCGCAAGCCCTTCATTATGGGACAAGAAACTTAACTTTTGAGCTGTGATCATCATAACAGATCAAATTGTGGTAAACACACTGAATTAGTTCTCCCATTGTACGACCCAATGAATCAGGGAATTTGACACATCAAAAATCTTATTCTTCAGCTTGGTCGAGGACGGGGTTTTTGTTCTTTTTCTGTTAGACTCAGAAGGATTATGTCCATTGCAGATCTGCCGTATAGTATCACGCAACGAAACGGCTACACTCTCATGACTATCCCTTTACACAAACCACAGGAGACAATTTTAAAGAGTTGTCACATGGGTACTGGTAAGCCTAATTGCGATTCTCCATTCACTACCCTTTTTTCATTGCATGTACGAAGCATTGTGGCATGTAACATCATTAGCTGCAGCTCATGTTGAGTAGCAAAATATTATTCCGACATCTATCGTGCTTGCTGATGCACTGCATGTGCAATATGTTCGCCGGAAATTGACGAAAAGCATTTGGAATGAATATGCTAACAGCCATGTCTGTAATGAGCTCAGATCCCTCCATCTCCTTGTGATAATCGGATTGCCCAGCGACTAAATGGTATGTTGTGTGAACAAAGGAATAACTTCCCATTACCTCTGTCATTCCTTGTTCGTCTCTTCGATTTGTTAAAACAAACTGCATGAAGTTCATTCGAGATTAAATTATGTGCTTGAGTACTTTCTTTCACCGGAGCCTCGAAATGAGATTACTGAACTTAAGTGAGGAAGATGTGTATCTAACCTTAAACTTAACTTAGACTGTCATGCTTCTTAGCCCAACGGCTTGGGCCGTGAATAATCCTTCAAGACTTTTATTAAGAGGCTGGACAAAGAATTGCCTGAACAAAGAATTGCACCGGACTGCTTCTACAAACTCTGTTGTTTACCCAAATGATTGTTGCTTGCATTTGAATAATCAAGCAAATGCATCTGTGCCAGAAACAAAGTACCATTAAAATATTGTAGCTGAATATTAGACCAGGTCACTCAACAAACGTAAAGTATATGTATGCCTTTGTTAACTAGGAACAAAATGTCGACACTACAGCACCATCATATGTGTCCCCATTCAAGTAGACAGCTTCATTCAATTAAGTTTGAAGCACTTTCAACTGATACCCTCGAGGCAGACTATCATTTAAAAGCCTCAACGTATAGATACTGTAAGAAGCACAAAATAAGTAGCTCAGTTTTTTGACGCAGAACCAGGACAACCAAACATTTGAACTCTTCTAACCAAGGATCAAATTTAATTTGAGCGAATAGACGATGTTAAATTAATTCTTTAGACCCAACTTTACGAGTTAAACACTAGCATCCAATCGACGAATGCTTTGATGCTTCAATTCGCAGTGCATAAAATGACAAAGACAAATTTTCAATGGACCGATCAAAGAAGGTTTACAAAAAATGTTTGTCTACTGAGGCGTATGTGGAACTTAATCCTGTTTTCAGATCTTCCTATCGAAAGCCGAATTTGGTCATAATCGACTGAATGGGAGGGACCACGAGCCTAAAATGACCGATATCTTGCTTGTATAAATAAAAATCCTACATCTCGTTCATCTCTTTTAATGATTGCAACATATCCACCGTCAAAATTCGCCTCAACTATCTGCCAAGTGCTCAAACAAAAAAAAAAACACTTGACTTCCATTTCAAAAATCTCAGATCCAAGGGAAATCCGTCAGAAAATCAAGCAAGATCATTAATTATCTGCGCATTAACAAGCGGGCAAGTGAATATGTTGCACAGGAAATCGTTTATACCAAAAATAAACTCACTGAAAAATGAAACGTCTCTCAAAAGAAAGCAAAAAATTCACTTTCTCTCGTGAAAAAAAAATAATAAATCTAAATTTAGTGCACTCGCAATGAGCAATCAGACGATTGAGTGTATACGTGTTACGTAAAATATTTCAAACATCGAATGCAAGTGAGCACATAAAATTATTGAAAATAAACCTTGAAAACCGTTGGCATTTCGACAAGATCATTAATGATGCAGACGATTCAAACGACTCAATGCAACGTGGGCAAATATTGTCGAGAGATTTGATATTTTTTTTCGGCGGTAATTTGATATTTACAAAATCGATTTTTTGTTTCTCTCTTTTCGATGAAAACTCAATTTAAACTCGATCTCTTGATGTTAAGCGATGCCTGCATGTAAACAAATCATTCATTCAATCTTCTCCTCCGGCGTTATACTCTCAAATTGTTCAATTGTTGGCAAACAGAATAATTTTTAACAATTTTTGTTTTTTTTTTTTCAATTCTTTCTATTTTCTTATAACAAAAAACAAAACGATATATTTAAATTAACATTTGTCCACAAAAATACACTAACATTTAAATGAAAATGTTTTTCTTATACAAAAAAAGAAAATTGATATTTGTTTTGTGTGTACCAAATAAACGAATACTTCGATGTGGGATAAACAATAAAATGCGATATTCATAGAAAGGACAACAGTTCTCTGACGTTCACTCAGACAACATAGAAATGAGTTCAGAAATACAACAAAAAGAGGTTCTACTGTTTCAAACGTGTTTCAATTCCATTGTTCTTCGACGTCTTGCAATCAAAATGTTTCTCTCATATATTTTTTTTCTTTCTCAAAAAATTTCAACAATTTCATATCACAGCAAGTGGGACACAAGCACTTATTTGAATTCGAAAAAAAAATGTTTCAAATTGTCAATGTCTATGACTCAAAAAACATTTGCAATGGTCACTTCATCCAACGAAATCCTTAAAAATTTTAACAAACATTTTCATCACATTTTTATTCCTTGAGTGTCCTTAAAATCACTTTCTTTTCTTGGCTTTTGAATTTTTTGATACAACTAGCTCCCATTGCAAATACTTTCATCACCACATTACTTAATTTTTTTTCTTTTCTAAACCACACTACACTACTAAATGTTCATTTTTTTTTTCAAATCACAATTTATCGTTGAGAAAATTTGTATGAAAATTTATCGCTTACCGATACGGAATACGACGAAGTCACGGGCCTAGATCCGTAGGACCTGCGAGTTGTGTAGAAATCAGTTTCATAAACCATTTTCGTTCGATAGAGTTTTTTTTTAGTTTTTTGCGATTTTAAGTAAGTTTATCAAAAACAGATTGTTCACTGTGAAATTCTACTCGTCGTCGTTTGTGTCTGCACTTGACGCCCGTTCGAGATCTTTTGAGTTCTGGTCCGGTGTTTCGGATGGTTTTTGAATTGTTTTTTCGAAATTTTCATTTCATTGCTGGGCTATTTTTGGTCACACACACATCCACCTATACAAGCGCGATTGCAGTGAATAAGTGAATATTTGCGCGCGCACCGGGTTACGCTTTGGAGAGGGGATTAGACATGTGTTATTGTTTTTACGGTATTTTTTTCGAATTTGTTAATATGCTTGTGATTTTATGATCAGTTTTCACACAAGGATCTCGGTTGAGATGGTGGATGTGGGCTGATCTGTTTTGTTTTATTTCGCATAGACAAAATGAATAAATTGACGAAGAATTACGAAAATCTATTTTTGGTCGGATTTTATTTGTTTTGTTGATTTTACTATAAACAACATTCAAGAATGCCTTTTTTTTGGTTTGTGGTTGTTGTCGTGCTTTTTTTTGACAATCATTGACGGGTGCTTGGGGATTGCTGTGTAAAAGTGACAAATGCTTTTTGATTTCATTATTTGCAGAGATTCTAAAATTTGTGAATTGCATTCCAGAGTAGAATCAAAGGCGGTCAAGGACAACGTTTTTTGGGAACGAAGAACTTGTCTGAAGGCAAGAGATCCATGTGGTGACCATTTCAATTAAATTTCAATGATGAGTAGATTGTGACTAAGTCCTTTTTTGTTTTCAACTGAAAATGCTGTTAAGTCTACTTGAAATATTGCATTGTATTGAGAGCAACCTTCTAATCAACCATTACCTATTATCGCTTCTGATCCGTCGTCTTTAAAGAGCGCTGCAGCTGAACACTCTTCTAATACAGTCCTTTTCGGAAATCAAATATTCTAAGGACAGACCACTTGTACCTTGTACCATGTTCAAGAGCACTTTAAGATAATCCTTTTTTCAGATGATTTCGTGAAAATAGTCTTAATTGAATACGGATGCAATCAGCTGCGAATTCGAATATACCCCTTCTTCTGGCTTACACATTGATAAAGACATCATTAGCTGTAACGATGTACATGTACCGAGCAACAAAACCTCAGGGCATCTCAGCCAATTGTGGTAACCGGCTTCAATTCGCGATATGCGTCATTCAGCTGTCTACTACGTTGTCCGTTTTCTTCAAAGATAGTCCTGAATTTCGTCAGAATCTATGAAGGATTGTTTTAATTATATGCTAGTGCAAACAATTGATCTGTACAGGGATGTCGACGACAATAACTTCAGTAAACGCATTCAGTGCGACTCAGTTGGACAACCCTGAAGCATTTGAACAACAGATAAATGCTGGCATAAAGGCGGAAACTGGACAGTATTTGAACTCTGAACACAGTTGGGCTTGAGGAAGCAAGTGCACTATCTACATACATGATGTATCATTATCAGTTTGGTTTCAGGACGGGAAAGTCCATCATCGACTTCGTCTTTACACTACCGAGGGTTCCAGTAAAAAATAATCAAGAAATGAAGATTGATAAACATCCCAAATTCGTTGCTTTCAAGGTCGCTTGTGACGACATACATACGTAGTGATGAGATTGAGCGCTTTGAGTCACCAAGAATTCTCCGTGCTCCATCAAAGTCGACAACGAACTCACGGAGACCTTCAATGTCTAACAAAAATGTTAACAAGGCCACTCGCTGTAAACGTCGACATCAATCATGTCATGTAGAGCCACGATCTTATAAAAGACCATGGCATTGATGGCATAAGCGAATGTCATTCAGGTTGGCCGACGACATTGATGGGACTAGGAGTAAATGTGGATAAAACGATGAACATAATACATACTACTCCAAAGAGCATCTGGACAGCTATAACTTCGAGGTAGTCGAGAACATTGCTGATGTAGCTTTTAATTCCCTTATGCAATGAAAGGGTCTTGTTGAATTCAGGTATTGGCAACATCAATAGGTGTATCCAATATTGGTAGAGGAAATTGTGAGATAATGTCGAAATATCGTGTACCAGTGACAATTACTGATTGATCTGATTGATCACCCAATCCATCATCGAGCTCAGGAATGATCTGTGCGGGGAGGCAAGTATACATAATTACGTCTGCTCTTCATCATTGTCCATAAAGAATGCAGACCACACCAACAATGCCGCTTCCAAAGGAAAACAATGACTCCTTGTTGACAAACTACAATACCTCTACTACGCCGAGACATCTGCTTGTTTTCTAACACTTCACATGGCACTCATGAAAAACTATACCCGTTGGACCTCAAAGCCAAAAGATATGGACTGAAAATCAACATCGCCAAAACAATGCTGATGCGAATTCACACGTCTGCTGATAGACGGGAAACCAATTGGATGTCAACAAGTTCCGTATGTTGAGCAAAGATGGAAGTGAAGAAACTTCCCTGCAAGGCAAGCTACGCTTACCATTAATTTGGCATCATCTGAACGTCTAACTAGTTATCCACCTCACTCAAGATTCGGATATTCAATTCCCTTGTGAAGTTCTAACTGATATACAAAACGAGACTTGGCAGACAACACCATCAAGCTTCAGATCTTCGTCAACAAATGCTCAAGATGAATCCTGAAGGTCTTCTAGCTGGAATGGATCACGAACAAAGAGCTACTACGCAGAGCTCCATAAAAATCTATCGCAGCAGAGATCCAATGTCGAAAGTGGATAGCCTGAAGCTGAATAGGTCATACCCTGTATAAGTGGGGAGCAAATATTCAGTGCGATTTCAGACTCAAGAGATGCAGATCGACACCCACCACCTATTTGTCGATTTCAAGGCCGCATTTGACAGCGTGCATTGAGACGAGCTATACAGCTCCATGTCTAGTTTTGACATTCCTGCCAAACTCGTCAGGTTGTGCAGGATGACAATGGAGAACTCTCGCTGCTCCAACAAGGTCGGAAGCGAACTCACCGAGACCTTCAATGTCAAAAAAGGTTTAAGGCAAGGCGCCACGCTGACTTCATTAACATCATACTTGAGAAGATCGGGCGAAACTCAAACGTAAACACCCGAGGCACGATATTCCAAAAGTCCGTTCAACTGCTTGCTTACGCGGACGACATAGACGTGATTGGACGAACACAGCGAGCCGTCAATGAGGCGCTTGCTGGCATTGAGACGGAAGCGCCTAAAATGGTTGCAGCAATAAACCAGGGCAAAACAAAGTACATGCTGTCATCACGGAAGGACGCACAACATCGACGTCTCGGACAGAGCGTCATACTGGACAGCAGAAACTTTGAGTTAGTGAGGGACGTCTACCTAGGCTCTGGAGTAAATAGGGACAACAACACCAGTACCGAGATCAAGCGCAGAATTACTCTTGCCAATCGCTGTTCCTTTGGGGTCAAGAGGCAATTGAATAACAGAGCTATCTCTCGAAACACCAAGTTGACTTTGTATAAGACTCATCCCAGTACTGCTCTATGGCGCAGAGACATGGGCGCTATTAAAAGCGGATGAAGAAGCTCTTTGTTGTTCTGAGAGAAAAGTTTTGCGTACGATCTTTGGTCCTGTTTGCGTCGATGGTGTTTGGAGGAGAAGGTTCAACCACGAACTGTAGGGGTTGTACAGCGACATGCACCTAGTTAAGCGTCTTCGGATCCAACGCTTAAGATGGCTAGATTCGACACCGATCCATTGGGACAGCGTAACAGATGACGTCCTCGCACTAGATGCGGCACACAAGTGTAAAAGGACCTCAACCGACTTGGTGTGCGCAGCTGGAGGCAGCTAGCGAAAGATCGTGCTGGCTGGAGAGGCATGTTGGTTGAGGCCCAGGTCCACCCCGGACAGTAGCTCCAATCAAAGAAGAATTATCGTCGAAAGTATGCTTTGCAATTGTATGCATTTGACGTTTGAAAAGCTTTGTTGTTCGTGCTTTACAAGACGTTTTGTTTGCAAAAGTGGTGTGTCCGAATAGCCTCTTAGCCTAAGGTATCAGTCAGATTTCTTGTTCAATGTTGTCAACAATTTACTGGACAAGTGGCATCAAATTTGCGAAGATATCAGGACAAAACACTGACACCTTGTGGAATCGTTCTTGCTTCACCCTTGATTTTCATAAACAAATATCTGCAACAAGTGCGTTCACTCTTTAGTGTAAAGAAAACCGAGATATAACCTTAAGATGATGCCTACATAAGCTAGGAGACCACACGGGATTGTGCCACCATAACTACCAGACAATGGCCGATAGGATATTTTTATAAAATTAAAAAAAAACAATATTTTTTTATGTGTTCCCACGTACGTGCTATGCAGACTAGAGATTTGAGAAAAAATTCCTAAACATCACATCACACTGGGCACAAGTTGTTTAGTGAAACATTGCATGCAAAGTTTCGTAATGATTAATTATTTTTACTTAAAATAATTTGTGCTATATGATTGAACATTTTGAAAAAATCTCGCCATATGCTGGTCATTTTGAGTCAGTTTTCAATTTTCACAAGTTGGCCGGTGGCCAATTGAAATCAAAGACCTTAGAGAACGCCACTCGGTTGAATTTTTTCTGAGTGGTAGTGCTGGGTTTTTTTTTCGTTTTGTTTGTTGTTTCAAATAAAATGTCAACGTAATGAAAGCTTATTTTTTTTTAAATTTTTTGCTGTTCAAAATATTCAAACTCTTGGGGGTTTCGAAAATAGAATGTGTTTGCGAAGGCGATGGACTTGAGTGGAAAACATTTTCCAACAGCTGTCGCTGCGGATAAACACATTGATGGTAACCATGATATTTGATTAAGTGTAGCATTTTTGGGCAATCAGGCCATTCACTTGAGAGGAGACTTTAACAGTCGACACAATTGGAATGAGGTTATTGGATCAAGATGATGAGCATAAGTACTAATTTTGACAGAGTCAGGTCAACTTGTAACATCTGGCACAAACAAGGACCAGCACAAAATCAGAAATCGATTTGCATAAACATCTATCAACAGCGAATAATAATTGATTCTTGTTGTTGAGAATAGAAACACAGAAATCTAAATTATAAAAGTGAAGCATAATCCCTAAAGAAAAACCTTACCGAATCAAATCAGTAGTCAATCACTCCCGCAAGCCATCTCATGCATTAACTTTTCGACAGTTCTGCGCCACGTTAGCGTAGGACGTCCCGAAAATCTGGCTGCCTAGTTGAGTAGGCTCCTCAAGTGAACTTCGTGCCGTAGGGTGTACATTTGTTTCCAATTGATTACCATTTTGCGGCACCCATATGGCAACACCGAATCGACGTTGGCGATGAACAGTCGAAGCTTGATTCTGATAACACACCTACAGCCCATAGAGGGCCAGGGCCTAGCTTCTCAACTCTCTAATAACAACTTTCAAAAATGTGTGCGCTAGTCTTATTTTAAACAATTGCGACGCATCTTATTTAAGTTTACGAAAAGTACTACAGTAACAGCTTAGTTGGAGTTGGTTAATAAGGTGGAACGCATTCTTATCCAAGCATGAAAGAAGTACGCAGGCTTGGGAAAAAACTAAGTTCGGACTCATAATGCGCAGAATACAACGTACTATGTTCCCGTGTCTATTTTTTTTATATATACAGTCAGATTATGTTCAAATTCCACTTTAAGCCCGTTAATAATAAAAACTTCTAGAACGAAATTGTATTGTATTACGAAGTTGTACCCGTATAAGTATGTGTCAATTTAAACCGCAAAGAATAGCACAAAATGAATTTTACTATTTTTATACGGATTCAATGATTCACCACAATTCGCCTTCATCGTATGAGAAAAAGCCCTCTCTCACAGAAAATGGCAACGCAGTGACGTAACGCGACTTTGACAGCAAATTATTCTATAATATAATATGGGTGGCGCTACAGCCCGTAGAGGGCCAGGGCCTAGCTTCTCAGCAACCACTCGTGTTGTGCGTGCTATTGTTCTCTCACGAGTGGAAGGGACCTACAGTTTTACGCCGACTCCGAACGGCCAAGTTTGAGAAGCTTTTTATAGACAGGAAATACTCTTTGAGCATTGTCAGTGACTCGAAAGAGGAGGGGCCGTGAAAATTATTTCATTCTCATGTGAATGGGCCTTAAGTCAGAGTGTAAGCCAATTATTTGATTTTTATGAACCTATAAATGTAAAAATAACTACCTGTTTTTTTACAAGAATTTTAAAGAGAGAATGTTAGAGTTCAGGGCACAATCGGCGAAACGACTTTAATAAAGTGCCTCGTAACTCTTATTTTATTCAATAAATGTCAAATTTTCATTCAGTATTAAATGTTGTGTAAATTTCGTGCATATAAAGCTTTTGACTAAAAATGACTTAATGCACCCCAGTTTACCATATCTGCAATTACCACTTCAGACAGTTTCGGTCACCTTTAGCAGTTGGTAAGTGAATCGCTTATGTAAATGGCACTTTATGGTGGAGTTCGGCTTAAGTTAGCTTAAAATTTTACGATGCTTCTGGCTACATTACGAATTATTCTGTACCAAAATACGAAAGTTCCTCATTGGAACGATATATAGTTACACCTTTATTTTTAATTTTAAAGAGAGAATGTTAGAGTTCAGGGCACAATCGGCGAAACGACTTTAATAAAGTGCCTCGTAACTCTTATTTTATTCAATAAATGTCAAATTTTCATTCAGTATTAAATGTTGTGTAAATTTCGTGCATATAAAGCTTTTGACTAAAAATGACTTAATGCACCCCAGTTTACCATATCTGCAATTACCACTTCAGACAGTTTCGGTCACCTTTAGCAGTTGGTAAGTGAATCGCTTATGTAAATGGCACTTTATGGTGGAGTTCGGCTTAAGTTAGCTTAAAATTTTACGATGCTTCTGGCTACATTACGAATTATTCTGTACCAAAATACGAAAGTTCCTCATTGGAACGATATATAGTTACACCTACCTCTTAAAGTCTTTGACAACGTTGACTAAGACCCATAACGGTCGACTTAGACCCTACTCTCGATCCGTTGTTAAACTGCATGGCTCAAAAACAATGTGATATCAAAAAGGAATATCACCATCTGTTCCGATAGTCAGGCCGCTATAAAATGCCTGGACATTGTCATGTTTTACTCAAAAACATCCCTTAATTGAAATATGTCTCTTAACGAGATGGCTGAGCATTTCAACATTCACATCATGCGAGTGCCGGGACACTGTGACATACCAGGACACTGCAAATCCGATGAACTCGCCAGGTGTGGTACAACCTCATCCCTATCGATTGCAGGTGTACACCCTTTCATGACGATCGCTACAGCCTACCATCATCTTAAGATTCACACAATTAAAACCACCAACGCTAGAACCCATCTGCCTTAAAACAAAAGAAATGTGGCTCAGTCTACTTAGCCTCGGTAAGCGCTCATTGGAGTCACAACCGGTTGTGGCTCGCAGGATGGGTGCCCCATACAATGATTTTTGCAGAAGCTGCATGGTTAAGAGGAGGAAGAAAACACTCATCACCACTATGTTCCTGTTGTGCCTCTGGCTAGTCGTACCAACTAGAGGCTAGAGGCTGAAATGGCCTCTAGGTGTATTTAGCTAGCCAATGTTGGCACTGTTTGGCTTATTGCGGCCGCTGAAGTCGTAGTCTAGTTTCATCTAGCCTCTAGGTGTATGAACCTAGACTACGACTTCAGCAGCCGCAATGAGCCAAACAGTGCCAACATTGGCTAGCTAAATTGCTTGACCAAAAGCACCAACTGGTTCCAGTGTTAGGAGAGGACAATCCGCGTGGTATCACAATGGGCCTACAGTGGCCTAAGTGTGACTGCCCTTAGCAGTCAGCCACTATAACCTAACCTAATCTAATTAAACTGCATAGCGTTCTCATCCTAGGTGCTGTAAGAATCGATCACGTGCTGAGCTAAAGGAGATTAGTCTAGGTGTCTTCACATGGTACTACTCCAGTAATCGTCCTTGTTGGGTACTCCTTTATTTTTTTGGGTGAATGTTGATGCATCTTGATTTGATTACATTTTGGTCGATATACGAGTGTCTCCTAAGTTGACGGCATTGGAATACCTATCATGATTCGCATCCATTCCTTGCCCCGGAATGCCCTTGTGACCTCTATTATTAAGAGATTGATGAGAAAGTCCCACTATTTCAGACTCAATTTATGGCATAACTCGAGCTTTTACGTCGACTAGCTCTTGTATGAACATCGGACTCAATACTACCTCTTTTCCTGCCAGTCGAAGCTTTTATTTCTGCTAAGATTTCACTGCAGTGATCCGGCAAGCTGTAGTCTATGCCCTAACTGGAATCGACAGCTCAAGTTCTCTGAGACTTGAATTGATACATTTTAAAGTAACTTGATTTGTGCTGGTAAATTTGCAGAACTCTCTTTACTATTCAGACGGGTTGGTGGAAGGAAGTGCGGCAATATTTCTAAGGTTATTGAGGATGCCGTAATGCCCTGGGAGATATCCGAATGAAAGGGATAGACAAGGCAAATTCATGGATTTCACTGATCTAGACATACAACCCTTTTGCAATAAAACTGATACTGCCTGACTGGACTTCCAATTGGCCGCTTGTCTTCCCATTGTATATGCCACGAACCACCATTCCAGGCCAAGATTGTCCCTGTCCTTAACAATGAAAACAAACAAAATTAAAATCACAATCCCAACACCTTGCTACTGCTGACACGAAAATATTCAGCTAGTAGACACATGTATGCCCGCTTAATAACGTCGCGCTGGGATAACTATGAACATGTTCCAGTTTGGAAGCTGTAGCAGATTAGAAGCATCCGTCGACGTTGGTTTACACTAAGAAACCCCTGAAAGCCTTCCACCTGTTCGCAGACATGAATTGTATCATAAATCTGAATCCATCCCGCTCTTCCATTGCTTCGTTGTTTACATCAACACAGTAACCGCCTTGAAACAAAAATATCCCATCCCATCCAACCTTATCCGAGGCGGCCGTGAAAATCATGAACGACAAACACAGTGACCTCGTCACCCCCCATCCATTGACAGCGGAAAATTTCTCCGTTGTTCGCACCCTGTTCGCGTTCATATTTTCATTCCAAAACCACGGCCAATAAACCTGTTCGAGAGTCGCTGCCCTTTTCAGCCATGGGCAGATCGTAAATCACTCCTCCTATGAATGATTGCGGCTCCTTCGTTTCACGTCTATTTTCGTTCTACGGCGGCATCTATTCCAAATTTGTATCGCCTTCATTGTCAGGGTTGTTCATGCGGCCAGTCGAACCAACCACCCACTCGAATGAGATCACCATCCACTGACCTCAGATCGGTGAGTGTTGTTACAATGACGTCTTCTCAGTCGCTCGATACATCGAGAACTTACGCCGCGATGTTTTTGCGTCAAACAATTCGCACACGTCAGTGTCACAACAAGCAACTTTCGCCCCCAGTGCCGTCTTCAAGGACCGACTGTTTATTTTATATTTTCGTTTGTATTCAAAGTGATATGAGGCGAGAAGCAGCAAGTTTGCTCGGGAACGCCATTGTTGATCGATGAGACTGGCACTGAATAGAAATTGATTGTCGTCATTGAACTCAAGGAAAAATGCACAAGTCATATTGTGCGTTAGAAAATATATTTGACTTCGAAAACAAACGATGGAAAAAAGCATCTCATTGTGATTTCGAACACGATCGCGCGGACATCTAGTACTGCTCTAGTACGACCGGACAGGAACCCTACGGATCAACACTCACCAGCCATTTGAGAACGCGATCCAAGTTCCGCCCGACACACAAGGTTCACGTGGAGGACTGCAAGGAAACAACGCTGTTACCTCGGAGAAATCGAAATGGAACACAACTTACAGAACTCTCGGGCGATATATTTCTTTGAACTCCATATTCGCTCGCATGTAGTCGCACGGTCTGATGGAATCGACTTGACTGAGAACACAAGGCCTTTCACATGGCTTGCTGTAGGGACTGGGACTAACAACAGTTCGCTCGAAGCGTTCCACTTGTCGCTTCGCGAAATCTCGGTCAATGTCCAGCCGGTTAACCAACAAGCCTCGTCTCTGCTTTCCACAATTTCCCTGTAAGCCCCTTTTATTGACAAGATTTCTCTTGTAGCAGGGGCTCACAACGAACTCGGCCTGTGCCTTTTCTCTCTCCTTCAGCGCTTTCGCTTTATCTCTGTCAGCCTTTTCTCTTTCAAGTTTGTCTCGTTGGGCAGTGTCTTCGTTTTCTTTACTTGATTTAGCCTCTCTAGCGCATCTTCCTTTTTGGTCTATTTCTATGTCTTCGTCTCTATTTTTTTCCTCCTCTAAACCGGTTTGGGATTCTTTATCTATTTTTTTACATTGCTTGGCATGGACTTTCCCTACATCCATCTCGGATTCTTTTTCTATCTTCTTACATTGCTTTGCACGGGCATTGGCTTCTTTCCTTGTTGTTGTCTTTTGGTCCGATTGATCCAACGATCTTTTCTTCCGATCTTGGCAGACAACTCTTTCTTTGATGCTTGGCCGTTTTGCTTTGTTGCACGGCAGCCTAGCCTTGAAGCACGCAAATTGGTTTTCGTTCTTTGAGGGAATTCTAGCATCTACACAAATTTTAAAATAATTGAACAAATGTAATGAGTAACAAATAACAAAGAAAGTATAAAATTAATGTAACAAGAAGGAGCTGGGTAGGTAATAGAGTAGACATATTCATGCCGATTGCAGAATACGGCGCAACGACTGCGAGGGGAATATTTTTGCTAGAAACCGAAATAGAGAAAATGATTTGATGTCGGCAATGTAGTGTAAATTTATACGCAATTTATACATTTTTTGTGACGTTTTCAACCCGATTCAATTTGACAGCGCATTTTAAAGAATATGGGCCTAATCAACAACTTTTTTAATTAGAAATGTGATTGAATGTAATCAGATGTACCATATTGTATAAAAATTGTTAGACACTTTAACTCAACTTTTCAAGTTCTACATGTCAAAGCTATTATCCAGATGACAACACTGCTGCAATACATGACAGACCCACGGTTTCAGCAACCATTAATTCATAGGCTTAACACAAGAAGACGTGCCCAATGATGTTCCGGTATAGAGACCGAGAACTACGTTACACTGTCCCCAAATTTACGAATGCGCTGCCACAGTGTCTTAAATTAATTCCAAATTTCAAAAAAAGAGCTAAAAAGATTTTTAATGGAAACTCTTTCCGTATCATAAATTTTGTTCATAAATATTAATATTATTGAAATAATCGTCCCATCTTAAAAGCAACTGGTATAAAGTTTCATAAGTATGATACACCTATTTGTTTATGGTGGGTATGAGTAGTTTACAGTTTTTTTAAGAGAGATACAGTGTTGAACTGTTTGTTTGGGCTTACTTCTTTCATGCAACTGACCGCAGGGTTGATGATGTGGGCGATGATGCTGCAGACAAAAGAGAGTTGGTCAGCAGTCTGAAGAAAGAAATACTTTCAGAATCCTCACTAGCAGAAAATTAACGAAATATCCGCCAACTAGAGCAACATGAAGCGTAGAAAAGCTGCAATTTTGGATTCTTCTTTCCCATAAACCAAGGCTGCTACAACAAGGCCTTTGACTGGCTTAAGCAAGGACAAGTTGAAACCTGCAGAGATTCAAGGTGCCGCTTTTCAAGATGAGTCGTTTTTCCCTAACCAGGGAACTCAGAAATAACAGAAGTACTCTGACATTGCTAAAGATCAGCTAATTCAGCTTAGAATTCCTGATGGTTGGGTGGTGTAAATGATGCCATCCCGAAGAAAGAGAACTTAGAACTTATGTCCATTCTTCGGCTAGCTGACCACTCTTAAATGGTTTCAGTTCATGGAAGTACTAAGCGGGAAAGATTTAAAAATGAATTAAGGATGTATACATGCTTATATGTTATTTCAAATAATATAGAAATAAAACGCACTAATCAAGCTATACGACTTTTTTGACTCACACGAATTTGTGTAACAGTTTTACTCGGATTTACAGTCCGTAAGGTCGTATAAGTCAAAAGTCGTTTTTGAAACCCGATCTGGAAGTGGCATTTGTATTAGAAGATAAAAAATACTTCAGCTAAGATGCTTTCTATAAAATATGTAAAAAGTGTTTAATTGTTCAGTTTTGTCAGAAATAAATGCTAACATTTATTTTATCTAACAATAATATGGGTGGCGCTACAGCCCATAGGGGGCCAGGGCCTAGCTTCTCAGCAACCACTCGTGTTGTGCGTGCTATTGTTCTCTCACGAGTTAAGCTGTAGGTTCCCTTAATGCCGAATCCGAGCGGCCAAGTTTGAGAAGTTTTTTTAGACAGGTAATACTCTCTGAGCATTGTTAGTGACTCGACAGAGGTGGGGTCGTGAAAATTGTTTTCGGCGCACAGAGTAGGAATCGAACCTATGACGTTGAGGTTGGGGTCGACGCAAATACCCACAACGCCACGGGCCACCACAATTTATTTTATTTTATTTAAAAATGACTCAGTTGGACCAAGGAGAATTTGGATAGAGATTGCAATAACGTTATTTTTCCGGATGAAGCTCTTATCACTTATCCTGGTGTTCACAATCCAATAAATTAATCCAGCGGACCGTCAAACACCCGTCAAAACTGTACGTTTGGGGATGCTTCTCTAAACAAGGATTTAGCAATTTGATCATGTTTACAAATAACTTAAACGCATCCATATGGTCTATAAGTTTTAACCATATGGCTTCATTACCATCTGCCTAAAGGTGTCTTAAAAGAAGGAATTGGTTACTGCTAGGAGATAATGACCCAAAGCACAGCAGTCTTTTGTGCAGTACGTGGAAACAAGAAAATGACGTCGATGTTTAAGTTTGGCCATCATGAAGCTAAAGCTCCAAGGAAAGAAGATCTCGACGGTCAAACAATTATCACGAGTTTTATGGATATCTTTGTCTCAAGATTAGTAGAAAGCATGTCTAGAAAACTCGAAGCAAAAGTTGATAATGGTGGATGGTTAACAACATATTACTTGAAAAGCAAAGCAACTAAATAAACAAAATAAACCAGTACATTTGATTTTTTTTAAAACAGACTGTATTTGCTTTTGAAAAACTGTGGATCAATTTTACAAAATTAATCGTGAAAATTAAAAAATTGGCACAAGGACTGGTTAAGAAATGGATCGAGAAAGCGGTTTTTCTGACGGACGTAAATTGTTTTCCACTAAGGATTTGACAAGTTGTTTTTTTAAATAAACGTACGTCGCTTCAAATAATCTATCGAATTCAATTCTTAATCAAGTTGGACCTTGGATAAATAAGACCTCGGCAAACTAACATGCTTACGCAAAATAAGCCATAATGTGGTCTGAGGGATGCCTAATTCTTGAGAACGCCGTGGCATTGACTGATTTGGACCGTTTGGTACAGACGCTTGAACGGCAGCGATATTTTCGGCACTTCGACCAACCCGCTGTCTCACTGGCACGACAACATCACAAAACGAATATATAGACTCAAACTTGTTATTGCCTGTCTGCTTCTTGGTCATCGACTCCGAATTTCTGTAGAAAACTTGCAGACGTTGCTCGTGTGTGTACTTTACCTTGAGTCAACTGAATAAATTAACAGTGACAGTTTGATGATTAGTGAAAGAGCGCGTTCATAAATTAAATTCAAAGTTGTCAAGTACCTTTTCGAAAACCCTATGGTTACTTATTGGTCGAACAACTAGTTTTAAGCGTTCCTGTCTTATTTCAAAATAAAAATTTATGGAAAAAAGATAATTGTTGGTGTTGGTTTAAGCAGTCTTTCCGTAGTTATTTTTGATAATCTTTTAAAATTACTACATTTTGTGGGAGGATTACTACTATTACTCATTCAAATCCATGCCAAATCAACAATATCAAAAATGTGTGTTGATATAAAACCAGCTAACCTACATATGATCACAATTGAAGAACTCCCCACGCCCCAGTTGATTTGAACTCTCTCGAACGAATTTAATGTTCATGCAAATCAATAAGCATCACTTAGTTTCGTGCGGGTACCTTTTATTAGAGCTTCGTATTTCGAACAGCGTCCTCCATCGAAAACTGTATAGACCTCCTTCTTTTGCTCCTGACATAACTCCCTCAGTATCTTTTTGCATATATTCTTGAGGACACAATACGTGAAGTCACTAATCGGCGGCGCACAGTGGCAGGGACAACAACAGTGGCAGCCAGATGTTTGCAACAGCTGGTAATTATTCCAGTCACTGTTTCATAAAAAAAGAGAGAATAAGAGACTTTCCAAAGTGGATGTGTACACATAAAATACTCACAAGATTTGCCCTTTTGTCTGACAGGGCGTTGCTACCATCTTTTGACACGCATTATAAGGGGATAGATATATTAACAATTTTGAAATGAAATAGTTTTTGAAAGGGGTTTAAATTCACGCAAAATTTAAAATAGGTGTATTTGCAAATTGACACTTAAATCACATTCCGAGAATTCGATAAAAAAAACGAGTGAGTAGAGCCTATTTTGATTTATTACAAAACGAAAAGGGCGCTTAGAATACGTCGCGTGAGCAGTTTGTGTTACTATGCGAACTACTTCATTTTCAATTCGAAATCGAAGATTCGCATTCGCGTCAATTTCGGAAAGGAAACATCTCTTAAACGCAACAAAAGTTGAACATTGCGTCTTTTCCGTCGTAATGCATTGCGTGTTTCATTAGAAAATACGCGTGGCCCTCTGGCCATGGGCATATCAGTGACGCAAAGAAAAAGAAATCCCAAGGAACCTGATAATGGAGGTCTAAGTGGTTTTTGTTCAATCTGAAGGTATTGGATGTTGCTTTTAGTGGCTGATTGAATGTAAATTAGGGCGATTATATCAGCGGATGGTATTTCGAACAATGTTATCAATTTGGCTGCTTCCTCGAGTGGCAGCGTCTCATAGTTGCCTTATAGCATCTTCGATCGATTTGTGCATACGTGGCTAAATTTGTTGACGGGTTCAATAGTGTTCACTGCTCACTGGGAAACCAACACCGGATGGGCATGTTGAAGGCGTATACTCACTTTCGAATTGTTCAATTTGTACGTGCATTACTAGTCCAGCTTCGGAGCCAGCTTCTGCCAATATTGTTGCAGTACTCGCTATCTTAATTGATTGAGGACGGACGGGTTAATTTAATTTGAATAATGAGACGTCACTCGCGGGGGCCGTAGGCGTTGTGGGTATGTGCGTTGACCCCAACCTCGATGTCGTGAATTTGATTCCTGCTCTGTGCAACAAAAAAATGTTCAGAGCCTAACCTCTTTCGAGTCACTGACAATGCTCAAAGAGTATCTTCTGTCTAGAAAAAGCTTCTCAAACTTGGCCGTTCAGAGTCGGCATAAAACTGTAGGTCCCTTCCTCTCGTGAGAGAACAATAGCACGAGAAGATATGCCCTGACCATGTATGGGACTTAGGGTCACCCATATTATTATGTTATTATTATTATGAGACTCTCTTAGCTGTTTACACCGATCTCAGAAACTTTGGTCTATGAGATTTTAGTCAAATAGAAAATCACAACTTGATGGGTTGTAAAACAATTAGATAGACATAGGTTCGAAAAGTGTGATTAAGACTATGATCAAGTGATTCATGGAATTGCGTTGCGGTTGTACCGTACACAGTGAGTGATTGTATGAATAATATACAAATCAATAATGGCTCGAATCGCACACGAGTGGTCAGCTTGAAACCAGTCAACAAAAAGATAATGAGTTTTTGGCGTAGGAACGTAGTTGCGCTATGCCTTATGTTTGAAGTTCAGTAACCAGCATCTCCCACTAAAAATACACTCGAGACATTTCCAGGCGAGTCTATCCTCTGCAATCTGCTCTGATTAGCTCAACCACCTTATCCTAGGTCCACTACTTGGTCTTAGGTCTGCCAAGCGGTTAAATGATAAATCGTGTCTGATGTAATCTCATTCAGGGCTTGCAAGTCGTCATGAACAAGTTGTTTAAAAATATACTAATATGGGTGGCGCTACAACTCGTAGAGGGCCAGGGACTAGCTTCTCAGCTCTCCACACTGTTCGTGCCATTGTTCTCTCACGAATGGAAGGAACATACAGTCTTATGCAGACTCCGAGACTCCGAACGGCCAAGTTTGAGAAGCTTTTTCTAATAAGGAGATACACTTTGAGCATTGTGAGTGACTCGGAGGAAGTGGGACCGTGAAAATTATTTTTTTCGCACAGAGCAGGTATCGAACCTACGATGTCGAGGTTGGGGTCGACGCACATATCCACAATGCTACGGGCCACCACCATGAACAAGTACAAGGTATACCGGCATGAAGTGAGCGTCAGAGTACAAATGTCTCGACAGGAAACATTTGTTGTGAACGAGCCCAGATGGAAAACCGAAAAAACACTTTTGAAATGTTTCAAAGACACGTAAGAAAATCGGTTTTGTATCGGATTGTTACCGGTGATGAAAATGGATTTATTTTAAGAATCCTGAACGGAAAAAAATCATGGGTTAGTCCGGGACAACCATCAACATCGACTGCAAAACCAGATCGATTCGGCAAGAAGACAATGCTGTGTGTTTGGTGGGACCAGAAAGGTGTGGTGTACAACGAGCTCCTAAAACCTGGTGAAACTGTTAATACTGATCGCTACCGACAACAAATGATCAATGATCGAAAAACGACCAGAATTGGCCAGAAGACACGGCAAGGTAATTTTGCTCCATGACAATGCACCTGCACACAAAGCAAAACCGGTTCAGGATACAATCAAAACTCTTGGCTGGGAGCAGCTACCCCACCCGCCGTATTCACCAGACTTGACTCTTTCCGACTACCATTTGTTTTCATCGATGGGACACGCATTGGCTGAGCAGCTGAGAGCTTCGATTCCTACGAAAAGTCGAAAATTGGGTGTCTGATTGGTAGTATTCACAAATTGCCAGAAAGATGGTCAAAATGTGTAGAAAACAATGACCAATACTGTAAATAAAATGTTTTTACTTTCCCATTAATAATTGGTGTTTTATTTTAAAGAAATTTCATACCGGTACGCCTGGTATACTGAACATTCCGGTATTAGGATCCGAGCCCCGTTTGCTGTCGGTGAACTAAAAACGGATTCAAGTGAGTTTGGATCTTTTTAAGAACATTTCAAGTGTACTTTGACGGCGGTTTTTTAAAACTTTATGAATCCTAAACACATCCCAGAAAGAACGGAGAACAGTGATCTTCTGCAGGCGAACTTGATTACAAAAAAGGCAAGAAATGTGTACCGCTTAGAAATTATATGTTGTTGAGGTATATTCGTAAGCAAAATCAATTTCAATTTAATTTTGAGAAAAAAAGACAAATAATTTCAAAGTCTCTGAATTATCGAACGGAACCATATTTTGCCACAGCCACCATACATTCGATGACCTTCAACCGATGCCTACTGTCACTCTTTAGCGCCCGATTTGATTGACATTCCATCTTGCCTGCTGTCCAAGCTTCCCCCCAAGGTTGTCAATAATTTGACAAAATTGCACAATTCCGAAGCAACAGCGCGCACTCACAATCTCTCATCTCTTCAGCGCGCTATCAATTCAGATAAAGACGAAATAACGAGCATTGAAACTGAATATTATCTCGAGCAATTCACTGAAAGTGAGTTTGTCACTTTTAATTTCGACAAATCCGCCCTGAGACTAAGCAACTCTCGTACGCGTCTTGACAATCAGCCAACAATCAATGTACGCAACCGGCTAAATTATCCGGCTGGCTGGGTTTTTGCCGTCATCATCATCATAAGCACCTCAATGCGATGTCGTCTTTTCCATTTCCACATACCGTCAAGAGGTTACACTTGCGTGGTCACAATCAGTGCGGCTCCTCTCTTCAGAGTCGTCTACCACCGGCAACAAGGGAATCTCTGCGCGGCACCGGTACTGTGCCCCGACAAATGGTAATGTCCTGAGCGACAATGTTAAGTAATTGCGTGCAGTTTGACTTCAACAGCAATTTACTTAAATAATCGCTGTTTATGGAAAAGTGAAGTGCAGACTTTGTCTTGGTACAGTGGCTCTGACAGTGCTGTCGATTCGAGACTATAAAACCCAGAAGTGGATTGGTAAACACTGTCAGTCGCTAGTTGAACTACAGTTTGTGGGCATATACAGAGAGTAACAAGTGAAAACGTTAAGGATTGCAATATGGATACGATGAGGACATTCAGTTTGATAGTGGTGGTGGTGGCGTTGGCTCTGATTGGATCCTGTCAAGCTGGACCGAAGTACGAGAGTCCAAAGTGAGTTATTTCATTTTTTTTCTGATCTTGTCTATGAAGTGAAACGGATTGCCGTGAAGTGAAAGTGTTTTCGAGTGTGATTCAATCGTGTACATCAGCTGAGGAGACTGCATTAAGGCTTGGTCTTTAGTTTTTCTTATTCTTTTCGCAGCGTTACAAATGTTGAATTGAATTTCTTGTCCTCTTGCGGCATCTTAAAGGCCGAGGGCGACTGTTTGTCAGTTGTCTTGTCTGACAAGTCGGCCCACTAGCACTGTCGAAAAACAAGTTAAGTCCAGTTATACCTTTTTTGGCATTTGATTCATAAGATTCCGTCTATATTCATTCCATTGCGCAGCCCTTTTTGTACATATTTCAACCTTCTGCCGCGGAAGATCTCAACTCAATCATGCCGAGGGATTACAAGCGGCATATTTTACTTTGGAAAAACTGAGCATTTTTATATTCATGTAGCGCTAGTCACTACACAGATCCTCATTTGCAGAAGATAAGTATGCAGGTGTTCAAAAAATTAAGTGCAAGTACGTTAATTCCAGGACCTCGTGGTGTTTGTTAGGGTTCTCAGTGAGCACATCTCTGTAGGTTGCGAAAGTCAAACTACCCACCTTAGGTAGCTTGTTGTGGCCAGTAAACTGAGAAACCACAAGGTTCTTCTTACATTTCAAGTGGCGTGGCCGATTTGATTTCAGCATCGTATGTGCTCTCAGTAAACTCCTGAAATTTCTCATTCTTACTTCTTTCATGCCCAACAAGTTCTAGTGAGCTTCTTACATTTCCGTGTAAAAATCTCCAGGATTCACACAGTCCACTGTTTTGTATTGTTCTTTAATGTCTCCGTCTCGTATAAAGTTATGTATCCATGCGTCATCGGCTAAACAAGAAGAGAATCACAATAACATTGCTTTTAAGTTAAGGGCCGTTCACATGAGGTCGCCACGAATTGCGGAGTTTTCTCATTCTCAGAGAGCTGCAGGTGTAAACTGACACTTCACTCTTTGGTTGTGGTCATTGTGAATTGCGTTTGCACTTTGCGAACTCAGGTTGACAGTTTTCAAAGAGAATGGTTGATTCACAGAGAAAAACTTTTAAGTCGATAATTAGGATACTTGGACTAACTTTTATTGAGATTTTTGTGGATGAAAAAACTCGATAATTCAGTTACAATTTGTTTGCATATCAAGGAATATAGCTTTTCGGTTGTATTTGCTGGAAAAGGGTTATTTCCGAAAGTTCGCGTTCGCAGTTCGCCGCTCATATCAGCGGGCTTTAATTGCCAACTTTGCACACTCTGACTCATTCATACGGAGTTTTCTCGTTCACATAGAAATCCGGAAGAAAATTTACATTTCACTGCGAGTGTGGTTGTTTCGGTTGTCATCATTGTGAATTGCGTTGTTCTGCATCTTGCGAACTCAGTTTTGACAGTTCGCAAAGAGAATGATTGATTCGCAGAGAAAAACATACTATAATCATTAATTATGATACTTGAACTAACTTTCGTTGTGAAAACTCAATTCAGTTCATATCTTTTTACGTGTGCTGGAAAATGGTTGTTTCTGAAAGTTTGCGTTCGCAGTTCGCCGCTTATTTGAACGACCCGTTACTTACATGGCTTGCATGCATTGTTAAAAAAAAACAGCTTACTGGAGTCAATGTTCTACTAGTCGAGTGCTGATCCAGCTATTGGCTTGATTGTGATATTGTCCATTAAAGATGGCGTCCATTCCATACGCCTTGAGTGTAACCAAGGGAAGCCTGTCAAACGTCTGACAATGATTACAACGCATTGTGCTGCTTAAGAAATTCATTTCATGTCCGTGTCACATTTCACAGTTGATCTAAACGCATGAAACCTGAAGAGAAGCTTTCTCAACTCTTACGTTTTTCGGACATTGGATGTCGTGTATCATACTTTTCTTCAACGATGGGAGCGTGGATATGTGCATAGTGGTATACAGAAGACACTCAAACTTCTCAGCTTTGTCTTCTGGTTTATCGTAAGTAATATGCAGTAACTTTAAAATACTCTTGAATCATCAGGGGAAGAGGCTATTCCACTCAAAGGGAACCTATTCTGCTGATATTCAAGCGGGATACTGTTATTACTATTCAAAACCTCTTTTGATTGTCGGCTGTCTTTTGGCAATTTCTAAGCTCTACCCCTGGTAGGTGCTTGTACATTGTAACATAATTGGCAATTATGAACTCAACAATCTCGCTAAGTCTTGGTACACTCTCTTCTCTCTCACCAAGTGGAGACCAGCTAGCGTCTTAATACAACTAAATCAGGACAACAAATCGACAATGGTCGAAAAGAACAACGCCCATCATTCGAAATTAATCAAATTTTGCCTCACCCAACCTCAAATTATGACTTTTTGTACTCAGACTGAGTAGGGGAAGGGACAAGAACTAATAGAAATCCGAAAAGTTCGCATCAAGCACTCATTGATTTTGGAAACGAGATACATCTACCTGCGAAGGTTCACAATGGGCCTATATTGGACTATGTTTGACTGTTTTCTGCAGTCGGCCGTTGCAGAAGAATCTAGTTCACATAGTTTCATTCAGCCGAACAATTCCTTACGACTGATCTTTTCGCGTGTTCACTCGAATTCCATCGCACCACATGAACGACCTCCAATTGGAATTGTCATGTAACTTCTTTACTCGCAAAGAACCATATCAAACACAACTCGAGTAGTTGCTGTACCTCAGCTCCTTGTACTGTAATCTGACCTCTGAAGCTTTCTGGCCTGTGTAAATAAAACGTCAGTAGCTTTGTAGCACCTATTGGCCACACACATTAACAGCCGTCATAATGAACATTCTCCACAAGTAATTTAATGAAAAGAAGGAAGAAACTAAGCGAAGCGCAACTGTCACCTGATTTGCTTCACGTTTCCGTCGATAAAAAACACTAGATCTTGGAGAAAGTGATTTCACGCTTCATGCCAGTGGAGCATTTACTTTCGCTTGTTAAGTGTCGGAACTTTCACACTTTTCGAACACGTCTGAGACGTGTTCCGAACACTTTTGAACGCAGATGACTGAATGGGCGTTTTATGTGTATTTAAGGTTAGGTCACACTTTTTATATTCTAGCTTCTTCTAGAAAGGAATACTCTTTCAACATTGTCAGCGAACTCGTACCGTGAATAAAGAAAGTTGGTTAATCTCCCTATTAAGCCGAGCACTCCAAAACCTACCCGCTACTCAATTGCGGCCAAATTGTTCGCCCAATTGCTTGCCGAAATTGTTGCTACACATTTTATCCCTGTTACAAAGACTCCTTCCCAAATGACTGAAAATCTCTAATCTTATCCAGGTCCTACACCGACAACACGCAATGGCGTCGGGCCTACTACAACGAAAAGAAGAACGACACCATTCCCGAGGGTTCGGCCAACAAGGACCGCCTTGAGCGACTGGGCTACACAACCGGATACGGCAGTCTAAATGTAAGAACACCCCTTTCCCGGCTTAAGTGGCGAGGCTCATTCTGTTTTCATTAGCAGGGCTACGGAACTGGAATCTCAGCGTACAACCCCGTCAAGCTGGACCTGGGCGGAGTGGTCCTGGGAACACTTGTTGGCATCGGAGCCATCCTTATTATTCCGAAGATCATCTCAGCATTCCACGGCACCTACGGCGGCTATGCCAGAAGTAAGTATTCACTGCCAGTGGCATCGGATCGTTTTCATGATCACCGATCGATCTCTCTAGGCGACGTTGACGGTGATCTCTCTGGTCTGGCCAATATGCTGAACAAGATCGACGACATTCTCGGCCAGAACAACATTGACTCGACGAGCTGCATGCAACGTGCCGTCTGCAGCTACGTTCGATCCACCGAGTCCAACATGCAGTCGGGTTCAGACGATCAAATCGATCACTTGATCCACACGCTGTCTGAGTAAGTTCCGCTGTGGCGGCTATAAATAAGCCAAGTTAGTGAATCAAATGAACGACCAGTTCCGCTGTGATAGCGCCCAAAATAGCATCAGCGACAGAGTTGGCCCCTTTTGTTTGTTTACCTGAGTTGGCCAGCCACTGGCGGCACATTGCCGATCGATTGGTCACGGAGCTATTTTGGGTGTTCCTCACTGTAGAGTTGTGGCTTATCGCAATTGCGACTGCGGTTGGCCGCGCTCGGCTTGCCTTATATTGACCGTGTGATGTGTATTTTTAGGAACTCACTGGTGGATTACTTATTGGACGGCACCGCAATTAAGGAGGCCCTTGAGAACGGCAAGAAGATCAATGGCAAGGAATGCGAGCAGATCTACTCATCGTGCCCCTTGGACAGTAATACGGCAATGAACGTGGTCACCAAGTTGCTACCGAAGAATGCGAAGAATTGATGTTAATGATGTATTATGTTAACCGTTAGTCTTAAGAAGGGAGCTCCACAATTAGCGAGTGTCTCATTCAGCAGCTGGCTGACTGCATGACGTTCCGTTGTGACGTAAGGGATAACAATAAATTTGAGTGTTGAATCGAAGTGATTGATGGCATGAGTAATCTGTTGACTTTTAGATGTCCCTTGCAATGACGACTTCGTTTGGGTTGAATGGGAATGTGGGAAGTTGGTCGTGTTGGGGGCGGTTTCTATTTGTGATCACCAAAGGGGGGGGCATCACCTTGGCAGAGTGTTAATCACTTCTGTTGATAGGATAGATGTTCTCGAAGTATTGTGTCTAAGTGGGTGATGATGATGTTGGCGGGATGACATTGAAGTTTGTACGAGAGTGTTTTTTTGGACGATGGGTGTCTGATGCGGACAACAACATTTTCCTGAAATGTTGACGAAGCGGAAGGAATGCAAGTGTCACAGTTTGTTTGAAATTGGTGGCGTTGGAGGAGAAGCTGAACTTCTTGTTCGAATTAGTCAGTTAGAATGCTCTATGTAGTTAGGCACATCAAGCGCCTACTTCTCTGAGTGGTTTTACAGTCCGAAACGGACATGATCAGCAAACAAAAAGTCTCTCAAATTCTGGCTCCGGCTGCTTCTCTCACCCTTCAGTTTCCCTAACCAAGCTCATTGACCGTCGCCGTCTGCACTCCTACTGGTGAGGAGTAAAAGACTCGTCGGGTCAGATGGGAACTGTCCATGCGCTCTACTTGTCACAGCCACAGTAGGACTGTCTAAGATTATGTCGCTGTGTAGATCGTACAGTATGTTGTATAATCGTCTCTTCTAAATGCCAAGACGGCGATGTTGTATGTTCTTTCTTGGCATTCTAACAGGACATTGCAACATTTCAACTCATGTTTATAGAATAGGCCTCGCTTCTGCAGGAGCGGCTAAGACGAGGCTGAAGAAGGAACCATTGTACACTTGCTATGCCATTGTACACTTGCTATGCAACTGCAGTGTTCTCTCATCCCGTAGATACAGAATGTTTTATCATCTTGGCTGAATCTACAGCTTCTGTGATCAGTTCTTACGTTATGAGCACCAAATACCAACAAACAGTGTCGTCGAGGGGCGTTCGAAAAGAGATTGGAATTGAGTGAGATCATTGTAAGAAGGGCCGGCCCATTCGTTTGCCTCATTTAAGAGTTGGCAAACGAAGGGGTGTTTGCTACTTCGCGATGTTTCATCAATTGCGGTCCTCATAGGGCACGGTTGCCTGACTACGAGAAGCCCCACAATGCCAAACGCAGGAATCAGCGTTGAACAGCTTTTATGAGCATTGAGTCACTTATGTATCACTTATACGATTCAGTAACTCACAGGCTCGAAAATTTTTGGGACCGTCTTATAAAGACAAGGAAAGAATTAGTCCTTTGAATCACACTTAGCTTCCTATCACAAAAGACACTACGAGCACAGTCAATAGGCGAAAGCATTTGCGAGAGATTGGTCATTTATGGTCTGCTGCTGTCCGCTGAAATCTTCCAAAAATCCGTGCAATTCCTAGCATACGCGAACGACATTTACGTAACTGTTCAAACACAGCCAGCCGTCAATGACGCGTTTGGTGGCATTGAAACGAAAGCGGCTAAAATGGGTCTGGCAGCATGATGGCAAATGGCAAAGCAAAGTATATGCGTCAATCGACGATTGGACAGAGCGTCACAATAGTCAGCTATAACTTCGAGATAGTCAATTACTTCATCTACCTCGTCTCCGGAGTAAATTGAACGAATTAAATCAGTACCGAGACCAAACACAGACTAACTCTTGCCAACCGCTGTTTCTTTGGGCTCAAGAGGCAATTGAGTAATGCAGCCCTCTCGAAGGACCAAGTTGACGCTATATATGTAAGACACTGACTATCCCAGTCCTGCTATATAATCTCAAAACCCGAAGAAGAAGTCCTTGGTCTCTTCGAAAAAAAAGTTCTGCATTCAATCTTTGGTCCTATTTGTGTTGACGGGTTCTGGAGGAGAAGATTCAACCACGAACTGTACGGGTTGTATAGCAACATGAGCCTAGGCAGGCTTCTACGGATCCAAAGCCTACAGTGGAAGGGTAATGTAGAGCGTATGGACAACTCAGCTCCGGCCAGAAGAATCGTCGAAGTCGAACCTGTGGTGCAACGCCACAGAGGACGCCCGCGTTTGAGGTGACGTACCCAAGTGGAGAGGAATCTCAACCAACTTGCTGTGCAAAAATGGTTGAGGTACCGACTGTAGCGCCATACAGAGAAGAAGAAGGGAATGGTTTAATAGTTGTCGCACCAAAGGCCAAAGTCAAGTTCGCTTTGGAGTGAATTCCAGTCAGTATGGTTAAATATTGTCTGGCTTATTGGCACATTGCTTGAAGAATTTTTCACATCGCCTGGCGTTGTGGGTACGAGCGTCGACCCCAACCTCGATGTCGTAGGTTCGATTCCAGCTCTGAGCGACAAAAATAATTTTCACGGCCCCACCTCTTTCGAGTCACTGACAATGCTCAAAGAGTATTTCCTGTCTAGAAAAAGCTTCTCAAACTTGGCCGTTCGGAGTCGGCATAAAACTGTAGGTCCCTTCTACTCGTGTGAGAACAATAGCACGCACAACACGAGTGGTTGCTGAGAAGCTAGGCCCTGGCCCTCTATGGGCTGTAGAGCCACCCATATTATTATTATTATTAAGTCCATTCGCAGCAGCTTTTCGCCTTAAGTCTGTATAAAGGTTAAAGGCCTTCAAATCGATAGCCACCGCGAATCATAAAATGGGCCCTAGGTTAGATTAGGTTAGGTAGTAGTGGCTGACTGCTGCACAGTGTGACTTAGGCCAGAGTAGGACCATTGTGATACCACGCGGATTGACTTCTCCTAACGCTGGAACCAGTTGGTGCTGCTAATGAACCGATTTAGTTGGGCAATGCTGGCACTTTTCAGCTCGTTGCGGCCGCTGAAGTAGTAGGCTCCTAGGTGCAGGAACCTACGACTGGCAAGAGCACTGCAGGAGCAGAGAAGGTGATGAGTATTTTCTTCCTCCTCTTCACCCATGCAGCTTCTGCAAAAATCATTATATGGGGCACCCATCCTGCGAACATGAGGGCCAATTACACAGTGCCCGGTTATGATTCCTATTAGGGTCCTGTTTTTAATGCAGCGTCCCTACATTGGTAGCCCTTTATGTTTCCGGTGTCTCCCGGTGACAGGTAAGATGTTGTACAACAATGTCTTGTCTTCGTTGAATTAAACTGCTCAGCCATCCATCCGATTAACTGACAGCCAACTCGTAAAAAGTCTTTAAATTTAACGTTATATTATCAGGGCCTCGACAGTGGCTGTTTCAGTTTTAACAACTCCTAGCAAAACAATTTCAAGTGTTTCGACTCCATCCTACGAGAAAAATGAAATTGTTCCGAGTTATTGAAATGTTCTTTTTCTTCTTCTTGTGGCGCTACAGTCCGGGGTAAACCTGGGCCTCGGTCAACAATCCTCTCCAGCTGGCACAATCTTTAGCCTGCTGCCTCCAGTTTCGCACTCCAAGTTGGTTGAGGTCCTTCTCCACTTGAGTGCGCCATCGTCATTTTGAAATGTTCACCTGACCTCTATTTCATATCACTGTCATCTACAAAAAGAACACTGGGTTGAGCTTTCTAAAAATTATAATTTTATTTTCGTATAAAAAGTATCAAAAGTACAAAATTCTTAAATAATCTTAAAAAATCAATAAATACAAAATAGTTTCAAAAATTCCACACAAAAGCACAGTTGTTGGGACGCTTGAGTCCACTAAAAATCTATGAGTCCGAATACCCAGTTCAGCAAGTACTTCTCCGGGCTTGTCCATCTGCACGTTGAGTATTTGTAGTTGCAATTTGTAGCACTGTTCCCAGCATCGATGGCATCTCTAACTGCTGTCCCTTCCAAGTACTGAAGCAACCAATCGGAGCTGTAAATTCAAAAATAAGCAATTAAACTTGACTTTGGCTTAGTTGAGGCAAATCCTACCTTGCTAATCCATCCACGATCTTGTTTGTGCCACTTCCACGCCCGATGCGCACTCTGTCGGCGGATTTCTTTACGAACGAGCAAATTGACTTCTGTATGCAGGCGGTTAAGTCGACGTTGTTCTCTTGGAACTTATTTTCGATCAGTTGCACAATATCGGTGAGAGCAGTTTCTGTGAATAAGGAAATTAGTCAAGGTTATTATGGAAGAGGACTTACTTAAAGACTAACGAAATCACCCACAATCTGTTTATCGATTACGTGTAAAAATAGTCGTATCACAGCTGTTTTTCCTTATTAAGTAATCTACCTCGTTTCAAAATTAAGAAACGCGGTAAGATTTTCACAACTAAAATGGTAGCGAGAGATTATTTGACTTCAATGGTTTGTTTCGTTTTTCATTTGCTTAATTCAATTTAGGTGTATTAAGTTACGTGTGCAATCTTAAATATGTAGTGCAATGCTGATGGACATTTTATTGTTTAAAGTACAAAAACCATTATTCTTAATATTTGATTTCGTAAAAGTCCCCTACAAGCAAAAGTGTTCCGTACAAGCAATTTCATTGCTTTTTTTTTAAATTCTCATTTGAATAAATACTATGCAAGCTATAGTGGACAAACAGACAACAAATGTTTCTTATTAATTACTCCCTATATAACAAGTAATTCATATTGGTATTGAGCCTTAGCAAATCCCATCGCCTTCTAGGTAGCGTTAGAGTGGTAAATGTTTTAACTTTTAACTACATCAACAAATTGCACATATGGAGCTATTGTAGCTAATGACGTGAGAAATCTGTTTTTTGTAGAGACCGCAATGGACAAAACATCTACATTCAAATAATTAAAGGTAATTTGAGAGCTAATGCAGAAAAAATCTTTATGTGGCGACTTTTCGTTGGCGCAAGCACGGCCGCAAGCACTTATCTGGGATAGTGAAGGAATGGTAGGTTGTTTTCACCCAACCCTATCTACCATCCATAAAGCTAAATCCCATCGACCATCTCTGGGATATTTCGGAGAAGAACCTCTGAGAATATCTGATCACAAGCAAAAATTGCTTAAAAGAACGGATAAGACATGCCCCGAAGTCACCAGAAAATTTGTGCATTTGTAGAAAAGTCGGCTAAGAGATCTCATCGTAAAAGCCCACACCAAGATTTGAACGTTTTGGGCTGATATTTTACTGTAACAGTACCATACCATGACCTGTATGCGAACATTTTTTGATATGGATACAATCAATTTAAGTAAAAAGAAGAAAGTGTTGTACGGTTCGTTTTACATCTTCTCGGTGATATTAATAATCAGAAGAAAATATCAAAATCAGGTGGGTGTGACCTATTAGATCCAACTTATGAAATATTAAAAATCACACTTAATTGTACGTGCAATTTTTTAATGTAGTGCATATGTGATTAAAAAAAATGTCTGTAAATCTGAACGTAACGTAACAGCAAGAAATTTAATTCATCATCTTCATCTTTATTAATAAAAATTATATGAGCGGCCACACAGCCCGTAGAGCTTAGCTTCTAGACGTACGTCAATCGTTCAAATCCAACCAACGAATCATTCAAGTACTGGTTCCAAAAAAAGATTCGGTCATCAATCGTTTATTTCAATCATCGTTCATTCAAATATAGGATTGTATTTCAATATTACCGAAAGCAATCACAAAAGGTTGCAACCAATTGATAGTGTTTTGAACGAGAGATTCAGACTCATTGTATTTCATTGTAGAGGTACACGAGCAGGAAACCAAATATGTTTTCGGTCACACAAATGTTGTTCACTACTTAAATAAGAAGTAGTAAACATAGGAGAATATGCATGTGTATATTGGTTAGAACAATTTGGTTAGATGTGTACACAATCCATCGAACCAATAAAGAGACGGAGAGGGAGAATTATGTCGATCATTTCGCTCAGAAGGATATAAGCGGGCGAACAAATATATCGTTCCGAAAGAAGTGACCGAGACGAACGAGTCTTCAAAAGTATTGTGTGATCCAATACTTGCTGTTTGCTGTTGTTTGCTAATTAAAATTCTTATTAAAATGTATCAATCAATAACCAATTTAACGAAAGTCCTTACGAATTGTAGCAATGGGAAGTCTTGTCATGGTTTTTCAACTGAACTGATGTTCAGATATCATTCAACGAATGAAACCAAACAATTTAAGTTCATTTTAAGGTTCAACTGAACTTAATTCAAGACATTCACTTTGAAGCTATGTTCTTATCAAATGCAATACATAATGTATGTATGCAAATTCATGACACTCATAGAGTGAGTGAGTCAGAGCAGCATATCAAAAATTGGCTTGATTCATTCTTGGTGGTAGCCGTGGCGTTGTGGGTATGTGCGTCGACCCCAACCTCAACGTCGTATGTTAGATTCCAGCTCTGAGCGACAAAAATAATTTTCACGACCCCACCTCTTTCGAGTCACTGACAATGCTCAAAGAGTATTTCCTATCTAGAAAAAGCTTCTCAAACATGGCCGTTCGGAGTCGGCATAAAACTGCACGCACAACATTTGTGGTTGCCCAGAAGCTAGGCCCTGGCCCTCTACAGGCTGTAGCGCCACCCATATTATTATATTATTATTATATATTCTTGGCTGCCAAGCCAGCGCAGTTCTTCTGGGATGGGATCCATAAATTTCCAAAAAGGTGGGAGAAAGTCATAGCTTCAGATGAATAACACTATTGTACATGGTTTTCTTAAATAAACCTTCAAAAAACCGAACGAAATAGAGACCTAATACATAATAATTGCTCTCTACACCTCATAATTTCAATTAATGATAAAATCATAAGTAACACACAACAACTCAATCCGCCTTGTTGAATGATCAGTTTTCGATGTGCTTCTTATCTTATCTTAGTTTGAAGGTGATTTGAATTAAAAAAGGACGTATTATCTCTTGTTATTAATGATCAGAGATCGGCATGCGATCATATTCTTGTGTCTTAAGATATACTCATTATTAAAGCGGTGCAAGTACATATATACAGTAGTGATTGGTATGCGATCTAAATGCTACTCACAAACAACGCGGTGGAAGTGTGTTTCCTCTCCGCAACCTAAGCGATCGTTGATTTTATCATACTCTCTATAATGTAGTAGATTGGCTATGCTTCCCTTATAAACTTAAATTTTGCGTGTTTGGGTCAAAGCATCATGTACCACGGCATTTTCATTTTTACTTAGGTGAGGCGGGAAGTAAAGACTTGAAAAAGTTAAGACGCGCATAAATTAAGTGTACAGTTAAATTAAGTAGGTTCTAAGCTCCATTGGTGACTCTAAAAAGTTAAATTTTGACTCAACATTTTCAAGTAATTTTTTTTTCGCTATTTATTACGCATTTACGCAGTACGTGTGTGTGGAGCACGAACAGAAATGCAAATCACATTTACCGTTATTTCTTTCAATACGTATGTAAGTTAACACCATAAATGTCATATTCTCCAGACCAAACCCACTGCACCAGCCCAAGCAATCTCTACGATCAATCTATAATAGAATCTCAGCAGAAATTCTCAAGAAGCACTGCGAAAGTAAACAACAACATCCGCTGCCCTTCTTCTAAGAACGCACTTGCAGAAATGCTGAGACAACAAGTTGTCATCAGCACCATCTCATTCATCAATGCCCAATAATATCGAATTTTTATTGTAGAGATCAATCGCCAAAAAATGCAATATTTAAAAAAAATAGAAAAAGACATTTTGGTTAATCGATGATGTGGAGAAGCATCTGAACAAATGGCCGAAACTGTCCTATAAGCTAAGGCTAAGGAACTTTTTGCACGAATCTATCCAAATAAAAATCAAGATGGTTTTATGGCAAGCCAAGGCTGGTTTGTCAATTACAAGCGCCGGTATGGAATACGCTATCTTAAGGTGTGTGGTGAGATTTTATCTAGCAACACATCAACAATTTACCAATTCATTCATACTTTGCGGGCAAAGATGCATGAAATGGAAATTATAAACGAACCATTGTACAACGCTGATGAACCTGGCCTCTTTTTCGGAAGTCTTTCTGATAAGACCTACGTTGCTTCTTGTGAAAAGACTGCACCAGGTAAAATTCGAATTCGTAAAGAAAGAGTGTCTTTTATGTTGTGTGCCAATGTAGATGGGTCACACAACTTAAACCAGGCCAGTAAGGCTGCCAAGCCGCGGTGCTTTCTCAATTTTAACAATCCATTGAACTACGATTATTTTGCAAACGCTTCTCAGCAACCACTTGTGTTGTGCGTGCTATTGTTCTCACACGAGTGGAAGGGACCTACAGTTTTATGCCGACTCCGAACGGCCAAGTGGTGGCCGGTGGCGTTGTGGGTATGTGCGTCGACCTCAACCTCAACGTCGTAGGTTAGATTCCAGCTCTGAGCGACAAAAATAATTTTCACGACCCCACCTCTTTCGAGTCACTGACAATGCTGAAAGAGTATTTCCTGTCTAGAAGCTTCAAAAATGCAGTTTCTCAAATTGAATTAGATTTCGATGTGTTCCTATAGGCACGTTGATTCAGTGCTGAAAATGGCTTGGCTTCAAGGGCAACAGCGCACTCGGCTATCGAAGAACTTCACTCACATTTTTTCTAAGCTTCTTCCATCACAAGTCACAGCAGCTGTTCAACCAACTGATCACAATCCGATAAGAATGACAAAACGTTTTTATCGCAATCAGTTATCGGCGGGTATTGTAGCCCAAGAGGGTTCGCCAATTCAGGAATTGCTGCAAAAGCACGATCTTCGTAATGCTATTTAAAATCGCTTGGGATGAATTATGAATCCTCAAAACGTTTTACAAAAGGAATGGCATTAATTACTGAATAAGGATGATTATGACAACGAAGACGATAGCAGTACTGTTTTTATCGAATCCTGCTGATAATCGAATCGTCGAAGAAACACAACAGCTCTTGGCAAGACTTGCACCTGATTCTACTTTCTCGACTGAAGTAATTACTGCATGGAAGGCCGACTCGCTTGGGGAACACGAAATGGCCTCAAGCACCGTTTCAGGTGATTGCTGTGTTTCTGAAGCTTCAGAGTTTGTTGCTTACAAGGTTCCAATAGGCGCGGCGAATACTTTATCCAAATGGAGTGAGTACAATTCGAAGTTCTCCGGTAAACATATCACACAGATCCTCTGGCTACGATCGGACATTGTAACATCGCAATTTGATAAGAGTCTATACTTAAGGAAAGTTACTGATTATATGCGGTGTATATGCAATCGTTTATGAATAGCAAAAACCCCGCAAACACTGCAACTACGATAAGTCACATTAGAAGCGAGGAGTCACAAGTGTGTAGGGTCAAGACGAGATAAAATGTTTTACTGTGATAGGGAAAGGGATAGCAATGGTTTGTAATAAACTTGATAAAGCATTCGCAATTGGTGTTGTGCGCTTAAAAGCGAATAGACGTGAGTGAAGGGGTAGATTTCATTCATTGATGATTTTTGGAGTCTATACTTAAATGATAATGCACAAATAGGTACGGCGGATCATCCGAAATGCACAAACAATTTACCTGCAACATAATATGTTCGGCGTTATAATAACGCATTTCATATGGGAAGAGTAAGTCCGTTGATGAGCGGAGTATTATGGCAATGTTTAAAATTCAAAGTTAATTTTATATACATACACGGGTGTCTTGCTACTCTATTTCATCTTAGATCCAGCAACACAAACATCAACGCGCCACTTAAAAGACGCACACCCAATTGGTAGTGACATCTCTACAAGTTAGTGGTAGAGAGATAGAGTAGAGATCTAAAACGATGGAAACCTTGTATACAAAAACGTCTTGTACTGGAACGACGCACATGACAAACAACGAATTTGTGAGTTACAATCAGTGGTAATGGAAGGAGGAGATATGCCACTTCTACGTTTTTTGCCCTTCAGATTCATCTGACAGCGTTTTTTATAACATTTCACAGCTGTTTTCCTCCTGCTTCACAACCGTTTCACAGATAGAGTCTGTAAATACGTGTAAAGCTCGAGACCAGCTGAATGTGAATGTGTTTATGTGAATGCGTATTAGTTTATGGGAGCAGTTGATGAAGTGAATTATCCGGAATTTCCGGCTTTGCCACTAATTTGAACGCCAAATATTCACCTCCAAAATAAAACAATGGAAACTAAGAGACAAGTGTATGTTCGCAAAATGCATTGAATTATGTTCTTATTATGAGACTGGAATATTCCATTAAAAACGACGTTAAATTTGAAAACTAACAAATTCGGGATAAACAAAATAGGTCTGTTCCCGTAGTTTCACATTTTTCCTGACCGTAATATTCGTCAATATATTTATAACGACGACTTTTTGTAATGAATAATTAATAAACGGCTACAATAATTCCTTTTAAAAAGTATGAGCTTAGCGAACAGTGTCCTGGAATACTTTCCAATCGGGGTCATTTCTGACATTATCATGGGCAATCTCGCAAATTTTTGACACTATTGAGGGCAGACATTAAAGGCAAGATAGCGGTGCTCTATATATAAAGTAGTATTAGTGACTTGAGAGCGGAAACGCTTAAAATCGGAGGTGGATTTGTGGTGGACTAGGGGTTATCCAATGGAAAGATGAACATCTCTTTCATTCCATTATCTCTGGTTACAATTACTCCCACATTCCCGCGGACATCGTGTTATGCACATGCAAGTGTCACATATCAACTACTGGGGAACTTTTCCGTGACCGTATCACATGAAGAGCGCATGCTGCGGCTAATCCAGAAGTTTGTAAACCTAAGCACTTTGAAATGTACAAATATACATAATAGTTATATCTAGTAAGACATACTCAATTACTTAACTCTCAAGGATTCTTTCCATTGTGTGGGACCGCCGTCAATTTGGTTTGCTCTCGAAATGTTAAAATGAGAGCAGATAGCCAAGTCCTAAGTTGCCAAGGAATCGAAGTTCGGGACATGTTAGGAATATTTTCCAAGCGAAGTCATCTGAAAACTGCGGCAAGGTTTCAAGGGCATCCCCGAAAATGGTGACTGAAACAGGGAGCGTTATATTGCCCTTTTGTTTGTGCAGGACGTACACTACTGGCACCATGCAACGAAAATTCGCAAATAAAGAAATTACCCAACACCACCACGACTTGCAAAGTGATGATCACTTTATCAAAGTGAACGCTCCCATTGCGGAGCACCGTAACCACTGAATTATTATGAAATCGCAATTGCTATCAAGCAATTTGTCACGGCTCGCGAACAAGTTATGGCACATCCGGCACTTGCCTGCTGCACGCTCCGCGATCACGACTTACCAGACTTCTCTGCGTCGCCGCTCCGGTATATCAACTTGAACGGATCCATCAGGCTGTTGACGTCGGATATCCTGGACTTCTTTTTCACCCCAGTTGTCTTGCCCACAAACGAGTTGAACAGTATTCCGAAGACAGCACCGCCCACTACGAATAGTCCGGACAACACCAGGGCGGGCGTGTTTAGATTCACCAGACTCTGCAAGAAGACGCACACAAATTAGTCACAACTGCCGCGCTCCAACTAGGTCGAGTCCCTTACTTTGAGCGCACTGCTTGACTTCTCCATGCTCTTCTTGACGGGAATGTTGATGAAGGGAATAGCAAACTCCAGATCCACCTGGAATAACACCACCACCCTGGTGAGCAAAACCGCTCTCAGTCGGATTGTCGACAACCTACCGTCACATCGTCGTCCATTGCGTGGAAGGAGAACAGCCTCGGGAACCTGCCCGCCCCCGGATCCTCTTGCACTACGATCTTCTCTGAGGCTGAGTGCTGCAAAGGATGCGTATGATGACGCCTGTATTTCGCTGCTATTTCCGAGAGATTCGCATAAGACTGACAAAACACTGAATCGCTGAATATCAACGCGGATATGCAGAGCAAGAAGAAACCACACGGATCACGCCACATTTTGCCGGTTCGGATGAGCAAAAACTTCTGAGGCTACAGCCGCGATGTGTTTGTTATTTAAGCCAAGGCTGCATACGCCCTTTGACTGGCTGGAGAGCTACGCTTCGCCGAGCAAGCTCTTGTGTATGAGTTGACAACATCTCACCCTCGTGATGAACTGCGCAAAATAGGTACACTTGGCAGCAACACCAGAAGCCGCAAGACAATCGGTTTTTGTCGCGACAAATGGAAATGTCATTTGGAGCTGTAAATTGTTTTGTAATTGAAGTTACCCACATCAGATGGGAAACAGTCTACTCTGCAGGAAAAGTAGTCATTATCATAGCCAACAAAAGGCTTCTGTCAGTGACATTATTTTCTGTACAGTTTAGGAAGAAGGCAAGGAATAAATTCTTTGATAAAAGTTGTCGGTAGAATTGATATTGTAAGGACCACAAAAATATATTCCGTCTTTATTTTGAAGTCATTTGCATGAAGTAACACGTCAACTTCGCAAGCCGTTTTCAAGCCAAGTATGTGCGGTGCTGCGTTATTCCGGGAATGCCTTCTCGATTGTTGGCATCGGGCCTGTCCTGCTTTGCTTGTTCGCATAGACTAAGGGGGACTAAGGACGTAGCCTAAAAGAAAAGAAAAAAAAATATTACTTGCGCGGCATACTTTAAGGCTAGCAATCGTACGAAGAGTACTTTTGCTTAAGAGGTTCTTAAGAGGCTCACGCAAGTTCGTGTATGTAAATGATTTTCACTTAATTTTGTAATGTAACGGCACAGTTGTTGACAATTGAAAAAAAAAACGATAATGGTTGCCATCGATTAGCGTCACTTGTGTAACTAAAAAAGTTAGATAACACTGGTCAACACAAGTTATGTTTCCTTCGTTTTTTAGTACTACTATGGCCTTTATGAAAAAATACTGAGAGATCGCTAACATCTTTACTTTTTAGAATATATAGTCTTATTATTTTTATTTATTTATTTATCTACAAGTGACTTACGTACTAACTAATTTTTAAAACTATATCTACTATCAGCTAAATTCAGGTATCGTGAATATTTGTTATGGGCTCTATTACCCTTCTAAGCGGTTCATTTCTTCCGTACTCAGTGTTATGAGACCTTTCAAATAATAACTGTCGAGTAAGGAGTGGCCTAGTGGGCAAGTAAAATTGAAGTTACGCCAGGAGATAAGGACATTTTATATGGGAAGATAAAATATCCCTAACAAACATTACTTCATAAACAGTACGTCGCGTTTTTGAGGTTTTCAAACCGAGCAATTGACACCTTGCCAAATAGTTCGGGCGAAAGTTCCATCGCATTTTACAAAATATGAATTTAGTAATCCTCTTTTTCACTTTTTCAATGCGGTCAGAATATGTGACAAATTAAGGATTCCATATAACAACAGCATATCCAAGAAAAGGCCTGACCATGGACACGTAGAGGGATAAAAGTGCGAATGGATCAGTAAATCCTTTAGTACGCTTTATGAAGCCGACGGCCGAGTTGGCTTCAAATTAAATGTAATTTACTTGTGAGTGTAAAGAAAATGAGGAGTTCAGCATTACTCCTAGGTCTTTAACACTGTTTACTTTAGAAAGATTAGCTGATTCAGTGGAGTAGATAAATGTTATAGGAAAGGCTGATTTAGAAAAAGAAATTGATTGACTTTTCTGAATACTTAGAGTTAGAGCGTTATTATTACACCATACGTAGATGTTATCAACATCTGATTGAAGTGCCATGCTGTCATTGATATCTTTTACACTCTTTTATAATATTTCCTTGAATGAACAATCTCAGGTAGATCAAGTAGATTTCGTTGAAAACTCTCGCAGTAGTCTGACACTATATGTGAGTCCCACCGCCCCTGATAACTGTTTTTCATTGTAGCTCATTAAACCAACCAACCAACTTTCAGTTTTTAGGACCTCGGAACTTGAATAAACGAAAATTGAGACAATAGCCACTTTTATCAAGTGCCTTCACAAGGTGCTTCTTTATGACGAGTTTTATATGAAGTGGTGAAAATATTTTGTGTTCCAACTTTTAACTTTTCTAGCAGTGGCCAATATTTTTAAGACCAAAATGATTATGTAATCAAATGCCTTGATAACCGAGCTTTACTAACTTAACTGAAAAATAAGAACTGGAAAAAATGTTGGCATATTTAAAAAATAAACGTTAGATGAGGGCATTTCAACCAACGAAGCATAGCTCTTTCCGTTTGGAGAAGTAGATGCCCGCCCTGTTTCTCTCTCTATTCCGGCGAGTAACTCCCATAACAGCACTAACAAATCTCATTTCGGCAGCTTGTATTCACGATCTTATTTTTTCGGTCATAACCTAAGAGTTGGACCAAATACTAAGCTGAAAACCGCTAACTTGGCTATGACACCAAACTTGGCATTTCCGATTACCGATCTTTACTTGGCCAATATAGCTGCGAAGCTCAGTATTACTCTTTCCATCATCAATGAAAACGACCTAAAAATACTTGAATTTCTTCACCTACCTCAATGGGACCCTACTTACATGTAGAGTACATTGAACAGGTGTTCTGGAAATTACCATAACCTCTGTCCACCTTAACCTTCATCCCAGCATCTGCACATGCGGGCACAAACACGCGTGAGGAGTGGAGTTCATCAGTAAAGAACAGATGACTTACTCTCAACTCTCCGATTTGAAACAATCCACACCTCACCTGCGGTGCAACATCCGGGTTATAAAGGGGAAAGTGGTGACAATGCACAGCCCTGGTCAAGTCCAACGCCCAAAGGAAAATGCCATTATTTGCATTATTAGCGAAACGAACTCTATTTTGACTTCACTTTAAAATAACATCACAGTTGAGCGAAGAGGTATCAACACGAACAGTAAGACGTCTACTACCCGAATCGGTTGCTAACCGAAAATCCACATGTATCTAAAAGAAACACAACTACAACATTCGTTAAAAGTTTGCAGAGAAAAATAAAAATCCATTGTGGAGAGAATGTTCAACCTTTTTGGGCCTGATGAAGGAAGTAATGGTGTGGAGTTAGAAAAATTAGGGACTTAAAAACAAAAATTACACCCTCTTTTGTAGTATTTAGCAAACTTTTGGCAAATGTTTCAGCTGTACATGATTGAGAAAGGGCTATTTTCTAGCCACTCGACTGTTTAACCCTTCAATTTGTTTTTGTTCGGCAAACAGTAAACTCAATAACATGCTATCCACATTAAACCAACAGCAGATTTACAATCTTAGGTCCACTAAAGCGGCTGTTATCTTAGATTTTTCTAATAATTATGCGTTATTCGTGCCGTGATAATTTGTTGAACTGGTCTTTGTGCTGCTTTAATTCAACACGACCTGAGTCCCTGAAACGTCTTACGATGTCACCGACCACATTAGGCTTCAAGTCCAATTCTGCGCAATTTCATTACATGCTACACTGTTTAAATGCTGGCTTAAAACTAACTCCCGTTTTTCAAGCAAAGTGTTATTTCCTTTGCGGCCCATTTTATTTTGTTTGGCACTTGAAGATGATTTTTTTACGCGCTTTTAACGAATAATTCGATTGTTCTTGTAATCGCTATTAATCGAATTGTGGTGGCCCGTGGCGTTGTGGGTACGTGCGTCGACCCCAACCTCGACGTCGTAGGTTCGATTCCAGCTCTGAGGGACGAAAATAATTTTCACGGCCCCACCTCTTTCGGGTCACTGACAATGCTCAAAGAGTATTTCCTGTCTAGAAAAAGCTCCTCAAACTTTGCCGTTCGGATTCGGCGTAAAGCTGTAGGTCCCTGCCACTCGTGAGAGAACAATAGCACGCACAACACGAGTGGTTGGATTTTCGATTCTTGTAGCGCGAGAATACGCCGATTCTCTCGCCCATCTCTTTTTCATTTCGTTTCACTACTACAATTTAAACTTTAAATTTATGAGAGTGAGAGTACAATCCTCTCACTAATTGGGTGAGAAGGATGAAGAATACAGTCGAAAATTCAAATAGCCACGGGAACCAATATTTTTTCAGAAACTTGGTTTGAATTATAGAAAATTCGATTAAAGGTTGTTCCAATTACAGAAGTTTGGCTGTATTTCCGTTCCCAATGATCCTATTTTGGTAGGTATAGTTTTTTATTGGAGGCACAGCCTTACGCTGATGTTTTACACTGACACCAACATATGCATAAATCGAGGAATACATACATTTCTACAATGGAATATAAGTACAAGGCATTCTCTTGGTTGTAGTAGGTACTGAGAATAATCGATTCGATTCGATTGTTATTCGATTGTTTTCTGATGAGACCGAATAAATCGACACTCGAATTCTGTTTTTAACAATGGCCAATTTATTCGGTTGTGAAATTCATTCGCAATCGCCCATGGCTAATATTAATGAATGTTTTTTTTTTCATAGATTTTTAAATACCATAAATTGAATATCTCGTGGTAATGGTAAGAGATTTTTAATCAAAAAATTGCTAATTTCTAAGAAAAATAAGAAATCTACCAAGCTGTAATTTTTCATACATTCGAGTAAAAAACGAATATATATGGCAGTCACTATACCTAAAAGAAGGAAACATGAAAGGACGAATCCAATTTGCATAGGTGTACACCAAAAGCACTCACACGCAAAACACGCAAGAGCCTGATTTTAACGGACGGCAAAAAAAATTATTCAGCTCTATTTTTAGATTCACTCTTATTTGAAATTGAATAAGTTCACTCTTTCAGTCGAAAGTCAATTTCCAAGCGGATTCTTACATTCGATTTATTCCCTTCAAATGTCATATTCTCTACGTTAAATTTTTTCTTGGCGACTTGATTCATGAAACATGCATGTGCAGGTATTTTTGTGGAATTTATAACAAACCGGGTTGTGTACTGATCTGATCGCTTTGGAGAGATGCTGTGCAGAAGTTTAATAGCTTCGGTCCTCTTTCTAAAGACGATGTAGCACGGATGAATTTTCTTTCATTCGAAAATACACAAAATTCATTCGAATCTATTCGAATGGTTACGATTCGACTAATCGTTCGAATCTCAAAATAGGGCTGAATACTTCTGAAGTGCATCCGTTCCTCTGTGTTTTTTACGTTAACGTGCACTGCGACATGGATCATCAGCGTTCAGATCTTTCACGTATTCCATTCGGAGCAATTCTACGAACGACACGAGCTACGAAAAACTGATAGCATAAAATCCGAACGGAATTACGAACTCCGACGTTAACAACTTGTCGTAGAAAACCATACAAATTTCCACTTCAGTAATGGCAATCTTCATGAAATTTGAATCTTCAGATTGATTCTGCTACGATTGAATTCTGTAATAGATTTTTTAGAGTTTGTAGGCAATTTTCGATTAGGAATGGAATTCGTGAAAGATTTGATTAATTTTACAGCCAGCAAGGACTTTTAAAGAAAATGGCAGGAATCTTAATTTTTTTAAAACATGCACATGTATTGTCAGACACTTGCAAACACTTCCAAACGACGTAAATTTAGTCCAGACTCCATAAGAAAATGTCTGAAAGCAACTTATAAAGGCAATGTAAACGCACCACACATACGCTTGAATTACTTTATTAAATCCACCGCAAAACAGAGTTCCAGCCTAACCTTTGTCGTAATCCGCGATTGAGATCTTTTGGACGTTTTTAAACGTCGGATGGGTCAACTCACTGGTCAGTTTGTTGATATTCTCCTCGTACTTATCCACTATTGGTAACCAGTACTCCGACAAGTACTCAATCTGGATGTTCTCCAGCGGGGCGATATCGTTAAGCTTGACAACTGGGCCTGCGATGGATGACAAGTGGTTGAACGTGTCCACAAGGTTGTTTGATTCGTTTATCAGCTCCTCCACGGCACTGAAGAGCTCCAGATTCAATGCGATCTCCTGAGTCGCATACGACGGCCGTTCTTTTCCCGTGATCGGCTGCAGTTTCATATTGGAGAGTCTCTCTTCCATGTCTGTGTTCGCAAAGCTGCTCCACGGCGTTGGTTTTGTGGTGTAAGGCTTCCACGGAGGCCCCTCATCGACGGGGTATTCGAAGTGCCAACTGGACATGGTGGGCTTGAGAAGGGATCCTGACTCCTTGCAGACTTCATCGAAGTGCTCTTTAAGTTGGGCCTCATCACGGCAGTCGGTAATCGAATCCTCTGACATTTCGTCGAAGCACTGCGCCCTCTGGCTCAGCTGCTCATCGAGTTTACGCATTTCTCGTATTTGGTCAAGGAGATTCCGTTCGGTTTCCGTGAACTGGCCCCGATCGTAGGGCTTGCTCGAGAGGTAGGCCTCCAGGAACCGCGTCGTGGAACGCGGCAGAAGGGTTTGCGTCCCAGTGTCGACGCCCACAATCGCCTCCGTCATTTGCGATGCCGAGTGCGTCAAAATGACTGAAAATATTCGAAATAATCAGAAGATGAGGAATCTTGTCTGCGTGTCTTACACTCCCCGGGATTTTCCTTTTTGATGGTTATGGACCCGTCCGTGAGGATGCTGACGTCGCTCTTGGTGATGAGGCCCGGCTGAGCTGGAAGTCCTATCGTCTTGCTGGGTTTCAGAATCGGCAGTTCAACTTGAATAGCCACGGACAACTTGGACAGGCGGAGGCGCCTTGCGAGAGATGCGAGGCAACATGAACTGGGATGTGAGTTGAAGGCAAATGAGTTACCTGGATGCGTCGAGAAGCTTGGCTCGGAGCAGAGCATTTTTGTCCGCCTTGGGAAGTGTTGACACGCTCACGGCTCGCCATGGTGGCCGCTCCTTGTCGCCCTCATCTTTCATCCGTTTCCAGCTCTTCACCGCTCTGCAAGAAGAAAGAACTTGTCTCGTGAGAATGCGGAACGGTGGCCAGCCAGAGTGTACGTCAGTCAGTGCACAACCCTTGCGTACTTCTTCCATTTCAGCTTGTACTGAAGGTTCTCGTCCGTGTCGCCAGAGCTCGTGGGCATTTCCATCTGTATAGACGCGACTCTCTAACCGATCAATCTCCAACTGAATCAATTGATAGGAACCAACTCGGTGGCAGTCTTGTATTATTTTGTGTTTGTTTTGTTTTTTCTTGTCTTGCGTTTGACGCGTGAATTAATATCGTGCCATTAATAAGTGTGCCCATTCATTGCCGCGGGACATGAAAGGGTGTGCGCGTTACGTACATACGTAGTGAATTGAAGTTAACCTACCTGGTGCTGAATCCGGGAGTATTGTCGTCGACACTTTGGGTCTCACTAGTCTCCGATGATGTTGCGCTATTATTGGAACTGGGAGAGTTGAGTTTACTCATTTCTTTAGTTCCCTTTCTTCAAGGAAACGCTCGAAACCTTCAATGAAACAAGCACCGTGTGTCCGTGGGCGTATGTACGTAACAAGCAAAAATAACACCGGTATCCATGGAGTTTCGTGTTCGAGAAAAATTGCCCAGATTCGATGTGGATGTGATGTGTGTAGAAATTCGAATACACAAGCGCTCGTACGTCAGCTAATGTGAGTTAATAAGCTTATTGATTTGCAATTTATCGCCAAGAAGGGGGTGCAAAGCGTGTGTGGTTGGTAGGGAATTTCCATATTTTGCCTACGATTGAAAATTAAATCGATGACAGGAAGTCAACCATGAAGGGGAAACAACTTCGTCTTCAAGTGACAGGCATTATAGGTATTCATCAGCAAATACCTTTCTTTGGGTTGCTTTTTGCTCCTAGTTACGCGAAAAAATGGTACACAAACTTTATTTTTGGCAATTTCCATAAGTCTTTACATTGAGAAGATTAGGTTGAGTAATTTAAAGGACTTGTTGTTTTCTTCTCCGTAGCCCCACGCTGGTACTTACATGTGAGTGAGTTGACCTATGTAGGGTTCGAGCCTGAGCTATTGCTGCTTTCAATCGGTGACGGTCCTGGGCACGCTGCTTCCAGTCATAAGGACCAAGCTGTCTTGCATCCTCGATGGCTTCATCTCTATACCGTAGGTTCGGTCTTCATCTCCTTCTCGAAGCAGAAGGCTCTGATTCGAAGACCCCTCTTTGCTGAAGCGTTGTTGTCCGTGCGCTCAATGTGGCTGGGAAAGTGTAGTCGACGGATTTCTGCCTTCCGGACTACATCCACATCCTGGCGCAGCCGGCAGAGTTCGCTTCTTCGCAGGCGGGACCAAATATCCAAGCCAGAACTTTTCTTTCAAAGGCACCAAGAATCAGTTCTGCATTTTGCTTATCGTCCAGCTTTCACCTACATAAAGCAGGACTATCAAAATACGAGTCTTGTAGAGCATCATGTTGGTCCTTCGAATCAGGAATTTTGACCCCAATTATATTTCGACAGTCCGAAGTAACATCAGTTGCCAAAGGGGGTTCTGCGTCGGATCTCTACCGTGGTGTCATTTGTGGAATGAACAAACTCCATTACTACCTCAAAATTGTGGCTGTCGACTGAGATATTCTGTCCTTAGTGGTGTGTGACGGAAGATGTCTTTCGTCATTGATATTGACACCAGCTCGTTTCGCCGCTTCTTCAATTGCCGTAAGTGCGTCCAATAGGGCTCGTTGGGTACGCGCGATGATGTAGATACAACATAACATGGGTGGCGCTACAGCCCATAGAGGGCCAGGGCCTAACTTCTCAGCAACCACTCGTGTTGTGCGTGCTATTGTTCTCACACGAGTGGAAGGGACCTACAGTTTTATGCCGACTCCGAACGGCCAAGTTTGAGAAGCCTTTTCTAGACAGGAAATACTCTTTGAGCATTGTCAGTAACTCGAAAGAGGTGGGGTCGTGAAAATTATTTTTGTCGCTCAGAGCTGGAATCGAACCTACGACGTCGAGGTTGGGGTCGACGCACATACCCACAACGCCACGGGCCACCATGGCCATGATGTCAACTGGATATCCCAACAGTTGATATCTTCACTGATTTGTAGAAGATAGTGTCTTCTCTGTCTTGACGTTTTTTTTTTCCGCCGCCCTATCTTCTCCAGCACCAAATTAAAGAAGTCACACGACAGCGAATCTCCTTGCCATTGCAAGTTGCAGTTTCCAAACGGGGCAGAGGTCCTCGAACCGGACTGCACTGTGCATCGCGTATGTGACAGCGTGGTGCGACTAGAATCGGATCAATTTTTTTCTCGGGATCCCGAATGCGGCCATCGCTTCGAATAACTCCTTGCGATGAATGCTGTCATATGTGGCTTTGGAATCGACAAAAAGATGATGCGTATCGCTTTGGAACTCACTGGTCTCCTCGCATCCGCCCACGCTGGTATTCAAAAAAATTAATTAATTATTAATTTCCCTGAGATTTGGTAATTCAGAATTTTATCGAGACTCAAGTCATCATGTGAAAAAACAAGGTTTGCTCTATAACTTGATATTAGATCGATCTTAAAAGTCCCTTGCAATTTGTTCCGGTTTCCTACGTTGCTGCATTGCCCTACAGAGTTGGAGTCAACGGACTAGAAATATGATGCCCGTGCTCTGTGTACATAGTCTTGCCACCTAGAGATTTGTTTGTGTAGAAGACAGCCAATCTTGTTGGTGTACATCGCGAAGAGTTGCTTGTATCAGTCTTTTTCTGCTCCAACCGCAAGCAATGCCAACAGTTTCTCGATTAATATAAAAATATTCTTTCGTAAATAGTGTCTGCTTTCGAAATAATGAATGTGCCAACGCCACACAGAAGGAATAGGATTATCCTGGGTCTCGGTAGGCTGCAAGCAAATCTCTGCAGTCTTTTAAATTCTACTCTTCCCTGAATTATCGTTTTGATATTGAGGAGATGGGCTCGTACATGATGAACTCGCCAGATATGGTAATGGCTCATACAGTTAGAGATCTGCCATCTAAGAGTACTTGTTCATAGAAGACTTTATTGGCCTTTGCAGCGCCTTCTTCAAAGAATTATCCGTGAAGCTCATCAAACATATCACAGCAGGAGTCAAATGATCCATATGGTACAACAACGGATTATGCTGCCCTAATCGTGATTGATCCATGCACTCAACCGCATGTATTTATGCTAAGTGCTTCGATCGCATCGAAAATGCTGAGCAAAGCAACTTACAAGATCCAGTAGGTCCAAGAATTCTAGCAAAATGTTTTGCAAAAAATGGAAGAAGTGTCAAAATGAATTGGAATTGAATCCGGTGGTTGTTTTCTTTAATTTGCCATGAAAATAATTCACATGAACGTATGGTGCATGGCTTTGCATCAGAATGTTTCTTATGAGAGTTCTTGTGAGGTTATCCACTGTGTGGTCAAGGTCGGTGGGGTTGCTCGAGATGGAGATGTTGGTATTCGACAATGCTGCCGCAAAAATCTCTCTATATCTGTCCCTGTTGGTTCTCTTAGGATTCCTAAAGACTCTTTGGATGTGGGGCACTCGTTATGCTGAACAATATATAGTGGTGATCGGAGAATAAGTGATCAGATGATACTGTCCAGTTACTGATTCTCTCCAGTCCAGGACTTTCTGTCTATTCCTAATTACAAAGGTGGGTACATTACCTTGGTTACACAAATCCAACTTGCTACATACAAGGTAATCAAAAAGTACTCACTTCGTTGGTTGATGTCCGTGCTTACCCATATTGTGTGATGGGCATTTGCCCAAGACAAGCGCGGTTTTAGTTCTTTCCGCCTCAGCAATCGTCCTTCTCAAAGTCTCTAATGGATATGGAGCCCATGGTTTTGAGCCATGTTTACCGAGACTAACCATAATTTGATTTTGCCTGCCTCCAGACATCCGGTGACTGAGTCGCGATCGCTAAGGTGTGAGAGAGTATGGGTATTCAGACAGCTCTTTGTAAAAATCCATGTTCTGGGCTTACCTTCATTCCTTACATAGAAGAGGTGGAAGTGTTAAGTCCTGAGTCCACGAATCATATCGTTGACTACCCAGTGGTCCTGGGCCAGAACGATATCATCTCCGACGGTGTTACTTCGGAGAAAAAGGGCGGCTCCATCTATACCTCTTTCAACTTCGCATCAAATGAAAATGGGGAAACTTTTCCTCGCTCGAAGTACTGCTCTATCAGAATCCCTGACCGCGACAGTATTTTTCAAACGGAGGTGTGGGAAACAAGGAAGCGGTCGGATTAATATGAATATTTACGTCGACCATCTTTCCTCTGTTTTAGAGGACAGTCCTCTTTTCGCTATCGTGTTTTTTTTTTAAAAACTTCTTGAAGAGGACAGCAAATCTTCCACTTTTACTAAATTGTGCTGTAAAGAGAAGGGTGGACCAAATACAAATGCAGAAATAAAAAATCTGTTAAAATGGCTCTGTAATTTCCACCGACGTCGAAACATTCTTCCCAGCCTCATTTTTCAAGACAAATGGTCCAATGAATTGAGTCTCACACTCTTGTACACAGCATCCACATCTGTGCCCACATTACGGCGACGGGGATCATGAGTGCATACTAGTCTCACGAGCTTTTTGCAATAACTCGCGTGCAGCAGTCTCGGTGGATGCTTCATTTCGGTCATCACTTCTTTCCAAAGTTTGGGCTACACAGCACTCGCTTTGGAAATGAATTTCCAATATCTCCCAACATTGTTCAAGTGTTGGTATAACACTGACATTATATCAAGATTTCAAATGGAAACCGTTGTCAGTGTCGAAATAACTCATGATTTAAGAAAAAACACTAGAGAGCCTCCCCTGAGCTTTCCTCTGTAGGTATTGAATTACTCAAGTGCAAAATGTATACGGTACTGGCTTAAACAATATTTTTTTAAGCTTATTTAAGTTATTTACAGATTTGTTCTACTTTAGCCATATGAGCCATTTGGTTGGGTTCCGACTAGCCAGTTTGGTACAAGACCAAACGGATGCAAAACCCGACAGACTCCGTCAAGGGGTCAATTCACCATTAAGCTACCGTTTACCATAAACCAGCAATAAAGTAGCATAGACATCCTACATACAGACTTCTGAGTCGGATATCTCTATAGTACTTCATTTCTGCTTAAAACCTTCACATTCATCACTTTTGTATAGCTACTTGGTTGGATCTCGTAGTTCACACAGCACCAAACTTCATTTCATATAAATTTTTTAAGTACATACGTTTTCGGAAAATTTTGTTCTAGAAAACAGGGGTTTTCGATTTCTGAAATAATCGCAAAATGGATGCGCGAAGTTTTATGTTCGATTTGGTCATTCTAAATGTGTGGTTACCGGAATTTGATTATCAAAACAACAGCATTTCGGTGAATGTGACGTTCAATGATAAGGAATTCACAATCGAGTCATGCCAGGCCAGGCCGGCCGAATTCAAACAAGGCCGAACGTGTGAATTTCGATCCTATCCCGATGAATTGAGAAACGACCTACAGGATCACCCGTTGAAATTGCAAATTAAATCTAACGAAGTGGATGTAATCGGTACGTATTCAATGGAATTCGAAAACACCTCATTTCATTTCATTTCACCTCGTCGCAGGTGAAGCTTCATTGGCATGGTCACCAGAAATGCTGGACAAATTGGAGGGGGAAAACTTCGTCACATTCAGTCACTTCGATGAGTGCGACATAGTGTCGAACAGTATGAACGTGGGCAAAATTGGAGTCCAGTATCGGCTGCGGGCCAAGTGTCAACTATCAGAGAGCGAAGATGAAGAGGGTGTCGGAAAGTGCTGCGATATTCAGGGCGAACTGAAACGGATTGTTAGTCGCAATGACGTGTTCTTTTTGATTCAAAACGACTCAGACACGTGCAATGTTGGGAGAGACGACAGAAAGAAGGAGCCTCACTGTGGCACTGCGTTGGATTTGGCAAGATTTAAGAGATTCCAAGGCAAAGTGGTAACCGATCAGGAAACCTTCGATCAAGTGTACTCGTTGGATTGCTGCCACAAAAAAGTAAGTCTGTGGGTGGTATTATAGAGGACTTAAATTGGTCGGCAGATGAGGGTATAACAGAGCTTAAGCCCTACTGGGTGACTCTTGAGAGGGGGTTCTCTTTCAGCTGAATTCCTCAACAAGTAATTAAAAGGGTTAAGAATTCTTCCATGGCTTTGCATGCTTTTTCAGAGAGGTACGTTTTTAGGTAACAAGTAGCACAAATGAGCTCTTTTATTGCCACAGCTCTAATGCCATACATTTAATCCAGCCTGAGATTTTTATGAAGGATAATAGTCCTTTAATATTTAAATCCCATCAAGTGTTTTGAAAAATTGTCTGCCAACCGCTGGCTGTCTGGTTCTGCCAAGTGTGGCCAAGTGCAAAGGAAATGTGTTATGGTTCCCCTCTTTCATGTGGTTGCAGCTGCGACATCGTGTATTTTGCGGCATGTTCTCCAATCCGCCAATGATGTTATATCATGTCTAGTTCGCCGAAGGTGATCTTTGGATCGGTTGTACTCAGGCCGTATTTTTTTTTTTTTTTTTTTTGATGTAGCACAGTTTTTAATGGCCCATCTGCGTTTAGCTATTTCAAGGAAGTGTCTGGACACATTGGCCTTGTTTGCTTGAATAGGAATGTGCACCTATTCCGCCAGCGAGGGCAGAAGCTTGCATAACTAGCCCCCCACTAGGACTCAAACTAACATGAAGAGTGCCTTAAACAGGCATTTTGTGAACAGCTTTGGAGCGCGCAGATTTTGCTAGATCTGTTGCAAAGGAATATGAACTGCTGCTTGTAACACACGCAAAAAGAAACAACACTTTAGTGCTAGTAGGGTGGTCGTCGTTCAAATACATAAGGGTCCCCATTGTCATGCAGTATCCAACCAAGACTCTAGGTTATCTCAAGTTCATCTCCAATGCTCACTGGCATTGTCTCAAACTATGCAATGCAGTTCCGGAAAGTTTTATTACGTTGTAGTTTGATCCGATCGTCGTAATCCGGATCGCTTCAATGGTATTATTCCTCCTCAATTTATCCACCAAACGTAAACTAATAAACTCGACATCTTATTTCAATGCTAAACACTACGCATTCATTCGGGTCATGTGGAAACTCCATTCCTGTTGGCCAGCTGTGGAGTGAATAATGCTGTGTTCAACGTCATCCGGGTTTTCTGTTGTAGCTTGCAGCTTCCTAATACTCTTACTAACATATTTTTTACATGGGCTAAGGTTTGCATGAATGGTAGTGGTCATTAAAGTAGATCTGATCAAAATACAAATTATTCACATACTCTTTTTCGTTCTTTGTGTGGCGCTACAGTCCGGGGCGGACCTGGGCCTCAACCAACATGCCTCTCCAGCTAGCGCGATCTCTGGCTATCTGCTTATAGCTTCGCACACCAAGTTCCTCATCGGTTTCTCATTGCCGTTTACAGCCTACAGAAATAATCTTTCCAGATTTTCAGTATCGACTGCGACTCTACTACCAGTTGTCCATTTCCATCCAGACAGACTTCTGTCCGAATTTATACATCAATTGAATAATTGCTTTACCCTCTGATAAAACTTTCGGACGTCATTCCTGCCATAACACCTCTCCATTTCCTCGAGCGCGAGCTTTTCATGCTCTTTCTTTTTTCTTCTCAGAAGCCGGTTCTCTTCCCTTCTTTTCTGTTTGTAGATCTCACGAACAGCCCTTGTTGCTCATGGCCTTGTAGGCCTCCTGCTTGGCTGCAAGTGCCTGCTTGCACTCGTCGTCAAACCATGGGTTCCTGCTAGGTTGTGTCGTAAAACCCAGCACATCAGTGGCAGCTTCTCTGATGGCTTCTTGACAACGACTTCATTCTTCTTCGATGGTTTGTGCAGGCGGCGTCGAACTTACAGAGAGTTTCTGGCAGACTCGGTCGGCAAAGATCCTAGCAGTCCGTTGCGATTGTAGCTTTGCGGCGTCAAAACGTGGTGTTCTTTTACGACTCCGTTGTTGATATCCTGCATTGGCTAAAACAAGAAAATGGTCCGAGTCAACATTGAGTCAAGAATTCTGGAGCAGTGTCTGACGTCGATCGCAATGTGATCAATCTGGTTGACGGTTGCTTGATCTTTGGGACCGCCTTATCCCTTTATGGATGTTGAGGTATGGGAACCGCGTGCTAGCAACAGAGAGGTTACGTTCCATGACAAAGTCCACCAGCCTTAGTCCGTTACTGGACGTGGCTGTGTTTTCCGATGACTTTAGCAAAGATTTCTTCTTTAACCAGCTTAGCGTTGAAATCTCCTAGAACGATCTTGGTGTCAAAGCTGGGGCATTGATCGTATGTTCTTTCTAGGAGATCATAGAAGTCATCTTTGCTACTATCATCTCTGTCCTCTGTCGGGGCGTGGGCGCAAATCAGGCTGATGTTATGAGGCGTTCGCTTTTACAGACAAAGTTTAAGACTTTTTGCCCAAGTCTGCGTCGAACAACAAATCCACATCCAAATAAGCGCCTCTCTTTGCTGCAATCGCCGTAGTAGATGTCGCAGTTTTTCATCCTTCCTGCTCGGCCCATTCCCATTCCATTCCCATTAGCTTTGCCACGTCAAACCTTTGTTATTTCTCGACTCCGTTTCAAATCTGGTCCAGTCACCATTTGCCGTTGGGACCAAATTAACGGGGCTGGGTTTCACAATGGACTGTGTGCTGTGTGCTGTCAATTTCAAATAATCTAGTTAATTTTTTGAAAACTTTGTCCATCAAAAATGTTCTAGATGCAACGCAGCTTGTCAGTCTGGCCCATCAGCTGTTACCTATTTCAAGGAAGTGTGTAGAGATGTCTGCCTTGACTGCTTGAATTGCATCTGCCAGCAAGCATGGAAGAACAGAACCCCGCCTAGCTAGTTCATCGGCTTCTCGTTACCTGGGAATCCTATCGGCATTCCTGTTCAACTCGGCATTCCTGTACTAGCTTAGAGTATCAAACGCAGGAGGCAATCGCGTTGATCGCACCTTCTGCCTAAATATGCTAATGACGACTTGACGACATGATTCCCTGATTCCAAATATTTCCACAAACTACAATTGTCTGGTAGTCTGATGCTGATGTTAAGGACTTGTAAGAAAACACTTGCACCGAAATAGAGCCGTCAGTGTACATTTCCTTTTTAGAATTCCTGCAGACATGTCCGCAGTTCCAATCAGTTCTTTCTGGGATTAGAGTGCCAAGGTCGCTTGTTAGGTTTAGGGGATGTGCAATCTGTGAAGGGTTCTACGAGATCTATTGGACCAACTATGCTGTTATGACCATGCATCATAGATTCCCATCGCCAGACTCTCTGGGGGTCTCTCTCTCGGCGCTGAGAGCAGTAGTTCTTTTCATGTGAAGATCAAAATGTAGAAGGTGCGGAAAAGCTCGGGTCAATGCTAACGGAGAATTTGATTTGAGTTCAATCGCCATGAGAACATCCTTCTTTTGCATCTTAAACCACTTCGAGTCCCTAATTCACTACAAGTGTCTAGAAAGACCTTCTCAAACTTCACCATGCATCGAGACGAAGACTGTCATCCTTCTTATCAAATACCAGTGACATTCTTTAGCTCAAACTATTTCCAAGTGTAATCTCATGTTAGTAGGCGAGAGAGGAGAGATCCAGCTCCAGAATCTATCCAGTTGTCATGGTTCATTCCATTAGAAAAAACATCCCTTAGTTGTAGCTTAGCTTAAATTGTACTCCTTCAGAAATATGTCACGAATGGAATACGATCGAATGCGTGCGGTAATGATGTACCATCCATGGTCAATCCTAACCTACGGAACCTCACAGAGAAGTGTGCGGCCTCCCAATCCAGCGGTAGGTTGACATCGTCATTCAAACAGCTATCCTCGTCTAACCACCCTTCCTCACAGTTGAATGGGCATGCAAGGCAAGCCAACACATCCAGGAGTGTCCTCACAGCAATAAGTTCTCCGACGAAACAACAGGTAAGTGAAACCGTCCCCAACTGCCCAACTCCACCATCGTCTACTTGAAGGTTCATGCTCCTGCGATGGCACCAACGACTGCTCTGAGCCACAAGGCGTCTTCCAAAATGGAAGAATGAAAAACATTTGCGGTTACCCGCAATCACCGCCTGTCCTCAAGGAGACTCTGTACATTCGCCCAAAGTAAGTGCGCATAGCTACTCAGCCGCAACCGAATTTCCATAACACCTTTCCAGATTGTGTTCTATTTGTCAAAATGACGTGTCGTGGCTGCCGAAATTAGCTGCCTGCCCAAAATGCGGCCACAAGCCGACACCGTACGCCGTGGAGCGGCCCTACAATGAGAACCTCACCGCGGATCAGGTCCTGGAAGAGTGGGCAGATGAGAACCAATCGCAGGCGCGGAAACCGGGCGAGGGTCGGACGAAGTGCAGCAATCGATGCACCTGCAGCGGCGGCAAGGTGTGTGCATACTGCCGAATTCGCAAGCTCTGCAGCGACGTACTTCAGACGAAAAAATGCCGTGACCCAAACAAGGATTCCACTGCGAGCGCTGCGTCAGTTAAAGAAGCGGCGCCCGACAATATTTGCAAGTCCACGGCGAGTGAAAACGATTCACGACCCCACTTGGCCCGAGTCTTCTCCGAACTCCGCGACTTGTACAATCTGAAGCCAGAGAAGATTCAACAAAGGTTCGAGCTGAATAAGGCGTGCGAGAAGTCCTTTGCCGACCGGAAGCGGCAAAAAAACAAAGCCAAGCGTGCCGCCAGTCCGGCGCGCGGTAATATGGAGGAGAAGCCCGACTTGACTAAAAAAATGCCGCCCGAAGTCAAGGCCAAGTGGTGCAAGGGCAAAATGTGAGACCTTCTATGATCTCTCTGCAGGGTGACTTGATTTTTTTCTTTTCTTCTCAGCTACGACTATAAGGCAGTGCGCAAGTATCCTGGCACGCAGATTGGACACAAGAGCTGCGTGTGCTCGGGCAAGTCAGTGCCGCGGAACATGGGTTGGCTGTGGAACATCGAGACGAATGGCATGCGCCGCGGTTGGAGACCGGGAGCTATCCGCAAGCCCATCAAGGAGATCATGAAGTACTTCCTGAAGGACTTCCCGATCGACAGCATCCGCGTGTCGAAGTACGCGCACAAGGCGGTGGCCAAGAAGGTCTCCGACGAGCTGGTGCAGAAGCCAACGCTGCACATATGCAAAAAAGGCGGCGTTTACACCATAACAATGCGGCCGCTGAAGGAGGCGTCCCTGTTGAAGCAGTGCGCAGACCCGTACGCCGAGATGAAACCAATCCGGTTCAAGATCGTCAAGAACCCTCTCTCGGTGTACGCCAGCGAAGTGAAGAGGCAGCTTAAGAATCACTTCACCAAGTGCACTTGCCACAAACCAGTCGTCTCGTGCTACTGTCGCTCGTATCTGGACAAGAAACGCTTGGAATTTGAGCTGAACAAGGCGTGCCGGGCGAGGGGTCTTCCAAGCTTGAAGGACTCGCTGGTCTTGTCCGACACAAGCGACTCTGAAGTGGAATTCGACTTCGGAGTCACCCCGCCGGCGGGCTTAATCAAACTGCAAAACCGGAACCGACCCGATTTGGTGTCCCACGAGACGCAGTACAACGAGAAGGACTGGATAATCAAGTCTAAATTGTCAAAGCCACTCTCGAACAAGTACATGAAGCCGCTTGACGCATCTGACGGCCGGCGAAAGGCAACGAGTGCGATGGACCACGTCAAGACGGGACGAACAACGACAACTACTGATCGAGCGGCCGCCAGTCGCCGCGCCGTAACAGAGGCGTACAATCTAGCACGCGAACGTGGCGCAGCCAATTCCTTTAAGGTGGGCGGTTCTGTTGGTCAGAAGTATGGCAGTGGCAAGGGTGCTGACCGCAATCTGGACGGTCGGCCGCCATTTAATCAATTCGGCTATGTTCTGAGGACACACCCGTTGATGTTCAACCACCTCGCTCGAAGAGCAAAACCGGACCCGTGTGCAGTTGTACCGTGTCCTTGTGTGCCTACTTGTTAGTTGACTATAGAAATTTGTATTCCCGTGATGTTAGTGATAAATTGATGTTGACTGTATCTCACGGTGTTCTTGTTCTCTTATTTGTTCCTAGATGGGCCCAAGCAGGAGGTTTAGGTTATTTGTATTGATATTGGAACTTGGATTAGTTGGAGTTGCAGGAATGAACGTCTTCTGTTTCTTCATTTAGCTTTATCTTGTCTACATAGGTCTTTGAGTGATCCTAAGCTATCATTTCTCCCAACCTCTGCATGGGAAACACAGTCAGTCAGGGAATCTAAGTGCATACGTAATGTAGAAGATGCCTCCAACCCCTCTCTGGAAAATACCACCCCAAGAGGAATTTAGCTGTATATAGTAGTCTGCAGTGGTGGCCCCTGGCGTTGTGGGTATGTGCGTTGAAATAAACCAAGAAGTCCTGGGCGACAAAAATAATTTTCTAGGCCCCACCTCTTTCGATTCACTTCAAAGAGTACTTATGGCTTCTTCTCAAACTTAGCCGTTCGGAGTCGACTGCGGGTCTCTTCCTCTCGTGGGACAGCAATAGCACGCACAACAAAAGTGGTTGATGAGAAGCTAGACTCTACGGGCTGTATCGTCACCAAAATGATTACTATGATTTAAACTGGAAATCATTGCGATTGATGGAATTCAGCAACGTGTCATGTCGCTGGCAAGTTGGGGTTACTCAATGTTGAAGAACGAAATTAACAGAATTTCGAAAAAACTATGTCTACTTTCTGATGAAAACAATTTTTGGAAGAGGTATTGACTTAAAGCTCACCTTTAACGCAAGAAGCGAACCAAAGACCTTATATGGACCACCGTGCGCAGGGTATTCTATGATCATTGCTGCAATTGAAAACTCCTGCTCAATCGTCTGGTGTGTTTGGGACGTGATATAAAACTGCGGTTTAACAAAGTTTCCGTTTTAGTTACAACTGCAGGCAGCTTGGGAAAATATTTTGGCATCCATTGCCATTCAAAAAAACGTATGGAATTTGTACACCGACCAGCCGTGACAAGCTTTAATTGTTCGGAAAGTCCCCCCTTCGGGTAGGGGTCGTAGAATTTACCCGAGGTAAGGTATGCCTGTCGTAAAAGGTGACTAAGATCCTGAACTAAGAGCTAATGGTGTGGGAAATAACCTACTCCATTGCTTGTCGAAATGACGGTTTCAAGCTCGCAAACAAAGTAATAAACGGTAAGTGCCTTATCTTATTATAGATACTGCACAATAAGTCTTGACTTTGTAACAATGGAGACCAGTCCCGGCATTTTGTGGCATCCTACTGCAGCCAGAGGCTATAGTTTGGTCCCACGGGAAATCAGACTTCCGCCAGTGAGACCCGCATAGGTCTCATCCTGATCGTTTGAGGTGGGCCCCCAAGTGGGAGCATCGTGGTGGCTGTGATTTAAAACCCAAAGTCGAGGGGAGAAGTGGAGATATACCTGCACGTCTGGGAGTTAATCTTGGCATTTGCGACTCTCCGACGTGAACGGTATTGATCCAAGTCTATGTGGAGTTGCAGGAATAACCGGGTGCTGCGACCCAAAGAGGAGCAGAGGTGCTAGATGGGCCTCGCAACCCTTCCAAGGTGGAGAAATAGGTCCATAAGCTTATTTCTAAATTTGGAACTTGAGATTCCTACTGATGGCGTCGGGTCCAGCGTCGTAAAATTGTCCAAAGACTAAATGTCTTCGTGACATAAGTCTAACGGCAAGAGATCACGTAAAACACGAATTACTGTTCGGAAAGTTCGTTTATTTTAGCCATGACTTGAATTTAATTATTGCACGGAATAGTCCGTTTCGGGATAAGCGTTGGCTTTTGTTATCCGGACACCGCACAAAGAAATCCTCATCGTTCAACGCTCCGAGCATGCACGGCACATACATCGGAAAGTCCACATGAGAGAAAAAACACTTTTCCAGTTGTTTAATCAGAGAACAATGATATGTGTGACACTGGATGAAAACTGGTTCCATAGCAGAGTCAAATCTGCATTCAAGTGGAGAGCAGCCGGTTAATCGCTGCCTAAGCCACCAACAGCACAGCAGTCATCTCGAAATAACACTGCTTTGGAACTAATGTCTTCAATTCGAATGTGTGTCAGTTCAACGCTGCTGAAAATTAAGTGGGTGGCGATGGAACTGCAATTGAATGACTGGTTCTTTATGCCTAGGCAAAAGGCAGAGTATGTGGGCCTGATTATTTAAAATGCTTGATTTTCTGATCCGTATAGGGCCCTTGGCAGCACTCAACAGCATGTGGTGGTGAAATGGTAAGGCGATTGTTATTACATAGAAGCTCAGGGTATGGATTGTTAAAATTGCAAATATTGGTAAATAATTTTAAGCTAGTAGGATTAAGAGGAATTGCTATGACGGGGAAACCAACGACAGTACAGTTCTCGCGATCAAATAACGACTTTCACGGTACGTATTCTTTATTTCATCCGATCGTTGGCCACTATCTTTTTTTGTACTGTAGACGGTTCTTTTAACTGTCGTGCGGTAGTTGTATAAAACCCTGATCATCCCAGTCCTGCTCTATAGCGCAGAGACATGGACGCTATTGAAAGCGGATGAAGAAGCTCTTGGTTGTTTTGAGAGAAAAGTTCCGCGTACGATCTTTGGTCCTGTTTGCGTTGATGGCGTTTGGAGGAGACGGTTCAACAACGAACTATACGGGCTGTACAGCGGCATGCACCTAGTTAAGCGTATTCGGATCCAACGCTTAAGATGGCTAGGTCATGTAGAGCGGATGGACACCACAACTCCGGCCCGAAGAGTCTTCGACACCGAGCCATTGGAACAGCGCAACAGAGGACATCCTTGCACTAGATGGTGCACACAAGTGGAAAAGGACCTCAATCAACTTGGTATGCGCAACTGGAGGCAGCTTGCGAAAGATCGTGCTGGCTGGAGAGGCATGTTGGTTGAGGCCCAGGTCCACCCCGGACTGTAGCGCCAATTTAAAGAAGAAGAAGTCGTGTGGTAGTTAAAACCACACCGTCTTGGCGCTACAGCCTGTAGGGGGGCAGGGCCTAGCTTCTCAGCAGCCACTCGTGTTGTGCGTGCTATTGTTCCCTCACGAGTGGAAGGGACCTACAGTTTTATGCCGAATTCGAACGGCCAAGTTTGAGAAGCTTTTTCTAGACAGTGACTCGAAAGAGGTGGGATAGTGAAAATTATGTTTTTATGTATTTGAACCTACGACGTCAAATACACGCACGACGCACATACCCACAACGCCACGGTCCACCACACCGTCTTCATTACAAATTTTAAAAAAATCCTATATAAGGGTGATTTTTTATTACCTTTTTGGCAACACTGGTTTAAACAGCTGTCTCACGTTTCATGTTTAGTTTCACTGTCAAACATCTTCAGTTTGGTCGTACAAATGAACAACGCTTGCAAATTATTGAATTTTATTATCAAAATGCGTGCTCTGTTAAGAAAGTTCATCGTGCGCCTCTTCCATTTTAAGGCTTTTGCATTTTTTGGCTCTATGGGTACGTAAATAAGCAGAATTGTCGATTTGGAGTGAATATCAGCCAGAAGCATTGCAAGAGCTACCAATGTATCTAGGTGCGGTTTATGGGCTGGTGGCATTATTGGACCGCACTTCTTCAAAGATGATGCGAGTCGCAACGTAACTGTGAATGGTGAGCGCCACCGTGAGATGATATACAACTTTTTTTGCCTAAAATGCAAGAGTTTGACCACATGCCGCACAGCTCGCGCAACAATCAACTTATTGAGAGGCGAGTTCATTGAACATTTTATTTCAGGGTCAGGACCGGTCAATTGGCCGCCTAGATCGTGCGATTTAACATCTTTAGACTATTTTTTGTGGGGCTATGTTAAAGCTCATGTCTATGCAGACAAGCCCGGTTCAATTGAGGCATTGGAAGACAACATTGAAGCATTTATTCGTGAGATACCGGCCGAAATGTTGGAAAGAGTATGCCAAAATTAGCCTACTAAATGGATAAACCATTTCAGGCGCAGTCAAGGACAACATTTGCATGAAATAATCTTCAAGCATTTGAATGAAATAATCTTCAAAACTCGTGCGTTTGTGTAGGATGACGATAGAGAATGCACGCTTCTCTATCAAGGTCGGTAAGGACCTAACCGAGACCTTTGATGTCAATAAAGGATTCAGACAAGGCGACGCGCTGTCATGCGACTCTTTCAACATCGTTCTTGAAAGAATTGTTCAAAACTCGAACGCCAACACCAGAGGAAAAATCTTTCAGAAGTCCGCCCTACTACTCGCATATGCCGACGATATTGACATTATCGGAAGAACGCAGCGTGATGTCAATGGCGCTTTTGTGGGTATTGCAACGGAGGCCGCGAAGATGGGTTTAGCGGTAAACTGTCAACGAGAAAGGACACCCAACACCGACGTCTCGGTCAGAACGTCACAGCAGATAGATATAACTTTGAGGTTGTCAAAAACTGTGTCTACCTAGGGACCGCTATCAACTCAGACAATGACACCAGCGCTGAAATCAAACGAAGAATAACTCTTGCCAATCGGTGCTTCTTTGGGCTAAGAAAGCAATTAGTAAACAAAGCTCTCTCTCGAACAATCTAGGAAACGCTCTACAAGACCTTAACCGTCCCAGTCCTGCTATATGGCGCGGAGGCATGGACTCTGTCAAAAGCGGATGAAGCAGCTCTTGGTTGCTTCAGAGAGGAGAGGAAAATTCTTCGTGTGATTTTCGGTCCCGTCTGCATAGATGGTGAGTGGAGGAAGATATATAACGACGAACTATACGGGCTGTTCAGCGACATCGAGCGGATGGAAACCAATGCTCCGGCCCGAAAAGTCTTCGAATCCACCTCCGAGGGACGGCGCGATGGAGGAAGACCGTGACTCAGGTAGCGCCCGCAAGTGGAAAGGGACCTAAACCAACTATGCGTGCGAAACTGGATCGAGCTGGCTGGAGACGCTTGTTGGTTGAGGCCCAAGTCCACCCCGGACTGTAGCGCCACCTTAAGTAAGTAAGTAATCTTCAAACATTAAATTGGACCGTACTATGGATTCAAATGAAGATTTCATGTTTTTTTCTAAATTTTTTGTTTTTTTTTTTAAACTTTCCTATAGCTTTTAAAAAATCACCCTTTATCTGCATTCGCTTTGTCCCCACTTTCCGTGAAGAGCCCATGAAGCCAGGCGCCGATTCTGAAGAGCTCGGCAGTGGCAAAGAAGATATTGAATCGTTTCGGTTTCTTCTTCATCGTCGCAGCTCCTACAGAAATCGCTGGCTTCCTGGTTCCATTTCTGGAGCATTGTTTCGATCGAACGTTGCCCTGTGATCACTCAGCTCATTTGTTTGCCGATTGTCGGACGTTATCTTCCCATCAGAGTTGGAACGGTCGTTAAAGTTGAAGTTTTTATTCAATAGTGGCTTTTAAGGAAGGCTACCACCAGGCTAGCAATCGCGCCTAAGTCGTCATATGTCAAGATGAAGGTGGTCAGGATGATCCACCTTATTTGAAGTGTGTTGATTTTTCTTTACCGAATACCCACGTCCACAACAGACCAAATCTTCACACTACGGCAGATCCTGGAAAAGACCCAAGAAATGCAAATCGACACTCACCATCTATTCGTCGATTTCAAGGCCGCATATGACAGCGTGCATAGAGACGAGCTATACAACGAAATGTCTAGTTTTGACATTTCTGCCAAACTCGTCAGGTTGTGCAGGATGACGATGGAGAACTCCCGCTGCTCCATTAAGGTTGGTAACGAGCTCACCGAGATCTTCAATGTCAAACAAGGTTTTAGGCAAGGCGACACGCTGTCATGTGACTTCTTTAACATCATACTTGAGAAGATCGTGCGAAACTCAAACGCTAGCACTAGGGGCACGATCTTTCAGAAGTCCGTGCAATTGTTAGCATACGCCGATGACATTGACGTGATTGGCAGAACTCAGCGAGCCGTAAGTGAGGCTTTTGCTAACATTGAGAGGGAAGCGGCTAAAATGGGTCTAGCGATAAACCAGGGAAAAACAAAGTACATACTGTCCTCAAAAAAGGACATACAACATCGACGTCTTAGACAGAGCGTCGCAATGGGCAGCTATAAGTTCGAGGTAGTCAAGGACTTCACTTACCTCGGTTCCGGAGTAAACTGTACAAATAACATCAGTACCGAGATCAAGCGTAGGATAACTCTTGCCAACCGCTGTTTCTTCGGGCTCAAGAGGCAATTGAGTAATAGAGCCCTCTCTCGAAGAACCAAGTTGACTCTATATAAGACCTTGATCATCCCAATCCTGCTATACGGCGCGGAGGCATGGACAATCTCGAAAGCGGATGAAGAAGTCCTTGGTCTCTTTGAGAGAAAAGTTCTAAGCACGATCTTTGGTCCTGTTTGTGTTGAGGGGTTCTGGAGGAGAAGATTCAATCACGAACTGTACGGGCTGTTCAGCGACATGAACCCAGTTAGGCGTCTACGGATCCAACGCCTACGGTGGCTAGGTCATGTAGAGCGTATGGACAGCACAGCTCCGGCCCGAAGAATCTTCGAATCCGAACCTGTCGGGCAACGCAAGAGACGACGCCCGCGTTTAAGGTGGCGCACCCAAGTCGAGAAGGACCTCAACCAACTTGGTGTGAGAAACTGGAGACAGCTAGCCAGAGACCGCGCTAGTTGGAGAGGCATGTTGGTTGAGGCCCAGGTCCACCCCGGACTGTAGCGCCACCTTAAGTAAGTAAGTAATCTTCAAACATTAAATCGGACCGTACTATGGATTCAAATAATGATTTCATGCATTTTTCGAAATTTTATGTTTTTTTTTTTGAAAAACACTTTCCCAAAGCTTTTAAAAAATCACCCTTTATCTGCATTCGCTTTGTCCCCAGTTTCCGTGAAGAAACCATGGCAAAATGAAGCCAGGCGCCGATTCTGAAGAGCTCGGCAGTGGCAAAGAAGATATTGAATCGTTTCGGTTTCTTCTTCATCGTCGCAGCTCCCGCAGAACGTTGCCCTGTGTTCACTCAGCTCATTTGTTTGCGGATTTTCGGACGTTATCGTCCCATCAGAGTTGGAACGGTCGTTAATGACCCCTTATGGACTCATAGGAAAGTTGAAGTTTTTATTCAATAGCGGCTTTTAAGGAAGGCTACCACCAGACTAGCAATCGCGCCTAAGTCGTCCTGTGTCAAGATGACAACCGTTGTTTGCATCCACAATTCTTTCCAGCATTTTTGATCCACCTTATTTGAATTGTGTTGCTTTTTCTTTACCGAATACCGACGGCTGCACTGCTATCCATTTTCATTTCAAACAACCCGAAAGTGGCAAATACTGTGCATAGAGCACAAGTTATTGTTCCCTGACGTGGATTGTAGAAGACCAAGCAGCGAAGCTTCGTTCGGCAGTTCCCGTCTGCCTTCACCGTCAGTGATTGGTGAGGTAGGGCATCGTACAACAATCAAACCATTCACCTCACGGCAAGCAGAAGAGATTCACACCATAAGCAAAGCCTTCGCACAAACGTTTTTATGCACCATAAATATCTTGCTGCACATTTAAACGATTGCCCGATAATTTGCCGGCGCACTCTACTGAGCGCAAAATGTGAACATATGACTTAATACATGAGACATGAAGCGTTACAGCATGGAAACAAATCAATTTATCACCTCCTCCGAAGACACCCGACACAGAATACGCGTCTTCGCCCTTTTCACTCAAGACAATAGCAACACTTATTACATTCAGCAGCACTTTGCACAATCGGTGTTTGTTAAGGTCTACTTAACGAGACGCCTTAAAGCAATTTTGCACAGCAAAGAAAAAACTAAATTAGACTGCTTCCGAATAGATACATTAGCTGAAGTGAAAGGAAATCTTGTATGACACAGCGTTTGTTGACTCCATTAAGAGTGCTTGGGCGGACTCAAGCGACAACAGTGTTAACACATGACTTAGCCTTGACAATATAATTCCAAGGGATGGGTGGGACTGATTCTAATTTGTTTCGGGCTACATGCTTGGCAATCTATGTAATTTGCATTGAATTTGCCTGTCTATTGCTGGTGACGAAAATGGAAATTATTTAGAGCGATCAAATCAGATAAAGTGTTACCCCTACTAAGAAGGACGTGACACCTGTTCTTTAATCAAATGCGAACCATTTGACTTATTTCAAAAATCTTACAATCGGCTTGAACATTCAAAGCATTTATGAATGGAACTCGACTGCGTTCACATTGCTGCCGCGGGCACGGTCAATTCGTTGGACCTAATTTTCAACGACTAGGCCACACATTTTGTCCAAAACAGCAGCTACGATATTTCGCTTTCAATGTTGGCTCTGAGCTTTACGGTGGCTTGGCCATGTAGAGCGAATGGACAACTCATCTCCGGGCTTCGGAGTCTATTCCGAACCAGTTTGGCAACGCAAGAAAGAACGACCGCGTTTAAGTTGACGCATCCAATTGGATAAGGACTCCAACCTACTTGGCGTGCGAATATGAAAATAGCTAGCTTCTAGCCAGAGATCGCGACTTGTTAGTTGAGGCCATACAGAGGAGATGTAGAAGAAAAAAACACGCGGTATGATTCTTGTAAAACACACTGTGGATCTGATACACTTGCAGTACCGTCCGTTAGTTATTCTTTTGTTTTAGAAAGAGCCAACCATCTGATCAGGTGAATGACCCGAAGTCTCCACATAACAAGAGCATAAATACACTAGTCGTGGTATTGAGTGTACGCAGTATGCGGGATGTCAATAAACTAAATTGTTCTTTGCGTACAGATGTTTTTCACATTTGCCGATCATTTTCCTCCTACAAAGACGAGCTGCCCCAGACTGCTGGCATTTTAGGCAAATTATCAGAAGGTGCCACTTGGGACAGGCAGTCAACTGCTCTTCGAGTCCCTCTGCAGCTTCCCTTCTGTGCAGCTCCAACGACGTAATGACCAAAGACGACGTCAATCAAACGTCACAATACTCAAAAGTTAATCACATTTCAAAATAAATTTAATAATATTAAAACATTTATTATTAGTTATTATTACAAACAACATAGAAGCCATTCACGATTTCATGTACCGCAAGGGATCAGCTAGAAATACCCGCAAGAAGTCCCGACCAGTTGGCAGCAACTGAATCTTCTCGTCGAATTCATACAGCGGCGGCTGCGTTATCGACTCATACGACAGTCTCTTCATGTTTCTCACCTCGATTTGGAACTCCATGCGCTTAACCTCATTCTGAGCAGTCCTCGTTCGGGTGTACTTTCGAATGTAAATCCCACCGGATGGTTCCCTGTTACGAGAGCGCCGCTAAAGCAAGAACATTCACAGATGGTGTCTGACAAAGTCTTACCTGATCAACGAAGCGGGTGATGACAGGACAAGGTACAGCAGGTCTTTTCCTATTTTGAGGACATCTTGTGTTACGCTCTCAACGTGGTCCAGTAGCTGAAAGAGATTCTCGGCTTTTGGACAAAGCGTGCTCAGGTCGAAGGGCAACTCCACCAGCAGCTGGTAGTGAAGCGCGTAATCGAATGCCGTCCATAGTCGGGCTGAAAACGAGAGGAAGTCAGAAATTGAGGAAGTAAAAGACTCGGTTGCATGACTCACAGTGTTGAGTGTTCTGCACGATGCGCATTTCGTTGAACTCGACTTCGACGCCCAGTGGATCCTTTTGCGTGAAACTGATGAATATTGCAAACGTTCGTATGCGGGTGTGCGTGAACCGCAGAATGTTTTGCATCAGCAGGAGATCATTCAGAATCCAGTTTGACTTTGTGCTGCAAGAAGAGAGAGATGAAGTTCACGACTACATCAACGACGAAAGTTCTTCGAGGCTTACCTTTGCAGCTGCTTTCGAACCGTGTGCACAAAGCTGGCCTGCTGCTTGAATTCCTTGCGTTGTCTATGCTGGACAGCCCTGAAATCAGACGAAAACATGAGACTGCCCTTCTCTCAGGCGGGAATTGGGACTTACATTCGCCTGTCATTGTCTAACGACGCTATAAAGTTGTCCACCGTGTCGTCGTCGTCCAGGTCGATTGCCGACCGGCCACCAGAAAAGTTGAAACTGTCGCTTTCGCGTAGATTTTGCCGCCAAATCTTCGCCACATCGAATACCCGCGGCTTGTTGCTCAGCTCTTTGAGGGCGGCCAGGTCCATTTTGTACTCGGTCAGCGGCGCCAGCACGAAACTACTGAGGGTCGTGTCGTTTTGCGACACAGTTTGCTTGTGACGCTTACACTTGCGACACACCGATGCGCTGAATGCGGTCGTTTCGTGTGCCGGCGGCACTTCAACTAGAGGCAGTTCAGCGCACGTTTCACGCACCAGTTCAGACTCGGCTTCGTCCAGGGTGTTGACCAAGCTGAGGTGGGTCTTTTCAATGTCCTCGTTGCACCCCGTCGAGTTGATGCTGTCACAGGTGAGCTCCACATAGGACTTCTTGAATTTATCGAAGTTATACGCGGTGTCCTCGGAGTCGGATGACTTCGGCAGCTGAGTGTCGTCGGGGAACTTGTTCATGTCCAGATTGCACAGAGCCTCTGTGGTATTCGGCGAGTAGGTCTCCTCCTTCGGCTGCTTGGCAGTGGGCGGAGGCTTCTGCCCAAAGTACGTCGAGACATCGGATATGGTGATGGGGACGTCCTCGAATCTGTAGTTCGACTTTTGCGAAATGTTTGTGATGTCCACCTCGTTTTGGCACAGATAGAGGGTGTCGTTCCGTTGAAAAGTTGTGGCGCGTCGGGGAATTTCCACGGTCTCGAAGGATTCTTGCAATTGTTTGGGTTCACTCAGCACCTTGCGGGGGATCTCGACGGTTTCAAACGACTCCTGCAGCTGCTTCGGTTTGCAACTGAAGCTAGTCTCATCTGGGGGTGTATCCGGGGCTGCTTCCACTTGTCGGGAGGATGCATCATCATCAACCTTTGCCCGCACTGAGCAGTTCAGAATCGGGAGCTTCTGCTGGATGAACTCCATGCTCTTCTTCATGGACTGCAGCTTCTTGGCGCTGCCTATCAGCTGGGGAATCCGGGACTTAGTGTTCGCCTTGGTTGGGGTGCAATCCACATTCTCCTCGGGCTTCGGGCTGTCTGGCACTGGAACCGTGTCCAGCGATATGTCTTTGGCGTCGAAATAAACTGTTGCTTTCGATTTCTCTAACAAGTGTGGCTTCATCATGGACTGAGTAAACAGCATGTTGCTCTCGTGGAGGATTTCCTTCATGCTCTGGGCGGCCTTTGATCTGCCAAACGTCTGGCTCAGAGCTGGGGCTTCCGGAATGTTCTGTGCGAGGAGAGTGGCGTCCATGTCGTCGATGGAATTCTCGGACGCGTTTAAATACACTGTTCGGCGATTGATTTGCATTTTTGTTGGTTTGGAGAGGTTCTCGTCGAAGAACGACTCGTCGACAGCATCCTCGTTGGTAAAGTGAATCGTCTTTCTGCTTGGCTGTGCCATCGGCGCCGCAGGCGCTTCTGGACTCGTGCTCTCTGCGTCGCTCTGTTCCATCATTGGTTCGGGCTCAAGAATTGTCTGTCGTCTGGCTTTAGCATGCTCCGCCTTTGGCTCTGGCTCGGGACTCATGGACACCTCCTTGTCGAAAAACTCATGATTCAGGCGATTCGCCCGCACGGTCCTTAACTCGAACGACATGTCGGACCGATCGTGCTCAGGTTCGTCTTGCTTTGCGGCTACCTCGCGTGACACGTTCTCTTGGGTGACTCGCCTTGAGGCGGTCTTTTGCAGCGGTTGCATTCCGGACTCCTCCAACATGTGATTTTCCTGTTCCGCCAGCAGAAATTCCTTGCGCTCTGCCTGTTCATCCTCTGCATCGTAGTACACCGACTGTGGACTCTGCTCAGCAACGTCCATAGCCATGTGGTCCGGACTGTTGCGGTACAGCGTTGCGGCGGCCTCTGCTTTCAGATACTCAGCCAAGGACCGATCGATCTCCGTCGTGGACTCGCACCTCTTCAGCTTCGGGTTGTAGCGGACAAGTGGGGAGTCTCTCGATTGGAACTTTGTGGTGGCCTTTATGATTTCATTGAAGTTCAGTGTTCGGCTGAAGCTGAACTTGCGAAGAGTGGTCCTTTCGGGGGATTCATCGACGTCGACAGGGACGTCCTCGAAAGTGGTCATCCGCCGGGGTTTTGGCAGTGCCTTGGATGCATCCTCCTTGCAGTGTAACTCGTTGCCGGACTTCACTTCGACTGGACGCTCCATCACGCTCTCCTCCATATCGTCGTTCGTTTGGAAGTAGATCGTCTGTCGGCTGGTGGGCTTTTTGAGAGTTTCTGTGAGCTTTTCCGTTTTATCGTCGAGCTCCAAGTCCTGATTCAAGAGAATCGTTTTACGACCAGCGCTTCGTGTTGGAATCGCTGTAGCTCTGTGAGTTGGCAGTTGAATTTCCGTTGCGTTATCAATGCGTCTGGTTTTCAGCGTCGACATGCGGCTAACGTGGGCCAGTGACGGGCATTCTCCGGTGACGGTTTCGTCCAACTCCAAGTCATCGCTGCAATGGATCGTTCGTCTCTGGCCGCCTTGGCTCGTCCGAAGATGTGTCGGCTCCGTGCATATGCTGGTCGACAGATCCATTACGTCGTGTTGTTTAGCGTGCCCGCCTTGGCTCGTCCGAGGACGTGTTGACTCCGGACAGATGCTGGTCGACAGATCCATTGCGTCGTGTTTTTTACCGTGGTCCATCGTTTCCTCGAGCATAGCGGCGGCAGCATGAGTGGTTTTCATGCTGTGCGAAGTTGTCTTTGGAGCGGCGTCTAGATGAGATGTCCGCATTATGCACGACTGACGCGTAAGATCTTGACAGCTTTGATTGTCTTTCACTGGCTCAAGGTCTTGGTCTCCCTTGGTCACATCCATTGTTGACACATCCAACGGAATTTGCTCAGACACCACGTTACTCTCATCCATGTTGTTATCATCGTCGAAGTGGATGGTCCGCGGATTTTTCTCAAATGCCACCGGATTGCGGAACGTCTGCGTGCTGGTCTTATCCAACTCGAAGTGTTCATGAAAGTGAATCGTTTGCCTGTTCGGTTGACTCTTAGCCGGCTCCTGGAGCTTACCACTGACTGACACGTCCATCTCTCCTTCGTTGTGAAAATGAATCGTCTGCCGCTTGGAATTCCCAATCATCGGCTTGGATCGGTCATCCGCGACAGCTTCACTCGCTACCGGCGGCATTTGAACGGAGAGATTCATGTTATCATCTGGCGTGTCATGATCCACCCCCCCGACTTTGGAATGCATTCGGGTGGACATCTCCATGGTGTAGTCATTTCCTCTCCGCCTCTGGCCATCAAACGTGTTCCGGGTGAGCTCAAGTGTGTAATCGTTGAATGAGCTCTTCTTTGGCTGCATCGGGAATCCTGTGCCAATTGCACTGGGTTTCTTGAGGAAACTGTCAAATGTGGGTTCGTCAGCTGCCACCATCTCCAGCCGATCGAATAGCGATTGTTTGTTCTTCCGTTCGTCTCCAAGTGCCTTCAGCTCACCCTTTATCAGCTGTTCGTTCAGCTTGCAGAAATTCGGCCGAGTCGTTGGCAACGAAGCACTTTCCATCACAGACACGTCCATTGTGGAGTCACTGAGTTGGACTGGCTCTGCGATTTTTGCTTTCGTCTGCTTGTTCTTCAAAACTCTCATCGCAGCGTTGTCTCCCATGAGGCCTGTCTGCAAGGCCATGTGTCTCACAATGACTTTTGGAGCAGCTGCAACTGGTTGCGAGGCAAGCGCCTTCGGGGAGTCCTCCATGATATCCACGGGAGTGCAAATCGAACGTCGGACTCTAGGCTTCGGTGAATCCTCAAGAATGTCAGAAGGAGCAGAGATTGTCTGGCGATTTGTTCGCTCGGGGGATCTAGCACAATCCATTTCCTTAAACCTGGAAGCGTCAGCAGAAGACTTTGTGACAGACTGAGTGCAATCTGGCGTCCCAGACCGTGGTGCATCTTCGACGATATCCACTGGGGCGTATGTTGTCTGGCGAGTCGCTGCCCTTGGCTTAGAAGTCTCTTGGGAATACGACGTCATGTGGGACTTAGCCAATTTCTGCGATGCATTTACCACACACTCGCGCGGATCATTCGACATGAGCTCCTCGAGTGAAGAGTCGGCACAAATACTTGCCGAACTAAAGACTGTTTGGCGATGGATCTTGGCGGCCATTCTTGGCGAGTCTTCGATCATTTCGGTGGGAGTATAAATTGTTTTCCGATACGGGAGTACTGCATCGGTGCCTGGTACTCCATGGGGTCTGCTGTCTTTGAGTGTTTCCTGCATCTTGGTCGAGTCCTCTTCAATGTTTGAATGAGAGTCCTCGACTATGTCTGCAGTTGTGTAAATGGTTTTTCGAATTGGCATGGAAGCTTCACGTGACATGGAGGATTCGTTAGATTTCTGAGTTTTTGGCGAATCCTCGATCATGTCTGAAGGCGTGTAGATAGACTTCCTTTCCTGACTGACCATCTTGACACTCTGGACCGCGCTTATTTCACGACCTGCACTGGCTTTCGTGAATTTTAACGTCTCCTCCATCACCTCACTTTGTTCCCGACCAGGCGTCGAGCAGCTTTGCTTTGTCCTCGTCAACTTCGGGGAGTCCTCGACCATGTCTATGGACGCATAGATCGATTTCTGATGATTAGCCATTTCTTTGCGCTGAACACCCAGATCCTCCTCAATCATGTCCGTAGGAGTATAGATTGACTGCCGCATTCTGGAGCACTTTTCCTCGTCGAAGACCATTTCCACCGCAGACATAATTGTTCGCCGTAAAGTAGAACTTGCACCACTCCGAGAGGCACTTGCAGAAGGCAAGCACAGGACGGAATCTTCCCGCACAATGTCGGCGCTGTACGTCGTTTGACGGTTGTTCGATTTAGGCTTAAGAACTTCCCTTTCCCTTGCCGATTTGGGAGAATCCTCAACCATGTCCGTTGGAATGTGCAAAGACTGCCGCCTGGACTGAGGTGAATTCTCTTGTTTGGGTGAGTCTTCGGCGATGTCAACGGGGGTGTAGATTGATTCTCGCGGACCGGGCTTGTTCTCTTGTCGCTTCTTTGGTGACTCTTGCTGTATGTCGACTGGGCCATGAATTGATTGGCGCTTTTTTGGAATACCCTCCGCCGTGTCCAGCGGTAAATCCATTGCAGTTTCATCAACTAGGGAAAGATCCATAGCGACGTGATCATCTTTTGCCCCCGGAGATGGACCAGCAGTCTCCTCGCAGATGGTATCCTCGTGGATTTGATTTTGATCGAAGTGTATTGTTGGATGGTCGGTCACACGTACACACACCGATTCCTCGCACAGAATCACTTCGTCGTTGAGGGACTCGTCCATGGTAGCGGACTCGAAGTGAATCGTTTGCCTCCGGGGTGGTTCTCTCTCTTCGACTGCAGTGATGTCCATCGGCTTGTCCAGCTGCTTGTACATCGGTTTCTTGCGCATCGGCGAGTGAACATCCATCATCTCGCTCTCCATGATTATTGTGTGGGCTAAAAACAAAAGCGATTAAAAAAAAAACACCTGCACGAGCGGGAGCAAGTTACTTACATTTCACGGATTGGTCTGGCAACACAGCTGTCTCATCCATATTTGTCTCCGCTCTGATGGTCTTCCTTTTCAGATTTTTCGCTTCCAGGGACCCAGCCACATCCTCGGCTTCATTTTCATTCTTCTCCCTCACTATCGAAATCTCCATAGTGCTCGCAATTGATGTTTGTTTCGGCTGCTCTGCAGACAGCGCTTCACTTTCGCTATTTTCCTGAATCAGATCCGTGCATTTGCTCTGATCTATGGCATTTTTCTCGGCGGATTCAATCATTTTGAGAGATTGATTTCCGCTCGATATCGAGCCACCCATCTGCACCTTCATCAGTTTGAGCATCTTCATGTCGTCATCAGACATCAGAATACTGCTCGAGAAGATATTCGGCGACGATCCATCCCTGACCACCGACAAATTCGGACTCACGTCCGCTCCCGACACTGGCACACGAAACTTGAACATTTGCAACTCGTTCTCATCCAACGATACGTCCACACTCTGTTCGATTGTAACTGTTCTATTGATTGCGCCTGAGTAATTGATGAAATCAAATGTAGTCGAACAAGCATTCATCGAATCCAAGTGGTCCCGTGCGGTCCTCCCGTTCTGAATGTGACTTTTCACAAGCATCAGTTCCGATTTTACCGGCGACTCGACCTTGTTTGACGTTCCACATGGAACTGGATCACTGGCTAACTCATTTTCCACTTGAGCAGTCTGTGTGAAGACGTTTTCTTTGTCATTATCAGCAACACACACCCTTTTCTTCGAGCGGCGTTTATTTGAACTCTTCTGCTCCACAACAACACGTCGGTTTCGCAGCACAATTCTCTTATCATTCACACCCACAACACCCGTTTCGGCTGCATTTAACTGCATGCATTCTGCTGACTCCTCATATGAAGTGCCCCATATCGTAGCCTGCTCCTCTCCAGCCAAAAACTCTCTAATTAGATGAAACAAGAAAACATTTGCAAAGACTTCATGAAAATCTCAGCAATTTGCAACTCACTTCACTGATTTCTTTCCACTAAAACTGATTCGTCGCTTTAATTTCGTTGTGATCTCTGTGGTATTCTCATCATCCGTTCCTGGGGGCTTCTTCAAAATCTGATATCAAGAAAAATAAACGGATTAGTTTCCAGGTTTGAGACGCGAATTTGTGGTTTGTTCACACTGCAAGTGCAGCTAACTTACTGAATTCCTTCGCTTCTTTTGATCCATGTTGGTTTTCATTTGGCTTTAAAGCTAATAAGCATACATAATATTTATAAATATACGATTTTATTTTGAAATATAACTAGGCAAAGCCAATTGACAGTGACGCTTTGAATATTTTTTTAAACTGTTGTTTTAAATGTTTTCACTTTGTTAGGTTGTTGGAACTGCTAAATTGGAACTATCGAATGTTATCGATTCAAGTTGTGTTCAGTGACTTCACATCAAATTTTGAGCAAAAATTATGTATTGGCGAACGTTCTTGAACAAATTTTTTTTACGTTTATCATTAATTTGACATTTTTGTTCAGTGACTTCACATCAAATTTTGAGCAAAAATTATGTATTGGCGAACGTTCTTGAACAAATTTTTTTTACGTTTATCATTAATTTGACATTTTTGTTGAACAACAATTGCGTGTAAAATGGTGGTTTGTTTACATTTTTTAAAGCAGTGTTCTGCAAAAACTACAACAATTAAACGCGTGACACGGCCAATAAAAGATTACGCCTTAACTGACAGATGTGACGTATAGGGGATGACAGCGGTTGAATTGTTCTTTGTTTACATACTAATTGAGAAAATTCATTCATATTAGGCTAAACATGACTATGGCTTGTACTTTTTTGTAAAGTTAGCAAAGTTGTATTGCAAATATCCCTCACTTTCTTGAAATTGTAAGACGTCACCAAAAATATGGCCGATTTTCATTCATCGTAATCTTGTGTACATCCTTTTTGACACACGAGATCATTAAACGAGCATTAAAATTATGTCAGTTTCACCGGCGGCCTATTTTTCCAATTATCTGCTGAAATTTTAAATGATAGCATATTCGTTTTGTTGGTATGGACTGCAACATTTACATTTGACAGATTTTTCCAAGCGATCTTGGAATCAACTGTACAAATTGGGAAAGTACATTTTTCGGTTATAACCAGACCCAAGAAGTTTTAATTGACAAATTGATTCCAATCAGAACACCAGGCACGCTACCAAACAAACTGGACAGCAAATTTTAAAGCGCAATGAATGCTCCTCCCTGTGTCCCACACAAGTTTCTCAAACCGAGTAAATCAGTGGCCCATGAATGTGCAAAAATAAATGGAGGGAAATTCAGATAGCGCCTTGTTTATCAAATCCATCAGAATTAGCATGCAGAAAATGAGAAAAGCCGGGGAAAATTGTTTATCACGCGAACAGCTGTTGCCTTCGACGAAATGACAGTCGACAATAGCAAATTAAAACAGACTCATAAAAAAAAGTACTAGACTATTTCATGAATAAATTGTTTTACCATATTTTATGAAACCAATCAACGCCCTCGGCTATATATATTTTAAATTTGACTCGATTTAAATACGAATAACGTATCGATGAGCAATGTATCCTTTGTGAATTGTCTGTCTTACTCACTAACGCCGTACATCAACTGCTTTTGAGTTTTAGATAGAGGATAATCTAATCTGCTCGAAATCAATCATTTTTGTTCTGAAAATGGACGAAAAAGTGCTCAATCATAGTTTAAAGTTGAGAATGTTGACAAATAAATACAAGAGAATATACGAGGGAAAACGTCTAAGCAATCCTCGAGCACACGTATGACGCAACTCAGCCTACACCTCCCTTGCCAATCAAATTGAAGAATCCTCAACCACTTTAGCAATTGTAAAAGCGGCCAATGTTAAAAAAATCAGTTGCACATTAGCATTACACATTTGATCTATCAATCTGGATATTAAATCAAATCAACAGATCGTAGAATGTGTAGTCTGCTCGTTTTTAAGTCCAATCTCAAATAACACATCATTGTGAATGCCCCCTTAAGAGTTTAGTACAATCCACAACATCCATTGGTACAGCTAACCGCCATATTGGTGAATTTGAAGTGTGCTTATTAATTCCCTCTCTTTCTGACGATCAACCGCGACAACGAGACCGTCAAAAATCGTACATGTGCGGTGCATAAATTTCATTTGCAAAAAAAAAAAATAAAATACTTTGTTTCCCGCAAAAGCAGTCAACTCGTCGCTTTGTTAAATTCCTGAAAAGTGCGAAAGGACATTGTGCATCCACATCGTCAGCCTTACACAAAAACGAGCAGTCCAAGTACTGAGTGAAATTGAAAACTCGTAGTCAAAACGAAACAATTAAAAAAACGAAAAATGGTAAGTTTTGCACATTTCCTCGTGAATTTATTCTTGAAAGCACCCACCCAGTAAGTGGAGACGATGAAAAATGTGGTAATTAACGATTTTTAAGCAAACATGATAATTAGCCATTGCTCGTATTGCGCATTTTTCCGTCCGCAAAACAATAGCCGGCATTCTGAGTGTACAAAGGGTATGCTAATGAGATTCCAATTTGATGCTTATAGTCAGACGATATTTCAATGGAGAACAATACACCGGTGAAGAAGATCAATGCAACCACAACGACAGCGACCGCCGACGAGATGACGTCCCGCGATTACTACTTTGATTCCTATGCTCATTTCGGTATTCACGAGGAGATGCTTAAGGACGAAGTGCGGACGATAACCTACCGGAACGCAATGTATCACAATAAGCACTTATTTCGTGGCAAGGTACGTCTGATGAGTGGATGGACAAAATAAAATGTTTCTAGCATTAATCAATATCAACCCTTGGTACGTAGGTGGTGCTAGACGTAGGTTGCGGCACAGGCATCCTATCGATGTTCGCCGCTAAAGCTGGAGCGGCCAAAGTTATCGCTGTTGACTGCTCCAATATCGTAGAGTATGCCCGCCAAGTGGTCATTGATAATAATCTGACAGATGTGGTCAAAGTTGTAAAGGGAAAAATTGAAGAGATTGAATTGCCCAATGGTCTGGAGAAAGTTGACATCATTATTTCCGAGTGGATGGGGTAAGTGCATTGATATGATGTAGTTGTAGTCATTTATGATTGCTTAACGAATCTTGTTTAAAGACGAACGCTATGATTGTCCATTATCAAGATTCTCGATCGCGTGCTTTTGTGGAAAAGGAATAACTTGGTCTAATGAAGCTTTGTACTCCATCTGGTCATTGTTAAATCAAGTCAAGCTTTTGGTCCTGATTTACGTAATTTTTTTGAAGGAAGTCAAAGCAGTTGACATTTAACTAAAACACAGCATCTCTTGGTCTAATTTTATTTTCTTATGGCTGTGAAGCCAGCACGTAACTTGTTACAATTTTGTCGATCGTCGGTCAACTCGAAACAAATTATTTTTGACGTAATATACGACAACCACCTAAAAATGTCATTGTGAACTATAAAGTGTCAAATTCAAATTGGTTATCTTCCATTGGACCAAATGGGAGCAGCAGTTGTGCTAGCTGTTGCTCAACCCAGCAACCATTGTATCATGGGACTGTGGATGTGTGCTTGGACCCCTACGCACTTAAGCCTTCATTGTAGGACAAAAATAATGTTCATGGGCCCATCTCTTTCGAGTCACTGCCAATGCTCAAAGAGTACTTCTGTCTAGAAAAACCTCGAACTCGGGAGTTCGAATTCGGCATAAAACTGAAGGTCCCTTCCACTCGTGAGAGAACAGTAGCACGAACAGTAACACGCGAGTGGTTGCCAACTACGTCCTGGCCCTCCACAAGCGCAACCATATTATTATTTTATCCCTTTTTTAAACCTAACCCCATTTAACGCATGTGTGTGTTTTTTCCCCATTATGTTTGACAAATTACCTATGTTTCATGCAATCTAATCAAAAACAATTTTTTTTGTTCTCCATTACAGCTATTGCCTATTCTACGAATCCATGCTGGATACAGTACTGTATGCTCGTGATAAATGGCTTAAATCAGACGGTATGATGTTCCCCGACCGTGGCACACTGTACATAACCGCCATTGAAGATCGCCAATACAAAGACGAGAAGATCAATTGGTGGGATGATGTTTACGGTTTCGATATGAGTTGCATTCGAAAGGTCGCGGTCACTGAGCCCCTAGTCGATGTTGTTGATCCAAAACAAGTTGTCTCCACATCGTACATGGTCAAGGAGGTCGATTTGTACACAGTGAAGAAGACAGATTTGGAATTCTCATCGCCCTTCAATTTAATCATTAAGCGAAATGATTTTGTGCAGGCTTTAGTTACATACTTTAACATTGAGTTCACGAAATGCCACAAACGCCTTGGCTTTAGTACATCGCCCGAAGCCACATACACACATTGGAAGCAAACCGTTTTCTACCTCGATGACTATCTAACAGTGAAGAAGGGCGAAGAGATCCATGGCACATTCAAAATGAAGCCCAACGAGAGGAACAACCGAGATCTAGACTTCACCATCGACATCAATTTCAAGGGCGAACTGTCAGATGTGCACGAGAACAACACGTATCGGATGCGTTAAGGTAGTCATTAAATAAACAAATGATAAAAAAAAACAACAAAATAAGATTACATAAACCACTAAGCAGTTTCTTTTTAATAATAACACAAAAATAACAAATCGTAGTCCGCAACGAAATGAACAAAAAAAAAACAAAAAAACCACTGGCCAGCAACTCAGACAGCTACCACTTATTTGAGAACACAACACAACCCGATGAGACACGCTCATCCGCTGGCCCCTTCCATTTTAGTTTTGTAAAGCAATTCAAGTTTCATTGCATATAAATTAACATTCACTGTCGAGGTATACCTATATATAGATTTTTGTGTGTGTCGTAAGAAACAATAGCGTTCACGCGCCCGCAGTTGATTAGGATTACATTTAATCAGAGCGCAAGAATCAGTATATTAGTTTTTTTTTCTTTAGTTGTAAGATCTGTAACGCATGATAGTGGACGGAGAGTCGTCGCTCGTGACATGGGGAAGAGTTGGAGTTGGAAACACGTGCTAAATGAGGGAAATAGAGGAGATACTTTGTTCTAGATATGAAATATGATTTCAAAATATGTTATCGAATTGCGAACATAAGCAGCAAATACAATAAATAAACCCAAAACCAATTATACATGTATATGAAAAGAGAAAAACAAAAAGAAAACAACCAGAAAATAAAAATAAAACAACAATAAAGAAGGAAATTTACAGTACCGGATGCGTTGGTTGTGCTTTGTGTGTGTTCCTTTTCAGTGAACTGGGTTGGAGTTTTGTCTTGAATCATAGGTTGCTCGGAAAATGTAGCTTTAGTTGGCAGCTGGCTCAGAACTTGTGCAACTTTTATTGGGTTACTAGACGTCCTTTAACGCGGGACATCTTTTGCTTAGACTTAGCAGACACTCACTAAGGACCGTCTTCGGAGTCATACCGGATAATTGTCGCATGCATAAGCTATATGGGTAAAGAGGTGAAATCATCAAATCAACTCACGTACTCCACTCGCCCCACACTGACTTACACCAAGGGAGCAGTTCTTCTTCTTCTTCTTGTGGCGCTACAGTCCGGGGTGAACCTGGGCCTCGGTCAACAATCCTCTCCAGCTGGCACGTTCTTTAGCCAGCTGCCTCCAATTTCGCACTCCAAGTTGGTTGAGGTCTTTTTCCACTTGAGTGCGCCATCGGGTTCGTGGTCGTCCTCTATTGCGTTGTCCCACTGGCTCGGAGTCGAAGACTCTTCGGGCTGGAGCAGTGTTGTCCATGCGCTCTACATGGCCTAGCCATCTTAGGCGTTGAATCCGTAGACGCCTGACTAGACTCATGTCGCTGTACAGCCCGTACAGTTCGTGGTTGAATCTCCTTCTCCAAGAACCTTCAACGCAAACAGGACCGAAGATTGAACGCAGAACTTTTCTCTCGAAGAGACCAAGTGCGTCTTCATCCGCTCTTGAGATAGTCCAAGCTTCCGCGCCATACAGCAGGACAGGGATGATCAAGGTCTTATATAAGGTGAGCTTGGTCTTTCGAGAGAGGGCTCGACTACTCAATTGCCTCTTGAGCCCAAAGAAACAGCGGTTGGCAAGAGTTATTCTGCGTTTAATCTCAGTACTGATGTTGTTCGCACTATTTACTTGGGAGCCGAGGTAGACGAAGTCCTTCACTACCTCGAAGTTGTAGCTGCCTATGGTGACGTTCTGACCGAGTCGTCGATGTTGTGTGTCCTTTCTTGATGACAGCATATACTTTGTTTTGCCCTCATTCACCGCTAAACCCATTTTTGCCGCCTCCGTCTCAATACAAGCAAACGCTTCATTGACGGCTCGCTGAGTTCGGCCAATCACGTCAATATCGTCCGCGTATGCTAGCAGTTGAACGGACTTCTGGAAGATCGTGCCTCTAGTGTTCGCGTGTGAGTTTCGCACGATCTTCTCCAACACGATGTTGAAGAAGTCACATGACAGCGCGTCGCCTTGTCTAAAACCTTTTTTGACATTGAAGGTCTCGGTGAGTTCGTTACCGACCTTGATGGAGCAGCGAGAGTTCTCCATCGTCATCCTGCACAATCTGACGAGTTTGGCAGGGATGTCAAAACTAGACATGGCGTTGTATAGCTCGTCTCTATGCACACTGTCATATGCGGCCTTAAAGTCGACAAATAGGTGGTGGGTGTCGATCTGCATCTCTTGGGTTTTTTCGAGGATCTGACGTAATGTGAAAATTTGATCGATAGTGGACTTCCCAGGCCTGAAACCGCACTGATAAGGACCTATCAGGTTGTTGACGAATGGTTTCAGGCGCTCACACAGAACGGCAGAGAAGATTTTGTATGCGATGTTAAGGAGACTTATCCCCCGATAGTTGGCGCAGTCAAAGGGGTCTCCTTTCTTGTGGATCGGGCAAACGATACTAAGATTCCACTCGTCGGGCATGCTTTCCTCCGACCATATCCTACAGACGAGCTGGTGCATGCGCCCAACCAGATCATCTCCAGCTGCCTTAAACAGTTCCGCGGACAATCCATCCGCTCCAGCAGCTTTGTTCGACTTCAGTCTCGATATCGCCATCTTGACTTCGTCTAGATCGGGGGGACGGAATTCTCTTCTGTCGTCGTCCATTGCGTGGAGTGGAACATTCTGCCTGACAGCGGTATTGGTGTCCTCTTCGCCGTTTAACAGTCTGCAGAAGTGATCCTTCCAGATTCTCAGTATCGACTGCGACTCTACTACGAGTTGTCCCTCTTCGTTCCGACAGGCTTCTGTCCGATGTTTGTACCCTTTGGATAGTTGTTTCACCCGCTGGTAAAACTTTCGGACATTATTTCTGCCGTACCACCTCTCCATTTCCTCGATCGCGCGCTTCTCATGCTCCTTCTTTTTCTTTTTGAGAAGCCGGTGCTCTTCCCTTCTTTTAAGTTCGTAGAGCTCACGAACCGCTCTCGTCCTTCTATCCAGCGTCGCCTTATATGCTGCTAGCTTCGCTGAATGCGCCTGCCGACACTCGTTGTCAAACCATGGGTTTTTTCTAGGTGGCATTTTAAAACCCAGCACATCAGAGGCAGCTTCTCTGATGGCGTTTTGACAACGGTTCCACTGTTCGTCGATTGTTTCGCCTGGCAGGGTTGGACTCTCTGAGAGCTTCAGGGAGACTCGATCGGAGAAGTTCCCAGCGGTCGATTGCGATTGTAGCTTTCCAACGTCAAACTGTTTTGGTCTTGCTCTACTCCGTTGTACAATCGATATCCGAGTTCTGACCTTGGCTACAACAAGGTAATGATCCGAGTCGATGTTGGCACCTCGGAACGTTCGGACATCGAGGACACAGGAGGAGTGTCTGACGTCGATCGCAATGTGATCAATCTGGTTGGCGGTTGATTGATCAGGGGACCGCCAGGTCCCTTTGTGAATGTTGAGGTGAGGGAACCGCGTGCTGGCTACAGTGAGGTTTCGCCCCGTCACGAAGTCCATCAGCCTGAGTCCATTGTCGGACGTGTTGTCGTGTAGGCTGTGTTTACCGACGACTCTAGCAAAGATTTCTTCCTTGCCCAGCTTTGCATTAAAATCTCCTAGAACGATCTTGGTGTCGTAGCTGGGGCATTGATCGTATGTTCTTTCTAGGAGATCATAGAAGTCATCCTTGCTATCATCGTCTTTGTCCTCCGTTGGGGCGTGGGCGCAAATTAGGCTGATGTTGCCGAATGTTGCCTTGATGCGGACTGTTGTGAGGCGTTCGCTTATGTATCTAAAGCTTAAGACTTCTTGCCTAAGTCTGCCTCGAACAACAAAACCGCATCCAAACAAGCGCTGCCTTCGCTCTTTGTAGCAATCGCCGTAATATATGTCGCAGTTTTTCATCCTCTTTTTGCCCGGCCCATCCCATCGTACCTCTTGGATGGCGGTGATGTCAGCCTTATAGGCTTCTAGGGCCTCCGCAAGTTCATCGGCTGCACGTGGTCTGTTCAGTGACCTCACATTCCACGTGCAGAACCGAAAATCGTTGTCCTTATTTCGTTGTCCATGGTCGTCAGCAGTAGGGTCATCCGTATCCGAGGCTTGTTGCCGTCTCTGAACTATTGCGAGTTTTACACGGTGGGGAAGTTAACCCCATGCGAAACCCCCGAACCTGGAGGACCGGGTCCTGGTTTAAACCCCCGGACAAGGGGTCGCTGCATACATTGGTTCACCTCTAAGCGGCTGCAGTAGAGGTTATCCAGAGGGCGCCGCGGGGAGGCTGTATGTCAACTTGACCTGTGCATTTACAGGGATCGTTGCTGGCATCTCGCCAAGTTGAGAGCAATCAACAACTTTGCCCTGGATGCACAGGCCCATGCCCTCCCCAAGGGAGCAGTTATTCCAACAATATCTTTGAGCTCAACAACGCCTGCCAGCTCTTCATCGTAAGAACCACCGTTCTAATCAGTCCTATCACAGAATCCTTTGGAGCTACAGTCCGCGGTGGACCTGGGACCTCAACCATTGCGCACACCAAGTAGGTTAACGTCCTTTACCACTTGTGTGCGACATTTAGTGCGAGGACGTCCTCTGTTGCGCTGTCCCAATGGCTCGGTATTGAACACTCTTCGGGTTGGAGCTGTGGTGTCCATCTGTAGGTAGTATGTACATACGGCTGTACAGCCAGTACAGCTTGTGGTGTTTCGAGAGATGGCTCTGTTACTCAAATGCCTCTTGAGCCCAAAGAAGCAGCGACTGGCAAGAGTAATTCTGCGATTGACCTCGGTACTGGTGTTGTTTTTTCTATTTACTCCAGAGCAGAGGTAGACGAAGTCTTTGACTACCTCAAAGTTTCTGCTGTTCTGTCAGAGCGGTCGATGTTGTGCGTCCTTCGGTGATGACATTTTACCACTTCAATACCAGCAAAGACCTCATTGGCGGCTCGTCCAATCACGTCATCTGCGTAAGCAGGCAGTTGAACGGACTTTGCAAGATCGTGCCTCGTTTGTGACCTTTTTGCTTCGAATCATCTCATCATAACATTGCAGTGCGTTGTCCAAAACCTTTTTTACATTGAAGGTCTCGGTGAGTTCGTTACCGACCTTGATGGAGCAGCGAGAATTCTCCCTGGTAATCTTGCACAATCGGACGAGTTTGGAAGATATGTCAAAATTAGACATGGCGCTGCATAGCTCGTGTCTTCGCACGCGGTCATGGGCTTTAAGTTGACGAAAAGGTTGTGGTTGTCGATCTGCATCTCCTGAGTTTTATTTTAAACATCCGCCGTAATGTGAAGATGGTCGGGGGTGAACTTCTCCGGTCTGAAACGGATTATTAACAAATGGCTTCAAGCGCTCACACAAAACGGCAGAAAGTATCTTGTACGCGATTTTGAGAAGTCCCTCTTTAGTTATCGCAGTTAAAGGGGTCTCCTTGTGTACTGGACAAACGAGAGCTGAGATTCCACTCATCCGACCTGAGCTGGTGCGCGTGCCGAACCAGATCATCTTCAGCTGCTTTAAAAAGTTCTGTCCGCTACGGCAACTTTGTTCGACATCAGTCTTGATAGCGCTATCTTGACCTCATTAGGAACGACGACATTTTTGTTCATCCTTGTTTCAAAATAAGTGGAACACTGCCTGGCCCCGGAATTAGTGTCGTCATCGCCGTTTACTAGTTTCTCTGTAGCAGTGATTTCACCAAATTCGCGGCAATGATTGCTATTTGTCCATTTTCATTCCAGCAGGTCCGAGGTACATACCCCCTGGATATCTGTTTCACGTTTTAGTAAAACCTTTCGACCTCCTTCCTGTCGTAACACCCACCTATCCATCTCTTGGACCGCGCTCTTCTCAAGCTCGTTCTTTGTCCATGTGAGAAGCCAGTTCTCTTCCCCTCTCTGCTGTTCATAGAGCTCACGCCCTGGGTTGTTCGATGCAGCGCTGCATATTGGGCATCCTGTTCTGCGGCAAGCATATGACAGCTTTTTTTTTCTGCTCTTAAGAAATCTAAAAAATTTCCTCATAAATATGCAATTTCTCGTCAAGTCAAAGAGATAAGAGACCATAGCAAAAGAAATCCAATTCGAATCCGGATTTTAAGTTGTAACGTAAGCAAAACGTCTTTGAACTCTGTTCTTATCGATAACATGCTTCGATAAACTGTACACAATGCAATCTAGTTCGTACACCAACCGCTGTCAAAGAATGCATTGTTTTGGCGGGAATTTCTTCACACATGCCGCAAAAGTTGCTCGCTTTGCAAACATTTCGACAAGAAGTGTTTTCCCGGTGTTGTTATCCCTAAGTAGTAATTGTTCACATTCCGACGTCGTTTGAAATCCTGTGGAAAAGTTCGAATTTGTGATTCGCCGATAAAATGGAAGGTTTTGACGAAGCTGGAGTATTCTTTTCGGACAATTTTGGAGGCGAACAGCCCGATGGAAATCAAATCAATTTGCAAACACTGAAGAAGAAATACAAGGACTTCATTCGGACTTTCAATGAGGATAATTTCTTCTACAAATACAGGTAAGCACAAGGGATTTCCTGTTGAACCATGTGAAGCTTATGATGGATCCTTTCACAGAGATACCCTGAAGAGAAACTATCTCAATGGTCGCTACTTTCTTGAAGTGGACATCGATGATTTGGCCGGCTTTGACGAGAGTCTAGCAGATAAATTGTACAAACAGCCGACGGAGCATTTGTACATTTTCGAAGAAGCCGCCAGAGAAGTGGCCGATGAGATCACTGCTCCGCGACCAGAACATGAGGAGCATGTCCATGATATTCAGATTCTCCTTTCGTCAAATGCAAATCCCACTAGTGTCCGCGAACTCAAATCGGATTGTGTGTCGAAGCTGATCAAGATCGCTGGTATCATTGTGTCGGCGTCGGGAATCAAAGCGAAGGCCACTCGCATATCGATTCAGTGCCGGTCGTGTGGAAACGTTTTGCCAAATTTGAAAGTCAATCCCGGCCTTGAGGGCTACGCTATGCCGCGGAAATGCAACACGGAGCAAGCCGGCAGTCAGAGATGCCCTCTGGACCCGTTCTTCATTATGCCCGATAAGTGCAAGTGCGTTGACTTCCAAATCCTCAAGTTGCAAGAGCTGCCTGATTTCGTGCCCCAGGGTGAGATTCCCCGTCACTTGCAGTTGTTCTGCGATCGATCACTCTGCGAGAGGGTAGTGCCCGGCAACAGAGTTCTAATTCAGGGCATTTACTCGATTCGGAAGGTGGGCAAGCCAAGTAGGCAGGAGGGACGTGAGAAAGCGGTGGTGGGGGTCAGGGCTCCGTACATGCGTGTGGTCGGAATCACAGTTGACACCCAAGGCGTGGGCGCAATATCGCGTTACAGCAACATCACGCCCGACGAGGAGGATCTCTTCAGGCGAATGGCCGGCAGCAGTGACATCTACGAGCGTTTGTCCAAGTCGCTGGCACCCAGCATCTTCGGGTCTGCGGACATTAAAAAGGCCATCACGTGCTTGTTGTTTGGAGGCTCCCGGAAACGTATGCCGGACGGTCTCAATCGCAGGGGTGACATAAATGTGCTGCTCCTCGGTGACCCGGGTACGGCGAAATCGCAGTTGCTGAAGTTCGTTGAGAAGGTGTCTCCCATTGGGGTGTACACTTCGGGAAAGGGTTCCAGTGCAGCCGGCCTGACTGCGTCTGTTATGCGTGATCCCGCTACCGTAAGTCGTGTGTGACTCCATCCTTTTCGTTTTACTGAAGCAACTTTCTTTTGCAGAGAAACTTCGTGATGGAAGGTGGCGCCATGGTCCTTGCCGACGGTGGTGTTGTGTGCATTGATGAGTTTGATAAAATGCGAGAGGACGATCGTGTGGCTATTCACGAAGCCATGGAGCAGCAGACTATTTCCATTGCCAAGGCAGGCATCACCACAACCCTGAATTCTCGGTGCTCGGTGTTGGCAGCTGCCAACTCCATATTCGGTCGCTGGGACGAGACAAAGGGCGAGGAGAACATCGACTTCATGCCAACCATTCTCTCCCGTTTCGACATGATCTTCATTGTTAAGGACGTTCACGACGAGAAGCGGGATATCACACTGGCCAAGCACATAATCAACGTCCATCTCTCGTCCAATAAGGCTGGCTCCGAGGTTGAGGGTGAAGTACCTTTGTCCGTGTTCAAGAAGTACATTCACTACTGCCGGACGCACTGCGGACCCCGTTTGAGTGAGGCTGCTGGAGAGAAGTTGAAGAGTCGCTACGTCCTCATGCGCTCCGGGGCAGGACAGCAGGAGAAGTCGTCCGATAAGCGGATGAGCATTCCCATAACAGTTCGCCAGCTGGAGGCTGTTATCCGGATCTCTGAATCCCTGGCGAAGATGCAGTTGCATCCATTTGTCAATGATACGCATGTCAATGAAGCTTTACGGCTCTTCCAAGTGTCCACCCTCGATGCGGCGACGACCGGAAGTCTGTCGGGCGCAGAAGGTTTCACCAGCGAGGAGGATCAGGAGAAGCTGAACAGAATTGAAAAACAACTGAAGAAACGCTTCGCTGTTGGCACCCAAGTGTCGCAGTTGAGTATTGTCCAGGTAAGCAAGGGGCTTCATTGCTTTGAGATCACTTAATGAAATGCAATCGTTCTTTAGGACTTCGTCCGTCAGAAGTACGACGAGACAAATGTCATCAAGGTGATTAACACTATGGTCCGGCGAGGAGAGATCCAGCATCGTATGCAGAGGAAGTTGCTGTACCGCATTTGCTGAAGTTCACAACATGTGTTCCCTGATAAAGATTTCGTTTCCATTTAGTTATTTTTACGTGCATTTGTATTTTCGTTTAAAAATATAATAAAATTTGTTAAACTTTTTACATTGCCTCGTGGTCAGTTTTAATCCGGTGTTGGAAACAAATTTGTGAGTTTGTCAAATTAATGTGCAGTGAAAAGAGTCGCGTTTGACAAGTCTTTCTTGAGGCGAAGTTTTCACCAGCAGAGTCGTCTTCGTCGTGGACAGGAGCAGGTGGTAATCATATAGTGGTGGGTCTGGGCTATAAGGTGGATGCATACAAAAATCTCATCCAAGCTCCCGGAGCTTCTGGCTAGTCTCCTACGATGTGTGTGGCTTTGCGTTGTCTCAATGGAAAAAAATTCTTTTACGGGCGAAAGCTGATCTCTTCTGGGCAACTGTTTCCTTCAGACGGTCCAGTTGTTAACATTACATGTACTAATGAATAGCTTTGCCACAGGAGATCAGTTAATGAGTAGATGATTCCAGCCAATCTCACCAGACACACAACCTTTCTTGCTTACCCAACATTTACTACACTAACTCAACCCCATTCGACCGCGACAGTTTTGCCTTGACGTTTGGTTGATGAGTTCTGTGACGTTAACTTCTGTAGTTGTCACATATAAAGCTTCTTTTTGTATTCAGTCTTGTTTAAGTGGTTCCCAACTGGATTATGTGCTCTTCGATGACGGTCAACCTCGGCGTTTTCCATGATTTCATCGACAATTTTGGCCTAATGACATTTGTCATGTCATGGATTTTAATCCGACATTTAATGGAACAAAAATAAGAAAGAATGTACGGGTGCCTGTCTGATCGACTTAGAGAAGGCGTTCGATGCCGTATGGTTAGAGGGCATTTTCCTTAAGCTCGTAAGACTTACCTTACATAAATTATTGCTATACATGATATACAACATGATGACAGGTAGAAAGTTCGCCGTTAAAAGTGGCGGTGTAACTTCTACCACAGTTTTTAATATCAATAATGGTCTACAACAGGGGGCTGTTGGTTCCCCGATATTGTTTGCTATATTCACTACAGATCTCCTAAGGTCAATACCGCACCTAATCGCGTACGCCGATGACCTAGCGGCGTACAGATCAGGTCCTAAGGTAGAAATCATTAATACCTTGTTGCAAGGTGACTTCGACAACACTTTGAAATATTGCGATGACTGAAAGCTACTTATCAACTTTCAGAAATGTGAAACTATCCTTTTCCGTACCCCGCTGGCCAAGGCCTAAAGGGATACACGCGTAAACTGAAAGAAGTTCGCCATAGTTGACCCACAGGGTCAGTCGCTAGCCGTGTGAACTGTAGTTAGATATCTTGGCATTTAGTTGGATCATTTTCTGTATTTTGACAAACATACAGAGAAGGCTCTGACCAACGCTAGAAAAGCCTTTGCTGTGGCAAGTAAGCTGTTTTACAGCAGCCAACTTGATACCAAGGTGAAGGTAATCTGCTACGTGGCCCTCATAAGGCCTGTCATGGTGTATTGTTGTCCGCTGTGGTTCAACGTGAGTCCTTCCCAGATGGAAAAGATGAGGGTCTTCGAGAGACGGTGTCTTTGAACTTGTCTCCGGTTGTATCGAACACCCGAGTCTGAGTACAAGAAGTACTATCTAAACGAGGTCTTGTACAACAGGGCAAACGTGAAAAGGATAGACAATTTTATTAATAAATTAATAAGAAGTCACATTGCAAGAAGTCTATTCTGCCAACAGCCTGATCTTCGGAGCTTATTACCCCAATTATATGTATCATGAAAAGGTGCACCACAACGGTTTTGTTCCACCTGAAGCATTCCTCTATTTGGATTCGATCGGCCCGATGGATGTCGTCCGCGAACACGAAGATCTCCTCCGGTTCAGTAGAGCGATCCCCGCTCGAGACAGGAGAGAGAGTGATAAGGTAGGGGCACTTCTTTTGGTGGTTACACCAGAATCAGTCTCCGCTGTTGCCCGCCCCTGCCTGAAAAATTATAGTTTGTGTTGTGGATTAACGGCCCACTTACTTAGATGTTTAGACAAAAAAAAAAAAAAAAATAAAAAAATAAAAAAAATATATATAAACAAAAAAATAAAAAAAAGGTGCACAAGGGCGTGTGTATTATATATGTTACGCATATACATAGCACACACGCTCTTGTGTACACGTCCCTAATGTTACGGATATAGATTAAGTTAGGCTAATATTCTGTTAGGTTAATACATTTTTAATAGGTTACTAACGTTTAGGTTAAGGTCTAGGTTAAGTACCAATAAGTATGTATAGCGCCAAGTTTTTCCATAATTTTCTTGGCCGTAAGTCAAAAATAATAAAGTTTGTCCTAAGGACTAAAAAAACACAAAGTTGATAGTTTAGACGCCGAAAGGCAAATATATAAGCTACATAGATTAGATTATTTTAGAGTACCCGCGAAGGGTCAGTAAGATAGAATTAAGAACATGAATTGTTAGATATTAATATAGATTTAGTCATTTTTGTCTAGTATAAGTGATTCCAGAAAAAAAAAATAAAAATGAAAAAAAAAAAAACCTAGCCACCGTATGCGTTGGATCCGTAGACGCCTAACTATTCTCATGTCGCTGTACAGTTCGTACAGTTCGTGATTGAATCTTCTTCTTCAGAACCCGTCAACACAAGCAGGACCAAAGATCGTGCGTAGAACTTTTCTCTCAAAGAGACCAAGTGCGTCTTCATCCGCTTTCTGGATTGTCCATGCCTCCGCGCCGTATAGCAGGACTGGGATGGTCAGTGTCTTGTATAGAGTCAGCTTGGTTCTTCGAGAGAGGGCTCTATTACTCAATTGCCTCTTGAGCCCGAAGAAACAGCGGTTGGCAAGAGTTATCCTACGCTTGATCTCGGCACTGATGTTATTTGTACAGTTTACTTCGGAGCCGAGGTAAGTGAAGTCCTTGACTACCTCGAAGTTTCTGCTGCCCATTGTGACAATCTGTCCAAGACGTCGACGTTGTATGTTCTTTTTTGAGGACAGCATATACTTCGTTTTGCCCTCATTCACCGACCCATTGTTTGTGTTTAAAATTACTATAAAATAAATAATAAAATAATGTGTAAAGTTAAGAGTTCATGTAAAGCACCCATAGGAACTTTAATATTATTCCAAAGAACAGAAATCTCAGCCCACTCCCAGCCCAACAGTACTAACAGCATCGAACCCAGAAATAAGAGAGCATTATTACCCCTAGTCAACAAAAGAGAGGAATGTGAGAGTAGTGGAAATCCTTTAAAAATCACAAATACTTTCACAAAAGCTATGGATCCACCACAATATGGCGGCCGATTCGTGGATTTTGTGGGCTAAGAGAGAGAGATTCATGGATTTTGTGGGAAAATTATGTGAAGTTGGCCACAACCATGTTCTATTGTTCGAAGAGTGTTCAGTTGGTTCATGATTTTAATGGTGGGATTGGGTGAATAAAAGTTTAATGCCACGTATTATTTACAGGAATAATTTACATCAATTTAATCCTCAAATGTAATATATAACCTATTTCTATGTCATACGTGAGAAATGAAGTCACTTTAATAGCATTCATTCATAAATTCGAAAAAAAGTAGACTAAAATTTCCTAATTCTTAAGAGAAATTCCCAGATATTCAAACTAAGACTAGTAAGAAATCTTCATTAATATCACCCTAATGCTGCAGACAGAAACTCCCATAAACAGGAGCTTAATTAATGTACAGCGTGAACATACGCTTTGTTCGTTTGCTTACTCCTCATCATTGTGTTGAATTCTTAACACTGAAAATGTGAAAAATGACGGGTAAGCGAGCGATTTTTCAAATAAGACCTTCAATCCACCCCAATACCATGGTTGGAGAAGAGGATCAGCTGTTCTCAAGAGCTTACACGTATTCACAGACACGGCGGGGAAAGCTTATAAAAAACGTTGTCAGATGGAATCAAGGGGCACGAGAGGCAAAAGATGGATATCTCTTATTTCTGATCGAACCATCAGTACACTAGCACCATCCGCACATCGTACTATCAGTACACCAGCTCCATTCATTCATTTCCTTCATTTTAATACATTTTTATTAATAATTCATAATAAACTTAAGTACTAGACAAAAAAAAATGTTTAAAACTAGTTGGACGTACAATTTTACTATTTCTAACTTACTGGCCCTCAGCAGGCACTCTAAGCTAAACTTAATTAATCTTATTCTATGTCTTTCGACCTAATCTAACATTAGTAAATGGAACTAATTTATTGTATCTGTAAAGCTTAATATTAAGAAAAATTGTAAGCAAAAAACTTAGTATTGTAGCTAGAATAGAATATAAGTTTTTTTTAAAAACTTATATTCTAGCTTACATACTAACTTAAAATAACTTAAAACCATCTTAAACTAAACAGACATACATATATACATGCATGTATAGTATACATGCATGTATATGTACTTAAACTATATACAATGGTATACCCATAAGTACACTAGAGTGTACATATGCATATACCATTTTTTTTTTTATTATTTTCATATTTACAACTTACATACTAACTTAAGACTACCCTATGATATGCAAGTCGGCCATAGGTAGCGGTTGCCAGAATTCAATCCCACATACCGCAAGACAAAGACCGACTGCGCCCCATATGGGGGTACGCACTACCCTTTCTACCCAGGGTCTAAAGGGTTCGTCGCTGGAGTTCTTTCGATCCCAAGCCACCAGAACTTACGATGAACATCTCGCACATCCTGACTCGAGACCGCTAAAGTTGATATTCAACTTCCAGTCATCGCAATCTCTCATGAATGAGTCGAAGTCACCCTGAGTCGAAGACCCAGATCGCTCAAGAAAATGTTGAACAGGATCGGCGAATTAACGGCACCCTACTGGAGACCATTTTTAATTTCAAAAGTACCTGTAGAGGTCACGTTGCCATTTTTGACTTGGAACCGCCTACCGGTAAGCATGTCATACAGTAGGTACAGCAGTGGTTTACTAATGCCTAGCCGATTGAGCTTATAGTAAAGACCTTCTAACCAAACGGTGTCGAAGGCCTTCTCCAGATCAATCAAGCAGGCGCCCGTACATTGTTTCTTGCTCTTGTTCCACTGGATATCCGACACCAGTTTCGACGCGACATGAATAGTGTCATGCCCCGCTTTGAAACCGAATTGGTTATCCGGAATTATATGTTTGTCCTCTGTCCAGTTGATCAGAGCTCTATTTATCACCTTCTCGAATACCTTGCTGATGTTCGGAAGGAGACTAATTGACCGGAGGTTACACGGATTCAAAGAATCTTTTCCTCGCTTGGCTATGGGCTGTACTATCGCGGTTTTCCAATGCTCCGGATAATGTGCATTATTCAGAGCATTGTTAAACAGGACTGTGTACATAGTGACCACTTCCAGAGGAAGATGTCTTAACACAATGTTTGATATACCGTCGATTCCAACCGACTTTTTCTTCTTTAGTGATTCGAAGACCGCTTGAAGATCTGCCTTCGAAATGAACGGGGGATGTGGGTGTGCTCCATCCGCACACGTACCATCCGTACACCAGTAGCATCATCGAGAATCGGACCATCGTCTTCAAGAACAATTTGTTGCAGTGGCTATCGCAGCGGGTACACAAACAACTACACACACTGTTGGGAAATATAGGTGTGTGCGTGTTCGGAAATTGTCGTCGCGCGTGTGTGTGTTTCAAGAAGTCAATGCTGATTTGCTTCTGTGGATGGCATTAGTCGTTGGGAGATCGAAGTCGATAGTTCGTTTGCAAGCAATTTGTTAATTAGTGATTTATGTAATAAAGTTTCATGTTCAATTCTTTTTCTTTCTCTTTCGTTTTCCTCATTTGTCGAAATGAATTGATATTCTATTACACCAATTTTAGCCGCTTCCGTCTCATGCAAGAGCCTCACTGAAGGCTCGCTGAGTTCTGCCAATCACGTCAATGTCATCGGCGTATGCTAACAATTGATGAAACTTCTGGAAGATCGTGCCTCTCGTGTTGGCGATTGTGCTTAGGCTATATTTTCTAGATGTTGCACAGTTGGTTGGCACTGAAAATTGAAACAATCAACAAGTTAATTGAATGATTTATTTTTCAAATGAAACACAATTTCAGTTATATCTTATATTAAATGCGTTTTTAATGATTTTTTGTTTTTGTTTTGTTTTGTTTGTATTTTTGGTTACATTGAAATAATTTCATAAAACATTAATTTATGTTTGTTTATTTAATTTGTTCTTCTTGTATACATATATAAATATCTGTGTTAATAGATTTTCATATAAGAACTTATCGTATCATAATTTTCATTTTCTTTTTCCAAGTCTCACTTTCTATTCACTTCTCTCGCCATTACATACATAATCTACGGTATTTTGCATCGTTAACCCAGTCAAAAAAATGCCGCTTTTTTTTGCGAAATGAATATAATCGTGTACATATACATCATATAAATCCACTCCTTATTTCCTCCTTCTGCTTCCTCCGTACATTTATTCCATTTATCAGTTACATGTATTTTTATTTTATTATTTATTCTACAATTCATTATCAATTATTTGTATATAAACTATATATGTATATGCGTACAATCGTGTGTTCTTATTTCTCTCATCTTAATCGTGTATATGACTTATGAACTAAAAAAATGAAGAAAAACAAAACGAGGCTAATTTCGGCTCCATTTCTTTTTGCTAAACGCACAGCTGCTAAAGTATAATTGAATATGAATGACAGTTATGATAATAATGACATGTCCATATTGTATTACAAGTTGATTACTACATATGTACTCTCTCTTCGCCTAATGTCCGTTCTCATCCCTCTCCCTGTCTACGCCTGAATTTCTCTTATGAATCGTCAATGAAAACGAAGTAGAATCTGTGCGGGCTTTTGGATGCAACACTCATAAAACTGAAGAACACAAGAAAACGAATAACGTATCGTATCTCTGCGATACAGAAAGCACAAGACGACTACAAAAAGAAAATGTAAACTTGAACAGTTTTCTTGGGTGTAAACTTTCAAATTAGTCTGTTCGTTCGTTTTTTAAGTTTATTTTCCAAAGCAGCGCACCTCTTTCGTTTACATTCGTTCAACTCTTAATTCCATCTTTCTATTTTGCTATCTCTTATATAAAAAATAATATTCCTTGTTATATTCATATGTACTATTTGATTGATCGTTCTACATTCCTTATAGATGGTGTTTTACTAACTGATTGACGGCGAAATCAGAAGAAAACTTAAAGCTAGTGGTGTGTCGGTGTGAATTTAATGCAGATAAATCGAATATTTATTTATCTCAGAAAAGTGGAAGTTAACGAGAGATAATTCGAAAAAAAAAATATAATAATAATAATTGTGTCTGCTTCGGGTGATTGTTTCGTTTTTGTTGTTTTGTTTTTCTTGTTTGGCTGCCACATTAGAAATGAACAAGGAAAATAAATCTTTGTAATAATAATATTCACTTTTAAATACATACATATAAAGAAAACGTTTCTTTAAATATACTTTAACTTCATTTTTGTTTTGTTTGTATAGCTTAATGTTGTATCTATTTTTTGTTGATTTTTATAGTAAATATATACGTTTAGATATATATTCATTTAATTATTTAGTCTAAGTTATCCTGAAAAATTAATTTAATATAACCAGGTGAACCGTCTAGGGGTGTCGCACAGAATGGACATACTGCTTGAAAGCCATTGGTTCCGTGTGGTATGTCTACATTAGCCCAGTATCTGTAAAGAGATAAGTGAGTTTATTTCGAAATTGGAAATGGAAGGATTAAAAGAATCATCTGTTTATATAAATGGGGATTGTGTGGAACATGAGTGGATGTCAAATTCTTTTTCCCTGGCGCTACAGTCTGTTGTTAGTTTTGATCTTGAATTTGGAGCAACTAATGTGACTGTGCGGACTGACAGTTTCATTCTGACTTCGAACAGTGACTCTACGATCTTTTGTAGTACCGTGTTTGAGCTTAGTTTCTGTAGCAAGCACTTCTGTTGAACGTATGGGTAGGTTCAGAAGATCAACGGTTGTGCAGACATAAATGAGCAAGGAGGAAGATATTCGACACCAACCAGACTTACAAAATTCATAGGACCTCCTTCATTACCTTCCAACCAGAATTACATTTTTTTACAAAACTCATGAGACCTCCTTCCCCGGTCACATGTCCGTCCCTTAACCATACCCAGAACGAAAAGTCGTTCAACAAACGCTGTCAATTGAGATATACGGTGGACCTCTCTCATGCTCCACTTCTGGTTGTATAGTGCCTCCGAACGCTGAACTTTACAGGTGTCTACAATCTGAACACTGCTAGGGAATCGAGAGATGTGAAGCTTAAAAGTTGAAACGTGTTAACAAGAACTGAAAGGCCCAACAATAATGGACATACGGAGGCCTTAACTTAAAAAAAGTGTACACAGAAGCATTGTAAAATAGTTTAAGAAAATACCAAAACTTCAAAATCAACTAAAATTAACGAAACTTAACGAAACTGAGAAAAGTAGCGATTATATCGACACTGCATCAAATTTCAGTAGTCGTTCGATGGTTTACGTTGATGCAAGAGTTTTTTTTTATCGTATCGCCATTATCCACTTAGGATGTCAAACACGTTTCATTAGTTCTTTTTCTTCATTGCAAAGCGCTACAGTTCAGGGTGACCTGGGCCTTAACTAATAAACTACTCCAACTAGCGTGATCTCTGGCTAACTTACAGTTTCACATGCTAATTTGGATTAGGTTCCATTTTTCCAGGTTGGGTGTTGAAGTTTATTCGGCCGCAGCGGCGTTGGATTCCAAGACACCTGTCTGGGCTGTGCGTTGAGCAGATCTGTGACATCTAGGTACAATTCCTCGTACAAACAGTTTTATAAGTACCAGTACCAAATCCTTAGTATTTGTACTTGCAAATGGTCAGTTACCAGTAAAAGTACTTAAAAAGTCTTCTTTAATTCTCGATAATTTCTGTATTGAAGCATTCTATTTATTTCAGTGTCTTATTAGAGATATGATGTTAAAGAAGTCACATGACAGCGCGTCGCCTTGCCTAAAACCTTTTTTTACATTGAAGATCTCGGTGAGTTCGTTACCGACCTTGATGGAGCAGCGAGAGTTCCCCATCGTCATCCTGTACAACCTGACGAGTTTGGCAGGAATGTCAAAACTAGGCATGGCGCTGTATAGCTGTATAGCGGCCTTGAAATCGACTAATAGGTGGTGGGTGTCGATCTGCATCTCTTGAGTCTTGAGTCTCTTTCCAGGATTTGCCGAAGTGTAAATATTTGGTCTATTGTGGACTTTCCTGGCCTGAAACCGCACTGATAAGGACCTATCAGGTTGTTGACAAAGGGTTTCAGGCGTTCACACAAAACGGCAGAGAGTATCTTGTACGCGACTTTAACATCATACGTGCGAAACTCAAACGTAAACACCCGAGGCACGAGTCCGTTCAACTGCTTGCCTACGCGTACGACATTGACGTGATTGGACGAACAGAGCGAGTCGTCAATGAGGCGTTTGCTGGCATTGAAGCGGAAGCCGCTAAAATGGGTCTAGCGGTAAGCCAGGGCAAAATAAAGTACATGCTGTCATCACGGAAGGACGCACAACATCGATGTCTCGGACAGAGCGTCGCATTGGGCAGCAGAAACTTTGAGGTAGTCAAGGACTTCGTCTACCTAGGCTCTGGAGTAAATAGGGACAACAACACCAGTACCGAGATCAACCGCAGAATTACATTACTCTTGCCAATCGCTGTTTCTTTGGGCTCAAGAGGTAATTGAGTAACAGAGCACTCTCTCGAAACACCAAGTTGACGTAAGTTCTGCTTACGATCGTTGGTCCTGTTTGCGTTGATGGCGACGAACTGTACGGGCTGTACAGCGGCATGCACCTAGTTAAGCGTCTTCAGATCCAAAGCTTAAGATGGCTAGGTCATGTAGAGCGGATGGACACCACAGCTCCGGGCCGAAGAGTCTTCGACACCGAGCCATTGGGACAGAGCAACAGAGGACGTCCTCGCACTAGATGGCGCACACAAGTGGAAAAGGACCTCAACCAAATTGGTATGCGCAACTGGAGGCAGCTGGCGAAAGAACGTGCTGACTGGAGAGGCATGTTGGTTGAGACCCAGGTCCACCCCGGACTGGAGCGCCCATCAAAGAAGAAGAAGATTAGAGATATAATTCCATTAAGTCGCAGATTTAACACCAGAAGTACAAGACGAAGGTCACCGAAGGCTCTCTGGGATCAAAATGAATATAAACATCCTGCGCGAACGTAAAATATTAAACGGAATACTGCATGGAATTCTTTTCCTAGACACTAAAAGATCCGTCTAGATGTCGAGCTAATAGAAGTTAGTCGACTCATCTTTTCCATCATTTGCACTCCTGCAAAGGTCGTTGCAGGTTGGACATGACGTTAGCCTATTACTTTACATCAGTGTAGAAAACACATCTGAGAGTAATTTGGTTCGGTTTCGATGTGTGATTCGTATATTCAATGGCTTTTGGTAATGTTTTGTTGCGCATCCCTGTTATAACTAGTTCAACAGGTCCGTCATTGTTGGGGATTCCGGCAGAGGATAAGGTTGCACGTAGAGATAATCGTCAAAGTTGTACCATATTTGATTTAATTGATTTTAAGTATCGTCGCAGTAATGTGAAAATCGGTAGACAGAAGCTCTTTACACAATAACTATGTCAAAGAACTGCACAATCATTCCAAAAGCAACGGGCAGACATTTTAAGTGCTGAAAGTGTACCAACAACATTGGACACTAAAGTCTTATTATGTTTCAAGACAAGGCTTGTCACACACCCTAGCATCTCCTGCGAATGTGCGGTTCTAATCTGGTTAAGGAAACTTATCTTCCACAGAAAGATAATGACTTCAGTCGCTTTTTAAAACTCCACTACAAAGAACACACTACCCTTCATAAAGGGCATAGGTCTTTTGGATAAACTCCAAACTTTCTATACAAAAGATCGTGTGTCAGTGTCGTTACCACCACAGTATGTCGTGTGCAAGCTTTAAAAAGGCGTGTTAATCAATTCCAACTTACTTGACTGTTTTTTCGGTAGCCATGTGACCACATGGATTGAATGCATATGTTGGTGGACCAGAATCAACATAAAATGCTGGCTCCAAGCCCATACACAACGTAACTACAGGTCCCAATTCTAAGCACATAGGACATCGCCTGGCTCCAGTCGATTTGTCTTGACCCCATTCGTGTTGTCCTTCAATGAGAAACAAAAGAGAAAGGATATATATTTGTTCACACCTCACGAGTGAAACTATTCGAATGTAGCGCACTAACCTTGAACATGACCACAATTTAAGTAGACATAAGGCTGGTTGCATTGTTCGCCTAAATTCACTTTCCTAGGAATAACTAAAGTGTTTAAACCGACCGGACATTGTGGTCGACCAGCATTGATTTCATCGATTAACTTCTCCAGGTCACGCTTTGTCTGAATCATGAAAAACGAAAATGGAGAAAGTTTTCTTAAATAGCACAACTATATATAGAATGTGATTTATTATGCTGCATTACCGGCGAATGTTGCAGACCATCGGCTGACCTCCACAGAAGCGTAGCACCGCATAAATCGATTAGTGTGCCATCTTGCAGGACGTTCGATTCCTCGTAAATCTAAACAAAATGAAACAAAAACAAATCGTAGTACATTTGGGGATAGTCATCAAATTAACATTATCCTTACCGGTTGTCCTTTCTGTTGGGCGGACCTTGATTCTCTTAGGCTAAACACATCACCACCCACCGAACACTCGCGCCAGAGACCGCATTTGGCGTTGCCCCCACAAAATTGACCTTTCGGATGCATTATGAGGACACCGTTTGTGGTGAGGCCATCGATTTCAACGTTGTCTTGCCATTTGGTCGCCTTCTCCTTTAAATAAAAATGATGTACATATAAATGAAAAACGCTTGACCCTGAATGTCGGCGACAAAGTTAACGAAGTTGAGCTGATTACGGTGTCTATGGACGCAAACTGTGCTGTTGACTCAGCGGGTTCACATCGCACCCTCATTTGACATTCACAAATTGTCTTTACGTTATGCTCGGGAAGGTTTGAAGCGATTTCGATGACGCGGCCTATGCTGGAATAGTGATTAGAAGACTTTCGCCTTCTGATGATGGAATTAACGAACTGCAGTCGTGTGTGAAAAAGACGTTTGGAGAAAGATTCTCATCCAACCGGTGTGGGACTACTCTGGAATGACAGCATGCACACATTGTGCACCTATTGCGGAATATTTAATGGTTTCGGTGGTGTCATAAGATCCCATTGACCCAATTTTCAAGTATGCATCCTTCATCGCATATTAGCACTGAGTACCGCGCGGCAATGCTCCGTAATCAGCGTGACTGACTGCCTCACTGGGAATAATCTCGACGAGTGCCAGCGGAGATTTGATTTTAGAATTAAATTAAATGTCTTTCATGTGCCGTGAGTCGAACGATGGACTGAGTACTGCCGTCACGTGGAATTCGATTAAATTTGGCAAAGATTCCAATTACTTATTGCATATATGTAAATTGACTTTCGATCGGAATTTCAATTTGGAGAATCCCAAGAAGTGTTGAGCAAATCCGTTGCGGAAGGGTAGGATTAGAATTGAAGAGATATTAAACAACCTTATAAAATGGGGTGTTGGAAGAAAGATATACGGCTATATCAAGTCATTCCTTTTAAACAGAAAATGCTGCATCAAAGCAAACAGAGGTTACTCTTCCAGCTGCCCATTGCGTAATGGTATACCCCAGGGATCACTCCTATCTGTGGTTCTCTTCATAATTGCATTCGAAGACATTAACCGAACTAGCAAGACATCCGCTTTTAGACCCCTGCATCTATGCAGACGGCATATACATAATAATATGGGTGGCGCTACAGCCCATAGAGGGCCAGAGCCTAGCTTTTCAGCAACCACTCGTGTTGTGCGTGCTATTGTTCTCACAGGAGTGGAAGGGACCTACAGTTTTTTGAGAAGCTTTTTCTAGACAGGAAATACTCTTTGAGCATTGTCAATAACTCGAAATAGGTGGGATCGTGAACATTATTTTTGTCGCTCAGAGCTGGAATCGAACCTACGACGTCGAGGTTGGAGTCGACGCACTTACCTACAACGCCACGGGCCACCATATACATATTATGTAAAATAAAGGATGCCAATAAATGTAATGCATTATTTCAGAATGTAATTGTAGACATCTTAACATGGTCCAACAGATCAGGCGCTAAACTGTCTATTAATAAATGTAAAATACTTCATATATGTCGTAAAAAAAACTGTCCCAAACCAAATGTAAATATTAGTAATGTTAAAATCGCAAATGTCAATAATTTAACTATACCAAGACTTATATTTAATAATAAGTATTCTTGTAAACAACACTGTTTAGAACTTAAAAAAATCCCTAGCTGCGAGAACAAACATTGTAAAATACCTAACAACAAAAAAAGCAGTGCTCATATAAATACTCTAACAAAAATGACCAAGATTTTAATATTAAGCAAAATTGACTACGGACTATACATATACGGACACAGCCCCAAATCAATACTAAAAACAATCAAACCACTGTACCACGACGCGGCTAGAAGAAGCATTAACGCCTTTCCAACCAGCCCAACGGAACGGAGAGACACCATCACTCTCAACCTGTTAGCTAAACTAACCTTTTCAAAGTCAGTCTCAGTCATCGATGACGATATAAGGAAGAGCCAAACCCGAAAACATCCCAGAAAGATAAATCCTGCCATAACCATCATTCTTCAAAAAGCCGATATGGTAGATCTACCAACTAAAAGAATACGCTGCAATACACCACGTCATCCCACTTGGTTTATCAACCAAGCCTGAGCCTAGCCGACTACAAAAAGGTCAACACCAGCAACAGATCCTACCAACGACTCTATTCCAGCAACATAGAAAATCTAAAATCAGAGGGTTGGTCCCCCATTCTCACCGACGGCTCGAAGAACACGGTCAATAGCACGTTCGCCGTAACACATGAAAATGAATCCATCGCCAAGATTGGTAATCTCCCAGATTTCGCCTCGGTGTTCACAGCAGAAGTATTTGCTATTCTGCAAGCCATAAAAATAGCAAACAACCCGCATAATAAACGCATTGTATACACTGAGTTTAGCTTAGAGTGCCCGCCGAGGGCCAGTAAGTTAGAGTGTAGAAATATGTACGTCCAACTAGTTTTAAGCATTTTTGTCTAGTATGTAAGCCTGTTATAAATTTGAAATAAAAATGTAGTAAAATGAAAAAAGAAATGATGCACTGATATATATTATAACTGAATGCAATAAAAAAACCCCAACAACAACAGTGATCTCATATCTGAAATCAGATACCAACTCATCAAATCACCAAACACGACGGAGATAATGTAGATCCCTGGGCATGCGGGAATCGGCAACGAACACGCCGACACAGCAGCCAACTCAGCCAAAGCCAGCCCTGTACTCAATTTCAACATCCTCACCAAAACAGATCTGATCAAACACCATCATAAACCAATACTGGAGCCTATATTAACACCATTACAAAAAAGTCAAACCGAGCCTAAGTACCCGACAAACTGCTCCAAATTGCAAATTTCCAACTTTGTTCGGCTACGACTTGGACACACTCCAGTCACACACCAACACCTGCTGAATAAAACCAGTCCCCCAACTTGCCCCACATGTAATATCCGCTTAGACCTACAACATCTTCTAGAAAATTGCCCAGTACTGCAACCCATATAATAATATGGGTGGCGCTACAGCCTGTAGAGGGCCAGGGCCTAGCTTCTCAGCAACCACTCGTGATGTGCGTGCAATTGTTCTCTCACGAGTTGAAGGGACCTATAGTTTTATGCCGACTCCGAACGGCCAAGTTTGAGAAGCTTTTTCTAGACAGGAAATACTCTTTGAGCATTGTCAGTGACTCGAAAGAGGTGGGGCCATGAAAATTGTTTTTGTCGCACAGAGCAGGAATCGAACCTTCGACATCGAGGTTGGGGTCGACGCATAGACCCACAACGCCACGGGCCACCTGCAACCCATATCCGAAAACATTTTCCAAAACACCTCCATCTATGACATACTCCAAAACCCTAACTTCAATAACATCGATAAAATCAAACATTTTCTGTCAAAAGCCAATCTTACTTTATAACAACACAATTGAGCGAATAGTCTCCGCAGCTAGGCTCGTTAAACCGTAAATTAGCTTGTAATTTTAATTACCTGATAATAAATAATAAAAATAATAATAATAGAATTGAATACTTACGCCCAAAAAGATATTCCTGCTGGAGTCGAAGCCTGCTGCAAATATTCGCGCTTTCGATGGTTCGCATCTGTTTACGAGAATTCTGCATGCAAAGCGTGAAATTGTACTCTGCATCACTTTAGCATCTTTCTTATCACCTGGCAGGGTATCCATAACGACAAAATCAATTGGGGATTCTGATGAACGACCGACCTGGAGAAAATAATATGAGGTTTTTAAATTTTTAAAAGTTTCTATAGAGAAGGCAAGTTTTCATAACCGTCTTTATTATATTTTTTTTTCATCACAGAGCTGCAGTTGTACATAGTTATTTGTGGCTTTCTTCGCAACAATCAATTAGTGAATTAACATCGGTACTAATAATCTGACCCAGCTTGTAAATGAGCCCACACGAATACCTGACATTGCAGATCATTCCGCCAACACACTGGACCTTTTTCTCACCTCTCCTCCTGATAAATATTCTGTTGACATATCGTCGCCTCTAGGCTCGTCAGACCACTGTGTCGTATCAGCTAATTTCTCGTTTTCGCCACAAACAGTTAGAGAACAAATTCCGAAAAGAACAGTATGGCTACACGAGAAAGCCAATTGGAGCGGACTCAACAACTTCTTTAGGAATTTTAACTGGTCACTATGCTTCCTCGATAGTGACGTGGATGCCGCTGCTGATATGATCACAAACATTCTTCAGCTGGGCATAAGATCCTTCATTCCGCATGGAGTGAAGTGTATCAAACCCAGACCAAATGCATGGTATGACTCGAGCTGCAAAGAGGCTATCAGAATAAGTGAGTTCAATTTCCGGTTATACAAAGCCAACCCTACTGAGGAAAACCGGAATAAGTTCAAACGGGCCAAAAATGACTGCAATGCAATAATCCGACGTGTGAAATTCTCCCATGAACAAAAGTTGAGACAAAAAGTGCTACAATGCCCCAAGGGTAGCAAAAACTTTTGGTCATTTGTGAAAAACATAAAGAATTCCGCCTCGTCCTCAATTCCCACGCTCATTTACAATGACATCCCAGCTGTCAGCTCTTTGGACAAAGCCAATCTGCTTGTGGCGCATTTTGCAGCCAGCTCAACACTGCCAGATTGTAACTTGTCCCCACCTGTACTCGAGAGCGTTGGTTTTACCATGGGACAAATTCACTTCCGCACTCGTACTTCCGCAAGAGTACTTAAAGATCTCGACGTGCACAAATCCGCTGGCCCGGATGGTATTCCTGTTCTGTCTCCGACACTCTTTCTCATTTTTATTAATGATCTCCTGTCTGCCATTTCTAATCCAATCCACTCCTGATGACAGCACCCTCAGCTTTTAAATTCGTTCCAAAATTCACGACCCTGCCCTTCGGACGTAATATTGGAACGGCAGCGTATGTCAAGCACATTGAATTCTGATCTGGACAGCATAATTAACTGGGGTAAGAACAACAGAGTGGAATTCAATGCCTCCAAAACTCAATGCTGTCTGCTGTCTCTAAAGCGAACCCCTGATAATCAGCCATTATCCATGAATGGCGCTTGTATCGACGAAACCGGAAAACTTTCCATCCTTGGTATGTGCATCAACACAACACTTAGTTGGAACGATCATATATTCGAGGTCGCCAAAAATGCTGCGAAATTTTTAGGTTTCCTTAATCGATGCAAGAAATACTTCACCCCCTCTGATTTGGCTTGAGTATAACGCTCATATCTGGTCTGGTGCCCCCAAGACCACACGTGCAGTGTGGTTCTTGGAGGAGAAGATTCAATCACGAACTGTACGGGCTGTACAGTGACATGAGCATAGTTAGGCGTTTACGGATCCAACTCCTACGAGGGCTAGGTCATGTAGAGCGTATGGACACCACAGCTCCGGCCCGAAGAATCTTCGAATCCGAACCTGTCGGGCAACGCAACAGAGGACGCCCGCGTTTAAGGTGGCGCACCCAAGTGGAGAAGAACCTCAACCAACTTGGTGTGCGAAACTGGAGACAGCTAGCCAGGGATCGCGCTAGTTGGAGAGGCATGTTGGTTGAGGCCTAGGTCCACTCCGGTCTGTAGTGGACCTAGGCTTTTGGAAGTAGTATTCCAAAGCTATATCGATTTGTGCACCCTTGCGCCAGGTAAACCCTCCGTTTGCTCCCTGCATGATTCTCAGTCGTTGCGACGGAATCTGACCGTGTGAAAGCAGCCTAACTATTTGAAAAAAAACGTTTCTATATTCTGAATATTTAACTAGCAATATGTGCCAAAACCAATCAATCTTAAAATCAATATAAATAAAACGTTTCCTAGATTTCTCCAAATTTGTTCATGTAGAAATTTACCAAGGGTGAGATCTACTGCAAGGTGTTAAGATTTATCTTCAAGAGCGCCATATGGGACTAACATCCTGCAAGTGGTACTTACTGTTGTTTAAGTTTACTTGATAAAAGTCCCAATTCCAGACGTTTCATAATCTCTTCAGTAAATCGTCAACAAAAACACCCCCGAGAAGAGATAGGAAACGCCTTACAAGAGTGATCCTAAAGGCTCTCCTGTCCACACAGTATTTGCCTAGCAGAGAAGCTGTTTGTAAAAACGTACAGCCGTACTAATAAATCACGCTATCAGCTCTTTAACCCACCTTTTATCTAACATACGGATAGTGAATTTATTTATCTGTTTGATCACCGACTGAACATTCTAGCACATCTGTTATATTCCACCAGTTGAGACAGACGTGCGCGAGATTTCTGGGTGTTGTTATTCAAAATTTGTTTGTTTGCAAAATGCAAGGGTGTATGATTTCTGTATCACCGAGTCATTTTTTGGGAAATCGATAAAATTTCAGAGCATGATTAAAGACGAGTAGTTTAGGCGTTATTCAAGCTCATCCCCTTCAATAAAACCAAGCTATGAAGGGCATAGTTTGGATAAAAATAATTTAGAACCACTTGACAGGGCTTTGACGTCATTGTCCCGCCAAGGGTCAAACATACTAATAATATGGGTAGAGCTACAACTCATACAGAGCCAGGGCCTAGCTTCTCAGCAACCACTCTTGTTGTGCGTGCTATTGTTCTCTCACGAGTGGAAGGGACTACAGCTTTACGCCGAATCCGAACGGCCAAGTTTGAGAAGCTTTTTCTAGACAGGAAATACTCCTTGAGCATTGTCAGTGACTCGAAAGAGGTGGGGCCGTGAAAATTATTTCTGTCGCTCAGAGCTGGAATCGAACCTACGACGTCGAGGTTGGGGTCGACGCACATACCCACTACGCCACGAGCCACCACCAAGGGTCAAACAGGGAGGACTTTATTCTGAGGATGGCAGGAACCTCTTTTCATTCCTCTGATTCACGCGAGTATGTCAAATGTTACCAGAGAAGTGGTGATCAACCCATCATCGTACATCATCTTTAAACTGACTCTTCTAAATTACCCCCAATCCCAGACCTACACTTCTTGTAATCCTTCGCCTAATCCGCAATACCGGAAGATGTCCATCGAAAGCAAAATCAACACACACCAAAAATCGGCCGAGCCGGACCCAGTTTATGTTGGACGTTCTATAAGATTTAAAATAATAGATTGACCCACGTTTCCAATTCCATTTAGAGATTTACCAATTTGTATGACCAAGTTTAAACGAACGTTTAGCCGTCAATTTTGACAGCCAACTCAATAGTAAATAGCTATCCGCCCTTACACGCAGAATTCGATGAGTTAAGTTATCCGCTCGTTATTGCATGTCAGTTAAACTAAACACGTTACTTAATAAGAAATTACGAGATAACACACGTTGTGGAACTAACTCGTGTCTATTTGGTGTTTATTAATACGTACTAAAACTAAAATGGTGGTCCGTGGCGTTGTGGTTTTGTGCGTCGACCTCAACGTCGTAGGTTCGATCCCTGGCTTGAGCGACAAAAAATATAATTTTCACGGCTCTATCTCTTTCGAGTCACTGTCGATGTTCAAAGAGATTTATTTATCTTCTCAAACTTGGCCGTTTGGAGTCGGCATAAAACTGTCCCTTCCACTCGTGAGAGAACAATAGCACGCACAACGAGTGGTTGCTGAGAAGCTAGGCCCTGGCCCTTTACGGGCTGTAGAGCCACCCATTTTGTTATTATTATTAATACGTAATAAAATGTGTGTTAACTCTTATTAATGCTTATTATGGGACCACCTTTCTTCGAAAATGAGACTGGGAACAACGTTTAGGACGACGGTGGGCGTAACAAAGCCGTAATAACCGAAATACGTATGTAAGCTACAGCCCGAAACCATCAACAAGCTCTTGGATTTTGAATTGGTGTAACAGATTGTGTCACTTAGAGACAGTCGCTCGGATGACGTTGAATTTCACAATAAATGAGAATGTTTGCTCAGTCGAACCAGTCGAACCCGCTTATTTGAAACTTGTTCAATTGAAAAACCCGCTTATATAAAACATTTATTCTTTCCCCGAGAACATTTTCACAAATTTCATGCAAAATGATCCGTTTTATTGACACCCGCCTAAGTGAAAAACTTGGATATTTGAAAAAGAAAATCTGTAAAATATATTACTTTTCACAAGAAAGACTCCGCTTAAATGAAAATGTTTCTCAAGAAAAATCAGATGCACGGGCTTTCGATGCATCTATTGAACTTGTAATTGTTCTAAAGTTCTGCGTTAAAGTTCACCTCTTAAAGTGACAAATATAAATTCTCACAGCACATTTCCTAATTGTTTTGTTTTTCCATCGATTTTTATCTGCTATGTACTGCTCGTTAAAACATTCGCCTGTAATCATACTTTCGGCCTCAATTTCAATATCTATTTAATTCACTTTATAAACGAAATTGCAGAAAAATTATCAAGATTTACAGGGGCCATGATTTTAAGAACCAAACAAGTTTGTCTATGACAAATTTAAAATTGTAAAATATATTGATGATGGTGAGACGCGGAAAACCATTTATACGCAGTTTACTTTAAGCGCACCAACGCAAGCTAGAATATGGATACAAAAAGATATCATTCATCGAATTTTTGGATCCACTAAACAATTTGTCTAAATGAAATCTTTTTTTCAATCACCCGAGATCCGCTTAAATGCAAAGCCCAGTTAATTGAAATTAACATTCCGGTTTTTTGTCATTTCATTTAAGCGGGTTCGGCTGTACTAATAAAGTCATACTTAATAAATGGACAAAATTGAATTTTGTTCAGAACAAGAAACTTGTATTTGGCCCACCCTGTACATCAGTGTCAACTGAAACTATTTTCAGGAACTTCATTCTATGAGCACCCTATTGATCTAATTACAAACAGTATCAGATAAAGTTAATACGATGAAAGTATTGCATTTCAAAGTATTCGGGAATCCATAGTGAACTTCATTTAAAAACGCAAAATAACAGGAAATTGATATCTGTTCAACACGAATGAGACCATCTTGGGAAACAATCATCAATTCGCTTGCAACATTTCAATTACCTGCGGCCAAACACTTACGAGAAGATTATTTTGTTAAAAAAAAAGAAAACCAAAACAAAAACATTGAAATGATGGCGAAACCGTATAATCAATCGACGAATACACGCAACAGCTAAGCAATTTAGAAATTAAGGCCTTCGTTCCAATTAAATTGCCATTTTCCTGGCTCATTTCCACATTTCGTGTTTGTGTGCAGACGTCTAACCTCCTCCAGAATAAGCCAATATCTGGGTCTGCATACACCCGCAGTCGGCGCTCTCACATAATTTCATTCGATTCATCGAAACAGGAAGAAAAAAAACACCTTCTTTCTCTCGTAACATGCACACAGTGTGTGGCAACAAAGGCGGCTTGTTGTCAAGAAACAACCGACACACACACTTTTCTTTTTACAGGACAGTGGAGGGGTATCATAAACTTCCCGATAGTGACGCCGCGTACCAGAAGTGGCTAATAAATTTCCGCCTAACCTGTGTGTATCGGTGGAGTGTCACTGGGGAGTGCCTCTTCTCGCACACTTTTGGCAGTGATGTGTGTCCCGATAGCAGCTGGCGGCGCATTATAATATTTGCAAAAGGGCCCTAAATTCCCCGAAAGAGAATTCAGCCTTACCGACCCCAATGATCCCGTATCGCAGGAGCCTCCACTAATTGCTGAATGTTGACTTGTGTTCTTTATCTCTGCAGAAAAAGTACACAAACTTTGGGCAACGCAGATATCTGTGCATACACTTGTGTTTCGAATGAGCTCAAGGGCAATACGGCGGCGCCATTCGATGTCCCTGTGGTGGAAGCCAAAGCCTTCAGGTTGGGCGCAAAAGAGGACCGTTGACATTAAAATAATTGAAATGCAACGCAGTGCAGTGTTCCCGCCGGTGACGTCAATCGCCACTGTTTGACGAGCGGCCACGGGTTGTCATGACAACTGTCTAATTGCCTGACACCCCATCTATAGTATGATTATGGAACTCGCGATAAACGCGATAAACCCATTCGCTTAATGGCAATGCCGCGGAAATTGGTTGTATTGAACGAGCAAACACAGTCGACGATACTCGCCGGGACCTCGTTGTAAACGATCCGAAGGACATGACGTGTTTACATGCAAAGACCGCAGAATGTTTGTAAAGTACATTTTCGATTAATTGGATCTACAGTAAACATCAGGAAATGGGTTGTTTGATTGATGCGGATCTGGGTGAGTTAATCCAGAGGCACATGACCCAGATCGCTGGAATGAAACCAATCGAAATGGATGTAGTAAAATAATCCCTTGCCGGAGAGAAAGTGCGAATAGTTAAAGAGGATAAATCCTCGATTAGCCTCAGGCTGATGAATGCAGAAATGTGCAGTTAATCATCCAGTTTTGAGACATGCTTACGTTTCTCCTTGCAGAGGTTTCCTCCTTTCTCTCTGCAGGCAAACAGGGTCAGCAAATAAGTGCACAGTGAACATAAACGGATGCGAGACTAGCTACACTAAAATTTATGATGTTTCCTGTGGAATGAGTGCAAACGTTTCGATTTTTGAGAGATTAAATGTGAGTTTTAATAACTCGCAGATATCCGGTTTATTGTGCGAGAAGAACTCTGCTTCGTTTGGGAATCTTGTCATTGCGTTAAATTGAACATTTCTTAAGAAGAGGGATTACCGAACAGTTGTCAGAACGATAAGTAGCATTCGTCAGATTTAAGACGGATCCATTAAAAGCCCAAGGCATGCGGTTGTCTCAGACACAGAAGATTGTTTACGAATTGCTGCCGTTATTAAAAATATTTACATAAAGCGATAGAAGAGTTTAGTGTGTCAGTACGTTTCGACTTTAAAAGCAGCTCTTGTCAGGGAAATAGGAAATTGTTCATCATGCGTCACAGAACTTGATGTTGCGATTTGTGAGGACATATTCACATGCTGGTTGTGGCCCGTGGCGTTGTGGGTATGTGCGTGGACCCCAACCTCGACGTCGTAGGTTCGATTCCAGCTCTGAGCGACAAAAATAATTTTCACGACCCCACCTCTTTCGAGTCACAATGCTCAAAGAATATTTCCTGTCTAGAAAAAGCTTCTTAAGCAAAGCCGTTCGGATTCGGCATTAAACTGTAGGTCCCTTCCACTCTTGAGAGAACAATAGCACGCACAACACGAGTGGTTGCTGAGAAGCTAGGCCTTGGCCCTCTACGGGCTTTATGCTGACCTCCCATAACTGAGCGCGTCATTTGGTGCGAATAGATCCAAAATAATTGGTTTGTATCAGATGAAAGACAGTGGCCGTGAAAAACAGTAGTTTCGCCGTGTTCACAGTTGAAGATGCTTTAAAATCAGATGGAGCATTGTTGAAACAGAACTTTATTACTAGCTCCACTGCAGATCTTGCTAGTTGTCTGACTGCAAGACTCTGGGTTTTTTGCGAACATTCACGTGGACGAAAGCAAGAGTGCATGAGTCTACCCTAAGGATTTAAGTATCCAATTGTGGTTTCGACATAAGCTATTAAAGAAGCCTTATTCCGGCTCAAGAACAATATGATATCAAAGAAAGATACCAGAAAGCTACCAACGAAGACGACAGTACCCGTAGACCATTATTGGCCCATTGCTATCGATAGTCAAACTACTACCACTGACCGACAACTCCAGTGCTGGTGACGTAAATTTGATCCGAACGATATGTTGACTGGATCAGACTAGAAAAAAGGATTCGAACCGAGGACTCCTCAAACCAAGTTGAGTCACTCAACCAACTACGCTATGTAGGTGTTTTATATTTTTTGAGAAGACCTTGCTAATTAGTTCCTTAATTCATGGGGCACGATCTTCAGCAATCACAGCGAGGCGTTTGTTTGAAACGGAAAATGGGTTTGGCAGTAAGTGAGGGCAAAAGGAAGTACACACTGCTCCAATGAAAACACATACCACATCGACGTGACGACAGAGTCTCACAATAGGCAGATATAAGATCGGAGTAGTCAAACTTCGACTTAGACCGGACATAGCAGAATTGGAACCCATGCCTAAATACTAGCGCAAACTTGCCTTGAAGTTGCATATACCATATAAAAAAAAGAAGTAAAACATCGAGCACCCTCTTTGGTTTTGCAGAGCATTTAGGCAAAATTCCTCTCGAAGTCGCCTAGGAGCTTATATCTTCGATTAACTGGGTGATGTAAACTACATCAGTGTGAGATATCTTCGTTTGTAAAAAGCACTAACTCTGCTTTAGAGCAGGATCGACTAGGTGCGAGTGTACCTCTAGGCCACATTGCCTAATATACAGAATCCTTCAATTGTTTGTTCGGGTTTGACATTTACCTCAAAGAGAAGCTGTCATCAGTGTGTGCATGTAGTTGGTTACTTTTGCACATTAACTTCCACGCCTGCTGAGCTTTTGCTGACATTTATACGCACTGAGCCATGATTTTCATTTGAGAGATGTGAATTATCAAACTTGTTGGTTGTATGGGGAGTTTAATCTAGACGACCTGGTTAAAAACAAGAACACCATTATAAATTTGGGACATGTCGTTTCTAAATGACCGTACCCCATCTAGCACAACATGGACCCATTTTGGGTGTATCGCAAAAAACAATTTGCTGGATGACTTATTCCGTTTGGGTGATGTAAACTGGTCCTGTCGAAAGGCTATGCTAAATTAGTGCAGAGAGTGGCATATTTTTGTCAAAATCAAACGAGTCCTGAAGAACCGATTTAGTTGGCCAATGCTGGCACTTTTTAGCTTGTAACGGCTGCTGAAGTAGTAGGCTCCTAGGTGCAGGTGCACCTACGACTGGCAAGAGCACTGCAGGAGCAGAGCAGGTGATGAGTGTTCTCTTCCGCCTCATCATCCATGCAGCTTCTGCAAAAATCATTATATGGAGCACCCATCCTGTGGGAAAGTACAAACATTTTATTCAAAGTATTGGCCATTGTTTTCGATACATTTTGAACATCTTTCTGGCAATTTGTGAATACCACGCCAATAAAACTGTTCGTCTTTTAAAGCAAACCAATCAGACACCCAATTTTCGACTTTTCGTAGGAATCGAAGTGCTGCTCAGCCAATGCGTGTCCCATCGATGAAAACAAATGGTAGTCGGAAGGAGCCAGGTCTGGTGAATACGGCGGGTGGGGCCAAGTGTTTCGATTGTATCCTGAACCGGTTTTTCTTTGAGTACAGGTGCATTGTCATGGAGCAAAATTACCTTGCCGTGTCTTCTGGCCAATTCTGGTCGTTTCTCGATAAATGCATGGTTCAAATTGATCATTTGTTGTCGGTGCCGATCAGTATTAACGGTTTCACCAGATTTTAGGAGGTCGAGGTACACCACACCTTACTGGTCCCTCCGAACACACAGCATTGTCTTTTTGCCGAATCCATCTGGTTTTGCAGTCAATGTTGATGGTTGTCCCGGATTAACACATGATTTTTTTCCGTTTAGGGTTCTTAAAATAAATCCATTTTTCATCGCCAGTAACAATCCGATAATATAATATAATATAATATAATATGGGTGGCGCTACAGCCCGTAGGGGGCCAGGGCCTAGCTTCTCAGTACGTGCTATTGTTCTTACACGAGTGGAAGGGACCTACAGTTTTATGCCGACTCCGAACGGCCAAGTTTGAGAAGCTTTTTCTAGACAGGAAATACTCTTTGAGCATTGTCAGTGATTCGAAAGAGGTGGGGCAGTGAAAATTATTTCTGTCGCTCATCGCTGTAATCGAACCTACGACGTCGAGGTTGGGGTCGACGCACGTACCCACAACGACACGGGCCACCACTAGAATTATTTTATGCTAGTAGTTTTAGCATTAAAAGGAAGAATTAAAATGTGTGTCGCGAGAATGGTAGATCTACCACAATTGTGGTAAAGTCCCAACACTGCCGCCACTGCTGAAGATTCCCAAATAAAGTCCTGTATCGTTTTTGAAAGCGTTCCTGAAGCAGTATTTGCTCAGTCCATTTCTGACATTTGTGAATGTTCTTTTAAGTTTCGATCAACCAAATCACACATATGTACTTCCCTGGAAATGCATTGGTTTACCCTTACAAATTACTGAATACCTGCTTTCCAAGCATGCGCACCAGCTGAAGATGACTGTTGATACGGAAGTGCGTCAAAACGAAATATTTAATCTTGTTGAGGTGTTCAAAGTAAAGAATCCATATAAACACTTAACAAATGATCAGGCAGAGCATGGCACAGGGATCCCGTTTGTCATGTCAAAACGAAGTCACCTTGCCTCCCCTGGGTACATTAACTTCTTTCAATTATCGCATACATGTGTATCTGTCAGAATTGACAAGTGAGCAGCCCCCCACCACTGCAGAGTGAATCACATCACAATCGAGCTGATTGATTACATTTCGCACGAGGCGTACACAACACCACACCAAACCAAAAATAGAACGCCTCAGGCGTAGACTAAGGATGAAACAAAATCTCAAAATTCAAACTCTCCTATCTGCGGAGGAGTCAATATTAGCTTAGGCAGTATTTACTTTCACTGTTCGCTAGACACTATCCCAAAATGAAAATCGATAAACGGACTCGTCCAGCTCCCTCCGGAGCCCCCCACTGAAGGCTGTCCGTGAAACATTGCCAGCGAGTCAGCTCAATCAAGGCAATTGGATTTTCATTTGACCCAGCAGCGTGACCGACCAGTTTGTTTTGTTTTTCTGCGTTCCGGTAGGATGTTATTAAAAGAAAAACCCTTCTAATTGCTTTTCATGCCCGAGTCCTTCGTTCGTCAGCTTTAATTCTGATAATCGACACGGTCTGAGAGAAAAAAGAGAAGAGGACGTCCGGCGTAGGGCAGAAAATATTTGAATTAATTGGCTCTTTCGCCACGTTTCTGTTTGCTCTGATTGAACGCAAATCAATATATGAAGAGCTACACATCTGTATAGCTCTGGGTTCTCATTGAAAACCCGTCCATTCGGGGGGCGGACGAACAGGGAAAAATCTGTGTCGAGTGTGATTCGAAAATCATATCACCAACGACGGTCGGTGCACAAGAGTGCCAAGCACAGAGATGCACTGGAATTGTGTGAGCGACGACGAGAAGCAGCCACCCGAAGAGAGAGAGGAGGATACATCCAAAACAGCAGAGATTAGGTGGAGATATGCACATTTTTTGTGGTTCAGCTCTTTTCAAAATATAATCAAGACAGCGCACCGGGACAGCAGAACACCGGAGCGTCGCGCCGAGTGGTTTTATCGATTTCTGGTCCGCACAACGGCCTCCTGCCCGAACAAAAAGAACCGACAGCGAAAAGACTGTGCGAGGCCGGCTATTGTATGTGTGCTTAGCAAGGATACCATGCTGGATCTCTTTCACTTCTGCCAAGCCAGCAGCGTGTAGACGGTGCTGCAGTGATGACATTGTTTTATGTTTTTCTGTTCAGCTTGTGATGTTTTTTTTTTTGTTTTTTCGGTTAATCCTTTCGCCGGGAAGGCAGCTTGCGCTGCTTATGTGGGTACTCACCTGAAACATATCTTTTTCGGAGTCCTCTTTATATTCTACAATAACAGCCTGATTTCGAGATAACGTATAAGATATCGAGTGTTGGTTTGCGTCCAGGATGGCTTTTGACGTTTGTGGCGATTGGACTATGTAGTGTTTGGATCGCTTAACACCGTTAGCTTCTGTGCGTTTGTAAAGGACGAATTTGGATCGTCTTCGTCCCCGATCGCCCTGTGGTAAGTATCCATTGTATCTGGAAATAAATTAAAGAAAATTCGTTTTTATAAGGTTGTCGAACGGAAGTACCCATTAAGGTTGTTGTGCTTGGGATTGTATTCTATTATTGTGTTTTAAACCTTTTCGAGTTTGGAATTTTTCGCAGGTAACAAGAAATTTGACTGAATTGGATTCCATGACCACAAATTAGCAGAAATGAGAGAGCTAAGAGATAACCATCTTCGGCCATTTTTGCCAATAGTCGACAAAAGAGAGGAATGTAAGGATAGTGGAAATCCCTTGTATTTCACTTATACTTTTACAAATTCGTCAATTCACCCCTGTAATGGCGGCCGATTCGTCAATTCACCAAAAAATGGCGGCCGATTCTTCTATTTTTGTGAGAAAATCGTGTGAAGTTTGCCGCAACCATGTACTATTGGCCAATCTCCATATGACTCTGTCGGAGTTTTTTGGTACTAACTTTCTTAGACAAAATTCTGACAGATCGTTGAGGGATAGGAACTTACATTGAAATCTTCAAATACGGTGGTGATTTGAAAGAGTATATTTAAAAAGAAAATGAATACTCTGTAATCAAAATTATGTTTAAATGTAGAGAGTGCCCAAGATTTGTATAAAGCGATTGTGAAGAGTTTAATTGTGATAAGTTTTGCAGAACACTACTTTAAAAAAACGTAAACAAACCAACATTTTACATGCAATTGTTGTTGTTCAACAAAAAAGTCAAATTGATGATAAACGATATTATGTGTTAAATTTCGAGTTTTTTTTTAACAAATTGACTAAAACTAGCTTAGTAGAGGGAAATACAGTGGGCAATACACATTCATACATATATGTGTACATATTCTTCCAATTTAGCAGAACACGCACACATTTTTCATTGAGCGATTCTATGAAAAATATCACTTCTGAGAACATGACAAGCACTTTTTACAAAGGTGGCATACTTTTTCCGGGTATTTCATCAACAATTATACCCGGAATTGATAATTCGATGCTTAATTTCACAAAATGAATTTTCCACCAAATTTGAATTTTCAGTACAAGTTTGTTCCCGCGTATGAGCTGTCAGAATTTTGCCTAAGAACGTAACTAATTAAAAACGTCACCAGAAGGCGCTGACTATCGAGGTCGATTCGCCAATTGTTCAAAGTGTGTTCAGTTGGTTCATGACCTTAATTGTTAAGAGAAATTTCCAGATATTGAAACTAAAAGTAAGTCAGAAAATAGTTGCCAAAATTTTGAAGTAACTTGCATCATAAACAGCAAATAACTTGGTTATTTTTTTATTAATGCAAAAGTTATATATATACCTGTACATAATTGTCGGGCAATGCATTTTATAGATATTATTCAAATTTGAGCAAAAAAAAACATACATTTATCTGTTTCTTCATTAATAACAACCTAATGCTACTGACAGAAACTCCCATAAATAGGAGCTTAATTAATTTACAGCGTGAACATACGCTTTGTTCGTTTGCTTACTCCTCATCATTATGTTGAATACTTAACACTGAAAATTTGAAAAATGTCGGGTAAACGAGCGATTTTTGAAATAAGACCTTCAATCCACCCCAATACTATGGTTGGGGAAGAGGATCAGCTGTACTCAAGAGCTCACACGTATTCACAGACACGGCGCGGCAAGCTTATAAAAAACGCTGTCAGATGGCATCAAGGGGCAAGAGAGGCAAAAGATGGATATCTCTTTGCTCTCTTATTTCTGCAAATTAGAATTGAGGACTTTAGAAATTTCACAGCTGATAACGCCATGTTGGTGTAACCACATCTGTTAAATTGGATGTCATTTATACAGTCTCCTTTTTTTAACAAGTGCAAATGGTACCACCCCATGATCGCCCTGAGGGAACTACATACAACCTACCGGAAGATTTTAGCAAAACGCAAACTTGACACTTGACGTCTGCAGTATGGCAATAAAGATCATTATACTACGCGTGCAATAATTGCGTCCATTTTTAAATGTCAGCGCAGCGTAAATTTTGACGTCGATTTCTTAATCGTGTCGTAGTTAGAGATTAGATTTAATAATAATAATAATATGGGTGGCGCTACAGCCCATAGAGGGCCAGGGCCTAGCTTCTCAGCAACCACTCGTGTTGTACGTGCTATTGTTCTCTCACGAGTGGAAGGGACCTACAATTTAATGCCGAATCCGAAAAGCCAAGTTTGAGAAGCTTTTTCTACACAGAAAATACTCTTTGAGCATTGTCAGTGACTCGAAAGGTGGGGTCGTGAAAATTGTTTTTGTCGGTCAGAGCTGGAATCGAAGCTACGACGTCGAGGTTGGGGTTGACGAACATACCCACAACGCCACAGGCCACCACAGAGATTAGATGTATTGATTGGAATTAGGATGAGCAGGTCTTGGTGAACATGTGGTTTGCACAGCGTCGAATGGATGTTCCGGGATTTCCACCAACTGCCACACTGATTCAATTTTGCCATTTGAATGGTTTGTTTTTGAAGGACCAGTGCGTTTAGCATCCCTTACCTTTTCTTGATAGCAGTTAATATAGTTAAAGCACATTTCTGACCATATTTTGTATAACATTTTCTAACTGTTACCGCCAAACTGCCTTTTTTCTTCAGATTCTTGTTCAATTACGAAAACGTATTGTAGTTCCGTAGTATTACTTCCTTTAGTTTTGTCAACAATTTACTACCCAAATAGCGGCAAATTCAAATCCAGGGTTAATGTAGGGACACACTTTATTGGGGACATCAACGTAATATTCGATGTCTAATTGCCTTAGCCTCGCTATTTTGTGATTCATATTTTCCACACTTGCGCCTATTTACGTGTCATAAAATGGTAACCACCACAAAGCTGACTAAACAGGCACAGCTAATCGTGACTGCATAGCTACAGTGCTCGCAGCTGAGTAAATATTTAGCTGCACTAAAATAGATATCGTGCCAGTTCAGATAGGAAATTATCTGTGCTACGTAATGGATAGGTATTCTGCCGAAGTGCATTAGAAAGTAAATCGAAATCATTTAAGTGACGCGACGTCGAGGTTGGTTGATAAGAAAAATATACCTTGGAAGTGACTGTGACCCGAAAACAGAAATTACGTAATTTGAAATTGTATATGCGGTTCTTTTTGGAGACATATCAAAGACCTCTATAAACTGAATTCTACATTGATTTTTATTTATGCATGCTTTTGGGTTCAATTTTTAAAGGGGCGAATAACTTCATGGCTTCACCTTCTTCAATGGAAACATGAAATTTTAGGTTCTCTCTGCTCCCGAGTTACCAGCATCTGTGCAACATCGGGATATCAGCAGAATCACAGAGTAGCTAGCCATCATAAAGCGCCTATCTTCAAATTGTGAGAGTAAGTGTGCATGGCACGCATCTTAAATCTCCATTTGCCCGAAGATAGAAAAGAATATAAAACCCCACAAGACAAAGTTTAAGGCCATTTCACCTTCACGGTAGATGATCACGATGTCAAACAGCTTGTGCAGTATTTTAAATGTGACGTGAACTGTGTTGTACGTAGCGCGTTCCTGTTGAAACCTCATGTCCATATCATACAAAATTTAGCCCAAAAGAATCGATCGCATCGACACTCGTCGACTGTAACCCCAAATTCCACACGAAACAGTAACCTTTTTGGGATGAATTGTAGGCTTTTGGTTCTCATGTGGATTAGCATCGTCCACAATTCAAACATAATTAGAAATGCACGAGAAACTTTGTCCGAGCACTCATTTTTTAATAACGTTTTTTATCATTCGCACGCGTTGTTTGACGGCTAATTCGACAGCTTCAACAAGATGGCCGCAGTCAACAACTGCTAAGGTTCCTATTGCAGGGCCCGTTACCTCTGGACAGGTCACAATTTGCTGTAAATTTAAGCACTAGCCTCAAACGTAATGTGCTGTCAATTAATGCTAACTTTGCTCAAAACTCGATTCCATAGTTTTAAATTTTCTAACCTCAACTGTTGGTTAACTTCATAATTGATGCGTGATTGCACACAATTGCAATTTCGTATTGATTGATCAAATGTAGTGGAATGCATCAAACTCGCACATGACATGTCAATAAAAGCGACATGCTTCGAACCGGAATACGTGACTGGATAAAAGACAAAAAGAAACTCACGAAAAACGGGATACCACCAGCAACGGAAAAACCAACCTAAACTTTGATCTATCCCACTTTCAAGTCATCATCAGATGACACAATTTGGATCATGTTCAGCCAGCCGAGCACCTAGGTGTTCCCTCGTAAGAACCTCTATAAAGTACCTGACACCAAAATAAAAAAAAACCGGCTTTAACTGTCTTGTTAATGGGGGACAACAGGAATCGACACAACAAATCCCCTGAATTTTACGATTTCTGGAAGAGACACTTCGTCGTAAAAAGAATTAATAAAAACCCGCTTCCAATTCGGAAATGCTAGCGAAACCCATTCGGCCGTCTCGAGAATTTCTGTCAGACACTGCAGTCATTTTCGTATCCGGGGGGAAACACATGAGAACTCTAATTAAAGCTACAAGAGGCGTGTTTGGAAATATATGAATAGATAAGCCATTCTGTTGCACACCCCCTTATGGCTGCAGGCCACACATACGATGCGCCGCGCAAACCATCCGCCGCGGCAGTGGTAGCCACCAAATACGGGAATCCATGCTGTCAATGCAGCTGCTTGCAATTGATTTGTAGGGCGTTTAGCTCTCGCGGCGATGTGTTGCATTTTTAAAAATACACCCAACATCGAAGTTTCTTCACTCCGCACAGTCTGGTCTACTCTGGTCCGACGTCGTTCGAGTGGGTGTGCGCTGTGATAAGGCCACCAGCGTTCAAAGTAAACTTAATTTATGAATCCCTAGATAGCCGGCCGAAGAAGAAAGGCAATACGTTACCAAACGTAGTCACATCAGGCACCATTTTTCATTTCTCTCCTTTAAAGCTGAACAGGAAGAGCATTGAAGCTATTTGTTGATATACTCGAGCTGGCGGTGGCTATGACGGTGGCGGTGTTATTGTTTACGAGTCGACCATTATGGACGAGGAATACGATTCTCCACGGTTGTAAATTAATTGGATGGGTTGGGATAAAAATAAATATTTAGATTTAAGGAGGGATGATAGGAAATGAACCGGTGAGCGGTTGTCTGGAGTTTATCTTGGATTCAAATGCAATCGTAAAGGCAAGACAGTTCAATAAACATTTCGGATGTTGTTGTTCGCTGCCAGACGGGGCTAGGGCATTTCATCAAAAATCGTATGGCGCTATGAAAACATAAATTGTTCAATTCAGGTTAGTGCTCTGCTTCCAAGACGAAACCATTTGTTGCTTTTATGAATTCATGGCTAGAATTGTGGGAAATACGAGATACGATACTGATTTGAGGGAAACTATGAGCTCTTATTGGAGTGGGGCTCAATCATTACAAACGTATAATTGAGGCTACGATTCCTACATATTTTTTTCAGCTAGCGGCAACTACAATCAAGCGGAATTGATCAAGAAATGAAAACTTAATCAATAATCAACGAAGCTCAGGTATAAGACACATCGATACCCACCATTTTTTCATCGAGTTTTAAGGCCGCGTATGAGAATATCTATAGACGAGCTGTAGAGAGCAATGTCTAGTTTGGCATCCCTACCAAACTCGTACATTTGTGCACGATGACACTAGAAGATGCACACTGCTCCATTAAGGTCGGTAAACACCTAACCGACACCTTTAATGTCGACAAAGGATTTAGACTAGAACACACACTGTCAACATCTTGTAAGAATTGTTCAAAATTCGCACGCCAACACCAGAGGAACAATCTTTGAAAACTTCGCCTAACAACTCATATATGCCCACGATATTGACATTATCGGAAGAACGCAGCCTGATGTCAATGGCACTTTTGCGAATATTGCGACGAAGGCCGCAGTGATTTTCGGCCCTGCCTACATAAATGTTGCGTGGAGGAGATGATTAAACGACAAACAATGCTATTTGTTCAGCGACAATGACTTTGCCAGAACAGTGATTATCAAACGATTGAGACGGCTAGGTTCCGTACAGCGGTTGGCAACCAACGATGTGGTTCGGAAAGTCTTCAATCCAATCGCAAGGAACATCGTTCTATACAGCGGTTGGCAACCAACTTTGTGCCCCGAAAACCACCATGCAGGTAGCGTCCGCAAGTCCAAACGGACAACAACCATGCACAAACTTCTTATCTTACCTAAAATATAACAGTTTGAGAATATCTCTGGTAATAATGTCACTTTTCACTTTTTTCAATGAAAAAATTTATTGAAAACATTTTAATTGCTTGTCAGTTTTGACCAAAGTGCTTAACTTAGAAATAAATGAGATGGCGCTGGCGCGATTTGCTTAGAGGGGGACTCAGTTGATAGGTAGCGAAAGAATTATGTGAACGGGTTCAGAGAATATGAATGAGTCAATGCATGTTAAGCTAATGTTGTGAAAGATAAGCTTAACGCTGATTTGTGCAGAAGGGAACGAACTTGCCATTGTTTGTTCGATGAAGGATCAAGGCGACCCATGCTGGAATTGAGTGATAAGGTTGGCAAATCCACTGTTCCAGTTAACAGCTGTCAAACAAGAAGGATTTACTTCGCCGTATTTTTGAAAGGTTCGCCTGTCGATCAACTGAGGCCATCCCTACGTGGTGACAAAGCAAGGCGATCAGACCCGCAATTCAGAACGTAACAATCTACGTTGAACGGTTGCGAATTAAGCGGCTTTGCTTTCCGGCAATAATGGAATCGAAATATTGAGTGTTTGAAGACGGTTTACGATTTGAGCCTTATGTTGATATGGGCGCCTACCGGTTATTTGGTTAGTCAAAAGCTCTGCAACAACATCTATGAAATGTATGGGTTTCGAGTCGGAATTCTGTAAGTTTGGTGTAAATGTGTGGTGTAATGCTCTTAAGAAATTATCCAGTCTCGTGGGTTGGCATAATTGCATTTGTAAATCGTTATGCTCAGAGAAAGAGACTTCTTTTGGCAGAGCACGGACATTATCCACAAAGGGTTCATCAATTCATGCTGAATCCTACAAAAGGGTACACCTTACAATTCCGACCTATTATGAGCGCATATCGATCTCCAGTTGGTTACTCAAACTTCCATAACCGAAATTAAGTTCTCAACTGAACATAAGAAGTTCGCACAGGTTCGAGCCATAACATATATAAGCAAAGGCAATAAATCATCTCAAATGCCCAAAGGTGTTACTTTATTGCCTTCCTCCATTCTTCGTCAACTTTGTGGAACCCATTCATATTCAAGACACTCCACTCTTATTCAAACGCCATTGATTCTTTTATTCACCTTGAACCTAGTCGCCTCCCCCGTTGATGGATGTCTTGTTGGCATACACACCACACCGTGCTATTGTATGCCTCTGGTCGACTTTGGAGAGCATGATTGATGGGTTAACGAACGACATCTGCACTGACCTTCTCCGGCAAATGACTGCTTAAGGAATCATTAATCCCATGCCCAGTGCGCACTCACTGACTGGTCAGAAGGGGCGACAAATGCTCATTCAGTTCCCTCGGTGGACAACAGCTGGAGCAGTAAAAGCATGGCGCATGGAATCACCGCAATTACAACAAAATGGGGTCAAACTATGTGTTCTTCTTCGTCTCCCTTTGCTGCTCGACTCTCTGCCCCCTTCAAGGAAATGAAACGAAATTCACTTGTGGTGTCAATGTTCCCGAATAATCTCAAAAAAGCAAAAAAAAAAAAAACCCCAGCGATTTCATTTTTCAATAAAAAACAATTATGAGTCCAAACAAAGCTGTGGAGCAGCTCCATATTAAAAGTTCTTTGTTTGGAGTTCGGAAGACCGCAGGCGGGAAACATTAAACGGTCGACGGAAGTAGTCTTCGAGCGCGCGGACAACGCATGTTGACTCTTGCACAATATTTCTCTTTTCATTCCGCGGCAGAAGGGGTGCTAGCGCTAGCATCAGTCCAGCGAGTTGCGGGGTTTCTGTTTATTTTGGGTATTTTTGTTTTACTTCGTCTTTAAAATGAGCCGAGCGAATTTAATGAATTTACATTGGAGCGTCGAGCGTGCGAATGGCAACAAATGAGAAGCTATTAAGCGGCGGGGGAATCTTGTTCGAAAGACTTCGGAATTTTTTCGGGGGTTTTGTTTGCATTTGATTGCGAAATGAGAGATTTCCAGACACTTTAGCTGGCGTTGTGCTGGTAAATGTTGTTGCTTTATTTTTCTGCGCACTTCGTTATTAGGTTAAGTTAAGTTAGGAAGCTTCAGTTAGACCTATTGATAGGATCAGCTTCCGCTAAACTGAGTAAATCTAGCTGCAGCATTTTTTTTATTTCGGACATCCACAACATATAAAGATTTCAATGGTTGACCCGGATTTTTATATGAATTTTGTCTACAAATAAAATGCCCAAGAGTATCATCCACAGCTGCTTCAACTGTTGTTTCAACAGTGACAGCAGCTGTGGCTGAGTCTGAGCATGCAATTGCAGCAATTGTTGACACTTCAGAATCGACATTTACATTTAATTGATTTCCGCATCAACAACGTACCAGGTTCTCTAAAGATGATCAAATGTTTAAGTTTTGCCGTTATTATTAATGTATTAACAAATTCCCTAAATGACATTGCGCAATTCAAAGTTCATTGGATGTTTTCATTCCATGCGCCTACGAACCCACAGAAGGCAGACTGCATCCCAGATAAGGCCTGTCTTGGACTTTGTTGTGTTTTAAGAGCTTTGGGCGCTGCCTGTCTTTTTGGATTGCTAGAGTACGCTATTAGTTCCGCCAATTTGCTCACTTTAAAACGCTAAATGACATCCGAGCAGTGGTCTCTTGTCAAGATTATTATACTACAGCGGAATCTTCCTTTTGAGCTCTGCCCGATAGATCATAATGACAAATTATCGTTCTCTTTTTAATTGCAGCCGAGTAGAATAATAAGATTAAGAAGTAGCTTGATGTGTTTTTAGTGCTCTGTTTTTCTAATTCAGATGAGGCGACTGGTTTTTAGGCAGTGATGAACTTACTCTACCTAATCATTGTCGAGAGGAAACGTATTAGTTCGATCTTCAAAATTGGATTTTGAACCAAGTTTGGTGACGAAGATAGACTGTAGATAGAGACTTGGGGTTAAATTTAGTTTTAGTCTTAGTCTGATTATAAGAGACCACAGATTGATAAGTCAAAATCAGGCACTAAGATAGTAATCTTTTGATTGTAACAACTATGTACATCCGGGGACTTAGCAGCAATGAGAGGAATTTCTCAAAGTAATCCTGATGCAAAATAGAAGTTCGTAAAACAGTAGTTCTTATCCAAACAATAAACCTAAGTTCATAATTGAGTTGAGGTACGTTTAAATTAGACTATTTCGTAAACTCTGTAAGGTCAACAGCACAAATCATGGCCACAGTATAGGCACAGTATTTGAGTGCGAAACCAGAGGCTTCCTTTATTATTTTGCTGGCTCTACAGTCCGGAGTTGGCCTCAGCCAATATGCCTCTCCATTTAGCCCGGCTTTGTGCTGGTTGCTTCCTAGGTCTCCTTCTAACTGCATGCGTCATCGGAGGCGTTGTCTTCCCTTACAGCGTTGTCCCTCGGGGTTTTAGTCTAAGGCTTTCCGGGCCAGAGCATTGGTGTCCATTCGCTCTACATGACCTAGTCACCTGAGACGGAAGATACGCACTCGTTTGACCAGATATACGTAGCTGTACAGCACGTACAGTTCGTCGTTCAGTCTCCTACACCCACCATCGGGACATTCCTCTCTAAGCGACCAAGAATATCCTCGTCCGCTTTAGTTAGTGTTCATGCTTCTGAGCCATACAGCAGGACTTGGTCTATCAAGGTCCTAAATAGGGATAAGACAAGGCTCTATTCCTCAGTAGCCTTCCAAGTCTAAGAATACAGCGATTGGCCAGCGTTTTACCCCAGTGGTGTCATTGGTTGTATTAACTTCGGTGCCTAGACAAAGCCTTTCACCTTTCACAAGTTCAAACTGTCTAAAGTGACGTTTTGTCTAAGACGTCGGTGTTGGTGGACATTTTTCTTAGACAGCATATACATTGTCTTACTCTCATTCATCGCAATCCCCATCTTGACCTACTCGATGCTCAACGCCCACAGACGGTTGAGTTCTCTCGATGACGTCGATGTCATCGGCGAGCAGTTGCACAGATTTGTGGAAAATCGTACCTCTGGTATTGACGTTTGAGTTCCACACGATCTTCTCGAGAATGATGTTAAAGAAATCGCATGACAGTGCGTCGCCTCTTTTTCGTCCTCTTCTGACATTAAATGTCTCGGTATAATCTTTACCGACCTTAAAGGAGCAAAGAGCATTCTCCACCGTTATTCTGCAAAAACGGATGAGATTTGCAGTGATACAAAAGCTAGACAAGGTGATGTATAGATAGTCTCTAGAAATACTGTCATACGCGGCCTTAAAGTCTATGAATAGGTGGTGGGTTTCAACTTGAAACTCCCTCCTTTTCCAAGATTTGCCGTAATGATGAAATAAATATTTGTTCCATAGTGGATTTGAAAAACAAGGAGAGGTCGGCTGCAGGGACATTCTCTTTCTCAGCGCAATAGTGAATATCAGCAACATCATTAGTAAGATTAAAAGCAGACTAATCGTTGCCTATCGCTGTTTCCTTCGTAAAATTTCAGGAAAATGCATGAGGACTTATTATTGTCTTCAGGAGAAAAAAGTTTTACGCGCGATCTTTGAACCGACCATTCAGGCGCGCATAGCAATTTGTGGGAGAATATAGAATGTGTCCATGCAAATCACACAAGAGTGTCGTCATCTTTTCGAAGCTCGATGTAGATCTGGAATAATTCAGAGGTCGTTGCTTCAAATGTTTGCAATTTTGCACCAAAAAACCGGATTAGTTTATTATGGAATTTAAATTAAAATAACGACCCATATAGACTAGCACAATGAATGTCGTAGTCGGCCTTGAAATCGGCATACAGAAATGGAGCATTGACCCATATCTCGTTGGTGTTTTTTGAGGGATCACATGTGTCACTTTTTTGTAGCACAGTACAAACACTCTCGCTTACACTTTGGAGATTTGACTCTTGCCGTAAAGAGGCAGTTGCAATTGTGCAGCAAGCAGATTGGCTGCATCCAAACAGCTGACAGTTGCAATGTCATTTTAAATAAACGCGGGAATTGAAGACGTGACAGGATATTTTTTTTTATTTTTTTACAGTTTGAGCATGTTTTGCCTCACCTTTTGGATTTCACCTTGGATAACTATATTTCAACCATATTTGGAATTTATGGATATTGAATTCACTGAAGGGGCTAGTATTTGACAACTGTTGTACTGTTTACTACAGTCAAAGTGAGCTCCACCATTAAGGACCAAATGCGTTATGAACTGTTAACAAAGTCACAACTTACTGGTGTTGACTGGATAGTGCAGTTTGAGTGCCTGCGCTTCGTTATAGGATCCCAGGTTATAATAAGTAAAAACAAAGGTCTAATATGCATTTATCTGGTTTCTAAATCTGATCTAGTCACCATTTGCAATTGGTATCAAATTAACGGCGCTATATCTGAAGTTGTCCGTCAGTGGTAGTGTCTGATGCCGAAGAACCTAATCTAACATAACCTGAATTTATTGAGAGGGAATCAAATGACTATTGCGGTTCATAAGTGGGATCCATCGGTTTGACAAATGTTTTTTTTTGAAATAATGCAGAGATTTCTTAAAATTTCCGATCATAAAATTCCTTGGACTACATCTTTGCATTGCGGAAATTAGCAATTTTGTGGATTTCAGGCGATAATATTTTTTTCCCGTGGAAGTGGTTTTATTTGGAAAGCCCAATGCAATAATTTCAAAACAAGATAATGAACACCCCAACCGACGACAGATGCAAATATAGCAAAAAAAAACTCCAGACTTGCCGCACGACCATAAACCACAACGACTGCGAAGCATATTGAGGTGCGCACAGAGCTAGGCAGCGTATCCCCATAGATTAAATAGATAAGGCAGTCATTTATTTGCCCCGTCACAAACAAAGGGTCATGTTCAGCAACCCCTAACTTATCTCCTTTATCTTCCACTGCACTCGAAAATAAGGCCAGGAGCCCTACAAATCGTTCGTTCACACACAGTACTTTGTTTAATTACCGATAAACATTTACCAGCTTTTGTTTTTATGACATCATCGCCGCGTCTAATCAGTCAAACCAACCAGTGACAAGCTTAACGTCACACAAGTTCAAATGAATTTAACGACAGTTCAACGACTCCTGAATCTTACCGGAGACAAAAGAAAAGCAAAACTCCAATTCCATGCGAATTCTGAAAGTGCAATTACACCCAGAATAGGTGCCATTGCACCTCCACTCCGCCGAGGCATGCCACTTCTTGCTGTTCAAGTGGAATTCGAACACAAATCTCATCCATCAGCAAATAGATGTCGACTCTAATCGAACAAAGACCACCTTGGCTATTACCCTCTAGCATCCAGTCACTGACTGCAAGTCCTATTGTCTTTTCTCGCAATTTTCCACCTGATTGAGGGAAAATCTTGACCCATTTCTCGGCACTGGCCACTTGTGGTAAAGACAACAAAAGACACAGCCAACATGTGCAACGCTCTCTCTCTCTCTCTTCGTCACCGTCACCGACACGGAACGCCAGAGTATCCATTGTTGCCACACGATCCTTGGAAATGACTTGCACAGTGGTGTTGTGCTGAGGCGATTATTTATGAATTTGCTTTCTGATAAAATTGCTTTCCCTGCTTTGGCTTAGTCCTCTCGCTTTCCGATACGCGATAAACATCATTTCCCGCAAGCAAAATACATTTATCTGGTACACACTGTCGCATTGTGTGACATTTGCTACGTTACGTGACACATAGCCTTGGCAACAAATGAGCATGACATCGATTTGGCGAGAATCAATAACAACGACGACGACGACCAGATGTAGGACGTCGCTTGGGCTTTTTCTTTCATTTTTTTTTCGTTTGTTTGCGGGCTTCGCGGCTATAGCGGAACGCAAAAGTCAATTTATTGAATTTATGTTTGCGTTCATTATCATCATTTGCGCTTTTTCATGATAATAAACCAGAAAAGGTCAAACCTTGCCAAGCGTCGGTTCACATGTGTGCGCGTCCGAGTGTACATGGCACGTTAATGCGTCGTTACTTGGGTAAATTTAATAAATCGACAATAATTTTGAACCGGGAATAATTAGCGCGGATGACAGGGAGAAAGGTTTGGGGCAAGGAAAACAAACGATGTCTGACACTTCAATTGACAGCACAAGCCGATCCCGCGGCGACAAGTTGTGAAATCATGGCAAATTGGCTTATTCGACGTTATTAATTGATTGCTGGAATTTTCTGACGCAAAAAAATAAGCCAGAGATTGAGAATGAGATTCGATGAGAATGATACATTTTTCTCGGAACTAAGCCGGCAAAGTGTGCCGATGACATAATTCGCATTGCTCCTGTGACATCGTCGTTTGCCATCTGTCAAATTTAGCAGCACAAGAATTTCGTGTGTTTTGATGATCGTGGCGTGCAATTTTAACTAGCTCGCGAACTCTTTTGCTGAAATTGATGAGCTTATTAAATAGGAGTCAGCTTAAAGCAATGGTAATTTTTTTAACAGCACATTGGTGATCAGACTTAGAATAGCTTTTGGCAATTTGTTGTTAGTCGAAACAACTCGGCTAAAAACTACACACTTCAGAGTTAAGAGTGAGGAAAAAGTCTGCGTCGGATATCAACATTTGCAAGGAAAGTGTATGGGGAGTTGAGTCTGAAAGCCAAAATCCGTTGACTACCCCAGCTTGGCGACATCGAGCGCATGCATAAAGACATCAATGCAATTTCAGTGTCTAAGTACTTTCTTCCCCAATAATCTGACCGAACCAAGCTGTATTAGTGTACCCATCTTCGGTGATTTTTCAAAAGACCCGATCGACGTGGCAACACAACTGAGCTACACTCACATTGAATGCCGGCAGTCATACAGTAGAATCTCGGATGAGTTCCGTTTTCCGTAACACTACTCTACCGACGTCTGTTCACTTTCATTATTGCGTCTTCAATAATAGGAAAATAAGCAATCATTCAACGTTAATTATTTTCCAGTAAGCCATCAGTGTGATTAATTGGACAGAAATTAACTGAGATGAGTCCAATTTAGAGATTATCAAGCTGACAACTCAGCCCCCAATGACACCTCGAACCGTCAATGTCACTGTATGACATCAGCAGCCTCTATCCTTTCGTGATTTCACCTAATTGCAGTATTGGTTGGAAACAATCTACTCAATTATTTGATCTCATTAAAAGGTCGACGAAAACGCCAGCCTTCAGGTTCATCATAAATCACCGGAACCATGCAATTTCTCAGTCTATACGTCAGTATCGATCGGCAATCGGTCGGCTCGGCCGTAGGCCTTATGAACATACTGCGCATAATTAGCGCTGGAAGGCAAACACACACAGGAACAGGCACAGTACAGCTAAAATGGCTCATACACATGATTGCCAAGTCTGCTGGACGGGGACGTATGTCTGCTTTCACTCTGTGTGCAACAACAACAGCGGCACATCATTCAAATTACGAGCCATCGATGGTTACTTACCCTAGAATAACTAATTCGCCGTATATGACTCGGGGCTTGTCGTGTCCATCGGCGTCTGGTTCGGCGAGGATGGGTGATTCTGTTCCATCAGTGCTGGAAGAGAAGCAGAAAAAAATCATTTAAGACACAAGAAATAACATGAAAGTAACAAATGATCAAATTAAACAATAATGACAGTGCACGGCAAGATGGTGATTTGCTAGTTCAGGTGACCTTAGGCAATGCCAGTGTTGACTGGGCACAGGTGTTTGACCTCCTTCTTCCGTCGCAGACGTCGTCCACATCAGACACAGAGCTCCCGAGCGGCAATCACTAACCATCCGCTCAACGATGACGGTTGCAATTATGCGCTTATTCCGTGAAGGAAACGCGCAACGAAATGGATTACAGAACAGAACTTGAGTTGACGAAACATTCGACACCGTCATCGTCACACCAGAAGTCATAGAAATGCTCACCGCGGGGAGAGACGAACGGGAATATCTGCGCGCCACTCGACCTATAAGTGGGGGGAAATTGTTGAAACAAAGAAGAAAATTAATACCGAGACAAGAAGACGCACGGCGCGCGGTTGTTAAGGGATGACGATTTGTCGCAGGAAGACCGAAGAAAATCCCTCGACGTTTGCGGCGACGACGACGATGGCTATTATTACATTTGCATTGCGTTTAAAGTTCAAAATGCTTAATGCCACATTAGGAAAATCGTTTTCAGCCGGCTTTTCTCTTGGTTGTTGCTTTCTAGAGTTTTCTTCTTTCGGTTGCTTTCGCTCGGTTTGCCAAACGGCAAGAGCGTGTCGTTTGTCGTCTCGACGTTGGGTGAACGGTGGGGGGAAAAGGTATTAATTTACCAGCCACAACCAGTGGATGGTAATAACATGTGATCATGTCTGGGTGGATTGGGGTTCTGTGGCGATGTGTAAATTGGAATCTTCCGTATCCAGAGGAGATGAATACCGTATGCAATGGTGCATCACTGATTAATTCTCAGACTGTTGGACAGATGGAATGTCTTCTAAGCACTTCTGAGGAATCAAATGGTGGTCGTGGCTTTTCAGATTGAAACTGAAGAAAGTGTCAAATGATGGCTCCTACAAACAGTATTAGAGTCAATGTGCAAGGTTATTGCTGATGCAGACGATGTTGACTTTGCGGCCTGTGGAAAATATGCACTCTGCTAGAACTGAATAGATTCAAGACAAGCGAGATAAACACGGTTTGTGTGTTTTTTTTTTGTGAACATTGACACGATTACGGTGTAGTTAAACTATTTTACGCATAACGAAAAACATTTAATCAAAATTCTGAAGGAACATGAGTAGAGCGAGATCCCTTTGTGCTGCGAAAAAGGGTAAAACAAAATCGACATGTTAAAGGAACAAGGACTAAATAGGCGTACTATTGACGAAGGACCAAGTAAGTTCCTGAAAAAACTAGTAGGTGTTAAGAAATCAGCCACAACAGCAGCCGATGGGTGAGAAAGTTTGAGATAAACCTCCAACTCTTGCGATCGATGAAGTGCTATTGAAAACAGAAAAGTCATTAAAACTGTCGACGTTTTTTTCAGATGAAAAATAGATGGACCGTATGAACTTGATTATTATTTGTATGACTTGAGAAATTATGAGCATTTTCTAAACCGCCATCATAGACGAGAAGGTGGTGTTTCAAATTTCCCCCAATTTTTCAACCAACAGATTGCACGACAGCACTCCCTGCCATAGGACAGAAATAATAAAAAAATTGGAAAAGTGAATAAATTGTGGATTTATTTAAGTGGGCACCCATAGGCCATAAGCATTATGGAATGTGTATAGGGATTGTTAGCTCAATGAGTATACCAATCTGACTATGAGTTTGAACACAAAAAAGCTCGTTAACGTGCTATTAAGTCAGCTTGAAAAGAAATTCCTTAGAGGATCATTTTACGACTCCAGAAACAGAATATTTGAACTAATTTTAAAGAAAGGAGGCACTACACACAAAATATTTAAATAAAAAAATGTATATTTCATTTCATTTCATTTTAGTGTACAGCCAGCTCTTCAAAAACAACAGCTTTTTTTGGAAAAGCTAAATGAACCGGATTTGAAATGGAATCGTTTTCTACGGGCTTGTGATGGACGTCATAGGTTCGATCACTGGTATATTAATACAAAAAAAATGTTCATGGCCCCATCTCTTTCGAGTCGCTGACAATGCTCAAAAAGTATTTCCTGTCTAGAAAAAGCTTCTCAAACTTGACCGTTCTGAGGCGGCATAAAACTGTAAGTCCCTTCCACTCGTGAGATAACAATAGCACGCACAACATGCATAGTTGCTGAGAAGCTAGGTCCTCTACGGGCTGTAGCGCCACCAATATAATTGCGTCAAGATACAAATGTCTCGATAGGGAACATTTGTTGTGAACGAGCCCTTATTTTTTTTTTTTTTTTTGGTTTGCTATGACATCTGTGAAAAATATTTAGTATACATCAAGTCATTGAACAGACAAAATCATATTTTTTCATCGAATTTTGTACCAGAAAGTGATGATTTGCGGAAAGCATTAATTTGTTTGTTTTCATTTCAAGAAAAGTTCTGCAGGGTCGCAGCGAATACTTGTCGAGTCACATGGTGATCATGCTCTATCAGAAGCAACATGCAAAAGATGGTATCAGCGGTTCAGAAATAATGATTTTGACGTGAGAAATGAAGAACGTGGAATTATACCAAAAAAGTTTGAAGACGCCGAATTGCAAACGATATTGGATGGAGATGACACTTTGAGTCAAAAGAAATTGGCAGCAATGTTAAATGTTGCACAACAAACAATTTCTGAGCGTTTAAGAGCTATGGAAAAGATCCAAAAGTGTGGAAAATGGGTGCCAAGCCGAAAAAACACTTGTGAAATTTTGCATCGGATTGTTACTGGCGATGAAAAATGGATTTATTTTAAGAATCCTAAACGGAAAAAATCATGGGTTAATCCGGGACAACCATCAACATCGACTGCAAAACCAGATCGATTCGGCAAGAAGACAATGCTGTGTGTTTGGTGGGACCAGAAAGGTGTGGTGTACCACGAGCTTCTAAAACCTGGTGAAATCGTTAACACTGATCGCTACCGACAACAAATGATCAATTTGAAGCATGCATTGATCGAGAATCGACCAGAGTTGGCCAGAAGACACCGCAAGGTAATTTTGCTCCATGACAATGCACCTGAACACAAAGCAAAACCGGTTCAGGATACAATCAAAGCACTTGGCCCCACCCGCCGTATTTACCAGACTTGGCTCCTTCCGACTACCATTTGTTTTCATCGATGGGACACGCATTGGCTGAGCAGTACTTCGATTCCTACGAAGAAGTCGAAAATTGGGTGCCTGATTGGTTTGCTTAAAAAGACGAACAATTTTATTGGCGTGGTATTCACAAATTGTCAGAAATGTGTTGAAATGGTCAAAATGTGTAGAAAACAATGGCCAATACTGTGAATAAAATATTTTTACTGTCCCATTAATAATTAGTGTTTTATTTTCAAAAAAAATGCTCATTCTCATAGAAATTTATAGATAGAATGCAAAGTTTTACCAACTTTGATTTGATCGATAGGTTAAGTTTACAGACCGGATAGACTGTAAGTCTATCCGGTGTAAGATAGACTGTAAGTCTATCCGGTCTGTAGCGCCATCAATATTATTTTTATTATAGTGCAGAATGTGCTTTATAGCGTTATGATTAACAAGAGTTGTGACACCTCTGCAGTCTCTGTGTTTCTAGTTAACCCCATAAAATAAATTGATGGACTTGTTTATATTCCGGGCAGCTCCAAGATCATTTTTGTTTGTATTTTCTACCTTAAGATGCCTTCTAATCGTGGAAAAATAGATTGGCTGCTCCTGTCGAAATTATTTGGAATTTAGTGACACCAGGTTATGTAAACGATTTATTATTTATAATGTGGATGCATGCAAATCGAATCGTCATTGATCTTGTTTTGTGTTTTTGTTTAAGTGTGATAGTTTTATCTAAGCGGTTATGTCAATTTTTGTGATATCAAATTAGATCAAATTAATACCGATTCTTGCTGATTCTATGTTGTTTGAATTATTACAAATTTAAATTATAACGAAATACTAAATTTTGAAAACGAAATAAAACCTTACGCGACCACATCTGCTCAGAAACCCTTTAAATGTACTTGTAGTTTCAGGAAAAACATTTTAGAACCCAGGTGTCCTGGTCATACTAGAGGTTTATGCCATGCTTTAGAGTTCACTACCCCGTGTGCTGAGGGTATGTGCCTCGGCCCATACGCCCTTGAACTTCAGCGTCTAGGATAGATTCCTGGTATGCACTGTGTACAAAGCCATTGTTCGAGTCTTTGACAATCCACAAAAAATACTTCTGTTTAAAAGAAGCTTTTCAAACTTAGCCGTTCGGAGTCGGTAAGAACAATAGCACGCACAACATCAGTGGTTGCTGAGAAGCTAGACCTCAGGCATGGTATATTTTAATTATTATTATCAGTCGTCTATTCTGCCTTATCTAGCTCGATTATTGGTGTTTGAGGCGATCGTTTACAGACCGAATCAGAGAAGCGAATTGTCCCGTTTGTAACACAGTTTAACAAACAAGTCTTTCGCGGAACAACATTCAGAAGCATTAATGCATCCATGACTGAGTGGTGTACTTTATATAATGGAGGCATCATTGAACAATATTTCTTTTGCAATAAGGCAAGTGACACCGTTGTTAACAAATTTTCCTGTACCAAAGCTCGAAAACGTCCATATGTACGACCTGAGGATCCAACAAGACGGGGCTACATGCTACACGAACGAGGACATTCTTCTCCAATTTGTCGCCATGACGTGACATCACTCTATTATTAATTTGGAGTTAAGTCAAGCCCATAACAAGTCAACCATTCTCCACAAATCCGAAGCGCTATGCAGGAATAATGTTTCACATATTGGACCAATTCACCAAGGTCTTTACCGCGTACTGTTCACATAAACCGTAATCCACGCGGAAGCCGATTTTTACATTGAAAAGCAGTGAAAATACCTAAGATACAGTCAGTTTTGTTAAAACTTAACTACTTAACACAAATAACAACCATTGCATGGTATACTAATCCACTAATCCAGCTGCATTCCGTTCAAAAAGAGTCACCATAAGGTCACTGTCATCTAAATCCGAACAGTCTTCAAATAAAAAGACTTAGCTCTCCATCAAGATGAACAACTTAACGAGACTCATCTTTAACGAGTTTTACAAAGAGCTGATTACTGCTCAGACGTTCATTCGCTGACATTCATCAAGTGTCGTCATCATAATTCCTCGTGGTTTATGAGTAATTAGGAAACCAATAAGACATCTGTGTGACCGCATAATGTTCTCCTTATCCAGTGCTCTGCAGTACATGACATGGCCTCGCTGTCGGACGGGCACCCGTCCATTAGTCATGAAGGCATTTTCATTGTCGACGTCGTCGCGTCGTCGTTCTTGTCGATGTCTCGAAATCATGCTCCACAGACATGTGGTTTGGTTGTTCACGATGAAATTTAAAGCTTCAAAGATGTATCGCATGTCTGGCTGGTATCGGGTAAACATAACAATTTCGGCCATGGACATGCGGTACGAGGAACTTGTTAAAATAATAATATGGTTCTCGCGCACGCTTTTAAATGGAGCACCAAATGCCATTTCATAGGTGTGTAAGCATATCACTTTGGTTTGTGATTCCAAATGTAGATAAAATTCGGCCTTAGGCTGTGGGAATTAATGTGGTTTGGGGTTTCTGGTTGGAGTTACGGCTAAACGTGCGCTGCTTTGCAATTTTAGAATGATTTTGTGTGTGATGAGTGCTCGATAGGCCAAAGAAGGTGACATGTAGTTAGAGGGACTGTATTCTTGTTTCTTTGATTTTAACAAATGGCATGGCGTGCGTTTTTTTATGGACTGGCCTTAGGATTCAGTTTTAGGCAGGGCTAATCTCACCTTCATATTAGAAAGTTCATTCCGGGATAGAAGATGATACAAGCACACTAGCAAGATCTTTCAACAATCTTCCCGGAACAGTGGCATCAGGAAATAAGACCTTCTGTGGTCATTTCGAGAAATTCGTGCAGTGTAATTTAAACTTAAGTGACTGCGATACAAGAGACGTCACTAGCTTTGAGATCACAACGTAACCAACAAATCCATCACCACTTTTTTCTTATGAATACACATCCGCGGGGCGCAGGAATCACTCAAGTGCTTATTTCCATGGCTCATCTACGCATTTTTATGCTGTTGAAGAAAAACAAGTAAACTTGACTTGACGAATAAGGAATGTTTTCATGTCATTTCGACAAAAATAAATTAACAAATTGCAAAGGTTTCTTCGATTTACAGAAGTTATTTCATTAGACTGTGGGAATGCTTCATATTTCAAATTAAGTATGGAGGTTCGAATTTTACGAACAGAGTGTCAGCCGCATATTCAATGCATACTGAAATTCATGAAATTCGCAACACTTTGGCATCACTTGCGTTCTAAAATTTTAATTTTTGCAAGTTTTCATTTTAGATTGTTCTTTTTTTGTAATTTACTGCTATATTTTTCATTCATTACATTTTTAATTTATTTAATTGAAGTTTTTTAATTGAAGATCAAGCGCAGAATTGCTCTTGATAATCGCTGTTTCTTTGGGCTCAAGAGGCAATTGAGTAACAGAGCCATCTCTCGAAACACCAAATTGACCTTGTATAAAACCCTGATCATCCCAGTCCTGCTCTATGGCGCAGAGACATGGACGCTTTTGAAAGCGGATGAATAAGCTCTTGGTTGTTCTGAGAGAAAAGTTCTGCGTACGATCGTGGTCCTGTTTGCGTTGATGGAGTCTGGAGGAGAAGGTTCAACCACGAACTATACGGGCTGTACAGCGGCATGCACCTAGTTAAGCGTCTTCGGATCCAACGCTTAAGATGGCTAGGTCATGTGAGCGGATGGACACCACAGCTCCGGCGCGAAGAGTCTTCGACACCGAGCCATTGGGACAGCGCAACAGAGGACGTCCTCGCACTAGATGGCGCACACAAGTGGAAAAGAACCTCAACCAACTTGGTGTGCGCAACTGGATGCAGCTGTCGAAAGATCGTGCTGGCTGGAGAGGCATGTTGGTTGAGGCCCAGGTCCACCCCGGACTGTAGCGCTAATCCAAGAAGAAAAATTGAAGTTTACGAAAACTTCAGTTCAACTATTTCAAACTTGTTCGCCTTTTTTTCAACTCAGCAATCTTTCCATGCCAAAATTCAAACCCGCCTTTCAATATTTTAATTATAATTGTTTATGTTTTTTGTTAAAAGTGACTGACGCGGTTCACAAGGTCACGACCAAAAATTTGGCGAATTTTTCACGTGTGTGAAATATTATAATTGTAAGCAACATTCTATTGACGAACAGAACATCTTTGGTAGTACGGTCGGGAAGCACAGCCTACACGACACCACATCCGATAACGGATTTAGGCTGATCGACTTTGCTGCGGGGCGAAATGTTGTAGTAGCCAGTACAAAATTCCCACATCTCGACATTCACAAAGGGACATGGCGATCTCCTGATCAATCAACCATCAATCAGATTGATCACATTGCGATCGACGCAAGGCACTCCTCCAGTATTATAGATGTCCGAACGTTCCGAGGTGCCAACATTGACTCGGACCACCACCTTGTAGTAGCCAAGGTAAGGTTGCGGATATCCCGAACACCGCCAAGACAAAGAAATACTGTGAGGAAGTTCAACGTCGGCCGGCTACAATCGCAAGAGATTGCCAAATCCTTTTCCGATCGTGTCTCCCTCAACCTCTTAAGAAATCCTACGCCGCCAACATCAAGTATTGAAGACCAGTGGCAGCATTGCCAAAAAGCCATCAGAGATGCCGCCTCTGATGTGCTGGGTTTCAATCCGCCACCACAACGAAACCCCTGGTTTGACAATGAGTGTCGGCAGGCGAATGCAGCCAAGCAAGAAGCATACAAAGCGGCACTGCAAAGAAGGACAAGAGCTGCTCGGGAGCTCTACGAGCAGAAGAGGAGAGACGAACACCGGCTTCTCAGGAGAAAAAAGAAGGAGCATGAGAAGCGCGCGATCGGCAGAATAGAGGGATACTACTGCAGGAATGAGGTAAGGAAGTTTTACCAAAGGGTAAAGTCAACCAGTCAAGGTTATAAACTCCGAACCGAAGCCTGTAAGGATGATCAAGGGAACATCGTAGTAGAGTCACAGTCGATGCTGAGAATATGGAGAAACCATTTCTGCAGACTGTATAACGGCGACGAAGAACCAAATTCCGCTGTCAGGCAGAACGAACCATTCAACCCCAATGAAAGGGACGATGAGGATCAACAATTCCGTCCACCCGACCTGGATGAAGTGAGGATTGCTATATCTAAACTGAAATCCAACAAGGCTGCTGGAGCTGACGGCCTACCCGCCGAGCTTTTTAAAGCCGCAGGCGATGATTTGGTAAGGAGCATGCACCAACTCATCTGTAAAATATGGTCGGAGGAAAACATGCCCGATGAATGGAACCTCAGCATTGTTTGCCCGATCCACAAGAAAGGAGACCCCTTTGACTGCGCCAACTATCGGGGGATAAGTCTCCTTAACATCGCCTATAAGATATTATCCGCCGTACTGTGTGAACGCCTAAAGCCATTCGTCAACAACTTGGTCAGTCCATACCAGTGTGGCTTTAGGCCAGGAAAATCCACCATCGACCAAATATTCACACTCCGGCAGATTTTGGAGAAAACCCAGGAGCAACAAATTGATACCCACCACCTGTTCATCGATTTTAAGGCCGCGTATGACAGCATTTATAGAGACGAGCTATACAGAGCAATGTCTAGTTTTGGCATCCCTACCAAACTCGTCCGTTTGTGTAGGATGACGATGGAGAATGCACGCTGCTCCATCAAGGTCGGTAAAGACCTAACCGAGACCTTTGATGTCAAAAAAGGATTCAGACAAGGCGACGCGCTGTCATGCGACTTCTTCAACATCGTTCTTGAGAGAATTGTTCAAAACTCAAACGCCAACACCAGAGGAACAATCTTTCAGAAGTCCGTCCAACTACTCGCATATGCCGACGATATTGACATTATCGGAAGAACGCAGCGTGATGTCAAAGGCGCTTTTGTGAGTATTGCAACGGAGGCCGCAAAGATGGGTTTAGCGGTAAACGAGGGCAAGACCAAATATATGCTGTCAACAAGAAAGGACACCCAACACCGACGTCTCGGTCAGAACGTCACGGCAGACAGATATAACTTTGAGGTAGTTAAAAACTTTGTCTACCTAGGAACCGCTATCAACTCAGACAACGACACCAGCGCTGAAATCAAACGAAGAATAACTCTTGCCAATCGGTGCTTCTTTGGTCTAAGAAAGCAATTGGTGAACAAAGCCCTCTCTCGAACAACCAAGGTAACGCTCTACAAGACCTTAATCGTCCCAGTCCTGCTATATGGCGCGGAGGCATGGACTCTGTCAAAAGCGGATGAAGCAGCTCTTGGTTGCTTCGAGAGGAAAATTCTTCGGGTGATTTTCGGTCCCGTCTGCATAGATGGTGAGTGGAGGAGGAGATACAACGACGAGCTATACGGGCTGTTCAGCGACATCGACTTAGCCAGAAGAGTGAAGATCCAACGATTGAGATGGCTAGGTCATGTAGAGCGGATGGAAACCAATGCTCCGGCCCGAAAAGTCTTCGAATCCACCCCCGAGGGACGGCGCAGTAGAGGAAGACCGCGACTCAGGTGGCGCACGCAAGTGGAAAGGGACCTCAACCAACTATGCGTGCGAAACTGGAGACAGCTAGCTAAAGATCGAGCTGGCTGGAGACGCTTGTTGGTTGAGGCCCAGGTCCACCCCGGACTGTAGCGCCACCTTAACAAGCAACATTCTATTGTGAACCACGAACTCGCATAGTGTGGATTTGCATACTTTTGACAGTTCCAAAATGTCATTGTGCTTGAGAAGGCCTGTGATGTTTCCATAAAAAAGTTCTTAATAACTTGTGACAGCGTTTTCAAATAGTTTTCTCAAACTCGACTGACCAAACAGACATTTCATGAATAACTGCAAAAAAAAAAAAAAAACCAATCGTGAACAACTGCCAAAAACACTCAATTTCCTAGATTGTTATTTGGTCACACTAAGCTGCTTCTGTGTCTATTTCCTTTTCAGACATGTGTGCTGGAAATGAATCGCCGGAACCAATAGAAAACAGTTTTACGTCGCATGCCCACTTCTCTAGGTTCTGACTCGTTCGATTGATTCTAATATGACAGGCAGATCTAATGGCATCCGAAACTTGAACTCAAGCATGCTTAGATACGGTCTAGCACGCGTGTATACCAACATGTGTATAATTTTATGAGTTTACCACAAGCCAATTATCTATTTCAAGAATTGAGAAATTCGTCATGATTGACAGGTCAGCCACATTCTAAACATAAAGTGTGGAGTCTAAAGTCCCCTCTGAAGTGTGCTGCTTCAGAAGGTACTCTAGACTCCATACCAGGGATTAGTCTATCTTGGAACACTTAAAACTATTTATTCTTTCTCTTCATATTCAGTGCCTGTCGAGACACATTTCCGCCGTCGCAGATACAGTGAATTAACTTCATTCAACATTCTCAATTTTCCAAGCACAAAATTAAATTAATTTGCCCAAATGTCAGATGTGCATTCGATAAATTGAGCATATCTCCGCCTGGGTACAGTGATGGATTCCACATTCCACACGCTATCTGACAACAGATACACAACCCTTATGGGACTGGCCGAACCGCCTCGAAGTATAGCAGATACCATAATTAATCGGTGCAGTTGTCGCAACACATGTGTATCAAGGTCACGGATGATGCACGCAAGGCAAGCAGATAGCGCCGTACGACATGTTATTATACGAAACCGATTCGCGAGCGATACGCCTCGAGATACCATTCTAGTTCGGTGCGCTGGACAAATGTAATTAGGAGTGCCTCCGTTGAGTCATTTGGGGTTCGTCTAGGCCCCGGGGTGTGTGTGTGTATGTTAATTCCTACCCGTGGGATAATTAACTTTCAGATATTCTCGCAAAAAATTTCGTGACTTTGTCCGTGTAGTTCGGAGGTGATGAATGGCTTCACAGTCAGAGTCGTGAGATCGATTAGCCGGCTGGCTTGACTGTGTGATCTGTAACTTCTTTGAGACGTGCCGTGAGATATGAAGGAAAACTGCTCGCACATATGAGACGGTGTGTTTTGGTTGTATTTTGCAATTTGCATGACGGAAGTGGTTTGACTTTCATGTGATTCATGCGGAAGTTAAAGGGGCACACAGACGAGATGTGACTCAGGGCGTCTGACGACAACGGCTGCTGTTGTTCCGCTTGAGAGAAAGCAGAAAGAAACTGAATCAGAGACGACAATTCGCTCCGTTGACCATCATATGGCGAGTAGCATTTTTTTTCCCGACTACCCAAGAGTTACTGGGTAAATTGTTGATGGTAGTGTTGTGTGCGAATCAAGTGTGACTTTCGCTTGAATAAATAATCAAAAATACAAGTGTCTCGGAGTAACAGTTGTGTTTTGGGCGAGGATAAGCTGTTTACAGTGACTGCGATATGCAATTAACCACTAGAACCAGAATCAACCTGAGTACAATTTGAATACGTTCGCCTTGATCACCGACTAATTAAAATTGGCAATGCAACCGCGAAAGTCATTGCGGTTTAATATAATAATAATGTATAATAATATGGGTAGCGCTACAGGCCATAGAGGACCAGGGCCTAGCTTCTCAGCAACCACTCGTGTTGTGCGTGCTATTGTTCTTTCACGAGTGGAAGGGACCTACAGTTTTTGCCACCTCTGAACGGTCAAGTTTGAGAAGCTTTTTCTAGACAGGAAATACTTTTTGAGCATTGTCAGCGACTCGAAGGAAATGGGGTCGTGAAAATTATTTTTGTGGCTCAGAGCTGAAATCGAACTTACGACGGGTCGACGCACATACCCACAACGCCACGGGCCACCATTGCATTGCTGTTTAATGGACTATTTTTCTACAAAATCTTTCATTCCGACTGTTTATACTGTTACTCTGCGTCGTTACGTTTATTGAGTAACTTTTAAATCTGGGATACAGACTTGGTTCTTGGATTGCTCAACGAAATAGTTACTTCATGGCTTCAAAGTGGCTGCAAAAATGGTGTTCAATAGACGTAATGATTTTTTTCATATAAATCTGAGGCCATGGTCTGGTCCATTATACTGAAATACTTGAGTATGATCCAATAAGCGTCCAGACACTTTTTGCAGAAGGTCTTTCCGATAATGTAATACCGACGTGAACAAGAGGCAGTATCCTGCGACGACACCGAACGTATGCCTGATGTGTGTCCCTTGGGGGTTTGGCATATAGGCATTGCTTTCCAGTCATCTTGTGTTAGTAACAGTGAGAACTTAATTTATTCACCCATTCAACTACAAAGAACCAGCCCAGAAGAAAACCAAGGCTGATGCACTTGCGGCTAGCATTTTTTACTCCTCAAACGTTGCCCTGTATTAGTTCAAATTGCAGAAAATCTGTGGTCAATTGCCTTTTTTTATTCCCTATTCCATCTTCCTTCCTAGAAATCTAGATTATTTGTTGAATGGTTTGTGCTCTGTGATAAACGATATTTTCACTTTCTGGTGCCCCAACGATCAAAACTAATTGTTTCCAGACATGGAAACTTGCGACATACAGTTGTCCTTAGAAAAACATTCATTTCCAGATTCCGGCCACAAACTCTCAATGATTGCCCTTGGGCACATCCGGATAAGCAAGAACTAAATCGCCTTGCTTTCGACGTTGAAACATTCCAAGTGTTATTAACCTACGTGCAAACGGACAGGAAGAAACTGGTCAACCCCTCAATCAGTCTAGGCGTTCTAAAGTTATAAGCGTAGAAACTAACGTCACACTTTTAGATGTGTAGTCAAATTTGCCCCCATAATAAAACATTTTATAAAAGAGACCAAAAAGAGTTGATGCGATTGCAGCTTATTTATCTTCTACACAACTGCCTGGAACCTATGCTTTGCACCCGGAGCGCATGCGAATGTTTCCTCCTCTCTAACTGCATTACTGTAGTTTTGTGAGACTTTTAGTGACACATCCCAAGGCATATTTGGAAGCGCCGTGGATTCTGTCTGAGATCAGCAATAAGCTTAGGTAGCCTTGCAACGACGAAGATGTCTTCTTTTCATTCAGCACCTGTATTATTTTTTGAATAAAATGCACAAATATTTTGATCGGGAAATTGATTGCTGGAAACGAAACGTGGGTTAATGTGATCACAATGTTTGAGCGCCCATTGAAACCATGTCACTACAGGGGGCAGTGAAAAAATTCGTCTTTCCATTTTGTCAAGTGCATTAGGATTGAAGATAACATGAAGTTAATCGGATGCAATGCAATGCTGATAGAAAGGCCAATATAAGGAGATTGTAGTCTAAGTGCGTGTAGTAGTTGTGGCAAAAGAATGGTACAAACAGTCATGAGTGCCGCACAAACATTTGCCTTGAGCTCCCCAATTTTCCGAGGCTATTTGCTATACAGTTTGCTGTTGAAAAAAAAAGTCCGAATTGTTTAAGCCTGGCGATTTGAGGACCAGTTAATGTCAAAATTTTGGACAGGACACTTAATGAGAATCTTCCTTTCTGTGATTTGCAGCTAGACGGCGTCGTAAACTCTAGTGGGTCATCAACATTTGAGCGAGCAAGTCCGTAAAATTCTGAAAAAATCCGGTGGCTATGCGACAAATGTGGGTTCACTGTAAAGCTCTCCTTTCTGTCAATTAATTGGAACGTCTAGGGCTAATAATGTAAAATTTGGCACAAAACGACAAGTACGACGATAAGAACGCTTAGTTAATACAACTGTGCGACAACATTCGCGTCACTTTTTCGGCGCCTTGTTTTGAAGTGAAGCGATTCGTGGTTAATATTGTAGGTACCCACTGACTTCATTACACATTTCAAACTAATTTTACTCAAGGCGAGGTTAGGTTAGGGGGTAGCGACTCAGCGTTATATATATCTGTTGGTCCACAGTGCTAACACGAAACAGAGCAAACCTGTATGAAGTCCACTGTCACCTTATTTAGGCAAAATGTTCCAGTGGTTTTTGGCAACGTTTAAAAGATGTTGTAGCTTCACGGCGGCCAGGGCAAAACAAAGTACATGCTGTCATCACGGAAGGACGCACAACATCGACGTCTCGGACAGAGCGTCATATTGGGCAGCAGAAACTTTGAGGTAGTCAAGGACTTCGTCTACCTAGGCTCCGGAGTAAATAGGGACAACAAAACCAGTATCGAGATCAAGCGCAGAAATACTCTTCCCAATCGCTGCTTCTTTGGGCTCAAGAGGCAATTGAGTAACAGAACCATCTCTCGAAACACCAAATTGACCTTGTATAAAACCCTGATCATCCCAGTCCTGCTCTATGGCGCAGAGACATGGACGCTATTGAAAGCGGATGAAGAAGCTCTTGGTTGTTTCGAGAGAAAAGTTCTGCGTACGATCTTTGGTCCTGTTTGCGTTGATGGCGTTTGGAGGAGAAGGTTCAACCACGAACTATACGGGCTGTACAGCGGCATGCACCTAGTTAAGCGTCTTCGGATCCAACGCTTAAGATGGCTAGGTCATGTGAGCGGATGGACACCATAGCTCCGGCCCGAAGAGTCTTCGACACCGAGCCATTGCTACAGCGCAACAGAGGACGTCCTCGCACTAGATGGCGCACACAAGTGGAAAAGGACCTCAACCAACTTGGTGTGCGCAACTGAAGGCAGCTGGCGAAAGATCGTGCATGTTGGTTGAGGCCCAGGTCCACCCCGGACTGTACCGCCAATCAAAGAAGAAGAAGAAGCTTCACGGCGGCCACATCACTTAACGATTAAAATAATGGTTGACCTAGAGTTTAAAACGGGTTTTGGTTAAGGCCGTGCAGGCCGTGCAGTTTCTGCATCTATTTGTGCCTGTAATGACTACTCCTGGTAAACTACTGCTCTTCACACTAAAATGGTGATGTATTGGGGAGATATTGGTTTTGAGGTATGAATAAGAGCGCTTCTACGCAAACTGTTAACAGCGGTTCATTGAAGACGAAGTGGTGACACTACTTTTAGTTTGTTTGTTAGCTGTTCCATTTCCCTGGATTCTCATATGCTCAGGAATCCACCAGAGGAAGACTGCGTTCTTTCCACAGACGTCTTACAGCGCATCAAAGCAGTTGAGTGCAGTCCGGAGTCCGGGACTTTATTGCATTTCTTCTAAGGGCGTTGAGGGCTGGGAGGCGATCGATTAATGAATGTCAAAGTTACTGTATACTTGTTCATTACTTCCTCCTTTGCTTCGAATGAAACTCAAGGTTGAATAAATGTGTAGTCCCGAGATCTCAAAGAAAAGAATTCAGTGAAAGCTAATCAAATTGTGAGAAACTTCAGGAGCCTGAAAGGAGAACTGGGCACCATACAACCGCGGGGAGTACAATGTGTCTGGAGAGCCCAATTTTAGATAATAAAAATATTTTGGTATTATTATTTCTCATCTGGCAACGTTTGACCATCGCCTTTTGTCACTGTGCAAACTCCCCATCATGACTGACATCTGTCAACGAACACAACAAAAAATAAACAAAACTAATAGTTACCCCATTGGTTGTCCTGGTATTTTTACGTACCTGTAAAGAAACAAAAAACAAGGAAACGATTAACAAAACGAAATTCACAAGAACCAGTAAAGACGAAAAATAAAAAATGCACAAATATGTCAAAACATCAACAACAGCGCCCAAGTACAAGAGCTGGAAACGAAGTGTCACATTTTCATTAACTTAACCACCAGTCACCGCGCTCGCAGTCCAAAGAAACGGCTGGTTCTTTACTTCCTCTTGATTTTATGCAAACTTTTGTCTGACCTAAATTTTATGCTGTACACGGTGATGTTTCGGTCGTTAGTGCCTTCCGTTGAATGGCAGCAACGCGGTGCCTCCTGTCTACCGTGCACCCGCACACAAACTCTAACCGGCACCAAACTACTTTAAAACTACACAGTTCTTCCATTTCTCAGGCAACACATTGTTGCGTCTATATTTGGATATGGAAATTCGCACTGAATGTCCGACGCGGGTGCTGTGCTTCTGGGTCTCGGCATAGCCTCGATTTCCAGCACCAAATAACACCAGTGCACCGCTTCCACCGTCGGTTCGGTGTGAATGCACAAAGACAACGTCATAATCAAAGGCTTTAAAGGCGACGTTGCAGATATTTGTAGTTCACAATTGAAGTAGATAGCACACCACCTTCGCCATTATTCCGCCATTCCATGCGCAGCGCAGCGCATTCAAAAGGATACTGCTGGCAGTGATGTAACTCAGAGCTCAGACATACGGGATGACGAGCGATGTGAACTCCCCAAGACGGGAAGACGCGCACAAACGGATTGTTGTTCTGTTGAAAGTAATCTGACTTGAGCAGTTGACTACGTGAGACTCTTGAGGTGTTCTGTTTTTGTGTTTTCTCTGTTTCACGTTTCTGGTCTGGTGCTTGAATTCACATCAGTGCTGCGGAGTGATACAGTATCCATTGAAAGTGCTGTAATGTGCGGTCGGAGTTTTTGTTGTGGTGAACACTGAACGAGATATAAGGGGAATTCGCATTAGTGGGACGTTTTGTACGATTTTGTGCAAGAGGATGTGTTTGCGAGGTTTCAGGTTTATGCATTTTCTAGCTTAAGCTTTTGATTCAGTAATAGTTCAGCAAATGTTGTTGATGATGGGAATAGAATGCCATTGCGCGTAACGCATTTGACAGCTGGTGTTGGCAATACTGTCAAGTGCGACAACGCCAAAATCAACTAATTTTCTCGGACAACTACTAAACCCATGGCCAATGGCTTTCCATATTTTGTGAAACGATACCACAAATTTTTTCTAATGAGTGTTTATAATGAAAAATTGTACACAAACGTGAATGCGTTACGTTTTAGTTTATCTCCCAGACAGGTTTAAAGTTGTTCGTTCATCAACAGTGAATCTAAAGATGAGCATAATTTTATAATCCGGAGGAAACTTAAGATGTATGAGATTAGGCCTAACTTTACGAATCTAATCCATAAAGTAAAGTAAAAAGGGGCAAGAACATCAAAAATGGTGTTTATAGAACAATTTAAGATTGGGGCTTTTTCTCTTAACGTATGAAGGACACGTGCATGAAATCGTGATGGAGACCAAAACTCGATGAACTGATTAAAAATAATTTAATTATGATATTCACGCCATGACACTAAACGGAGCATACAAGAGGAAATCGACATCTACCAGAATCGTGTGCGTAATTGGGGGAAGCTGTCTACAGATGGTGACAGCTCGAGAGGTTTGTTGAGACCCACGTTCAGCCCACCAGAAGAAGGAATGTTTTAATCAAGGTATGCACTTTGAAATAAGCGTTCTTGGCTTACAAAGATAGGATTCAAGACAGAACGGACCATTGGTATTTTTAATTTGATGGTGACCCCTACCTCGACGTCGTAGGTTCGATACCTGCTCTGTGCAACAAAAATAATTTCCATGGTCCCATTTTTTCGCGTTACTAACAACGGTCAAAGAGTATTTTCTGTGTACAAAAAGCTTTTCAAATTTGGCCGTTCGTAGTCGGCATAAAACTGTACGCCTCTTCCCCTCGTGAGAGAACAATAGCACACACAGCACGAGTGGCTGTTGAGAAGCTAAATCCTGGCCTCTAAGGCCTCTAAGCTGTAGCGCCACCCATATTATTATAAATTATTTTTAATTTTTAATCCAGATTAGTTATATGTCTATTATTATTTCTAATACAGAGGGGACAAATATTTAGAATTTTTTAAGATAGCTAAAATCATTTAGTATAGTATAGACGAAATAAGCTAATAATGAAGAACATTTCCAGTTGTTGCGACCTCACATCTTTGTTGAAAAGCTTTCACTGTACAACTTATAGTCTTTTTGACGAGCTTTTCAACGTCTTTTGACAGATGGCCAGTACCGATCATATTTGATGACATACAGTTTTGGTGTGTCTAAGCAATATTTTGGTTGTGCCAATTTTCGAATCAGATGAAAGAGCAGATAAGAACAGTGAAAATAATAATATAGTGCAACCTTGGCAATCGCAATCCTTGATTCAAGCAGCTCCTTGATTTTTGTAACTGCATAAAACATAGCATTATAACCTTTATAAGTGCAACTGTTCAAAAATACGTCTACAACTGTATCTGTCTATGATGCTAGAATGTTTTTTTTTCACATTTATATTTTTAATTATCTTCTCAGAGCTTTTTTGCTGTTCTTTTTGCGTTTGCATTACGAGCAGTTGTCAATAGACAATTTTATTTCATTTAAAAATCAATGAAAAAGTTTATTGAAATATGTTGTATGAACCTTAAAATGAAGTAAATATTTGCATTTTATTTTAAGTTTCGTAAATTGTTATTTTACTCAGTAGGTGCAAGGAACTCAGTAAATGTAGCACTCTAGGGGCACGAAATTAATAGGAATATAAATTAATAGGAATATACTGCAAAACGGATGCAATAAAGGAATTTCGAACGTTTCGAACCTGTTCATCAAGCAATTCTTCGTGTGCTCCTTGTACACGGTCCTAAACACCACTTAATCTTCTTTATATGACATTGCAGTTCCTGGGGGCCAGGACATAAACCGACGAGACTCTTCACCCAACGCGATTCCTAACTAGATGTATTAAATTGTTTTAAGCTCTTTATGTGCAACAATTATGATTCGAGCATCATCTAGGGCTAGGCGGTGTTGCACGTGCTCCTAGTGGAAGTCGCTTTAGAATCTGGATGAATTGACGTCACATTCAAATAAGATGGCACGCAGAAGCTCTCTCAAGTCTTCTCAGTGATGCCAAGGACTTTCCTATCCGTGTTTGAAATTTCACAGGCCAGACGAAGATGATGACGACGAGGTCTACTCCTCAACTGTCCATTGGGCACAAATGAGAAGATGTTGGCAAGAGTTATTCTGCCAGTGATCTCGAAATGATTGCTCATTCTCATGCGGAGTAGAGAAAGGCAAAGTCCCAGTTGTCTACTGAGGCGTTGTGGTCATTCACTTTCGCCTAAGATCGACTCCTGTGTTTCCTGTTGCACTTTCACAATTACTCTGAACTTCTGAAAGGACTCAGGCAAAAAAAAAAAAAAAAAACATTTGGCCACCACAAAATACACCCACCAGAGGATCCAATGAAATCCACCACTTGGGCACATTTTTTGCAAAACCTACTGTGCACCTCAAAGTATCCGTGACTGGCAGACACAAGCGCAGCTGTTGGCCCTGTTGCCTGACTAATAAAGACTTGTTTATTGTTCGTATAAAAGGTGAATGGTGAGTTCATCGATCCCCACTTCCGTGACGGGCACATTACACGAAATTACCCGTAATACTCATACGATTGTTGCCATAGATATGCATGCGCCGTATATGCGTATGTTCCCCTAGGCCATCATCTCATCCACGAGGAGTATTGGAGTAGGTTCTATTTGTTTGCCGTTTCCAATTGCATCGTCCGCAGATGGAGGTGGGCTGGTGAAGCAGAATTGTAACAAATTGTTGAGGAACCGAGTGAGAATGTACATTCTGCACAAGGCGACAATTTATTGCTTTCCAAGAAATCCCAGATGTGAACAGTTCATACAGTGAGGTCGGGAAAAATGATGACACATAAAGAAATATATTTTCTTTTCATTTTGTGTTAAAAAAGAAACACATTTTTTGGGGGAGAAAACAATAACCATTTCAGAATAAAATTGCGCTAAAGTTATCGTACAGCAGTTTGAATCCAAATGTAACGTGTGGGCAGACAACAAATGATTACTCAACCATTCATAGACTCTTGTGTTGCTGTTGCATTAAAATTTTAAATTTGTTCATCTTGACGTTCACATACTTTCGATTATCAATGTCCCCCGCTGCATCTGAGCATTCCCGTTTTCAAATATTAAACTGAAACATTTACTTAGGAATGCATGTTCTTTTTTATTTTCATTTTTTTTTATTGACAATCCAAAGAACGCAATCAAATCCAGAGCACATGGCGTCCCAACAAGCAACCGTTTGTTGGATCAAATTGGTTTTCGATTCGACGGCATTTCAGCAATGTCTCCGCCGTCGCACACAGAAAGGAAATGAGAAAGGGACTAAAGAGTCCTAGAGCAGATGAATGCCTGGTGTGTATTTGCTTCACTTTCCCTTGGCATCGATTTTGGATTGCAATTCCATTGCTCGCTCTCTCACTTTGGATGCTTGCTATTCCTTCGGGAGCCTTGTGAACAGTTGTTGAACTGAAGAACTGAATAAAATGAAAGTTTCCAAGTAATTATCATCATGAACGGCATATGAAACGTTCAACACGTCTGGCCCTTGACAAATAAGGCACTTAATCAAGCTTATGCCTTAGTTAACTTTCATAAGCCTCCGTCATGTGTGAGTGCGCTTTTCGGGAGAAGTTTATGCGTCCCTGTGGGGCTTACATGTGGATCATAAGTTAACTTGTGACAGAGGCACTTTCGTCTGCACTCTTACGAGACACAGTCGCTCTGTCATTTACTTTCGACTTTCACAACTTTGTTTCTGGGGTAAACGGCGTCGTGGCGGATCCAAAAAGGGATTGGATTTCCATAAAACGTAACGGAAAAGTTAAAGGTCAGACGCCAAAGTAAATAAATGTCACATGTTAAGAGACGTGCGTGACCCTTAAACAAAGTGCTCACAACTTTTCCACTCTAATCTAATTACTCGCGACACATCTGGAGCTGTTCATTGAACTCGAGTGTGAGAAGTTTAATGGTTTGAGGTCTTTGCAATTGAGTGCAGCTGATGCATTTACATTCTTGCCAAAAACAGGTGTATATCATTCAAATGAACCAGACCCGTCAACTGGTGGCGTCATGTCACACGAATGTGGACCCGTGTCATGCAAAAATATAGCTGATGACTTCAAAGGTCGTGTCTGGTAAGCCACGAATCAAGCAGACAAATATGCTAGTAACTGACAAAGAGATACGACCGGCGGCGACGAATAATTTGATGTGACAAACGACAAGATAAGTCCATCAGCGAGAGAGCGGACATCAAAATAAAGATGACAAATGAGGCGTCCGTGGAATTTTGAATTCAGCCAAAAAGTAAAACGAGACTGGAAACCGGATGTAATTATTTCAACTTTATCCTTTCAACAGTCACTTAATTGGTCGGAGAGGGGTTTCTGAAAGTATCTTAGGCAGCAAGGAACAAAGCAAAGATGCTGTGTTTTTTAAGGTGACAAACAGGCGAATGTGGGAAAGAAAAACACAAACAAGGCAGATGAAGGCTATTTTAAGGAACGACAGTGAATAACAAACATTGGTCACTCAAAAAATGTAAAGCTTTGACTAGAGTTCTGAATATTATGCTTTGTTCAGGAGATAAGGCATAATAAAGATTTTAAAAAATAATGTGTTATAACCATCCACCTGTGTATGTGGAGCACAAGAAAATGCAGCTTTCGACGCGAATGAACGAGCTTCGAAAACGTACATGAGCATAGATATGCCGACACTAATCGTTGCTGGAGGACGCCATTTAACCCTAATCAGAAACCAGAATATTATTCCTTTTATTGATCGCGGAAACGTAATCACTTAGAAATGAAACCTACAGTAATTATAAGTGAGGAAATCAACTAAATTGGCAGAAATATCGTTAAAGCAAATGTTGAAGCCTCTTTAGTGGGAATGCAGAGATTCAAGAGGAAAGTAATTTGAAAACTCGTCCATTGGACGTGATCCTCTGCCATTCATGCTGCCAGATATATATGTATAATATGGGTGGCGCTACAGCCCGTAGTGGGCCAGGGCCTAGCTTCTCAGCAACCACTCGTGTTGTACGTGCATTGTTCTCTCAAGAGTGGAAGGGACCTACAGTTTTATGCCGCATCCGAACGGCCAAGTTTGAGAATCTTTCTCTAGACAGGAAATACTTTTTGAGTATTGTCAGCGACTCGAAAGAGGTGGGGTCGTGAAAATTGTTTGCGTCGCACAGAGCAGGAATCGAACCTACCACGTCGAGGTTGGGGTCGACGCACATCCCCACAACGCCACGGGCCACCACTGCACAGCTGCAAGATGTAAAATATAAATATTTGAGACATTTTATCCAAGCCAGTCTTAAAGGAAGAGGGAAATGGAAACGAAAATGGTGTCGTTCATCCTCCGCATAAGCTCTTATTCTTGTTCTAAAATGAGTTCAAGTTGTTCTGCATGTACTCATCCGTCAATATTGTGGAACAATGTGTTGACAATATGCAAACAAATTTGCATTGCAACTCATTCCATGTGACGGCTTGTTCAGGCATTCATATTTTGCGCCCGTCTCCTTGATTGCCTCTATTGCCGTCATTAAAAGAACAAGTATATACTTCGTTAGAGAATCATACATGCAAATCTCAGTACCGCTTTTTCACTGCAATTGCTACTGCCGCAGTTTGAGAAATTATTCTTCTTCTTCTTTGATTGGCGCTACAGTCCGGGGTGTACCTGGCCCTCAACCAACATGCCTCTCCAGCCAGCACGATCTTTCGCCAGCTACCTCCAGTTGCGCACACCAAGTTGGTTGAGGTCCTTTTCCACTTGTGTGCGCCATCTAGTGCGAGGACGTCCTCTGTTGCGCTGTCCCAATGGCTCGGTGTCGAAGACTCTTCGGGCCGGAGCTGTGGTGTCCATCCGCTCTACATGACCTAGCCATCTAAAGCGTAGGATCCGAAGACGCTTAACTAGGTGCATGCCGCTGTACAGCCCGTATAGTCAGTATAGTTCGTGGTTGAACCGTCTCCTCCAAACGCCATCAACGCAAACAGGACCAAAGATCTCAGAACAACCAAGAGCTTCTTCATCCGCTTTCAATAGCGTCCATGTCTCTGCGCCATAGAGCAGGACTGGGATGATCAGGGTTTTATACAAGGTCAATTTGGTGTTGCGAGAGATGGCTCTGTTACTCAATTAAGCCCAAAGAAACAGCGATTGAGAAGAGTAATTCTGCGCTTGATCTCGGTACTGGTGTTGTTGTTCTATTTACTCCGGAGCCTAGGTAGACGAAGTCCTTGACTACCTCAAAGTTTCTCCTCCCCACTATGACGCTCTGTTCGAGACGTCGATGTTGTGCGTCCTTCCGTGATGACAGCATGTACTTTGTTTTGCCCTGGTTTATCACTAGACCCATTTTAGCCGCTTCCGCTTCAATGCCAGCAAACGCCTTATTCACGGCTCGCTGTGTTCGTCCAATCACGTCAATGTCGTCCGCGTAAGCAAGCAGTTGAACGGACTTTTGGAAGATCGTGCCCCTGGTGTTTACGTTTGATTTTCGCACGATCTTCTCAAGTATGATGTTAAAGAAGTCACATGACAGCGTGTCGCCTTGCCTAAAACCTTTTTTGACATTGAAGGTCTCGGTGAGTTCGTTACCGACCTTGATGGAGCAGCGAGAGCTCTCCATCGTCATCCTGCACAACCTGACGAGTTTGGCAGGAATGTCGAAACTAGACATGGCGCTGTATAGCTCGTCTCTACGCACGCTGTCATATGCGGCCTTGAAATCGACAAATAGGTGGTGGGTGTCGATCTGCATCTCTTGAGTCTTTTTCAGTTTGAGAAATTAAACCTTTTCAAAATATTCAGATGTCGATGAAGAAGTACTTGTATTCTTTTTTTTAGAACTATTTTTTTTCTTTGTTGTATTGAGAGACTACTGACTTTTCCCTGCCATTTAGAGTAAGTGCGACAAACGTGGCCCACATGGGTAATGTGGCCTCCTGCCGGATTTCCCGGACTAAACCCACAGCGAAGTTTCTCATTACTCAAGCGCCTCTATAATGGACGCCCGACGATCTACTAAGCGTCGTCATACAACAGAAGTGGTTGCCGATTGGAAAGGGAGACAAGTGCGTAGAGGCGCAAGTTATGCTTCTTCTAAATACTGCAAGGAAACCTGACACGGCGTAGTACTCTGAAGTGCGACACGCTTCGATTGAGGAGAGCATGGATACATTCTCAGGAATTGAATGTCATGACGACTACGAGAAGTCTAGTCTATGGCTTTCGGGTGCTAAATCAGTGTAATTATTTAAATTATCTTCCGTCACATTTCACATTCGACCCCTAAATCGGGCCAATAATAGTCAAAAGGGACACAATCCCTAGACACACAGAAACAAACGATGGTTGCGCAAATACACATCAAAAGACAATAACGATTAAAGCAGGTCCACTCGGCCGGGTTACAACTGCGGGCGAATAAGGGTCAAGGTAGTTAACCCTGTGTGTGTGTCACAATTGAGCGACGGCAAATCGCATTAACCCAGATAAGTTGTCGTTTCCATGCTCGGCAAATAAGCGTGTGCACCTCCCCCGTCGCCATTGGAAATACTTGAAGATTTTTTTTTTCATTATAAAACTCTCCATCTAATGCCACTCAGGAGTCACCGCGGCCCCCGTCTGTTCTGCGGTCGCGATGATGGGCCAGCCACAGCAGTCATTCTTTGGGCGCAATCTTAGCTGGAATGCTTGAAAATTGTACTCGTATCCGTGCGGTTTTCTGTTTGTTGTCTGGCTGTTCGTACGCAACTCTTGAGAGTATTTCTCGCAGGCATTCGGAGATGAAGCAGATCATTAAGCTTGACAAAGGCAAGCAGCTGTACACGATGATGAGCATGGCGATGATGACGACAAGAACGGAGCATGGTTTGAGAGGGGGAGTGGCAATTCTCTCCAGCACATCTTCGTGGTCCTCTTGCAACAGCGGAGGAGGAGGCCTGAAAGGTGGCTGTGGTTTGCTGCACATGAGGACAGACCGGCGAGCGAGGAGGGAGTGTATTTAGTTTCAGGCGGGATTCTGTCGTATTTATGCATCCCTGCACTTGAGTCGGATGGAGCATGCAAATCCACTGACGCTGCGGGTACCATTGCATAATTGCGGAAACCTCAAGTGAGCTGCTTTTCCAAGCCACCACCACCGCCACCAGCAGCAGCAGGAGTGGAAATTAGTAGAAAATGGGGTTCGTAGTTCGTAGTTCTCTCTCGTCGGTTTGTCTTTTTCCACTTCTGCCCGGCTTATGCCACGGAAACACATTCGTCGTTGCTGCTCGTCGTCGTCTTGCGCTTCTCAGGCCATGGCTGTGAGATTTATGAGCTGAGCGCTACTCAGACACTGTTGTTGTTTGCCGGCGAAATTGATGCCACCCAGCAAGCCGCTGAGAGGAAGTTGCACATGAAATTCGATAGAAATACTCACAACCCCTCTCGGTGTGTCCGACCAACACAACATCGTGAAAGATATGATATGAAGATACGCGCAGCACCGACGGATACACTTCTGTCGAGAGATTATGATTTAATAGAGGGAAAACTATTTACGTGCGGGTTAAGTGGAAATTGTGGCTATAAAACTTCATTAAGGTCCGCGCTTAGCCACTGAACGCGTGATGCGGTCTCTCAAGGCACAAGGACGGCGGACTGCGTTCGGCAATCATGTATCACAGGTTTCCGGAGATTTGATTTTGGTCTGAGTTTGGCAAGTGAGGCGTCAATTACCGAGGCCAGAGGTTGCACCGTGGAATGTTGTGCCAGTCGTACGTGACCAAACGAGAATCTCTGTTGAGAATCTTTGGGGAGATTTGATTTTGGACGCATGTGGGGCGCAGCCAGACGTCGTTTATTTGCTGATGTTGTTTTCTTTGAATCTTTATTAAGCAGTTTTTATTGTGTTTAACTTCCAGGACTCGTGTTGGATTTGGCACACAGCATAGACAGTGAGAATCAAATGCGTGATGGGACATGTGCACAGAAGCAGAGCTCTGGTCTCCTCAAATTGAAAGTAGATAGTATTTTGAAGCTGATTTCTTCCTAGATGTCGAAGACAACTTATGCAGTGTTCATGGATCACTACAACCAACACAACACCTTCACTCATTGCTCCGAACAACTAAGCCCTACTCTTATGGAGTTGGATGGTTAGGAACCACTTGATATGTAAATACGGTCCTGTATCCGTAGGCACTTGCCCATACACTTGCGTAGTTCATATTTATATTGCAAGTAGGACAGGTTGAGGCAAATAAACGTAAGTCGAAGTCTGAGATTTACGAGGAGAAGAGAGCCAGGTAAACTGCTTGCTCTCAAAATTATACATTGGCTGTACACAAAGCTGGCGTGAAGGACCTGACAACTAGATGGCGCTCTAATTAAGCAATCCGGAACTAATCCCGCCATTTAGCCTGCAAATGTGACTTTATTACCCACTTTACATAAGGAAATTGTAAACTTTGTACAATTAATATTCCCTTTACGAAATTTTATTCAACAATAAAGTTGAATTAACAATCGGAAAATTGAGTTTGATTGGTACAACAGGTGGTGAGATTTATTGTCAAATATACGGCCATCGTTAAGTGGTCTAAAACTCTTCAGCAGCTTCATCAACGGTAAACAAGTTGAAACAATTAGAACGAATATCTTGCAATTACAGGGACCATGCGCACCTGGCCCACAAGAAGAAGAGTCTAGAAGATTTAGTCGGAATATAGCTACCAAACTCCAGCTAGAGTTTAAAGACAAACCACGTGACTTCACCGGTCACCTTAGTACACTCAACTTAATTGGAAAAGAGACATGTTTTATACAATGTCGAATGTTACGGTCATTTAGCAATGTTTTAGTAGGCTTCTTGAAGTTGAAATGTTGGATCGTGAAAACTTCAACGTTGATGTCCAGCACTAGACCAGTCAAAGATGAGCTCTGGAATAGAAGCAGGAGTCTCTTCACCAAACACGAGACTCACCGTATTTATGGTTAAGTTGAGAGGAATTGAAGAAATACTATAATTCACAAGAGAATTTGTATTAGTACATCTTCTGACCAACTCTAGCCCTTCGGTAGAATAGATCTCTAATGGTCGCGGTGATGGATAAAAAAGACTACTCTGAATTCAAAACCTCAAAAATGGAGTACCGCAAGGAAGTCTTCTGTGTCCTCATCTACCAGGTGTACCAGTATGAAGTGAGCGTCAAGATACAAATGCCTCGATAGGGAACATTTGTTGTGAACCAGCCCTTATTTTTTTTGTTAGTTTGATATGACATCTGTGAAAAATATTTAGTATACATCAAGTCAATGAACAGACAAAATCATATTTTTTCATCGATTTTTGTACCAAAAAATATATAGCCTATTTTTCACACTTCCTGAATATGCACTAAAATAATACCAATAGTTAAAATCTTAATTTGGTCGCAGCAAATTCCAATATAGTAAACCAAGTTTCAAAAATAATTTTGCAAGGCTCTTAAATTCAATTGTGAAATATGTAAATGTCAGAGTCACAGATATGGTTTCAGGCCATATCATAGCACTTCGCACCAAGTTCATCGTTTTACAAGAAACATTAAAAATGACTTCAAATTGGGCAAAAACACAGGGATGGTAATCCTTGATATTGAAAAAGCTTTCGACACTGTCTGGCACGAAGGCCTGATACACAAGCTAGTCAACTTCAAATTTCATAAATATCTAGTCAAAATTATACAATCGTTCCTTCGAAGCTTTAAGGTGTTAATTAATGAAACATTCCCAGGCAGCCAATCAATCACAGCTGGTGTGCCTCAATGATCTGTTCTGGCGCTAGTCCTATTCAACATTTACACCTCTCATTTCCCCAACTTGAGAAACTGTAATTTTGCCTTATTTGCTGACGATACTTGCATTTATTCTTCAGATTCAGTTGGTTTCAATGTTGAAACTAATCTTCAATCTAGACTAAATGATATTTTAGTGCATTGTCACAATTAGAAAATTAACATTAATGCTTCAAAGACTCAGGCTATCTTTTTCACTCGTAAAAGAAAAGCTTGCTTTCTTCCAAGCAACAACCTTTCCCCCAATGGTACTCAGGTTGAATGGAAATCAAATGCAAAATATCTTGGAATAAATCTAAATAAGAAAGTGACATTCAGCCTTCATATCCAAGAAACCATGAACAAGATTAATACAACGACCAGAATTCTCCATTTGTACTGTTTAATTGAATTATTAAATCACTAATCACATGAATTTTAGGTTAAGTCGAAAGACATAGGATAAGATTAAGTTTAGCTTAGAGTGCCCGCAGAGGGCCAGTAAGATAGAAATAAAAACATTGTACGTCCAACTAGTTTTAAGCATTTTTGTCTAGTACGTTAGTTTATCATGAATGAATAATAAAAATGAACTACAATGAAAAAAAAAAAAAAAATGACGACCAGAATTCTGTACCCCTTTATATGCGGGAAATCAAACTAAGTGATGAAAATAGACTCCTAATCTTTGAAGCAATTTTTCAACCCATAATATTTTACGGGTTCCCTATTTGGAGCAAGTGCGCGAATTGCCATTTACGCAAACTACAAGCCGCCCAAAACAAATTGCTTAAAATGATCCTTAACCTACTTTGGTGTTTCTCTACAAAAGAACTTCATAAAATAGCTAATGTGGAAATGATTACTACAAGAACTGAGCGACTTTATCGACGTTATATAAATTTTTGCCTATCATCCAACAACGACTTAATTTCAAGCCTAGCTGCTTAACTTAATTTCACTATTTACTCATTTATTTACTTAAGTATCATTTATTTATTAATTTATTTATTTATATATTTATTTATTTACATCCTTATTTATTTATTTATTCATGTGTCTATTTGTTTATTTATTTATTTCTTTAATTCTTCATTAATTTATAGATCATGTATTTATTAAATTGCCTGATGCCTGTCAGTAAGCGCTCAAGCGAATTACTTAGCATGATGACTCGAACAATATGCGCACTAAGTCACATCGGCACACCACTTCTCTCTTCCCCCGACGAAATAAGCACTTTGCATTTTCGCTACATTTTTTAAATAATTTTATCTTTTAATTCTTGTTTTTAACGAAGGTTTTTAGTGGCTTTTGCTTCAATAACCGTCATCATAGAAATAATAAAATAAAATGTATTCGACAAATTGTATTATTTTGTAGATGTAAGATTAGTTATAATAATCAAATATCTGCATATAAGCTTTGTAAAAAATTGTACAAGAAATGTTAAAATGTTAAAATGTAATGTAACAAACAATTGTCAGAGTCTCTTTATGAATTCAAGCAATGTTATATTTTAAAGCTTGTACTATGAAAGAATATAATATGACATTCTTAATGTACAGAGATATAAGAACTAAAATAAAAAATTAAATGAAATGAAATTGCAACCAGCGATAGATCGGGAACACAAAATGTGTTGTATCGTGTTCAATAAGGTAAATTAGGTGATATATTTGTTTCTTTTTTTTCTTCAATGGTGTTCAAATACACTTCGGAAATGAAGCAACAAAATGACTCTCGACTTAAAATTGAAATGAAAGGAAGATGCTACCAGGAAAAGTAAAAAGCGTATCAAAATTGTGACATGAAATATATTTAGAAGGCATGTACCCTCAATGAGTAAAAACACTCAAAGCCCCTCTTCAAGAGATCCCTTAAAGCGTACTCCATCAAATCGTTCATTTCCGCATCTTAGTCGTAAGCACTATCCAATCAAAACCCCTCCATCAATCGCACTCAATTCTCCAGATATCCAACGAGGATCTTTTCAAATCCATTTCCCTTATTGAGACCAAGGGTATGCCATAACTACTATCCCTTCAACATTCTGATACAATTCACAGGCAGATTGCCAGATAATTGACACATCACCACACGACTCGACTGTCACACAATCAGCTCAGGCGCTCCTCGTGCAATCTTAAGTGTCCAATCGGAAGAAGACCCAACGGAAAATCACATGTCCCTACACTCAATCGGAATCTATCGATTCACCTAGTCACTCACTCACCCAACCGGCACTCGGCACACGCGTCAAAGTCGACCTCAATGCGAGCGGCCCAACCCGTCCACAGGATTATTCAATTTCAATTAGTGTAAGACACTACCCTATTGCATGGTGCCCAACGGCCCCCCACACACACCCCGAAACAATCGATTTGAATATTTAATGTGAATCAAGATTATATTTACGGCGAAACCCGAAGAGTGTCAGAGAAGGGAGACGGCACAAGAAATGTCATCCCACATCAAGAGCGGCACAAATGCGATTTCCAATGGCGATATTATTTTTGTATCTCTGCTCTGCTCTTTGTGATTTCGTATCAAAATTAATTGAATTACGAAATGTGCAGGTGCCAGTGTGCTATTTCCGTTTGATTTTCGAGTTTTTCAAAAGGGCACACTCAGCACCTTCCACTTCCACACTCGCATGAGTTTGACTTGAAAAAAGGGATGTTTAACTTCACTTCAAGACAATAGACTTAAGTTATTTGAGGAGTTGATGGGCATTTTGAAAAGAGATTACTTTGTTGTCTGGGATCGATTGAAGTGAATTTTGTAATCAATAGAATCTGAAATTAAGTGACTTTTCGGTCTGACTATGGACACTTTTGAGATCACTTTATTTGTACTTGATAAGATGTCACGGTCTCGGTAGTAAATCTAAGATTCATCTTAAAATTGAAACCATTATTTTTGTTACCACTTAAGAAAATTTAACGAAACTGAACGAAGCGACAATTTTGCAAGGCATACAGTAGCGCACTGGAGTGCCCGATTTTCGTGACCTAGGAGGAGACTCCAGTGAGAACATAATACAAATTGATAAAACGAAAGTAAATGATTCTACATGTTGAACCAAGTTTATCAACATTTAATTGCACAAAGAACGTTGTTTGTGGAAGAGTCAAGTCAAACTTACCTCCAAACAATCAAGTTTGTCAAAACTGTCAAAACTGTTGTCACTGTTGAACGGAGTGTCATAGGAAGGAAACGTTATATACTTTATTGGCGATGTTGCAATGGTAACTGCAATCAAACACGCACACAAGGCGATCACTCGAATCACTAGAATCAAAGACTGGTTGGAATCTACCAGCCAAGTACCAGCAGACCACAAGCCGAAGCTGTAACCAGTCAAATGATTGTCCAATGTGTGATGAGCAAAAATATCTGCAGGTTATGCTTGACCACAGTCTAAATTTCAAAACTCACATCGAGTACTGCTGCAAAAAAGTATCAAGGATGACAACGCTTCCGGATTGTTACTGAACATACGATGACCTGGATACGCGAGGATTCTGCTTTCCAATCCTCCTCTGCACTGCACCTGTATGGACAGAAGCGTTCAACGCCAGTTTTGTGCCCTGCAGGCTGTAAGCAATAAGGCCAACAATCAGCGGATTTCGAGCAAATCTTGGACGAAGTAACCTACGTAATTGATCATTCTTGCCAACGAGTTGCAAAGGATCTACCTAAGGCGAACGTCAAATCACGCGGAGGTTAGCACAAGATGTCTGCAAACAGAAGAAAAGGTAACATTTGCGGCAGTGTGGCAAACTGGAGGGGACGCCTAAACCAAACGCAGATGGGCCCATGAACACTAACACCTCCACAAAATTTGTTCACCTTAGCTCACCCTTTTGTCCAGAATGCGCGGATGACGATACAGAGTACGTTCCGGGCGTTTTGCGAAAACACGTCTGTCCAGTTGCGAACTTTTAGTCAGTCATATGATGACAGCTGAAAAATGGCTGGAGATCTAGGGTGCAAATCGAGCGGAGAAGGGTTGACTTAGAAAGTCGAGTCAGCAAATATAGAACACTCAACGTGGTACGTAAGCTAGTCAGCCTGGCAAATTAATTCAATGAGTGCTGCAATTGGGGCTATGTTTGGGTCCAGATCGACTTATGTAATAATATGTGTGGCGTTGCAGCCCGTAGAGGGCCGCGGCCTAGCTTCTGATCAACCACTCATGTTGTGCGTGGTATTGGACCTACAGTTTCAAGCCGACTTCGAATGGGCCAAGTTTGAAAAGCTTTTTCTAGACAGAAGTATTCTTTGATCATTGTTAGTGACGCGAAAGAAGCGGGGCCGTGAAAATAATTTTTGTCCAGCAGACCAGGGATTGAACTTCCGATGTCGAGGTTGGAATCGACGCACATACCCACAAACCACCCGATCGACTGTATTTTATAAAAATATCCAAGACATAAATCTCTAATTCATCAATGGCCTGCCGCAGGAAACGGTCAAAGGACCACTTCTTTTTAACTTTTACCTTACTCAAGTGTTGAGAGGAGTGACGGGGATGCTTTTCGATGGCGATTTGTTGCATGAAAGCGACCGAAAGCTCAAGACGTCCAAGTTAGACCTTATGAAGTGCTAGTTTTCTAATAATGTAATATCGGTGTTGTTACAGCCCATATAGAGGAGCACCAGGCTTAGTCTACCCCACCTTCTAAGCAAACACCAATGTTTTTTTGGGTGCTATCTGTCTCTAGGGGAATGGACCTACACTGTTATCCGAACTCCGAATCGGACAATCGAGTATGGGCTACTCGCAGCCATTCGTTTGTGGCTTCCCCTCCCAAACATGCGTTAATGTGAAACATTATTTCGACTCTTTGTACATTCGATACAACATGCACCAGCAAGCCTAGTCGGACTACATTCCGCTGCACACTGGCCTCCTCAACTATTGCGTGTGTTGTTCCTTGTTCTATTTCTGAAATTCCACCAATCAATCAATTGAAACGCGTTTCGTACACGGTTACAAACATAAACCAACCCCCTCAGCTGGTAGCGATGCGCAGAGGGAAGGAAAAATCGAAATGCGTTCAAGGTTGCTCTTTGTTCTTCTTCACAAAAATGATCTATAAATTTGCTGCACACCCAAGCACACGGACGCGAGCGATTATATAAAAATAAAAACGGTCTCGGGGTTGTGACGCAGACGGGCGCAACGAAAAATCGATTGGATTATTTTTATGTAATTTCAAGTGGCCACACTCGTTCTGCTATTGCCACAGACACACGCGAGGGCACGCACATGAAGGTGCCTAGCGCCACTCACCTCCATGGTGCGCCTCTTTAAAGAGGCACCACCAGCAGGAGCAAACGCCAGGAAGACTAGCTTGGGGAAAAGAAAATCGATGAACGAATTTGAAAATTGTGTGCTTGGCCAAGTGTTCTGCTAAAGAACAGAACTTACTTGTGTGCTGCGTTTGTGAAGAGCACAGCACGCGGATGAGTTTCGATTCGGAATTGGCATGCAAATCACGGTAACAATCTGTTTGGTTGTCATCTTTTTCTTTTTGAAAATCATTATGCAAATGAACTGTTTCCTTTTAGGACAACATCGTTGTGATTTAGTGCTGTCGGGATTGTTATTTATTAGCTGTTGGGTGGTTGCTATGCCACAGAGGGCTGCGTTTGACCTCGGTGGTGATGGTCACTGCAAGGTTTGTCTGTGTTGTGTAATTCGAAGTTACAGCTCTTGTGGACTTTCCAAACTGGTAACAATGTTGTATGTAATGTTGTTGGCCCGTGGCTTTGTCCGTCGACCTCAACGCATTTGAACCTCTACGTCGTAGGTTCGATTTCTGGTCTGTACGACTCGTGGCGTTGTGGGTATGTGCGTCGACCCCAACCTCGACGTCGTAGGTTCGATTCCAGCTCTGAGCGACAACTAATTTTTCACGGCCCCACATCTTTCGAATTAATGACAATGCTCAAAGAGTATTTCCTGTCTAGAAAAGGCTTCTCAAACTTGGCCGTTCGGAGTCGGCATAAAACTGTAGGTCCCTTCCACACACCTCAACTTGTCCATTTGGAGTTGTCATGATAAATTTGGGTGCTTTCCACTCGTGTGGAACAATAGCACGCGTAGCACGAGTGGTTACTTAAGAGATAGGCACTATTTCAATTGTTTTTAACATTTCAATGGAGCACTTAAATCCAAAAACTGATCAATTGTGGTAAAAAGCGGCAACCTACATTGGCTAACATTTCATGGTCTCCCTGGGAAAAAACCAGCAGTCGCTTTTGTAAGGAGACCCTACATCGTGAGCTCTCACCACTTCAGCAACAAATATTTGCCACCAAATCAGAGCAAAGTGGGGACAATGGTGAAGGAAGTGCTCTGCAGTTTCGTCGTCTACTCCACGGGTCTTATGTCACTAACATCTCTTTACTGGTTCATTAGGACATCGGTTTGGCTGGGTTGGATCAGCGGCCTTAAATTATGGACACGAGAGGGTACTTCTCTCCCTCCATCTCATCAAGGATCACAATGGGTCTACCAACACCTAAGCGGCGGGCCTGTTTTTTCATGAAAGCCCGAACAATTTTAATAACTTAAAATAATTCCCATTGGGGGCGAAGACCTAGCTTCAAATGGACTACTCATGTTGTGCGTGCTTTCGTGTCGACCCCGCACGGCCAAGTTTCCGAAGATTTGTCTAGACAGGAATACTTTTTGACCACTTTCAGTGACTCGAAAAGACCGTGAAAAATTGTCTTGTCGTACAGGTCAGCGATCGTACTTAGACGTCGAGGTTCAAGTCTCTAGCCATGGGCCACTACAAATTAAATTAATTGAGTTTGCAAATGTAAAAAAAATTCAGCAGTCATCCTCTGTTTGACAGAGGAAAACAGAGAGGTTGCCTTCGTAAATGTAGTCGTCTACGAAATTCCGATCGTCCGCCTGCAAATAGAAATCACTACAAGCAGGCTGCTGTCATTTTAATCCTTTCTGTTTATAATTGTCACGGCAGTTGGGAACGATTGTTTTTCAAATACTGATAAGAAGAAATATGTTTGACAATTAATAAAAAAAAAAAAAACAATTTTCCTATTATAGAAAACGCAAACCAGAAAGGGAGCGGATGTCGGTAAAGCAGTGCCAAAAAAATGCTATTATAGAAAACGCAACTCAACCGCACTTCATACATTTTGTGACGTTTTCAATCCGAATCAAATGCGTTGCGGATTTGGAGGAACAAAAGATGTGGGGTTGCAACGAAAGTAGATTTTAGAACAAGAAACAAATGAAAATTATATTTGATTCACACAAATAGAATTTGCTTCCCGTTTTCTCGCTCATGCTTTAATTTATTCCCATTGGACATATATATTCTTCTAATAGCTACACTCGGAAAGAACAACTGAAACAACTGTCAACCGTACTGGTCCATTCCATCCAGGAATCAAAAGCATGCTGCGAACTTATGTTTCGGAAACAAGGATGTGGATCTTAATACAGGTGGCAGTACTTTCGTCAATATAACATATCTTAATTCTGCTTTAGTCAGCCTGAATCATTTTAGAAATCTGAAAGAAGTGTGCATAAATGAAGGTTGATTACACAGAAACTTCTTCTACTTCCTTCGCCTTATTTCTAATTTTATTACGAATATATTGGGAATAATTTTCTTGCTCTTCTGAATACATAAAAAGGCCACTTGACCCCATAATATACATTAACTCACTCCGTAAATAACGATTCTTAGGAACATTTGAATCGAAAAATCAAAATTGACAGCAAACAGCTGATTACAGAAAGGGTCGGTAGGGATGTTTTGCGGACCGATAATGTAGTTCATCCGGCGGATTCTATAATAGGGTCGAACTTCGATTGCGGATGTGAGTCACTCCCTCCGCAGTCGATCCGGCGGATTCCATAATCGGCATGAACAAGTTTCCATCAAACTTAACCATTTTCCGGCAAATCAAAACCTCCCTGCTCTCTTAAGCGTTCTTTATTCTATTTGAGCAATCTGTCGGACACCGGATTACTTACTGCGTTTAGGAACAGAACAAATGTTCGATGTAATTTTGAGTTAAAGAACACTAACACAGATCATTGTTAGACTGAAGAAGACGCCCATTCACTGGATTCCTAAGACGCACATACTGCAAATACTGACGTCAGCAAAACACTGCCACATCGTTGTAGACTCTTTCCTGATCAGCATATAAATGCCGCAGTCTGCATTACAAATGTACTTCCTTCCGCTGGTAGCCCCCATTTCATAATACGTACAACATTCATCGATAACGCGTGGGCAATTCAAAGGGCGTTCTCGCTCCATTCGCTCCCTATCACAAGCAATTTACTACTCCCTTCAAACCTCCGCCTACGCCAGCTCCCCTCCATCCCATCCAAGCAGGGCATCGCCAAAATTAGGTCACCACATTGCAGCAAAACACCCAATTACACTTAATTGAGTTAATAAGAAGCGGCTAACTGCGTGGGAGAGCTTAATCGGCCACCTCACATGGAACAACGCTTTTAAGCTGGGAGGAAAAATAAAGTAAAGCATTCGTTCCACACACCCGATCCAAAATCACCGTTAGCCGATTGACTCACACAAAACTCTGACCCACATCCTGTGCACAAAAAAAAAAAGAAGAAAAAACCCACACAGCCAACTCTTTGTGATCATCTAGCCAGCAACAAGGTGGAGTCGCTTCTACGCCGCGAACGCGTCGGCTATCCATATTTAGCGCGTCCAAATGAGCCATGTATTCTCAATTTAGAGACGAGACAGAGGGGTCTAGTGCTTTGTAATTTGACAGATAAACAACACGTTTCATTCCGCGCGTAGTTCAAGACCCAAGACATTTGCGACGCTCGCAATTCACTTTGCGGATAATTGCGTTGCGACTTGCGACGCCGATGGTATGCCTCATCGTCCATCGCACTCACAAACTTGGCGCGGGGGATGACGCGGGGTTGGGGCCAGCGAACGAGCAAAGTATCACGATCGAGTACGCGATTTGGTTTATTTATTGATGATTGGAGCGCAAGTCAATGGGTTCACTTTGTGGCTATATGCGCGCATCCGTCAGAATTAAAATTCAGCAGTATATTTCGTGCGAAATGCGGAAACAGTTCGCTGCTGCTGGTGCTGATTCTGGTGCTGTGTAGTGTGTAGGTGAGATTCGGGTTTTGACTGCTTTGCCAGCAGTCGGTAGCACGTCGTTGAGTAATCAGTGCGGAAAAGCGGATTGTTTTGCGCGCTGGCCTGGGAACGATAAAGATGTGTGTGCTCTTGCGAGAAGCCGTTACGGTCTGAAGGTGCGATTGAGTGACTCGACTTTATCGCATTCGCCGGCACATGCGATCTTATGTAAGATTTGCAACGTAAGTGGCGCATGCGGAAAGGGAATCTTTTGCGGAGTCGCGGTTCCGCGTATGGTTGAGACATTTCAAGCGGAAAACTAATCAGTTGACAAGGGAATGGTTCTCTTCTCTTTCCCGCGACTTCTTGACAACGTGCACATTCACTCCCACCAGGAAGCAATTAATACAATATGTTTCTGTCATCGAACAACGCTTGTGAGCGAGCAGAATTTGAGAGTCAGGAAATGTTTGTAAATTGTGCTGCCAAAAATGGACCAAAGCACTCGATATAGCTGTCAATTACAAAGGTTTATAACAGAGTGTAGCGAATGAATTTGATTAATTAATCTTTTTGAGCTTGCTTCGAGGCACGGCAGCTACTCTTCTTCAATGAAAATAAGAAACATGGTTACAGTCAGCTGCGGATCCTACTCAAGACCATTTGTCGGTATCAGCCTGTATATGTGCCCCCAGATGATGTCTCCGGTGATTTTCGCATATTTGAGACCGCCAGAGTGTAATTCAAAGTGGAACTGGAACGCCAACTGACGAATTCTTCATCAAATCGAACACATGAGGGAATAACGATTCCCCGAAGAACAGACATTGCAGCACTTTGAAAAGCCAGGTAGTCTGCTCAGCAGTTGGACTTAAGCCAACCCCGTGGCTGCGGATGGACGCACGCAAGTTACGCAGCATATTTTTAAAAATTCCCCAAACAACGCACATTCCCTCGAGCAGCTGCATGCAGCGCCCAACACCACCTGGCAACGGTGCGATTATATGTCAGCACTAAAATAAAGGGTGACCAAGACCATGTGCTGTTCCGTACATAATAGCATGAATATAGCTTGTAAATAGTCCCTGAATCAATTTAATGCTGAGGGCCCTCACGTGGCCACGTGCTAATGCCAATCATTCAAAATGTCAACTTGTGAATCGACTTTAGGAACAGTTTGGAAGTTTACGAAGAGTTGTTAGAAAGATTGGCGCTTCTGGCTGCTTAAGCTAAGGCCGTCCTTCACTTACTTACTTATCAGGCAGAAGAACCATGAAGGGTCTGAGCCTGAGCAATTGCTGCCTTCGGTATTGGGCTTCCAGTCATCAAGGCCAAGCTCTCTTACGCGATGACTTGGTTCGGTCTTCCTCTCCTTCTCGAACCAGGAGTCTCGGATTCGAAGACCCTCTTTGCTGGAGCGTTTCTGTCCATTCGCTCGATGTGTCCGAGCCAGTGTAGTCGACGGATTTTTGCCTTCCGGACTACATCCACATCCTTGTACAGCTCGTAGAGTTCGTGGTTGTGTCTTCTCCTCCATTCGCCTTCCTCGCAGACGGGACCATATATCCGACGTAGAATTTTTCTTTCGAAGGCACCAAGAATCAGCTCTGCAGCCTTACTTAATGTCCAGCTTTCGGCTCCATAAAGTAGGACTGCCAGGATAGGGGTTTTGTAGAGCATGACTTTGGTTCTTCGAGTCAGGAGTTTCGAGCCCTACACAAAATAACTGCGCAAATTATTATTGTACATTACAAGAAATGTGTGCACATTGTAAATTATGTTCGTGGGGAATTTTCTAAAAATCTCAGATTGTGACAGAACAATGTTCATTTGATTTGCCGCGGACCTGTCCGTTCTTTGGACTGCTCAACAAATTCAATCTTAAAGAGTTCTGATTGTTTGGTACTACTGTCGGTGAACTGTGGTCTCAACCACTTAGAATGGACTCGTTCTCTAGCTTCGCACGCCAACTTGGTTCAGGGCCTTCTCCACATCGCTGCGCCTTGTTAAACGCGGACGTCTTCTGGAGCGTTGGATCCATAGACGCCTGACTAGGGGTGGTTGAATCTTTTCCTTCGGGTATCATCAACAAGACGAAATATCGCATGCATTAGACCTAAGAACTTCTTTCAACCGCTTTTGAGAATATCAATACCTCTGCTCCTCACATCACAGTAGTCGCTGATGGCACTCGCCAACAATTTCGTGCTACTGACCGATTTCTCGCTTTTACGCAATGCACCACACAAACAAATTAAGTGCGGACATCTTAAGATGTGAGCAAAAGCCAAAATCACTTTAAACTACTCAAACTTCCATCCCTCCAATCACAATGGAAGTGCATTCCAAAAAAGTTAATTTGCACAGTTGCCAGCCTAAATTCAAATCACAAAGCATATCTCAGGCGGTATGCGAAAAGAGAACTACACCCAATTCTGTTTTTACGTGGTTTCGAAAAAAAACAAATGTTTTTACACGATTTCATTCGATTTAGTACGATTACTTCATGTCTTGTTATGGATGGTATATAATCAGAACTAGGACGCTAATTCGACGATGGCGACCATCCAGGGAATTGTGCTGGAAACAAGATGCTGATTGACGAACGAATTTCTTGTAAGATATGTCGGTCGTTTATAGGCGCTTATCTTAAACATGGTACATCACTGGGGGCTTAAATAGGGTGCGTTTGCGGAGTCAAGAAACGGGATGGGTTCTATGGGAATAAACCCAAATCAGTTAGGAGAGCCGAAAACTCACATTCAATGAAAAATCGAATTAGGTTTCAAAACGTTGTAGAAATCAAGGGACTTCCGCTTAGTGGTTTGAATACATTTGACAAAGTGTATGGTGTAGCAGATGCGTCGAAAATGGTTGCGTATTGCATTTACGAATCTCTTCTTCTAACAATTGAAAACTACTTTTAAATTCCAATGGTTTCATCAAACAAGCGCTGGTGTCCCAAAGGGTTCTGTTTTATCTCTCAATTTTGTGAGTGGTCGTCTGTGTTCATCTAGTCGTTATCTTCGCAGCTTTTCGCATTGCTCATTTTCATTTGCTCATTCAACAGGAACGTCAACGAACATTTAAAACACACATTCCGACCTTTACACCAATATCCATTATGATACCAAAAAATTACGTGAATATGTAGTAACATTCAGAAATGTGAATGAGTCGATGAAACCGAAGAACCTTCTATATTTGATATGTGCATTAATACAACACTTATTTGGACAACGATCTTCAGCTTATATAGCTCCTCTTTGAGAAGAGACACATCTCTACGAACGACCACTCCAGATCATACCAGACGGATGGTCTTCTGTAAGCTTCACACAAATTAGTTGTTCATCAGCATGGTCTTCATATGGCACTACAGTCGTGGGCCTCAACCAAAAAACCTCTCCATCTATCGCGATCTCTGGCTAGCTGTCTACAGTTTCGCACAACAAGTTGGTTAAGGTCCTTTTAAACTTGAGTGCGTCAACTTAAACTCCGGCGTCGTCTGTTGCGTTTCCCCACAGGTTCTGATTCGAAGATCGTGGCATGATCACCTGGATCTAATTATACAATTATCATCTCGGTTGGCGAACCATTGTAACGATGAAGGAAGTCCTGTCTGAGCTCAAAAACAATGTGTCAGTTGTTCTTGATTCGAGACCGAAACCACTGTGCACAATCTCTGGAATTGCCAGTACGATATTCGAAGAAATCGGACGGAGATAAGCAATATTAGAGCCAGCCGACTTATGACAAAGCACAGCTTTGTGGTGTAGGAACAACCATATCTGCGTGGTAACACAAAAGTTTTGTCACCTGTCGGACCAAACGGCAGTAAGCAAGCGCCCTCTTGAACTACTATAAATCGTCTGATATATGTATACACTTACTAACGTATTTATCAGGCAGACGAACCCTGTAGGGTCTGAGCCTGAGCAATTGCTGCCTTCCATCGGTGACGGTCCTGGGCACGCTGCTTCCAGTAATCAAGACCAAGCTGTCTTGCATCCGCGATGACTTGGTCTTTGTACCGGAGGTTCGGTCTTCCTCACCTTCTCGAACCAGGAGGCTCGGATTCGAAGACCCTCTTTGCTGGAGCGTTGTTGTCCATTCGCTCGATGTGGCCTAGCCAGTGTAGTCGACCGATTTTTGCCTTCCGGACTACATCCACATCCTTGTACAGCTCGTGTAAATTGTGACCCGTTGTGTTCGGAGTGTGTAAAAAGCAATACGAACATACTCGTCTCATGAAATAACTTGATATGTATACATCAGTATGGATATTATCGCAGGGCCAGAGACGACCTTCGTTTAAGTGGCAAAAAAGACTGTCCCTTGACCCGCCTTTGTCACACCCAGGGCGGCAGAGCGTATTTTCAAACTTTTATCAGTCAAACGCCGGCAAATCGCTGTCTGAAAATAGCTTCAATCTAATAATTCTTACGATAACCAAACAGCAACATCAGCAAGAATAAAACAGGAGACAAACTCAAGCAATGTACACAGTAACTGTAGAATTATTGCGTCCATTCCTTGGATACTCTTCGATATATTCCACAGTTACCCAATCAAGGACCCCATCTATTTAAATGTCCTTCAGCTTGCTGTCCACTTTTTTTTTTGCTTCAACAACACTTTTCGTTGTTTCACAGTCACCCTAAGTCATGTATAACAACCACCCAAACCACGGTCCATCTGCCCCCCAAGCAACCGATTTGCTCGGAGACGAAGAAAGTGTCCATTAAATCAAATCTGGGAAACACGAAATCCCACAAGCGACGGCTCCAAGTCAGCAAAGCGCTTGTGGAACATTGCCAGAGGGCGTCGTTCTTGGCAAACGAGCACCCCCCTCAACATTCGACGAAGATGTAATTTTCATTCAATTTCAAGGAAAATTGTTTCCAAAAATATATTTCCCCGTTCCACCGTGAGATTCTAAGCCAACTAAATATGGCGTTTCGCATCTGAAGTCGCCAACAATGAACATCACACTTCGGACGAGCAACTTGCAAGTGCACACTCCACACTGCAGGGAGGAGAACAAATTTCACGTAGCGAATTATTGAACATGCCCGGGTCGCCATGCAGCGCACTGGATAACGGCACACAGTTCGGGCTTTGCATGCCAATTGTGTGGTTGCCTGCCACACAACACCCGCCGAATGCAGTGTCATTGGTTAAATTGCGTTGCAAATTGCAATTTTAATTTTCAAAAATACTCATGACAAATATACGCGCACTCGAACGGAGCCATGTTCACGCGACGATGCGGGAATTCTACAAGAATCGGTCGACACACACAAATTCCACGGCCATGAGGCAATAATAAATCCCCGGGGAACAAGCGCACGGCCATAGCAACGAAACGGCCAACCTCGGACGGTGGAGACGCCTCTACGAACGTACATACAGACGCCGTCCAAACGAGCAACGTACCAAGTGACGGCCATAGACCCGAGAGAACGAATTTAATTTGTATGTGCGCACGCGTGCGTACAAAAAACTTGCACGCCAACAATTTTAATCAATGGTTCGGCGGCTGGCTTCTTTGCTGAGGCAAGTCAAGTTCAGTCCAGCTGCCGGCAGATAACCGCAAAGTGGATCTCCGAAGTGCACACACACTAAAAGTGCTCGCCGTCGCTGTCGCCGGCAATGCGCGCTTCACTACACTGCTAGAGGGGTTGAAAAGCGCAGTGGCGGCCTAAATAGTTCTTGGAGCAGAACATCGCCGTGATCGGTAATCGGCGATGATGAACGTCGTTCCGAACGGACCACAATGGATGACTGCAGCCGGTGGTCGGATGGAGTGGAGCAGGCTGATGTCATCTTCGATACGGTTCACTTGGCTTCCTTGGCAAACCTCAGGCCAGTGAGTGAATTGAGATGTGATGGGGTTATGCGAAAGAGAGCACTGCCCGAAGCATGCAGCTAGAAATTGTTCGGCTAGACTGCCTCTGGGGATGATCTTGGAAAGGGGGGATGTAAGCTATTTCCTGATTTAATGGGTGAGTTTCAGTTTGTGCACGTTCTCCAGCCTTTAAAAAAGGCAATCGTTAAGTTTCGTGAGTGCTGAGTTTCGTTAAGTTTCGATATTCTTTTTTTACTTAAGTGAAAACGAAGTAACAAAAAACAATATATACCACGAGGCTAGAAAAGAAGAAAATAATCCTTCAGAATAATCGGATTCAATGCTTATAAGACAAGAACAACTGTGAATCTGCTGTTATTAAATGGTCCTACACGTGCTTCTGGGTATAGATGGCGCTGTTTTATTCTTACTCTTGACTTTTCTAAGGCATTTCACACCATCGAGCATACGATACTGGTGAAAAAGATAAATTAAACATTGGAAATAAAGCATTTTAGGTGATGACTATATGTAAACTTCAGCTGATAAGTCAATTGTGATGTTCCTCAATGCCCCTACTGTTCGAATTATTTATAAAAGATTAGCATCATCATCAGGCTGTGTTGAATTGTATAGAACATTCTTATGCCGATGAGGAGTGGAATACCACTGAACCCATCAAAAACGCAACCATCAATGTCTTAACAGATTGTTCGAAGATGAATATAGGAACAGGAATATAGGTCCTGCACAAAATTCCTGATTACAGTTGAGCAACCATGAAAGATGTGGCGAAGACGTTAAGGTTGTCAGCAACACTCATTGCTAGATCCCGAGACACCGAAATATAACCGGCATCGCAGCAGCAGTCTAACTTACCAGTACTTACCAACTTACTTAAGGTGGCGCTACAGTCCGGGTGGACCTGGGCCTCAACCAACAAGCGTCTCCAGCCAGCTCGATCTTTAGCTAGCTGTCTCCAGTTTCGCACGCATATTTGGTTGAGGTCCCTTTCCACTTGCGTGCGCCACCTGAGTCGCGGTCTTCCTCTACTGCGCCAACTCTCGGGGGTGGATTCGAAGACTTTTCGGGCCGGCGCATTGGTTTTCATCAGCTCTACATGACCTAGCCATCTCAATCGTTGGACATTCACTCTTCTGGCTAGGTCGATGTCGCTGAACAGCCCGTATAGTTCGTCGTTGTATCTCCTCCTCCACTCACCATCTATGCAGACGGGACCGAAAATCACCCGCAGATTTTTTCCTCTCCTCTCTGAAGCAACCAAGAGCTGCTTCATCCGCTTTTGACATAGCCTCCGCGCCATATAGCAGGACTGGGACGATTAAGGTCTTGTAGAGCGTTACCTTGGTTGTTCGAGAGAGAGCTTTGTTTCCCAATTGCTTTCTTAGCCCAAAGAAGCACAGATTGGCAAGAGCTATTCTTCGTTTGATTTCAGCGCTTGTGTCAGTTGATAGCGGTTAATAGGTAGACAAAGTTTTCAACTACCTCAAAGTTACATCTGTTTGCTTTGACGTTCTCACCGAGACATCGGTGTTGGGTGTCCTTTCTCGTTGACAGCATATATTTGGTCTTACCCTCGTTTACCGAAGGGGTTCATCCGCCGACGAAGGGGTTCATCCCCCGTTCATTTCGAAGGCAGATCTTCAAGCGGTCTTCGCATCAATAAAGAAGAAAAAGTCAGTTGGAATCGACGGGATCTCCAACATTGTGCTAAGACATCTTCCTCTGGAAGTGGTCACTATGTACACAATCCTTTTTAACAATGCTCTGAATAATGCACATTATCCTGAGCATTGGAAAACTGCGATTGTACAACCCATATCCAAGCGAGGAAAAGATTCTTCGAATCCGTGCAACCTCCGGTCAATTAGTCTCCTTCCGAACATCAGCAAGGTATTCGAGAAGGTGATAAATAGAGCTCTGATCAACTGGACAGAGGACAAACATATAATTCCGGATAACCAATTCGGTTTCAGAGCGGGGCATGACACTATTCATGCCGCGTCGAAACTGGTGTCGGATATCCAATGGAACAAGAGCCAGAAACAATGTACGGGCGCTTGCTTGATTGACCTGGAGAAGGCCTTCGACACCGTTTGGTTAGAAGGACTTTACTATAAGCTCAATCGGCTAGGCATTAGTAAACCACTGCTGTACCTACTATATAATATGCTTACCGGTAGGCGGTTCGTAGTCAAGAATGGCAACGTGACCTCTGCAGGTATTTTTGAAGTAAAAAATGGTCTCCAACAGGGTGCCGTTAATTCGCCGATCCTGTTCAACATTTTCTTGAGCGATCTGATAAGTTCTCTTCCGCACGCAATTGCGTATGCCGATGACTTGATCGTGTACAGATCAGGCAAAAAGATCGAGGACATCACTACGCTCACGCAGGGTGACTTCGACTCATTCATGAGAGATTGCGATGACTGGAAGTTGAATATCAACTTTCAAAAGTCGGAAACCATTCTGTTCAGAACACCGTTGTATAAAGCTTCGACGGACACAAAAAAGAATTGGCGAAAGTTCTCAATTGTTGGACGCCACGGGCAACCACTGGCGCAAAGGATTGTTGTCAGATACCTGGGGATCTGGCTAGATCAGTATCTATATTTTAACAAACATGTAGATGCTGCTCTGGCCAGGGCCCGAGGCGCTTTCGCCCTTACAAAGAGACTGTTTTACAACAGCCAACTCGATGCAAGGGTAAAGGTAATCTGCTACATGGCCCTCATACGGCCAATGCTCACCTATGGCTGTCCCGTGTGGTTCAACGTGAGTGCAAGCTTGATGGAAAAGATTCGGGTGTTTGAGAGGGCTTGTCTTAGGGCTTGCCTTCGCCTCTATAGAACACCAGAGTCCCAGTACAGAAAATTCTACTCCAATGAGGTCTTATACAACAGGGCCAACCTGATACGAGTGGACAATTTCCTAGTGAAGTTGATTCGAGGTCACACGGCGAGAGCGATGAACTCGGTTAATAACCTGATCTCTGGGGCTTACTACCCCAATCCACAGTACCACGAAAGGGTACGTCAAACTGGCTTCGTTCCCCCAGAAGCATTCCTCCATTTCGATAAGTACGGTCTGATACAAAATGAAAATGCGGTACCGCTCCTGTATCACATCGCCAGATCAACTGTGGATGGGCGACTCAACCACGACCGTTCCGTCGTACAACGAGCTGAGGAAGGCCTCCTCCGATTCAGTATGGCGGTTTCAAGGCGCGATGTTCGGGATGTTGCAATGCAACATCAAAAATTTTGGTGGCTGGGGAGTGAGGGAACTCCCTCTTCGAACCCTATAGACCCAGGTTAACAAGGGCAGTGTTGATCCCCGAATGGGAGAACAGTCGGTCTTGTCTTGCGACGGATATATCTGCCGCACCCTATGGCCGACCTACATAGCTTAGGGTAGTTTTTAAGGTAGCGTTAAGATGTATATATGTATATATGTAACAAAAAAAAAAAAAAAAAAAAAAAAAAAAAAAAAAAAAAAAAAAAAAAAAAGTAAAAAAAAAAATAAAAAAATAAGAAAAAAAAAAAAAAAAAAAAAAAAATGCATTCACAAGTGTAGCCTGCTGTCTACTACTGTGTATGCAATTGTACATAGCATAAGTACAAACATATATATATGTGCGTATGATTTTATACATACATGTATATATGTGTGTATGTTTACTTTTAAGGTAGTTTTAAGTTATTTTAAGGTAGTATATAAGTTAGTTGATAAGTTTTAATAAAAACGTTCGGTAAATAAGTTTTTTACAATTTTCCTTATTATACAAATTTTTATGCAATATACTTGAATTCATAATTACCTTCACCTTAAGTCGAAAGATATACAATAAGATTAGGTTTAGCTTAGAGTGCCTGCAGAGGGCCAGTAAGCTAACATAGAAACATTGTTCGTCCAACTAGTTTTAAGCATTTTTATCTAGGATATAAGTTTGTTATGAAGTATACAATAAAAATGAATTGAAATTGAAAAAAAAAATTGAATTGACCCTCGTTTACCGCTAAACCCATCTTCGCGGCCTCCATTGACACCACGCTGCGTTCTTCCGATAATGTCAATATCGTCGGCATATGCGAGTTGTTGGACGGACTTTTGAAAGATTGTTCCTCTGGTGTTGGCGTTCGAGTTTTGAACAATTCTTTCAAGAACGATGTTGAAAAAGTCGCATGACAGCGCGTCGCCTTGTCTGAATCCTTTTCTGACATCAAAGGTCTCGGTTAGGTCTTTACCGACCTTGATGGAGCAGCGTGCATTCTCCATCGTCATCCTACACAAACGGACGAGTTTGGTAGGGATGCCAAAACTAGACATTGCTCTGTATAGCTCGTCTCTATAAGTGCTATCATACGCGGCCTTAAAATCGATGAACAGGTGGTGGGTATCGATTTGTTGCTCCTGGGTTTTCTCCAAAATCTGCCGAAGTGTGAATATTTGGTCGATGGTGGATTTGCCTGGCCTAAAGCCACACTGGTATGGACTGATCAAGTTGTTGACGAATGGCTTTAGGCGTTCACACAGCTAAAGGGGCTTATCCCCCGATAGTTGGCGCAGTCAAAGGGATCTCCTTTCTTGTGGATCGGGCAAATAATGCTGAGGTTCCATTCATCGGGCATGTTTTCCTCCGACCATATTTTACAAATGAGTTGGTGCATGCTCCTTACCAAATCATCGCCTGCGGCTTTAAAAAGCTCGGCGGGTAGGCCGTCAGCTCGAGCAGCCTTGTTGGATTTCAGTTTGGATATAGCAATCCTCACTTCATTCGGGTCGGGTGGACGGAATTGTTGATCTTCATCGTCCCTTTCATTGGGGTTAAATGGTTCGTTCTGCCTGACAGCGGTATTTGGTTCTTCGTCGCCGTTATACAGTCTGCAGAAATGGTTTCTCCATAACCTCAGCATCGACAGTGACTCTACTACGATGTTCCCTTGATCATCCTTTCAGGCTCCGGTTCGGAGTTTATAAGCTTGACTGGTTGACTGTACCCTTTGGTAAAACTCCCTTACCTCATTCCTGCAGTAATATCCCTCTATTCTGCCGATCGCGCGCTTCTCATGCTCCTTCTTTTTTCTAGTGAGAAGCCGGTGTTCGTCTCTCCTCTTCTGCTCGTAGAGCTCCCGAGCAGCTCTTGTTGGCTTGGCTGCATCTCTGATGGCTTTTTTGCAATGCTGCCACTGGTCTTCAATACTTGATGTTGGCGGCGTAGGATTTCTTAAGAGGTTGAGGGAGACACGATCGGAAAAGGATTTGGCAATCTCTTGCGATTGTAGCCGGCCGACGTTGAACTTCCTCACAGTATTTCTTTGTCTTGGCGGTGTTCGGGATATCCGCAAACTTACCTTGGCTACTACAAGGTGGTGGTCCGAGTCAATGTTGGAACTTACCAGTAAGGGGACCGAAATAGACCCATCTCAGGTGATGCTGAACTCTCACTTTCCTCTTAAATTGAAATATAGGATAATAGGAAAAGCATATGACATATAAGAAAAAATCGAACTACCTGTTTCACCACTCAAATGTTATTTCTATCTTAGCAAAACGGGTATGAAATAACTTACAAGTAGCATTGCATAGGAAGAGCTCATCAACAACATTCCAGAAGAATATACTCATACATAATATGACATCGGAATCGATTACAATTTAGACTCTATGGCGCAAAATTATAGTCAACTCCATTTTAAGGGTTAAGTCCGAACAATTTATAAGCATCTTTAAACCTAAATGCTTTAACTTTTCTTCGAAAATAGCAGCTTTTTAGTTTGGTGCTAACTAGTCTCTACTTTACAACGTTCCTATAAGTAATTTGAATCAAACACTCTTAAAAATTACATTTCGGATAAACAAATTTATCCTGCCCATATGATAGATGAAAACAAACGAAGACTAAGCCAGAAAGGCTGCAGAATTGGGAGAGGATGGAAAAGGAAATATTGCGACAGTTGATCTTGCAGATAATCGACGACAAGGCCAACGACTTGCGAATGATTGGCAAAAAGAAGTTTGTCTGGAAGGCAATCAGAATCGGCTTGATAGCTGCTGGATACACATGAAGCACTGATAAAATTAGGCGACAATTTACAAGAATGAAGACAACTGCAAAAAAAGCAAAATCAGCTACTATAAAGCTATCAAAGCGGAAGTAGTTGCCGATGATACAGCCTTCTGGTACAAGCCATTAGAAGACGATACAATATAAATTGATAGTAATAGACGGAGCCAGTCAATTTCCATTGCTACCAGTAAAAATATGCAGTCACCCTTACGAGCATTCCCAATCGGGGCATTTCCAACGACGAAAGTCGTTCAGTGAATCACACGCTTCAAGAAGAAATTATAGTAACTAAGAATTTGGACGAAGCTTGAAGCTAATTTTCGTTCGGTTGCTATTGTTGTGTTTATAATCAACTACTGACGTGTTCAGTGATTTAGGGCAATCAACTTTCAACGTTTCTCTAGAATCATTTACAATAACACAAAACAAATTCGTCACACCCAATAGAACAAAGGTTTCAGCTTAGCGCAGCAAATTAAAGTAACGACGTCTCTTTATTGAATTATCTATGTAAAGTAAACGCCACTGTATTACCGACTTGTCCACGAAATGTCAACAGTGTCAGTTGTGGAATGTGTGTCCTTGGTCGAGCACGTAAACTAGTGCATAGTAAAAATAGGAATTATGCAAATGATTCTTCAGTTTGATTGACTTAGACGCATTAGGTCATTTCGCTTTGCATAAAAATTGCACCGCATTGTGGCTTTAAGCTGTCATTACGTGAGCAATTATACAGTAAACAGCATAATGGGATCGGGTAGAATGTGTAGGAGTTTAAATTGGTTTTTGTTTGGTAATCTTCTTCCACGATAATGACTTCGAAAGTGACACTTGATCCCGTTGTGTACAGAACTTGCAAACGCTAATGACCAGATATTTATTTGGCTAAAGTTAAATGTCATTACTGAAGGTCTTTATTCTGAAAACTGAGCGCAAGCAGCACTCTCGACTAAGCATTCCTTTTGGGGATCGGTTAACCATATCCCAGCCAAACGACATCAGCAATATCTTCGGTCAGTTCCCGTTGACAGCCACTGAATCCGAACCCAAAGTCCTTTTAAGTGCCCTCCCACCAGTCCCCAGAAGAGCAGCAACAAAAGCAGTCAAGGTCTTTAGAAATCGACCAAAAAGCACTCGGAATTTCCATCCGCCCTCAGAAAATTGCCTCGAAGTAACACTTTCTCCTTGCCACCTGCTCTTCGCTGAACGTCCGCCAGTTAAAACAACTTACTGAAGTCCTTATTAAATTTTAAATTCTATTAAGTCGACCAACGTCCTCGGCACCAACGCCAGCCTTTCGCTAAGTGCAACATACGGCGCAAAGGACCTTAAAGAGAGACAGAAAACCGAGGGAGAAAAAAACACGAACGACACAACTACGGGAACTAGGTTAATGTTACCTACTTGCACAGAGTACTCGCAAACAGACGGTGGCACGGTGCGCTGTGCACACGCTGTGACAAGTCCAAGACATGAGGCACGCCCGTCGGTGTGTGCCTGTCTTCGTCTACCTGGTGCGGATGGGTTTCCTTATCCTCGCCTCACTCACCAGTCACCGGCATTGTTAATATTTACGACATTCAAACTTGTTCTGACAACTCTACACGCTATCGTCGCTTCCAACTAAGAGGCCTCGTCTTCAGCTGTTCAAATTTGAATTTTTTTTTTCTTGTTTTCATTTTTTTACCGTCCTTCGTTTGTTCCTTTCGCATTCCTCGGGCGACCTGATTTCTCGGTTGGTTTTGGGGTTCGCTGAAAAAATTCTTCCCTGCATGCTTGGCAAATGAAAGCAAAATTTTGAGAAACACCTGCTCCTGGTTCGTCGATGGCGAGGACGAGGACGATCGTCGTGCCCTGACTCGTATGAGAAACTTCACGGGAATCGTTTGTCTTTCGCACAACCAACAAGCAATGACGCCGAAGTAATCTTTTGTGCGTCGAGAGCGAAGGCAAACATTTTTGTTAATGGCCCCGACCATGAGGAAGACACTGGCAAATAATGAAATTTAATTCGATTTTTGTCTTTCACACAAGCTCCTGCTGCCGCCGACAACGACGCACTACGGCAGCAACAACATCAAACACAACGACGACAAAGACGGCAATTCTAGAAGACACTTATTTATCCTGCTTTCGCAGGAGAACTATTTTTGGAGCGTCGCTCGCCGGTATTCGCTGTCGCGTCTCCAGAATTCTGTTTTCGACGAAAATCTAATTAGACGTCTCATTCGGATCGGCCCAATAGCTCCGTTCGGTTCAGTGAACCCCACCGCCAGGGATGGGCAGGCAAAATGGCTCCTGTAATTTGAAAGGAAATTAGAAATGTCGACGAAGTGAATTACGACTTCGAGTTGATTGTGGATTCGGAGGTGGGTTGTGGGACGTCAATTGGTTGGTACAAAACAAGGTTATGTAAGGACCTTCGTCCTAAAAATTTATTTCATTTGTCATTTCGCAGACGCTCTCCAAAACGAGCACTTTCAATGAGTCACTGGTGTTTTTGTTTTTTGTTTTGTCTGGATGTCTGGTGAAGACAATGGTTGTTTGGTTAAATCACATTCTCTTAGATAAGACTGTCGCCAGTCGAGAGTGCTTTGTTCTGATTCGAGCAGGTCGCGGTAACGTAATTCGATTGCAAATGACAAGATTGATTAGGGCTGAATGGAACGCGTAGGAGACCGCTGGCAGTTATAATTGGGAATTCTTAGCAATTTCGTGTTGATTAGGAGTGAAGTTGGGAGAAGTAGTTCTAAAGGATGAGGGAATTATTCAAAAGTTCGAAAGACTATTTTTTAGCATGGCGTCCCAAGCCAGGATGGACATGTGCCCTCGTCAAACAGGCTGCTCTTGCTCTAACATCTTCTGGCTAGTTGTGTTGCGCTTTCTAGATTCAACTCCGGACTATCTTAGAGGACGGACGTCTCTGTTGCACTGTCACACAAGCTCGGTGTGAAACCTTTCGACCGGAGTCAATTGGATTGGATCCTTAAACAACTCATGTTCCAAATAGACCAAATACCAAACTTTGTGTGCTAGACCAGGTGGACCTGCTGCTTCTGCACCGTTGTCAACTTGTTACTTCGACGACACTTATTGAGTTTCCAGCGATCGCAAAGCAGACTTCGTCTTTGATTACTAAGTTATAGTTGTCGACTGTGACGCTCTGGTCATAGTTTAGATGTTGAGTGTCTTTTCTTGGCGCCGTTCATTGACAGACATTTCCACCACCTCATTGACAACTTGCCAATAACTTCAATGTCATGTCCAAAGGCTTTTGTAGCATTGAAAGTATCTATCAACATCATTGTTCTTAAAAACATCGTGCAAAACTCACTTTTCAGCACTAGTCATCATCTTCCAAAAGTTCGTTCAACTGTGAAGCATGAGCGGATGACATTGAAGTTATTGGCAAGTCGTCAATGACGTGGTAGAAATGTCTGTAGTTCTTGTAGGCCTTGGCGATGCGTAGGCCTTGTCTTAAGACTTTTGTAGCATTGAGAGTGTCTGTAAGTTCGTTGCCGATAATTGCCCCTTGTCATCCTGAGCACAATCCGACGATCTTGGCAGGTCTGTCAAAATATATCGTTTCTATCCACGCTGTCATAAGCAGCCTCGAAATCAACAAATTTGAGACGGCCATCGATCCGTGAACGATAGTGATCCACTCCGTTGTAGGTTGAGACAGCCAAATTTTCAATTATTTTAATACAATGTCAAGACTTCTTTTAAACACTTGCAAGTTTTTTTTTCCAAGACTGCATAGCTTAGAACATAATAAGGAAACTATATCAGCATCAATCAGTGACAGTTTAACACGGATTGACATAAATTTATTAAGTAAACCAAACATCTTCACTCCATATGACAGAGCCATGTTCATTGACAAAACAAGAGAATGAGAATACTTTTGATTCACAGATCAAGGGACTGGGCATCCGCGTGACAATGGTGGACAGCCTGGCTAACAAGTTCACAATTGCTTAGAATGCCTTTATTTTCGCAGCCTCAATTATCCGTGGATGACTGTTGATATAATTCAGCATCTTTGCTCATTAATGAGACTGCAAGTTTACTCATCAATTTGCGGAGTGGAACAGTTTTTAAGAGATATTACGTTCCACTAAACCGTCCCAATAGCCATGAGCTCCATCATTTTCTAACCATCTGTGTACACATGTACGGACTTCTTGAATGGGTTACGATGCGACCACATATGATAAGCCTATCTAGGAGCAAGAACTCAAAATAATTGTCAAAAGCAAGAAGAGAGAATGTTAAAGTCTTTAAAATGCTGCCTTTTAACGAGTGAACTTCAGCGAATTGAATGGTGCCTCAATAAGCCAGCTTCGTCAAAAACATCAACTGATCCCACAGAAGACGGCACAAGTCAGTCAGTCAATCTGCCTGCATCCGTTACGGTTGTGAAAATGTGCCAAATTCCACACGACACATGAGAACAAAAATTATACACACACATACAGTGGACTGTCCCTAAACCGAATTTCTGTCTAAGTCGTTTTTTTTTTTAGTTTGGGATTAAAAAATTTGTTTCTCCTTAATTTCCCATATAAAATAACTAATTTTAATGGAATTAGACTTGTGGATGTCTAAAGGCCCATTCATATGAGGTCGCCGCGAATTGCGAACTTCGCAAACATTGACGTTTCATTCATATGGAGGTTTTTCATTCGCATAAAACTACGGGTGCAAACTGACACTTCACTGCAAATTTTTTGGTCCTGAGTTTGTGGATCGCGTTGTCGTCTTTGGATTGCGTTTGTGTATCAAGAGTTCAGTGTGACAGTTCGCGGAGAGAATGATTGATTCGCGGAGAAAAACTTTCAAATCATTAATTAGGATACTTAATCTAACTTTTATGCGGATTTTTGTCTATGAAAAAACTCGATAATTCAGTTACAATCTTTTTGCATACCAAGAAGTTTAACGTTTTGTTTATATTTGCTGGAAAAGGGTTGTTTCTGAAAGTTCGCGTTCGCAGTTCGCCGCTCATATGAATGGCCCTTAAACGATAAATAGTCAAAAAGCCAATTGCCCCAGTATCATCGATTGGACATAAGAGGGCGCTCTCTAAGCGAAATTCAGACAACGAACGCAAGAGGGCACCATCGCCTTTTTCTTATATTTTAACATTTTGGTTGCAGTCCTGATCTAACCTCCAATCAATTAATCCGCTGAATCTAAGTCTGTCAAGATTAAATAAAAGAATTTAAATAAATTTCGGTTTTCTTCATTGATTAAATAGCACGCACCGAAAGACTTACAGGGAGAGCACTGTCAAACGTACCAAAAGTTACGAATGACTAACTTCATCCGTCGTAATCCATTCCACTTATGGCTTACAAAAGTTCCCTCTCCTCTTATTCACCGATCACGTAATATCCGAAATATCGTGCAGATTGTAACGTGCAAATAGCTTGCCGTCTATACAAAATAAACCAAATAAACTATGCGATCCCGGACGAATGTGGACTTTTGTTTTTTGAGAATTACTTCCTCGGTTTACCTTTTGGTCCTACATTTATGAAAAAAGAGATTTAAAGAAAATATGTGTCTTTATAGTTTTTCATAATATTTCTGAAATGTTAGTGGTATGTAGACTTTTCGAACGAGCACTGTATTTGAAGACTATTAGAAGCCTTTGTTTCTGATGATCTGAGGCAAGATAAAACTTCAGCAGGTAGACCACTCCACAGATCGGCAAGAAGTCATCTTTCACCATGCCTATGCTGTTGCTATCGACACTTACCTGAAATGAAACGAAAAAGAGGGTTATTAGAATAATCAATTAGACCGAAATAGAAAAAAGAAGTTATAGGAGTGTCAAGATGTTTACTCTCGAAAATCACCGTCTAGAAAAAATCACCCCGAAATAAAAAACAACCGTTTGTTTTGAATTACAACCAAAAAGTGACATGTAGTAGATCTTTATTTCGCACTTCTATTTTGACAGTTCTTATATATCTGTCCTAGATGTAGGGCGCTGTTCGTATGGTGACAGGAGTAATCATTAAAAAAAATTTAAGAAGGCTTCTGGCTGAGCGAGTAACCTCGTTCCATTGGGAAGGTCCCCACGTCCTTTTCACATTTTTCTCCTCATCCACCGCAGACGCATTTCGAAGAAGTATCCACCGTCCCCTTTCCATTAAATTGTCATTTTTTTTCTGTATCATCTTCTACAAAACCGTTAAAGTGGGACGCGGTTCCCTTTCTTTACGAATAAAAAAACAAACAAAGCATAAAATTAGCATAATTCAAGTTTAATCTCTCAACAGAGATCGGTTCGGTTCAATTCACTGGCCGCCAATTTGCATGAATATGAAACAAAATTATCATACTGATTACTCACTGGCAGTGCATTGCCACCAACCCGATATGGTCGTTTCAAGGTTAGTCAATGGATTGCTTGTGGGATGAATTAGTCTCATTTCTTCTTTTCGATTTCTAATGAAATCAATTCAGACCGAAATTTCAAATGAAACAGTGCCAAAGTTTCGGTTTGAAAAAAAAACCTTTTCCCTTTTAAATTCTTCTTTTTTGCGTTGTCTCTGCGCTTCAGAGAGCATCGGAAAAGGATGTTCAAGGACAAGATAATACATGATTTAACACGAAATGGAACACATGGCAAATGAAGACTTTATACATTTTGAATACACAGGATATTCTTTCACAGCCATCGCACAATAGAATCGAGTTTCTCACGCACAAGCTGCAGAGGGAAAGGTAGCGCAAAAAAATGCTCTCACTGACACATGTGTATCGCGAACACGATGTGGTACATGTCAAACGTGTTTGATATCACGTTTGCACATGAATATCCTTCAAAAGAAAACTGAAGACTCAAGGGTTGTGGGGAATATTCATGTGTAACTTCTGCATTTATTTTTTCTTTGTGGTTTGCGGGTGGTAGAAATTCATCATCGTATATTTCACACTGATGGAATTACTTTTGGAGGAATATAAGATGAAAATTGAAGTTTGTGCGAGGAGAGTGACTGGCATTTGAAAGCACATTGTTGGGAGAAATTAATTTTAATAAATCCTCACGAGGATGATTTCATGAAAATGAATGCTCAATAAAATATGAAGATATTCCGTATGTCTATAGATTGGATGTGTGCAAGTTAGTAGACAGATTACTTATGTCCTAGGTTGGGTCTGGTCTTTTTTCCAATAAAACTTGGACTAATGCAGCCATAGATACGTTTCAAGGAATTTTCTAGAGAAAGCCCTATACAATATGGACCCCCCGTGGGTAAAAACCCACGTTATTTTGACACTGACAGCTGTTTCCCACTCGAAATCTTGACAGTAAGTCAGTATCAAATTTTCGCAAAATGAAATGAGTCAATTGTCGCATTGAGAACGTTGGGACATATTCACAACTATCGTGGAAAACGGAGGTAAACGTTTCACTAAAATTCACAATTTTTGATCGTTGAATACGTTCGAAGTGAATTGTTCACTTGTCGGTAAGGTGAATGCGTTTTGAGGATCGTGCAAAACGTTCGAATAAAAACACTCCATACAGACAACACAGCAAATTCGTTGCGTATCTGGGTGTTTGTTGTGACGAAAACAGTGAAAATGACCTCGGATTAATATTCGTTTTGAAGATATCCACGCGATATAAAAATGTTTTGAGTCTTACAAAACTCACACCAAATCTTGTAGTTCCAATTTTTTTTGTTAGAGGATAAAAAGAAGGATAACTCTGACCAGTCGCTGTGTCTTTTGATTTAGGTGGCAACTCAAATATAGATCTCTGTGTCAGAGACCCAAGCTGTCTCTATATAAGACCTTGATAGACCCAGTCATGTTGTCTGGTGCAGAAGCATGTCAAATGATGACAAAGGGATTCTTAGTCACTTCGAAAGGAAAATCGAATGCGATGTAGGTGTTCGGAGGCGAAGACTGGACCACTAACCAACGACGTTGGCCTACTCAAACGAATTCGATTGTCTCGAATCAGATGGTCGGCTCACGCTCTGACTCGAAACGTTTTCGAAGCCAACAATGATCGACAGTAGATTCAGCCCTCGTCTCCGATGGTGCAGCCAGCTAGAAAGAGGCCTTAATCAGCTGACTGTAAGAAACTCGAGGCGCCTAGCCCAGGTTCCTGCTAGTTGAAGCCTTATGGTCCTCGTCCTCCAGCATTAATTGCTGTCACTTATCACCACACATCTGTTTTGCGATATCGAAATAGCCATCGGTAAAGTAGTCTGCCCGCCTTTTTCCACGATCCATTTGGCAAGTGAACGTGAATCGAGTGAGTGAAGTGAATCTCAGATACGCTGAGGAGTGGTGGGGTGATGTCATTACAATATTGAACAAAATGTCCATCCTTCGTCGTTCAATTTGACACTCTGACAGTTAGCTAATGAGATCTCTTTAAGGTTTGCGATTTGAATACCTTGCTGCACGAATTCCTCAAATTTACTACGTCAGTCTGGGGAAACTAGTTCACCCTTGAAGCAAATATTGTTTACTCTCTGTTCGGGAGGATGACACAAGTAAAGTCGGGTGAATTGTGAGTTTCATTACTTCATTGATCTTACTCTGGTGTACTTACTGACTTACTTACTTTTTGCATAACAAAGTGGCAACCCTAATTGAGCATGTCTCTCATATAAACTGTCAAAAAATATATTGCTTAAAAAAACACATTCATGCCAATATTTGCACACGGCAAAGAAAACTGCAGTTGGCACATTTTTTTAGCGCTAACCACTAGAATTGTCTAGAATCCTAAGCACTTATTTACTCTGTTTACATGTCACCCATATGACATGATTTTCATTTCATCAGACACAGGTTAGTGTCTTTTTCGGGAGAATTGCGGATCTGCAGTGAACATACATGCATCGATCTTCTCATTAGTTTCCGCACATTTCAAACCGTCTACATATACATTTTAACGGCATCTTTCACATCAGAGAAGAGATCAGTCAACCGATTCGGAATTAGCAGTCACTTCCACCTGTCCCCAGCCGTTCGGCACATTTAACACCATTTAACTATCGACAATAGGTTAATAGCCGCTGTGATAAGTGAATCATATAACGCTGCTCTGCCACGATGACATCGGAGAATCGATCGACTTTGACTTGAGACGACAAGCAGATGTTTACATAAAAAAAAGTTATAGACGAATCGCAAAAAAAAAAAGATGTGTCATGCGTCGATGTCCCATAAACTAGCGAATCCCCATCATCATCACATGTCGCTTCGAACTGTGTGTGTTTACATTTTGATTACCGGTCACAAGCAATGCCTATCTTTTGTTTACCCCTCAAACGTCGTTTTGCAAGCAAAAACCATTTGCCCTTGAGCCAGGCCAGTGTCTGCTTTTGTTTAGCGGCTAAATGGAAATATTTAGTCGAAAATAGAAAACATAATTTTCCATTATGAGCAGATACTTCTCTTCAAAGACAAATCATGGCACACGAGGGACACAGGGAGGGAAAGCCCAAAAACATCTCGTGTTAGGTAATCCCAACTGCACGAAACAAAATTTTCAAGTGAAGACAATGCAGGCAATGCTTATTTAACTGATGGCTCATAAGAGCACGATTGATTTATCGATTTTGAGTGTTCCATTGCATTTCATAGAGAATAGGCATGCCTGGCTGGCTGTCTGCCTGAATGGTCATATCGCTCGCTTTCTATCCATCGATCGGTGGGCCCTTGATTAATTGTTGCTTTATTCGATTTCATTATTATTCGTTAATGTAACGAAGAAGGGGGAGGTGAATGAGCTACATTCGGATACACGAGGGAAAACGAAATTTTCTTTTACGGAAATAGTTCGACGAACTACCGATGGTGGTGGTGGTGGAGTGACGCATTTCAGTTATGAGGGTCAATAAACTACAGAGCGACCGCTCGACCAGATCCATGATAATGCCTCTATGCTATAGACGTGTGTGGGTGTGGAGTAAGTTCATTTCGACTGTGCTTAACCAATTTCGGTCGGTTTGTGACGTTAGAATGTGGGGGTGATTCGAATTAGGTTTTTTTTGGGAATAAAAGGTGAACCATGTGTGAGGCAAGTTAATGAGGGAAGTAGGTACAACAAATGAGGAAGGGATTCCTTCGCAGGGGATGACAGATGAGCAAACAAGAAGGTTCTATATTAGTTTTATTTGGTTTTTCCAACAGAAAATATGTTCGATGGCTAATAGGCTGCCTGCTGTTTGCTTGGTCAGCATAATGATTCAGGAGAAATTGAGGTATTGAAATTTTGTTCTGCTGACTGTTCATTATAATACTATTGTCAGAAGAAAGATGAATAAATTCAATGACATACCGATGACAGACGAGCACAGCTTTACCGACAACAATGGATCTATTACTCTAGTCTTAATGGGAAATCTGTTACAATATTCAATTGTCATTTGTAATGAAGCACATCTCAGCTGTTTTTCGGCGAAATTCCTGAAAGCAACGCGATTATCGAGCTCCCACGTGTGTTTAATCACCAATTTCTGAAGGACGTGAGCCAAAGCATCAAGTTGTTGATTGCTCACAACTTGGTGCTCACAACAATTGCTGTAAATGCACAGGTGAAGTTGGTACATATGTAGCCTCTTAGTGGTACCCTCTGAAGGGATTTTTAAGGAAACTGCTGAGAGTTGAAGTAATGCATGGAGCGGCCCTTGTCTACGTTCTTAAGCCAGAACTCGGTTCTCCAATTTCGGGGATAACGCGCTGAAGAAAATATTAGCTATGAAGCAGCAAGCCACGGATATGGATGGTCTTACCGTAAACGCCCCAAGCCAGTCTAGTCTTGCGGTGAGTGAAGGTAAGACTAGGCAAAGGTTTTCTACAAAAAACGTTCATCAACAACTATATCTAGGACAAAGTATCATAATAGACGGTGTAGTTATGGACTTTGTCTTCTATCTAGGCTCTGCAATAAAGCTCCGGAATTGACATCACCGCGGAGATTAAAAGAAAGAAAACCCTGGCCTGTCGCTGACGCTTTGGACTGGAAATGGGAATTGAAAAATAAGGCCCTGTGTCAGAGAACCAAGCTGTCTCTATATAAGACCTTGATAGTCCCAGTCATGCTGTCTGGCGCAGAAGCATGTCAAATGACAATGAGATTCTTAGTCGCTTGGAAAGGAGAATCGAATGCGAATTAGGTGTTCACTAACTCTACGGTACAACGACGTTGGCCTACGCAAACGAATTGTCTCGACTCAGATGGCCAGGTCACGCTCTGGCTCGAAAAGTTTTCGAAGCAAACCCTGATCATGGCGTTAGAAGAAGTCAATCCGCGTGGTATCACAATGGGCCTACTCTGGCCTAAGTGTGACTGCTCTGCAGCAGTCAGCTACTACTACCTAACCGAACCTAACCCTGATCGACAGTAGAGGCAGCCATCTCCTCCGATGGTGCAGCCAGCTAGAAAGAGACATTAATCAGCTGACTGTAAGAAACTCGAGGCGCCTAGCCCAGGTTCGTGCTAGTTGCAGAGGTAGGCTGACTGGGACCTAGGAACACACCGAACTATACCGCCAGCCGAAGAAGAAGATCAGTTGCGACAAATAAACACTGCACTAGTAAATTATCAATAGATACAATCAAACTTTAAAGTCCATCTGCTAGTGAATTCTTACTTCCTCAAGTTTAAGGCCCAAGCATGAAAGAGCGAGGTCAGAAGTAACACTTAGGAGTTTCCTACTCTGACTGTTCGATGGACATTAGTCAACTTGAAAGTAATGATTAATCGATGGGAGCTATCGGGAGTGGTCAGAGTGGATAACCAATTGTTAGGCGGCACATTTATATCTAACAGCAAATTCAGCACAGCCTTGCATACAAGAACTTTTGCACAAGCTGCAGGAGGAGACCACGCATCACCTCTATTCCACCATCGAGTGGCGTCGCTGCACCAACAATTCCCACATAGGCTTCATTTGTTTGAAAACTTAAACAATTTGACGAATTATCTGAGTCACTTATACTTAGTTCTCCAATAGGAGCGGTAGGTGTTGCAATGAGCGCGACTGGTCTAGAAAAAACTGTCAAATAAAACCACTCTGAGACAAGATGCATCCCTTAAGTGGTTTCACTTCATTCGTTCGTCTAACCTTGTCGCATTAATCACAAACAAAACAACAGTCCTTCCGGCAGTTTAATAGTAATTTCATCCAAAACCGGTTCGACTTGAAGTGATTGCTTCTTCCTCTGCGGCAACGCCCCACCCCGCGGCACATTCGTTTTCATTTCCCTAAACGTCACGAGTGAAATGCACCGAGATAAAGCCTTCAAGTAAAATCTCCTTCTCAATCCACTCTCCGTCAGTCTGCACTCGATAATTAAATCACGATCGCGTTGCATTCACTGTATACAATCCGCCCCGCCTTTCAGTGCTACGATCGCCAAGTAGGGTTCTACGCCGGTCACTGCCGTCGCGACACCGAGGACTGATCCAATCTATGACTTAATCGATGGAACTGCTCCACCACTGGCACCGCACACTCACTCAGGACGGTTAATTGCTTGCAACGAGTATCTACCAGCAGTGCGCTGGCGTTGAAGCCGGCTTGAGGTCACATCTCCCAGGCGTGTGTGTAGACGCAACGAGGTGCGCCACACTAGATCAGCGAGCACAATATGTATGTAAATCTCAGGGCCTGAGCACAACAACGATAAAATTTGTAAGAGAATCTTTTTTGAAAATTACCATAATTGCCGCTAAAGCCCACTTAACAGCTCGATCATTACAAGCGAACAAAAAAAAAAAACACGAGTAATTGAGGAACTAATTGCCGCACGAGAGTGAGTCGCTGCCGAAGCGGTTTCACCCGGGAGTTCGACAGCAGCTTGCGTCATGAACTTTCTTTTCAAGGCCACTTCGGCGGAGACTGTGAACACTTTCACCGGAGCGCGCGCAATCTCGAGTGGTGGCTCTGCCACTCTTCCACAGCGATTACCATTCAGCCATGGAAATGGATAACGAATCAATCCACAAGACACACACGAGAGTGTTCAGCTCCCTGCGCTGTGCGGCAAATGAGCTGAATCCAATCCATCGTCATCGCTGTGAAGAAACACACACAATTGACGGCATGATTGAAGAATGAAATCGTAATACGTAATGTGGTCTTCAAGTGCATGCCGTGTACGTGTTCGCGATCAGACCGGCGCGGCGGGGAAAGCCGGACTCTCCAGCGTTGCTTCATCATCGTGTGGTTGGGAAAACGAAACGAATGCTCTGCACAAACGGTAGCAACAAGTGCATGCAGCAGTGGATCTGGATTTTCTCATGACGATAGTGAATGTGTATCTAGGAGAATTTAATCGCCGACAGTCGCAATATCTTTACGGCTGATCGTCATCAGCCATCAGATTGACGGGCGACTTTTTATGGCATAAACATCGACTTGACTACATTAGCGGAGGACGTGGAGTGCGCTCGTTCGCTGTTCAACGGAAGGTGGGTGAACTTTGGAACGTTTAAGCCGTGGGAGTACAATTAGCGACCGAGAGAGAATGTGCTGAAGTTCGTTTTTGTTTTGTGAACAATTAAGGTCGAGCTGCGGCCAGAAGGCGGGCAGAGAGGGAAAAGATTGCAAAATGACTATTTCCGCGGGCGGTAGAGTGGGAATTTACATTGTTTTCCATTCCGCCGCCTGAACGATTGCAGAATGATGGCGAAAAGATTCGTGTGATTGCACGTGGCAAGTGGTTTCTTTCTTTCACTTAATGAGCGGAGCTCCTTTTGGACGGGGGCATGCACGGCTGGAAGTTCGTCGGCTTCGCAATTACTTGGAATGTCATTGTGGCGCTGCAGTGTGGAGAGGGTTAAGAGCAATCATGCTATGTGGACTGTTGTTTGTGAGAGTTAGTGACCGGAGAGCCGTGGTGACGCGAAGGTGAGATTTGGTGTGCCGGGGATTGAACCTAAACCTTTAGCCATCAAGTGAGTTCATCTTTGAACAGCATCACTATGAAGTCGGCCCGAGCGATGACGACCTGACAGGACGGTGACGCTGATATAGAAGCTGTCTAGTCAGAGATCGTCTTCAGCAAGGGGCATGTGTGGTCTTGGTTAGATTTCGAGAGGACAGCAGCCGCACTTAGGCCAGCGTAGAGCCATTGTCCTCCGCAAACCATTTTGTGCTGAATGATGAAGCAGAGGAGATCACCGACTGTTAAGGTGCTTAGTAAGGGCAGCTTATTGATGTAACAGGCTTTCAGAGTCTGTACCTACGGGTTGAGAGAGCACGGCAGTTACATAACAAGTGTACAATTGTTTCTTCGCCATTGTAGGAGAGGCCTATTTTAGAGGCGTGAGTACCTACGGCACAATGCCCAATCATATGAGGGTTTTTAGAATAAGCCTGCTCCTAATATTAAGATAATAAGAACTCCTAAGGTTAAGAGCTATGAGGCACCCTTCGCCAGTTGACCTTCTACAATTTGCTAGAGCTAGTGTTTCCCTCTTCATTAGATGCTCTACAATAGCGATAGGCGTGGATTGTATGTCGCCATCCGGAAAGAGCACAGAATTTACACGCTTTCTAGCAAGCTCATCCGCTTTGTCACTCTTTGGAATGTCACCGTGTCAATGTATCCAGATAAGTAGGATGTCAAATAACTTGGCCCTCTCGTTAAGAGACAGGCGGTAACTACGAAAAGTTTCGGAGTTGAATGTAACTGAGCACAGAGATTTAATTGCGGATTGGCTGTCGGAAAAGATGACGAAATCACATTGTGTTTTAGGCAAAACGGAGATTCCTTTATCGCTATGGTTTCGGCATGAACGACGCTACAATGGTTTCGTAATCGGAAAGACAGCTGAATGTTCAGTTCCTTGGAGTAGAATTCAGCACCTCGCCTCTCTCCTAGATTGAAGATGCACATGTGTGAAGATTCGTAGTGGATCGTCCAGCGTCTGATGTTCACACTTCCAGTCAGATCAAGGGGAGATGCTTGGTGAAAAATCCTTCTCGAAGAACAGTGTTGCTATCATGTGGTCCGTGTCTATAGGTATAGAGTTATAACTGCTGAGGATCGTTGTCTGCCCAGATCGGAGTTCGCACCGATCTCAAACCCTACCGACTAGATGCATCGTTAGGAGGTTAAAGAGTGTGTTCAAAGCAGCGGAGGCAGTATTCGAAAGAGCTCCACCAGTGCATATTTAGGATCCTTTCGAGTGGTTTGAGGTTGATGTTGTCATCGTGTTACCATCCAATCGCGACATTAAACATACTGTTGTTGTACTAGTGACTGTGGTGTCCCGTGGCGTTGTGGGTATGTGCGTCGACCCCAACCTCGACGTCGCAGGTTTGAATCCAGCTCTGAGCGACAAAAATAATTTTCACGACCCCACCTCTTTCGAGTCACTGACAATGCTCAAAGAGTATTTCCTGTCTAGAAAAAGCTTCTCAAACTTGGCCGTTCGGAGTCGGCATAAAACGGTAGGTCTCTTCCACTCGTGAACACGCACAACAGGTCCTTTCCACACAATAGCACGCACAACAGGAGTGGTTGCTGAGAAGATAGGCCCTGGCCCCCTATGGGCTGTAGCGCCACCCATGTTATATTATATTATATTATTATATATGTACTAGTGACTACAGATGTGAAGAGACAGTGGATAATGCGGGCTTATAATCTAAGCAGCAATTGAGAGCTGAGTAGGCCTTCCTGACACATTCCTGGATATTCAGCGTTCAGTTCAGTTTTGTGTCTAGACACCTCTAAAGCTGCTTACCTTGGGTGCCAGCACGTAACTTGAAACAATCGTTGTTGTTGAGTTGAGTTGAGTCGATATAATCGAACATGGGTAGCACCAATTTTGATTCAATCGAGTATCCTCGATTGCATCGTCAAAGTAGGCAGCATAAAAATTCGAATATGACGTTTGAAACAAAATCTTTGAGTGACCTGAAATATAAACTTAAGAACAAACTCAGGAAGAACAAGGTCCACTTAAAAGGCGCAGGCGGTGGCCCATACACATTAATTATAGAATGTGAAGGCTAGAAGCAGCAGTTGAAGAAATACCTACAGCAAAAATGTTTGGAGTCGGACCTAGTCAAATTGCTGACAACAATAATAATGAAGAAACTAAAAACCTAGACAGGGATGAGGTAGAATGCAATATATTCGAAGAAAATGTTGTATGCGAAGGTAGTGTTCCTGTATTTTTTCTAGCGTTTACATTTTAATCGAATGTTTACTTAAGGCATCGAGGTAGTAAAGGAGTTTGTCTACCTCGGGGCAAACTCCACGAATGACATCGTAGTGGAGATCCGACGTAGAATCGCCCTTGGCAACCGATGCTACTTCGGTCTGTCAAAAGAACTGGGCTCGAAACTCCTGACTCGAAGGACCAGTCATGCTCTACAAAACCCTTATACTGCCAGTCCTACTTTATGGAGCCGAAAGCTGGACATTAAGTAAGGCTGCAGAGCTGATTCTTGGTGCCTTCGAAAGAAAAATTCTACGTCGGATATATGGTCCCGTCTGCGAGGAAGGCGAATGGAGGAGAAGACACAACCGCGAACTCTACGAGCTGTACAAGGATGTCGATTTAGTCCGAAAGGCTAAAATCCGTCGACTACACTGGCTCGGCCACATCGAGCGAATGGACAACAACGCTCCAGCAAAGAGGGTCTTTGAATCCGAGCCTCCTGGTTCGAGAAGGATAGGAAGACCGAACCTCCGGTACAAAGACCAAGTCATCGCGGACGTAAGACAGCTTGGCCTTGGTGACTGGAAGCAGCGTGCCCAATACCGTCATCGATGGAAGGCAGCAATTGCTCAGGCTCAGACCCTTCATGGTTCTTCTGCCTGATAAGTAAGTAAGTTACTTAAGGCAATTCAACACATATCAAACATTTTTTTGATTTTGGCATTGAGTATTTCTTCACCTTCGCTTTCCGATTCAAAAAACATCATTCTGAATCGAATTTCACTTTAATGAACGAAGTTTATTTTGAAAATAACAAATTTGACATTTCACTTAATAGATCACAATGACATTTTTAAGTAGAAGTCACAATGAAACTCGTTTCAAGTTACATGTTGACAGAAAATATTTGCTTCGAGTTGACTGGCGATGAACAATGCTCGATTGATTCAAGTTATGTGCTGTCATCCCAGCTTTAGCGGTGTCCCACATAGTGAGATAGTGTCGAAGGAATTTTTAGAGACGTTGTGGTTCCTAGTCAAGAGGACTAGGTCTGCTTTTTTGTGCATTGACGTGGCGTGGTTTCACAAAGCTTTAAGTTTATAGTCCTTGTATTGAGAAGTCGGTGGACAAAAGTCAGTAAGCCACTGTGTTATTGCTCCATCGATGTCCACAGAGGTAGCAAGGATGCATTTTTGGTGCAGGCAATTTTCTATCAGGCCTGTCAACACGTCAAGTGCAGTTCCGATAGAATTGTCTTTGTTGTAAGCTTGCTGACAGTTTGTTTAGGATTGCCTGCCGTATGAAGATGTCAATCAATTTCTCTAATGTCTGAAAAAGAAAGGATGAAAGACTCTTAGACAATTTGGTTTGACATTCGAGCATTTTCCGCGTTTGGTATGAACACCACAGTGGTCGTTACCCAGGTCGTGGGTACATAGCAAATATTCATGCATCCCTATGCTAACCAATAAATGGGAGATGAGGTTTGCAATCTTTTAAAGTTCTACTGGGGAAATGGCATCATATGGGTTGAAGAACTTGATGGCCCATATTTGACGAATTTTCAGACCCAGAAGAAGACCCTAGTCAAACTCAATTTATCGTCACAAGTGCACACAATGACACGGAAGAACTCAATGAATTTTAAAGCCGCATCTTCCCTTTGGCAACTGATTTCCAGATGCCCACCATAATCCGTCCCACCTTTCAACTTGTCACACACAGGCTGTCATTTATTAATGGTTTGCAGCAAACGCCCTCTCAATTCCTAGCATCACGTAGAAAAACAGAGTCTCATTGTCATGACGAACCGCTCGCCGAAAGCAGTCGCCGCCTTTTGTCAATTCAATTAGAAGGACTGTACAAAGCCGTCCGAAGTGTGCCGAGTGTGTCGCCAGGGATTCGAGGAATCCAGCACACGACGAAATATCAAAAATTAAATCTCTGAACCCGAGTAGCTCTCACAGAGCCACAAGAGGGGGTCATCATTATTTCATTTATTTTTTGTGCCGGCACCAGTTGTTGACGAATATATTCGTGTTAAACGATCTTCTTATGGGATTACTGTCTGAAAAGCAGGGAGTTTTCACCGATGGGACACTGAAGGACTGGCCAACTCCCAGCACTGCATTGCATTCAGCTCAATTCCCAAGTAACTCGAGGCGACATCAGCCATATGGAATGACACCACCAGTGTGACCCATCGTCAATGTTGGTGGTTGGTGACGGTGCTACAACAACGGCGGAGAGTCAACACTTTATGCCCGCTTATGACGGCGACAGTGACGCCAGCAAAAGGGAGTCACATGCGCGAGGGGAGAACAAAAAACGAAACCGGTAACGTGCGCTTCAATCCGTGAATACGTGTTCTTGATTTCGCATCTCTTCAATGGAAGGCGACTGTAACAATGGCTGGGGTGTTCACTGAAACTCAAACACAGTCTCGTTTAAGTGGCGTTTCTTTTTCTACATATTCATGATGTCATGTTAAAAACTGCTCTGACTGTGGAGTCAGTTTGGTGGGTGCACGATTTTAATCGCACCCCAACATGCAATTGAGTGATAGAACGCTGAACTAAGGGTGGCGGGTGGAAGACTATGCACACGGACGGGGGCACCGGGCTGGTGGAAGCCAATGTCAGTGAATGTTACTTGTAATTCCATCCACCTCCCCTGAGGCCGAGGTTCGGTTTTAGTAATTTATGATGAAGTTTGCTGGCCGCTCTCGCTAGTGATGCATATGTCATGCGAGCTTGTTGTTTTTCGTTTTGCGTTGCAGTTGTTCGCTCTTTTCCTTACGTGTTTGAATTCGTAATGCACGCCTGTTTTTGATAAATAATCGTAAATATTGCTGGAATATGTTTTCAACGTGCTCGCCAGTTAGTAGGTACTCCCATCGTGCATGCACACGAATGGGGCGTGTCCGGTTGTTGTTACTAGGTGAAAGAAGTCGGTTATCTGCTTCTGGGTTAGCCAATGGAGGGGGGCCTTGCTTTTGCCGGTGGCAACAGGCCGGATGTTCACTTCTTTTTTTTTCAATGCTCTCACGGGACTGTCAAATTTAATAACTGTTCCTATCCTGATTTCGTGGGGGAATAATTGCGTTGGTGACTGCATTGTCGCCAAGTCATTGGAAAATCTGACGGGATTGCGGTTAAGGCTCAGAACAGTGCAGCTTTCCCTTGTGCGAAGGCTTGACTGTTAATTTGATGAAATAGGTTCACACGCAGGTAAATAGCAGAAGAAGCAGCGGCAGAAATCGCGTTTTGTACACCTTGTTTCACAGTATATGAATTTCTTCTCATCACTGAAGCACAACGAAGACCTAAGTATCTATTTTGTTATACAAATCAACAGTGATTGCTGCGATGACGCTGAAGACAGGGCAGATTTCCAAAAAATTAATGTTTTTCAAAACAAACAGAACTCCAATGTATATGGAACAGAATATGCAATTTCTTTGGAATGAAGTGAAAACTCCTCCTTAGACAACTAAAAATAGTTTGGATCGATAATTGATTTTTAAATGCCTAAAATACAAGCTCTACCCTCTGAAGACTGACGTTGTTCGACTATTTTTAAAAGCGAATGCATACAAGTCGTAAATTGGTGGAAGTGTTCTGAGTGTGTTCTGACTATTTTTCTGAACAAACTAATTTACACAGGAATAGCTGAAGAGTTCGTCTTGAAGGCTATGAGATTCTTTTGAGATCCAACGGAGGATAAGCGAAGACGATTCCTTGATTTTACAAGGGAGGAATTGTTTAAGATCTTGAATGAGGTTATGTTGTTCAAGTCTTTAAACAAACAATAAGGAAAACACCTTCGATCACTTTACCAGGTATAACGGTATGAAGTGAGCGTCAAGATACAAATGTCTCGATAGTGAACATTTGTTGTGAACGAGCCCTTATTTTTTTTTTTTGCTATGACATCTGTGAAAAATATTTAGTACGCATCAAGTCATTGAACAGAAGAAATCATATTTTTTCATCGTGTTAAAAATGTCGAATTTTGTACCAGAAGGTGATGATTTGCGGAAAGCATTCTCTTTTTGTTTTCATTTGAAGAAAAGTGCTGCAGAGTCGCATCGAATGCTTGCCGAGGCATATGGTGATCATGCTCTATCAGCAGCAACATATGCAAAATATGGTTTCAACGGTTCAGAAATCATGATTTTGATGTGAGAAATGAAGAACGGGGAGGACCACAAAAAAGAGTTTGAAGACGCCGAATTGCAAACGATATTGGATGGAGATGACACTTTGAGTCCAAAGTAAATGGCAGCAATGTTAAATGTTGCACAACAAACAACTTCTGACCGTTTAAAAGCTACGGGAAAGATCCAAAAGTGTGGAAAATGGGTGCCACATGAATTGAATGAAAGACAGATGGAAAACCGAAAAAACACTTGTGAATTTTTGCTTCAAGGACACTTAAGAAAATCGGATTTGCATCGCATTGTTACTGGCGATGAAAAATGGATTTATGGTATTTTAAGAATCCTAAATCCTAAACTAGACAACCATCAACATCGCAAAACCAGATCGATTCGGCAAGAAGACAATGCTATGTGTTAGGTGGGACCAGAAAAGTGTGGTGTACCACGAGCTCCTAAAACCTGGTGAAACCGTTAATACTGATCGCTACCGACAGCAAATGATCAATTTGAACCATGCATTGATCGAGAAACGACCAGAATTGGCCAGAAGACACGCCAAGGTTATTTTGCTCCATAGCTGGGAGCAGCTACCAGACTTGGCTCCTTCCGACTACAATTTGTTTTCATCGATGGGACACGCATTGGCTGAGCAGCTCTTTGATTCCTACGAAGAAGTCGGAAATTGGGTGTCTGATTGGTTTTAAAAGACGAACAATTCTATTGGCGTGGTATTCACAAATTGCCAGAAAGTTGGTCAAAATGTGTACAAAACAATGGCCAACACTTTGAATAAAATGTTTTACTCTCCCATTAATAACTGGTGTTTTATTTTCAAAAAAAAAAACTCATTTCATACTGGTATACCTGGTCCACATAAATGACTTTTTTTAGAAGTGGATAACTTTAAATTTGATTAATTTACAGTAGCACTTTCGAATCTCTAATTTTTTGTTTGCTATATTTTTTATACAAACTCGAATTAATTTTGATAATCCGTGACAATTCAACTTAGGGAGCATCCACAGTAATTAAATTAGCATGAAACTGAATTTATTTGACAGATAACAGGGATTAATGATGGAATATTACAGGCCCAAGCCCATAGAATCCGGAGCGTGAGTTGTGGTTGAAATCCACAGAAACCGTATTTACTGGTTCTGTTTGCAACCAGTGCCCAATGGGTACGTTCGTTGCGTCTGAAATATATATGAATACATACAATCCCACAGGGCACACGACAGTAAAATGACACACACAAGAATCTTGATATAGATATGTGAGAATGAACAGTCAAACGGCACAAAGGTTAAAAGTTCGCCAACTTTATCCATTCTGATGCATTCCACACAAGGTTTTAGAAGTTCTCAATTTTTAACAAGACGCTGACGCTTGAGCCCTATTTCAGGTATGTGACTGTAAACGCAGATGATATTAACATTTTCGCGGCTTTAATAATAATATAATATGGGTGGCGCTACAGCCCGTAGAGGGCCTGGGCCTAGCTTCTCAGCAACCACTCGTGTTGTGCGTGCTATTGTCCTCCCACGAGTAAGTTTGAGAAGCTTTTTCTAGACAGGAAATACACTTTGAGCATAGTCAGTGACTCGAACGAGGTGGGGTCGTGAAAATTATTTCTATCGCTCTCTAACTCTACCCACAACGCCACGGGTCACCACTCGGCGGCTTAGAGGCTTTTACGGAGATTGAAGAACTGGCGAACCGAGCTGGTTTTAAGATTAATTAGGAAAAGGCTAAGTAGAAGCTTTCGAGCAAAAATCGTGTCTCCATAAACTCCTAGTTGAGTTCCGACGTAGAATCGCTCATGTCAACTGGCACAATGCAACGGACATCTGTCTGCGAACCAAATGACTTAATAATGCTTATCCAGCTGTCTGGGGGGTATAATAGGATAATGGTTATATTAAATGAACCGAGTGCAACGCAAGTTTTCTAGTCTTCAAACGAAGCGGACGTCTTTTACACCAACGCTTCAGCAGAGAGGATCATCGATTCAGAGCATTCTGGTTCGAGAGGAAGCAGACGACCGAATCTCCGATATAAAGACCATGTCATCGTGAGCACAAGACACGGTATTGTTGACTAGAAGCGACATGCCCAAGACAGTCAGCGATTGTTCAAGCACACAACTTGCATATCTGATAAGTAACTTCATAATTTCTGACGAATTTTGGACGAATACAGTTTGGACAAAGCCATTCATTCGTGCTTCTCGAATTCAACCACAATTTTGAGACTCACAGATTAAAGCCAGTCGAGAACTTTGAAATGGCAACATCGTTTTCTGTAAAAGATCATTTGTTAATTCCCGCTTGTTTTGAGTTGGTTTGGAAATTCTTCATGAAGAAACACTCGTCCGAGCAATGTGTACAAGACAAAATTAACAAAAGGATGTCAAATATCGTTACAAAGTTTCAACATAATTTATAGATGCATTAACTCAGCCTAGGACCTATATTTCTTTAAGAACACAATGAAAATGTATCCATCTGTCGGCATCTACCACATTCTAAAGGCTGAACCAGAAGTAATCTAGTTACATAAATGGCATGATCTTGGTGGCAAATTACTTTGTTCATGATAAAATTATGCGACTAAGCACAGTTCAGGGCAATCATGGAAAGGCACGAATAGATGAATGTCGTCTACGGATGAAAAGAAATCGTTTATTGGTGATTACATGCAGCCCCAGCTGTGGTCTTATACAGAAATTGATAAGAAAACATATATAATGACTGATTATCGCCAAGGAGGGGCTTGCACGTGGGTAGACTTTAGTTGCATGTGCCTTTTGTCTCAATTGTGGTGGCCCGTGGCGTTGTGGGTATGTGCGTCGACCCCAACCTCGACGTCGCAGGTCGAATCCAGCTCTGAGCGACCTAAATTATTTATACGACCCCACCTGTTTTGGGTCACTGACAATGCTCAAGGAGTATTTCCTGTCTAGAAAAAGCTTCTCGAACTTGGCCGTTCGGAGTCGGCATAAAACTGTAGGTCCCTCCACTCGTGAAAGAGAACAATAACACGCACAACACAAGTGGTTGCTGAGAAGCTAGGCCCTGCCCCTTTATGGGCTGTAGCGCCACCCGTATTATATATTTGTCCCAATTCACACGTAGCTGCCCTTATTTATTCATAAATCGGTTGAATTGGTCCATTTAAAATTCCTACTTGAGTTCTTGTTCTATAAAGTCTATGAAGTAGAAACAGTTTACCGTCTAGATAGCGACGTGGCTTTGGTTATCACAATTTCAACAGCGACAACTATCCCACGGATGCATAGAAAGAATTATATTAAAAAATCCAAGCAATATCTTATCGATAGCTCATTAGATTACTCGTCACATAGTTTAAATTCCAAAGTTTCGATTAAAATATAAAACATTGAACGAAAAGACGAGGCAAACATGTCTTGACGTTTATCAGAGTGTCTGTTATCATTGAAGACCAGTATTATTTGTGATCTAGTAACTAGGTCAAGTATTGGAACTGAAAACGGAATAAGGTTTCTACGATAAAAATTGTTTCAGCACAACTTTATTAATGAGCTACAAGATGGATTTATGCTAGCAACAATGACCTTTTTTGGTTGTTCTGAAGGCCGACAAAAGTACAGTCGAGTGCAAAACCCCAAAGAAAGCTGTCGAATGTACCACTGTTAAGTCACGGCAACTATATATCAGGCAGAAGGAACAGTGGTAATAACTGCTTCATTCTACCACCTCCCATTGCTGAAGTTATTTGGCACAATAGTAGCAGCCAGTAAAAATGTAAGACTAAGGTGACTTCGTGTTTGGCCAAGTGCATACAATTCAGAGAGTCTGTAGCTATTAGATATTTGGTGAAAAATTAAACAAAATTGAACGAAGTGAGCCCGTAAGAATACCCTCTCTCCTAGGTGAAATTAGTGTTTCATAGAACGTGATGGACCAATCTTTCTTGACAGAACTTCGTTTTTCAATCGTTTCGAGTTTTAGGTAACGACGAACAAAATGACATTAAGCTTTGATTACATCGTGTCCCAGAAGCATCATCAGTCAGTCATCAGTGCTGCTCTAAGGTGCAGAAAATTGCGAAATAGCTTATGCGCTGAACGGCACTTCACTTCAGTCGTTTCCACTGAAAGTGTAAAATATGATCCAGATCATAATGTTATTTGACGGATGTTAAATAGTTCAACTACATATAAGTTTTGCTCTCTGTCAAACCCCCAAATGTACTACAATGCAACTCAATGCACGCAGACAATTCTGTAAGACGTAAATCCAACCAGCGAGAGACGTCACAACAACAGTACAAAATAAACAAAAAAGAGTAAAACGTCTCATCTCGTCTTGAACACATTTCTTTGTTGTTCTGTGTAAATGTTTTCCTAGCTAATCGTCATATCATCCCGACGAATGAATACGGAATGCAGTTATGTATTTAATCAGTCGAATCTGACATCACCTGTCAACAACACCAACTCTGACTCTACAGTAAACATTACCGTTTGTGATACGAAGCGAAAACAGCGAACAAAAAAATACAGCTTACTCTTATCCAGACACTTGTTTACCAGCAGCAGTCGAAATAACAAATAAAATAAAAATCTAAATTACATATGTCAAAATCCCAACAATAACAGACTCTGATTAATTTTGAGCGATTTCACGCGCCGACAGAGGCAGCCTAATACAAACAAATAAATTACTTGCCAGCTACTTTATATTCAACTTATCAGTGTGCAGATGGAGATGAATAAAATCAGCAAAACACTTGACACATTCAACCAGCTCTTCTCGAATTAAGGCCAAGCGAGTAGCCGCCCGATTCAGCATCTCCGTCTGGGAGGCTTAAAGCAATTTCAATGCAGACTGAAACGCATTTAGCCACAATTAGCTTATTGTTGTGACTTGTGTCTACTGAACACTGATACTTGTGTGTGCCTTTCACAAAAATGAACTGACATTATTTTTTTTTGTCGCATACACAGCTCGTCAGTTTTATCAATTGTCACTACACCATACATGGTAAGGGACGGGGTTTCTTTTGGAAAGAAACACTCAGCACAAGCATTGTGTCTGGGTGTGTGCGTACGAGTCTTATGAGAATTAACAACATTCCACTTAAGACATCTAGGGAATATCAAAAGAAACTGTCAGCGATGACAGATGAAATGACAGCTATTATTGTTCGACTCCACCCAGCGACTTTTGTCATCTAATTTCCATATCGCGATGATTATCTCGCTCTCTCATCTCGTTGATGACAAGGCTAAAGAGTCATTGAACAGCATCGTCCCTCTTCGACAAAGTGAATGCTATTAAATTTAACGACACTGACATATGCAAACAGAGTGTGTATCGTTGCAAGTATTCTATCCGGCAGACAGTAGTCTTTTATTTCCGTACATGTACACAATTGTATATGGAATAAGTCCGACAAGGGCCTTATCAGCAGAAAGCACAGTCAACTGTATCTGCTCTTATCACTTAATTGTAAAGTTTCAATATCTGTTTATTCTTCTTGTTTGATTAAAAAATGAGAAAACTTCATAGACGGCCGCTGCAAGAGAACATAAAAACAAACAGTGCGCGACGCAGCGATGGTTTTTGTTGTCGTTTTTTTTTTCGCGTTCATTAAATATTTGTTTTCATTCATTGGTCGGTGCATGGGAAGGGGAATCGGAATTATTATTCATTATCGACAGAATGTAATTAATGTTTTGCTTGTTTATTATTATTTTTCTCACAGACAGCAAGGTTTTTTTCAATCGCTGACAACAGCTTTTGAAGTGGCGGCAATGTCAGCAATAACAGTGTTGTCGCTTTACAGTTGTTTCTTAGGGTTTTATCGATGACGGTTTGCGGTTACTGATTGATTTAGCAGACAAGTCTTGCACATTTCAATGGACCAGTCGGACATCTGTCAGAGCAATCTGTGATAAATAAAAATCAGTTGACAGTTCTGAACGTAATCGAACTGACATAAATACGGTGCATTTTGAATCATTGAGATCTGATCTGACAGATCCGCATTAAATGGAAGGAATGGAAGCAGCAAGATTGAGAATGAATAATTCACTGAAGCATAATGCCTATTTTAGAAGAACAGATATGTGACCTAAAACTGTTATTTGCAAGACAGTAATCTACACGGAACGCCATACACCGCTATTGTGCGTCCGGCGCTCAAGCACTGATCACAATGTTGAACCACGTACAAAAAGGATGAGGGCAAATAAACGCAACTGGTATGAATTGATGTTTCGCATAACAGCAGGAGTACCAAAGTTCGACAGCATAGGTTCGGTATTCTGTAGTGACTGACTGCTGCAGAGCAGTCACACTTAGGCCAGAGTATGCCCTTTGTGATACCACGCGGATGGACTTCTCCTAACGCTGGAACCAGTTGGTGCTGCGGATGAACCGATTTAGTTGGCCAATGCTGGCACTTTTTAGCTCGTTACGGCTGCTGAAGTAGTAGGCTCCTAGGTGCAGGAACCTACGACTGACAAGAGCACTGCAGGAGCAGAGCAGGTGATGAGTGTTCTCTTCCTCCTCTTCATCCATGCAACTTCTGCAAAAATCATTATATGGAGCACCCATCCTGCGAGCATGAGTACCAATTGCACAGTGCCCGGTTATGATTCCAATGAGGGTCCTTACTGAGGGCTTGCTGAGTCCAAGTAGACTGAGTGACCGTTTAAGGTTGAGTGATGGCCAGATTTCTTTTGTTTTAAGGCAGCTGGTGCCTTCTAGCCATTTGTCATACCACACCTAGCGAGTTCGTCGGCTTTGCAGTTTCCTGGTATGCCACAGTGTCCCGGCACCCACATGGGGTGAATGTTAAAATGCTCGACCATCTCGTTAAGAGACAGCCTGCAATTAAGGGATGTTTTAGAGTAGAACATGACATTGTCCAGGGATTTTATGGCGGCCTGCCTATCGGAACAGATGGTGATATCCCTTTTTGATATCACACTGTTTTTAAGCCAAGACAGCGCCTCTTTAGTCACTATGGTTTCTGCCTGAAAAACACTACAGTGATCAGGGAGCTTCACGGAGATAGCAATGTTCAGGTCTTGTGAATAGATACCCGCACCCACCCCTTCTTTTGTCTTTGATCCATCTGTAAAGATGCGCAGAGGATCTTTTAGCGTTTGCCTGTCAGTCATCCAGTCCGATCTGGAAGGAATGCTGATTGAGAATTTCTTTTCGAAGATGGCCTGGGGTAGTAGGCGGTCGGTGTCGCTGGGTAGGCAATTGAATTCCTTGAGAATGGTTGAGTGGCCAGTGTTGAGTTCGGACCACAATTGAAGTGTTTTGAGTCTCATGGCTGTGCTTGCTGCTGCTTGTTTCCCGAATATTTCGACAGCATAAGACGTGCAAAGGTCTGAGGAAGCCTTTACGTCAAAGATGCCGTCGCTACGATAGTTAAGTACGGCTCAGTTGCTAATGTCATATTCAAAGAGATTCTTGAACCCCGTTAAAAAGGGCATCTCAATAAACGTTCCAAAGTTAGCGCTAAAGAAAGACAGGCCCAAGCACTCATGGATCATACCAATGCTAATACAAAAACAACAGTATCTTGCTGATCCAAGACAGGGAGACCTGATGCTCTAACGCAACGGTCTTTATTACCGTTTAGCTGTCAGTGAAAATGGAAGTGATGGAAAATGGAGTGAAATGGACTTACTTTTCAGCGACTTTGACGCGCAAATATCCTTAGAGCTACATATGCAAGGAATTCATGTAGCTCGCGCGACAAAACATGTATATGAACGCTTGTTTTGCTCTCACTGACGATTTATAACACGATGCCTTTCGAATCATAGGAAGTGTATACAATTGTTATAAAGTCATGAGTTCAAGATGGTGTCTTTGTCTAAATTTGTTGATGATCTTTTGTTCAATCACGACGAAGTCGACAAAACTGACAAGGAGACGAATGTACCAAAGTTTCATGAAACCATCAGTCATTCCCCAGTATCGCCCACATTCTATGCGCGGCAATTCTTTTTTTAATATATAAAATGTGACAGAATTAATTACCGCGCAGTTCGTGACTAACCGTGGGAATTCCGAAAAAAATCTCCACAAATGTGAAAGAATCTCGGGAACTATTTATTTATGTATGTCAACATTGTGCAATGAAATGTGAACCAGCAGTTCTTTGTTTTGAATTGTTTTAAGTCTCAAGTCACATTTTTACAAATTGTTCACAGATCCTGAGTGCAATTTAAGCTGAAAAATTGAAAGAAGAACCACGTGTCGTATTTCAAAACCTTCTCCTTGATTACTTTTGTTTCCTTGAAATCAAACAATCGGCTCTTAATTGGTTACTTCAGCCTGAAAATGAAGAATCCCATGACCTATTATAAACACACATCTTCTCAAATTTCAAATAAACGACACACCATTGAGAGACTGATAATTTAATTTACACGTTTCCGATACAATTTAAAATACATTTTCACCGCGGGACACAAATAACCGGACGGTGTGACAGATTTGAGTAGGAAGAGCAAACGCGACATGCTGGTGAAAATGATTGAACAGCTTGAATGGACCGCCATCGATTGTTGTTACAATTTATCGATGCTTTCACTTTTTTCTTTGTTTCGGAGCTTATAAATGCAAATGTTGCAGTCCAAAGTAGATTTTTTGAAGATGAATAGTCTGGTCAATTTCATGCGTTAATGATGTGAATGGGAAGAGAGAGATATGCTACCGGCGAGTGGATCATAGGTGAGACGATAGCTTTTGAGAATGATTGAAGTGTTCGTTATATGCTTTCTTCGATAAAGGCGCTTAAAATGTGGGAAAACAGCGTCTGCATTTTATGGGCAAATTGATGACTATGGAAAGGGAGATATATGTAAAAGCGGTGCGCTGCGAGTTATTGATTAAGGCTATTAGTTTCACATTTAACACATGGTTTGAGGAGAGTTATACATTTTCAAGAAATGAGCCGCAGTTAGCCCTAACATACATGGAGAGCGCTTTGTAGTGTCTTTTGAAGTAAATTGAAGTAAAATGACCCAAAGATTTAAATTAAGATCAAATCTTTTCTTCAGTATTGTTTGTTTGTATGCTGTGGTCTGGTTCTAAAGATTTTTATGTACTGACCCAGCTCGGTGTATCATTTATATGCTGTCTCAAGTTTTTCCTCACCTTGTTTAATTTTCAATTATTTGGTCCCTTCCGTCAACATGTAGCTTTCGACGTACATATTCGATTGACTCTAGAGGTTGTTGTACATAAACTTTTTTCTGATCCACGCAGATTCCCCAATTAAGGGCCTGACCATGGACACGTAAAGGGATAAAAGTGCGAATGGATCAGTGAATCCTTTAGTATTACGCTTTATGAAGCCGACTGCCGAGTTGGCTTTAGATAATTAGATAATCTTTAACACTCTTTACTTTAGAAAGATTAGCTGATCCAATTTAAAAAAAGAAATTGATTGACATTTCTGAATATTTAGAGTTAGATTTAGAGTTAATACCCTTAATTGTCCGGGATCAAGGCACAGCATAGACCGAAGGTTAAGACCTACCTGTACACACTGGTCTTAAATGTCTGCGGATTGTAGTCTACCAGGTGTACCAGAATGAAGTGAGCGCCAAAATACAAATGTCTCGATAGGGAACATTTCTTGTAAACGAACCCTTATTTTTTTTTTTGCATTGACATCTGTGAAAAATATTTAGTATACATCAAGTCATTGAACAGACAAAATCATATTTTTTCATCGTGTAATGTCGAATTTTGAACCAGAAAGTGATGATTTGCGGAAAGCACTCATTTTTTGTTTTCATTTGAAGAAAAGTGCTGCAGAGTCGCATCAAATGCTTGTCGAGGCTCTATCAGAAGCAACATGCAAAAGATGGTTTCAACGGTTCAGAAAACATGATTTTGATGTGAGAAATGAATTTGCCGAATTGCAAACGATATTGGATGGAGATGACACTTTGAATCAAAATCAAATGGCAGCAATGTTAAATGTTGCACATTTCTGACAGTTTTTACATTCCCATTAATAATTAGTGTCTTATTTTCAAAAAAGCGCTCATTTCATACCTGTACATGTAGTATGTAGTCAATATTCGTGTGCTGCGGCTAAAAACCGATTCTCTAAATTTCACTGTGCGTCCGAAAGCAGGCTTAAGGGTAAACTGATGTGCATTCCTGGCGAGACGTGTATTGCTGGTAAATTCAAGGAGAGAAGGAATGCAGTTGATTAGTTCACTTGAGCCTCGTTTGTTAAAATAACAATAAAACACGGACAAAGACGACACGGCACGTCTTTGTTCGAGCGAGTCTAATGAACCCGCGATTTCGTTGTCTCCTATAAGTTTTACCTCTTGCTTTTTCATTTTATCTAGTAGGTGCAAGGTGGTCTTAGGGGCACCAGAACAGATATGAGCGTTGTACTTAAGCTTAGGGCGAACATACGCCTTATAGATAGAGTGAAATATTTCTTGCATCGATTATAATATGGGTGGCGCTACAGCCCTTAGGGATCCAAGGCCTAGCTTCTCAGCAACCACTGCTGTTGTGCGTGCTATTGTTCTCTCACGAGCGGAAGGGACCTATAGTTTAATGCCGAAACCGAACGGCTTTGTTTGAGAAGCTTTCTCTAGACTGGAAATACTCTTTGAGCATTGTCAGTGACTCGAAAGAGGTGGGGTCGTGCATTTTTTTTTTTTTGGCGCACAGAGCAGGAATCGAACCTACGACGTCGAGGTTGGGGTCGACGCACGTACACACAACGCCACGGGCCACCACAGCCCTAATTATAGAAATTTTTGAACAAAAACGCATCATAACGCTTGACCTTCTTCAGTACTCACTAGACATAGGCCTTGCGCCTTCTGTCAGACACCTAAGCTCAAGGTTGAGATTAAATGGGGACATCAGTAGGACAAAACTGACATTTCGTCCGGCTTTCTCAAACGTATGCCGGCTTTCGAATAGTATTTGTGATCGGTTTTAAAACTGTCGTGAATAAAAGGCCGCAGTAAAAGAAGTCATAATTCGGCATTCTCCAAAGCCAATAGTTTTGTATTTATATTATAGCAGTGAGGTACTTTTACCATATCTCTGCAATTTAAAATTTTAAAATTGTATAAATTGTAGATCTTAAGCCACAATAAAAGAAATGTTAAATGTTAATTTATCCACCAAAGGACACCACAGTCGAGCAGACAACCAAGCAAGTATTATAAAAACATACAAAAGCAGACAACCCAGACGATCCTGTAAGTGTCGCCGGAACAATAACAAATCAGTTGGAAACACAGCGAATGTCGAGGCAATAAAAGTAGAATTAGGATCTTAGTCTTAAGAACCGATTGATAAAATAAAATTCGCCGTACCAACTAAGTCATGCATTTTGCAAAACAACAAACAGACTGCAGACTTGTATGACAGCTCATTATTTTGACATCCGGACCACGAATTAATGCAAACAGAAGTAAAGGGTGAGTAATAACAATGTTCAATGTAAGAAGCGATTGCAGCAAATGACAGTGATAGCTTTTTTCACACGCTGTAAACCCTGTCATTAATTGTGTTCAATGGGATCCACAAAGCTTATATCCAGGTCAAATTTCACTGAATTTGTTTGCCTGTTCTTGTTCCGTCGCTGCACAGCATGTGCAGGCAAGGTGTGAGATTGTCAAATGAGTTTAAACCACTTAACAACCGGTTTTTTTAGAAACCCTACAGGCCGCAGTAAGTTTGAGCTAATTTGTGCTGCATTAACTCGCATGATGCCCACTCTGGCTCTACTACCAGTAGAGGTACTACGGTCGCAAGAGGACGTTTGGATTGCACCTCATCCGTGATTTGAGAGGGATGTTTTCATACAAATGAAAACTGATGGAACAACTCTTTTTCGCGGATTCATATTTAAGAAAACGACAAACATGCAATACGATGTCACTTCTCAAGCCAAAGACACAAGGAGTGCTCGTGTCGAAAGTGCAGCTGGTTCCCATCCTTGACCCGTGCAATTGTTGTTGAGCGAGTCTAGCCTTCTAGATTTTAGCCAAATCCAATGCACTTCGTGGTTTTGTCTTATCTTCTTTTGAAGGTACCAAGGAAAAGCTTGTCGTCCAGTAAGACTGTCAAAATATGTGCCTTGTAAACCATTATTTAGTTCAATCGAGTACGAAGCTTCGACGGCAGCTCTTTAGACGTCCGATATCCATCTCTAAACGATACAAACAATGTCGTCCAACTTTTCATGTGCTTTCTTTTCAAATCATAGGAACCATCCTTACCAAAGCATTCAAAACAGAATCATTGATTAAATCATGCCACACACATCATTAGACACGCAACATACGCTCTTCACCATAAACCCAAGTAGTTGCGCAAGTTGTTGAATTATTTCCTATTCGCCCACTTTAGAATCTGCTATTGAACATCAGGATAAGAGATGAGCGCACAGAAATGATCCCAGCAGGAAGTCAAGTCAAAATTCAAAATATTTTCACCATGAATCATCGCAACACATCCGATAGATAGCGAGAACACTCAACAGAGTGGTTAAAGCTGCACAAAAACCATAAATAAATCGATTCCAACAGTTCCCGTGTCCCTAGTGGATTGGTGAATGTTTTCATATTCCATGTCCGGCATGTTCCGCATGAATCGTTGCCGTCTCCCAACCCAAACGTCATACGACAACCACAAGCAATCCATCCGCAATGTTCCACCCCCCAGCAACAGACTTAAATTTGCGCAGATGAAATCACACACACACACACGCACTTACACCAACAAGGGAAAAAATCCTTGATGTCTCTGACTACTGCAATCCTGGCAGACACACAATGATTCACCATCCGATGGCGTTCAGGGGAAGGGGATTGTGCACCAACAACACGCCATCATGGGGAGACGACGACGACGTCAGACACCCCAAGCACAGGAAAGGATGTAAACAAAGCTCTCTCTTTCGCTTCATCCCCTCTGTCAATCGTTTTCCCTTATTTTTGGCGATTTCACTCCCCCAATCAAGAGTCGAGAAAATTCAAAAGAGGGAATCAAAAATCAAAAACGGGCAATTTTAAAGCGCAGCACTTACCGTTTGACCATTTTGTTGGTCACTCCGGAATTGTTTTCCTGCAGAGATCCTATGTCTTCCGATTTGAAATAATCCAGCTTTGGGATGTTGCACACGCGATTACTAATGATGGATGCTTGCGTTTCCAATCGATACAAATCAACAGAAAAACAAAACGATAACAAACAATCAATTCAAAAATACATCGGCCGCACGAAACTTGAGCAAGAACACACAGAGGAATCCCAACGCGAACCTGGATTGGAGATGCGCGGCGGCTTAAATTGTGGTAGAAGCGTGCGGCTAGATATCACACCAGCTCAGTGCAACGACGGGGGCGAAAGAGATGAAGATGACCCACGCACTTCCATGTAAAACAAACAAAACACTGGAGAAAAATAAAACTTCGTTTTTTTTTTCTGGACAAAAACAATATTTTCTTTTTTTCCTGAAAGAACGACACCAAACAACGTTGTTGTGCGCGCTGTTACCCCCTTCGCTTAGCTCTTAGACGACGGCGTGTGTGGGAGATAATTTAATTGCTGCCCCTATCCTCGCCGATGCTCTACGTATCTTGGAAGTCTATTTCCTTTACTTTTTTTTTTAGATTTTCCAAACAAAACGCAAATTTGTTTTGAGGCAAAGTGAACGATGGAAGATTTTTTAAACTTTTTTTTTATCCGCTCGGCGGGGGGTTGTGGACCGTGGGCACGAAGAAAGACGGTAAGTAACGTGGAATGGGAGAATAACACACAAAGCACTTTATTTTTCCTCTTTTTCGTATCGTTGAAGGAATTTTCTTGGCTTCTTTTTGCTTTTCTTTCCTTTATTCTCTGATATTTTTCTCACACACTAATTACATGCACTGAAGTGAAGAATTTAATATTCAGACACCACTGTTGTGCTGAGAGATGGGAATGGGTTCTGTTGAGGCACTTTGCTTTTTGGTGAGGAGGGGAATTCTTTAGATTTTTTCCGATCGCGAAATGGACACCAAGGAATGTCGGCTCGTTCGGACAAACAAAAAACCAACAAAAAAAGGAATATTTTTGATTTTATTTGACTGAGATGCTCTTTTTGAATTTTCCGATAGAAATACGACTCTCTCGCTCGAACTCCGCATTTGAATGAAAAGAATCCGTATTCAACGACGGAGAATGTGCACGGAAGACAGGCAGCGGTAGGGGTTCACTCGGGTGTGTGTGTGTGTGCGAAGAGTGTTATCTTGTGCACTTGTGTTTGGAAAAGTGAAAGGGATAGACAGACTGTCGTTAGGGCACTGACAGTTGGGAGATGTATCGACTCTCTAACGATGGTGGCGACACTACTGGTGGATGACTTTACTTGTGCACAGGGTGGCTTGCAGCTTTTTTGTGACCAAGGCTCCGGAACTCCGTCGAAATTGATTCGATAAGGCTGTGAGTGGAAGAGTTGATATAACGACGAACTGTACAAGCTGCCACAGCGACATTGACTTAGCCAGAAGAGTGAAGGTCCAACGGTCGTGAGGGTTAGGTAGTGTAGAGTGGATGGAAACCAATGCTCCGGTTCAGAAAGTCTTCGAATCCACTTCTAAGAGGAAGACCGCATGTACGCGAAAAGGTACCTCAACCAACTAGGCGTTCGGAACTGGAAACATCTATCTAAAGATCGAGCTGGAGGGACACAGTTGTTACTTCATGTCCAAACCACCCGGACTGTAGCGCCACATTAGCAAGAAATCGAACGAACATAAAGCCTTCACGGGTACTCAATAGATTTTGCTTTCTATTAAAAGGTAGGTATTCGTGACGGACAGTGAAATTGAATGACAACTTTGTTCACTCTTTAGACAAGATCAACGCAGGAGGAATTTTGCACTCTCCCAGCTGAAGGATGTTAAAGAGTCCAGAAACAAGTACAAAATACGGGCTGTAGGCCATAGAAAAGGCGTACAGTCTCTTCGAAAATAATATAATTACGGACGCGCGTGAAACAGTGGATGTGTTTAAGTAGCATTTCCAAAAGCTGCTAAAGAAGGAGGAAGCATATTATTTGCCAAATTTAGAACGACGAAAGCATGGCCGACGACTGGAATATCAGCTCCGTATGCCCCATCCACAAAAAATGCGATCCTACCTCTGGTAACAACTCCTCAACGTCGCCTACAAGTACATATCCAGCGCAATGTGTGAACGTCTAAGCCGGGAAAATTGATCCGGTATACGAGATGAACCCTAGAGTTCGGTTCAAAAATCTGCATCGAATTTTTGCAAGGATATGCGCTGCCATCTGATTTCGTCTATTTCGCACTCTCCTACAAGATAAGGTATGCGACAGACTCGAGCAAACGTAAATGGCGTTCAAAGCCGATGTCCATTCTTTCAAGCTTCACTTGTCGGTCAACTATACCGCCTCCTCCTGTTTTCCTCTTTGGTCAAGACAAGAATACACAATCGGGTAGAAGTGATGTCAGACTCCTTCTCAAGCCATGGTCCTCCACATCTCCCCGGTGCCTGTCCTTTCGCCAACCAATAAATTGCATCGATGGGGTAGCAACGACTTGGCTCTGCGTGTTATCGTTCTATCGCATCCGATTTTTGTGGTTCCATCCCGATTTCAAGAACAGTTTTCTTTTGAGGATGCTGCAGTCCGAAGTGGGTTTGTACCGACATGCCACTCCAACCACCACGATCTCTTAGCATCTCTCTCCAGTTTTGCAAGTTTCAAACACTAAGCCAGTTGAGATCATCGTCGACTTTTGTGCGGCACCTAGTGCACAGGCGTAGAGACGAGGATTCTTCCGAGCAGAGCTAAGCTTCCATATGTCAATCAAAAACACGCACATTATTATGACAAACAATTTATTCTAAACTTTTAATCATACACTCCTCCCTTCTGTTACACATCGTTCTAAATCTAAAAGAATAAACTGCGGTATTAATGCACTTTGGAAACTATCGATACAATAGACCAAGATGAACAAAAAAAAATTAAATAAATAAAAAAAGCATCCTGGAGTGAATACGGATACACAATCTGCCCACTCCAAGATCTCGTCCTTTTTGTAAAACAATTTCGCTTATGTAGCAAATTCACTGCTTTTACCATCACAAGCGACTATTTTCACTTTGTCCACTTTCGCGAACTCGTGCACCTCCCGGAATTCAACATCGTTCAGCATCAGTGTCCAGACATTGTCACAGAAACGGTACGTGTTCAATTTGTTTGCCTTGAAGGTCACGCGAGCCTTAACACGCTGATTAAGCGCCGTATTGATGCATTTGTCGAACTGTAGGAGCACCTTAAATGCCAGTCCAGGTGTTATTTGTCCAAACTATGAAAAGTGAACATATTTAATTAATAAATTTAAACAGCAACAAGTGTGAGAAGTTTTTAGTTTTGTTTTTTTTTTTCTTGTTCATTTAGTACCTGAATCAATTCGTCAAGACTCTCCTGGAGCGTGTTTCCAATGGTGGTATTTCTGTATAGTTGATATGACATATTTTTTAACAAGGAGTTCGAATTGAAATGAAAGTCACACAAGAAGAATTTGTCGTAATTCAGATAAAATTAAAATCTGTTTACGAGAATAAGTACAACTGGATGCGAATACAATTGTCAAATTTATGATGAATTAATTCCCATAGCAATTGAAGTTAGCGGCGATTGGAATATTTCCCATCCGCATTAACGCCCCTAGAAAAATATCCCTATAAAGGGGATAACACATTGAAACACTAGATGTTACCAGAAAACAATATACATGCGCTTTTAATTGTTTAACACATCGGTCAAAGTTACAGCTGTACAATTTTAACCTAGACTGTAAAACAATAAAAAAAAGTCGTATATTTAGGGTATTCGACTTCGAAAAAGGTACTAGAATAAGTAAAAGTTAAATGCCGAAGCAATACTATCAGTCAAAGTTAAAAAATGGTGGTTAAATATATAAGAATATGAAACATTTGACCATTTATAAAAAAATGCATATTAACATATATTTAGGACTACCAACGACGCGCAAAACATTGCAGTCAAGAAATCATCAAAAACACAAAATACGGGATTCTCTTCGATTAGCTCAAGCCACTATGGCTTATGCTGGTAACGGATGTGGTCAAATATCGTACACTGCACGAGTCATATATTAAGTTTTTAAACGTGTTCAAAAAACAATGCCAAAATTCAGATGACAGTGGTACCAACTTCAAGCAGTAGGTATAACTTGTGTTAATTTTGAAACTTCATGATTCTTCAAACTTGAGTTACAGAAGCCAATTACTGATATCAATAGAACCCGTCATCTTATGACGATATGCCCTTAAGCTTTGTGGTGATAAAACCAATCCGAGTTCCGGTCGCACTATAGATATGAGTGAATATTTTGACTTTCGAAGTGAAGCCATTAAATGATTAACATGATCATCATATTAAATGTCAGTGGGTGATGGCGGATGTGTTCAGCAACCAGATTATGACGACAATCGATCGACCGAATGTAACCTTCAAAGTCGAAAGTGTCTACGTGATACGTGATGTATTCTACTTCGTTACTTGAGACGATAGAAGCTGTCAGGCGACCTTGAGTGATTCTTGCTTATGAACTCGGTGCTTATGTTGAGCCGAAAGAGAGACAAAGCCAAAGTTAGGTTCCATGATGTTATAGCTAGACATTGTGACACTGTGAAAGATGTCCATGTTGTGCGGCTTTTATTCAGATCAGCGTTCATAGACAGACCCAGTGTTAGGCCAGACATGAACCACTTTCCTTTGGATGCCACAAACAGCTTCATTGTTGGCGGAGCTTCATTCGTTAGAAAAACCGAACTATTTTTCGTGTTTGAATAATAGAACGATCAGTGTACCCGAAGTTGCATGTCGTGACAACATTGTGACTGCATTTAACAGTCAATCTTACACCAGTTTCCACAGCAACGAGTTAACAAACAGGTGGCTACAAAGAACTACGACACTAAATAGAAGGTTATCCAAATCCCAGACGTCACTAGTAGCATACAAGTCTCCACCTCCACACACTCGCTGCAATTCTGTGAATTTTCTTTGTCTGTGGTTGATGATCAGTGCGAAATAAGCGAAACCCCCTTACCCAGTTACCGCTTCTGTTTAAATAAATTCCACGTGCTCATACGAAGCAGCTGGGCACCCCTTGGGCAGCCCTGGACTCACCGTCTGAATAATGCTCGTTTATTGTGAAACTTGAGCGCCGTAGCGGCGAGTACTGTTTCACTTAATTGAATCCCCCAGCCACCCCCGAGTCTCGCTGACGGAACTCGTGACTGATTAAATCACTAACTATCTACTTAAGTTCAATTACTATCCGCCGGGTAGTGTGACAGTAGACTTCGGCTCGGAGATCTAAGTCCCGACACCTATCGATATCAGAAACTCTGGGGATGTCATTATCACCCACAATAATCTGGCGCTTGCTCAACGTGTTAGCGCCCATATGTGAATAACGCCAATGATGACAGCGACACCCGATGGGGACAATTGTGTTGACGTCTTGTATCCGATGTCGCAGCGATATTTGAATGCGAGTGCTTGTCACAGCCTTTTGCCTTTCGCTTTGTGAGATTCCTCCCAAATCTGAGCCATGCGTGCCCGTGGTAATTAGCACGTCCGCTGGGCGAGCACTTTCATTTGGGTAAGTCACTGGGCAAGATGAGTCAAGGTGGAGGCAGAAATCGAGCTGAGCCATGTTTGGTTTGGGCTTTTTGTCGGATCATAAACTGCCCCCACTCCGCACGGCAGCTTGGCGGAGGTGGAAGCAGGTCAATTGCACCTCAGGTGGTGTGAGTAATTCAAACCCTCAACAAAGGAAATTAACGGTCTATGTGTGTATAGTGTATCGAGAGAGGCACTCGAGTGGTGCATTGCGCTGCAAGGCTGCTTGCTGGTGGCTAGCTGGTGACCATGACTGCGTTGCCATGGAAATTTAATGGCCACACGGTTTTATGGTGTGCTAACAACGTCGATGTTGTTTCGAGATAAATGATCGATTATGATCATGCGCGATGGAGTTCATTGAAACTGGAAATGGTTCCGACGTTGGGGACTTTCGAGTGCTTGACAGGCACAAGACAGTTCCTTACACCGTACGGCGTTTGACAAAAATAAACGCGGTTCCGGGTATCTGTCCAGTGTGTGCGTGGAAGTTGTTGAACCGCATTCCGTTTGCTTTGAGCGTCTGGGAAGTCTTAAGAAATCGGTTTTATTTACCATCGAAGTCGAACACGAACGATCGAATCCACGCTCTTGTGATGATTCAGAGCTTAACAGTTGGATGCTAAAATTAGGTGATATAAAAATCACTTCTGGTTGCACAAAGCCGTATTCATTAAGTGAAGCGGAAATGAATCAGCAATTGTAAACACACAAAAATCGAACAAATGAAGCAACGTTCTCCAGCCCTTCGACGTATTTTTTTCGCGTCGAATTAGCCATAGTGCTCCACTTTATGCAGCATAAGAGCAGTGTCGGCGGCAACATCCGTGCACAGGGTCATTCACCCCATGGTCCAGAGGCAACATCCCTCTCTCAAGCGAATACAGTCAGTCACAAGCAAATACAAGTAGGCAGCAGACAGTTGTCTGTGCTCTGAACAAAAATTAAGTAAAAAGCACGACTGCAAGAAAAATGTTGAACTTAGTTTAGTTTTGTACTTAAACAGGATAATATTTAATGATAGACCAACAGCTTTAGTGAAAGACTTTCCGAGCCTTGGTTATGCTGACAATTTAGCGGGCGTACATATGCATCACGGCGCTTTAATAACTTCATCCACGCAAGGAATTACATCCTTTCCTTTGAAGCAGACTCATCTTCGTATCGCCCTTGAATATGTGAAGGAACCGTGGTCGGGACTCTCTGAGAGACTTCAATGAAGATGAATAATACTTCCGGTGCAGCTATAGGCCGGGTGAATCTGGTCCAGCTTTTACAACAGCCACTCGTGTTGTGCCTGCGTGTTTGCTCATATCTGCCTTTGATATACAGACTCCGTAGGGCGAAGTTTGAGAAGTTCTTCTTGTCTAGACCGGCACGCACTGTGTCGCGAAAGTGGTGTACCAGCAGATATTGTGGGACATAGATGTCGGCGCACTGCTTTACTCTTTCCCCTTGACGGCGTCTCGGAGTCTCTTAGCAGACTAAATATTCTTTCCAGTCTGAAGAACTGATCTTAAACACAAAAAACACGATGGCAACGCGAATATGCGCTGTGGGAGGTGTGTTTCTTCTATAAGCTTGTTTTTTTTTTGTTTTTATATTTCTGCCTGTGTTGGACAGTGTGTTGACATTATTTTGAATTTATGAACAAATCTAATGCCATGAACGTAAATAAATTATACGGAAGGAACTTTTGGAAGAAAAAAAATTATATGAGTAAGAAGCGTTTTATTGAGAGTACTGGGATGCCAGCACTTAACTTGAAACAATCGAGTTGAGTCGATACAATCGAGCATGGGTAGCACCAATTTTGATTCAATCGAATCGAATATGACATTTGAAACAAAATTGTTTAGTCGATAGAAAAAAGTTATCTTTTTCTTCTTTGATTGGCGCTACAGTCCGGGGTGGACCTGGGTCTCAACCAACATGCCTCTCCAGCCAGCACGATCTTTCGCCAGCTGCCTCCAGTTGCGCACACCAAGTTGGTTGAGGTCCTTTTCCACTTGTGTGCGCCATCTAGTGGGAGGACGTCCTCTGTTGCGCTGTCCCAATGGCTCGGTGTCGAAGACTCTTGGGGCCGGAGCTGTGTTGTCCATCCGCTCTCCATGACCTAGCCATCTTAAGCGTTGGATCCGAAGACGCTTAACTAGGTGCATGCCGCTGTACAGCCCGTATAGTTCGTGGTTGGATCTTCTCCTCCAGAACTTCTCTCTCAACACAACTAAGAGCTTCTACATCCGCTTTCAATAGCGTCCATGTCTCTGCGCCATAGAGCAGGACTGGGATGATCAGGGTTTTATACATGGAAAATTTGGTGTTTCGAGAGATGGCTCTGTTACTCAATTGCCTCTTGAGCCCAAAGAAACAGCGATTGGCAAGGGTAATTCTGCGCTTGATCTCGGTACTGGTGTTGTTGTCCCTATTTACTCCGGAGCCTAGGTAGACGAAGTCCTTGTCTACCTCAAAATTTCTGCTGCCCAATACGACGCTCTGTCCGAGACGTCGATGTTGTGCGTCCTTCCGTGATGACAGCATGTACTTTGTTTTGCCCTGGTTTATCGCTAGACCCATTTTAGCCGCTTCCGCTTCAGTGCCAGCAAACGCCTCATTGACGGCTCGCTGTGTTCGTCCAATCACGTCAATGTCGCCCGCGTAAGCAAGCAGTTGAACGGACTTTTGGAAGATCGTGCCTCGGGTGTTGACGTTTGAGTTTCGCACGATCTTCTCAAGTATGATGTTAAAGAAGTCACATGACAGCGTGTCGCCTTGCCTAAAACCTTTTTTGACATTGAAGGGTTCGGTGAGTTCGTTACCGACCTTGATGGAGCAGCGAGAGTTCTCCATCGTCGAGTTGACGAGTTTGGCAGGAATGTCAAAACTAGACATGGCGCTGTATAGCTCGTCTCTATACACACTGTCATATGCGGCTTTGAAATCGACAAATAGGTGGTGGGTGTCGAACTGCATCTCTTGAGTATTTTCCAGGATCTGCCGAAGTGTAAATATTTGGTCTATTGTGGGCTTTCCTGTCCTGAAACCGCACTGATAAGGACCTATCAAGTTGCTGACAAAAGGTTTCAGGTGTGCACAGAAAACGCCAGAGAGTATTTTGTACTCGATGTTAAGGAGGCTGATCCCTCGATAGTTGGCGCAGTCAAAAGGGTCTCCTTTCTTGTGGATCGGGCAAACGACGCTGAGATTCCATTCATCGGGCATGCTTTTCTCCGACCATATCTTACAGACGAGCTGGTGCATGCGCCCAACCAGGTCATCTCCAGCTGGCTTAAACAGTTCCGCGGACAATCCGTCCGCTCCAGCAGCTTTCTTAGATTTCAGTCTAGATATCGCTATCTTGACTTCGTCTAAGTCGGGCTGACGGAATTCGTGTTCATCCTCGTCCAAATTGAGTGAAACATTCTGCCTAACAGCGGAATTTGTGTCTTCATCGCCGTTTAACAGTCTACAGAAATGATTTTTCCAATTTCTTAGCATCGACTGAGATTCTACTACTGGTTGTCCAAAAAAGTTATCGTCATTAAATAATAAAAAGTGTTCCTCATTATGGAAGCGAAGCAAAATATGTCCATCAACAAAAAACAACTTTAAAGACTAGAAAAAGGTTAAGACAAATGCATATATGTTTGAGTTATTATATTGTACGTGCATTTTTAGACTTGGAGTGAAATGAAATATAAAGTAAAAAACAAACTCAGGAAGAATAAGGTCCACTTAAAAGGCACAGGCGGTGGCCCATACATGCAAAAGCGCATGAACGAATTGGAAGAAAAAATTATAGAATGCGCAGGCCTAGAAGCAGCAGTTGAAGGAATACCTACAGGAGTAGGTCGGACCTAGTCAAATTGCTGACCGCAATAATAATGAAGAAACTGAAAACCCAGACAGGGAAGAGGTAGAATACAATATATTCGAAGAAAATGTCGAATGCGAAGATAGTGTACCTGTATTTTGTTAAGCGTTTAAGTTTTAATCGAATGTTTACTTAAGGCAATTCAACACATATCAAAAATGTTCGCTCTAATAAAAAAGAAAGCAGAGCATTTAATGATGCAGCAGAACATTTAATGATGCAGTATGTAGTTGCAATAGAAAAAATTAACGATAAGTGTGATCCAATTCATAAAATGCTTTGCAGCAGTCACAATTTACAAATGCGAAGACTTGATATTGAGGAAAAGCAATGCAAGCTTAAAAAAAAGAAGCTAGAAATCTATGAAAAGAATGAGCTAGTGCGTTTACGTTTATAATAATAATGGGTGGCACTACAGCCTATATAGGGCCAGGGCCTAGCTTCTCAGCAACCACTCGTGTTGTGCGTGCTATTGTTCTCCCACGAGTGGAAGGGACCTACAGTTTTCTGCCAACTCCGAACGGCCAAGTTTGGGAAGCTTTTTCTAGACAGAAAATACTCTTAAAGCACTGTCAGTCACTCGAAAGAGGTGGGGTCCTGAAAATGATTTACGTCGCTCAGAGCTGGAATCGAACCTACGACATCGAGGTTGGGGTCGACGCACACACCCACAACGCCACGGGCCACCACGGGCGTTTACGTTTGCAAGAGAGAATGTTGAGCACTAAAATAGAAGAAAACCGACTTCGACTTCAAGAGATAGAACATCGAAAGTAATTGAAATAATATGCACATTATAAAATAAAATATGTTTTGTGTTAGTTATCCATAAATGAACATTAATTACATATGTAATTAAAAGCAATATTGATCACAGTAAGTTCTTTATATTATTTTGTATGTTGTGAGCGGTTCTTGATAAATTGTCGTTCAAGTTTGAATCCATAATTACTTCATGCTCTGTGTTATTTGTGAATGAATTTGTACTGCTCTGACCGAATGGTATCCTAAGATCGATACCAGCATTATGCAGAGCACAACACACATTAATGATTCGCGTCACAGTCTCCGGCTCAAACCTAAGCTTCACTTATTTGATAGGCATCTCCAGCGTCCTTTTAAAATCCCAATGCATCTTTCTATTTGGCTTCTAGCTACAGAAAGAATTTGAAACAGAAAATATTTGCTTCGAGTTGACTGGCGATGAACAATGCTCGATTGTTTCAAGTTATGTGCTGTCACCCCTGAGTTCTTAATAAAGTAACGCCTGCTATAAACTACATACACGTAAGATACATCCAAGTTGAGTAAGTACCCTCGGTTGGAGGGGTTCCCGGTTCGAATCCCAGTGAAAGCAAAGTTAATACGGTTTTATCTGCTTTTTAAATCTTTCCTGGTCACGATTTGACGTTGGGAGTCACTGGCGTTGTCGATTTGGGGCAATAGGCTGAGTATGCTTATCACAATGAACCAATAGTGATCTAAATGTGCTGACAATTTTGCTGGCAGCCCGCTAACCTCGATCACTCACTGGCGTCGTCCAAGCAATCACCTACAAAGAAGAGGGCATATTATTGCTGACAATTGCGGACACTGTAGGCAGACTGATACTCCATGTGTGTTTTGGTAAAATTTACTTTCGGGACCACAAAATGAATAGAACGGTGCGATGTTCGAAAATAGATGCAAAGAACTAGAGAAAATATTTGAAAAGAATCATCTCCAATCTAGACTTGTTCCGCTCCAAAATCAGCACCCATTGTGGTCGTCTGAATCTGTTCTCCTTCACCCACTAACTTTATCAAGTGCGCTTATTCAAGTCGTGTAACAACAATAGGCCAACGGCTAAGTGCTTCCGCAACCACTTCATACACATATCAGTTAACACTTCAGCATGGTGTCTGTCTTGAAGAGGATCCACAAATTGACTGGTTAGCAAGAAATGCAATTGCCACAGAAAAGCTTTGAAACACTTTCCGCTGACTGAGCACGTTGCCGAACCACCAGTTTGCCGACATGAGGAGGCTTTCAAATTGACTACAATATCAGTGCAGGCTTACGGCGCAAGGTGGCCCCATAAATCATGTTAATCGATCGATCGTTCGAGTGTTAAATTCACTGCAATCGATGACAAAGAATCTCTCAGTCCCTCAAGTCACCGCTAAATATAGATAACCGACTGTCAAGATAAGCAATTACATGTCAAGCCACTCAAGACCTTCCATAAATCCGCGATAAAAACTGAAACAAAAAAAAAAAACCGAAAAGACCCCAAGTCCACAGTATCAAAAACTGTGGAACTGCAAGACCGGATGCATCATTCTTCCGCATAAACGCTGACGCCGCTCCCGATTAACTGAACATCGTCCACATCTCGACGTAAGCATTCTAAGTAAAGCAAAAGTCTCTGCATCCAGACAAAGTACACGGTGTATCTCTGACTGTGGCTCTGGGTCTTAATCTGGTTGTGTCGTGAAGCAAAAAGAAAAAAAAACACACACAGTGAATAGAAAGAAAACCTGTGTGACGGGGGGCTTTTGCTTAGAGATAGACGCAAGACGTAGACGCTTATTGACGTTGCCGCCAACGTTGAACGTTTGCTGATGTGTGCTCGTCTGAGTTTCGTTGTGTGCGCCCGCCCAGCTCCACAGGCACTGACTCCACTTCATTCAGTCGGTATCAATCATAGCTAGAAGCCAGTCGAGTCGTTAGCGTTCTTTGGCTCTAGAGTAAGAGTAAGAGGATTTTTGTTCGTTGCCTTTGCGCCCCCCGTCTGATTAGTCCGTTCGGTCTATGTACCCCTTCAGAGCCCATCGGTTGGCAGTGCTTTTTTATTTTCTTTTGCTGCTTTTGTTTAACCAAGCGGGTTTTTTTTCCAAAGATAAACACCCTCATTCCGACGACCTAATCGAGACGAAGCGGGAATAACCGATAGAAGTGCTAGTGGTTGTGCAAAAAAGAAAAATAAAAAATAAAAAAGAAGGAAACAAGAACAACTAGAGTACACAACGTGCTTCGGAGTTCTTATATGTGCCGTGGAGTTTTAACACATTTGTTCAACAAAGAAAAAAAAAACGTGAATCAGTGTAGTTTTGAGTGATATAGTATATCTGATCGAATTTGTGTAATTCACCGCGAAGCAAGCAGCCAAACACACACTGAACATGGATTATATTGTCAGAGCCTACAAGGACTGGAAGTTACATTCACAAGTAAGTATGCGTTGGGTACTTATCGTGACTAGTCTCGATTCGTTCCACATTCTGGTCGGAGTTCATTGTCTTCTGGGTACAAACGCTTTGCCAGTCTGGCCTCAGATCTTACCGATACCCAGCATCCGCACAAGAATCGAGTGTGTTTTCTTTGTGCCGCGTGGTACAGATGTCTGCATGGCTAAATCGGTACATTTTGCAAAGCACAACAGGTGGCGGAGGCAGGGCAGTGCCGCTTATGTAGTCAATTGTTTCAGCTGCGGCAGGCGGAACAGCTGAGATCTCATGACTTTTTATTGCCCGCCTCGGCCTCCTTGGCTTGAGTCAGTGAGTCATGCATTTTGAAATCAAATCCTCACCTATTGGGATGCTTTTGTTTTATGAACTTATGACACTATCTACGTTTATGGTTCGAAATGGTTGTTTATCTGTCAAAAATTTCAATTAAGACGGGCAACATGCTCGTATATCACTGTTTGAGTTGTTCATTATTAAGTCAGGTGAAACGGTAACACCCGCCTTTAGAGTAAAAGAAGAGTCACGGGATACCAATTAGGTCTGATTGTTGGTAATCTGAAACTGTACCATGTCAGATGTTCCCTAATTAAGACGCCAAAATCAAACAGAGTGTCTTTCTTCTAATGAGATGGAGGGCAAATATTTTTCCATGGTTATCTATAGCCTTTGTTTGGCTTGTTGACAGTATCTGCTGTATCATGGGTACATGCAGAAGGCTGATGAACAACTTGTTGGGAAACTAATTTGCTCAAAAGTGGCGAAATATCGTCAATGTCAGTAGACCTATTTGATCCTGTCTTTGCTGATAGACTTTCGCTTGGATTGGAGTGCTCACACTCTAGGGAACAATACACTACTAATAGACATTAATCAAATCGGAGTCGTCTTCATTGCGACTCGTAATTCGGACCGAATGTCATCTGATAGTCATCGAATACGATCGGATCGTGTTCATCGTATTTGGAGCATGTCAACTGCTTCTTAATTAAGCTCGGAAACATTTTTTTATTTTGCGCAGCCTCCTGGTTGCTGAATTGCGAGTCCATCATTTGAGTACGATTTTTGGGATCGCCAAAGCTATTTAGACAGTCGTGATGTTGTAGTTAGCTTATCGATTTTTCGTGCTGACAGAAAAGTTATTTCGTATTAAGTCATTGACACGTATTTGATGCTTAATGCTTGGGAGAGAGTAAAATAATTTCGCAAGTTCTGAAAGATGGGTGATCATGTCGTAATGTCGTAGTATTGTTGGAGGTGGAGGAAATCTTTCGGAAGGGGTATGGTATTGTTCATCAGTTCATGCTAATGGCAGTTCAAGCTATTACCTCAAACACTCTCTCTAACTTAAGTTTGTACCATATGTATACATTTTTCATGGCCACCGAAATTCAAGCAATCATAAGCTTAATAGTTATGAATTATTACTTGTTCGGTGAGTAAGGAAAAACAGAACGAACGAACTTTGTAAATCAATCGGTAAACCCGCCCTAAATGGTTTCATATTTCACCCTTGTTATGAACCAAGTTATAATTTTATATTTGTTTAAGGTTTGCGCCAACGGATGTGAAATCCTCTTCAAGAATCGAAAGATTCACGGGACATAATTATCCTTTCTCGTCGCCCCTACGTCCTAAATCACATCTCTGCATTATTCTACTACTCTCTCCGTGGAACTGCTACAGGTACTACTTTGTAGGGTGGTTAGCGTATCACGGTTTGTGCCTCTATATTTGACATTTCGGCTTTCCTTAATCTTCAAGCCATCTCAGCTCGATCTGCCATCTAGTTATAAACGAGCACATCTCCAGCTTTTTGTTTTCTGACTCTGTCACATACTAGACTATGCGATAAACCAATCATCAAAACCAAAACTATCGCTAAAAGTCGTGATAATCCGTAAGTCATAGACAGATTTGCGAATATGTTCTGATTTCAAGCCATGTCTCACTCAGTTTAGAAAATAACTTAAAGAAACTTTAAAGACAGATCGGTGTGATCGGACGTTAATTTTGCAATAATCTTCAGATAACATTCGATGATAGAGCAAGTAATAGATGAATAGTACAAATTTTGCCATCTGATGATGTTTACGTCTTTGTACTTGTTAATTGCCACTCACATCCAGTAAACACTGTAAATCTAAACAATTGAATGGATTAACCAATTATCATGAAAATAAATGAAGATTTTAACGATTGTAAAAACAACCTTTATGTTTTAAGTGCCAAAAGACGCAGTTAACATATTCTAATTGAACAAATTACGCAACTAGAATATATTGACCTTCACTTAAGTCAGAACATGACTTCTTATGCCTAAGAACCTCTTCTAATGGTTTGTGTCACATATGACTTTCGTGCCACCATTAAACTGTCATAAATGTCAAACGTGGCTGGAATAACCTACTTAAGTTTCTGTTTGGGTGTCTGGAGGTAAAAACACCTGTTCACTGACATTGACCATTGCACTCGCTAATACACAAAAATGACATACGAAACACGATGTCTGCAGAGCTCCACTTGACGTTTACAACATCATAGGTATGTGTGCATGTGTGCACTGATTAGATTTTGACTCATACAAAAATTCCCATCACTACTTGAATGACAAGCTCGAGAACCGGTTGATAACTGTTTACATAAATATGAATCAAGTCTGAAGAATAAAAAGAATGCATATGTATCCATGCATACTCATGTTCATCAGACATCCCCACCGCGGCATTTGGATTTGCTGACGCTCTCTGCAACTTTTTTTTTTGTCTTTTTCTACGGTCGACACGATAATTTCCTGATTTCTCAGTGTGGTCTTGTCACATGTTCTTCAACCCAAATTAAAATGTCAAATATCATTTTGACAAATGCGCAAACAGCAAATATGTACACAAGTATACCTACATTTGCATACGTAAGTATGAATTTACAAATTTCGAAAATAAGCAGATCATTGACAATGTGAAAGTTAAGGTGTCATCTGAAGATTGGTTGGGATCTGTCAGGCAATTTATATGTATATTTTTTAACAGAAATTTGTTAAATGATTCAAGAAACAGTAGGTTATTCCCCATTGATTTTCTTTCATCCCACTTGAGGGGAACTTAAGTGACAGTAATTTATTTCACGGGCAACCGCTGATTCATGAAATGCCAGGAGCTGAAGATTGACGCTTATAACTCTTTAATTCTATGTAAAAGAAAATATTTATAGCAAGGTATTTTCATCGGACTAGGGGAATTCCGTGTGTTACAAAATTTAGATGGAAATAATCGACCGTGCGTTACTCACCTTTTTTTACTTTGTCTTAAAAGCGAAAAGAAATTTAGAGCGTCAGAGTGCTAAATGACAAATCGTTGTGTTTCACGAACTACCATCACAGTGATGAAATCAAATTGAATCTAGCCAAATCTGCAAACAATGTTGATGATTGTTTATTGTACAATCGAACTGGACTGTCGACATGTTGAAATTTGAGATTGTCAAGATTGTCAGGAGAACACGGCAAGTTGGCGGTGATTCCTTGGCCTGATGGATGGATGCTTGTAGTAGACAAACTTTGGTTTCCTTGAGAACAATGCGATAATGTTTCGTTGCAGGTTCTGGTTGAAGTTTTTCGCTGGCGGCCATGTTTGAGACATAGCCAGTCTGTCTGTAAAGGCAGTGCATTTGTTCAGTTTAGAGAATATGCCCTGTGTACAACAAGGAGGACCAAGGACAATGCCTATGCGCGAAAACAGCGATCTTCTACAGTTTTAGCAAAAAGTCAAGGCACCCAGGTTGAGCAGTGAACTGTAACCAAAAGTAGTATATATTTAGATAGCAGAATTCTACCTCCCTTGACCTACAATTTTTTGGACAGTGTTTTTATAACAAAATTCACCGTTTCCGAGGCTTGTTGTTGCTTCGTAACTAAATTTTTTGTGTGGCCGGGCAGTTACCCCGACGGCACAACCCCCAACCTCGAGGGCCAGTTCCTTTTTTTTAACCCCTAGGACAAGAGGTCGCACTTATAAGTTAGGCAGGTTGAGCTCGGATGAACTACAACCAGTACCCTTGGTAGCCTTGGTAGCCATCGGGTACTGTATGGTGTGTTGGAAAAGTTGCAACACTAAGCATCGCCAGGTTGACGCCACTATCAACTCAGACAATGACACCAGCGCTGAAATCAAACGAAGAATAACTCTTGCCAATCGGTGCTTCTTTGGGCTAAGAAAACAATTGGTAAACAAAGTCCTCTCTCGAACAACCAAGGTAACGCTTTACAAGACCCTAATCGCCCCAGTCCTGCTATATGGCGCGGAGGCATGGACTCTGTCAAAAGCGGATGAAGCAACTCTTGGTTGCTTCGAGAGGAAAATTCTTCGGGTGAGTGGAGGAGGAGATATAACGACGAACTATACGGGCTGTTCAGGGACATTGACTGACATCAGAAGAGTGAAGATCCAACGATTGAGATGGCTCGAAAATTCTTCGAAGGAGGCACCCGAGGGACGGTGCAGTAGAGGAAAACCGCGACTCAGGTGGCGCACGCAAGTGAAAAGGGACCTCAAACAACTATGCGTGCGAAACTGGAGACAGCTAGCTAAAGATCGAGCTGGCTGGAGACGCTTGTTGGTTGAGGCCCAGGTCCACCCTGGACTGTTGCGCCATCTTAAGTAAGTAAGTAAGTTTTTATAACAAACTAAACTGTTTGCTGTTTGTTGCCATTTATATTATCTCGCGAATAACGATAAGAAATTCAGGAATAGCTGTCAAAAATTGTTTAGTTTGTGCACCTACATGGCTTAGTTCCACTTCTTAAAACAACCGTGTGTCGTTTTACTGACAAGGTTTGCCGACTGACCTGATCTTGAATTGAATTATCTATTATTTCATTTCCTGCCTCACTTCAAAGCTCAGCGCTTTGAGTATTTTCCTTATCAGAACATGTAATAGCAAAAGCAGCCAACTCACCTTCCGTTGAGAAGGTCTTCATATTTTGTCAAAAAAATTGACTTTTGCCCAATGATAAAATCTGTCATGCGGCTCGGTTTAACCCATCACCAAGAAAAGGCAAAATACGAATGAAAAGAACGAAAACAAATAAATTTCCGCTCGGTAATTGATTAGAAGTATTTACTTTAAGCTCTGCATACATCAATGTCTGAATTGTGACAGTTTAAGAAACTGATAAGTATGTAGATAGTATCATGCAAAGAGATCAAGGCATGCCGACACACACTTGAATTAAGATTGATAATTGAAAATGACAAACGGCTTCTCAATGGAAGGCAATAAGCCCACAGATGTGCAATAATTGTCCACTTCACAAACATGTACATATCTCTGTCAAAACAATAATTAAAAGTTCAACAGCAACGCTTGGTCAAATTTGACACATGACCATGAGACTACTTGGCAGAAATGTGCATTCTTAAAGATAATCTACCGAGCACAAAATAGCGAGTGACTTCTGTACGTGACATTCATTCATATTGATGAGGTTATTCATTTCGTTTCAACATGCCATCGTGACAACGTGTCACTCAACTTGTCCGATGGACATCGATAATCTCTGATTTGTCAATTTGTCAAAATCAATCTACTCCACCATGACAAACATTGAGGAGAATGATTATTGATTCCTTCTATCGATATGGATAATCAAATCCAATTCTCAAGTGTGTCCCAAAATTGTTGTCGATCTAAATTGAAACTGCAAAAGGATGAACGCAAATCAATCAAACAATCAAAGTGGTCACATTTAGACTCACGGACACACTGAGACACTTCGATGCGATGACCAATCACTCAGTGACACTTGCAGGGGAAACAATACAGAACCAGAATCAGACAGCGACAATTATCAATTGAATACGCACAAGTATACAAGTATACGAGCGCAAAGATTAACTAAATTAGTTATTTATACATTTCAACGTGAGATTGCGCGAAGAGCTGTATATATTTTAGGGAATTTTTTATTACTCTGCAAACTTGATGAACAAGTCGTTCCGGTTACGATTGGTTTTGCTCTTTTGAGTGTCAATATTTTTTAACTTCGTGCTCGCAACTGAGTTGTAAATTTCGGAGACTTGTTTCATCTTTTCGCCACGATGGCAAACGTATTTTTTGCCTATTATTTTTTCTTGGGTATTATTTATGACTCAAACTAATTTCCAAGGTGCATATTGAAGGTGTAATCCAAGGCCAACGAAAAAGATATATATTTGGCCAGGGTATGACAGATTTTATTACAGAACTGTGACCGTTAGATATGCGCAATAGACTCACATGTCTTTTTTGTGGTTTTTCATTTGAGCACGAATAGGCGTCGCAAATGATTTAACAACTGTCATGTGAAAATTTCTTTTGAGAGAATAATGAAATGAAAATAACTTAGGTACGTATTACCTGAAGGCCGTGGGAATTTGAGTGACAGATTTGAATTGTAATGCTTCTACAAATCAGTGATTTTGATTTCGGGGGGACACTTTTACTCGTACGAGACTGGTTTGGATTTAATCGAATTTTACTCTTCACAGAAGCATAATCCGGCGAAATTGGTCCAGCATACCACGGACATGCTCACTATGAATGGTGCTTATGATAACAGAATCTGAAAATCTCTGAGCATTGTCAGTGTCAAAAAATGGTTGTAATTATCCATCGAATTTAACGGTGGAGAAGAGATGATTAAATGTGCTACTGCTTATCTCCTTGCAATTGGAGGACGCTCTTCATTTTCTCAAAAAAGAAAATCCCCCCTAGGTGTGCATATCTATCGATAAATACACACGTACACATGTTTTCGGACACTTGCGAGTCTTCGATGAATTTTCTGTGTACCCATGTCCGTAAGTGCTTGGTAGCGCATCAGATTCCGATAATAGTTCGTGAAACCGATAAAGCAATTGATTGTTATGATGTTTGTAACACGCGTTCGATGTTGATATCACTCCCTAAATATAAATGAATCAACTGATAATTGATACAAATCGAAATGAGTCAGTTATAATGCCATTGACATTCCACGTTGTCTGACTAGGGCTTGTGCCAAAATGGTGTCTAGAAAAAACAGAAATGGTGGACGTGTGATCATACAAATGCTTGTGACCAATCAGTTGTAAGCTGCAGTCGTGGTGCGTTCGCAAATGTATTTTATTTCGGGAGGGTGTCATGAAGTGTATGCCTTATCGGACTTAAAGATTAAAGAGAATCAACAAATTCGGCGAAAAGGGGAGAATTCGCGAAAAAACATTTCTGCTTTTTGCGACTCCCTGCTTCGCATACACTTCAAAGGAAAAGTAGTTACTTGTGGTGAAAAAATAAACACTACCGACTAAACGACGCGACCCGCTGTCATGTGATTTTTTCAACATTGTACATTGTACATAGGTCGTGCAAAACTCACACGCCAATACTAGAGGCACGATCTTCCAAAAGTCCGTTCAACTGCTGGCATACGCGGACGACATTGACGTGATTGGCCGAACTCAGCGAGCAGTCAATGAAGCGTTTGCTTGTGTTGAAACGGAGGCGGCAAAAATGGGCTTAGCGGTGAATGAAGGAAAAACAAAGTATATGCTGTCATCAAGAAAGGACACACAAGATCGACGACTCGGTCAGAACGTCAACATAGGCAGCTACAACTTCGAGGTAGTAAAGGACTTCATCTACCTTGGCTCCCAAGTAAATAGTGCAAACAACATCAGTACAGAGATTAAACGCAGAATAACTCTTGCCAACCGCTGTTTCTTTGCGCTCAAGAGGCAATTGAGTAGCAGAGGCCTCTCCCGAGATACCAACCCCACATTATAAAAGTCCTTGATCATCCCTGTCCTGCTGTATGGCGCGGAAGCTTGGACCATCTCAAGAACTTGGTCTCTTCGCGAGAAAAGTTCTGCGTTCAATCTTTGGTCCTGTTTGCGTTGAAGGTTCTTGGAGAAGAAGATTCAACCACGAATTGTACGGGCTGTACAGCGACATGAGTCTAGTCAGGCGTCTACGGATTCAACGCCTAAGATGGCTACGCCATGTAGAGCGCATGCACAACACTGCTCCAGCCCGAAGAGTCTTCGACTCTTTAACGCAATAGAGGACGACCGCGAACCCCATGGCGCACTCAAGTGGAGAAGGACCTCAACCAACTTGGAGTAAGCTGGCTAAAGATCGTGCCAGCTGGAGAGGATTGTTGACCGAGGCCAAGGTTCACTCCGGACTGTAGCGCCAGAAGAAGAAGAAGAAAAAGACTAAATGATCAAGCACATCTCTGATTGGATGAGGCAATTTGAGCAGCGAGATCTTAGACAGAGCTTAACAATGACAAGGACTTAAGAGTAACTCCGATTCATGCTAAATCGGCTGTTTTATGTGATTAGCATTTGGAGGTGGAAATTTAACCACGAATTGTATGATACACCAAAAGACTATTCAGTCATCTAGGGATCGAACGCCTTAGCCGTAGGTCTATAGCGCATGGTAAACTTAGCTCCAAGGCCAGAGAAAAGTCTAGACGGACTCAGTTTAGACGAAGACTCAAGAGCAATCGAGCTGTCAGCTTTAACATGAAAAGATGTATTTTCAAATCAGCTGTGACAATAAACAATGCTGCCAAAGCTTGGGAATCACTTTAATACGTGTGCTATAGCACCCATTTATGAGGGGGTTCACATGGACAGACTCCTTTTGCAGAGTACATCCCGGTGATGTTTGCCTAGGACACACCACACTACACGTGTAGAACCGAAAATCGTTGTATATGGTCACCAGCAGTAGTATCGAAAGTATCCCACGGTTGCTATTATTTTACAATAATTTGGAAATCACTTGACTACTGTGTTCTCTTATAAGCCCCTAAACGGAGGGGCTGTTATAAATTTATGGATGTCCATGGGGCTGACTGTCAACTTAACTCTTGAAATCGATGCTGACGCAAGATTTTAAGCAATGCCTTTACAAATGTCTGGTTCGGAGAAGCCAATACCTACTTACGACCCAAAGCAGGATGTCAAATCAAGTAGCATCTCAAACAGAAGCAATGTTCGTGAAAAAGCAAGTGGAATTGCCTCAGCGAAACATTTTGTTCACGATCAATCGGCATTCAAAACGTAATCGTCAAACTTGACTCCTAATCATCTGAGTACATCCGCACTTGCTTAGCAAAAGTATAGCTACTGTTTAAAAAAGGGCGCTGGGACAAGTTCTCTAGTGAACTGCAACCTGATGTAAATTCAAACAATCATTGCCATTCAACAAAGAACGCCAACTACGCTGTTTGAGTAAGATTATGGAGAGCAAAGCGAATGCATTCTTATCACACCAGACGCTTGGATTTTGTTGTTCATCAAGTCGACGATATTCAATCAACAGAAACCTACACCGTAGCGTACTTAGCAAGCCATGCATACATGACTGAAAGGCGATTGCTAATCGCCGTCAGCTAATAACACGTTCAACTTCATGTAATTTTCATATTTCAGTCCGTTGCTTGGTTACTCGTGAAAAAATGCTGAAAAAAAATGCGCAAATTTTTGATAAAAACCATTCGTAAATGACTTCAACGTTTTGAGCTATTACCGACTAGCGTACGTCGATGAATATATTTAGTTGGCCGTACAACAATGCAACCGTTTGTCGTCGTCGTTTTATGATTATCTCAACTACAGGGGCAATCCAAATGAAGAATAAATTAAGAAAGATGTGCAGTGATATTTCACTTGTGACACTTCGTTACACTTGCAAGCCGGTGAAGGGAAATGACAACACCGCCAGCTAAGCAACTTGAAGAAGCAATTGTCTTTGTGTTGGTAGCGCTAAACGCTCAAGGTTAGTTCTGATAATTAACACCACGTGCACGAGGTCAAGATTATTGCTGAATAGCAGGGAATTCTCACTACGACAAAGGGAATTCCGTCTTACACGACAAATCCGTCTTAGAACTCAACATCGTATGGGGGGCTAGACAGACATTTACCTACACTGTTGTTCTCTGAAGATCTGTGCAGAGACACGCAATCCGGAAAGAACAGCACCGGGGAATGCCATGTCAAGGCTGACACATTCAGATTTCACTGTCACTTCATTTACGTGAGAAAAGGAGAAACAGTTTTTTTTTTTCGTGACTTCTTTCCGATAGTGTATCGCATTTGTTTGTCTGAAAATAATCACTGAATTATTCAGTCCTCGCGAATGTGTGTGTTCAACTGTTTAATACATTGTCACCTGACGTTCAGTTATCATAAATCGTGTACATTGGCAGCTTTAGTAAGGGTGCGCATTGTTTTTGCTCCTAAAAGAATTTTCAACTTGGTTTTCGGATTTTGATTCCAGTCTCACAAATACAGACTTCTTCTGGGTATATGGACTCTGTTGATGTTTTAATTAGTGAATTGATTTCGCCTCTCTTCATCATCTGCAGCTGTATTTATTGATGGACTTAGCACTCTGAAGAATTAGTGATACGAGTCTAACTTGACAGATCAAATTTGAGCAGCTGGATCGGATCAGGTTAATCCTGCGATGCTGTGAAATTGTATCATTCAAGAATGCCGTAAAGAATAGCACAGTCAACTGAAGCGTTCGCAATTCGCAGCTCATATGTAAGGGCCTTTACTGCTTGTAAAAACTCAAACAAAACCGATTTAAATTGCACCGTGAACCAAACGAAATTATAGGGCTTTGGCTCAACTATACGGGACTTTGTAACTGGTTGTCAGACGTTATTCGGAAGTTCAGATTTAGCGCGTTAAGGTAGGGAAGACGAAAGCGTGTCCGACGACTATATCAGCTCCACAAAAAGACGTTTGTGCCTCTTGTAAAAACTATGGCGCAAATTCATAGTCAGCTCATCAATAGTGCCTAAAGTCGACTTTAGTTATAGCCGACTCTAAATCAAAAAGCCGACTTTAACTTTTCGTTATTCATAGACATATTTATGCCTGTGTATATCTAGTATCTGCTTTAAAGCGTTATTGTAAGGTGATTTCATCGAACAAACCCAAATGTCAAAATGTGAGAAATCTACTACTTTCAAGTGTTTTTGAAAAAAAAAATGTATGAAATCATTTCTGAAAGCTCTTCCATTTATTTCAACAAGTTCGTTGATATTTTCAGAGTGTGGTTGTTGGTGGCTGGGAGTAAGTAATTCTCGAAAGGAATATTACTTCTTCTTCTTTGATTGGCGCTACAGTCCGGGGTGGACCTGGGCCTCAACCAACATGCCTCTCCAGCCAGCTTCCCAGCTGCCTTCAGTTGCGCACACCAAGTTGGTTGATGTCCTTTTCCACTTGTGTGCGGCATCTAGTGCGAGGACGTCCTCTGTTGCGCTGTCCCAATGGCTCGGTGTCGAAGACGGAATATTCCGCTCCTTGGCAATGTTGTGCAGCACTGCAACAGAATCAATCACGTTCTTTGCAGTTTTTAAATCTACGCGTAGTCTTTCTACAATCGACCGAAATTTCGTCTTTAATTGTGTTTAGGCATTCAATTTTACTTCTTGTTGCCGTATGGTTATTGTTGTACAGTTCTTCTTTTCGATTGGAAGGATTTCTGACTGGCGTTAGCAAAATATTTGAACAAGGGTAGCCTGCATCACCAAGCAAAATACCTTGATGACTATTAACTGTTGATTCCAGTTTATATTTTAAGATGCAACTATTCCATATGCTAGAGCCATGCTTGAAACAACGGGATCTTGCAACGATATCAATAATCTTGCATTGGGCGACGCAAACGATTTGTACGTTAAGAGAATAATAACCCTTCCGATTAATGTAATGGTCAGTCATTACATGTCCTACAACCTTGTACGCATGCGTAAAATAACCTTTGGAAAGCGAGTAATCCCATAAAATGTCTGTTTTGTTTCATTTATCTCTGCCGCTGTGAACGGGAATTTTAATGGAAAGAGTAAGCAATAATGCGATCCGCTTTGGATTTTTTTTGTATAACTCTGCTTACTGTTGGTTGGAAAATTCCATGCAAGACTCCTGAAAGTACAAACGTGTAGTGGTACATGTCAATAAAAAGCTACCAGTTAACTGGTTAGTAATTCTTACCAACATCACACTGGTGGACATTTTTTCCAAAAAAAAAAATGCAATCTACAAACAGCTGTAGATCTGTTGGAATCGGCAGTTCACGATTCGTTCGCGTTTATTGCACATCCAGCACTTCAATCAAAAATTGAACCGTAATTTTATCGAACCTGTACCGCGAATAAAATTCTTTCTCCTCTAGCTCTTCAAATGGATTCTTTCGGTATTTGTATATTTTTAGCCGTGAAATTAATACAAAATCTTCAAATATGTCCAAATCTCGATCCTCCGGAAACATTTTGAAAAAAAAAAAACGTTAAGCAACTTTAAGAAATCGAAACTGAAAATCGATTTAGAGCCAACTTTATTTTCTTAAAATCACGTTCGACTCGTCTTAAATTTAAAGTCGACTTTAAGTTTATAGCCTACTACACGATGACTATGAATAACAAAAAGTCTACTTTAAGTTATGTCGGTGAATAAATTCTTTCAAAGTCGACTATGAATTTGCGCCTATGGAGATATATCCCTGCTGAATGGCGCCATAGCTCTACATGACCTAGCCACCGTAGGCGTTAGATCCGTAGACGAAGAAGATTTTTCGGGCCGGAGCTGTGGTGTCCATACGCTCTAAATGACCTGTCCACCGTGGGGGTTGGATCCGTAGACGCCTAACTAGGCTCATGTCGCTGTACAGCCCGCACAGTTCGTGATTGAATCTTCTCCTCCAGAACCCGTCAACACAAGCAGGACCAAAGATCGTGCGTAGAACTTTTCTCTCAAAGAGACCAAGGACTTCTTCATCCGCTTTCGAGATTGTCCATGCCTCCGCGCCGTATAGCAGGACTGGGATGATCAGTGTCTTGTATAGAGTCAACTTGGTTCTTCGAGAAAGGGCTCCATTACTCAATTGCCTCTTGAGCCCGAAGAAACAGCGGTTGGCAAGAGTTATCCTACGCTTGATCTCGGTACTGATGTTATTTGTACAGTTTACTCCGGAGCCGAGGTAAGTGAAGTCCTTGACTACCTCGAAGTTATAGCTGCCCATTGTGACGCTCTGTCCAAGACGGCGATGTTGTATGTCCTTTTTTGAGGACAGCATATACTTCTCAACAGTAAATCGGTCAGTATCCGAGGCAAATGGGCGTCTCTGAACATATGTTTTTTACGTGGTGGGGGCGTTAACCCCACGCACAACCCCCAGCTGGGAGGCCAGGCCCATTTATTTTACCCTTGTGCGAAGGGTCCGGATGACTGCGCTATCGGTAGCCTCGCTGAGGTTGTGACCTTGAAGGCAACCTTTTCGATCTGAGCTCCGAATATGTCAGAGTAGCTCTAAAAGAAGGTGTACCAGGTAGCTCTGGATGTTGCCGTTGGCTAATATGATGATAAGCTCCTCCTCCGCCATCCGTAGAGAAGATGATACCTGATACAGACTCATCCACTCTCCTCCTCTCTCGTTTGCAGCCGCCAATGAAGTCCCACAGGGGTTGGGTACCCCATCTTCAGTCGAAGGTGCTCGGCTCCCGGATTTCACCACGGGGAGGTGAGAGTAGGAGTTCATTGACAGAGGCTAAGTGCAGACGCCTGTGCCTGCATAAGTCGCTTGTCAACGCTTCGAAATAAAATCGCTGGATCCATTCCTAAAAAAATGTGTTAAATGGGATCCCCCCTACAAGTTAGTTACATGATCCAAGCTAGTTTAGCCGAAACGTGTCTTAAATGTAAGATGGTTGGACGTATGTGAGTCGATAGCGTAGGACCGATTGGTCTGGGGATCCCTAACGTGTGCTTTACCCAAGCGACCCCTTGAGTGAATCATGAAGATCAGAAAAAGAAGAAGAAGACAAAAGAATTAAATTCTTTAAAAATGCTTGGTCACACATGTGTTCTTCTATTGTAAAAATAGGTTAGGACCCAGGAACGTGCAAAACTGATGACAGTCGGTAAAAAGCATGTGTCACATGCATGAATGTAACTTGTTTTGTTCTCTTTTATCGTTAGCAATTCTGGAGGGCAAGTATTTATGTTGCCCCTGAAACTGTTATGCCAAATAGAACGCACTGATTTTGCATTTTTTGACAATGAGGCGGTTTTTGGTTACATTATTCAACAATACGGGAAACGACATTCATATATATTTATGTATTCTCTTGTTCTGACGTAACCAAACAATTTTGAATGCGGGTTCCTGTCGAATCGGAAGAAATTTTGGCATAATATTCCTCTGATGTATTCTCGATTTAATCACGATGTACTGTCGAAGGGGCGTATGTATTATATTAGCAACAATAATCTTATCAACTTTGGTGTTCACATGTGCCGCTGTAGATATTAGAGCCGGAAAATTATATGCTTAAGTTTACTGACCTAGAAAAGAAGTGTGCAATAATCACTTATCTAGCGATTAAGGGCAATTAACGGATAAGTTGAAAAGCATTCCTTGAGTTGGTTATGCAAAAAAGAGCTATTAATAAACATCTGACCTACGGCAAATAATTGTACGATATCTTCTAAAAATACTTGTGCACTTCGATTGATTAAACAAAACACTGACTCATGATAAATGTTGATCATTGTAAAATGTGACTCACTGCTCAACTAAATACCAGGTTGTCGTCCACAAAGCACATTACTTCTGTGGCAGTTGTAAAATTCCAAATCGAAGGTGGGATTGTACAGACTACAGAGCTTACATTTATGTGTGACCTTGTCTTTGACGTTTTCTGTCTTTTGCAAAGTCGGCGTTAGGCAAGCTAATAGACCATAGCTGTAAAGCCGGCTGCGCAATGCTACCTGCTTTATGTGTCGCGTTTTTTTCCATTGCGCTGTCCTTCTGGGATGAATTCGAAAACTGTTCAGGTCGAAACATTGGTTTCGGTTGGCTCTACACGACATAGCCATTTCAATGCTGTGTAGCCGTCTCAGTTAGGATACTTAGAAGACCCAGTGAGATACACAGTAGAAAAAATGAATTCAGCTTAACTCCATTCACGTCGATGCAATTTGTGATGCTTCTTATGATCATTATTCCGCATTCAACCATTTCTGACCGTGACCTTGTTGTTAAATTTAGATATCTGCAAATCAATTCCGACACCGTGGTTGGTTAATGCATTTACCAAATGAGGAGTCACACACTCGGCATAAGTTTGACGCTCTCCTCCGAATCTGGCTTCAACTGTCTTAAATTTTTGAGTGAGTTGAAGTCTATAGGATTCCATCAAAATGAGCTTTAAAACACTGATGAATACTTTGCTCGTGAGATCCATAAATTTGGAGTTTGATTGAATGTGTTGATGACGTTCCTTAAGAACTGCCCTATTTTTTTTTAGAGCACGCATCTTGGGTGGCCCATGGCGTTGTGGGTATGTGCGCCAACCTCAACCTCGACGTACTTCGTTCGATTTCAGCTCTGAGCGACAAAAATAATTTTCACGGCCCCATCTCTTTCGAGTCACTGACAATGCTCAAGGAGTATTTCCTGTCTAGAAAAAGCTTCTCAAACTTGGCCGTTCGGAGTCGGCATAAAACTGTAGGTTCCTTCCACTCGTGTGAGAACAATAGCACGTACAACACGAGTGGTTGCTGAGAAGCTGGGCCCTGGCCCCCTACGGGCTGTAGCGCCACCCACACACATCTTGGAAACGGATAATCCATAATGCAGTCAATATTTTGTTGAAGTAAACCTCGTATTTCGCCAACTGGATACCATCCACAGAATCTTAATTTCAAACACATTCTGTTATTGTCACCATCTCGGTGTACTTGACAAATAAAGGGACCTTTGGCCTTTGAGTGCAAGCGATGGTCAATTTTCACACTTCCCTTCCTTAACCTAAGCTAACCCTAATTCTCGCCTTGATACTTACGATTGAAACAGTTGGATGTCGAATCTGAACCAGAAATTGAATAAGCCTACAATACTATAACTCATTGCATTTGTTTCTTATCTAGTTTCACGAACTTATCTCTTCCTGCCGCAAGATCTACTGACAGACGTATAGTTCTGTGGATGTGTCATGCAGATGTTTCTTTCATTCAAAGAAAGATTGTCGTTTGCCAGCACTGTCAAGATGTTACTGATAAAACGTAACGCTTTCAATAAAAATATTACAAGCAACCCAGGTGTACGAACAGACGTGACCATTATGCGAATCATGACGTATGGGGAGATAAAGCGCAGATGTTGCTCATCACTTATCTGCAACTCGAACACATTTAGTCATCCATGCGGATCTCCGTCCTAATCCGCATTAGTCTTTAAGACGTCTTAATGCAAGTGTGTACACCACGATAAGTGCTATTTATACACAAGAGATCAGAAGTGTTTTTCCGTTCGAGTGTGGTTTTAGCAGGAAGACAAAACGTCTTCAAGAACTTAAAAAATGAGAGGTAAATCACAATCGAACTTGGAGGGAATTCCGCCGATTCGTATGGGATTTTTATCATATCTAATCGTTAAGGAACGGCAAGCAGAGTGTTTTGTTTTTAAATCTTAACCGATAATTAGATTGATTAGGGCCAGGGTATGATTAGATTTTCGAACTATAAAAAAGGTTATTATTGGAGGCTATAGATGGGCGTGCTTAGTGGTGGTAGTTGAAAAGTTTTGCAGCACATCTTGATTGATAATTTCACTTCTGGCCTGATAATAAGTGTTCGAAGAAGGAGCGGACCCTCGCCGGACTTTGTTCGAGAGAAGTTTGCCATCGGTGTATGATTGTTTATTTTGATTAGATAACGAATATTGCTTTTGCGGAAGAACCCTAATGTTAAATAGGAATTGAAGATAAGCAAAGAAATTGGCACAGCTTAACCGCGGAAACTCCGGTAGGAAATTACAATTAATTTAATTCTGTTCAAACGTAGACAGAACATTACCATGAATTTCCATGAATTAGTCTAGTACGCTCTAAACTTGCTGATCTATTACCTAATTTTCGGTTATGGACAAAATGCCAAGACCAAAGCCTCTTTTCTCTTACCGGATTTTCTTCTCTTCTCTGACGGATTTTTGTCATCTGACATTCGCATAAAGCCGTTCAACAATTTTTCAATCAAACAAGTCGACTTTTGATCAAAACTTTTTGTAATTAGCATATGCATTTCAAGATTAGCAAAAAAACGCTTATTATTACTGGGAATTGTTGTTGTTCTTCTTCTGTTACTATCCGAGGTAGACCTGGTAATCAAATAAAAATCCTCTTCAACTAGCACGATCTCTGTCTAGCCGTCTCCAGTTTCGCCCGCTAAGTTGTTTGATGCTCTTCTCTACTTAGGTGCGCTACTTGAAGCGCAGGCGTCTTCTACACGACCCATACACCTTAACGTTACGTACGTAGACGCCTTGCCATGCTTACGTCGTTGCACAAAGTTCGTGGCAGAATTTTCTCCTCCAGATGGCATCAACGAAAACAGGACCAAAAATCGCACTCAGAACCGAAGGCTAAAGTTTATAAAAATCGAGTCAATCCTTTTGAGGAGCTTGAGGAAGGAGAATTTTACTGCCGATATAGATTCGACAAAACCACAGTGCAGTTCCTGATTGATACCATTAATGTAGAAGAACCTCCGAATAATCGGGGACTGCCTATTCCTATATCGTTGCATGTAAGTCGGATTGAATGTCTCAATGGTCAACTGAAGTCAAAATTTCGATCACTTTTAGACCGACTACGAGTGGACCTAGATACGTTAAAGAACGTTATTGTTGCCGTTGCCGTGCTGCACAATATAGCCAAGGAGAGGCATCTTCCATTTTTGGAAGAGGAAACAGCTCCATCGAGCAATTAGAACAGCGGAAGAGGAAACAGCTCCATCGAGCAATTAGAACAGCGAACGAACATCAACGAAACTGCAGAAGCAACAGGAATAGCATTTCGAAGCAGTTTCATAAGACAAGACTTTCAATAAATATTGCTTGATAATACACATAACAATAAATACAGGACCATTTTGAAAGAACACAGCATTTTATCACAAAACTTATATTACTAAGGCTGTGTGTTGCAGTTGTACGATTTCAGAGCATTATGTTTTTCAGCCTCATGTTGTGTAACTCCTTTTGCTGCTCGTATGAAGCTCAGTGTCATCTTTTGCTTTCAAAAGCAGCTTTTCCGCATGACTTACAACAAGTGAAGTTCTGCTGCTTGGGGAGTGGCTTCTTGAATCTGAGATTCCCGTGCCGACATCACCTGGTACTTTGCTGCCGGTTTTTTTTGCCTCCCAAGCAGCTTTCTTCTCGTTGATCATCCGCAAGTCATTGCCCTTGTCCTCGATTGTTAGCAAGTGCTGCTCTATAAGCTGCCGCAACATTTCCCTTTCCATCCTATCCCAATTGTGCTCCCTTTCTCGCTTAGTCTGAAATTTAATCGTTCTTGTCATCTACCATATATCATGTACCAGTTAGCGGCAGGTTAAAAAGTGACTACTTTTGACAAAAAGTTAAAGCATGCTTTTAAGTTTAAAGTTGCGTGTAACTAGTTCGGAGTTAAACTCTTAAAGTGGAGTCGACTATAATTTGCTCCATAATGTTTTGTACTTCGTTTGACTTCCTTTTGCTTTCAAAAATTCCTTGAATTTTTCTTGGCATTTATTCTATTAAAGTTGGAATCAATATTTCACCTAGCAGATTGTATGCGGCGCCATAACGTTTGGACGGTCTTCTGATAATCTATAATAGCAGGTTTGACTTTAAGCCAAAGATGTTCAATCAGGTTGAGGACTGCAGATTGGGTACTTTAAAATGATCCCATTCATTTTTGTTGCAGTTTCCAAGACTTGTTGAAAGTACACCTACCAAAGTTGTAACGTGTTGACCAACCCCATCATATGCACCCCAAATTATAAGCTATCCACGTCCAAGCTTTAATGTTGCCTTGGGTAAACAGAGTTGTATATCCTCAAAAATTGTTAGTATTATCCTTATTCTCTTTAATTGCTTCATTATTGTTCTCTCGGTAATGAGTACCTGACGCATGCCATACATATATGAGAAAGAGATTTCGCATTTGTGTGTGTGAGTGGAAAGAAATCGACTAGAAATTGTAAATCGTTTGAGATCAAGCGCCTTGGGGCAGCAAAAGATAATTCGATATTCGACAATTAGCGCATGTAAAATCAGTCTCACCAAGTTTTTACAACGTCCATAGCCGACCAACAGACCCAAATAACATTTCGTCCGACCAAATCACATTTGCTCAGTCACTAAACACTGGTTTTGTGCTTTCTTCTACCAGTAAAATTGAAAAGGTTTTATCATGTGATTAAAAAATTGAGTCACTGTATTTCTCCTCCTTTTTATTTAGTATTCCCGGTTGCGTCTTGAATTAGGAGCAACTTCTTCGCAAACAGCATCGCACACAAGGTATTTTCAATTTGTACTACTACGCAGTACAACCGTATAGACCAATTTGGACTAGGTCGTGGAAGTGTGAGCGATCCATACGTACATATGGAACTTCAACTTTTTCAACCGCGTATTACAATGCGACCGCAAAGCATTTTTGATCATTCAGCGCGGTTCGATCTACGCGCCTGGCAATGTGAAAGTACATATAGTCGATGGCATCACGAATCTGCTCTGTTTTCCTTATCGTATCCTTATCGCTTTTGGCTTCATATACCGCCTTAAAGTCATATCCACCGACAAATGAATAAATCAGACTCTGCCCACACCCTTGTAATAAGTGTGCTTCTGTTGATCTCGTTCCTCCACGCACACATGACCAAAACTGAGTTATTATTAAACATTACTAACAGTGTATTGTTCGCTTTCATCGTTTCCATCTTCAAGCTCAAGTCACATTCTTAGCCTAAGAGCTGTGTTTATTGATATATAAAACGTTTCCCTCAAATTAAAGCAAAACGGTCCCTTAACACTCTTAACTTGCAATACTTGAGTGTGTTCGTTTAGTTCCACTCAACACACTAGAAACGAACCATTAAATAATGTCTACCTGGCAGTGCCTCTATGCCAAACGCCAACAATACCCCCAGCTGAAATTCACCACATACAGTTCAGATACAGTTCATTCCTTATCTGACACTTGGCGAGATTCCCACACCTCCAGTACATCCCTGCCCCCTCTCGACACTGTGGGGAAAAGTGCAATTTGATTGAATCACAAGAGAAAAAAATTTACCTCTACCAGTCGCTGAACTGTCAACGTGATTGAGCTACACTTTCTATTTTATTTTCTTCCCCCTGTCATGCGAGCGATATTTTTTTTCCTCGCATTTGTTTGCATCCACGAAAAGTAATAATTAGCAAACACTGAACAACATCTCGCTCTAGTTTTCGTGTCTAGTATTTCACTTGCCTTACATCACTGCTGTGACCAAAGAATTCCAATCAATTTACTACGCAATTGTCCAAGAACACCAAGTACGTTTTGTTTTTGTCTGGCTATTTCTTTTTTTTTCCATTTGAAAAATGCAATAGAATTAAACGTGTTTTGTTTTCTTTTGCAGTTTACAGAGATTGTCCCGGACATGGACGAGGATTACATGTTCAATGAGAAGCAGTCGATTCGTGATTCAGCGAGATCTCTGAAAAAATACGGCAGCACCTGTAATCACATGAGAAACAACGACACCCTGGTACGACATGAAATCGAGAAAACCGATACACTGCAGGGAATTGCCCTCAAATACGGATGTACGGTAAGTGAACGTGAATTGATCGGCTCTAATGGAATGCGCGAGTTAATTAGAAACAATTTGATACTGCCTGATACCACTCTTCACTTGTCTGTCCACCGCGCCCCCTCTCCTAGCACATGCAAGGAGAGCATTGATTTATTAATTTTTTTTCTCTTTTCCATAATTTGTTATTCTTCGGGATGACGTGCATGTTGAAGTTCATGTTCGTGCTGTGGACACAAGAGATCTATTATTAGTAGGGCATCGTATACATTCCGGTGCGGTGTACTCGTGCAGCTAAATGCGATCGGCCCTTGTCTATTTAAATCTGCTTTGGTAGCTTATCGATTAAAGTAAATCGGAGAAGAGTTTCATGCGTCATTTTAAAGCCATTAATTTTGGCACAAGCTCTGGAAATTCGTGTTTTTCTTTTTTCAACTTCTATTGTTCCTTATCAGATGCTGGGCGATAATGGCCGCAAGTCACGAGGTGTACACGGTGGTATCTTACCACTTGTTTGTTTGCTAAACACAAGCTTGCGTTGGGTAGAAAGAGATAACTTGTCTGCCTGCAGTCATGGTAGATTAACTGGTTTCGACTGGGTGATGTGACAGACCTTTCGTTGTCATCTGCAGTGCTTTTTATGATTTGGATTTCGTAAATTAATCTATTCAGCTTGTGTTGTTTTCATACTCTCAATAAACACCGAGCTGGTTATCATTTTTACCGGCTTCTATTCTTCGCCGGGTTGATTAAGGAGACAGTCGGTTGTTTTGTTTCTATTTTTCTGGTTATTGAAAGACGTTGGCAGTTTAAGGCATATCGGTTCAATTTCAATTTCAGAAGCGACTGCGTCCAGTTGGTTTAAATCCGTTCGTTTGAAACATTAGTTTATTAGCTACAGTTCGACAATGGAGCACGGGTAGATGTTAGCCAACAAGCCTCGCCAGCTGGTACAATCTTTAGCTAGCTGTCTCTAATTTCGCACGCAAAGTTAGTTGAGGTCCTTCGCCACTTGTGTGCACATTCGGTCCTTCATCACTTCTGTGCGCCATCGGCTTCCTGCTATGCTCTATTGCGTTATCCCACCGTATCAGAGTCGGGGACTCTTCTGGCTGCCATAGGCGTTCATTCCTAAATGGCTGGCCAGGTAGATGCTGCTGTACAGTCCGCAGTAAATTGTACCAGCAGAGTCGTATCAGTTTCACCACCCTGTCAGCAGAGTATATCAAATTGGAGCATTTTTCATCGACGTACCACAACGTCTTCCAGCTGCTGTTAAAATAAATTGTTACCACGTCTCGATAGTTCTGTATGTTTATCACAATTGACTTCATTGAAAATGCATGTTAAATGGTGTAATCAGTGAGAAATGTTTTGTTGATCAAACACAAAACTTAAATAACGCACCGCAATTGACAGATCTCCCTGAATTGACAGAAGTCATAAAGCATGGTCTGTGCAAAGCGCTACATTTCTGGTTTCACCTGGGCAAACAACTAGTACCTTACTTCTCCACATGTGAGGTACCTTAGAAACCTACATCTTCTTTTGCGTTGGCCCACAGTTTCCAGTTGAATACTCTTTACATCAGCCGGTGGTGCGCTGCCTGTACGATGTACGTGTTTAAGCCGTCTAAGGCGGTTGGATCCAGAGACGATTAGTTATAGCTAGACACACGTTGCTCCACAGCCCGTGGTGGATTCTACTCCAGATGCCAGCGACGCAAACTGAAACAAAGACGACCTTGTCCACTTTTGCGCCTGTCCGCAGTGGAATAGTAACTGGTATACAGAGTCAGAGAGGGTACGCAATAGATCAAAACTGACCCCAACGAAACAACGGTTGATAAAAATGACTATGCTTTGATTTGCTGAACATTTGCTTGCACTATTTACCGAAGAGCGGAAGTGGACACTTGGTCTCTTTGAGAGAAAAGTTCTACGCACGATCTTTGGTCCTGTTTGTTTTGACGGGTTCTGAAGGAGAAGATTCAACCACGATCTGTACGGGCTGTACAGCGACATGAGCCTAGTTAGGGTCTACGGATCCAACGCCTACGGTGGCTAGGTCATGTAGAGCGTATGGACACCATAGCTCCGGCCGGAAGAATCTTCGAATCCGAACCTGTCGGGCAACGCAACAGAGGACGCCCCCGTTTAAGGTGGCGCACCCAAGTGGAGAAGGACCTCAACCAACTTGGTGTGCGAAACTGGAGACAGCTATGCAGGGATCGCGGTAGTTGGAGAGGCATGTTGGTTGAGGCCCAGGTCCACCCCGGACTGTAGCGCCACACAGAGAAGAAGGAAGTGGACACTGTCCTTGACTAACTTGAGGTTACAGCTGCCCAGTGCGATCCTCTGTCTTAGATTTATTAAATCCATGTCTGGATCCATTCTTAAGGACAGAATAGTCTTCACTCACAGCCAGGCCCACGCTCCGTCTCAATGCGATTAATTGCTTCCAATCGGTTCTCTATATTCAGCCCACCACTTTAATATCACCCGCGAAAGCTTACTTTGGACTCTAGTGCTGGCCAGTGAGTTTTGAGGTGTTTTGAAGGTATCGGTCGATTCATTGCCGATCACAATGGGCAGCAAATCAAGTTCGCAGCTTGATAACGACATTTACATTCACCGACAAGAAGATGAACTAAATGAATTTCTAGACTGGCGCGAAACAAGCATTTTTGCAATTCTTCTCTTGCTTCAGATATCCATCTTTCCGCTCATTCAAAGAGGAGAAGTCATCTCACTACCACGACTAAATGGCGTGTCTGCCAATTAGACCATACCATGCCAGTCGCTTGATACTCTAACCATCTTGCTTAATGCCAGCATACAATTTGTTTTTGCACATATTTTTTGTCAGCCAGCGCGTAGTCGTCACTACAATGGATTGTTTAATGCGGTCATTGTTGCCAACAACCGCGAATAACTGCACAGACTTTTGAAAGGCATTGACCTATTAAATGTGCATTGTTCCCTTCAAATTGCGATAAAGTCAATTACATCACAACTGACATTGAAATGTTGAGATATGTAATCTTCAGCAGCAACCACAAGCCCGCATTGTACTTTAGAGTCATTACGTGGCTGACTCCACCAACAATCATCTCCAGTTAGCGCGATCTTGCTAGCTGCTTCCAGTTTCCCATACGAAGTTTGTTGATGTCGATCTCCACTTGTGTGCGCCGTCATGTTGGAGTTTGTGTGAGAACCAATTTGTATTCATTCTGTTGTAAAATCGTGTGTCACGTTATATTTGGGCCCGCTTGAATTGGGTCGATGTACCGGACAAAAAATCGCTAAACATAGCTTCTTCCTTAGCTAACCAAAATCATAGTGAAGTTTTTCTTACATTGTCATTCTAATAATACCCTGATACTTTTTTTTAGAGCTTCGCACAGATCATTCTTTTCTATCCTAGTTTGCTTTGCAAAGACCCGAGAACCGGTACACATAAATTTACCACATAAATCCCGTGTGAATTATTAAAAAAATATTTCGTCTTCCTGTTTTGTGGGAAAAGAATATGATTAATTCTTGAGTCAATAAAATCAAAAGCATTTAAGTCTAGACCGTTAAGCGGTATTATTGTGAACAATGAAACAACTGTCATTTAGATGTGACATTTGGAGTTTTTTTTGAGATTTTTTGCACTGAGACTCAAAAACAGGTACTCAACTGCGTGGTACCACGCAGCAATCAACACTTGTTGAAATTTCATGGTCTTCCGGAGGAATATCAGCTGATGATTTTGTTGCGAACCACCTCTCACCTCATCAGCACCAAATAATAACCAACTGATCTAGGGGAAGGCGGGACAGTAGCAATGGATGTGCGTTCCGCTGGCTTCGCAGGCGTCGTCCTCTCCACTGTCATGGCAGTGTGCTTGCTTGGACCAAGCACACTTTGATATAGTGCCCGTTAAGTACGTCGGTAAGTCGCTTGCTGATTTTTCCGTCAAGAAAGAGAGTGCCGCGGTTTGGTCTGGAGATTTGAGAGGTAAACCTCATCCGGTTATGATCTGGAGAAGTTCGAACATCGATGGATGCCCTAACCAAGTCCCATCGTAGATTCGGGTTCTATGATTACCTGCTGAGATCTATTTCTTTGATCCTGTGGTGGGTCAGGACCTGACCAGTGTTAGAGAATATATACCCCCGATCAAATTGTGTAAGACCTGTATTTTAGAATTATCCTGGATGTGGTTAAAAGGTTGACCAATGTCTAGGCTAGGTAGGGCTGGGTGGAATTTAAGTGTGATTGATTGACCAACTCTTCTACTCGGCCTCAAAAGGGGCCCGTTGTAAATCCCTGCATTTGTGGAGAAAAAAATTCTTCTCACTTGTTTTGAAACACCCCGAGCTCCTTATTAATTTTAAAAGATCCGATATATTCGCTATGTCTGCAATCTCTGTGGAGAAGCTATGGCATATCGAAGACAGGCTCCGATTCTGGTGACCTGGGCAGTGGCAAAGAAGTGGATCGTCTTGATTTCTTCCTCGTCGCCGCAGCACCGGCAAAGATCGAGAGAATTCTGGAGCATTGTTTTCGGATAGCGCCCTGTGATCACTCCGACGATAATGCATCAAGTTCCGATCTAAAACCAGATGCTTCTTTGTTTGGCCAATATTAAGCGCTGGCTAAATTGATCTTCTCGTCTGACTGCCAGTTTTGCTATCCCAGACTAACTGATTGCTTTTATTATTGCGTCCTATACGATCCGATAAAATGCACCGGTCGGTGGTTGCAATTCCCATTTCGGATGCTTGTCTTCGTCCCGGCTTGCATTCTTTTCCATTGAGCTGCGTGTAAGGTCTAATTATTCAATTTAAGGATTTGTTTGATTCGTAAAGAAACAAGCACAGCCCTGAGACTCAAAACACTTCGATTGTGGTCCGAACTCAACACTGGCCACTCAACCATTCTCAAGAAATTTAATTTACCACCTAGCGACACCGACCGCCTACTACCCCAGGCCATCTTCGAAAAGAAATTCTCAATCAGCATTCCTTCCAGATCGGACTGGATGACTGACAGGCAAATGCTGAAAGATCCTCTGCGCATTTTCACAGATGGATCAAAGACAAAAGAAGGGGTGGGTGCGGGTGTCAATTCTCAAGACCTCAACATTGCTATCTCCGTGAAGCTCCCTGATCACTGTAGCGTTTTTCAGGCAGAAACCATAGCGATTAAAGATAAAAACAATATAATAATAATAATATAATATGGGCCACGGCCAAGCTTCTCAGCAACCGATCGTGTTGTGCGTGCTATTGTTCTCTCACGAGTGGAAGAGACCTACAGTTTTACGCCGACTCCGAACGGCCAAGTTTGAGAAGCTTTTTCTAGACAGGAAATACTCTTTGAGCATTGTCAGTGACTCGAAAGACGTGGGGCCGTGAAAATTATATTTGTCGCTCAGAGCTGGAATCGAACCTACGACGTCGAGGTTTGGGGTCGACGCACATACCCACAACACCACGAGCCACCACGGCTTAAAAACAATGTGATATCAAAGGGATATCACCATCTGTTCCGATAGTCAGGCCGCCATAAAATCCCTGGACAATGTCATGTTCTACTCTAAAACATCCCTTAATTACAGGCTGTCTCTTAACGAGATGGCCGAGCATTTTAACATTCACCTCATGTGGGTGCCGGGACACTGACATACCAGGAAACTGCAAAGCCGACGAACTCGCTAGGTGTGGTACAACCTCATCTATCGATAGCAGGGGTATCTTCTTCTTTGTGTGGCGCTACAGTCCGGGGTGGACCTGGGCCTCAACCAACATGCCTCTCCAACTAGCGCGATCTCTGGCTGGCTGTCTCCAGTTTCGCACACCAAGTTGGTTGAGGTCCTTCTCCACTTGGGTGCGGCACCTTAAACGCGGGCGTCCTCTGTTGCGTTGCCCGACAGGTTCGGATTCGAAGATTCTTCGGGCTGTCCATACGCTCTACATGACCTAGCCACCGAAGGCGTTGGATCCGTAGACGCCTAACTAGGCTCATGTCGCTGTACAGCCCGTACAGTTCGTGATTGAATCTTCTCCTCCAGAACCCATCAACACAAACAGGACCAAAGATCGTGCGTAGAACATTTCTCTCAAAGAGACCAAGGACTTCTTTCGACCTTTCGACATTGTCCATGCCTCCGCACCGTATAGAAGGACTGGGATGATCAGGGTCTTATATAGAGTCAACTTGGTTCTTCGAGAAAGGGCTCTAATACTCAATTGCCTCTTGAGCCCGAAGAAACAGCGGTTGGCAAGAGTTATCCTACGCTTGATCTCGGTACTGATGTTATTTGTACAATCTACTCCGAAGCCGAGGTAAGTGAAGTCCTTGACTACCTCGAAGTTTCTGCTGCCCAATATATCGCTCTGTCCAAGACGTCGATGTTGTATGTCCTTTTTTGAGGACAGCATATACTTCGTTTTACCCTCATTCAACGCCAGACCCATTTTAGCCGCTTCCGTCTCAATGTTAGGGGTACCACTTAACCTAAAACGGTCACTCAGTCTACTTGGACTCAGCAAGCCCTCGTTAAGGACTCTCATTGGAGTCATAACTGGGCACTGTGTAATTGGCACTCATGCTCGCAGGATGGGTGCTCCATATAATGATTTTTGCAGAAGCTGCATGGATGAAGAGGAGGAAGAAAATACTCATCACCTTCTCTGCTCCTGCAGTGCTCGTGCCAGTCGTTGGTTCCTGCACCTAGGAGCCTATTACTTCAGCAGCCGTAAGGAGCTAAAAAGTGCCAGCATTGGCCAACTAAATCGGTTCATCAGCAGCACAAACTGGTGCCAACGTTAGGAGAAGTCAATCCGCGTGGTATCACAATGGGCCTACTCCGGCTAAGTGTGACTGCTCTGCCACTACTACCTAACCTAACCTAACCTGATTCGTAAACTATAACCTGCAAAAGTAGCATACATCAATTAACGTGATTCCTACAAAATAGCTTTGTTTCATTTTGCGAATTAAAAATAATATAAGGCTCCGCATCTCTCGATTCGCAGAAAATGTTCCGAGTCTCCCTCATTGTCTGGAAACTTCGTCGTTCGAAGTCAGATTCGAACATGCATGCACAATTAGTCTGTGTAGAACTTAAGACTTGAGGATAGTAGGTCCACACATTATGATTGTTATTTCAAAAGCCTTACTTTCAACAAGCGAGGCAAGCAACAAAGAAGCTTTATGAAGTTAGTAAGTAATAAAATGCCAGTGTCCTTCAAAATCCGTCCCTGAACATTATCCTTTCAGCTTTCATGACTAATGGCTCACTTGAGTCTTCAACAAGCAACCAAGGCTTTATCAAAGTGAAATGAGTGACTTATATTTCACGCGGCTTAAGCATACTTCGTGGTTCCCATCCACAACCCAAAATGTCAAGGGTTCAAAATTGCTTCCCTTACATTCGAGTTTCACCGCACGTGTGAGCAAGTAAAAAAAAAAATTGACTACGCGTCCTTGGACCTTCTGTATGTTCACCCTTTTAAAGCGCTCAGTGAAATAATGACGACGTGTGGCAAATTCATGTAAAACAAAAACGTTTGTCATCATGCCTAATGGATGATATTCCCCGTAGGGCTCTTTTAAAGTAATGTACACACATCTATGAGTTAGTTTGGTGGGCGGTGGTTGCACTTGCTTGCACACTTCCCCCTGCACTCAGGTCGGTCATTAGCATATGGCTGTTTGACATGCCAGCCGACGACCTTCCACTTGACCGCGCACAGCAGTGTACGCCTCCCAGGCGCTTCAAGTTCACGACAGTTTGTCAACAATCAATGCCCGTTTGTGTAACTCATTCATTTGTCAGATATCTTTCGATTACCTTTCACATTAGCGGCTTATCGTTTTGCCAGTTATCAATCCTCTCTAGCGACAGTCGATCGATACATCAAATTGTATCGTGTTATTGATTCTCGGATAAAAAAAAGATTGACAGAGCTTTGAATGATTTGATTGAGTGCCTGATTGAGTGTGCCTAGTCTTTTGATTTATTTGTTTCCTTTTCGTTTACAGACAGAACAGATACGTCGAGCAAATCGCCTATTTGCATCAGACAGTTTATTCCTTCGTCAATACTTATTGATACCCGTGGAGAAGTCATCACCCTATTATCCGAAAGACGATCGACCGCAATCGTTGCCAACACGCCCCTATTCGATTGCCGGCAGTGAAATGTTGGTGGCCCCAGAGCCAGCCCCTCCGCAGCAGAATCACACAAGCAAGAATGGCAGCAAATCAATGGATTCGGTTACAATGAGCCCAGAGGAGGAGAACAGAAAATGCATCGATGACTTCCTCGGTAAAATTGATTCAACAATAGCCGAGTCCAAGAAATATGTGGAAAAATCACAATGCAACAGAACAGAGTGAGTACTAGACACTTCATATTACATTCACTCATCGGCTCACGTGTGTACATTTGGTTGAGAAGGCTAGCGATAGAGTAATGAAATATATATATTGTGTCACAAGGGATGCATGGTTATGGCTTGTTATTGTACCGCAGAGTTGTGTAAAAACGATGAACGATGAAAGTGTGATGACATGCAACGCTTTTGATACGATATGGAAGTAGGTATTCTTTTTTTTTTTTTTCGCCTTGTAGTAGTCACGAAGCACACAAGTAACACGCTGGACGTTATTTGATGGTTGGTTATGCATGCAATTATGCATTGTGTGGGCTTTGCATCCAATGTGATTGATTATGGCAGCTCGAAGGCGCTCGTGTCATGGAAATGTGTTCCATTAGCTATCAAGAAACACTCGCGCCAGAACATACACCCAAACTTGTGAATTCAGTCTACGTTCAAGCAATGGATTGTCGATGATTCTCCAATCATCACCGCATGATCCACTTAAGGCCCTATCCGATCTCAGGTCCAGGATCCTCCGCCATCAAGTCTAACTTATCAAAATTTATGCGAAACCTGCAAGTTTTTGGATGTGTTCGCTCCAACTCTTTCTTGGGCTGGTCAGAGACCGGCTACCTCATTGAAACGCTTTTAAAGCACTTACCTGCAGTCCTGATGATGGGATACTTTTCCCAAACCATCGCTTGCCGTTCAAGGAATAATCTGTTCTACATAAAGTTTCTTATGTATTGCCATGTTTCAGACCCTATTCCAGCGAGTAACGTCCACAATAACAAAAGAAAATCGACTTCGGCAGCTTGTTCTTGGGATCTTATTCCTTGGCTCTTTCAAGCTGTTTCGAAATGGACTCTCTCTCTGGCCAATCCTACAGCCCAGCTTAAAACTACTCCTCCCGTTGCTTGTAAGAAAGTCCTCATGATACTAACTCCTCCATCTGTTTCAATGGATCCATTAACATGAAGGGAATCTCCCACGTACATCTTAAGGCCCATTCATATGAGGTCGCCACGAATTGCGAACTTCGCAAACTCTGACAACTCATTCATATGGAGTTTTTTCATTCGCAGAGAACTACGGGTGCAAACTGACACTTCACTGCGAATTTTTTGGTCGTGGAGGTTGTGGATTGCGTTTGCGCGTTTGTGTATCACGAATTCAGTTTGACAGTTCGCGGAGAGAATGATTGATTCGTAGAGAAAAACTTTCAAATCATTAATTAGGATATTTAAACTAACTTTTATTGGGATTTTTGTCTATGAAAAAACTCGATAATTCAGTTACAATCTTTTTGCATACCAAGAAGTTTAACTTTTTGTTTATATTTGCTGGAAAAGGGTAGTTTCTGAAAGTTCGCGTTCGCAGTTCGCCGCTCATATGAATTGACCTTTAAAGATCTACGCTTTCACATAAAATTCAACCAGAGTGTGCACTCACTAGGAAGGAGTACTCTCCACTCTTCTCTGAAACACGGCCATAACCACTTCGGGAAAATATTTAAGAACTAATGCAACATAGTCTGAATTTACTCAATAACTGGGTGACAGAAATTGATCTGGGCTCAGAAGACCGAAATTGTCCTCTTTACTTGGAGATACCAAACCCCGTCTATGGACTTTTTCTCGGAATGTCTTAATCTGTACATGACCCTGTTTTTTCTAAGGAGGAATGTGACATCCAACCGTAATATCTGCATCTTTACGTTCACGATATCCGAACATTTCAATATAAGCCTGTGCTCAGTGCCAAGCCATAGAGACATAGCTGTGGACTGCAAAGCTAATGAACTCATTATTACGACAGCCCTTTGCCTGAATTAAAAGACCCACGTGCCAGTACAGTGGGCATACTCTGGCCTAAGTGCACCAAAGCCAACCTAACCCACTTCTAGTCTAATTTTGGATGTGTCCACGTTGACGGCAACACACCTATGTATTCATTGGTGTTCCTTCTGCGTTGATAACTAGATAATCTTCAAAAAGGAGATGACTTCTCTTCAACTCTTACATTGCGAGACAATTGTCGCTTGTTCTGCATTCAACATGCAGTCCATGTATTTAATGAAGAGAACATGTGACAAGATGCACGAAGTCCAACGCCCACGGTGATAGGTGTTAATTAAGTATCGTTAACCCGAATACAGCTGGTACAGTTTGTGTATAGACACAGAACGGTCTTCAAAAGATGATCATAAATCACATACTTCTGCAGAGAAAACGACAGTTTAGAAATTTAGACGCGGGTCTTATCCAAACCTACAAAACAACTCCAGATTGGTTCCGCCTTGAGTTCAAAAAAGGGCAAGTCGGGTTTACTTCTGCTGGAACGAAAGACCTGCGGTTCATCCCGCATCATGGACTTGACCATGGTTCTAAAGCGCTTGCAACACCCTGGCGTAGACTTTCCCGGGAGACTAATACAGTCGATTTCTCATCAGTAGAATTTCTCTCTAACTCGAATGTTTTGTTTGCTAAATTTTGGCATTCGCCTCTATTTTCCTACTTTTTATGAAAATTTCACTTAGGGGCAGTCTACTGTAGAAATGCGCCTTAAGTTAGAGCAATATCTTTCGCCCCCTTTTTGGATAAGAGAAACAATCACCCTCGTTGTGTGCATCGCGCTCGCAGGCCACCTTAATGACACCAGAGATCCGTAAAACTGTCTCTTTACCCTTTACCTTAAGTATTTATGACCGAAATTCATCCACACCAGCGTATTTGCCCGTTGGACTATTCTTCGTCCTACTTAAGACTTTGGGTCTGCCAGGTTCAGTGCTTACTTCGGGATGGAGAGGCTCCGAAAAGTTCTTGCTCCATTTGCGTAAAATTGTCACCTCATTGGAAAGTAACACACCATCTTTGGATTTTAATCTTTCGATGTTGGTAAATGTCTTCCATTCATTTCGTCCAAATTCTGAATTCGTTCAATTCAGTGAATATTCACACGCTAAAGAAGAACATTCTTGAAGGATTCTTCTCTGTCACTAAACCAATTGTACATTCATTTTCATCGTAATTCAAAATGCCGCCGCCCTCGCCCTCTTCAATGCGATTGTAATATATTTGCTTTTTTAATTTCAGTTTAATCACAAGTCAAAGTGACGATGATTTATTTACCACCGGCGGCACACACCGAAGGAGAAACAATAACTCCGGTTCATACAAGCATTATCAGCAGAGCCAAACGACCAGTCATACACGCCACAGTTCGTCAGGCAGCACCTCCGATACAGCGCAGCTATTAAATATAACCCAAGGTCGACGAGTGCAAAACTCCCTGCAGCGTCTCGAAAAGCAACAGGATGAATTTTTCGAATTGTAGCATAAGGCAAACATCCGTCACGCTTACCATTATTATTTTAAAAATTATTTACAATTAAATTGCAATTAATTCCTAAAACTGTGTTAAAAGAGAAACAAACAAATCAAAGCAGCTACATACATACATGCATATATATATATACTAGATACAACAAGCTAAACTATAAAGAGAAACACCCTCGTTTTCCGCCCGCAATCACGTTCGTTTCATTCGATTGATTTGCGTAGTCACTTAGCTCTTTCGGGTCGATTTGACGAGATGCTAACGTTTCCCGAAGCGAACGACGAAAAGCCTTCTTGTTTCTTTTTTTCCCTGTTGATGTTATCTTAATTTTTCCCTCTGCCTAAGTTTGTTGTATTACTTAAAAGATCTTATATACTAAATAATATATATGTATACATTATGTTTTTTTTTTTTAGGTTTAAGAACTAGCCACTATTAACTTTATAATGAAAAAATGAAAGCAAACGCAAGTGAAAAGTATTAAAGAATTTTTATTTTGAACGGCATATGATTTGAGTTTTATTTTTGTTTTTTCTCCTTTCTTTTTTTATTTTTTCATCGTTTTCAGGCTTTCGTTTGTGTCTTAATTACGTACCTCAATGCCACACCCCCATCATATCCTTAGGAATGTAATACAAAAAAAGAGTTGTAACCAAATGATGTTGTGTATAAAAAATGCGTTACTGCAAGTTAATATGTACCATAAATGAATATAGGTGTTGTTGGGACTTAAACAAATATATGTACAAGTCAAAAGTCAGCTTTAAATATGAAAATACGAATAAATTCTTGTAAATACCTAAGTTGTAGTGTTAAAATGCATTATTTATTCCAAGTGCAAAGCACTTGTAAGTTTGCTCGCATGTTAATGTAAATGAAAAGGAATATTATTATGTATTTATCACATGTCATTTGTAATCAAGAGCACATAGTTTAGTCATGCATAGAGGAGGAATTTTTAAGTTCTCTGTTCAGATGAATATTATTTGCAAACCGTCCAAACTGAGTAGTGAGTGATTTCAAAACATCCCGAAGATAGTCTTGTTTGTCGGCTTGCATTAAGTGCGTTCCATTTGCTGTTAAGTTAAACACTGCCTGAATTATTGATATTTTACTTGAAAAGATCTTCAATTGCAACGAAGATTCAACAAGTCACAAACAATTTGATTTAGACATTAAGTAGCGATTCTGGTTGAAGAAGAATACCATAAGTGCATATATCATTTAAAGAATAACCTGCTTTCGATGTTTTATTCTGAACACAACCATGATGGCTTCAATGCTTATGCGCAAACCACTAGTCTTTGAATGATAGAGCTTCCAGATGATTTAACGATCAGGAGAGTGAATTGCAAGAACACCTTAGCGCTGTCCGTAAAGAAAACAAGTCAATTTCCAATGTCTCTAGAATGATTACTGAACATCTTACTTCCTATAAATATTCCACGTTCAGATTGTTGTTTTCAGAAAATTGATGAAATGAAACAAACATGCCATGTCAAGCGAACTAATGTTAAATTGCCTATTGTGGGGGTGGGCCTGGAGTTCAATTAACTGGCCTCTCCAGCTGGGACGATGTTTATTCAAATCTCTCTATTTACGCACGACAAGTTGTACGTGCTCTGTTGCATTGTCCTAGTGGTGAGAGGTGTGTGACTCTAGATCAGTTCTGTCCGTGCCCTCTAAATGACATCTTAACCAGTCGTACTAAACTTATGTTCCTTCTTTTACATAAAGAATGTATTCAGAAAATTCCAAGGTACCTATAACTCACGGAGGTGGCTAAAAGGTCAATTATAAACGTAACCTGTGGACCTATAAGCGCAAGAGATATAGAATGGGTCTTGGTTCTAGGCGCATGCCTGGCAGGTGTTAAGATTCTCGCAGTGAAGAGATGCGTGAGTGGCGACTAAAAGTCACTGGCCTACTTCCAATGTAAGCAAGACCAGGAGTTTTCTTTCGATTTGCGGAATTATGTATGCATCGAAACATTTTAAGGATTTGCCTCATTTAGACGAGAATTTCCCAGGTCTCGTAGATGCCCTGCTGGACCCATCGTCATTCACTTGGTTTGATGTATTATTATACTTGAGTGGCATGAACAGTATGGCGTAACATTTTTTATGTCTTTAAGCCCATAAATATATCCATAATCAAAGACTGGACTAAAGGTAGTTATCGTCGATATGTCCCATTTCCATTCACGATACTTCATACGGTTGCGGCCAATGAGTGCTTTAACCAATTTCGCTGAATACCAATATCTTCGTTTCCTCACGTCTTGGACAAGCCCTAATTGGGAGACCTGGGCTAAGTTCTTGACGCATCAGGTAAAGTTCCCGGATGAATCCCATTGAGTCGATAACTACGTTTCTGTCTCTCTCCCAGGGGCGACACACAGTAGTTACGTACCAGTGTTACCACAGCGGCTCTATAGAGTCACTCATTTGTTTTAGCTTGGCTCGGGGACTCATAATATGTTGATTTGACTCCTTTTTTAGGAAGAATATTTTCATAAATTTGAAAGGTGTGAACTACGCTTTAATATTTTCTGAACGCTTTCATTTAAAATACCTGATCACATACTAGTACTGCACCCGGGAATGGCTCTGGACAGACTTCGAGCCAGGAAAGAAATGTAGTGGTATCTTCATAGATGGCTCCAGAATCCATAAAGAACCGCTGCTTTACACCTCATTAAGTATCAGTTTTCTAAACGGCAACCTATGCGCGACAATATTTGAAAAAGAAGTGGAAGGGTGATGGTGAACCTCTCGAGAGGACTATCGTAGAGCATGACTCTATTATGTAGATACAAGCATTTGCTCCTAATTCCGCGGCATTCTTGTTGTCCCTTGACAGAAAAGACACAGGACGACTTACCAGCGTAGTAACGGGCCACAACACCTCTGCGATGCCTATGGATAGAACGGCTACACAGCAGAGCACTTCCTCTGTCACTGTTCCGTCATTGATTGGATCAGGTGGCAGGTCTTCGGCGCTAATGTGGTTAGAGCTGATTCTGTAGGCCCTTCACCACAGAAGCGCCTGCTCATCTGCCGAAGGAATTGTAGGTTGCCACCCGATAGTACAATGGACCGGTCTTGAGTCAAAACAAAATACATCATACTGGTTTCGTCTGTGTTCTTTTAGTGCTCTCACTTTGGGACTAATTTATTTCCAAAATTAATCGTTTTTTAAGCTTCTGTCACTCATAAATGTGACCTGTGGTAACACTGTTACGTACCCCGTGGACGTGAGTTTAGTTCAGTCTCCTGATTGCTTGAACTGCTATATCAATGCTTACCAAAATAGCACCTCACATTTGGTTTAGCTCACGATATTTGTTGAGATATGTCTCCTCTGGTTCCCAGTGGTTTGGTTTAATCAATATAATATTGTGTCGTGGATGGATTAAGCGACTTGAATGCTTCGGATGAAAGAAAAACTTTTCACTCTCGGTCTATCAGATCATCACATTCGATGGCTATAGAAGAGCACATCTAGTTCAGTATTTTATTTAGTACCTGCACGGTGTTGTTGTCTATTTCAAAATAGTCCACAAAATTAGACCAACTTAATTGCTTGGTGGCTCGAGGTTAGGGCTCTGTGCGACGAAAACAATTTTCACGACCCCACCTCTTTCGAGTCACTGACAATTCTCAAAGAGTATTTCCTGTCTAGAAAAAGCTTCTCAAACTTGGCCGTTCGGGTTCGGCGTAAAACTGTAGGTCCTTTCCACTCGTGAAAGAACAATAGCACGCACAGCACGAGTGGTTGCTGAGAAGCTTGGCCCTGGCCCCCTACGGGCTGTAGCGCCACCCATATTATTTTTATTATAAATTGCTTAAAAAATATGGTAGTGTCTTACATTAGTACTCTAGAATCACACCCTCAATGCCTCCCTTCTTTAATCAAAAACAGAGTTGTATGAACCTAGATTGGGTGAGTACGCACCACTATCCTTGCTAATCTTCTTCTGTTCGCAAAATCGCATAATTTTTTTCTTAATTAATTTTTTATTGCCACTTCATCTGACTGATTCCTCATAATTCATACAAACCAAAACCAGATTGAAACTAAAGCACAATACAAACAAAGAGCTTTTAGCCTATAGTCTGTTTCAAAACAATGAATCAAAGCAATTACAACAATAAGAACTTAATACATCAAATATTCAATATTAATTCAAAACAAACGTGATTCAATTACAAGCAAACAATAAGCAGGGATAGTTTCTTTTTTTCTTGTCGATAAAATCTACCAGAAGATACAAACAAAATACCGTAGGTACACTAAAGGAATTCAAAAGCATACACAAAAGGAAATGCTAAACCAACACTCGGTCGATGTAAATGCAAAAAAAATAAATTCTAGATAAATTTACAACTTCATAAAATTAGCAAAAAAAAAAGAAAAAAAAGAAACGTAAATTAATTATTGATGGTTAACTTTTTTCACCTGTCACCTGTTCACTTTTCGAGAACCAACTGTTCTATTGTTACTACTCTAAGTGCAAACTCACTGAGGTAAAACTTTAAGGGAATATATACTATATATGTGAATGTTATGTGAAGAAACTTAAGTTGTATATTATAGTCAAATGTATACACTAAATAAATTATATATACACCGTAAATAAATTAAATGAGAATACAATTTATTGTTAAACAGGAAAAATGTGGTTTGAATAGAAATAAAATCAACAGCTACGTCGGTTGTAATATCATCAAATATTTGCGAACTATGAGTGTTTTCTATGCAGAGGTTTGATGCTGTGGTGTATATGGTATCTACGGTGACCACTTTTGCATATGTATAAAAGAGGACTGTAACTACCCTACGTTAACAGCCTGATTGGCCAATATCAGTGCGGGTTCAGGCCACTATCCTCCACAATTGACCAAATATTCACATTACGGCAGATTGGAAAAGACCCAGGAGTTTCAAGTTGATACCCACCACCTCTTCATCGACTTTAAGGCCGCGTATGACAGTATTTATAGAGACGAGTTATACAGAGCCCTTTCTAGTTTGGTCAGCCCAGCAAAACTCGTCTTGGCAGATTGAAGATGCATAACGCCCGATTCTCCGTCAAGGTCGGTCAAGATTGTACTGAGACCTTTGATCAGTAAGGTCAGAAAAGGATTTAGGCAAGGCGACGCACTTTTTAATATTATTCTCGAGAAGATCGTGCGGAACTTAAATGTCAACACCAGAGGCACGATCTTCCACAATCTGTGCAACTACTCGCATATGCAAAGAAGAACACAACGGGCTGTCAGTTGGGCGTTTGTAAGCATCGAGAAGGAACCGGCCAAGATGGGGCTTGCGGTTACTGAAGGTAAGACAAAGTATATGCTGTCTACGAAAAAGGTCCACCAACACCGCCATCTTGGACAAAACGTCACTATAGACAGCTTAGACAGTTATAACTTTGAAGTAGTGAAAGACTTTGTCTACCTAGACTCCGAAGTTAATACAAACATTGACACCACCGCGGAGATAAAACGGAGGATTACGCTGGCGCTGTATTTTCGCACTCGGAAAACCACTGAAAAATAAAGCCATCTCTCGAAGAACAAAGATATCCCTATACCTTGATAATTCCAGTCCTGCTGTATGGCGCAGAAGCATGGACACTAACTAAAGTGGACGAGGATATTCTTGGGCGCTTCGAGGGAAGTGTCCTTCGAATTATCTTCGGCCCCGTTTGTACGGATGGTGTTTGGATTAGGAGACTGAACGACGAACTGTACAGCGACATCGACCTGGTCAAACGAGTTCGAATCTCTAGTCTCAGATGGCTAGGTCAAGTCGAGCGAATGGACACCAACTATCTGGCCCGGAAAGACTTCGACTCCAACCCCGAGGGACAACGCGGTAACGGAAGCGGTGGCGCACGCAGCTAGATGTGGAAAGTAAATGGCTTGAAGCAACTAGCACCGGGCTAGATGGGGAGGCATATTGGCTGAGGCCCAGATTCACCCCGGACTGCAAAAGAAGAAAAAAGGACAATCTTCAATTAACTTAAGCAAATTTAAGAAAACTGCAGCACCCACCCAAAAGTTCGTAAAATGGATATGCTAATGTGCAACGCTCATGATTCCGAACGTGGCACGGTGCACACCGATGAGAATCTGGCTGATGTGGATTGGACCATTTTACTTCGGCGGGCGTTACCGTTCACCGTTCATGGACTTTTACTGAAATTGAAGACATGGATTTGGACAACCTGTGGTTCCTGCAAACACACAGGACAGCATGCAATTCCTCACAGCTCATGCCACAAACGATCTGTAGAAGAATACAAAATCACGCGGTACCATACTTGTACATAACACTGTAGATCTGGTTAACTTGCAGTACAGTCCGTTAGCCATTGTTATGTTTTAGAAAGAGCCAACCATCTGATCAGGGGAATGACCCGAAGTCTCCACAAAACAACGCATAAATACACTAGTCGTGGTATAGAGAGTACGCAGTATACGGGATGTCAATAAACTTAATTGTTCTTTGCATACAGCTGTTTTTTTTTTTTTTCATTTTGCCGATTATTTCCTCCTACTGATCTTTTGCAATTGGCGATGTAAATTGGCCGCTTCACAGTTGCGATTTGAGCAATCCAAGAGCTAGAGTCGAAGCCATTAACAAGGTCTTGTAAAGTTGGGGTAACAGAAGCCATCCAAGGCAGCCACTTGAACGACGTTGTAATTGATAATTAATGGGAGTGTTCTAGCTGCCGTACCCCATTTTGTCCAAGGTGGTACTTTGTTTGACGTTTAGAACAAATAAAAGTGTTAGTAACGCACTGAAGTTTGCGATCAGTGGTAGTAGTCTGATCGTGGGTAACAGAATGGTCTAAGTGGACTGGCAATTTCCGATAACCTAACTAACAGTGGTGGCCCGTGGCGTTGTGGGTATGTGCGTCGACCCCAACCTCGACGTCGTAGGTTCACGACCTCACCTTTTTCGAGCCACTGACAATTCTCAAAGAGTATTTCCTGTCTAGAAAACGATTCTCAAACTTGGCCGTTCGGATTCGGCATAAAACTGTAGGTCTCTTCCACTCGTGAAAGAACACTAGCACGCACAACTCGAGTGGTTGCTGAGAAGCTAGGCCCTGGCTCTCAATGGGCTGCAGCGCCACCCATATTATATTATTATTATATTAACTTAATCTATCTGAGAACATTGATGTTTTTGATGATGAAGCATCATTCATTCATGGCAAAGAGTTCGATCTAGAAGATTGTGGACTCTTTGGCGGAGAGGCATGTGTAAGTTGTAGGCGACCGCTTAACAGATATAGTTGGTTGGACCAAGTCCGAAGACTCCAATCGCGCATAATGCCTGGTGTGTTTCGAGTCGATGGCGGATGATCGAGTGGTCTGGAAATCTCCAGTGTGTGCTTTATTCCCGCTATAGCTTCAGTAAATGCTGACAATGATGAAGGAAATGTAACTCACAAGTATAACCTAGATGAATTGCAAAACAGTCTGCCATTAACTGTGAATCAGACTCCCACTCTGCGAATAGAACTGCAACGTTTACTTGTTTCCCAAATGGTTCGGTATTTGTTTTCATGGGAAAACAACGCAACGCAACTTATATGAGTGCAACAAGTGTGAAATTGTTTGGAAACAAGGCAGTTTCTGCGTCAACTCATTCGGTTGCCATGAAAACAGTTTTCGACAAAACATTGAATTACGTATTTTTTTGTTTCCCAGTAGACGTCAATTTAATTTCTCTTCGATATATGTATTTCCTTTTCAAGAATATGAGAATAAATATATTTTATTAATCTTTTACAATGTCTGATGTAACAATCGAAGCGGATGTGATAAAAAGAACACAAGACACACTTGGAAAGTATGTCAGAAAGCCCCCCTTGACCGAGAAGCTGCTCAAGAAACCACCTTTTCGATTCCTCTTCGATATTGTTGGTGTGGTAAGTACTGCTTGTAGCTTAGGAAAACACTTGCTCATAAAGAAGGAGCAACGACAGACGCAATGACGCACTTGGCTCTCCTTCAACCAGCCCAAGAGATAATAAATGATTTCCCTTTCTAACAGGTAATCCGTGATACTGGCTGCTTTCAGGGTCTGTACACTCCAGAGGAACTCAATATCGACAACATCAATGATCGAGAGAAGAAAATGCAGTTTTTGCAAAAGCTCATCGATGTCATAAGTAAGACCATTTAGTCCCTCGACATCTTTTCCAAAAAAAAGTCCTCGTTTATTTTCCTTGCAGAAATTGCAACAAGCGAACCCTTGACAGTGAAGGCGTCGAAAATAGTTGCCGGCCATGAACCGGAAAAGACCAACGAGCTCCTGCAGCAGATGGGAATTATAATCGAGAAGAAAATCGAATGGAAAACCGCAGTAGACACTGTCAATAATGGCGGTGTGCCGACCAAAGCAAAGAAAGAAAAAGAAGCCAAGGAAAAGAAGACAGTCGACAAGCCCTCTCCTAAGGAGCGCGACGCAAAAAGGCCACCAAAGGAGAAAACTAAAACCGAGGTGAAAGAAAAAACCAAATCAAGCGATGCCGCGGTGAAGAAGTCATCGAAGGCGTCCGATGTGGAGAAGAAGGAGAAAAAGGCGAAAAGCAAGCCACCAACCAAAGACGTAAAGGAGGCCACCAAGAAAGCGTCACCTGAGAAACCCCACAAACCCAAAGCCGAGCCCTCATCAAAGCCATCGCCGAAAATCAAAGAAAAGGAGCTGAAGACTGCGCTGAGCGAGGAAAAAGAACCGCCACTAGTAGGCGAACCGGTGGAGCAGAAACCGGAGGCTCCTGTCGAAATCCCAGCGGACAGTGGCTCCCCATCGGCAGAGTACAAACGAGATAAACGTCGTGCCTCTAAGAGGGCCGAAGAAATTCTGCTGTCGGCAATTAACGAAGACTCCAGTGTTTCTGAAAACCGACGACCGTCAGCGAGTAAGAGGTCATCGGCGCACAGTCGCAAGTCCAGTGCTGAAAAGGCTCGTTCATCGGCAGCCGATGAGAGCAGTTCCAAACCACATACAGAGTCTACTGAGTCCCTGAAGACAGTTGTAGAGGAATCTCCGCCAGAAGTTTCTCCAAAAATTGACACGCAACCGGAGCCTGCTACGACTGCTGAAGTTAAACGTGAAACAACCTTCGTGAGGGAAAACTCGAAGGACGTCGCTGGTAACCCTCCACGGCCACGAACTTCTCTGCGACCACCGAGTGCCAGACCAGCTTCGGCACGCCCAGGAGCGCCTCGCAGACGGGACAAGAACATTGAGATAATCCTTCAACCAAACGATCAGATAAAACTATCTGGGATCAACATCAAGCTGGACAGCTTCAAGTCGGAGCTGGAGGACGACGGAGAAAACTTGGTCATTATCGAGAACCCCAACACCGTGGACCCCATGCTGGAGGGCCGACTAGACGCTGCCAAACCTGAAGAGGATGAAACCCTGCAACAGGGTCACTTGGTGCAGCAAATTCTCGAGACGCAGAAGGAACTCGTCCACGGAAGCCCGCCTGGCGATAACCAGAAACTGGAGGTATAACTTTCACAGATTCATTCATGTCCACAGCTCCAGTTTTGCTTCTTCAAGGAACATGATCAACTGATCAACTCAACAACAAATCGGCAGAGTTCAGCCCACCAGATGAACAGCTTGAGAGATCTAATACAGAACCTCACAAAATCGGTTAATCCCCTGGGCAAGCTGATGGACTTCATTCCCGAGGACATCGACTCGATGCAGCTGGAACTGACCATGTGGCGAGACACGTACACTCAGTCATCAATCGAATTGAAGAAAGAACGAAGGTACCCATCATCCGTGCGAACTTCGCATTCCTAACTCAGTCCTCTCTTGCAGCTTGACCGAATCGGTGACGGAACCCATGAAGAACCAGCTGATTAACATCGAATCCACCATCAAGGAGTATCAGGAAATGATCGACGCTTGTCGGGTGAAAATCTTGCAAAATGCCGAAAAAATCCAACGTCTGTTGACAACTCAATAAGGAGCGTCTTCTCTCGTAGTTTAAATATTTGCCCGACAATTTATCGCAATTTACACCTCTTGAAGCGATTCCATGACATTTTCAATTCTGTACCTACTGGCCAAAATAAGCCGCTCACAATGCATGCAATGAACCGCACATGTTAACAAATCCTAATAAAGTTGTTTATTTATCTCACCAATTACTTTCGGACATCTTTGCTGTCTCGTAAGTGCGGGAGTGTTTTTGCGGCACTTTTATTTTGTCTATTTGATGGATTCATTTCGGAGCCTGTTTGTGGGAGGAATTAAGAGGTACGTCTTGGGGAACAAATTATTGTACTCAAAGCAGAGAAAAAATAGCTGACTAGACAAAATTTAGCGGTAAACAAAGTCTGGAAGGTATTATTGGGGGCAGGGTCTGTGCGCGTATTGGAATTTAAAGAACGGAAAGCGCTATGCTTGGATGGTTTGGACACGTGGCACGAATGTCCCCACTATCACGTCTTCCGATAAGTGCCTCAAATGCGCCTCCTTGGCAGCCCCAGAACGATGTGCTTGGACCAAGTCAAAAAACTCGCTTGGTTGCGTTTAGGCATAAATCCTAATGAGTTAAAGTCGATGGCGGATGATCGAGTGGCCTAGAGATCACTAGAGAGTATTTCACTCCCGCGACACCTCTAGCGGATAATGCGGGTCCGAAGATGAGGATGTGTCTTCTGATTTCAATATCCCCTTCAACTCAACAAAACACTTGCATGCCCAGTAGAGATTACACAGTCGTCTGCAGGTAGAGCTCAAGTGGTTGGATTGTAAGTCTAATATTATTTCCAAGATCTCTGTTGGAGTCGCGTCAATTGCTCCTGAGACATACTGACATGCGGTCATAAGGGAGGAAGACCGAAACAAACGAAGAGCAAAACCTAGTGTTATGCTGAGATTTCCAAAAATATAGCTACGTAACCTGAAATGTCTATAATGTGAGAGAAGTATAGGCCTTGGTCTGAAAAGGTAATATAACTTTATGGGTTGGGGTACCCCGATTATTGAGGCTGCTTAAGGGATTATACATATTCTCAGACCCAGAAAGTAGCCAGCTCAGGTTCACGCGACTGAGTAAAGAAGTGCCAATCCGAAACTTTTTTAATTCAAGTTGACGCGAGTTGGAGTTAAAGCGAAACGTGGACTAACTCGGTTGCGCCCAATTCAACATAAGTGTATACAGTCAAACTGATTCAAACCAAACACGCTAGCTTGGCACACCATAATACATTATACATTCACAATAACAGAATGTATACTCTCTGCATCATACGAAATATATACTCAATTCAATTGGTTTCAGATCAGTGTTAGCACAGATCAAATTATTCATGGTTCCCATAAGGATTCGTGTTGAAAAGCAATGAGTCACAATAAAGGTTTTTGATAAAATTGTCGAATTTTAAATGTACACTTTGAATGTCTCTCTTGCAACACCTTATGCCACCTAATATGAGTCTTCTAATAATAATAATAATATAATATGGGTGGCGCTACAGCCCGTAGAAGGCCAGTGCCTAGCTTCTCAGCAACCACTTGTGTTGTGCGTGCTATTGTTCTCACGCGAGTGGAAGGGACCTACAGTTTAATGCCGACTCCGAACGGCCAAGTTTGAGAAGCTTTTTCTAGACAGGAAATACTCTTTAAGCATTGTCAGTGACTCGAAAGAGGTGGGGCCGTGAAAGTTATTTCTGTCGCTCAGAGCTGGATTCGTACCTACGACGTCGAGGTTGGGGTCGACGCACGTACCCACAACACCACGGGCCACCACCAATATGAGTCTTCTAGTCAAGCTAAAAACAATTAGTCCGTTTTTACTCAACAGTCTTAATCTAGTCGCACTGTTTTTGATATCATGTAAAAAACCACCCTTAAACAAAACAGCCACGCACAAGAATATAGAAAAAGAAACAACGAGAGAAGGCAGGTAGACTGGTACGTCAGAAACAAGAGAGTATTTTCTAGTGCTCCCTTATTTCGAGTGAACGTGCTAAATATGTACATCACTAATGGGCAAGGTTCGGACTAAATTTCGAATAAATTCATTTTCAATAAAATTACTCAGTAACCTTTAAAATTCTTGTCTAATTACCGATAGAATTTCGACTCATTTTGTTATTAACATTTAGAATGTAGGACATAAAATGCAAATAAAATTTGTTGATATCATTTAATTTGTCTGCCACATCAACGATGTTATTTTCTTTCTTCTTTTTTCTTCAAAAGATGACAGTGAAAAAATAATGTTTCAAAGGTGTCAATTGTTCTAACATCCTATATACAGCTCCCTGAACTGAAAGCCACCGAGTAGAACAGGTATTCAACATTTTATGTTCGAAAGTATTAAAATATTCTTGAAACGCTTTAAATTCTGCTGATCTTGCAAGACTGTGCGAAAAGAAATTGAAAACAGTTTAAAGTATCGATTTCGGAAGGAATCTGCTTTGCGGCTGCTTTTGCGCACAGATTGAGAATGGCAAGAGCAACCTAAGGAAAACAAATTTTGATTTACAGATCTCAAATGTGTCTTGACTCCATTGATTGACCAGTTCAGTGTGTTAAGTTTTCAGAGTTGTATTTTTATTCATTGCTTAAGATTTTTCTTAAAGTGAAGTAGATACCGAAATAGCGAAGTAGAGAAGTAGGTTATATTTTTTTCTCCAAATCGAAGTAGATCTACTACGATCGAAGTAAAGTCCGAACGCTGCGAATGGCCACGTCAATACGCGTCTCATAAGAAACAAAAATCATTGCAACTCGATCTCTTTGGCTGATTTTACACAGCTAAATTTGACAGCAAGCTTTTCGATCCTGTTGGCAAGATAGGTAAGACATACGAAATAGAGGTCTGCAATGAAGAGAGGTCATATTTTTTCGAGTACATGATTCATTGGACTCACATCTTGAAAATAGAAATTAATGAAGCACCTTATATTTGATTTCTGAGTGAGTACTTCACCCTTTAATAATCAAACATTATGTTCAGTGTACTCGGATAAAGCGGGTACACTGCACCGAGTACATGTTGGGTTATTATTATTATTATTATGTAAACTCATTATTCTTAGTGTATTCAAAATGTAGCATGTTGTATATGTATGTATTATGTGTATTTTTCCAAAATATTAGGCATTTCAATGTTCATTGAAATTAATACAAATTTCGGTTTTGTTAGCATTATAATTTAAGAACATTAATTGGTTTACCAAAACTTAGTCGGAACTTATGACACTACTTTTTTTCTGAGATCAAGAAAAGACCCACTCCGAAGCTCTAGCTAATATTTTACAATTTGTTTTGTATAAAAGGGGGAACTCGAGTTGATGCATGTGCCACCACTGTAATACATTTAACTCGTCAACAAAAAGTCACGTTTGTGCTTTCATTGTCACGGAGCTCGTTTATTCTATAACGCGTCTTCAAAGAATGGAGAAACATACGGTAACTTTCAAACTACACACAGACCAGAAAGGCGAAAAATGCACAGTGTCATGGCGTCTTTACTGCTTGAACTTATTTTTACTTCACTGGCTTTGGTCGTTTGTTAATAAATAATACGATCATAACTCCTACACTCGATGAAAGTAAGAGACAGAGAGAGCAGCCAATTATTTTGTTTTTTATTCGGTGCACTGGGTGTACTCGGTGTATTTTGACCAGTTATGCGTGAACTTGATTCATTTGAGTAAAACACCCACGAATCAGACCGAAATCCAACAGTGTATTCTTTTCGTTATCAGGTGATCGAATGTTGTACAATGTTTGTTTCTCGAATAGCAGTACTCATTTTCTGTGCAGACTATACCAAATGATTTCAATTAATAGAGTACACTGAAGTACTGTACACTGCAAGAAAATTCAAATGAGTACATTCATGCAGACCTCTAATACGAAAGGTTTCATTTCCGTTGCCTAAAAGATGAAAAAGCTTGCTGTCAAATTTAGCGTCTGTAAAAGCATCCTTCGTCCTAACCAACCAAAGCGTATTTTACATCATAACGAGTTAAAGTTTGCAATTATGATGTTCAATTTGGGGTGGCCAACCCAAATCAACTATATCAACATTAAGTGTTGAAGGTAGAGAAAAGAGAGCTAATATTTGGTTGAATGGTTCGTTTCATTTTAGTTTCACTTGCTCGGTTTGACAAATTTAATGCGGGTCAACTCGGATTGAGTCGGTTTATAAACTCGAGTTGATCCATCTCTAGCCCTGAGGTCTTTGTTAACCTCTTAGTTTGTTTGTTACGATTTTACTTTTTTGACTATATAAAAATGTTAATTGCAGTATATGATACGTCAGTTGAATTAAAACACAATGATCATTTATTTGTAAAACATATATGCATGTACAATTGCATGTTCTTTCATTAGAAATACAATTAAATCGGATATCCACTGTAAAAGAAGAATTCACTTAACTCTAAAATGCAATACAGTTCATTTATGTAAATAAATCATTCATCATCATTGGAGAGAACGAATTCGATAACTTCATCAATGGAATAGTTATTCAAGAGCTCCTTGATCGAATCGTTCTGAATCACTACTGTGAACAAAAGTTTCACGTACTCCCTCATACGAATACCGTAATCTTCGGTAAATTTAGTCTGGTACAGATTATATCCGCAGTTTTCTATTACCTTGCATAGTACCTAGAAGAGAATGCGAGAATGTAGAGAACTGTGCAGGATAGCATTAGGGCAATTTTTTACATTTTCAACGTCATCTTTTCGCCAACCGAATTTCACTAACGTGTCCTGATCTACTAAAATGTCCAGTAGCTTGTTCACGTTTTCAGTGATTTCAATGTCGTCGGTACTCATCTCTTTCTCCGGCGCTTCTTTTGGTTGGTCTTCATGTAGCCGTAGTGCCAATGATTTCCTTAGTTCTGCTTTCAAACCGGAGGATACCTTTCTTATTGTACCCTTGGGCTTTTCAACTTCCGGTTCAACTTCGTCGTCATTTGGTATGATCTCGAAATCTTCTACCGACTCCTGCAATACAATTGAAGCGTCCTCTGGCAGCGATTCAATTATGAATTCTCCAATAACTTCACAGGCCTTGTCCTCCTTCTTTATATCCTCATCTTCATCTTTTTCTTCTTCAATTTCCACAATGGAGGTGTTGCTAAAAGAGGCAGAGTATTTATACATTGCTTGTGGGAAAACAATCAGTATGTGTGTACCTTTCTTCCACAACCATTCCCGTTTGGTTAACATCGACGTGTTGTGTAAATTTGTGATACCTAGCCGATGCGGTGTCGGGAAATTCTTCACCACAGTCCGAGCATATTTTTTCATTCTCTAAAAAAAATCGACCGTGATACGAGACATTTTCAAAATAGTTTTCTTACTTGAAGTCCGTGCTCTCGCTTTTGGTCGCCTTGCTGATTTGTTGTGAGTTTTTACGTGCTTTTCAAGTCTAAAAGAGAGATAAACAATTTGAACTTGTAGGGTAAGTTTAAATTTGTGTAACTTACTGCTTTGCTGTTTTGAATTTCTCTTCGCACTCGGTACATGGAAAGGGTCGCATGTGCGTGCGCTTATGATTTTTCAGCTGAGTGGCTTGAATGAAACGTTTGTCACATTCGTCGCATGCGTGCGCTTTGTCGCCCGTGTGTCTCTTCATATGTCTGTTCAGGATCTCCTTTACAGCAAAGGTTTGAGAGCACTATTGTGGAATGGAGACAAAAGAAGGTTGGGAATGATAGTGTGTGATGAAATGAGTAACTATCATTTGGTTTTTAAAAAGAGTGGCTGTTTGGTTTCAGTAGCATTTGATAAATGAGTCTGCTTATATTTAAATAGTCCCTGACTGCTTACAGTGTCTTAGTGATAAGTTATATCGGAGAGAGTGCGATAACTTTGGCGCAATAAGATCATAACGTTTTTTTTTATTGAAGAGTTGAAAACAAGTAAGGGTACCGTTGTGACCCACTTGGATCGTGTATGGATTCATTGTGCTATCACTATCCATTGATTGATACACCGATTGTTCTTTGACCAGAGGAGCTAACTGAGACGTAAAAAGGTAACTGCTGGTATGCATGTAGCCTCTTCAGAGTTTTTCCACTTCTATACCAGTTTGCTTTCTTTGCAAATTTAGCTATGCCCTGCATTCTACACATAAATGGCTGCTGAATGTGTAGCTTCATAGCGAATTCCTCCTTGCTCTTGTTAGACCCGATTTAGTGTAGTATGGTTTTTTTCTGAAAGACTCGTTGCAGGGTCTCGCATTCTTCTTACATTCTCCCCCCTCCCTCCATCCTCCCCTCACCTCCCTATGACATTGATTATTATGTTCCTGTTAGTTCATAAGAGTGTTGTTGTCTTTCAAAGTAACCTCCAAAGCAATTTGTTGATATTGTTCATAGTTGATATCCATATAATTTTTTTTTTTTAACACAGACAACATAACGTTGCTTGATTAATTGTATTTAAGTGTGCTAACTCTAATTCTTTGTGTGGCGCTACAGTCCGGGATGGACCTGGGCCTCAACCAACATGCCTCTCCAACTAGCGTGATCTCTGGCTGGCTGTCTCCAGTTTCGCACACCAAGTTGGTTGAGGTCCTTCTCCACTTGGGTGCGCCACCTTAAACGCGGGCGTCCTCTGTTGCGTTGCCCGACAGGTTCGGATTCGAAGATTCTTCGGGCCGCAGCTACGGTGTCCATCCGCTCTACATTACCTAGCCACCGCAGGCGTTGGATCCGTAGACGCCTAACTAGGCTCATGTCGCTGTACAGTCCGAACAGATCGTGGTTGAATCTTCTCCTCCAGAACCCATCAACACAAATAGAACCAAAGATCGTGCGTAGAACTTTTCTCTCAAAGAGACCAAAGACTTCTTCATCCGCTTTCGAGATTGTCCATGGCTCCGCGCCGTATAGCAGGACTGGGATGATCAAGGTCTTATATAGAGTCAACTTGGTGTTTCGAGAGATGGCTCTGTTACTCAATTGCCTCTTGAGCCCGAAGAAACAGCGGTTGGCAAGAGTTATCCTACGCTTGATCTCGGTACTGATGTTGTTAGTACAGTTTACTCCGGAGCTGAGGTAAGTGAAGTCCTTGACTACCTCAAAGTTTCTGCTGCCCAATATGACGCTCTGTCCGAGACGTCGATGTTGTGCGTCCTTCCGTGATGAAAGCATATAATTCGTTTTGCCCTCATTCACCGCCAGACCCATTTTAGCCGCTTCCGTCTCAATGTTAGCAAAAGCCTCACTGACGGCTGCCTGAGTTCTGCCAATCACGTCAATGTCATCGGCGTATGCTAACAATTGCACGGACTTCTGGAAGATCGTGCCTCTAGTGTTGGCGTGAGAGTTTCGCACGATCTTCTCCAGAACGATGTTAAAGAAATCACATGACAGCGCGTCGCCTTGTCTAAAACCTTTTTTGACATTAAAGGTCTCGGTGAGTTCGTTACCGACCTTGACGGAGCAGCGAGAGTTCTCCATCGTCATCCTGCACAGCCTGACGAGTTTGGCGGGAATGTCAATCGGCTTTGAAATCGACGAACAGATGATGAGTGTCGATTTGCATTTCTTGGGTCTTTTCCAGGATCTGCGGTAGTGTGAAGATTTGGTCTATTGTGGAGTTTCTTGGCCTGAAGCCACACTGATATGTACATATCAGATTATTAATGAACGGCTTCAGGCGGGTACACAAAACGGCAGAGAAGATCTTATACGCGATGTTAAGAAGACTGATCCCTCGATAGTTGGCGCAGTCTCACAATTATTTCGAATTAAAGAAGCAAGCAGCAGCCTTTCAGTTTTACCTTAACAAAGCTAATCCACTTTGTCGACATACCGAATATAAATTTGATTTCTCCTCGATAAGTAGTTCTAGAAAGAATGCAATCACATGTGAACATCTCAGAATATATTCACGGCTCGAAGTCCTTGAAGACGAAGCGTGTGCAACGATATCAACTCGCGCGTACATTACCAAATGACGACATGCAAGTTAAGTGCTTCGATGACTGTTTGGTTGTTTACCTATCATACATACATTGCACAAAAATTGATAATTCTTTGTTAAATATTGGCTGTTGCAAGCTCTTGGACAATCTGATTCTTGTTTATGTTCTCTTATCAATTCACTAAAGGGAAGATTGGATATCTATTTTTGACACTTCTGTATTCAATGTGAATGTATAATTTAAAACTACAGCACTCTGCATGTAAATGTGTGACATTAGACTTTGGGTATCTTAAGACAAGGAAGAGACCAGAAGATACCTGAAAAATGTCTCTAACACATCCGCAGATGTAGTTAATTGAAATGTGCCACCATTGTTGACGCCTCAGAACGATGTAGGCATCAAACAATGCTTTAGTTGCTAATGGTGTAATATCTATTGTTACTTACCACTGAGCAAGTGTAAGGTTTCTCGCCAGTGTGGTATCTCCTGTGCTTTTTCAGCGCCACTAATGACGGGAAGGAATTCTCACAAAGATCGCAGTTATACGGTCTCTCACCTGTATGCGTTCGAATGTGGATACTAAAAAGAAAACAAACATTATCCAGACGTCGTCTTTAGAAGCTTTACTTACTTGAGTGTCGACAGGCTGTAGAAGCATTTTTTACAATACGGACATGTATATTCAGACCTCCTAACCGTCTTTTGACCCAAGTGCGTTTTAAGGTGTACCCGAAAGTTGTCCAAGCGATAGAATTCCTTCGAACACACTTTGCACTTCATCATTTCAGTTTTCTCTCCGCCACAGCTCATGAGATGCCGCTTCAAGTGATACTGCCGGGTAAAATCCTTGCCACATTGCTTACATGCAACTGGTTTACCTCGATTCTTGTGCTGATCAATATGCAATTTGAGTAACTGTTCGGTCCGGATGAAACCATTGCAAATGGGACACGGGAAATCTTTTTTCTCCGAGTGAATAAGAAACATGTGACGTTCCAATATAAGTTGCGAGTTAAAAGACTTCGGACATTCGGGACAATTAACGTGGCCAAGCTGAAAGGGAAAAAAGAAAATTCAGACAGGACTCCACATAGACTCGGAGAGTAATTACATGACAAGTATCGTAACTGTCTCCACAGCAGAAGCAACAGTCCTTCTTCTCCATTATGAGAGCTTCCTTCTCGATTTTGGCGATGTTGCTTGCCATCTTTGCTTTTCTTGTCTCCATTTCGCTGTTGAAGATGCAGTATTTTATGTGTCGCTTGAGCACCTAGAATTTTTAGTTTTTGGTAAATGAGAACGAATGATGATGAATGATAGATTCATTACCTTGATCGTTCGGAAGGTTTTATAACACTTTCCACACACGTGTTCAACTATTTCCTTGGTGTTGACCTTATCATCATCATCGTCTTCGTCTTCCAGCTCTTCACAGGCCTCTTCAATTTGAATCTCTTCTCGAATTTTAGCTGGTGGTTTGTCTCTATCCTCAATGCTGTTAGTGGTGAGGACAAATGCGATCTCGTCCTCATTTTCATTGCCTTTAATTTCTGTCAGCACATAGTGATTTGTTTTTTCCGATGTGTCGTCATCAAGCTCAATGATGTCTGTTCTGGAAATTTTTGCTGGTGACAACTTTCCTTTGTTGAGCAATAGTGAAGCCCTGGTGCCTGGTCTTGCAGCTCGCTTCATATTGAACGGGCTAAATACAAAAGAGTAGATGAAATAATAATAACAGTTGTGGTGGCAGTCCACAAAAAAAAAAAAAGATTCATTCAATTCCACTAGAAGGATATCCTTAATTGCATTATAGAAAATGTTGGATCACGTGATTTATAGCCACTCGTCTGGCGCAAAATAAATTCCGACCCTCACAGGTATGACATAGAACTTCTTTGCCGAACCGATTCGGTGAAATTTTATGTGCGAAACCGAGAATGTCCTTAAAGAAGGAGCGTGTCTACTTTTAGGCTTTCCTTTGGTCCAAATATTTCTAATTTCTTGTCCCTAGATGCAAGCAAGTGATTGTTTCCCAATTCGGTGACTAATAAATAGTAAGAAAGATGGCGGATCAGTTATCACAGTGGACATTTTAGGTGTAGAAAAAAAAAACTTGTTGCGCCGTTTAGCAAATCAGACCAAGAAACTCCCGCCGTTTTTTCCGATCGTGATCCTTCAACGCGATAAATAATACAATGAATTTCACGAAACAATTGTAACCGCAGATGATTAAGAGAAAGTGAAATCATCGAGTGGTTGAGTGTGGAAGAGATTAGATTGCAAAATTAAACAATTTACATCACCAGATAACTGTATTCAACTTACTGATACTTTGACAATGGCTTTATTTATTGGAAATTTATGCAATAATCAATATATTTTTATCCAGGGTCTTTCAGTAAATTGTTGGTCTGTTTGCCTAAAAGTGTTCTACGTTAGCAGCTCACTGAGAACAGATGACAAGTAAAGCTACAGAAACTCAACTCTCTGACACGGTGTCAATTTTCAACATTTCACTTTATTTACTCGAATATTTTGTTCTTTAAACGCTTTGCGGGTATTTATTTATATCAGTAAATTTATTTTGTAAAAAACAAGTAAAAACAACTTTATTTTTTCGACAGTTCACCTTGCATTATGCACCAAAATGCCAAAATTGTTCGTGAAATGAAATATCGAGATATATTTGATATGTAATAGATCGACGACTTATTATAGTTAATGGTGTAGTAGATTAAATCGAAATAGAAACACCTAACATAAAGACCTCTTAAAACATTAATATTAAAATTATTTACAACTTTTAAAGAACTTGAAATCATTAACGATTACTCAGATTTTTAAGCCACTTATACTCGTGCTCTGCATGCGTTTTTACATCTCACAAGTCTCCTTACCGCTTCTTAACGCTCCTATACCCCCACGACGCACCACCGTTCCTTCAAACATTATCCACTTCATTGTTTCAATGTATCCACTGTGCTGATCAGCTTGCATTTTAGAATTTGATTTTCAAAGCTGCAATATATACCAGACAAATTGTTGGTTTCATTAAAACTGTCACGACCTGCACAGTAGACATCCATATTATAACCGCACATCATTTGTAGGCATTTGACATTTCAGTCCCCTGTCAGTCATCAGCCAAACAAATCAGTTCAGGGGAATTTGGCAGAAAAAAATGAGCAGCATTTCATCTGACAGCGATTTTTATACTAGTTTTCGAACCCGTGACAGTGCTCTTACGAGCATCAAATACACTTCCCCAAGTGAGGTGAATTACAATTCTTATTTAAAACATTACCCGTTATTTAAACGTTTTATTTTATTATATTTTATTTTTAAGTTTATAACACCGTCACTAGAAGTGAACCAACGAACAAAGCGTATGTTTATGATGCTGTGCTTATATCCGTGGGGGGCAGGGTCTATGCTCACAGGACAAAGTTACTGATCGCTCTCAACTTGGCGGGATGCCAGCAACGATCCTTGTCGATGTATAAATCAAATTGACATGCAGCCTTCAAGCGGCGCCCCCTGGATAGCTCTCACAACACCTGTTGTGAGGTGAACGAATGCATGCAGCGTTTCCCCAGCGGTTGTGCGGACGGCTAACAACCCACCCACGAACAAAAATATATCTGTTACGGAAGAGCAAGCAGCCTCTGAAGAACGTACGGAATCCCAACGACGACGGCGCGCGAAAAAGGACTATGATTTGCGAGTGTGCTCCTGGAATGTAAGTACACTCTACACTCCAGGGGCCGCACAAAAGCTAGAAAATATCCTCACGCAGTATCAGGCGGATATTACTGCGCTCCAGTAAATACGCTGGATAGGACAAGGAATTATGAAAAAGAAAGAGTGCGACATATATTACAGCTGTCATAAAAGGTTGCACATATTTGGATGCGGATTCGTCGTGGGAAAACGGCTAAGGTCGAAGGTCATCGACTTCAAACCGATAAGCGATCGCCTGGCTGTGATCCGCATCCAAGGCAGATTCTACAACATCAGCCTCATATGTGCACACGCCCCTACCGACGAAGCTGAAGACTCTGTCAAAGAGAATTTTTACGACCTCTTGGACGGTGCCTACGGAGCCTGTCTGGAGTACGATGTCAAAATCGTGCTCGGAGACTTCAATGCTAAAATCGGTAAGGAAAACATCTTTGGCGGAGTGATCGGAAAGCACAGCCTCCACGACACGACAACAGATAACGGCTTCCGACTCACAGACTTTGCGACAGCACGTAATATGGTCATAAGCAGCGCATACCGGAGATTGCCAGAGCCTACGAAGAGCAATTAAATGAGAGACTTTCCGGTATGACTACGTCAAGTGCCAACGAGATGTGGTTGCATTGCCACTCGGTCATCAAACAGGTAGCGGAAACTACCTTAGGCTACCTACCAACCCCGACATGAAACCCGTGGTACGATGGCGAGTGTGAGCAGAAAAAACGTGCAACCGACGAGGCATACCAAAAAGTGCTGCAACGGAAAACAAGAGCAGCGCAAGAGGAGTACCGGGCTAGAAGACGGGAGGAAAAAAAGCTTCTACGCCTGAAGAAAAGGCCTCTCGCAACCTCCCAGCTCAAGGATATCGAAAAGTCTAGGGACAAGCAAAAAATACGGGCCTATTACAAAAAAAGCCAAAAGCCTGGCCACAGGCTTTAGGAAAGGCACCCAGGCTAGTTACGGACCCACAGGGAATAGTGGATGTGTTTAAGCAACACTTCCGATTGAATGCGAGAAGTAAGCAAACAATGTTGCGGGCAGTATTTCTGGCAGCTGATCTCTTAGTGGCAGGTTCGGTGGCCGCGTTTGCATGGAAAGTATAGCGGTGGTATCAGCTATTCCGTACGCTGCTAATCCGGGATTAGATGTAAAGCGACACCAACATTCAAAGAAGGCACGTCATTTCAGACAGTCGGTATTTCTTTGAGTTCAAGATGCAGTTGAAAAGTACAGCTCTCTCTGGAAGGACCGTAACCATCCGACCAACCGATATGCGTCTAGCGAGACATCTACGGTAAGGGCTAAGATGAGTATTCAATGTAGAGCGCATGCTTTAGTCTGCAGCTCCGCGCCATCACCAACTTCGTGTGCGTAATTGGAGGCATATCGCTAGATGCCGTACCAGCTGGAAAAGCTTGTTGGTTTTGGTTCAGTTCCATGTCGGACCGAAGCGGGATCGAAAGAAGGGGTGTAAATGCATCTGCAAGATCTATTTCAAACTAACTTTCCCTAAAAATGTTAAAAAGAAAATTTCATCGCTATATTACTAGCGGCATCTTCCAAAAGTCCGTTCAACAGATTGTTTGCGCATTGAAGAGATTGGACGAACACGGCGATCTAAAATGGTTCTAGCGTTAAACCAAGGAAAACCAAATACATGCTGTCATCATGGAAGTACGCACAGAATCGAAATCTCTCAGACAAGCCGTCATAATGGGTAGCAACAACTTTGAAGTAGTCAAGGACTTTGTCTACCTCGGCTCTTGAGTAAACAGAGACAATAACCCCAGTACCGAGATCAAGCGCAGATATACTCTTGCAAATCGCTGCTTTGGGATCAAGACGCAATTGAGTAATAGAGACATCTTTCGAACACCAAGCTGATTGTATATGACACTCTGATCATCCCTGTCCTGCTCTATGGCGCAGAGACAAGGACGCTGCGGACGATATTTGGTCCTGTTAGCGTTGATGGCGTCTGCAGAAGAAGATTCAACCAAGAACAGTTCTGGCTGTACAGCGGCATGCACCTAGTTAAGCGTCTTCGGATCCAACGATTAAGATGGCTAGGTCATGTAGAGCGTTTAGATCGGATTGTCTTCGATTCAGATCCATTGGGACAACCCAACAGAGAAAGCCCTTGAACAAGATGGCGCCCACAGGTGGAATAGGAACTCAACCAAAGCAGCTGAAGGCAGCTGGCTAGAGAGGCATGTTAGATGAGGCTCAGGTCCACCCCGGACTTTAGCTCCAATCAAAAAGAAGAATTGCGAGTGGCACCTACAACTTTATGCAGGGTCAGAACGGCAAGGTTTATTCCAAACAGGAACTCTATCAGCATTATAAGTGACACGAAAGATCTCGAGCCGTGAATAAAGAAAGGTACCTGACAGCAAGGGGGATATACTACAGGAATGTCTTAATTCCCTAGGAAAGCTATGTTGAATTTTTTTTCCGGTTGTAAACGAATTTAACGAACTTAGGCATGGAAGGAATCTCATAAACATCCGAAAAAAAATATTAATTTGCTTGTCTTTTTTCAACTCTTCAGCAGCTCGTTTATCTTTCCAACCGAAGCGAACCCACAGTGCCACCTACCATGCCTTGGCACCGTCCGTCTTTCTCTATCGCGCCATTAAATTATGAGCAGTCGGATATGTCCAGACGTTTATCGCACGCCCTACTGAAATCATAAACAAACCGCAGCTGACCCAACTCTTTGGCTGTTAGAAATTTATGCAAATTGCTTTGACTTTGACCTTCCATGCTGATAATTAAACAAACACCAGGACTGAGTTGTAAACTCCGACATGTAATGCAATCCGTCTGAGCTGTACTACGGCTTGGAGAGTGGAGGTCTTTTCCGTGAACTCCTTGCTTGTCGTTACCCCTTTGTGTGGCAGTACATCAGCTTGTGGTTGCAGGAAAGCGGGACAGTTTGAGGTAAGATATAGATCTTCGTTCACTCCGGATGTCAAGTATTATTGCGTCCAATTACGTGTAGAGACTTTTACTTGTCGTGCAAGGAAGATTGCTGGTATTATAAATAGTTTAGATTTTGGGTAATTAAAAACGGATTACATTAGAGTGGTTTTATCTGGAAATTAATTATCGCAATGTATTTCGTATGCAAATGGAGTTGGTTTGATTTCGTGTACTGTTTTGCGGAACATGCGTGAACGATAAGCCGTTTTAGAACGATTACATAGACTTGATGTGAGTAACGTTTATATATGGTAGACCACAGGGACTGCGCAAACAAAGATAATTCCCATCAAAATTTAACCTTGCCTAAAATGCAGTCGTTAAATGGTAGAGATAAGAGTCTACAGAAATAAGAATCTAGATGAGATAGCGTGAGTTGATGCGTATTTTCATAGCTAATATTCAGTATATTGCTTTACTGTCCGAGATTTTCCTACTATAGAAAGAGCTTCTACATCCGCTTTCAGCAGCGTCAATGTCTCTGCCACATAGAGCAGGACAGAGATGACCAGAGTGTTATAATGGCAAATAGTGCCTTCGCCAATGATAGAAATCACTTCTTGATTTCTCAAGAAGATCTCCAGGGCATCTTAACCTCGCTAAAGAAGAAAAAGTCTGTGGGAATCGATAGTATACCGAATATTGTGCTTCGCCATCTTCCCCCCGAAGCAGTGCAGATCTACACAACACTGTTTGACAATGCGCTGAGTAATGCTTAGTACCCGAAACATTGGAAAACAGCTGCGGTGCAACCAATCCCTAAACGGGACAAAGACAGATCAATTCCGACAAATCTTCGGTCGATCAGTCTTCTTCCTTGCATACGCAAGGTTTTTGAAAAGGTAGTTATTCGAGTTCTGAAACAATGGGTTGAGGAAAATAATATCATACCGGGCAACCAGTTCGGATTTAGGGCGAGGCATGAAACCATACATGCCGCGTCCAAACTGGTGTCCGACATTCAATGGAATAAATTAAAAAAAAACAATGCACGTTTGCATGCCTGATTGACCTGGAGAAAGCGTTCGACACCGTTTGGTTAGAGGGCCTCTTCCTCAAGCTGGTCAGGCTCGGCATAAGTAAACCATTGCCATACATGATCTATGACAAGATAACAGGTAGATGTAACTTCTGCCACGGTCTTTGACATCAAAAACGGTCTGCAACAAGGAGCGGTTGGTTCGCCGATCCTCTTTTCAATATTCACTGCAGATCTGATAGGTTCAATGCCGCACTTAATTGCGTACGCCGACGATTTAGTGGCGTACAGATCAGGTCCGAAGGTCGAAGAAATAAATATCTTGTTGCAATGTGACTTCGATCAAATTCAGCGATTTTGCGACGACTGGAAGTTGATTATCAACTTCCGGAAGTGTGAAACTATCCTTTTCAGAACCCCGTTGTACATGGCATCATGGGATACGCGCACAAACTGGCGTAAGTTCGGCATTGATAACCCACAGGGACGCCCTTTAGGTATCTTGGCATTTGGTTGGATCAATATCTGTATTTTGACAAACATATAGATATTGATCTGGCCAAAGCTAAAAGGGCCTTTGCTGTGGCAAGGAGGTTGTTTTACAGCAGCCAACTTGATACCAGGGTGAAGGTAATCTGCTACATGGCTCTCATTCGTCCAATTATGGCATTCGGTTGTCCATTGTGGTTCGTGAGTGAGTCCTTCCCAGATGGAAAAGATGAGGTTGTTCCAGAGACAATGTCTTCGGACTTGTCTCCGTTTTTATCGTACTTCCAAATCTGAGTGCAAGAAGTACTACCAATGAGGTCTTGTACAACAAGTCAAACTTGAACAGGATAGATAATTTTATTATTAAGCTGGTCAGAAGGCACATTGCACGAGCTATGACTTCTTCCAACAGCCTGATCTTTGGGGCTTACTACCCCAACGTTATGTTTCATGAGAGAGTGCGCCTTTCCGGCTTTATTCCTCCCGAGGCGTTCCTATATCTGGACACAATTGGCCTAATACGGGATCCATACGGATGTCCTGTAATCTTCCACGTCGTACGCCGAACAGTAGACAGGCGACTTCAATACGAATGGGATGTCGTTCGCAGTAGCGAGGGTCTCCTCCGGTTCAGTAGAGCGATCTCTGCTCGAGACAGGAGAGAGTCTGCCAAAGAACGGCAATTTTATTGGTGGTTACACCAAAACCAGTCTCCGCCGCGGGTAGCTTCTCATATTGACGCGCTAGTTGACCATAGTGGCCAGTGGCCAACTTACATAGGTTATGAGTAAGAGCGTAAGAAAAAAAAAATTAAACAAACAAAAAATACAAAAATCACACTACAAAAAAGATATTAACAGAATCCAAAAGACGAAACAAACAAAAATTCTCCAGCCGAAAGGCATTACTAAATTTAGTTTGTATTAGCTTAGAGAACCCGTATAGGATCAGTAGGTTAGATGTAAGAACGTTTGTCAAGTTAGTTAAGCGAGTTTTAAGTATTTTTGTCTAGAATGTAAGCAAACGAATTGAAAATTAAAATAAAAATGAAAAAAAAAATAAAAAAAAGTGTTATATAATGTTAGCTTTGTGTTTCGAAAGACGGCTCCGTCACTTAATTGCATCTTGAGCTCAAAGAAGCAGCGATAGGCAAGAGTAATAGAAAGAGACTTGCTACTGATCATTTTAATTTCTTTCTCTCTCTTATGATCCAGAAAAGAGGAGACAGGACTCCCGCTTGTGGTGTGCCTCTGAAAACCTTTCCCTTTGCCTTTTTCTTTTTTTATAATTCGCGAGTGCTAAAGGGACTACTAAATACCAATTACACTTTTGTTTCCGGCTGAAGACACAGCACGTGTTAAGGGTATATATGGTGACAGAGGGAGGAGCTTCATGTGCACATTGGTTTGAAATATTCGTGGGTTGTAGTCAGTGGGAAATATTGGCCTGGAGAGCATTCAATATTCGTGTAGTGTGGCTAGAAAACTAGTCTCTGAAGTGAACTATGCGTCCGAACGCAGGCTTCATCACCTTCACCTTACTGCAGGTGAATCCATGGAGAAGAGGAAAGCAGTGGACAAGCTGCCTTAACATCGTTTGTTAAAATAGCGATGAAACAGTGGTAAAGAAGACATGATACGTCGATGTTCAGGGTAGTCTAATGACTTCGCGATATTGTCATTTCCTATACATTTCATAATTCACTTTAGACTCTAATATGAGATTTTTCGAACTAAGTGTTGTACTGATACACATACAAAGGAGGAAAATTGGTTTTATCGATACATGGGCCATTGGCTGATTAGCTGATTGAACCATGGAAAGATAACAATCGAGCAACGCGTTGGAGATATTCAGGCTTATTATGAAAATGGGCGTTCAAATCAAAATGCATATCGTGCACTTCATGATTTTTTCGGTCAATTTGATCGTCCAAATGTGCGTATAATCGGAAAAATCGTGCAAAAATCTGAGCAAACCGGGTCTGTAGGCGATGTAAGCTCACCAGTACATGCTCGTACAGCTCGTACTGCAGAAAATATTACTGCTGTTCGCGATAGTCTGGCTGAAGAGCCGTCCACCTCGTGCCCAACAATTGCACCTCTCACGCTCGTCGTGCATAAAGACTTGCATTTCCACGCTTTCAAGGTGAAATTGACAAAAGAACTAAAGCTTAAGTGACAGCAGACCGCATTGAATTCCACTCAGTTGTTCTTTCCCCAGTTATTTAATATGCTTAACATACACTGTCGTTCCAATCCTACGGCCGAAGGGCAGGGGCGTTACTCTTGAGTCTTGGAACGAATATGAGAAGCTATGGGTAGAAATAAACTGTCCGCACTGCAGAAGTAAACCGGATAAGAAGTAGAAGACATGTAGACATTTATTGAAATTAACAAGAGTGTCGGAACAGAGCCTTGTAGCATTTTTTATGGATGTCAGACTTGAACCCGTCAAGACTAATAAGAAAGGGAAGACATAAGAAGGAAAGAATAGCAATAGGCCTATATTGCTATTGTGTATGTTAGCTTTCTTTCACAGTACCTATTCAAGAAGTTGTTGAGTAGAACCACAGCAGATATTCCTCCTCTTTGGTATGGAGGGATATTACCTTAAAGGACGATGTCTTTGATTTCTGAAAACTTCTAGGCACTTCCTCTGTTTCGAATATTTAATTCAATTCATTGATTAGTGTCGTTGGTATAGAATTCAAAGTTTTTGCGGTCATCTGGAGCCTTTAAGATCTCGAGTCTTTTATGACTTTAATTACTTTCGGAATGATGTGGATGTAGAAAAACATCTTCAATGTACGGCGCCGCTAAGACCTAGTCGTCGTTTGGAATATGTTAAGAAGCTTGTCGAAGTACTCTTTCAAAAGATTTGCTTTCCGTTCAATTCACATCCAACTTAGTTTGAAGATTGGACATACTTACCTCTACTTCAACGATTTATTCATGGAATAAACGTTTCCTTTGCTGCGAAATCGATAAAGATTAACTTCGTTTTGTATTTTCGCATGAGAGCTAGAGCTTAGCAATTGCCCACTATGACCATTTATTTATAAAATATATATGCATTAAAAATTATCTCCTCTAACATTAGCAATACAAAAGTCGACTCTAAAGTGAATACCCATTGTAACAGAAGAATACACTTAACTTTAAAAGGCAATACAGTTGAAGTAAATAAAAGGTTAAAATATGAAATCACTCGTCATCATTGGAGAGAACAAATTCGATAACTTCATCAATGGAATAGTTATTCAGAAGCTCCTTGATGGAATCTGTTTGAATCACCACCGTGAAAAAGAGTTTAACGTACTCCCTCATTCGAATGCCGTAGTCCTCTGCAAATTTGTTTTTATGCAGGTCATATCCACAGTTTTCTATTACCTTGCATAGCACCTAGAACGGAGAGAGAGAGTCAACAAAAATGTATACGATAGCATGAAAGGAATTGATTACATTTTCAACGTCATCTTTTCGCCAGCCGAATTTAACTAACGTGTCCTGATCTACTAAAATGTCAAGTAGCTTGTTCACGTTCTCAGTGATTTCAAGGTCATCCGCACTCATAGATTTCTCCGTGGCTTCCTTTGGCTTGTCATCCTGTACCCGTAGTGCCAATGATTCCATTAGTTCTGCTTTCAAACTGGAAGATACCTTTCTAATTGTACCTTTGGGCTTTTCAACTTTAACGTCATTTGGTATAATCTTGAAATCTTCTACCGACTCCTGCAGTACAATTGAAGCCTCCTCTGGCAGCGATTCAATGACGAATTCTCCAATAAGCTCACAGTCCTTTTCATTCATTTTTACCTCTTCTTCCACAATAATGTTGCTGAAAAAGACAAATACAGTATTTGTATGGGCAGTTTATGAGAAACCTTTCAGTATATACCTTTCTTCCACGACCATTTCAGTTTCGTTAACATCGATATGTTTTGTAAACTTGTGATATCTAGCCGATGCGGTGTCGGGAAATTCCTCACCGCAGTCCGAGCAAATTTTTTCATTCTCTAAAAAAAGTGATCGGTGTAGAAAAAAACCGTGATACGCGACATTTTCAAAATAGTTTTCTTACTCGATGAACGTGTGCTCGCTTTTGTTCGCCTTGCTGATTTGTTGTGTGTTTTTACGTGCTTTTCAAGTCTAAAAGAGAGATAAACAATTTGAACTTGTAGTGTTTGTTTAAGTTTGTGTAACTTACTGCTTTGCTGTTTTAAATTTCTCTTCGCACTCGGCACATGGAAAGGGTCGCAAGTGCGTGCGCTTATGATTTTTCAGCTGAGTGGCTTGAATAAAACGTTTGCCGCATTCATCGCATGAGTGTGCCTTTTCGCCCGTGTGTCTCTTCATATGTCTGTTCAGGATCTCCTTGACAGCAAAGGCTTGAGAACACTATTGTGGAGTAGATGCAAAAGAAGATTTGAAATCATATTGTGTGATGTACTCACTACAACTTATCATTGGTTTCCTAAAAAGAGTACTAGCGACAGTAGGAAACACATTTCTGGTAATAGGGTCCAGCAGCAGGTTTATTTCTATTTTACTAGTCTTTGCAAGTTCTCGCAATAAGTTATTTCAGATTGCTGTATCTTACAGACTATATGGTACAGTTCCAAAACTTAGACTATCAAAGGGAGTACCGGCAGGTGTTCTAAGCTCTAAGCTAAGGAGCGGAGTTGGTGCAAGTGTGTTCTCAGACTGCCTGGGCAGAGTTATTTGCCATCCAGGAAGTTTGGCGTCAAGTAAAAATACTCCTAATTCTGTTTGTACACGGAATCGTGCTAAATCTAATGAAACCGTAAAATAACAATTTTCAATTTTTCCAAACCGTGTAGAAACAGAATTCGGTACACACCTAAATATTCTGCCAAAATGGAAAGTTGCCGTATGCATTAATACCCAAGCAGACATCAAAATCTTCGAATCCGAACCTGTCGGGCAACGCAACAGAGGACGCCCGCGTTTAAGGTGGCGCACACAAGTGGAGAAGGACCTCAACCAACTTGGTGTGCGAAACTGGAGACAGCTAGCCAGGGATCGCGCTAGTTGGAGAGGCATGTTGGTTGAGGCCCAGGTCCACCCCGGACTGTAGCGCCACACAAAGAAGAAGAAGACATCAAAACTAAGTATCGCCTTCTTCATTACACTCTCAACACTTGTAGAGAAGTTCCGGTCCAAACAAGTGTCACAGCTCCAAATGTTCCATATCTGGCTCTCATATCACAGTGACATCCCAGGAAATTGAAAGGCTGACGAAATGGCTGCAGAACGACCCTCTCTTCAGAGCTGCACAGAATATGGCCTGAGCACAATTGATCCCAATCAAAAGATGTTCATCAGCGAACTCCACATAATACTCGCATTATCCTAGTTGCAACTGTGTAGCTGAGATGAGAGTTGCTTCTCAGCAACTGTGTTATACATGCTTTGTTACGTCGACTCCAAAGGGTAAAGTTTGAAAAGGCTTTTCAAGACCTAGACACGTAGTTCTAAGTGCGTTGGGGTCGGCCTACTATTTCCACAATCCAGAATCAGTTGTACAATATGCATTATAACTTACCACTGAACATGTGTATGGTTTCTCGCCAGTATGGTATCTCCTATGCTTTTTCAAAGCCACTAATGACGGGAATGTATTCTCACAAAGGTCACAATTGAACGGCCTCTCACCAGTATGCGTTCGAATGTGGATACTAAAAACAAACAAAAATAAACGTCATCCCATCGATATCCCATTCTGATTAAGAGACTTACTTGAGTGTCGACAAGCTGTAGAAGCTTTTTTTGCAATATGGACAGGTATATTCAGACTTCTTTTGGCCCAAGTGTGATTTAAGGTGTACCCGCAAGTTGTCCAAACGGTAGAATTCCTTCGAACACACTTTACACTTCATTAGTTCAGCTTGCCCTTCGCCGCAGCTCGTGTACATGAGATGCCGCTTCAGGTGATACCGCCGTGTAAAGTCCTTTCCACATTGCTTACATGCAACTGGTTTACCTCGATTCTTGTGCTGATCAATATGCAGCTTCAGCAATTGCTCCGTCCGGATAAAACCATTGCAAGTGGGGCACGGGAAATCTTTTTTCTCCGAATGAATAAGAAACATATGACGTTCCAATATAAGCTGTGAGTTAAAAGACTTCGGACATTCGGGACAACTAACGGGGCCAAGCTGAAAGGTAAAAAAGAAAATTCAGACAAGACTCCACATAGACTCGGAGAGTAATTACATGACAAGTATCGTAACTGTCTCCACAGCAGAAGCAGCAGTCCTTCTTCTCCATTATGAGAGCTTCCTTCTCGATTTTGGCGATGTTGCTTGCCATCTTTGCTTTTCTTGTCTCCATTTCGCTGTTGAAGATGCAGTATTTTATGTGTCGCTTAAGCACCTAGAATTTTTAGTTTTTGGTAAATTAGAACGAATGATGCTGTGTGATAGATCCGTTACCTTGATCGTCCGGAAGGATTTATAACACTTGCCACATACGTGTTCAACTATTTCCTTCGTGTTGACATCATCGTCATCGTCTTCGTCTTCCAGATCTTCACAGGCCTCTTCAATGTGAATCTCTTCTCGAAATTCGGCAGGTGGTTTGTCACCATCGACTGTGCTGTTCGTGGTGAGAACAAATGATATATCGTCCTCACTTTCATTACCTTTAATTTCAGTTAGCAAATAGTGATTTGTTTTTTCCGATGTGTCGTCTTCCACCTCAATGACGTCTGTTTTTGAAATTTTTTTAGGAGGTGGAGATTTTCCTTTGTTGAGCAATAGTGCTCCCCTGGTCCCTGGTCTTGCAGATCGCTTCATATTAAACGGCCTACAAAAATCGAGGGAAAATCGTTAATTGATTTAACTAAACGAAACAAAGAAACTGATTGTGGTGGCAATCAGGATATCCTGAATTGTATTATAGCAAATGTTTTTCTTATTAACATAGCCACTCGTTTGGCGCAAAATAAACTTCAGCTCTCTCAGGTATGACATAGACCTCAGTCGAACCGATTTGGCTACATTAATGTGCGAAACTATGAATGTCCTTATCAAAGGAGCGTGTCTACTTTTAGGCTTTCCTTTGGTCCACACATTTCTAATTTCTTGTCCCTAGATGCAAGCAAGTGAATGTTTCCCAATTCGGTGACTAATAAAGAGTAAGAAAGATGGCGGATCAGTTATCTCTGTAGACATTTCAGGTGCAGAGAAAAACTTGTTGCGCCTTCAAGCAATTCGCACGAAAACACTTCTGCCTTCGTGATAAATAATGCCTCCTTCAGTGTGATAAAGAATGCAATGAAATTGCTGAAGTAATTAAAACCACAGATAATTAAGAGAAAGTGAAATCATGGAGTGGTTGAGTGTGCCAAAGATTAGATTACGAAATTAAACAATGTACCTCACCAGTTATATGTATTCAGCTTACTGATGCTGATGCTTTGACAATGGCTTTATTTTATGTCAATTTCTGCAATAATTAATATTTTATCCCGCGTATGTGAGTAAATTGTTGGTTTGTATGCCTAAAAGTGTTCTACGTTAGCAGGTCACAGGGAAGAGATGACAAACAAAGCTACTGCAGGCACTCAACTCTCTGACACGGCATCTGTTTTTAACAATTTCACTTTATTTTCCCGAATATATTGTTTCTTCAGCGCACTAAAGGTATTTGTTTACAATTGTTACTTTTTTTTTTGGAAAACAAGTAAATGCAACACTTTTTATTTTCCCAACACTTTACCTTGCATTATGCACCAAAAAATACGAAAGCAAAATCCGATTTCGCTGAAGTGGAATATCGACATATATTTGATTAGGTAATAGATCGAAAAATGTATGGTGGGTGTAATGTACTAGATCGAAACCAAAAGTATACTTTGAAAGTCCTTAAACAAATTTTATAAAAAATTGTTCAATTTGCTGACTTAATGGGAAGTAAAATCATTGAACGTATGATTTCAGGTACAGGGGAAGTCTTCTCAAGTGCAGTTTGAAATGTTTTACACAGTTTCAATCATTACGAGAGAAAATGTTGTCGGATTCCTTGTTAAACTGTCACATCGCATGCACTACTCGCATCCATACCACAATCGCACATTGCTTACCTACTTGACATTTCATTTCTCTGTCAGTTTCTGTCACTTGCAATCAAATCTGTTCAGTGGAATTTGGGAAGGCGTTTTGTGTGGGTGAATTGTTCGCGTAGCTCTTGAGTTCGGGTATTTTCGCAATTTTTTCTTTCTTAAAATTCGAATAGTACAAATAAGCTTATGTGCAACGTAACAAATTCCACAACATGAGTGCAAACATTGTCGGATTTCGTCGATTCCTTCACTGGGGACCGATTATAGCGCTAAGTAAGTGAATACCTGCATATCACATCACAAACCGCCATCGAAGTCTCAATAAACAAACCTGCAATTACTCATTGCTGCACCTTAGCTTATGTTCTTTTGTAATCGAACTACACATAAAAAGAACAATGTTTTCAGTAATCTCTCGAAAATTCACAAATTAGCATGACTTGCCAAGCAGATCCCTGAGCCCACCCCAGGGAATGGAAGGAAATATTGCGTGTAAATTATACATCTGTTCCTTCCGTTTTTTTACTTCTCTGCTTCATCGAATGAATATTCCACCCTAGAGTTAATTATTCTGCCATTCGCATTTCATTAAGCGCTTTTTTGTACACTCCGGTGTAACTTTTTTCTTTTTGCAGGTATAATCAAATGCATTACAGTAATGACACTTTACATGAACTCCATGTGGTGGCCTCCAAACCAGAGTATAGGCGGTTTCTTGAATCAGTCAGTGTTCCTGCTGTTATCTTCGTTATCGACGTTTAATTATGTTATGGCAACGTTGACAGGGCCGGGATTCTTACCCAAAGGCTGGAAACCGAAGGTGAGTTGGTCATATTTCCCTTCATATATTCATCATTAATATTAACATTTACATTCCGGCGATTCCTATCGGAAAGGCAAACATTTTGCCTAATTTGCTCTAAGTGAATACTTAATTGGCCGTAAAATAACATTTATGCGTCATGAAAGAAATTTAACGAGTGGCGGCAGTGGAATGACTTCTGCACATAGATAAAAATAATACAAGATTAGGTGTATCGAAAAAAAAAAACTTTGAAACAAGCACAAATCCTCTATTTACAAGATAGTAAGGGGACATGTTGGCTTTTCCACAAGCGGAGGAGCGTTTTATCAGTCAAGTGTTCCATTGAAATATTTGCTTTGTCTCTCTCCCTCTCATCGGAATGAACTTTACAGAATTGGTCATGCGGTCAATGTTGAATTGAAGTGTTTGCTTTTGAGCTCCAAATCCAGTCATAAATTGGCTACAAAATTGGGGCTATTAGATGGGGCAAGTATTGGTGTCATCACAATTTTCCGTTGATTAGTATGAGTGGCGTCACATGGGGTGATATTGCGCACGAGTGCGTCCTATCCACCACAGTTCCATAACGACAACGTACGGGGAAGTATCGAAAAGCTTTTCCAGAAATTAATCGTGCACGACGTTGCGACCATGCCGTCAACAGAGCCTACTTCAACAAGCAGTCCCCGTTTCAAACATTCCACTGAGATATTCAGACTGCCTATACATAACCAAATTTTCGAAAAGAACAGCAACCACCAGCTTCCTTCTAGAATGAAATAATGGCCTACTTTTAATTTGATCCTCACTAGAATGATCAGGCCGAATCAGCATTGCGTGCGTTGCTTTGTTACATGGTTTGCGAAAAAAGTGAACCCGCGTGGTGTTATAACGGATTAAAGCCTTAGGCGTGGCAGTATGGAGTGCCATTAACTCCTGTTGTGTGGGAACGATTTGCTCTATGGCATAGTATACGATTTATTCTCTCGGCGCACTCCTCCAATCACTCAACTCTACTGGAATGATAATAAAGACAGGAATTCTGTTTGTTCTATTGAAAGACCTCCAAACGCTCCACGGATTCCCAGGGATGCTCCACAACAGGTTGGGAATGGCTGCTCGGGGATATTGTCTAGGATGCTTCTAGTGACTTCTGAAAAGATTTTTTGATACTTACAATTTTCTTAGGTAATCTCTGTGTTCAGTGCCCTGTTTGGTTTCGGAGTTTGTTCTAAGAGTTTCTAGGCCTACCTCATGTCATCGGCTTTGTTTCAAGTTTCTGTTCGGTTCGTTTCTTCGTCCCAGAATTCGTCTTTGAGGATGTGGACATCTTTTACTCTGTTTTTGAATTTGTTGCAGTAAGTACCTCAGCAATTTATTCACCTCCTTACACTGCGCTATGCCCCAGATTACGACACAATGCCCATACTGTAACACTAACGGTTGTAACATGAAGTCGGTCAATATCTCTCTTGCGAACTCCCTATCGAAATTGCTACCAAAGCCTTTTTCAGACAAATCTGATAAAAAGTTGACAAAGACATCAGTGCTTCTGTCTCTTACCATTTAAGATTCATTAGAAAATGTGTGGGCGTGGTAGAAGTTCGTATGAATTCTTTCGCCAGATTGAAGAAAAAGTCAAGTACGTAGAGAAAATTCGCACGAAAGCCCAACAAATGTATATCGTGTGCAAAGAAAATACAGTCTTGAACAAGTTTGAGAATTTTCCTGCAAATTTTTGGTTAAATATTTTGGCATACTCCTCAATTTTCCACACAAATAACCATCCTCTAAGTTCTTCTCACCCACTGGAACTACAACTTGATGAACACACAAAAAAGTAGAAGCATATTGTGACAATAGACTATGTTCGAGAGTTGGACAAGATAAGTGCCAGTTTGATTTTAAAATTAATTTAAATTTCGAATGCTGAGAGAAATTAACGTTTTGCAATTTGACCAGCGTGTCCAATGCACACCTTGCTCTCCCTGACGAGACGCCACTGAGATAAAAATACGTCTCAGCTTACACTATCTCATGCAGATTTGCCGGGTCTTATATATTTACACACCATTTAATGACTGCTTTTTTTTAGCAACATTCAGAATCGATAAGAATTATCGCCTTTGTTTGCACACGCCCAATGGCCTGTATTCACTCACGCCAAGCCTATGTAATCATTCTAAAACCGCCTATCCCATCACCCAGCCTCAAAAACAATGTTCTTTCACGCATGTTCCGTAGAAACAGTGCACGAAATCAAACCAACTCCATTTGAATACGAAATACATTGCGATAATTAATTTCCAGATAAAACCCTCTCAACTCATCACATCCGCTTTAATCCTTCGTTTGTAATTATCCAAAAGCTAAACTATTCATAATACCAGCAATCTTCCTTGCACGACAAGTAAAAGTCACTACACGTAATTGGACGTAATAATATTTGACATCCGGAGTGGAATAAGCTTCAATGAAGATCTATATCTTACCTCAAGCGGCGGTTCGCCGTTAATTGCAACCACCTGCTGATGTATGCCACTGCCACGCCACCACAAGCCATAAAACTGGGCGCACAAAAAAGGGTAAAAACAAGCAAGTTCACTGAAAAGACCGCCACTCTCCAAGCCATAATACATCCCAGACGGACTACTATCGTGGCAAAGTGCTCCTAATACATGTCGGAGTTACAACTCAGTCCTGGTGATTGTTCAATTATCAGCATGTAAGGTCAATGTCAAAGCAATTTGAATAAATTTCTAACAGGCAAGGAGTTGGGTCTGCTGCGGTTTGTTTATGATTTCAGTGGGGCGTGCGATAAACGTCTGGACATATCCCGACTGCTCGCAATTTAATTGCGCGATAAAGAAAGACGGACGGTGTCAAGGCATGGTAGGTGGCACTGCGGGTTCTCTTTGGTTGAAAAGAGGAAAAGGCTACTGAAGAGTGAAAAGAGACAGGAAAATGAATGTTCTTTTCGGATGCTTATGAGTTTCCTTGCAGGAAGCGATAGCTGTTTAGAATTAAGTCATGTGTGAGCTCGTAAAGAACGTTTACGATTGGGCTAGGACACGCTATAGAACATTCAACAACTATGACACGCTTTTCTACCTAATTGTAGTATCTCCTATGGTTTAGTAGGTCGTCTGCCTTCTTTAGGTTCCATTCGCGAATTTAGAAGCTTTCATAATTCACAGCTCCAACTCCAGCAAGACAGACAGGATATTCCTGTAACACATTTGCAGTTGCGACTGCATAAAAGTGTAGGTCCCATCCACTCGGAACAGCACTCACAACACGAAAGACTGCTGAACAAGTTGACCCATATCCACATCCAGACTGTAGGACGATTTCAAAGTAGCCCGAAAAAAAGTACTGAAACTAACGTTAACATACCTGTCTGTTGTCGGAGTCGATATTATAAACAATCAATCTGGACGACGATAGATACGAATTCCGACCAACGACCTAGACGGGGTCAAGATAGCAAAATTCGGACCAATAGCAACGAGACTTGCGGAGGCTCTAGAAGCCTATAAGGCTGACATCACCGCCATCCAGGAGGTGCGATGGGATGGGCCGGGCAAAAAGAGGATGAAAAACTGCGACATACATTACGGCGATTGCTACAAAGAGCGAAGGCAGCGCTTGTTTGGATGCGCCCCAACGGATGACAAAGACGATGATAGCAAGGATGACTTCTATGATCTCCTAGAAAGAACATACGATCATTGCCCCAGCTACGACACCAAGATCGTTCTAGGAGATTTTAATGCAAAGCTGGGCAAGGAAAAAATCTTTGCTAGAGTCGGCGGGAAGCACAGCCTACACGACAACACGTCCGACAATGAACACAGGCTGTTGGACTTCGTGACGGGACGAAACCTCACTGTAGCCAGCACGCGGTTTCCTTACCTCAACATTCACAAAGGGACCTGGCGGTCCCCTGATCAATCAACCATCAACCAGATTGATGACATTGCGATCGACGTCAGACACTCCTGCAGTGTCCTCGATGTCCGAACGTTACGAGGTGCCACCATCGACTCGGATCATTACCTTTTTGTAGCCAAGGTCAGAACTCGGATATCGATTGTACAACGGAGTAGAGCAAGACCAAAACAGTTTGACGTTGGAAAGCTACAATCGCAATCGACCGCTGGGAACTTCTCCCATCGAGTCTCCCTGAAGCTCTCAGAGAGTCCAACCCTGCCAGGCGAAACAATCGACGAACAGTGGAACCGTTGTCAAAATGCCATTAGAGTAGCTGCCTCTGATGTGTTGGGTTTTAAAATGCCACCTAGAAAAAACCCATGGTTTGACAACGAGTGTCGGCAGGGGCATTCAGCGAAGCTAGCAGCATATAAGGCGACGCTGGATAGAAGGACGAAAGCAGTTCGTGAGCTCTACGAACTTAAAAAAAGGGAAGAGCACCGGCTTCTCAAAAAGAAAAAGAAGGAGCATGAGAAGCGCGGGATCGATTAAATGGAGAGGTGGTACGGCAAAAATAATGTCCGAAAGTTTTACCAGCGGGTGAAACAACTATCCAAAGGGTACAAACATCGGACAGAAGCCTGTCGGAATGAAGAGGGACAACTCGTAGTAGAGTCGCAGTCGATACTGAGAATCTGGAAGGATCACTTCTGCAGACTGTTAAATGGCGAAGAGGACACCAATACCGCTGTCAGGCAGAATGTTCCACTCCACGCAATGGACGACGATAGAAGAGAATTCCGTCCCTCCGATCTTGACGAAGTCAAGATGTGAGCGCCTGAAACCCTTTGTCAACAACCTGATAGGTCCCTATCAGTGCGGTTTCAGGCCTGGAAAGTCCACTATCGATCAAATTTTCACATTACGGCAGATCCTCGAAAAACCCCCGTCAATGAAGCGTTTGCTTGTATTGATATGGTGGCGGCAAAAATGGGTTTAGGTGAATGAGGGCAAAACAAAATATATACTGTCATCAAGAAAGGACGCACAACATCGACGATGACGAGGGCGCAGACAAACCCGATGGCGCACTCAAGTAGAGAATGACCTCAACCAACTTGGAGTGCGAAATTGGAGGCAGCTGGCTAAAGAACGTGCCAGCTGGAGAGGATTGTTGACCGAGGCCCAGGTTCACCCCGGACTGTAAAAAAAAAAATGCAACGAGACTTCACATCAAACATTCCAAAGAGGAATTGCTAACACACATGGGATCGATATTTCCTTCCTGAGTAGTGCTGTTGGTCTTTTCTAAAAACCACGGTGCTTCTTCTGCATTTAGGGGACTCTTTTCGGGCGCCAATGCATCTAAACTGAAGACATCAGACTGCGCTTTCTCCAGTGAGGAAACACTTCAAATTGTTCCTCATATTCTTGGCGACAATGTAGTTTTCCTTAAACGAGCTTGGGCGCCAAACGCTTTAATTTGCCTGGAGTTGTTTTTGTTGGGCGCGGCAACACTGCAACTGTTAGTTATGAAAAGTGTGCCACACGAGTGGCAAGAGGACTTGAATGTCTTAAGAACGGTTAAAGACGTTCATAAAAAATCTTAGAAATCCTCGAACATGGTAATTCCACAACAGATCAGAACATAACACAGCGGCAGATCGTGAAGTATAACCCGTCTCTAGCACTAGAGAGAGCTTCTGTTCATAGCATGTGTGGATGACATTGAACTGATTTGACGATCGCAGATGCCCTTTTCTAGTATTGAGATTGGCGGTGAACTGCCTGGAGGCAGCTGGCTCGTGCTAGCTGGAGAGGCATGTTGGTTGAGGCCCAGGTCCATCCCGGACTGTAACGCCAATCAAAGAAGGTGAACAAGTGTAAAACGAAGTTTATTCTGTCTAAAACGAGAAAGACATTCAAGATCGATGTCATGAATAGAGCCACATAATGGACAGTTATACGCTGCAGTGAAGTACTCCGTTTTGGTCGGCTCTGTGGTAAGGAAATCAAACGCGGAATAACCCTTGCTAACGCCCATCTAAGAATCATGTGTACGACTTAAAACGCATTGATTATCCCAGTCCTGCTTTATGACGCAGTGACAAAAGTGGATCAAAAAGATCTTGATGCTGTTGCAGCATGCGGCTAGCCATGTCTACTGATCCGGTCCATGTAGCGCATGGACTTGGAAGCATCGCGAACAACTATTGTTCCAATTCTGTGGGACAACGCAAAAGACGTCGTGTCGTACGCAGTGGATGAAGACCTTAACAGGATGTGCGGAACTGGAAGTAGCCATTCAGCCACCAGTTTGAGTTTTGGTCTAATCAAGGCATTACTATTTTACTGTTTGTTTTTTCAGAATCCAAAGGATGAGCAGCATTTACAGTATTGCAAAGAATGTGAAGGATTCAAAGCACCACGAGCGCATCATTGCAAAAAATGTAAGTACTGCCGCTCACCCAGATGAAGGTCGTTCAATATTTGTATACCAATGTCCCCATTAGGTAATCGTTGTGTGAAAAAAATGGACCACCACTGCCCCTGGATAAACAATTGCGTTGGATGGGCAAATCACGCTTACTTCACATATTTCCTTGCATTCTCGATTATCGGCAGTTTTCAGGGTGCAATCATCCTCTCGTGTTCTTTCTACCGAGGCATTCATCGTTATTGGTACCTTACGCACGGACTGGTTCATCTTGCAAACGTCCAGTTCGGTCTGACGAGCATAATCTTCTGCATCTTTAGTTTGGGCCTAGCCATTGGAGTTGTCATTGCCTTGGGAATGCTGTTGTACTTCCAAGTAGGGCTGCTATCAGTTCTGCCCAGTGGTGCCATCAATTTATACATCGTTTGCTTTTATTTCAGTTGAAATCGATTGTAACCAACCAGACGGGCATTGAAGGTTGGATAGTGGAGAAGGCGATGTACAGACGTCAAAACTGTTCGGACGAGGAACCGTTTGTCTATCCTTACGATTTAGGATGTCGCGACAATATCAAAGAGGTTCTGAACTTTTCTTGCGCCCCAGTCGGAGATGGAGTGTACTGGCCTGTGATTGAGTCGTGCGATCAGTATACCCTCACGGTAATTATTCGTTTGAACTACCTTTACATGTCTTTCTATAACAACTTCCTTACAGAAAGAGCAAATATGCCAAAAGCAGGAGAAACGTGCAAGAACGAAAACCTTTAAGGTAATTCGCCCAGCAACTGGACGTTTTCTTCCACTGTTTTCACAAGGACTACGCGTGTGTATGGCGCCGCCATGCACAGATGAGGCTAGAATTCGTTTAGTTCCCGGCGATATAGTAAAAGTGACCCGGTTCCGCAAGTATTGGCTGTTTGGCGAGCGAGTCGTCGAAGAAAACGAGACAAAGCGAAAAGGTGCCATCCGGGGATGGTTCCCCAGGAGGTGTGCCATTGAGCTGATAGAACCAGAAAGGCCAACAGACGCCGATGGTGACAAGGAACCGATTAGGAAAGCAAACGGCGTCAACAGCAACCACCATCAAGCGAATCACGGCAATAAGAAAAAACTTAACTAAACGAACTAACACTAGATAGTGCTTGCGAATACATATATTTCGAAGGCTAAATGCATTTGAATTTAGGCTAGCACAGGTTGACTGTGACACTTACACGGCACACATTCGAATACGTTCTAGGATAGACATGTGGTTACATGTATTAAGCGACGTGTCGCGATTCAAACAAACGGCACTCAAAACAAATCGTATTATCGCTTTTATGTAAAAAAAACAAAAGCAAACTACATACTTGTATTTCTATTTATTAAGTGATATATATTTTCTATATAATTTATGCATACCGTTCGTCTAGTGAGAATGTACTGTATGTAATTATTCTAATAAAAGAATTCATTTGTGTTCTCTTTTTGAGGGCAGACAACTTAAACATCTGTGTTTCCTTTTGTTTGGAATCGGCGGTTTTGCGTCATGATGGGCTATTTGGACTATTTTTGGTGGTTGCGCGTGGAACGTTCAGTCACCAATTGATTGAATTCGAAATTTCGGGTGAATTTAAAAATAATCTTTCTTTGTGCCGTTTTCTTGCTTTCGTCATGTTGATTTGGTCAGTACAAACGTGTACTTATTATATCTAAAAATAAGCGGGTCGAGAGTTTGATTTAATTGCTTGTTTCTCAATTCTAAGTAGTATGTAAGTTCAATACACCATCCATTTCACCTTGATGGAAGTAGTGTACAGTGGCGAGCAAAACTGGTCGAATGTTTGTCAAACCTAAGTTCATATTGCTGTTAAACTTGTTAAAATTGCTCGATTTGCTTCCGGTTTTTTTTATTAATTCTTAATGTATTACTCTCATCATTCAATAACATAGCATCTAACAAAACGAACGAAAAAACAGAAATTTCTTAGAAAAAACAAAAAAGTCAATTCGACCACTTTTGCTCGAAGGACTCAGCATGCAAAAAAACATGATTTTACCGTTATATTTATGAAAGTTGTCAAGAGCTTATTGCGTTTCTTTAATTATTGCATCATTATAAAGTAATACGGTGAAGAGTTTACATAGTTATACCCAAAAATTGTGAAATTGTTGTTCAATTAGTGCAAAATGAAGAAAATCACTAAAGATTTGGAAAACCGAATTGTTGAACTACTGCAAAAAAAAGGAAAGTACACGAAAAATGGCTGAAAAGACTGGTGTTGGAAATTCAACAGGGATAGCAGTACGAAAAAGAAACAATTTGAAGTCTCCGGGTGATTTTGGAGGGCGACAAAGAACTCTGACGGATAGTGATGCTCGTGAAATGAAACGGTTGCTTCGTAAAAAGTCCAAGCTAACACCTAAAGAGGCTACACCGGCCATTAACAAACCAAGAAGCGAATGAGATGAGCCAGAAGATCATTCAAAAGAATAAGGCTAATCGCGTCTGTAACGCAGAAAACATGCCCACGCCATTATACTACCACCGCCGTGTTTCATAGTTTGATTGACTTGGTGTTGCTGAAGCTGCTCACCGGGTTGGTGCCAATAAGATTTACCATCCGATAAAATACGATTGAACTTCGTTTCTTCAGACCATATAATACGTTTCCGGTCTTCAACAGACCAGTTTTTGTGTTCTCCACAAAACTGTAATCGAGCTGATATGTTTTTCTTGGAAAGCGCAAGTTTTCTCTGCTTTACAGACCCGATTAGCCTTATTTTTTTGAATGATCTGTCTATTGATCTTTTGATCAGTTTGACATCGATAAATGAACTGACGTGTGAAAAGCGTGGTATTAGAATCGCAGAGACTGCATTGCGAATGTAGACTTTGTTCATAATGGCGGGAACGTTTTAAGTTCGACTCTAGCCGCCAAGAAGGGATGCTCCTATTGAGGAAATTTAATAGCAATGGAAAGAAGTTTGTCCGTACCTGATCAGCAGGGTCGGTACAATGCGCATGTGTATTCAATTTCAGGCCGGGGACGTTCAACAACGACTTTACACTACGGCAAATCATGGAAAAAAACTCGACACCCACCACCTATTCGCCGAATTCCAGGCCACATACGACAGCGTGCATAGTGACGTAGGCAGCAAAAATGGTGAGGTAGTCAAGAACTTCACGTTCTTCGGTTTGGCAGTAAACAGGGACGAAAGCACTTGTACCCAGATGAAGCGCAGATTAACTCTTTCTTTGCGTCAATCTGGTGGTGGCCCGTGGCGTTGTGAGTATGTATGTGCGTCGACCCCAACCTCGACGTCGCAGGTTCGATTACAGCTCCGAGCGACAGAAATAATTTTCACGGCCTCACCTCTTTCGAGTCACTGACAATGCTTAAAGAGTATTTCCTGTCTAGAAAAAGCTTCTCAAACTTGGCCGTTCGGAGTCGGCAATAAACTGTAGATCCCTTCCACTCGTGAGAGAACAATAGCACGCACAACACGAGTGGTTGCTGAGAAGCTTGGCCCTTGCCCCCTACGGGCTGTAGCGCCACACATATTATATATATTATATTATTGCGGCAATCTCTCGAAGGACCAACCTGGCTATATCCAACACTGGTCATTCAGCCCTGTTCTGCTCTATGGCGCAGACACATTGACGCTAAGCGGATGAAGAAGTTCTTGGTCGATTTGAGGGTTTGGTTTGGTTTGATTACAGGGGCAATGCTCTACAGTGCCTAGAAATAATATTTATGGCGCTGCTTAGCTTCTACAGCAACGACTCGTGTTAAGCGTATTATTGTTCTCGCACGAGTGGGAGGGACATTTTGCTACAACATATTGAAAAACGTGCTTTGATACAACGAATTGGCTGAACATTATGATGCTGATGTGACGCAAGCGTCGTCTATTATTTGAATGAACATTGCTCTCACAATTAATCAATACTAGCTTTGAAAATAACAGCAAAAAATATAACAGTACACACAGTCATCAAAATGCTTAGTGTCTAGTGATGGGAATTATCGAGTGAATTGCACTATCAAATAGTTTTATTCATTCATTCATTCACCGACTGGGTTTTTGAAACAATACACGGTAAGGTTCTCTCTATTGAGATATGTATAGGTGCAATGCGTTTTTTATGAGGTTTCCTTGGGAGGCCTAATAATCGGTATATATAAATATCACAAAAACAAAAAATATCCCAAACAATAAAACAAAACCGTCTTCCCCGTCTCTTACTCTAAGGGTGCTTTTTTCGTGTGAGTTCCCTTTGCCTCTCACAACGAACTACAAAATCAAATACCAATCTTATTTTATTTAATCTATACATAAATACATCATTTGTACTTAACTCATTTCATTCATAAAATACAAAGTTCATGACGTAGTCCTATCTTACTAACTAATTACATCCCTCATTCCGGTGTTTGGCTATTCTTCCATCGTCTATAAGCTAGAATTGCAATTAAGGAAGATTATTTGATTGAATTTATCTCCCTTCAGGCGATTTCTTCTTCATACAACTAAATCCATTCAAATATTTTTGCATCATACAACTGAACGAATCGTTCATATGACCCGATAGTCCAAAGTCCAAACAAACGAAAAAACCATTCATTCAACTAAAACCATTCGAACATTTTTCCATCATACAAATGAACGAATTCGAACTCATCTCTTAACTGAGTCGAAATATCGACTCGAACCAAACCATAGAACAATGTGTCATGCAAATATTTTGGCAATGTGTGTATGTATACACAAGATTCTCTCTCAGAGAAGCTGCCATGCCAACCATTTGACTCAGTCCAACCAGCCATACAAGGACAGCTGTCAAATTTAGCTCGTGTAAAAGTACAAACTACTGAATATTCAATTTGATGAATGAATGATTTTCAACTCGAATAAATGAATAGTTTGCAACTATCGAATAACTTGATAGTTCTTATTCGATAGTTCCCATCACTAATAGTGTCGTCCACTAGTGCGTCGCAGAAGATTCCATCGCTCAGCCCTCAGCCGACATTTTTCAGATTTTTTTATAAACGTTTAGGAGCATGCGCTTGGTTTGCCTCTCGGGAATCCCAATCATCGATTGAAACTGGATATGCATTAATGACACGTCATGTCGACTTGAAACATTTTGAAACGTTTATTATCTTGGGGAATTTCTTATTGGGTTAATGATGCAAGGACATTTTTTCTTCGTTATCCTACATAACTATACATAATAATATAATATAATATGGGCTGTAGCGCCCGTAGGGGTTCAGGGCCTAGCTTCTCAGCAACCACTCTTGTTGTGCGTGCTATTGTTCTCTCACTCTTTGAGCATTGTCAGTGACTCGAAAGAGGTAGGGCCGTGAAAATTATTGTCGTCGCTCAGAGCTGGAATCGAACCTACGACGTCGAGGTTGTGGTCGACGCACATACCCACAACGCCACGGGCCACCGTCCTACATAACAGGACGACTTAAATTTCTTCCTCAGTTTTGTTCAAGTGTTGGTGTGATATACATAAACCTAGTTTCTCCTTCCTCAACTCATGATCTTCGCTAAAAAATGAAAGGAAAAAAGGTCTTCCCACCATAACCATCCAGGGAAAAGCAGAAGACTGCGGATGAAAGAAGAACACATTTCATTTTGTACAAATATAAATTTTATTCAATTCGTATCTCACAATAGACATTTGCAAAGTGCATTTTTCTTCAGTTCGCATCTTTTACATCCATATACACTTTCTCTCTTTACCAATCTACCGAGCGATAGGTTCGATTCGCACAACTCTCCGTTGCAAGAAACAAAAAATGAAGATGAAAAAAAAAGCGAAAGCAAAAGCAAATGAAACAAAAAAACAAATTATCATGTAAATGAGCAACAAAACTTTATTAAAGTGAAATCATACAATGTGTAGATGTTTTCTTTTTGTTTAAGTTTAAAACGTACATATAAAATATAAACTAATAAAATAAAAATAACTATAAACACATTAAATATTCAATCTACAATAAGAAAAACGAAAATAATATTCAAACTAAGAAAAAATGATGTATGCATAGTAAAAATGTGAATATTTCAAAAATCATCTTCAATAGTCTACACCTGATCACCGCCGAAGAGTCTAACGCATACAAAAAAAAAAATCGTTCGTTCTCCTCCTCATGACTCTCTGCGAGTGCACTCAATTGTTTGTTTTTCATCTCCAGATAAATTCTTTCTTAAGCGAAATTGTCTTGTTCATGTTCTATGTTTTATAAATCAGCTCTGTGGTTTTGTTTTGTTTTTTTTTTTTCGTTTATTGTTTAATAGGTTAGCCTAGAACACCGCTTCGTTAGTTCAGTTTACTCTTACGGATTAAAAGTTGTGTATTTGCTTAGCTTTAGATTTTCTTTTTGTTACAAAATGAAAAGAACTGTCGCAGATTAAGGTAAATGTATTCGTTTTAGCTAAATTAGTAGCAGTTTTCTGTTTTTGTTTTGTTTTTGGCAATATATTTCGTTTTTGCTTAGTGTTAGTTTTTAATTGTTTCTTCTTGCCGAAGTTTGAATAGGTTTTATTTCAAAAGACGCAATATAGACATAAAAATTTCATACGCAATTATTTTCCATGGAAAGCTGTTTCAAATCTAGAGGAAATAGAAAAAAAGAAAGAAATGTATTTTGTAATTTCAAAAATGTTTGTTTTCATCATGTCTAGAGACAGGGAGAGAGAGAGAGTTTGTGTCGAAATCGAGCAACTAAATCAAAATGTGAGGCTGTAGGGGATGATGTGTGTTAAGGGGAAGAGAGAGATTAAATAAAACTTGATCAAAACACAGCGATTAGTACTTGTGGCAAATGATGTTATTCAATAATTACTCGCGAATGTTGCACGTATTTCTTTGACTCCGAGCCGGAGTCGGAGCAGTCCAACTTGGTCATCTAGTAGATCAAGAGATTATGATAGACAAAGTCATACACAGAAGAAGAATGGTTTGCCACAGAGCATGGCAACAGAGGTCCACAGCCTTGAGAGTGGCGCACACAATGCAGAAAGACGTCAAACAAACTGTTGTGTAAAACATCTTCATATCATGCTAGCTCCATTTAAAACACGGTCTGAAGCAGCCTAAAAGAAGGTGACTAATCAAGGTTTGCCGGTCAAATAGTTTCCGATTCTCTTTTACGTCAGTAATTGGTATCTTATCGCGAAAAAGCACGACTTTTATTTACTTCATTGAACCTTTTTATTTTTAGGACTAGTTAGAAGAAATTCGGATGTAGGGTAACTGCTTTGAGGTTAGTGTACCAGCTACGAACGGTAATGACATGAGACATGCGCTACCGAAGTGGACCTCAGACTCTAGACTCTAGAGCAACCACTTGTTTCTTCATGAACAGTGGGGACTTATGCCGAATGGCTAAGATTAAGACATTTTTTCCAGGCAGGTTTTTTGGTCCTTCTTAAGAACTGTCATTTACATGCTACGACTTCAACTCGACTAGTCACTTACAATTTAAGCGGATCTTCACCTAAGCCTTCTGTTTCAATTGAAAAAGGTGACGTTTGAAGTTTTTCTGCAACGAGTATTTGTATTTTTTCCTGAATATCTTCAGTGACTGGAGAAAAGTTGTGACGCGAGTTTAAGAGTTGGTTTCAGAAGACTTTCAGTTTCAATTCTATTTTATAAACCAGTGTTTCTTGTCTTAAGCACATCGGGCGGCGACGGCATTGAAAGAGCAGAGGAGGTTCTAGATGGTCGCCTTATTTTCCTTGAGCTACTGGTTTTAGAGAAGGGGAAAGTCTGTTTCACCAAGTTGTAGCTCAAGTAAAAAGTTATTTTACGGTAGGCTACTTATGGCTTGTGTCCCAAGGACGCAGGGCACAGTTTGATCAGACCAATTAATAGCTTATGGTTACTATTAGGCCAAAATCGTGCTGTTCTGGCGCACATAATGCAGACTATCTACTCAGCATAGAGGGAGTAGACGCACTTCGCTACAAGACGGAGTAAGAACATTGGTGGCGCTTCTTAGCTTCGACAGCAACGACTCGTGTTAAGCGTAGTACTGTTCTCGCACGAGTGGGAGGGACATTTTGCTACAACATATTGAAAAACGTGCTTTGATATAATGAATTGGGTGAACATTATGATGCTGATGTGACGCAAGCGTCGTCTATTATTTGAATGAACATTCCTCTCACAATTAATCAATACTAGCTTTGAAAATAACAACAAAAAATATAACAGTACACACAGTAATGAATTGGCAATTATTAACGATCACACACATATTCTTCTGACGTGCACATAAAGTATTCCTCTTGTCGCAGGTTTTGATCAATTGAAAAAATGAAAACAGAAAAACAAAAAACAAACAGAAAATTACAAAAATAAAAGATAAATTAAAAATATGTAACGCATGCTCTGGATGAGGGACATGATCTACCAAATGAGGACAAAAATCTAAATATTTTAGTTTATAAACATGTGCAAAATAAAGTTTTCTTTTTCAAAAATAAAAAAATAAACTCAAAACATTTTTAAATACATGTGCATTTCTAAAAAAATAACAGAATATTTGTACTTTGAAAAATAATTTCCAAATATGCAATTTTACAAAATAAGTATGAAATTGAAAAGAAAAAAAATTACAATTTTATAAAATAAAAAAATAAACATTTTCATCTACAATTGCTGGTAATGTGAAGAAGTGCTTAACAAAAAATCTCAGTGGTACATTATTCACGGCACAACAGTGTATCAGTAATAAAAATAAATGCATGCACTATAGACTATTAATGTATACATTAACAAAAGCATCGCCCATGTCATAAGCGGATGACTTGTGAGCGAGTCTTTTCCAGCACTTACGTCGGATTCATCGATTTGACTTGATCGACGACCACTGAATGTAATGCCATCGCTTGAAGCGTCTCCAGTCGTATTGAGTGCTCCAGTTCCAATTGGTGATGTTACCGATGTAGTGGGTCTTAATGCTGCACGTTTGGCAACAATTTCAAGCATTTCATTGAGTATTGCTCCTTCAGCGGCTACATCAGCTGAACTCTTTTCTAATTCTATTCAAATTTATTCGTAAAGAAGAATTTGTTTGATTTAAAAGAAAAAGACATAAGCTAGACGTTTTGGTGGCACTTACTACTTCCAGCTAGCCGAATATTCAGTTCCTCCTTGAGTTGTGCATGCCGATGCTCTAATTGTAGTTCTTGTTGTCTTATGCCAAGCTCCTCGTCTCGTTTTCTGTTTAATCAAATAAAAGTGTACTTGAGAAATGTGCTCAACCAGGGCGTTGGTAGGGAGTAACTCACTTTAGTTGTGTTATGTTGCGCCATATTTCTAAAAGTTCCTTTAGTAACTTTTCGTCAGTAGCACCCATGTTAGATGCCTCTAAACTGAAATTGAATAGAAAAAAAAATGTTTGATACTAAGATTGAGTCTTGAATGAATGCCACAGAATAGTTTCGTCATAAATGAAGTAGGTGGTTGAGCGTTATGAAGCTCGCTGTGAAGGATCATTTTGTTCTTTGCCCCCATAGACACTTTTTGTCAGACTGACACATTGAACGTTTAGTTATAATGTCACGAATGTTGAAACACTATCCGCCAAGAGGGAGCTGTAGCGCTGTTGTGCTAGTACGCCGATATAGAGTTAAAACCAAAGCCGTACGCGAAGAACTCAATGTTGTTCCTATAAAAATGGCTATTAAAGCTGTAGAGTAACGACCGGTAACCGGGTAACCGTTTTTATCCGTTGCCTACCATCTGAATATTCGTTGCTTTATTATAGTCACATTAGTTATTAGTTATGTTAACATTTTTTTTAAACCTCAGATAGGCACGATAGATAGGCAAGTAATCTATGAATGGCAAAATCAAACTCGCATAACGCAATATGATCACATGAACGATCACAAAATGAGTACAAATATTAAGCATACAACCACAGTTTTTGTTATGAGTTATTCTTCATTGTATATAGTCACAACAGCAATATGATTGCACATCAAAAACAGTACAGACGAAATCAATCACTCATGGGTGTGGTTTGATGGTAAACCTCTTGCATGTCCATGCGAGTGTACCATTCTATTCGATAGTAAACGTGCCGATTTCGGTCGCTAGTGTCTATGGTGCATGTAGACAAAAAAGTAACGATAGCACGACATCGTTGTTAGTTAATTGAGGAGTAAATTTTCGCTACATGGTACTGTATTGAATGTCCTTTAATAATAATAATATGGGTGGCGCTACAGCCCGTAGACGGCCAGGGCCTAGCTTCTCAGCAACGACTCGTGTTGTGCGTGCTATTGTTCTCTCACGAGTGGAAGGGACCTACAGTTTTATGCCGACTCCCAACGGCCAAGTTTGAGAAGCTTTTTCTAGACAGGAAATACTCTTTGAGCATTGTCAGTGAATCGAAAGAGGTGGGGCCGTGAAAATTATTGTCGTCGCTCACAGCTGGAATCGAACCTACGACGTCGTGACAACCGTGCCATTAATTTGATCCAAAATGTTAACTGGACCAGATTTGAAAACAAAAAAAAAGCATATTAACTTTAGTTTTCACAAGGACCCCCTATAACCAAGGACAGGCACTCAACCAACTGTGGAATTCAGCCAGAGCATGCCTTACTTGGAACCAGAGTGCACATATATAAGGTTGATGAGAAGCACTTATTGCACACATGCTCTGTGATTTCCACTTGTGTTGAGCAAAAAATCTCTAATTGTGATTTATTGAGTGATTGATAAATCGCAAACACAGTCTGCGATCGACTGCGATTGCGACCCAAGCTGCCGATTTTCCCAACAACATTAGCACTCTGGAACATTACAAAACTACTTCTTGAAATCACAGTTTAAAATCACTGCGATTAGCAAATAGCAGTCATACCTGCGATTATAAAATCGCAACTTGGTCCATCTCTAGGCATTTTGTGAAATGATCACTTTATCATTCAAATATCTTAATGTGCATATTTTAACAATGATGCATCACACATGTACTTACTTATCGATAGTTTGTCCCTCTCCCCTTAAAGCTTTCTCAATGAGTACACCCCTTGCTTCTAATTCCTTCAATTGAACTTCGATTTCCTCCTGCTCTCGCTGAATCTCTTGTGCAATTCTTAGTCGCTTGAGCTCAGCTTGTCGTGTAGCCTTCGATATTGCACGCTGCTTCTTCTGTTCTCTAGATTCGGTGGCATAGCTCTCGTCTACAGATCATAAAACATTCCATTAAACAACACATCTTTCACGTTCTGAATTTTAACAAATACAAATATACATATGTTCTTTTTCTTTCAACAAAAATTGTTAGATCAAAAAAAAAAACACATTTTATTAACAAACCAACCATCGGATCGCTGATAATTTAATGGCAATGGTGGAATTGGAGGCGGTATTTGCTCTTCAGTGTTCTTAAATAGCTGCGGGCTCGATGCATACGATGACATTTGATACTTTTGCTTGGCAATGCAGTCTTGTGAATTGCTTCGCTGATCGTGCTGGTGTCGGAGTTGATGTTGTTGCGGTGTGGTAGCAGCAGGAGAGGTGGCCGATGATCCATTGTCCTTGTCCTTTTGTGTGTGTGTGTTGGTTTTTATTTTTTTTTATTTGCATAGTAAGTAATATCAATATCAATGGAAGCATTTTGCGGATAATCCAATTGTGATATATTTTTTTTGGTTGTTTTTCAAGTGGTTTATTGATAAATTTAGAGAGAGACGAAAGAAAATGTTTAATTAAAAAATGTTGCGTCATTTTTTTTTTTGCTGTTGTTGTTGCAAAATTTGTTTTATTTTTTCTATCATGCAGGTTTATTAGAAAAAAAGCTTTATATTGAAGCGCTAGCCAGCAGCCAGATAGAGCAGTTTATATTGTTGTTTTTTTTTCATTTTTTCTACCCACCAGCCAAAAAGTGAACATAAAACTCGGAGCCAAAAACAAACCATAGCCAAAAAATAACCAAATAAACGTAAAAATAAAACCCTCCCTGGAATTTTGTTTAATTTGTTCGGTTTTAATAATAAGAAAATTAACATTTTTAACAACACTTTCATGTCAACTGTTTTCTTATAGGAGAGAGAAAAAAAAAGAAACAACAACATTCAAAAAGAAAAAAAAAAAGATAAAACCAAAACGTAAAAATTATAAAATGAATGTAATATTACAAAAAGTTGCCGACAGGATACGCTTAGCATAAATATCTTTGCTCGCCATATGGATACGTAATACTCGCAGCTACTATGTGAATCTTGTACTTATTCTTCTTTTAGTTTCACAGGCTGTGTGTAGGAGAGTGTGTGTAAATGTGTGTGTTCAAGTGAGAGTGAGTGCTAGAGGAAGAAGAGTGCGTCTATATGTGCTTAGCTTTTTTTTTTACACTAACTCGCATTTTTTCTTTTTCTGTAAAAAAAATAAATTAAAAACATAAAAAAAATTGTGTGATATGTAAGATAGGTGTCAGTTATCGATTGGATTTGTTTTTGATTGAGGGGATAACTTTCATTGCGACAACAATACAAGTGCTTACAGTGCAACAAAGAGATGACTATATCCAAATACTTTACTTTTTTGTTTTGTTTTTCAATTCTCTTCGGTGAACAGTGCAAAGTAGTTCTGATATTCTAGCTATGTGTTGTCGTTAATTGAGCGAGTGTACAGATTAATGCTACATTAAGACGGTTTAATGTTTTATTATTTAAAGATTATGATTAACAAACAAACACTTGTGTTGATGATATCCGCTTTGGAACGCACTTTTATTGCTTAAAAAGCTTTCCAGCAGGTTTAATATTACATTTTGATATGAGATTACGTGTAATAATAGGCAGTGATTGTACTGAAAGCTTAGATAGTTTCTAAATGACCTACAATAAATGCATCTTTGTTAATCCCAATTTTGTTGATATTGGAGTGATAATCCAATATTATACGCGAAAATTGGTTCGTTATATGAGGCACTTTTTTCTTGTAGACAGGGTGTCGATGATGTCAAGATTTCAACAAATTCTGCAATTCTGCTCGGTAGGACTCTGTAGAAACTGACGTTTTGTCTTGTATAGACAAGGCCTCGCACATTTCTACTCGCTTGGCAACGTCTGGAGGTCCAACCATCTCTCTACCTCACTCAAACTTCCTTTCTCAATTCCGTCGTGAAATCCGTATGCGATGTTTGGGAGATTTGGTACACAACCATCATAATTTTACGCAAGCTTCCGGTCTTCGTCAATTAGCTTGAGACGACGCCAGAAGGTCTTTTGGCTGCAATGGATAACGAACGAAGAGCTGGAAGGGGCCTACAGTTTAATGCCGAGCATTGTCAGTGACTCGAAAGAGGTGGGGTCGTGAAAATTGTTTTCGCCGCTCAGAGCTGGAATCGAACCTACGACGTCGAGGTTGGGGTCGACGCACATACCCACAACGCCACGGGCCACCACTATGGCCCTTATTTGAACCCGGAAAAAGTAGTCGGTGTCGTCGACGCTCAACTTGAAGGTGGATTATTGTTGGAATTAACCAGCGTGAGTCGCGTAGAGGTCGTTAGCAACCTTGATACCGCTTGGGCTCCATAGGAGGATCCTAACAAATGTGTGTGGTGCTTTTTATTTATTTATTCTGAAGTTTACAGATGATACCGCCATGCGTTCGTGGTTGGCGAGGAAACCGTTTAAAAGCTTCACGATATGCATTTCGTTCAACGACAAACAGTGTCACGTTCCAGAGGTCATACGCGTCGCACGGAAGAATACAAGATAATTGCCAACTAATTGCTGACAAGAAGTAGTGTAAGCGAATTCCACCCCAATTTTTGGGTCGAGTTCTGCAAGTGTTATAATGTGGTGAAGATCAAGCGATAGATAAGCCAAGGAATTGTTCGGGTGAATCTGAAAAATGACGCAGAATAACCATACCGCTGTTTCTATAAGCTCAAGAGGCAAATGAGTAATGACTTTATTACCTCTCGAAGGACTTAGTCAGGTTTCTACGATTCAAAGAATGAAATGGCTGGCCTATGTGGACAACTCACCTCCGACTCGACGAGTCTTCGAGTTTGAACACGCAACAGAGACGCCTAATGTGGTGCACACCCAAGTGGAAAAAGACCTCAACCACGAGAAAGGCAAACGCGACATGATATTTTTTGTAGGGAAAGGAGGTTATTCAAGAACGTGGACAAGGCTAATTTGGCTAAAACAAAACATGTTGCAGCACGATAGAGTACCGTTTAATCATCCGTAATTGAAAAATGAATTTCGCTACGAATTACTGTTAAATTCATAAATCGCATTACTGGAGTCATTTTTTTTTATCCCCGACATAAAATGATGCTGATGGAGACAGAATTATAAATATATTTTGACGAGTCTCACCGATTTGGTGTTAACGAGAAGGGCAATTTATTGATGGCGCTCGTAAGTGTGAGTGGAATCGCCATGTCCACCCTTCGTTTGGTTCGGTTCGGAGAACCAAGCATTAACGACAAAATAATGAAAGAAGCAAACCCGTCTAGACTTGGAAGGAATAAAAGTCACGCGACAAGACCAGCGTGGCCGGATCTTTATATCGGTAAAACAAAGACGCTTCTGACGTTGGACCGAAACTCGATCCGTATGCTCGTCGGAGTGAACACATGACAATATCCGATCGAAACAATACTCTGGCAAATCAACGAGCGACCTCTGCCCGAACTGTAGCGAGGAAAAAAGCTAGATGATCCACTCGCTCTCCAGGAGGTTCTTCACAGATGTCGGATCTTTTGTGGTTTCAGCTAGCACGTAATAGGACAGGTTGCAAGAATTGTGTGCTCTACAAATGATGGGATCGATAATTTGCTCTTTGGCCTTCGAGTAGTTCTAACCTAACCTTCTCAAGTTAGCTATATTACGATCATGCCCTTCTCAATGAACTTTCGTTATCAGTTCACACACAAGATTTTGGTCAGTGCTTTCTTTCTAAAGTAAGCTTTACAACTAGGTTACAACTCTAAAGACTTATTGAGTATACATTTTACTTCTCAAGCTAATTAGATTAATACATTAAATTGTTGCAGTACAACTAACGCGTTCGAGGCTTCGTTTCAATCCATTGTCGACAACTTCTGTAACTGTAACTTTAAGTTAAGCATTCCCCATTAATCGCTGTTCACGCAAGCTTAAGCTATAACTAAGGTTCTACAAAGCCAAAAGGAAAAGTTTATTCTACAAATAATCAAGTTCAATAAGCAGTTACGTCTAAGAGTAATAGGAAAGCATAAGCTAAACTAAATATAACGATATTTAAGGCATTGTTCTTACACCAAACCCGAAATTCCTCACATCAAAGCATGACTGTAAAATGAGAATTTTAAGGAAAAAAGAAGAAACACATAAAATTATTCCACCTTACACCACGGACATATAAACTAGAGAGACGATATACTTAATTTTGGATAGATGATAAAATTAGAACAACCAAGACGACCAACAACAAATGTCTGTTAGCAATTAGAAGACAAGACTGTGACTGTGACTGTGTGACTTACCTTAGACTTCTCTTTGGATTTCGGTGAAATTCGGAAGCGACTGAACATGCCATCGCCAAGTCCGCCATTATTGACGGCGGCAACATTGCTGCTGCTGGTCCCAGATCTCTCCGTTCCGGAGACCGGTCCAACGTCCCTTTCTTTTTTGCCCTTCTGGAAGAAGCTCGAAAATGTCTGAATAATACTCTTACGACGCTCGGGGTCTTTGTGTCGACGGTTGACTTTGCCCAGTGCAATTGACGGTGTGTTGATCTGCGAGAGGTTGGGATCGGATGTGAAGTCAGCAACCAGGTCGCTGCGGACGGCTGTTGTGTTTGAGTTCTCGTCTGGCTGCAGGGTCATGAGTTGAGCGGTGGCAATGTCGTTCACACTCTTTGAGGAGACCATTTTACGGTCTCGTGCTCGGATTTCTTCAGATTTCTGCAGTGCCTCGCCAGCGGCTTCTTGTATGTCCAAGTGATAGCGTTTTCGCAGCAGCTGTAGCTTTTCCTCCGGACTGAGTCCGAGATCGTGATTTGACTTCAAACGAGCTCTAGCTCGGGCTTCAGTGCGTAGTTTGTCCGCATTGGCTGTGCTTAGAGTGGCCTCATCTCGGCGACTGGTTCGTTGCGTTGCTAAGGGTGTGGCGTAAACCGTGGCTAGGGGCTGACTGAAGTTGCTGTTCGACTCGGGTTTGTAGGGAAAAGTGCGCTGACTTGAGTACGAAAACGATTGCGTCTTGCTCAGTTTGCACATCTGCTCATCGATGTTCTGGGCATCGAAGTTCTCACTGAAGGGCCTCTGCTTGGCCGACCGTGGTGGTGCATCCGCGAATATTTGAACCACATCCTTCGTCTCTTTCGGGGAGATCTTCGTCTTCACTCCGACTAGTGGATTGTTCTCCTTGCAACTGCTGCCACTGTGATCTCCTCCGGACGATGACGCCACATGGTAGGGAGACGAGTTTGTGGACGGCGCCATCTTTGGTGTTGGACTGAGACTACTGCCGCCAAGACTGTTGCCGAATATACTTCGGTTGCGACTGCGATTCAAGCGCTTCTCAGCGTTCAACTGCTTCTTGCTCTGCAGCTTATCCATCACAAGATCGTGAATCAGATCCTTCTGCTTGGTGCGTTCTTTGGTTAACTCCTCCAACTTGCGTGTCAGGGTTGGTATTTCAGGTACCTAAGACAAAGGAAATGAAAATGTGTTGCATGGGCACACCTTGATCCTTGACTTACCTTATGGACATCTTGTAATGGATTTGCTGTCACATTAATCGTAGACAACGTCACTTTTGGCTGAACATTGACTGTGGAGCCACTCTCGAATACACTAAGACCCTTAGCGCTTCCCTCTATCACAGAATTTGCTTCGCTTGCTTCACCCTTCGAACTCTTTCGTCGGTTCTGCTTTCGCACATCAATCGAATCGCGGGCGTTACTGATCTGCGTGATCTTTTGCTGTAACTTCCGCACATACTCCTCGTAGCTAAGCTCCTCGGACTCCTTTCGTTTTGAAGTATTGCCGTTTGAGGGTAGATCCTCGTTCGAGGACTTTCTTGTGGGGCCCTTACTGGATGAGCTTGTGGCCGGTGTTGCTGTTGTTGTGTTGCTGCTGGGTGATGTTGTCTTGACGTTCGGCTCAGAACTGCTGCCCGTTGTTTGGTAGTTCTCTCGAGTTTTTGGCGACGATGAGTCCATTGGACTTGTGACGACTGTGAGTGCTTCACTTTCCTCTGTTGTCGTTGCGGTGGTTGTTGTTATTGTTGCTGTATTATTCGCCGTAGCACCCTGAGAGTTGGTAAGTATACAAAGACTGTCCTCGTCGATGTCGTTTGTGCTGTCGGTGAGGGATTGTGAAAGACTCTGCGTGTGCTGCGTTTGGGACGGAGAACCGTGCTTCGGTGGCGTGGACTGTTGTGATGGCGACCTTTGTGATAACAATACTGTGCTTGGCAGTGGGGGACTCTCGTTAACTGGTGTCTTAAGCTCCTGTTCTGCTTGCAGTCTTTGTTGATTGTTGTGACTATTTCTTTGAGATCCCGTGTAGTCGACGTAGCCACGATGCCGCAAAAGGGCCGTGTTTGTTGCTGAATAGGCTTCAGCGCAACTGCCCTCAGAACCAGTGTCCATGAATTCAATTTCTTCAATGTCAAGATTTTTCAGTATTCCGCAATGTTCCGGCTGCGCCTCTGGCTCCGGCTCCGGATCTGGCTCTTGGGTGATCGAGAGGGCCGACTGAAGAGGTGCCTTCTTCTTGGTTTTCTTATTGCGTTTGATTGTGCCTTTGTTTGAGTTCAGGACAAATTCTAAATCAATGAAGTTCTCAGAAATCGCATCGTCTGCTGTCCAGTCGGACAGCTCGGTTTCGGTGAGGACTTGATTGGTGATCTCAGCATCTGAGTCCGAGCCTCGTGCGATCACCTCTGCCGTTGGTGTCTTATCGTTGTCTACGTCTTCTTTTACATCAATATCAGCAATATTCAAACTGACGGGCTTGACAGCCTTCGAGTGATCATCAGACTTCTCCAGTATCAAGGGGATGTTCTTCAATGTGTCGATCTTATTCTCGTTCTTTGTGTCAAATTTCAGATCGGGCTTCTGCTGTGGAGAAGCGGGCGGCGATGGGTCCTTCCTCATCTCAGTTATGGGCTCCTCGGGTGAGGGGGACTGTGTTGGTATTTCGGGAATAATCACCCCCGGAGGAATCTCCATGTTCTTGAGATCTTCTGGATCGCCAATGTACTTGCCATCAATGATCATCAGGCTGTCGATCTGCATGAGCGTACCAGAACTATCGTGCACCTCTAATCGTGGCACTATCTGACCAGTTTGGGTGTCCGGACTAGTGGTTGAGTCTAAGATAAAATGCTGTATATCCTCCACACTGGAGGAAGAAGAACTAGAAAGGCTATCCGACTCTGTGATGCATTTCTTTGCCCACGGGATGTTCGGCACTTGAATGCTTGTCTCTTGAAGGTCGTACTCTGACTTCTCTGGTGAGTCCTTCTTCTCCGCCTCGTTGTCGAGCAACGGCTGCCTTTCCAGCTTCACATCTTCAATGTGCGTTATTATGTCGGGAATGGCTTCTTTGACATCCTTCGACACGTCGGGCTTTTCAACAACCTCTTCCATTACCGTCTTATCACTCTTCACAGGCGAATCCAGGGTCAGATCGATTATCTTATTGTCAGGCACTAGGCTGTTTTCCTTCGGACTACTCTCCTCCGTGCAGAAGTGCAAGTTCTTGATGAACTCCACGTTGGACTCGAGCATTTTCGGGGGAATATCCACTTGGGTAAGATCGATTATAGGAACTATTTTCTCGGGTGAAATCAAATCTATCGTCTCGATTATGGGCGACGGCTTTTTCTTGCTCATCGTTTCCACTAACGTAGTATTCACTGTCTCGGAGTACTCCATGCCTTTGTTTAGTTCGTTTTTGCTGTTCACAAACACGTTCTCCTTCTCGTCCGTTGTGCTTTTCTTTATCGTGATCTCGACCTTCTTGTCGGCAGCGCCCTTAGCCAATCCGTCACCCTGACCCTCACCCAGTTTGGTGCGATCCAGGAACGTTTTCATGCTCGGACTTATGTCGCTGCCAGGATTCAAAAGCTTCTGACACTCCGAGATGTTCGAGTGGAAACTTCGAATTTTCGAATCGAGTATCGATGTGGAACCGGACTTTTGGATCTTGTTTCCGTTTCCCTGTTCTCCCAGGAGATATCGTTTCTTGAGTTCCAGACTTTTCTTCGACGCTATTCCCTCGGTGCTGGCAGTTTTGTTGAGCAAATAATCACCCGGCCGAGGATTCTGCAGAGGCATACGATTCGAACTGAGCAGTGATGGATCGACTTGGACTAGAGGCTTAAATTGCGGCTCGCGTTTTGTTGGCACCTGATTGTGAGTCATGCGATTGTTAATGTGATATTTTGGCGATCCAGTCGCCGGTGCAATGACCGTTTGTTTAATCTGAAAGAAAAACTTGTTTTCAAAACCGAGGATCATTTACAGAGTATTTTGCACGCAAGACCTACCTGAACTTTTGTTGGTTTGCGCAGATAAGTTTCGTCGATGAATATTGTTGGAGCTTCGCGGATGATTTCGTCATGATCGAACTCTGAATCGGTTGAAATTTCAGTGGCAGAATTCAGTTCAACATCGTCGGCCGATGAGGTTTCCGAATCACTCTGAACCTGAAAGAAGAGATTTGAATGTGTCTGTCAGTTTGAACATCTAGAAAACTGTATTAGCGGTTTTAGTTCATAAAAAAAAAGAAAAATCCACACTCAGCATCGCAGTAAAGGGAAGAAGCAACACTGGGGCAACGGTTTGCGCTGGTTAAATGTTTGTTTTGTTTAGGCAAGCAGTTGTTTAATTTCGTAATGTTGTGTAGATTGTCTGTCAGGGAAGCGTTCTTAGGAATCCCTAAATCTTTTTCTTCGGTCTTATCAAGTGATCACATTTATAACCCTAGTATTTGACGAAGATTATTTAATATCGAGAAGAGGTGAACCTGAAAACGACCCGTTTTTCAATGTATTTTATGTGAAAAGTAGCATTTAATTATATTTTTCTCGATTTAACTCTGGCGGCGATGAGGACCAAAATGCCGCTGTCAGGCAGAATGTTCCACTCAAACTGGACGATGACAGACGCGAATTCCGTCCCCCGGACTTAGACGAGGTCAAGACTGAAGTCTAACAAAGCTGCTGGAGCGGACGGTTTGTCCGCTGAAATATTTGACGCAGCTGGAGATGATCTGGTAGGGCGCATGCACCAGCTCATCTGCACGATATGGTCGGAGGAAAGCATGCCCGACGAGTGGAATCTCAGTATCGTTTGCCCGATCCACAAGAAAGGAGACCCCTTCAACTGCGCCAACTGTGGAGGAATCAGTTTTCTTAACATCGCGTGTAAGATCTTCTCTGCCGTTTTGTGTACCCGGCTGTAGCCATATCAGTCCATATCAGTGTGGCTTCAGGCCAGGAAAGTCCACAACAGACCAAATCTTCACACTACGGCAGATCCTGGAAAAGACTCAAGAAATGCAAATCGACACTCACCATCTGTTCGTCGATTTCAAGGCCGCATAGAGACGAGCTATACAACGCCAAGTCTAGTTTTGACATTCCTGCCAAACTCGTCAGGCTGTGCAGGATGACGATGAAGAACTCTCGCTGCTCCATCAAGGTCGGTAACGATTTCACCGAGACCTTCAATGTCAAAAAATGGTTTTAGACAAGGCGACGCGCTGTCATGTGACTTCTTTAACATCATACTTGAGAAGATCGTGCGAAACTCAAACGTAAACACTCGAGGCACGATCTTCCAGAAGTCCATGCAATTGTTAGCATACGCCGATGACAGTGATGTGATTGGCAGAACACAGCCAGCCGTCAGTGAGGCTTTTGCTAACATTGAGACGGAAGCGACTAAAATGGGTCTGGCGGTGAATGAGGGCAAAACGAAGTATATGCTGTCCTCAAAAAAGGACATACAATATCGACGTCTTGGACAGAGCGTCACAATGGGCAGCTATAACTTCGAGGTAGTCAAGGACTTCATTTACCTCAGCTCCGGAGTAAACTGTACTAACAACATCAGTAGAGATCAAGCGTAGGATAACTCTTGCTAACCGCTGTTTCTTCGGGTTCAAGAGGCATTTGAGTAATAGAGCCCACTCTCGAAGAACCAAATTGACTCTATACAAGACACTGATCATCCCAGTCTTGCTAAGGCATGGACAATCTCGAAAGCGGATGAAGAAGTTCTGGGTCTCTTTAAGAGAAAAGTTCTACGCACGATCTTTGGTCCTGTTTGTGTTGACGGGTTCTGGAGGAGAAGATTCAATCACGAACTGTACGGGCTGTACAGCGACATGAGCCTAGTTAGGCGTCTACGGATCCAACGCCTACGGTGGCTAGGTAATATAGAGCGGATGGACACCGTAGCTGCGGCCCGAAGAATCTTCGAACCCGAACCTGTCGGGCAACGCAACAGAGGACGCCCGCGTTTAAGGTGGCGCACACAAGTGGAGAAGGACCTCAACCAACTTGGTGTGCGAAACTGGATACAGCTAGCCAGAAATCGCTCTAGTTGGAGAGGCATGTTGGTTGAGGCCCAGGTCCACCCCGGACTGTAGCGCCACACAAAGAAGAAGAAAAGGTTAAACTCTGGTACGCTGGACAAATTGCTACTGCTGCAGCCAAATTCAGAAAATCGTTTCGAAAGCGAACAGGGATGAAAATATATTTCTTTTTCTGTCAGTAAGCTGGGCAAAATTGGAAATACCTATGTTGTAAAATAACTATACCGTGTTTAGCAAGGTTCTACTTGACTATATGGTGTATGCTTGTAAGAAGAAAATGGGCAACACGTATTTGGATATAATAATAATAATAATATGGGTGGCGCCACAGCCCGTAGGGGGCCATGGACTAGCTTCTCGGCAACCACTAGTGTTGTGCGTGCTATTGTTGTCTCACGAGTGGAAGGGACCTACAGTTTAATGCCGAATCCGAACGGCCAAGTTTGAAAAGCTTTTTCTAGACAGGAAATACTCTTTAAGCATTGTCAGTGACTCGAAGGAGGTGAGGTCGTGAACATTGTTTTCGTCGCACAGAGCAGGAATCGAACCTACGATGTCGAGGTTGGGGTCGACGCACATACCCACAACGACACAGGCCACCACTGCGTATAGATTTAGGTAATCCTCCGAACAGAGGGGGAAATAGTTCAGGAGTTATGGGCAGTTAAAATTTGCTTAGACTTGTCTTCTCCGGTCACCACGACATCACGGGAAATGCGTTCGCCGATAAACGCTCCAGACAGAGAGAAGTTATTCAAGGACTCGAACTCGCGTTTAGACTACATACCCAAACCAAGCGTATGCCTCATTGGTATGGTTAGATTAGGCACTGCCAACGAAATGTCACCAAACTTATACCATTGTAGGTTCATAATGATGGCTATAGTAAGAATACTACCGCAGATTGACAACATCAGTGATATTCATTAATTGCAAATGGTGACAAGACCAGACATGAATACCAGATAAAAGCTAAGTTTGCTTTCACTGGGATTCGAACCGGTGACCTCTATAACCAAAGGCAGGCACTCAAACCAGCTGCGCAATCCAGCCGTTAAGCTCCCACGTTTGTAAGCAAGTAGCGGCATTCCTCTTAGCTTTAGACAGAGACTGAAGGGTACACTGTGCTAGGTCTAAGTTATTGAATGCTCTGCCCCGTCTGTGAAGGGGGCGATAACTTTGCAGAGCACTTGCTCTGTCACTACCCCGTCAGGTGGCAGATTTTTTGGAACTGATGTGGTGCAAGCTATTGATTTAGGCTCGTCATCACAGATGCGCCTCTTACATTTCTTTCGGATGACTATGAAACTAGAGAACATGTAGGTTGCTGATGGTAGCACAATAGACTACATTTTGAGTGAGTGTGCTGCAGATTCTGAAGCACCGCTTATTGATTGAGAACTTTCGATATAAACGTATTGTTATTGAATCTACAGCCGGTGTCATATTATAACAGGCATGATATAAGCTATTCGTTCACAAAATGAAAGCGCCCTTGGTTCTATTGTCCATGGAACAGCTTAAATTCGAATTCAATGACAGAACAATCAAAGAAAGATAGGTAGCTTACCAATTGATTGTACCTTGTCATTGAGTAGTACTTTTGTATTCTTGCATTTACATCACAAATATTTTCCCCTTTTTTCTTTCTTCGAACTTGGAAATGACTGGACGTTTCACCTTTATTTGAATTGATTTTCTAATTGAATGAAGAAAGTATTGATCTCAATTTGAAGTTGTATTTGGTTTGTGTTGGGCATAGGCAGGTGTGAACTGTTTTTTATAATTGTTGATATACAGTCAAAATCGGTTATAACGACCTTCAAGCGGCTGACGATTTTGGTCGTTATAAGGGAGAGATTGCCGTGGCCGATATCAATGCAATATATTGACACCTATTGGAGCCTTTTAGTTTCCGAAGTCACGATTTTGGCTGTACTTTTCCATTAAATGGTGATGGTTGGTATTGCAGCAGAAATTGTGTTTAAAACCGTACGAGTTCCGGCAAGAAAGTTTTCTGCTTTCCAAAGGTAAATCGGAATGAATACCTTCAGCTTTCTGTGTATAACACCACACGTTGCAAGTATCTAGTCACATGCGCGTAGGTACCTAAGTGATGGCCATACATCTGTTACATGCGTGAGGTACTTGCACAATTTGCACTCATCATTCAATTATGGCACCACTTGACTCAGGAATCTAACCAAGCTCGACCACCTGAGCTAAAACATTCCTCCTTCATAGAAGAGTGTGACTACAAATTAGATCCTTGGTGTATGATTTATAGAAATGCTTTTTTTGGAAAAAAGTATGCCAACTCGCGAACAATGGCTTCCTTGTGGTTAGCAGACTTGTTAAAGCCTTTTCGCCCTTATTAAGAAAGGGAGGATAGATTCCAAACGAAAACACTGCCAGATACTTAAAGATATGGGTGTAGTTGTAACACTGATGAAAATGCTAGAATCGCCGGCACCAAGCTCATGAACACCAATGCTTCAGCAAAGAATGTTTTTAAATCTGAATCTTGTTGACCGACAAGACGGAGGTAGACTGAACCTTTTGCTCGTAGCGGCCACAAGACAACTTCAAATCACTGGAAGGAATCTAGGATGTAAGGCAACTTCTGCTGACGGTCCCTCTAGATCGTTGGCCTGACAAGTAAGCTGGTGAGAAAACCTTTTGTTAAAGTCGAACATGAAGTGTCTATTGATGCTCAACACATTTTCTGAACCATTCGAAGAGCACCTGTAGACGCAATCTAACCTGAAGGTACATAATGCCATAAGGAAGGACAACAAACTCTGTAATGCCTGATATTAAAAGGTTAGCCTTAGAATTAGAAAAAAATTAGCCACTTGCATGCAGCGGATACGACACAACGAACTATTTATTGTTTAAAACGTTTTAGTAGTTTAAGAGCACAACAATCAATTCCTTTTAGGTACGATCCCAAAAAGGCACAACACAACGAGAGAGAGAGAGAGAGAGAGAGAGATAAAAAAATGTATAATCAAAAGAAATACCAATGAATTGAGGATTCATTCTATTTCACGGATCGTGTGAGTGATTCTGATTTATGAAAAAAAAAACTCAAATTAATCGCAAAAATGTTATGAAATGAAAATGAAAATGTATATCAATCGAGCAAACGGAAAAATAAAATAAAATAAAACTCAAATCAATCTCAAAAAAAAAATTATACAAATATCCAATTTTTTAGTCGGCCTTTCAGTCCGGTTTGGTTATTGCGTTCGACAGCAAATTAAATTCAAGTAAAAATCCATCATTTGGCGCAAATCAAATCACACAAAGACACAACAACCTTTTGGTTCCATTTGAAATATTTTACCTTCGGAGATCGTACCCAATTTGTGCGCGCGCATCAAGAGCAGGGGGACACAGTTGAGGAATGGATGGATTTCGTTTTTTTTTTAATTAAAGTTTGTTTGGTTTTGGCAAAAGATAGACGAGAGATGGCTGATTGGCATTGAACAGAGAGACAGAGAGTGTGAGTGAGTGAGAAATTGTTTGTGGTTGATTTTTGTTGGGTGCGCCTCTAGGATATGACACACGATTCTTTGCTAGACTCGCGGGCCTTGTAGTGCGGCGGACTGCGTTTGAAGTAGTCGACAATGTTTCGAGATCCTGCTGAGCTGGAGGTGGAAGCGGTGGGATAGTGCGGGCTGTACGGGCGTCGACTGTAATCGGACACCGTGGATGTGTAGTCGGGATATCGAGGAGACTCGCGACGCCGCCGTCCGCTGATCGAACTTGTTGTGGGGAATCGAGGTGTGGTGTGGTTTTTGGGGCGATAGCTCTCCAAAGCATAGTCAACCTCATCCTCTTCGTCCGAGTCGCGGGAAACCTTTTGCGCTTCGATGACCTTCTTGAGGTACGGATTGTTGCCCGCGATTTTCTCCTCCATGAAGTCGCGCTTCATGTTGCGCAGGTGCTTGCTGCGATCTATGAGGAACCTGGTCTCCCTGTCCACTCGGTCTTCAGGTGCTGCTGCCGAGGCTATGTGTTTGCCGCGCTGTGGGCGGGTTGGAGCCAAATGCTCAGTGGATTGTGAGAGGCTGCCACTAGGACTGTAAGTGCCTGTAGCTGATTCTGGCGATCTTTGTCTGTAGTTCGAGAGGCGTTGACTTGAGACCGATGACGCCGGTTCGTTGAGGTCTGGTTCCTCTTGTTTCGACTCGGCGTCGACTGAACGTCGCGTGAAGCGAGCAAAGTCCTCGTAGGTAGCTTCTGTCGACTCGGTTTTGTGAAGTGGTCCAGGCCGTGAAGACTTCTCCTCGGACTTGAGGAGCGCCTCGACTTGTTTGCCGAAGTCCTCGTGCGACGATTTACGCGTTCTTGCCGGGCTGGCAGAAGTTCTTGGCCGCGCGGGGGCTTTCGGAACGTCATCCTGATGTTTGTGCGAGTCGCCCAATGTCTGCTGTTTGATATATTCGATGAGCCTCGAACTCGGTGGTTCGTCTAAGCATTCGAGTCTATTCGGCAGAGGCACTGGCTGGGAGGAGCTCCTGACTTGGGCGTCATTCACTGCGGCCTCGTGGATTTGATTAGAATAGTTTGCATCGCGTTTGATCAGAGCCAGTCGCCTTTCTCTTTCAAGTTGCTCGATGATCTCCCACTCTTCAAGACGTTTGATGGGCAATTGCTTCTCCGGAGTGCTTTTACTTGGAGACGGAATCTGTGCGGCCTTAGATGACTCTTCCTTATCTCTAGGATGTACGAGAGTATCTGCGAACTTTCGTCGTGGCATAGGACTCCGGGGAAGTTGTTCCATATCCCATTCCAAGGATCGCTCTTTGGAATGACTGGCACTCCTTCTGTCTATGGATGGCGACTCCAGTTTGGCTCGCAGAATGTCCTTATACTCCCGTACTGGTTCTTGTTTCTCAGGGATCTTTTCTTTGGAGCTTCTTGCCGGACTCGGAGACGCTGTCGTATCCGATTCGACAGATTTGTTGCTGCTTTGGGAGAAGAATCTCTCACGGGCTGACTGTGGTGACTCGGGTTTGAATGTTGACGCTGGAGATGGGGAAATGACTGGTTTTTCTTCCTGTTCGTGGTCAATTTTTACTGGTTTTGCTTGCACTGGGGATTGTTCTTTTCTGGTTTCCGTATCACCTTTCTCAATCGAAGGCATTTTTGGAACATTTTCAGCTTTTGGAGGGGTTGATTCTTTCAACTTTTGGTCACGTACTGGTGGAGATGCTCTCCTCTCAGCACTGCCTTCCTTAGTGGCCACTTCCAATTGCGTTTCTTGCGCCACTTCAGTTTTAGGAGATGAACTGTGTTCCTTTGCGAACTGTTCGGCTTCGTTTTCCGACCGCATTTCCTGAGGAGAAGCCTCCTTCGAGGCAAGAGGCGAGCTTAATGTGTTCGCACTCTTTACAGGAGATGGAACCTGCTCAGGTGTTGCAGACGTTCTTGAATTTCTTCGCGGGGATGCACTATCGACTTCCAAAACGTCGGCATTTATTGATGCTGATTCGATCGAGCTGCGAGAGCCTCTTCTCGGCGTGGGCAGCAAAGCGGGCGATCCTTTGATATAACCAGTTTCATGAAGGGAAGCTCTAGAGCCTCTGCGAGAGCCCAACTGTTGGGGTTTAATTTCCTCTTCTATGGAAACCAGTGAACTTCTTCTTGGAGATGTTGATGCGTCTGGAGTTACGGTTACGTTTTCGGGAGTGTCGTCTAGAGTGGGCTTTTTTACTGGAGATGAAGAAGTCCTGGCAGATATACTTGGCTCTTTGCTCAGAGAACTTTTCCTTGGAGATGATGAGGACGAGTCCCTTTCTACTGTGTTCACTGGAGTAGGTTCCTTTGCGGAAGCTGGGGAAGTCCTCGCCTTTTCACTTGGAAAACGTTGCTCTTTCTTCGGGGAAATTCTTTTTGGAGATGATGAGGAATCCCTTTCTACTGTGTCCACTGGAGTGAGACCCTTTGTGGAGGCTGGAGAAGTCCTCACGGGTGATTCCACACTGAGCTCTTTCTTCTCTTGATCGGCTAGAGAGGACCCTCTCCTAGATTCTGGCGCAGTATCTGAAACAGACTTTGAGCTACCTGAACCCCCACGCGACGAACGTGATTCCCTATCCCTAGCAACAAATTCTGACTCTTTCTTTTGAAGAACTGCATTGGAGCGCTCACGTTCAACATCCAAGTGGTCGCGGCTGGACTTCGCCTCCCCAGTTCTATCAGTATCAGCAGCGGATTCGGGAGTCTGGTTTCTCGAACTCGAAGAAGTCAATAGGTCTTCATCGGATTCGTAATAGTGTCGCGGGAAAGTCCTTGGCTTCCTCTCTTGCGGTTCGCTCTCTTCTCGGGGAATAATTTTCTGCAGCATATCCTGCACAGATGGTGCCATAGTCGCTGGATTGAGTTTTTGCACAATTTTCTTCGCCTTACTCTCACTCCTTCCGGGACTGAGGCTGACAGACGACGACGTACTGCTTTGTACTCGCTTTGCAGCCAACCGAGGAAAGATCGGTTCAAACTTCAGTTTAGCCTCTTCCACTGAAATATTGTTCACCTCTTCCACTTCGTTTTCGTCCACAATGACGGCTCTTGGTGTAATAGCCACAACTTCGTCGTTTGAATCGAATTCAACATCGACAAGCATATCGTCTGTGAATTGGCTGAACAGCTGCTCAATGCTGTCCGAGGACGATGCACGGCTACGTTTCGCTGCGCTTGGGCTGCGTGATTTTTTCGCAATGTTTTCAAACTCTTCTTCGATTTGTTCCTCAGCAATGGGTTCGTCTTTTTCTTCAACAACTGCTTGGGGTTTTTCATCGATATCCAGTTCGTTTAGGATTTCATTGAAAATATCGTCAACGTCGGTCACGTCATCTACTGTGATTGATTGGTCAGCGGCTTCAGAGGCTATAGATGAGCGTCTGCTAGCCGGTGCCGCAATGGATCCCTTTCGACTTTGTGGCTGAGACGAGGTCTTGTTGGCTTCGTCTTTATCTTCAGCTTGAGACGGTCTCCGACTTGGAATCTTTTGGGGAGTGCCTCGAGATCCCCTTCGGCTTAGAACAAGAGGAGTCTTGACACCTCCTTCTGGTTCAACCTTGGACTGGCTTTGTTGGTCTTCGGACTCCCTCCTGCTGGGTGTCTTTTGTGGCGACACTAGTTGTGGTTCCCCAGCATCCGTATCAGTAGGTTGGAATTCACTCAGTTTTGGTGTCTCTTCAGCCGAAGGGGGTTTAAAACTGTCATGATTGACAGTAGAACCGACTTCTGAAGATTCTTTCGAAGCATCCACAGCTTCCTCGACTCCAGGAGTTGAGGTACTGCTTAGAGTACTGGTCACCGCCAGTTCTTGATCGTTTTTCAGACCCTCCTCCTTTCCTTCCTTGTCCTCAGTCTCACTGGTTGGAGCTGCCTTGAACTCAGTCTTTGTGGCGTCTTCAGCTTGCAACCCATTTGAGGTTACCTCGCTCGCACTTGATTCAGTTTTCAGTTTTTCTCCCTGAGAACCCCGTATCCCCTTGACAGCTGGGGGCTTCAGCACGTCCGCAAGACCACTTGTGCCAGATCCCCTACGAGTTAATACCTTCTGCGCTGTGTCTATAATATTCCTACTCAGTTCCGCAGAGCTTGTGCGATTCTGACTCAAAGGAATCCTTGAGTGGCCATTGCTTGGGCTCTCCTGCGCCTTGACATCATCAACAGAACTCCTTCTGCTGCTCACTCCGTTCGCAAGTCCATTTTGCACGGCATCCTGACCTTCGAGAGACGCCTTCCTGCTTGCTGGTTTACTCACCTCCCCGGTCTTTAGCCTTACCTCTTCGGCTTTGATCTTCTCCTCAAGTGAAGCTCGCCTGCTGCTCACCGACTCCACTCTCTTCCTGTGCTTCATGATCTCCTCTCGTGGAGACTTCTTTAGAATCTTCGCGGGAGATTTCCGCTTCGCACTGGACGACTTTGTCGGCGATTTCCTCTTTTCGGGACTTTTCTCCTTAACCCCAAAGAATTTCGAGTACTTCGTAGTTTTCCATTGCGGCTCTGGCCGAGGCTGAACCTTCTTGCTCTCCACCTCGGCCTCGATCTGCTTCTCCTTCAGACTGGTGTAAAACGAGTCACGTTTCTTTTGCAAGAAGTTCGTTGCTTCAGTCTTCCACTCGGCCTTGAGGTACTCCATGGTCTTCTCCAGGTCACTCAACTCGTCCGAATTCGATTTCAAAGAGTCCTTTGACTGAAACGACTCCTTCGACTTGCATAAACTACTAGTTGTGCTGCTCAGATTGGATTTCCTCAAGCGGAAAGATTCATCGGACTTGATGGAACTCATCGATTCGAAGCGTTGGAGGATTTTCTGCACTCCCATCGGGCGATCGCCGTCTTCTTTGGACATGATCCTCTCCTGGGTCTTCTTGAACTCCTCTTCGCCCAGACTTTTCGTTTTAATCAGTTTCTTTTTCGGCTTTGGCGGCAATCCCAGATCAATGCCAGTCTCCTCGAGGATTTTCTCAATTTTCTCCGAGATGTCTTCACTGGGGGACTTCTCCTCTGTGAAGAGTTTCTGGTACTCAATGCTGGGCGAGCGTACCTCTTGCCCGCTCTGCAGAATCTCGTCGAGGATTTTGTCCGCCTCGTCTTGGGTTTTCTTCGCAACCGCAATTACTTTCTTAGTCTTCGTCCCCTTGGGCACTACCTTCTTGACTATTTTGATGCCGGCTTTTTTGGTGACTGGCTTCACCACCGGAGCCTTTTGAATGTCAATGGCTCCGTCCAAGAGGTGTTCGTGCAAGCTAAAGGCCTTGTCGCTGGTAGACGCCATTGATTTCTGCCGCCTCGGTGGAGCCTTGGGTGGCTCATCTACGGACTGAGACTTCCGCAGACGATCGGCCACCGTTGTCACGCTGACCTTCCGCTGGGGCCCGGGACTTTGCGGGAAGTACTTCGTCAAGTCGACGTCTTTTAGGGTTTTTTGATTCTTGTTCAATGAGGCAGCGGATTGCTTCTCCTGCTTCGCATTTGGAAAGTACTTCGAAATGTCCAACGAGCCCTGATGGCTTATTGTCGGCGTCACAATTTGTGCTTTGATCGTGTCCATGGTGCCAGCGAAGTTCTTGGCTTCGATTTGATGCAGTGCATCGCCTAAACGATTTTCATTCTTGTGCTCGGCATCGTAAAGCATCTTGCCAACATCTTTGCGACTAGGGGTTGGTGAAGGCAATGGCTCCTTGGATGGTTCCACGTACGAAGTGTCCATCATTTTGACTATGTCTAGAATGCCTTCGATTTCCATCTTGTTTGATTCTAGTTTTTTTATTTGATCGTCTTTTGAGGAAGGGTTCTCCTCCTCTTCTTTCTGAGGTAGTTCCTCTTCTTCGTGCGGTATTTCCTCTTCCACCTGTGGTGCCTGCAACTTCAAACCATCACCCCGGTCATCATCTCCAAGAGTGACCCCATTCTTTGGCAGCTCCTTCTCCACATACTCCTTTGAGGCATCAGTCGAAACCTCCATTTTTTCCCCATCTACATTTCCATTCAGCTTTTCTTGAACTTTTTCCGCAAGAAATGCCGCACTTGGCGCCTTCATTGGACTGGCCACACTGTTGTCCAACAACCACTTCTCCTTCAACGACAACTTCTTCAGGATATCGCTTTTAACCAGATTCTCCTTGGCCATATTCTCAATGTCCTTGTTCATTTTCATCAAGTTATTCAACCTGTAAAGTTTCTCACTAATCGCATCAACGTCCGCGCTAAACCTGCGATCGGAATTCTGTTCGATTTTCTCAATGTCCGCCTTCGATGGCGGCGACGTTTGATCAGAGGCGCGTGACGCTAACGAAATTCTCTCACTACTCACATCGTCAATCTTTTGCACAGTAACGCCATCCTGTGACCCTAACACCTGTTATTATATCCGTGGCAAGAACAATTTGAAAAAATAAAATCATAAGAAAAACAGAAAAGAAAATATATGTTGTCCTTGTTTAGTTGGCAGCTCTGAATTAATTTCAAAAGACTTTTGAAATGAGTTTCTTTTCTTGTCAGATCTTACCTCGGTTTCCGTATCGGTTGGCAGATTCGTCGGCAGTGGCAGCAGGCGTACTTCTTCGCGACGCATTTCACGAGCCTTCTTGATCTCTTCCCCTTCGGTGTCATCCTTTCCATCGTCTGCAAGAAAGAAAAAAACACAAAAACATTTGTTCAACAACCGCACTCCATCAAGCAGACCAGACTTTCACTTACCAATCAAACCCTCACTTGAATCGTAAAAGTCATCATCACTGTCGTCACTGTTGACGTTAGAATAGTGCTGTTTGCCAATCCAATCTGTGGCCAGTTGCAAGGTTTGCTGGGCAATCGGTGATCCGTTTGCCTCTTCAAACATATCCGAGTCTGAGTCCTCGTCTGATTCATCAGAGCTTGATGAGAGATCTGACTCCGAATCGGCACTTGGCTGCAGGAAGTTCCGTCCCGACCATTCGTTCTCATCAATGATGTGCTCCTCCGATGGTTCGCCATCCGACATGGCATCGGTATTTTCGAATTCAATGCGCTCAGGCGTTTGTCCCCGATCGAGAAGATCCAATTGAACCACATTCTCCGCGATTCCTCTTGGCTTCTCTGGTGTCTTGGCATCCACACCGCCAGGAGTGTGAGAGCCATGTGCAGTTGATTTCTAAATAAAGCAATTCGTAGACATTTCAAATGCACGCATGTCCAATCCACTTACCCTTTGACCAGCCTTTCGAACCACTGGACGAATAACCTTCGCTGGTAATCTGAAATGCTGCGTGCAGTAGAAACGTCCATCGGGATCGTCACGATCGAAAGCATAGCCTCCCAGCCGTAGATTCGTGTGACAATGATGACATTTCAAGCACGACCGATGGAGTATGAGACCTTCGGTGCAAATCTTCTCCATAAGATACACAGTTTGCTTGCAGAAATGGCACTTCTCCGAAGCCGCCTGCTTCTTAAAGGCCAGAGCCACTTTAGAGTTCTGTAAAGTGAAACAAAAACGACGGGTCAGTACAGAGTTGAGTGCAAACGGATGAAACTTCACGAAAAGCAGTTTGAAGCGGGAAATCGCTGAGAGTACCGAATACGCTGCGGGATCGATGAGACCAATCAATCAGTCGAAACCGTCTCGGGGCGACAGAGAAAAAAGATCATAAATAAACTCAAAAGAAAGCAGCCAATTGAGTCTCGAATTATGTTCTTTAAGCAAGATATGTGCTGTTGGAGTTACGTTCACAATTGAAAACCTTGATTAGCTGGGCGGTATTTGTATTGGTTGATGGCGTATTGGATGAAGGAAGACTTTGACTACCGCTTAGGTGGATGACTCAGCAATTAGCGAAACAGCAATGCCAAACGCCCACCATTAGCGGAGTAATCGAGTCATCTGTGGATAAGAAAGTGGGAGAAGAGTAGCCGCATTGGTCCAACAAAATGCTATGGCATCATCCTGGACCACAAATCACATACACCGAGATAGTCAACTTCTGGTCATGTAGACTGCAAGTATACCAACGGCTCAAGCCGGAAAGACCTCAGGTAGATCTTTGATATGCTGTACTCTGGATGCTGTCCCGATCAGTGCCGAGTAGGCAACCAAAGAGAACTGGATTCTTATACAACTCTCTGTGGAAGTAAAATACACGAGCGAGATAACCAGAAAATACTGTCCATTAACAGGAAACATGCTAGGTAGAGCGTTCAGCAAACGCGTTTGAAGTGAACAGTGCTAAAGCAGTTTAAGATTTAGAGATCCAAGCAGGTGAATCTTATGATTGCTTCATCGCCTTGTGATGCACATCATTCGATCAAGAAGGGATTACGTTCTGTAACAGGTTCAAATTTACAAAGACAACCTGCTTAATTTATGAACTGGAGTACACATATAAGTTCTCTCTGTGAACGTAACTCAAGTGAATTTTAAAAGCAATTTTTAAAAAAAACTTAAGACAAACAAAATTAAAAACAAAAAATCACACTCCAACTACTCACAGATTTGGCGATCGGTGGTGGGTTTTTCTCTTCGGACGTATCTTCTTTCTTCACAAACTGTCCCGCAATTGAGGCAACCTTATTTTTACCACGTTCCCCGACCTCCAACACAGAGCCCTCTTTCAATTGCTTATCCAAATTCTTCAGCGTCTGATCGATTTCTTTGAATTTCTCCTCGCCCGAATCCTGTCTGGTGGGCTTTGACATTTTCGACTGTCTCGCCACGAACTGCTCCTTGCTCCACTTCGGTACCTTCTCGCGGCCCTTCCCACCGATTTCAGTTTTCTTTGACTGTTCGATTTTCTTCTCAATCTCCCGCACATTCCAGTCGTTTGAGTCAATCTTCCCAATGGCACGTAATAGGTCTTTTGGCTTCTTATCAGTGCCACAGGCGTTGCGTGATGTAATTCGTTGTTCCATCGATTTGATGCGATCGCTAAATTGTTCGTCAGCACCGCGCGGCATCGCCGATGGTATGCCTCTTTCACGATCCTAACAGCGACCACACGGGGAGGGAGAGTAAATAAAACATAAATGAAATGAAATGAACATAAAAAATGAAATCAAACAAAAATAAAATTCAAACAGACAACTGGTTGCAGTTAGACACATCGGGGAGGGATTGGTTAGTCGAGACAAAATAAATCCGAGAGTTTTTCAGTTAGTAAGTGTTAACGTGGACATCATCACGGCAGGCATTTTCTTTTATCAGCTTCAGCAGTTTTGGATTCTCTCAGTTACGAGAGAGGTAAGGCAAAAAAACCACAACACAGAGACAAAGATCTTGTTTCACACTCGTCCTTACAGGATATAGAAGCTTTCGTTCGAGCTCTTTGACACGATCGTTGAAAACCGGCGCTTGCTGGCGGTACATATATATCGAATAGTCCTCAAACGGACTCGATTCATCGCTTTCTCGTAAGAGGGTGTTCACTTGCAACATATGAAGACTTTTGTAGAAGTTCTGCGTCTGTTGGAAACGTTGCATTCGACGTCGACTTTGCCGATCCTGTCGGTTCGCTTCGATTTCTTTCAAACGTTGTTGGCGTTCCTCCTATTTTTTGGTTTATTTTTTTTTTGTATAAAGATTATGTGCAATGGAGACATGTGCGTTTATGTGTGAACATACTTATGTAACGGACGGACAATGAACAGAGATTTGTTTGATCCCTACGATACTTACGATATTTGTTGTTTTCTCAGCACTTCGCCTCTTCTTCGCTCTTCTTGGTGTCTCCGCTTGTGCTGTGGACAAATGCACTGTGAGTGGGTGTGTTGCGAATTGAAGGAAACCCTCTTACCCTGTCCAAGTTCATGCTTTCGCTGACGTTTGACCTTCTCCTCGTCCAAGACCGAACGTCTTTGAACGACATGTGACACATCGGCAACATCTTGCATGGGCGACTTGGCTTTCTTCGATGACATTTGCAGCAGTCGCGAGAAGTCCGGAGCGTTGTTCCTGTTCTTTTCCCTCAATTCGGAGACGTCCAGTTTTGGATGTTTCACATGCGGAATCTCGCCCCGGAACACTTCGCATATCTGCTCCAAATAATTCAGCCAGATCTTCGAGTCTATCTTGTCGAGCTCGATGGAGTCTTTACCGGACATAACCCTCGATATTTTCAGTTCTTTGTCGAGGATTTTAAAGGCCAAGTCATTGCTCTCCGCTGCAGGTAGATCCTTGACTGAGTTGAAATCGACTAGATCAGGACGGTACCTGAATGCAGAGATCTTTATTAGAAAACTGTTAGTGTGTATTTAAGGTGGACAAACCTATTTATTAAGGCACATAGAACCTTTCCATTTGTGAAGCAATCGGACACTTCATTCAGGTGCTGAGTGAACTCGTACGAGTGCAGTTGAGCCTTAATCCACCTGAGCAGGACAGCACTCAAAGGCAACGTGTCGCCAGTGCGTCTCTTCCGGCGTACCGGTGTTTCAGCTTGAGTCGCCTGGATTGCATTTGTATCCATGAACGTTTGCTCCAAAATTGACTTGTCATCGGTGTCGATTAGATGCTTCACCTGGTAGACGTTCACCGATGTTCGATTGAGGTTTGGATAACGCGTTGCTGGATCAACTGTGTAGGAACCTATGTCGCGCTGTAGGTTCTCAGGAGTGGTTTGAGCCAGAAGTCTGCAATCACACAAGAGGGACACTTGAGAAGCAATTCGTGAAAGAGACTCCTTGGTTGTCTTACCTGTAAATACTCTCTCTTTGAGCCAAGACACCAAGTATACTATTTCTAGGATTATTCCAGAGTTTTAATGCATATGCCGCATCCATACTGGAGAGAAAACCTCTCGCACAACCCGACCCTGTTGGCCAAAACGGTTCCAACAGACTATCACCAACCAGGCACTGCATAAGGCGGTAATTCTTACGGACAATCACCCGACAGGATGACTCTGCCGCAAACATTGATGTAAAGTCAAACATGGCAACGTCCGGCTTGCCATAATGATTGACGGCAAACTCCAGATTTGGCATTTGGTATTTGGTTGAAAATTCTGCTGCTTCCCGAGCATAATCTAAAAGTTTCTCTGTATTTACATTTTGTGAAGCGAGTAGTTCAGCTGGATCGGCAAAATCCTGCAAAAAATATCCATTAGCCCAGATTGAAGGTGGAGGGGGAGGATAGACTTACCTGCAATATCACACCTTTGTCGATAAGACTATGCTTCTTTGCGGTCATCACAAAGTAATGAGTCTCATCCTTGTAATACACTATGTTTTCCAGATCAATACCAGTCGTATGGTAAAGCTCTTTGAAAAACGTTTGATTAAAAATAAAGGCCACACCGCTGATCTCCTCCGCCTTGGCCTCGGCTTCGGTTTTTTTGTTTATGAAATTCGCTGTTATGGCAATGGCCAGCTTGCCGCGAAACTCTTTACGTTTGAACGCCTCCAGGGTATTCCGTTTGCCATCGGCACCGATGAGCACATCGAATTCGTAATGTGAAACCGCATGATCCTCGGGAGTGATGGCCGCACGCCAACCGCAGCCTTCGCTTGGCTCAATTGTGCTCTCGAATGACACACCCTCGTGCACCTCGACACCCAGCAGTAGAGCTACTTTGAGAAGTATACATTGTAGCTGTCGAATCGAAATGTGATCAATGGAACCGGCACAGAATTTCCCGTAGAATTTCTTTGCGCCCAAATTCCGTAAATCTGTGATGACAAATGGCCACAAATGTAGAACGTTGTTACGTGATATCCTATCACGTTTCTCTAGGACTACAACTTTAGCGCCAAGTAGTTGTGCTTCGATAGCTGTGCGCAAGCCGCACGGGCCGGCGCCAATGACTAGGACTCTCGTGCCGGTGCATGCATTGCCCTTGGAGTATGCCCGGTGTGAGGCACGTGCGTCGAATTTCTTCCAAAGTGCCTGAGCTTTCCACGATCGAATTTTCGCCTTCAATTTTGGATAGAACTCATTCAATGGTGCCGGCCGAAGACCGACTGTATCGCACATATTCCGATGAAGGCCGAGTATTTGTCGCATTGTTGTGGCCAGGCAGAACATGTCGAACATTTCGGCAGCTGCCGCCGCCGCATCATTATCGGCCATTTGTTGCTGTTGTTGGGCCAGCAGCTGTTGCTGTTGGCGTTGATGTGAAGATCGACTCATTCTGTAAATGAAAACAAAATCAGCGGGTTCATTAATATAAAACAGAAGACAAAGGATTGTGACAAAGAACTGGGTGTGAAGTTATGGCAAGGAATAAATTTGTTTTCATTAATTTACAATTAAAGCGGTCGCTTTATTGGAATGCAGATCAGTTTTAGAAGACTGTGGGCAGACACTGAAGCACATGGAGAGATGATCTGTTGCTAGAATTTGCAATGCTGTCTTGACCGATCACAGAAATCCTTCGAACTCATAACTTGTCGCTAACACTGTCCGTCTGTAACACTCGACCATCAGACCGGGTTTATTATTATGTTTCCATTTTTTTCCCGCTTTAGTGGCACGCTCTCGATTCCACACCGGCCACCTGAGTAAAATCCACAATTAGACCAGAAAGCATACGAGCAGACGAGCACGCAATCGTTTTATGCATTCGACTGCACAATGTTTCCGTCTCATGAGTTCGCGAGCGTACGCAACTTCATTCGTATTCCGGCAGCACACACCGCCTTAAGTGAAGTGAATTCAAATCGAATTTTGTGTGAACTGGAGGAAATTAAAGAAAGAAAAACAAATGGCTAAGCAAATTAATCTGTCGTAATGTTTATTAATTAGTTCATATTTGGAGGAGTACACCAATCGAGCAGTAGCCATTGTGCAATGCACACGGAGTCTTGGCTTGTGCTTCGCACTTTTTCATCAATAATTCATACTGCTCAACTGAGAGAGGTGACATCTGTTCATAAGCGGTTTCCCTTTCAAATGGAATCGCAATTGAAATTCATCTGGCACAGGCACAATTGCCTTGGAGTTATGGAAATATTTGCTTAATGCCACACATTTGAAGGCGGCGACTTTGCCAAGGTGAAGGAGGAATATGCATCAGATGGGGATTCCATCTAAGATTCTTTTTGAAATGTTTTTTTTTTTGTTTGTTTGTGAACGAGTGTGGGATTTGGAAGATAAATAAAATGTTCATAGATTTCGAACTCGGGATAAAGGCTTAAAGAGCTTTGCTTCCCACTTCATGTCATGCCTTCACGGCTAAGCCCTCAGAGGTTGGCATTCCAATGTCTGTCAATGCAACAGAATTTGATTTAGCGAAAAAAGACAAATTGAAATTGACGGCAAGGTAGAGGTAATAGTAGGATTGCCCATGTGATTCTCAATAAAACGCAAACTGAGTGGTTTTTACTAAGTAAGTTGTTTTGTTGTTGCTTCAAGTGTAAAATCTTACTGAGCTCACTACTGAGTTGTCAAAAAAACATGCCTAGTGTTTCTTTGGGTGTCGTAACTAATCGGACCTCGGCATCAACCAACAAGCATCTCCACCTTGTTCGATCTTTGGCTAATTGCTTCTGATTGCCTACAGCAAGTTGTTTGACGTCTTTCTCTACTTGTGTGTGGCACTTCAGAACCGGTCGTCCTCCTCTGTCCGTTGTACACAAGATTGGATTCGAAGGAACGCCAAAACCAATTTGTTTATGCGTTGCCAATGGACATGAGTTAAAGCGTTGAGAGTTGACATCCGTTCGAACAATAGCTGGGCATGGGCCTGATCCTTATCCAACAAACCTCTCCAGCTGGCACGATCTTAAGGCAGCTGTCTTCCATTATGTCCGGTCACTTGCGCTGCGTGAGGACTCAAACACAATTTTTAAATCTATTAACTATCAGTGAGTGCACATGCGAAGTTTGTGCATGGATTGTTTAGCGATCGCTGAACGAGTTAATATTAAAACCTTCTTCAAAATGTTAAGAATTTCATGGGATCCTAGCAGCTAATGTGATCTGTCCCACATTTTATTCTGAATCTTTCTCTTCGAGGTGGTGGCCCGTGGCATTGTGGGTATGTGCGTCGACCCCAACTTCCATAATGAGGACAACATTTTATTAATTGATGACGATAACTTTTTTCCATCGACTAAAAAATTTTGTTTCAAACGTCATATTCGAATTTGTATGCTACCTACTTTGACGATGCAATCGAGTATAGTCGATTCAATCAAAAATTGGTGCTACCCATGTTCGATTGTATCGACTCAACTCGATTGTTTCAAGTAACGTGCTGCCACCCCTGGTCTAGCTTTTCCACATTAAACTTGTGTGGTTGCCATGCATTAGCTATGCAATGGTTGCCATTTCTATGCAATGGGTCATTAAAGGGAAAGGCGGAACTTCTTTCCTCGAATCTCACACCTGTAAAGGCTCATGTTCTGATCTGATCGATCTACCTCCCATTTCCTTATTGTAAGTACTTATAGCTTTCGGCTGTTCTATGTTCATATATTTCTTATCCGATTTACTGAATCGTTTGGCCATTTGTGTGGGTAGAGCCGGCAGTATGTTGGAGGACTCTTGGAATGGAAGTCTTGAAAATAGCTTGAGGAATTTCATCTTCAGATTCCCATTCACTCTCACTGTCATCATCTCTTATCTGTACAAATAGCGCCGGGGCTTCGAGGTGTGGCCTTGGTAAATTATTAGCGGTCACATTATCGTCATCACCGGAATCTGCATCTGTTAAGAAGTTATTTGCATTATTGGGCGGCAAAATGTAAAAATGTTCGTTTTCTAACTCATTGTCGTCTGCTAAAACATCCTGAATTTCGTGAGCTTTTAAAAATCTAAAATTGTAAAAAAACGAAAAAGGAATGGTCGTACTCCTACTGATACATTGTGTCACAGTAATCTTTCAAACTCAACAACATAAGAAATATTAACTGCATTGAAAAAATTACTTTTTGAATTTAAAGTTGCATTGTTCATAAATATAAACAAAGCAAGAAATTATCTGGACATAAATAAGTGAATAATATGCTGCACATTCTCAACTTTTTTAAAAAACTATAATATTTCGATAAGAAAACCATACACTTATGACCTTAAATTTGCACGAAAAATACTTAATTCTGAAAGATGGACAAACATGAACTACGTGACAGAAAGTTGAGAAGAAGCAGAGCCTACAGTGGTAGTTTGCGAATCAATTTATTTTGATTGATCGGTAGGAGGATGTGGGTTAAGGCCTCGGATTACAAGCAGAAAAATAAAATATGTAGAAGATCTACTTCCTTATTTAATGTTCATGCATTTTCTAATAGAAACTTATTTCTACTTTCTATATTTTGATTCCATTTAGGATACAAAAATCTGCCACATTCTGTAACTTCTTCTATAGCCAATAGGCTCATTTGCGACATAGCCCGATTTCGCCTATGCCTTAACAATAAACACATCCAGTAGTACGCGAGCTATTTGGCGGTAACTTGAGGATACCTGTTGTAGTTATGAAGGAGTTTTCAAATAAATATTTAGTTCTTATATTTCCTAGATATATGCTTCACTTTTTGTAAATCTACGTGGATTTTTGGGGCAAGTTGCTTCTCCTTTTGGGATCCCTGAAAAATGTTCGATTTCTTCCTTGCAACAATAGCTTTCCCAAAATTCATTAAGTGGTTGTTTAAGGCTTCGTGCATGATCACCGATCAGTCTGTAATCAGTCGGGTTGCATGGACTTGGTAATGAGCTTGGGACAGATTCTTCCAAAGGATCTACAAATTCTCAACATGTTCTGATTCTGATTTGACAATTCTCGGTTTCTTTGTTAGAAACAGCGAATCAATTTAGGTTTCATCAATTACTGTCACTCAAGCCATCTTAAGAGGTGGCTCATCACCAGGCGATCTCCCACCTTCATCTGATTCAGTTCCCTCAAATTATTGAATTAATGTGGCCCTAAGCGGTTATTCATTGTCCTCTAATTGTCGATGCCGTAGTAAAGTCAGCTTCGCCGTTAAAAATTTTGTTGTCGTCGGTTCTGGGCATAAGAACTTCCACATGGCCTAGTAACTTATACTTCACCTGTTCCCGTATTCACATAAAAAGTAGTATACTAAGGGACCGACTTTTCGTCAGCTTCGGTTGAGTAAAGGTATAAATTAGCACGTCTATAGTCTATAGTACGTCTATATACAATATTTCATACAACATTTCCCTCAGCGAGGAGCCTCTAAAATGTAAACCGAATTGTGTTCACCTTCAATCAAAGATGGGAGTCAGTACAGTTTTAACAGGAGGATGACTGAGATACGCCACGTTTGGCGTTATGCCTAAATAAGTTTACTAAACGACTAATTTCAAGTTCTTGATGATCTGCCGAAGAATGACTTGCTATCTTCATAAAAGAACATAAAAGACCTAGTCCCCGTCGCACTAGACAGAAGAAAGAACATTATCAAAAGAAATTCTTCAGCGCCTAGATTGCATGGTAGCTTGAATTATCGTTGGACTCGTACTCGTACTGATAGTGCAAAGAGAAAGAGACTGAACGGTCATCGTAATGGTTAATTGAATTGGGATCGGAAAAAGCCGGAAGGTCTTCGACTCCAGTCACAAGATAGAAATCTGCACAGGCAGACATCGACTCCAAATGCATGCAAAGTGGAAGAGGGAACTCAGTCAGCTGAACATGATTGCTGACCGCCCTGGTTCACGCCGGACTATAGCTATCGCTAAGGAGATCGCGAATTCTATACTTTTGTGTTGTGCAACAGGTCTTTACACACGAAATCCTGATTTAATTGTAGTCTCCCCTCAATTGCCACCTATCCCTTAACGAAATGGCCGAATATTTTAATACCATACCTAAGCGGCTTCTGGCAACTTTGCCAGAGCATTACTAAGCGCACGAACTTGCTAAAAAAGGTTCTCTTCTCTTTCCGCATGCTAACCTACTATTCATGCCTACCGCTATTGCAAATCATCTACTAAAGCTAGACACAGACAACTTTGGACTACACTAGACCCCAAATGTTCGAGCAGGATTAATCTTAGAACCTGTCATCGGTGTCAGAAAATGGTATTAAGCCATTGGAACTCACGTCTCACGACTAGGCCTTTCCTATAGTGACTTCTGTAGGAGTTGCAGAGACGAGGATGACTAAGCAAACTTTGCACATTTGTTATCTTTCATCTCGAAGATACAGACTTCTGAAAGCCTACCACTTCAACAACTTGACTGAACTATGCAATGTAAGAATTGGTGACCTTCACCGGTTTACAAAAAGAATCAAAGTGGTTTGCGGAATAGGTAGAGATCCGCGTATTAGCACAGTGGGCCTAAACTGGTCTAGGTGTAGCTGCTGTCTTCCCGTCCATCAGTCAGACGCTACAAACTATGTGTAAACAGAATTGATTCCTGCAGGAACTTCTTTGGATGACGCTTAAATGACTTTACAATGCATTCACCACGGTAGGATCCAGAAAATATATTAAAATAAAATCTTTCGAAAAATAATCATTGAAAAAATGTGATGAAACAGACCGTCAACCTAGACAGTAAATCATACGTCCAGCAGAATTTAATGATGATTCTTACGATCCCTTCATGCTGTCTCCGAGACGACCTCGTTTTTAACCAAAGTCTTAATCATTCCCCGTGGGATTTTCCACACTATCAAATCCGCCGCCAGACAGCACAAGTCAATACACTCGGCTTGTTGATTACAAAAGTTATTTCCCTCGTCTGACTAGACTTGCACACGCACAAAGACGACCTCTCTGCGGCGTCTGGACTGAACCAAGGAGCACTCCTCCCGCCATAACCAATGACAGCATCATCATTTTTCCCACAACAACAAAATGCCATCATTCTTCATTCGCCGCAATTTCGTTTTCTCTTTTCTTTCTTTCCTTTCGTTTTCTATGCTCAAACTCGTATATCATTTTATAAGCGCGTCATCTGTCAGAGGAGAGCGTTCGGTGACCGGCGACTGCCAAAATGAAATGACAAAGCGCCGCGTATGATAAATTGTCAAACTGCCTTGGCGAAACAAGGAAAAGTTTATTGGCACTTTATCTGCAGCAGGAAGGGACTGAAAACCACGCGAAGTATTTGAAACGACAAAAAGAACAGAGGAAGTGGATTCTTTCTTTCGGGCCAAGCAAGATAAGATGCACGGCGTACAATTTGTTCGCGATGCTGTCACAGCAGATATCTCTCTTGTCGAAGATTCAATTTGACATCTGGGCGAACAACTCGCTTAATTGAACATCGACTGACTGTCTTCAATTTATAGACATCACTCGAGACCGATTAACAGCACAGATCGCGGGCGTGAAGCGATGAGTAGCCACGGGAGAAGGTTATCGATTTAGCAATTTTACAATCCGAATACAAATCAATTCCGTGGCGTCCGCGCGTCGTAAGCAATGTGGGAGCCAGCGACTGATTTAATGGGCTAGTGACGATTTTAGTGGACATGCCGTATAAGTAGGCGCCTACTCGGTCAGGCACCAGTTGGAGACTTCGATTGCATTTGTGATCATTTGTTAACGTGATTTTCTTGCAAATTAAACGGGGGTGACGCACCATCGGAAACAGCGACGAAGGCGGCAGCATTGGCCGGCTTGTCAGGCGGCATGGAGTTCCATTGAACTTAATTGCCCTCAGTTATGGCATTTGAGTGGAACAATTAATGCGAGTTGCTTAAGCAACTTTCAAAGGAGGCATTTATGGCGTCTTCTGTTGTCGTTGTGAATGTGTTAGTCAGGTGCTGTCCATTGGCGACAAGTTTCACAACTTTCAAGGAGTCGTACAAAGAAGCCAGAAGATGCACTGAAAGATGGAGTCGTAATGCTGTGAAGGAAAGTTAAGGACCAACCATAATTGACTTGACCGACTTGACCGATTGACGGTTCAACTGTCATTTCTCACGTAGAGGGTGGTTCGTCTCGCAACGATTTAAGAAATATAAAGTGGAAGAAACTTTCATCATATCTGTGCTTACGAGAGCGAATGATATCACTCCCACATTGGAAGAAAAATTTAACGAAACTTAACGAAACTGAGGGAAGCTGCTAGTGTCACAGACAGTGTCTCATTTTTCTGTATTTGGACAATTGCTTCAGTTGGTTAAAATATGTTTATGTAAATTTATATATAGACCTGGAGGTGATGTCAAGCCGAAAGTTACGCATTTATCAACGTCATTCAATTGTCAGGCCATGAGCTGTGAACTAGGGTGTGACACATACGCATCAGCGTTGCAACTCTTTCCTCTCCACCCCAGGAGACCTTCAAAAGGTCGAACATAGAGCATTTTTGTTGTATTCCCAGGAGGTACCAAAGTCGTTTCATCAAACGACTTAACTCATAACACTACATGACTCCTTCTGGAGGATGACTCATCGATGACACAAACTGCTCCGGAGGAAGAAAATCAATGATAACATCAACACACACTCAGGATACACACGCCACTAGCGAAGGTCATTGGGGGCGACCAAGTGTCTCCACTTGTAAGTCCACAGCAGTTTGCTTATCCCAGGACTACCACAAACGAGAAATCCAACGCAAATACAATTTCGCCATGTCGTAACCGATGAGCAGGGAACGCCCCGAATTAAAATCGAACCAAAAACAATTCAATTTTATTTTGGAATGAGAAACCAATGAAAAAAATACAATTTCCGAACACCGGGTGTGTGGTACATCTCAAATTCGAGGCGAAATTCAAACAGACACTTGGCCAGTGGCCAAGGATGACACTGATGCCGCTGCCTATCCGTTGTTGCACAGGTTGTATGCCACGACGGAACAATCGAGCGTATTCGTCGGATGAATTTTTAAAAAGCACATCCCGGCCGCTAACAATAACAAATGTAAATGACACAGAAGAAAGGCATCATCATCGAGAGTGGGGCTGGTGCATTTGAAAGGCAGGACTAGTGGAATGCGAGAACAAGAGCATTTGAAAAATCCAATTAAAATTGAAAACGACACTCATTCCCAGACGGACATCTTTGTTGTGCGCTGACTGAGATGAGAGAGAGAGATGGACTGTGTTTTTGTAACGAAAAGAAAAATAAATAAATGAGTCACTATCATAAAGGAAAAGTGGGTTAACGATTTTCCAGTTGCAATCATCCCTTGATTACCGAGGATGATAGCTGACGGTGGAGAACAATCCATGGCATCACACAAAGGAAGAGACGACAAAGAGAGCGTATAAAAGACAGAAACAAAACGGATGGAACTGAGGCGATTCAATGCAAGAGTGCCTGCATGCAAGGGAAAACTACGACAGACTTATTTTTACGAGAACCTGTGACAGACGAGTGAGTCTCTTGTCGTCCTTCTGAGGTAATAAATGGCCAATGAAAGGAACATTTTTCACTTCAAACCTTCGAGCAGAGGGGGTCTACTTTTATTTTCGAATCATTAGTCGACATCAGACGGGGATTGTCTTCTCTGGAGCTCGATACTAACTTAGACAACTTTGTTTGCCAGGGCCGTAGTTTTAAATGGAACTTCTTAGGGAGGTGACACTTTGTCGGATGTAACAAGCTGGAGCTTCAGAGGTTGAGTATTCACGTGAACTTGTGTTACAGGAAACTCGCCACCAATTTTCTAAAGACGTATACCCGCACGTATGCGTTTCGCCGTGGATGGTAAATCACATGTGAATGTCATGCGAAAGCGTGTACCTATGTGAGTTTCACATGTACTCAAACAGACTAAAAACAAAAGCAGGTTGCCCAAGCGGCATTAAGGCCGTGGCTAACTAGGAGCCACATGTTGGGTCCTTTGTGGTCTTGATTGTAGGTCTTTTATCATCGTGAAACCTTAAAACCACCCAGATCCTGTATGAATCTCAGGAGCACTGCTCACTACTCGTCCAGGTCTACAAAGAAGTTCCCAGTAGCTAATAGGGGAGAACACTAGCAGAGCGAGTGTCAGGCAGATTTCAGTCCTTGTGAAGAGCTTCAGAAGCCGCCATAGGGTTTGTTCAGACGCAAAGCATGTGTAACAAAACCTTACCGACTAACATGGGCACATCCTTGCGACTAACTTTGTTCACGATGATCTCCTTTTGTTCATCGTCGAGCCTCGCTGTGGATTCCAGAGACTCGTCTTCCAATTTCCTTCGTCTTATCCAACTCCAGCACATGAGGAATTGCTAGAGCACATCTTGGGGATGCCAAGAACAAAGTAGAAGTTCAAAGCAAAGAAATGGTGAAACTGTGCAGCCATCTGCGTGATCAATCGACAAAATCCTTCAAAACAACTAGGAGTTCTTCGCGATGGTATTTAGAGCACTAACAGGGCATAATAAGGACAATGTGGATTCTTCTCAGTACTTCTGCTACTGCCAGTCTCTTTTAGTGCGAATATTTCTTTCAGAAGTCTCTGTCCAGATTTGTAAGGATATGAATGAATGACGCCCAATTTAACAGTGAAGATTTAAAATTCAAAGTTCAGTTGAGCCATGAAACGAGTTCAAATTTTTCGTTTAACTTGTCCGGTTTCACAGTTAAATCCGAATCCGCAGTTCTGTTGAACTTCGATTATGTAATACAATAAAATAAAAAATCTGTCAGCGCGACAATTGCTGTCAAACCAAATTGTTTTAATCGTAATGTGTGCAAATTTCGTCTAGTGGGAACATAGTATAAAACAGGGACTCTACAGAGTCAAAGGGACACATCTGTTTTAGCTTGACTCGGGGACTCATAATCTTTAACTTAAGGTAATTTTATTTCACATTTCCATTTTCATAAATTTGAAAGGTGTGAACTACGCCTTAATATTTCCTGAACGCTTTCATTTAAAATGCCTGAGCACATACTAGTATTGCATTCAGAAACGGCTCTGGCTAGACTTCGAGCCAGGAAAGGAATGTAGTGGTATCTTCATAGATCGTGGTAACCTATGCGCAACTGTATTTGAAAAAACATGTGGAAGGGCGATGGTTGGACCTCTCGAGAGGACTATCGTAGAGCATGACTCTCCAGCATGTAGATAAAAGCAATTGCTCCCAATTCTGCGGCATTGTTGTTGTCCCTTGACAGAAAAGACTGCAGACGTCTTACCAGCGTAAAAACGGGCCACTACACCTCTGCGATGTATATGGAGAGAACGGCTACACGGCAAAGCACTTCCTCTGTCACTGTTCCGTCATTGATTGGATCAGGTGGCAGGTCTTCGGCGCTAATGTGGTTAGAGCTGATTCTATAGGCCATTCACCAGAGAAGCGCCTGCTGATCTTCCAAAGGAAGGTTGGTTGCCACCTGGTAGTACAATTGACCAGTCTTGAGTCTTAGTGCTTCAGTGTAGTATCAAAACCTCAAAAAAACATCTTACTGGTTTCTTTCTTCTGTGTTTTTTTTAGTTTTCACATAAGGAGGCATTGTGTTATTAAAAACCTTTTTTGGGACTCATTTATTTCCAAAATTACTCCTTTTTTAAGCTTCTGGGACTCGTAAATAATTTGACCTGTGGTAACACTGATAAAACTACAAATATAACTCAGTTCAAGGCGGTGGCCCGTGGCATTGTGGGTATGTGCGTCGATCCTAACCTCGACGTCGTAGGTTCGATTCCATCTCTGAGCGACAGAAATACTTTTCACGACCCCACCTCTTTCGAGTCACTGACAATGCTCAAAGAGTATTTCCTGTATAGAAAAAGCTTCTCAAACAAAGCCGTTCTGATTCTGCATTAAACTGTAGGTCCCTTCCACTCGTGAAAGAACAATAGCACGCACAACACGAGTGGTTGCTGAGAAGCTAGGCCCTGGCCCCCTATGGGCTGTAGCGCCAACCATATTATTATTATTATCAAGGTTTAAACAGAAATGTGAAACCGAATAAAGCGTTGACCAAACGTTTAGACCAGTGGAGTTTATTTTAAACTAGTACTGTGGAACTGGGTTTTAACCAGAAATAAAGTACTAGAGAGATAGCCGACTTCTACGTCCCTTTCGACTAAAATTATTTTGACAGCGTTTTTTATAACACTTTCCCCAGGTTTTCACCGACACGGCGGACAAGAATACGTGTGAGCTCTTCGAACAGCTGATAGCTTTCCCCTGCAAGCTACTGAGGTGGAATATTTAACGAGGACGCTTTCAAAAGCGTCCATCTCTCTGCGCCATAGAGCAGGACTGGGATGATCAGGGTTTTATACAAGGTCAATTTGGTGTTTCGAGAGATGGCTCTGTTACTCAATTGCCTCTTGAGCCCAAAGAAACAGCGATTGGCAAGAGTAATTCTGCGCTTGCTCTCGGTACTGGTGCTGTTGTCCCTATTTACTCCGGCGCCTAGGTAGACGAAGTCCTTGACTACCTCAAAGTTTCTGCTGCCCAATATGACGAATGTCAGGAATGTCAAAACTAGACATGGCGTTGTATAGCTCGCCTCTATGCACGCTGTCATATGCGGCCAATAGTTGTGGTGGTGGTGTCGATCTGCATCTCTTGAGTCTTTTCCAGGATCTGCCGAAGTGTAAATATTTGGTCTGTTGTGGACTTCCCTGGCCTGAAACCGCACTGATAAGGACCTATCAGGTTCTTGACAAAGGGTTTCAGGCGTTCACACAGAACGGCAGAGAGTATCTTGTACGCGATGTTAAGGAGGCTGATTCCTCGATAGTTGGCGCAGTCAAAGAGGTCTCCTTTCTTGTGGAAGTGGACTCAATTTAATTGAGACTATAAAGGCCCATTCATATGAGGTCGCCACGAACTGCGAACTTCGCAAACTCTGACAACTCATTAATATGGAGTTTTTTCATTCGCGGAGAACTACGGGTGCAAACTGACACTTCACTGCAAATTTTTTTGGTCGTGGAGGTTGTGGATTGCGTTTGCGCGTTTGTGTATCACAAATTCAGTTTGACAGTTCGTGGAGAGAATGATTGATTCGTAGAGAAAAACTTTTAAATCATTAACTAGGATACTTTAACTAACTTTTATTAGGATTTTTGTCTATGAAAAAACGCGATAATTCAGTTACAATCTTTTTGCATACCAAGAAGTTCAACTTTTTGTTTATATTTGCTGGAAAAGGGATGTTTCTGAAAGTTCGCGTTCGCAGTTCGCCGCTCATATATGACGCCGCAATTTAAAACAGCGCATGTGTGTACCTGAGTGGACGCCTGTGACCTCTTCGATGCGCGCTTTAAACCTTTCTGTATGCATCGTTTTGCTATAAAAAATTTAACATTTCACATACGCCACCCTCCTCCATCATCATCATTCCTGAAATCGATTTGCCTTGGAATCAATAACACTCATTGACGAAGAAAGTGCTAATCATTCACTGAGTGACATAACAGCGAACCGGAGAGAAAAAAACGGCAAAAATAACAAAAAATCGTCGAAATCGTGAATAGCAGAAAAAAACTCAACCGTTAAAGGGGAATTCATTATCCCGTTTGGCATCTCTGTGACAGGCAAACGATAGAAATGACAAGACCAAAGACGTCATCTCTTCACGAACCGATTACTCATTCCGATCGGCATTTAACAGTGAAAGCAGAAAACATCTTTGTCGGACGCTGCATCAACGAAATTGCAAGTTGACTAGCTGGTCGGTACGGTTGTGAACTGTTGTGGATGTTGCATTTTTAATGACCGTTACATACCGACGATTTGTGGACTCTTTCTGTGTGTCGTTCAAATGTCACGATCACGCATTTTACACATAAAAAGTCTTCAGGAAACATATTGGTTTTTGGTTTTTTTTTTCTCATAAGTGCATTGGATTGAGCCCGTAATCATGAGCAGACGGTGTTTGATTATGAGAAGTGGCTTTGATCGCAGTGAGTGACTGGTTAAGTTAGCTTTGGATTGCGATTGAAAGGGATCAACAATTAGGAACAAAAAAAAGCAGTACAAGGGTCAGTTAAAAGAAGCTTAATATATTCACGACGGCACACGCCATGTTTGGAATGGCATGCCATTGAAACGTCGATTGGCAGGACGTCGGGAAGATCTCACATCACTCTGTTATGGTGGTTTGTGCCCGCAGTAATAAAAAAAAGACGTAAAACAATTTAATGCCTTTTTATTGCGGTTTCAATTAGGCACGAAAAATTTGGCCATTTACTTTCGATTGACAGTGACATTGACATAACGAAAAAGTGCGGGACGGTACAGTTACCTTGGTACGAACAACGGTTTTGTTGTTGACTGAGGGTGCGCTTTTTGATGCAAAATCTGACATCTTGAGTGAGAGTTTAAGGTTGACACTCGAGGATGTGCTCGTTAGGTGGGACAATGAGTTGGCCACAACCACTGATCAGTTCCACAAGACGGCAGATATTCGAGATCAATTTGCACGAAATTCTACATCCATTGAGCTTTCCGATCAACAAAACGATCGTAAAATAACATTTTCCCATCAATGAACTGCTGCCAAGGGGAATTCCATCAAAGGACTGGCGCCTTTATTCCGAATAAATTACAAACTTTACACAAGAGTCATCGCATGCGAAGCCACAAGCCAGTTGTCAAGTCTGTAACACAATTCTGAGACACAATTAACTCCAATTATCCATAAGAGCTTTGCATAATTCCAATTGAGGCTTATGAGTCTATACATAATTGATTTTTCTCCAGAGTCTATGCAGAGGAATTCTTCAGAGTTTTCCCTTTCTTTTCAGCCAGCATCTGACACACATTCCTTGCCGCAGACAAATTGACAATTATGACAGGGCACGCAACGAGCAACGGCCAGCCATACAGCACTGCCATCCCTCTGCGCTGCTGTCTATTGCGTCGTGCGTCGTCGACCAGCTGCTGGATCTAGTGACCAGCCCTAACCACTTGAAATGCATCCAGAGCACACATCTTTGGCATACGAATTAAAGTGGATTACTTGGTAATGTGCTTAGCATGTCAGACGAGGAGCGGCTGTGCACGGCTCTCTGATCCAATTTCAAAGACATTTGTCACAACCAAGATGCCAAGCGGATGAGGGAGTCTATGCACGTTCGTGCTGTCCGAGCCAGTGCGTTGACACCAACACACACGGTCCAAACATGAATGAGTGGCGTGCATGACACATGAAGTGACTCGGAGTTCGTCACCGATACGGAAAATATTTTCCATAATCCATTCAACCTTTTGGCATACATTGTGCCTTCGGGCATGTCTGCAGTCACCTCGGGGACGGAGTGTGGTGCAACCATTTAGCATGCGATGCACAAATGGAACGTCATTTGTCCCACTCAGCTCTGGGAAATTACATTATGACACTGGGCAGAGGAGAGGACGAGGAGGAGTCCCTCCGAAGATGTAGGTCAGCTGAGGAGCTCACATCCATTCGTGCGGCACTTGTATCAGAAAATAAGGGAAACTGAGGAGTTTTTTTTTTTTTTTTATTGAATGTGCACCGTTGCATCGTTGCTACACACCGTTGTCAGCGGTCTAGTTTCGTGCACACACCATTGTTGTGCTTTGCGCATTGACAGGACGAGGTGATCAGATTGTGTTTGCCTTTTGTTTCGGTGAATGGAGAAGTGAATGGGATTTGTGTCAAGCTGTGTGAAATTAATTTCGAAATAGAGCGAAGCGCACACGAGGACATTGCATGTGTTTGCAAATATTTAGGTTCTTTGCGAACTTTGCTGTTTTTAATCACTCTTGAAGCCCAAGTGATCTAAGTGCTCCAGTTTGGAGAAAGGGGATGGTGTATCATTATCCCGTCTGAAACGTATTTCTGCAGAGGGTGGTTGACAACCTCCTAAAAAATCGGGAATACTAACAACCTTCATTAGGTTTGGTACATAAAGCACTTTAATCGCTGACTTGGTTCGTGAAAGGATTTATTGCTTCACACGATCTTCTCGTTAGTCTGGAACAAATGAGTCAACCGAGAAAGGCGTCTAACCTGTTCTGGGGGACGTTACTCTTTGCAAGGTTTTCATGAAACAACCGACTGCATAAATCTAATATATTCCCTAGCCGTAGGCCACAGCAGCCAGCGCTACAAACATATATATATTAATATTATAATTGACTTATATATTAATATTCTAATAACAATAACAAATCTAATATATTCATCATCCAATTAGCATATTTAAACAGAGCAATTAATTAATCCATTGAATTTGGACAGTGCTAGACGAGAACTCCGTCGTTCCAAGATGAGGTCAGACAAAATGCCGGGAGACATCCCGTTCCCTAATCGGGTGAAGGCGGCAGTAACAATTTAAGGCAAGCACCATTCGTCGCATAAAATGTTGGTCAAGTTTGATGAAGGGAATGAACATAGAAAAACCCAGAAAAGGAACATTTCCCTTTTCATTTCTTTCCAGGAAACTAATTCGATTACAGTGCGGACTTCTGAAGATTGACGGGAAATTCCTTGAAGCTGAAAGCAAAACATGAGTCACACTTACGTCAGGTAAAAAGTTGAATTTATGTAAAGAGTTCGTTAAGTCCTAGACGCTCGTTAAGTCGTAGACATGAAACTCAAGAGAGAGATGACATTTAACAATTTTACATTTGCACTTGTAAAAAAACTGGAAAGAGTTGAAATGGGATCAGTGGAAAATGAGGACAAGACTATATATACGCTGTCAACGAAAACTGGAAAGTGATGAAATGGGTTCAGCGGTAAATGAGGACAAGACTATATATACGCTGTCAACGAGAAAGGATACCCTACAGCGAAGTCTCGGACAGAACGTCACAGTAGACAGATATACTTTTGGGGTAGTCAAAGACCTTGTGTACCTACGAACTGTTATGCAGTCAGGCAGCGATACCTGTGCTGGAATCAAACGAAGAATATCTCTGTCAATCGGTGCATCGTTGGGCTAAGAAGGCAATTGAAAAACCATTGAAATTTTATAAGACTTTAATGGTCCCAGACCTGCTTTTTGGCGCAGAGACATGTACATACTTTGTCCAAAGAGGATTAAGTTGGTCTTGGCAGGAAAATTCGGGTTTCCAGTTTCAAATGCAGAGGGGAGAAGAAGATTTAGCAACGAACTGTTTAGATACATCAACTTAGCCAGAAGAGTGAAGATCCAACGATTAAGATGGCTAGCTTATGTAGAATCTTCGCAATATTTATCATCGCAATCAGATTCAGTGTCAACCACTTGAGGCACATGGACGGTTTTACGACACTATTCTTACGGGTCGATCAGTCTTCTTCCTTGCATAAGCAAGGTTTTTGAAAAGATAGTCATTCGAGTTCTGAAACAATGGGTTGAGGAAAATAATATCATACCGGACAACCAGTTCGGATTTAGAGCGGGACATGAAACCATCCAGCTCCAAGCGACACAAATAATTTACACGACCCCACCTCTTTCGAGTCACTGACAATGCTCAAAGAGTATTTCCTGTCTAGAAAAAGCTTCTCAAACTTGGCCGTTCGGAGTCGGCGTAAAACTGTAGGTCCCTTCCACTCGTGAAAGAACACTAGCACGCACAACACAAGTGGTTGCTGAGAAGCTAGGCCCTGGCTCTCTATGGGCTGTAGCGCCACCCATATATGTATATATATGAAACCATACATGCCGCGTCCAAACTGGTGTCCGACATTCAATGGAATAAATTTAAAAAAAACAATGCACGGGTGCATGCCTGATTGACCTGGAGAAAGCGTTCAACACCGCTTGGTTAGAGGGCCTCTTCCTCAAGCTGGTCAGGCTATACATGATCTATGACATGATAACAGGTAAAAAGTTCGTCGTGAAAAGTGGCGATGTAACTCCTGCCACGGTCTTTGATATCAAAAACGGTCTGCAACAAGGAGCGGTTGGTTTGCCGATCCTGTTTTCAATATTCACTGCAGATCTGATAGGTTCAATGCCGCACTTAATTGCGTACGCCGACGATTTAGTGGCGTACAGATCAGGTCCGAAGGTCGAAGAAACAAATGTCTTGTTGCAAGGTGACTTCGATCAAATTCAGCGATTTTGCGACGACTGGAAGTTGATTATCAACTTCCGGAAGTGTGAAACTATCCTTTTCAGAACCCCGTTGTACATGGCATCATGGGATACGCGCCCAAACTGGCGTAAGTTCGGCATTGATGACCCACATGGACGCCCTTTAGATGTGAAAAGTGTAGTTAGGTACCTTTGCATTTGGTTGGATCAATATCTGTATTTTGACAAACTTATAGATATGCTGGGATCTCCTCCGGTTCAGCAGAGCGATCTCTGCTCGAGACAGGAGGGAGTCTGCCAAAGAACGGCAATTTTATTGGTCAAAACCAGTCTCCGCCGCGGGTAGCTTCTCATATTGACGCGCTAGTTGACCATAGTGGCCAACTTACATAGGTTATAAGTTAGAGCGTAAGAAAAAAAAACAAACAACACTATTCTTACGTATGTTCGTTGCACAGACCCTTAAATGCACTCATCACGACGATTTCTCACTGTTCTATGCTCAGTAAAACTGGACATCAAACAACAAATATGACAGACGATGCTTGTTGGCCGCGACGATGGGCACACAATTAAATTTAGGTGAGCGTTTTGTATCAGATGGCTGGGTGCTGTGGGAAACGGGACTGGCGTCAACCTGGCGATGCCCAGTGTTGCAACTTTTCCTACACACCAATTGTGCTTATTTTACCTCCAAGTGGTAGCCATGGGGTACTGGTTGTAGTTCACCCGAGCTCAACCTGCCAAACTTAGAAGTGCGACCTCTTGTCCTAGGGGTTACAAAAAAGGAACTGGCCCTCCAGGTTGGGGGTTGTGCGTCACGGCAGACAGATATAACTTTGAGGTAGTTAAAAACGTTGTCTACCTAGGAACCGCTATCAACTCAGACAACGACACCAGCGCTGAAATCAAACGATGAATAACTCTTGCAAATCGGTGCTTCTTTGGGCTAAGAAGGCAATTGGTAAACAAAGCCCTCTCTCGAACAACCAAGGTAACGCTTTACAAGACCTTAATCGTCCCAGTCCTGCTATATGGCGCGGAGGCATGGACTCTGTCAAAAGCGGATGAAGCAGCCCTTGGTTGCTTCGAGAGGAAAATTCTTCGGGTGATTTTCGGTCCCGTCTGCATAGATGGTGAGTGGAGGAGGAAATACAACGACGAACTATACGGGCTGTTCAGCGACATCGACTTAGAGTGAAGATCCAACGATTGAGATGGGTAGTAGAGCGGGCTCCGGCCCGTAAAGTCTTCGAATCCACCCCCGAGGGACGGCGCAGTAGAGGAAGACCGCGACTCAGGTGGCGCACGCAAGTGGAAAGGGACCTCAACCAACTTGGAGTGCTAAACTGGAGACAGCTAGCTAAAGATCGAGCTGGTTGGAAGTTTTGTAGATTAATTTCAAAAACCGTTTATTGCTCTTGGGAATCACTCAGGATGAGTTGAGAACGATGGATCGAAACTGGCCCAGAGATCTCTCGTGCGTTAATTTCTCCGCGACCAGTACGACCATTCCAGTCCAGACAATACGACGCAAAATGGACAAAAAAAGCTTCCTTGATAAATCAATATATCACGATCCCAGAAAATGTAAGTTTGCTTGGAATTGACAAAAACTTAAATATCCCACAAGAAAATCATCATCGCGTTTGACAACCATTCATGATTTCCGATGGAGCGCACAGACTCCCACTCGCCATTTGAAAGCGGCCATTCAGCCCGCTTTCCAATTAAAGCTGTCATTTGCCATTTGTCATTGTCAATGTCAATGTCGTCGTGTGTCATATTTATTTCCTTGATGAGTTTTTGCAGTCAAGTGCATCTGACATCGCACCGCAATATGAATTTGAATCACAATTCCAATGTGAGTCTATTTTTAAACTAAGCAAAATCAATTTTCAATAGACCCGTCCCGGTGTGACAGCCCACACACCAACGCCAACCCCATTATATCCGGTGATTCAAAAATATTTCAATATTTTTTTCCTATTTTTTTTCTCGTATACAAAGAAACGTTCAACTTCTTGTGCACGTTTGTGGAAATTCTGACGGTTGCAGCTTGTATGGATGTACGCTTGAGAGGACCAACGTGCCAAATCACACACGGGCTTCGTTTTTTCACATTTCTCAGAGACACGCTGAAGTGTGAGTGTGCGGTCGGTATTTGTGGCAAACGGTAAAACTGTCATCAACTACTTTTCGCGGATATTATTAAATTGAGTGGTTTTTAAGTATGAGAGATCAGGACGAATACAATGTCAAGGATGCTGCAATGCTATGAAATGGATTAAGCTGTTGGCCATGTGGCATTTGAAAGAAACAGCGGGAATGTGGTTCTTTTTTGAAGAATAATGCTTGAAAAAACAGACTACAAGGAAGTTCACTCATATATCGCATGGGGAAATGTGAACTTGAGGAACAGATCACTGAAGATCACCAATAAATGCTGTCAATGGTTAACGATCTTCTCGATGCACTTAACAGATGATAGTGAGGGGAAAACTTGCAATATCGTAGTAATTGGCACCACCTTGAATAAATAACGACGTCTAAAAATGGTACTATGCCATGGATACTATGCCACTCGTCGAGTGTGAATATCTTATATTCAATGTTCCATGATTCTGGCGCATAAATCAGCTTGACAAATGACAACAAGGGTTTCCGTTAGCTGTGACTCGAAAGAGGTGGGGTCGTGAAAATTGTTTTCGTCGCACAGAGCAGGAATCGAACCTACGACGTCGAGGTTTGGGTCGACGCACATACCCACAACGCCACAGGCCACCACTTAAAACGAACATAACCGTATTAAAAATAATAGACTATCAGTACATTTCACCTTGGCGTCTCAAGACATGTAGCTCTGAAGTGGCGCAATGCGTTTATAGTCGTCGCAGTGTAATGTGATTGCTTATTACTTACTTACTTATCAGGCAGATGAACCATGAACGGTCTGAGCCTGAGCAATTGCTGCCTTCCATCGGTGACGGTCCTGGGCACGCTGCTACCAGTCATCAAGGCCAAGCTGTCTTACATCCGCGATGAATTGGTCTTTGTACCGGAGGTTCGGTCTTCCTCTCCTTCTCGAACCAGGAGGCTCGGATTCGAAGACCCTCTTTGCTGGAGCGTTGTTGTCCATTCGCTCGATGTGGCCGAGCCAGGACTACATCCACATCCTTGTACAGCTCGTAGAGTTCGCGGTTGTGTCTTCTGCTCCATTCGCCTTCCTCGCAGACGGGACCATATATCCGACGTACTTAATGTCCAGCTTGAGGCTCCATAAAGTAGGATTGGCAGGATAAGGGTTTTGTAGAGCATAACTTTGGTCCTTCGAGTCAGGAGTTTCGAGCCCAGTTGTTTTGACAGACCGAAGTAGCATCGGTTGCCAAGGGCGATTCTACGTCGGATCTCCATTACGATGTCATTCGTGGAGTTTACATTTGCCCCGAGGTAGACAAACTCCTTTACTACCTCGAAATTGTAGCTGTCGATTGTGACGTTTTGGTCTAGGTGGTCTGCGGCGGATCGTTTTTTGCTCGACAGCATATATTTTGGGTTGTCGTCGTTGACCTTAAGACCAGCTCGTTTCGCCTGTTCCTCAATTGCCGTGAAAGCTTCCACTATGGCACGTTGGGACCGCACGATAATGTCGATGTCATCAGCGTATCCCAACAGCTGGACTGACTTGTAGAAGATAGTGCCTTCCGTGTTGACTTTTTCCCGCCGCACTATCTTCTCCAGTACCAGATTGAAGAAATCACACGACAGCGCATCTCCTTGCCGAAATCCGGTGCAGGTTTCGAACGGTTCAGAGGTTTTTGAACCGAACTGCACAGTGCATCTTGTATGTGTCAGCGTGGTGCGACACAACCGGATCAGTTTTCCCGGAATCCCGAATTCGGCCATCGCTTCGAATAGCTCCTTGCGATGAATGCTGTCGTATGCGGCTTTAAAATCGATGAACAGATGGTGAGTATCGATTTGAAACTCGCTGGTCGTATCCAGGATCTGCCTTAGTGTGAAGATTTGGTCTATAGTCGGTTTGCCAGGCCGGAAGCCGCACTGGTACATGCCGATTAGTGCGGTGCAAAACGGCTTTAGACGTTCACAGAGTACGCTGGATAGGATCTTGTAGGGGACATTGAGCAGGGATATAGCTCTATAGTTTTTGCAGGAGGTAGGTTCGCCTTTTTTGTGGATGGGGCATATGGAGCTGATATTCCATTCGTCGGGCATGCTTTCATCTTCCCAAATTCGCCAAAGCAGCTGTTGGAAGTGCTGCTTAAACACATCCACTATTCCCTGTGGGTCCGTAACTAGGGTACCCTCGCAATTTCGAAGAGCTTGAAAACGAACATAACCATACTAAAAATAATAGACTATCAGTACATTTCATCTTGGCAATTTATCAAATGTCTCAAGATATGTAGCTCTAAAGTCGCCGATTGCGATAGTCGTCACAGTGTAATGTGATTGCTTATTTACTGCCCATTTTCTTCAAACGGTGCATTTTTTGTTGCTATTTTTCTTTAATGAAGGTGTCACAGCGAGTGAGATGCGGTGGAAGACTAAAATTGTGTGGAATGACGATAAAGCTTGGATAATAAACCGCAAAACAAAAGTTGAAGCGAAGTTTGCTCCGCGCTCTCATCCAACAATCTAAACAGAAGGTAGTTTAGCTCCGAAAAAGACATCAAGACCGGGGAAACTCTTTAACCCATAAGTCGGCTTTTATCGAAGCGCCAATATGTCTCTTCAATAATGTTGAAAGAAAGTGATAGGGTAGGGGAGGAGTTGAATGTCGCTTCCATACTAAAATTATGTCTTCAACTTTTCCGTAAGATCCGTAGGACCTTTTAAACAAACCAAATTAATTGAAGTGGAACTAGGGGCGCTGATTTTTAACAGTAGGATGGTTTTGTGAAAAAGTTCAAGTGTTGCAAGAAAATGTTAGAAATAATGTCTTTGTACCGCTCACCTTTGACTGCAACGTTTGGACTGTCATCATTTTTGAGAAATGCGGACCAAAAGTTCTTTCTTCGTCATGCGTTAAAATCTAGAGATGACCGCGCTTAACTTGATATAATCGAGATTTGTCAATCAGGGGTCAACTTGAAACTTGACTTAAAAATGTCACTGGGAACTATAAAGTGAAATGTCAAATCGGTTATCTACGATTGAACCAAAGTAGGTGCTGCCAGTACTTGATTGTTTCACGTTACATGCTGGCGGCCCAGAATCGGGGCCTAAGCCAAGAAGCCTCTCCAGCTGACACTACCTTTGGTCAGTTACCTCTATTACCGCACACAACACGCTGGTTGATGTACTTATCCAATTGTAAGCGCCATCGGTCTCTCGTTGGCATCATCATTTCATTTTGAACAACTTGCAAACTTTACTAAGTCGTGCGTCTGTTTTGGATGAATTGACAAAATGACCTAACGGCAAAACAGCCGAGAACTGAACTGACACATCAACTGTCAAACTTCTCCGCCTCTAAAAACAAAACACCCTCTAGTTTTATTTCCATTCAGAACTTGATGAACGATGAAGTAAGGACAAGGACATGCATATTGGTGGAACGGAAAGGCGAAAAATCGTTGAGATTCTATTAAGTGACCGGCTAGAGATGACCGATAATCCGTATCGATCTACTGCATGTCTCCGAATGTTTTCCTTTCCATTTCAACCACTCACTCAGACTTTAGGTTCAATCCCACAATCGATAGTCGTTAAACGATTTCTTCTGCCATCGTATCACTTTCTAGACAGCACCTACATTTTTGTTTTATTCCCCCAAAAATTCCCATTCGGTGTTCCCCCATCCATGGCTTAGTCAACCAGAGCTACTACTGAATGAAGCGACTTCCGAAAATAGAAATCTCTCTTCAATCTAACGCCGCCTCTGTACGGCTGTTGAATTTTCAATTGTTTGACCTCGATTTGATGCTCCACAAAGCGCATAGTCGTCGAAGCCGTCCCAGAAACACAATCAAACACACATCCAGCAACAAACAACAGATGTGCGTCGTGGTTATGCATCAAACAATTGAACAGAAACTCATCATTCATTTAGATTCACCATGCGCATCGATTGCTCTTGACACAGAAACCACGATGCGGGGGCATTACTCGCGCATCGGGAAACGCTCTAGTGGTTGACAGATCCACGCGGATGTTTTTTTTCTTGCGTTTGATCTTGTTTTAGGCAAAAACAAATGGAATCCCATGCGAATTTTCTGCCACAGGCGGGCGGCAACCACACCCATCGATGACGATGGAGGTACACAATTCAAGTCATTCGCAAGCTCACTCGGTCACACAAAAAAAAAAAACGAAAAGAAAAACATACGTGGCTACCTTTTCGAGTAGGATATCACGTTTGGAGTGATTCAAATGCCATCACCAGAGCGGTGCTACCACGGTGCCGTTCGTGCCTCCAGGTGTGCAATTGAGAGCTGGATCTCTAATGTCGGCTTGACTCCGGAATTCCACGTGCACGTGGCTCACTCGAAATGCACAGCGCCGGCGGTGGCGCGAAGGAACTGCGGAGCACCAAACCACAATTTGACATTACAAAGGAACCCACACTTTTGCTTTTCGCTCGGTATGCCTCTTGGCTTGTACACTGAACACCTGTTGTGTGAGCGATGTGGGAATCGAGAAGGAGATACCGTCGAGTAGGCAGTCCTCTGGGAGCGAACTCAAGAGATCCGGATTAGATGTATGTAAGTGACTTTTATGCGAAAGAATTCACCGTTCACATCGGCAATTGGGTGTAGTCGGTGTGGGTAATGGGGGGCGACCATAACAGAGACGGTTATCTCTGCGGGATTTCGCAATAGATTCTTCAGCTGTTTGCGCCTACTGCCTAGTTCGCTTGCTGCCACGTGATTCTGTCGAATTGAGGTCATCCGCAACAAGGGAGGCGTTGGTTTGGAGCGCGAATGTGCTGAGGTTGAATGAATGTTCATTCGGTGAATGCAAAGGTGTGCATTCTTGACCTGCTCCAATTTGCTGCTCAGAGCTGTGACCTCTTGTGAGAGATTTTTACGTTTGCAGTGATGAAAAGTTTACAAACTGAGTCACAAGGAGTCAAGGAAAGGAACCATTTGAAACGAATGTGACTTAATATTCCTCTTGTTCGGTGCTTGCCATTTAATTTAAAGTTTGACTACGACTACATTTTAGGTTGACCATACGAAGGGTCCAATCCGGGGCTTTGGATGGCGTCTCGCTAATAACACGTGTAGAGTTATCCTCGAGAGTTGCAACTGACGCTGACTTATCGGCGTAGACGCTGCCAAATCACCGGTGTTCCAATCTCTCGTCGAATTCCATTCTCGTTCCGTTTATCGATTGAAAAAATTATGATGTGGTTCCTAAATATCACTTATCTTTCGATATCACGACAAGTTCACCGAAAAGACCTGTTAGCTGCTAAGAGCAATTATTACAAGGCTAAATTTAATTGTGACCGATCGTCCAGATTTCTGTGGAAGCAAGTTCGAGAAATCGGACTAACTAAAACTAACACACGACCTAACGATGATGGCATAAGCCCCGATGAGTTAAATGTTCGATTCACATTGAAAGACAAAATTTAATAAACCCAATGCAATTAGGATTTCGTAAAGGACATAGCTGTGTTATAGCCTTACTAATATACGAAATATAAAATAACGAATATACGATATACGAAAAGCCATTGACGAAGATAAGACAACATTACCAGCTTTACTTGACTTTTCGAAAGCATTCGACAGTGTTAACCCGTATATATTTTGTCACAAACTGTCCACCCAATTTAACTTCTGTAATCCCACTAACAAGTTCATATGTTCATACCTTACTAAGCGGACTCAAGCTATTTCATATAACTCACAACTGTCGTCATTTTGCAATGTGCACAAGGGAGTACCTCAAGGTTCTATTCTCGGTCCATTGTTATTCTCAATGTTTATAAATGACCTTCCAACGGTGTTGTCCTACTGTAACTTTCATATCTATGCAGACGATATTCAAATCTACCTAAGCTTCCCTCAGGTATAGTTGAAGATTCAGTTGCAAGAATAAATGAGGATCTGAGCTCTATAGCAAATTGGGCTACCTGCAACTGTCTAATGCTCAACCCTGACAAAGCAAAAGCAATCCCGATCTCGAAACAATCCCCTTCTCTATCCAATTTACCGCCAATAGAACTCAACTCCACGATAATAGAATATGTTACATGTGTAAAAAACCTTGTAATAGTGTTCAATAGTGAATTGACATGGACTGACCACATTGATAGCTTAGTTTCTAAGATATATACGTCCCTAAGAGGCCTATCTATCAGCAAATATATTCTCCCTCTCAATGTGAAACTTAAACTTGCCAGAGCACTCATTGTGCCTTACTGACATATGCATCCGAATTGTTCGCTGACTGTGATTACTCTTCTTCCCAAAAGTTGACAAGAGCAATCAATGCCACTACAAGGTATGTTTTTAACCTACGCAGGTATGAACATGTCTCGGAAAAAAACGTCGCATTCTCCTAGGTTGCGAATTAGAAGCATTGTTAAGCCACAGATCTTGCATATTACTCTTCAAAATTATTCACAAGAACAATCTTTTTGAAGAGATCACTTTCTGTCGATCGAGTCGTAACATTACCTTAAAGCCCTCAATTCATACTTGTTTAATGTCACGCAGGAACTTCTTCATTCACACCGTCCATCTCTGGAATTACCTACCCTCACAGGTACGGTCAAAGACCGAGTACAGGCAATTTTTTAACGCTTGTTTCTCCCATTTGGACCTACCTCCGTCTGAGATTGGACTGAATTACACCTGGGCAATCGTAGACAACGCCATGAGTTTGCTAATTTCTGTGGAAAGGTTGGTCCATTTGTGGCTCAGCGATAATTTTGCTACAGTCAAATGGTCTACTTCTGTTTCGGCTTCAAATCGAAGATATGGATGTGAAACACATTTGGTCTTAACAAAATGGTGTCAATTGACACACAAGCCGACCTTGATTTGACTTAATAGCCAAGCAAATGCCTTGGATGGTAACTAACCACCAACGGAGCTTTTTTTGGTGCTACGCTTATCTCTTGTCAACTATTGACGCTTTGAAAACGAATATTCGTCAAGTTACTATGTCCGAGTTATACACCCTCAATACGGTCGAAAAGTCAATGAAACCCCGCACAGGACATTTGAATGATGACTGATTTTGTATTCCATTCACATGATCCAAACAAACATCGAAATCTGAATCATAAATGCGTTGTAAATTTGCTTTCGGCACCACAAAATGAATGACTGTGTCCAAATGGAAATGACTTCAGCAAAATCAATCGGCCCACGTGTAGCGTGCGACTCATCTCCACATTCATCTTTCCTCCCCTAATTTTCAATTTCTGCTTTCGCATTGAATTCATTTCCTCGAGATCCCGGGGACGGTCATCTCTGCGACCTTGAATCCCAACGGAAACGAAAGAAGAAAGAGTGTTTATATTCAAATGGCTGCCCCACCGTAACCGGCATTAATTCCATATCCCCTCCCAACTTGATGGGACACACCACCGCACATCGGTGCTCCCCGAGCAAGCATCTCGCTTCGCTTTGTTTATTTGTTTTGGGCGGGTCCCTACAAGGAGATGGACACTCACCGCTCCGCCTCGAACGAATTAATCAGGTTCTGTTTACACGCCTTACAATGCCTTTTAATGATTTAAAATTAATTAGCAAAGCATAAATGAATGTGAAGATGTTTCATTTCGTCTGTTTTCCTGTTGGCACCGAGCCCGAACGCCAAACGATGACCCCCTCCCCAGCTTCGCGGCCACAGAAATGGCACAATAATAGGGGCTTTTCAATTTTTTGAATGTAATAAATTAATTACAAATCTATCTCCGTTGGCATCGGGAACGTCGGGGCGGGTATCAATCAGCGCCGATGGCTGGTTTTTGCCAAAAAGTGAGTGAGGCACTTGTCTGATTAATTATCCGCTGTGTGGGCTTCCTGCAGTTGCTTGTCGGTCGCGAAAAATTAAGTGGAGACAAGAACAAGGACGGGGACAATGTTGTCTTAATTTAATTTTTGTGTGTTATAATTGCATTGTATACGTTTCATCATGATTTACGGCGTGGAAGCGGGCTGTGCTTCAATTAATGTCATGAATTATTATAATTAACTCACCACTCTGCCACTCATTGAAGGGTGTATTGGCTCTTTGACCTGAGGGATGCTTTGTCTTTGGGCGCCAGACAAAGGCTGGAGGAAAAGTTCAAGAACTCGACTGGTCTTGTGCGGTCGACGGTGTGGGTTCAGTGTGCGCTTCATTGTGTCTAACGTCCGCGGCTATTGACTTGATTCGCTGAAGTTTGTCCTTTGTTCGCAAGAGTGCTGACAGTAGGGCGTGTCGTGGGATAATGCATTCAGAGCGGGAGAGGAAGAAGTCTTCACTTGAAGGAGCAATTAGTGAAAGTGAACCTTTGTGACATCAAGGGCTTCTTTAATTTCTTATTGGTTGGTTCTATGGGTTGGGTGCTTCATTTTCAATGTCCATCAAGATCTGTTGTGAGTTGGAATATTCCCTGAGGAAGCATTCACAACACGCATAGGCCACAGTTGCCCGCCTGAGTTAGGACACTTCGCGGACCAGTTGGTGCCTTTGACAAAGCGACTTACTTACTTAGATTGCTCAGCTTATTATTGAAGAAATACTCTCTTAGGAACGCTATCCTACTTCTTACAAAAACAGCTTACAACAACTACCCAGGCACTGGTGAAGATAGTGCGACCGGCATTGTCATCTACAAGTCAGTCTAAATGTTCGGTCAGAGAGACTTCACCGTCATCGTTGTGCAGCCTTAATGCACAGCGGTGGAAGCATTCAGGTTGAGGAACGGGCGTCTTGAGATCAATGAGGAGAAGACGAGCAAGAATCGCTCTTTCGCAGACCGTCTGGGATAAAACTTCACGATCGGCAGCTTTAATTGTGATTTCGTAAAGCAGTCTGTCCACCTCGGCTCACACGTAATCTTTACGAACGACATTCTAGAACCGGCCTATGGAAACGTTGCTGCTCCTGACTCGAACAAAGCAATGCTGTATTACCGAATTTGCGAGTCGTGCTATATGAAGCTGAATCCTGGACGACAAGCTATGATTCTTGGTATCTTCGAAACAAACATTCCACGTCGGATATACGGTTGCGCCACAGCCGGAGTCGGAAGGTACAGTATTTTTTTATTTAGCCGATGCAATGCCAGCAATATGTCGAGGAAAGACTGGTGAGTATATTCAAAGCTGTGCAGGGTCCACTGATACATACGCAGGCCATGTCATAATCGAGCTATGTCCACCATATTGCAACTCCATAGAGTAGTGTGAGTCTGACAGAGTCTGAAGATGCGGATAGTCCAACCATACGAGGATACAGTCGCCTAGGATGTTGGATTCCGTAGTAGATCGTGGATAGGAGGACGCTATAGAAACATCGTCGTCTGTAACAAGCTTGAAGCCGTATTCGTAGCCATATTTAATGAGCAATAACGTGTTGTGTGGCCCGTGGCGTTGTGGGTATGTGCGTCGACCCCAATCTCGAGGTCCTAAGTTCGATTCCAGCTCTGAGCGACGAAAAATAATTTTCACGGCCCCACCTCTTTCGAGTCACTGACAATGCTCAAAGAGTATTTCCTGTCTAGAAAAAGCTTCTCAAACTTGGCCGTTCGGAGTCGGCATAAAACTGTAGGTCCCTTCCACTCGTGTGAGAACAATAGCACGCACAGCAGGAGTGGTTGCTGAGAAGCTAGGCCCTGGCCCTCTACGGGCTGTAGCGCCACCCATATATATATATAACGTTTCGTTACACGTTACTCAGTAAGGAGTTAATAAATATAAAATAATATGAGTGGCGCTACAACCCGTTGAAGGCAATGTCCTACTTTCTCAGCAATGTTGACTTCGAACGGCCCACTATAAACGGCCAGGTTTGAGAAGCATTTTCTAGACAAAAGTACCCTTTGAGCATTGTTAGCGACTTGAAAGAGGTGGGGCTGCGAGATTATTGTCTTGTCGGAGGAGTTGGACATCAGAAAACCACTGCTTCAGATTTTAGAATTAGATATTCAGGATAAATCGTTTCTCGACGATTCAAAGTACACATTTGTCGTAAGCATCAACTGGTTCCAAAGTTAAGCGAAAGTCAATCCGCGACCTTTGGGCTGCCTTCTGCAGTTAGCCACTTCTGCCTGACCCAACCTAATGAATAGCAAATTTTTTTTTTATAATTTGCGCGTGCTCAAGGGGTTATTAATACCCTTAATTGTCCGGGGTCAAGACACAGCACGGGCCGAAGGCATAGAGGAAGAGAGAGTGAGGAGGTACCTGTGCACATTGATCTTAAACATCTGCGGATTGTAATCTATGGGAAATATTGAGCTGGTAAGAGCACAAGACCGCTTGGCCTTGATGACTGGAAGCAGCGTGTCCAGGACCGTCACCGATGGAAGGCAGCAATTGCTCAGGCTCAGAACCTTCATGGCTCGTCTGCCTGATAAGTAAGTATGATAAACTGATGTGCATTCCTGGCGAGACGTGTATTGCGGGTGAATTCAAGGAGTGTTGGCTATCTCACTTGAGCATCGTTTGTTAAAATAACGATAAAACATGGACAAAGAAGACACGGTACGTCGATGCTCAAGCGAGTCTCATGGACCCGCGATATCGTTGTCTTCTATAAGTTTTATCGCTCGCTTTTGGATTCTATCTAGTAGGTGCAGGGTGGTCTTGGGGGCACCAGACCAGATATTAGCGTTATACTCAAGCTTAGGGCGAATATACGCCTTGTAGATTTAAGCCAAATCAGAGGGGGTGAAGTAATTTTTTGCATCGATTAAGGAAACCTAAACATTTCGCAGCATTTTTGGTGACCCCGAATATGTGATCGTTCCAACTAAGTGTTGTAAAAGTTGATGTTCATACCGAGGATGGAAAGTTTTCCGGTTTCGTCGATACAAGCGCCATTCATGGATAATGGCTGATTATCAGGGGTTCGCTTTAGAGACAGCAGACAGCATTGAGTTTTGGAAGCATTGAATTCCACTCTGTTGTTCTTACCCCAGTTAATTATGCTGTCCAGATCGGAATTCAATGTGCTTGACATACGCTGCCGTTCCAATATTACGTCCGAAGGGCAGGGTCAGGTGAATTTTGGAACGAATATCGCCCCCGTATCTATTAGATTTGTTTTTTTCTTTTTTGCAAAGCTGTAATTTATGGACCCTCGAAAGAATAGTAATTTCTTTGAAACGAAGCTGTCGCTACGACTTTAAGTGCATTTCCAACGCCACAAGATGCTTGATCTTGTTCAGTTATTTCAAAAATCTCTAACTTCATTATCGACACTGGATGCGTTCACAAAATCACTCGGTTGCACTGCTTAAAACCGTATGTTTCGTAAAACGATGTCCTATAAAATTAAACAGTCCCTTTCCTGCTGGCATTTAAAAATACATATTTTGACATCAAATATTTCAAATTTCAGATCAGCAGCGCATGGGCGCCGTGCGTCTTTCACTTAAGTACACATTTCCGCCCCAAAAAATTCAGTGTCTCCTCAAGCTTGAAAATCGAATGGCAATTAAAATAAAAGCAGTCCATAAAAAAATGCTATTCCCTCCTCAAATACACCCCAAAGATGATTTCCACTCGTTTCGTGGATGCCACCCAGGGCATTCAGCCTTAATTCCGCATTTATGTGACCGCCGCCGGTTCTCGTATGTTTTTTAACGATTGATATAAAAACATTGTGACAAATGCTGGTCTAATAGAAACGTATTTTTTGTTTCTTTTATTTTAAGAACCGCCGGGAAATGTGCCAAAGTCCGAGTGAGTGAAAACTTTCTCGCGTGTAGACAGTGAATGAGGATAAGATCCAGACGACGGATAGGGGAACGATTCCTGCTGCTTCATGGGATCGTTGATCGACGTGGAATTTTTGCTTCCACCACGCAATGCGAGAGATCCCTAGAGCGATTTGATTGAGTTCCGAGCAACTGTGCCCTGGTTCGATGGATTCAGCTTGACTGAAAGGCGGCTAATTTTTCTGGAGGGAATAGTGTGTCACAGAGGTGCAATTCGGAAATACCTTCACAAACACAGAACCATTATTCATTCTAAAAGCCAATTAATAAATCGTAAAAGATACACGCTCGAATGCAGTTTGTTGATGCTCTGCTTCCTAGTCGGGTCCATCCCACTGCGTGTGATATAACGCGCGGTGGCAACGAACCGGCGACCATCGCAGCAGCCATCTCTCCTCGCGGGCAACTAAACCAATTTATTCTTAGCCATCGAATCTGGGTCAGAAAACTTTTGCATGAAATTCAGATAAAAGACACTTGGTCGCTGCCGTTGACATTTGATTTCATTTTCTTTCTTTCATCATTCTCTTACCGTGGGAGGGACGGTCGGTCGGACGGAGGATGGATGCGACAGCATAGAAGATAGATATTTTTATAAGCACTCGATTGGTTGCTAATTGATTTGGCTATTTGCTAAATGCAGGGCGATTTACTGCCGATCGATCGAGAGGGATCGGATTTCATTCAATTGTCGTCGTGACACAGTGTCGTTGACGTGAAGGGGGAGAAGCGCACATAAATTCTGAGCCTAACTGGGACAAAATTGTACGATTGATGGAACCGAAGAGTGCACAGTTGATTTGCATATCACATGAGCGAACGTACTCACGTACACGGTCAGAATGCGGGGTGTGGTGGGCAATAAAGTTTACTTCCATTTCAAAGTGGAGGGCTCGGTACTACTTACATTGCTTAGTCGCCTTCGTGATGTTTGTGACTGAGGTGGTTCATATGCAAGGGTTTATCTGAAAGTAAACGGAAAACAAACGAATTCGATTAGATTTGTGACTGGTGAATTCAAATGTGAAGGGAACAGGATTAGTGTATGGTGGACAGATTTTAAACTTCGTTTGGTATATGATTCATCTTTTGGAAGAGCTTTTGAGAAGATTGTTGAACATGTTTGCCCATTGCAAGGTCATAAAGTGACAGAGGAGGCGGTGACGATTGGGGATAAGTTTCTTTACTAAAATATAAAGCTGGGGTTCAGAACACCTACATTAAGTTTAATAAAGATCAGATTTTGACTTAAATTTATTGAGTATTCAATCACTCAAAATGTCTTACACCACATCTCTGGCAGGGCTTGATTTTTACACGATATTGCTTGTACAAATAATAACGATGGGTAAGGAAATTTATATACCCCAATGGTGGCCCGTGGCATTGTGGGTATGTGCGTCGACTCCAACCTCGACGTCGTAGGTTCGATTCCTGCTCTGAGCGACGCAAATAATTTTCACGACCCCACCCTCTTTCGAGGCAATGACAATGCTCAAAGATTATTTCCTGTCTAGAAAAAGCTTCTCAAACTTGGCCGTTCGGAGTCGGCATAAAACTGTAGGTCCCTTCCAATCGTGTGACAACAGTACTACGCACAACACGAGTGGTTGCTGAGAAGCTAAGCCATGGCCCTCTACGGGCTGTAGCGCCACCCATATTATATTATTATAAGGACATTTATATAAGACAACATAGGTGTGATGTATAAAATTGATTCTAACTTCATTTTGAAGCCACATTTATCCCATTGTGAATGGAATAGCACCATGCAGTTATTAACGGTCCATAATGTACGGCAATAATGACTCGTATGAAACATAACGTAGCCTCAGAAAAATTACCGATTGATATTTTGATATTTGACAGCTGGATGTCATTAGTAAGGTTTTGACAGTTTGGGAATGGCAAATTTAGTTTTTCTTTGTTAAACGCTTTAAATAAAAAGGTGTTTTTCATGTCAGTGTAGAGCTTCAAAATGGCAACCCAATTTAGGATTTTTTTCAATTCACAAACGAAGTAGGATGACACTTTGTTTTGACGTATTTAATTGGTAGAACAGGGATGTCAAATGCGTATCATGAATTCGTTGATTACGAATTGGAATAGCATTGTTTATAAAGTTTTTCGTGACCCTATTGAGTATTCTTTATGAGTTGATTTGTATATCTGGGGTTGGACCTTTAACAAATGTACGTTTCGTGGCAGATTTACCGTTGATTCGAGAGTCGCTTGGTAAGTCAGTCAATAATTTTCCGTTTATATATTTTATCATTTTATTTTTCCGTATCCACTACGTCAGTTTCTTACATTTTTTTAATTTCTTCTATTTAAGAGGTTTGTTTAAGGTTCTTAGACAATTGTTTCAATGCTGACAGCTAGATTCCAAACAGTCACAGGTGTTAAGCACACAGAGAAGACTTATACATTTAATATGAAATCCCAGCCTTCTTCTTCTTTGATTGGCGCTACAGTCCGGGGTGGACCTGGGCCTCAACCAACACGCCTCTCCAGCCAGCACGATCTTTCGCCAGCTGCCTCCAGTTGCGCACACCAAGTTGGTTGAGGTCCTTTTCCACTTGAGTGCGCCATCTAGTGCGAGGACGTCCTCTGTTGCGCTGTCCCAATGGCTCGGTGTCGAAGACTCTTCGGGCCGGAGCTGTGGTGTCCATCCGCTCTACATGACCTAGCCATCTTAAGCGTTGGATCCGAAGACGCTTAACTAGGTGCATGCCGCTGTACAGCCCGTATAGTTCGTGGTTGAACCTTCTCCTCCAAACGCCATCAACGCAAACAGGACCAAAGATCGTACGCAGAACTTTTCTCTCAAAACAACAACCAAAAGCTTCTTCATTTACTTTCAAAAGCGTCCATGTGTCAGCGCCATAGAGCAGGACTGGGGTGATCAGGGTTCTATACAAGGTCAATTTGGTGTTTCGAGAAATGACTCTGTTACTCAATTACCTCTTGAGCCCAAAGAATCAGCGATTGGCAAGAGTAATTCTGCGCTTGCTCTCGGTACTGGTGTTGTTGTCCCTATTTACTCCAGAGCCTAGGTAGACGAAGTCCTTGACTACCTCAAAGAAATCCCACCCGCATTACATAAATAATGGGGTTCCAGCCTTCTATCCACCACATCCTAACCGCCAAATTCCCCATCCCCCTTTTCCTGATTATTTAAAATTCCTCACACGATGGATTCATTCGTGAGACGCCATTAGCAAAGTAAGGACTATCGTTTCATTTCCGTTTTACTGTTTTTGTATCTTGTTTTTTTTTCTTTTAAGACTTAACACAAAAGGGCTAAATCTGGTATTGGATTGGATTGAAGAGGTAACATAGTTTCGTTGTGGTGTAGGTACGCATCGCCATAATGTATGTTGTTGGAATGACTCACTTCTTGAGAAAGAGAGCAGTACGCTAGAAACTCAATCAACAAATGGAGTTACTGCTTCATCGTACGGAAAAGGATCTCCTCGACCTCTGTCAAATCTCGTTACTTTGGTTTGTCACAACAGGGCCCTAAATTCCAAAAACACCAAAAGCATCCCCTACAGAGCATTGCCTTGGTCACGTCGCTCTGCAATATGGATGTGAAAGGGGGGACGTTATCAAAACAGCAGATCTTATTCCTAGTGCCATTGAAAGACACCTTCTTCGTCGGATATATGGCACCCGTCTGCGAGGATGCCGAATGATCGAGAATACATGAACCGAGATGTGCAAATATGTGGCTCTAGTCCGACGATCAAAAATTCGGTGATTGCACTGCCTTGGCTACATCGTGCGCATGAACAGTAATACTACACTCGAAGGGTCTTCTTCCAATCCTGGTTCCTCCTGGTTCGAGAAAGAGACGAAGATTGGACATCCAGTATAAAGACCAAGTTTTCTACCAGCTTGGTTTTGATGACTGAAAGCAGAGCAACGTCAGCGAGATATCGCTGTCTCACACCCACCATTTTAGTCGAGAGCGAACCCACTTGCCTCAATCGCCCTTTGGAGCAATTGCTATCCCTCAATGAAACCACACATGTTCCATAAGCGTGGCTGTGTGGTGCCTCATTCAATAACGTATGCATCACTCATTGGAAGTCATTGAAAGCAGCTAAATCGGATGAATGAAGACATCAAATTCCCATCAGAAAATCAGCCCAAATTCCGTCCACACCCACATTTCAATTCTCGCTTGCGGCCGTCAAAAAAAGCTTACCACCCAGCCTCGTTATCAAATGAAAATCATCAGCAATCTATTCTCCGCATAGATAATTTGAAATATAGTTGACCCGAAATATCCCTCAGACTCGACCACACGCGTGGAGTCCCGACACCCGCACACCCAACTTAGAAAAGGCCTCTGGTTCCGTTCTCATCGCCCAACTTCAACCGCATACTTAAGCCGACTGGAACATTTGCGCACTCTTCTGAATCCGAAAAGGGAACAACTTTGCATTCCATCGCGCCGCCCATCCTCTTGCCGCATAGTCTGACGTCAGTTTTCGCTTTTAACTCGGCGAAATTCCGAGTGAGAGCATTTCTGTTTCTTTTCCTCTTTTTTTCATAATTTTTTCCGATTCTTTATTAGCATTGCGATGAGCTCACGCTTTTTATGCGCCCTTTTATGGCTGCCCACTCGTTTATGTGTAATCCCAGCTGGAGGTGGGTGTTGCCGCCACCTTTCCCACTCGAATTGGCGTGGTCTGTGTCCTTTCATTTATCCACGACCACGCACGCACATAGTATGTGTGTGTTTTTTGTGTCATTCGCAACGTTTTGTCCTCTGCTGGGTCTCGGTTAATGGACTTTAAGTTGGCATGCTTAGGTCGCGGCCGGCTCAGAGTTTGTGTGTCACTCGCGAAGGAATTTGAAATGTCGGTCATCCTGTGGATGGGAGTTCATCAGTCAAAGTGGGATCCACGCCATTTCCCACTGGATGATGACATTCAAATGTGACCTCAATTTCGACATGGGGACCCTGACGACAAGGCGGAACCGTCAGCGGCGCCAGATTGCCCTCATTATCTGCTGTTGATCGTATATTCGTTCATTCGGTCGGTTGAAGGAGTCTCGGTGCTGTGACCTTCAAGGAGAAATGCGCACGTGCTGTGGCTCAAGGTGGATGAGCTTGTGAATTCCTTATGAACTTGGGTAATCAATAAGTTTGTCAAAGCCGGAGACGGGGGCGTTTTGTGGTTTTGCGGCTGTCGGCTGACAAGGAATGGATACCTTTCTGTGTGAGTGAATTTATTATGAGCATTTTATTTGATTTTTTAATGCATTTTCCAACCATGTTGACGTTCTGTCGAAGGGGTTTTGGTGCTCAACACGTGACGTGTGTCTCGACTGTCGAATGGATACAGCTTACGAGGGACCTAGAAGTGTGACCAAAGGGGTATCAGCATTTGATGGGCTAATTTCAGGGATTTGTCAATAAACACGTCTGACCTGAGTGTAGAATGAATGAAAACGTACATCAAGTCTGGGGCGAGTTCACCCTGACAAAGGAGTGTAGTCCACGAGAATAGAATAGGGTGAATTTGAAATATTTTTCGATCAGTCTTGACGTACATATATGGAATTCAGGGGCTACTTTGATTTGGGTTATTCTTCTATTCGATGAGTGACAAATAGTCGGGCATCTAGGCATCTACACATCTAGTGACAAAATGAATGAAATGTACTGTTTTAAAGGCTTCTCAATACATGGCGTTGTATGTTAAATAGAATCGGACTCTGTTTTAACCAGCTTCTACCAGTATATAGAAGACACCAAGTCAAGTTGGCTGAGGCTGAGATTCACCTCGAACTGTAGCGCCACAAGAAGAAGAGGTCATACCTCAAAATCGACGCCAAAATCGAATGTAAGTGGTGGTATGGTCATGATCTGTGTTCAGAGAGACCAAACGACCACATTACGAGCAAAAACACGACGATGTGAGTGGGAAACTTGAAAACGTCACACACGCCACCGGTTAAACGTATATTACGTATGAACGCTAAAATGAAATGTGCTACTCCAAACATCGCATCTTCGCCGACAGGCATATGTTTTCACCAAATACATGTCCTAAACCATCAGTACTTCCGATAATTTGACGAAGTCGGCAAATTGGATCTCTTCCTTCATCGCAAAAATAGAGCCTTCATTTCCCCGACATCGTATCTCCAGCAATAATGCTAGCGAATAGTGGTCAATACTTTGAAAAAATAATTTCCATTAACTGTTTGTCAAAGTAGAGAACATTCCATCCTTTTCTTCTTCTTTCCTATCCAAAATGAACTAATTAAGGGGTCACGGGGATAATGCATGCACTAGAGATTTCCAGACCACCCGACGGTCTAGGTTCAACCAACTCGTCCTGAATCTGCCAAGGGGTTGCCTTTAGCTTCGGAAGTCTTCGTGCCACGTGTCCAAACCAACGAAGCATACCTCTTCCGTTCGGAAAGTAGCTGAGTTCCTCGCGTTTTGATGTGCTCCTTCTCCTATTCATTAAATATTTAAATAAATCACGTTCAATTGACGTTGAAACATGGTTTAAACACGAATAGTCCTAGTTGTCCAAGGATTTCTATAAGTGATTGGAAGACTTCAGTTTTCGAGCAACTGAAAGGGGGGAGTGTGTAGCTGGATTCATACGGTAGAGAAGAGTCAATGACAATACTCAAAACTGTTCAGTTTAAAGATTAAAATTGTAGCTTCACCGTTTCACTCGTGTGCCAGGACGCAGGAGCCAGCCCTTATACTTCACTCATTACTTCACATCTGTCTTGCTTGCCTTTTTCAAATTTTAGTCAAATATTGACTCATAGTAGACAGGAAGAACAACTATAACCACAGAATCGGTACACATACTTAATGATGAATTCACGATACGATGAATAAGGCTTTAAGCAAATTTTTGCCCTGAAGACGTGTGTAGGTGACAAGCTTGTTGAAGGGTTGTTATAGCTGGAATCGGCTTTTAACTAAGACTCCCTTGACAGAAGCTTCCTTTGTCTGGAAGAAAAGCTCTAGAGCAAGGTTTGGAGAAGACGATGTGGGCGCTGCATGACTTCTCAGACAAATGAATATAGCTTTGGTTTTGTTACTAAAACTGTAGGTGGTTCTTATTCTTTGATTCGCGCTTGAGTCCGGGGTGGACCTGGGCCTCAACCAACATGCCTCTCCAGCCAGCACGATCTTTCGCCAGCTGCCTCCAGTTGCGCACACCACTTTGCTTGAGGTCCTTTTCCACTTGTGTGCGCCATCTAGTGCGAGGATGTCCTCTGTTGCGCTGTCCCAATGGCTCGGTGTCGAAGACTCTTCGGGTCGGAGCTGTGGTGTCCTTCCGCTCTACATGACCTAGCCATCTTCAGCGTTGGATCCGAAGACGCTTGACTAGGTGCACGCCGCTGTACAGCCCGTGCAGTTCGTGGTTGAACCTTCTCCTCCAAACGCCATCAACGCAAACAGGACCAATGATCGTACGCAGAACTTTTCTCTCAAAACAACTTCTTCAACCGCTTTCAATAGCGTCCATGTCTCTGCGCCATAGAGCAGGACTGGGATGATCAGGGTTTTATACAAGGTCAATTTGGTGCTTCGAGAGATGGCTCTGTTACTCAATTGCCTCTTGAGCCCAAAGAAGCAGCGATTGGCAAGTGTAATTCTGCGCTTGCTCTCGGTACTGGTGCTGTTGTCCCTATTTTCTCCGGAGCCTAGGTAGACGAAGTCCTTGACTACCTCAAAGTTTCTGCTGCCCAATATGACGCTCTGTCCGAGACGTCGATGTTGTGCGTCCTTCCGTGATGACAGAATGTACTTCGTTTTGCCCTCATTCACCGCCAGACCCATTTTAGCCGCTTCCGCTTCAATGCCAGCAAACGTCTCATTGACGGCTCGCTGTGTTCGTCCAATCACGTCAATGTCGTTCGCGTAAGCAAGCAGTTGAACGGACTTTTGGAAGATCGTGCCTCTAGTGTTGGCGTGTGAGTTTCGCACGATCTTCTCCAGGACGATGTTAAAGAAGTCACATGACAGCGTGTCGCCTTGCCTAAAACCTTTTTTGACATTGAAGATCTCGTTGTGTTCGTTACCGTCCTGCACAATCTGAGGAGTTTGGCAGGAATGTCAAAACTAGACATGGCGCTGTATAGCTCGTCTCTATGCACGCTGTCATATGCGGCCAATAGGTGGTGGGTGTCGATCTGCATCTCTTGAGTCTTTTCCAGGATCTGCCGAAGTGTAAATATTTGGTCTATTGTGGACTTTCCTGGCCTGAAACCGCACTGATAAGGATCTATCAGGTTGTTGACAAAGGGTTTCAGGCGTTCACACAAAACGGCAGAAAGTATCTTGTACGCGATGTTAAGCCCTCGATAGTTGGCGTAGTCGAAGGGGTCTCCTTTCTTGTGGACCGGACAAACGACGCTGAGATTCCACATATCTTACAGATGAGCTGGTGCATGCGCCCAACCAGTTCATCTCCAGCTGCTTTAAACAGTTCCGCGGACAATCCGTCCGCTCCAGCAGCTTTGTTCGACTTCAGTCTAGATATCGCTATCTTGACTTCAAACTGTATGTGGTTACTAATTTATAATGTTTCATTAGCTGAGTTCGTGAGGAAGCAAAGGCCTGCACCTTTACAGTCTTCGACAACCTCCTTCTCCTCCAACCAAGAGCGGTCATTGACTAGCTGCCTCGAATTTCACACGTTAAGTGTGGTCATGTTTCACTTGTGTTTCACCTTAGCCGACTGTTGTATGAACAATGCTAAGCCACTGAGCAATCTTCCGTATCGTTGTTAATTCCAAGTGTAGGGAAGGTTTAAGCGTATTTAGTAAGCGAGCGTCCAGAGCGAACACAAGCAGTATGGCCTATATTCCTTGAACGAAAGCGTATAAACCAAAATTGACAAGTGTCAGCAACTGCAATCGAATCTGCCTTCACGCTGCAAATCTCCCTTGCGACTCGGTCACTATGAAAGCTTCTTTAAATGAAAAACAAAATATGGGCAAAATGCTTCTCTTTTTCCATGGGCAAATCACAAAAAATGTTGGTATCAATGTCATATAATCTTCCCACTTGGAATGGATAATAGCATCCCTTGATTTTCTTACCTTTACTCGTAAGTTTGGTGTGTATGCTTTATACTTGTGCTACGTAAACATTAAATTTAACTAAAGTAACTAGGTTAAGGCGTTTTGTCAAGAGTATTCAGTCAAAATGTGTTGTGGTGGTCCGGGGCGTTATGGGTATGTGCGTCGACCCCAACCTCGACGTCGTAGGTTCGATTCCAGCTCTGAGCGGCGAAAACAATGCTCAAAGAGTATTTCATGTCTAGAAAAAGCTTCTCAAACTTGGCCGTTCGGAGTCGGCATAAAACTGTAGGTCCCTTCCACTCGTGAGAAAACAATAGCACGCACAATACGAGTGGTTGCTGAGAAGCTAGTCCCTGGCCCTCTACGGGCTGTAGCGCCACCCATATTATTGTTATTATTATTCAGACAAAATACAACGTTTACGAGGAAACTTCACCTTGCTTAAACACTTCTTAAAAAAGATTAAAATCAGACCGTCAAATGTCAACAAAGTGAATTCTTTCGTCAAACACTAACGACATTTTTCTTAACAAATTTCAAACACCGGCAAGATCAAAGAATACAAGAGCTTCTTCAGCGAAATGTACTTTGCCCGCATCAGTTGAAGTTAAGAAAAAATAATAATCAGCTGTCAGCTGAATTCGAAGAAGTTTTCAAACAACAAGAAATTAAATAAGCATGTTGAGCGCAAAATGGTCCATGAACTCAGAAGTTACTTGATGAACGCATTATTGTTTGGCACCACTGAATTCTGCAGACGCACTCTGTGAACATGTCCATTTAAGGGCTCACCACATTCTGCTCGATAATGCTTAGTTTTTCGTAAAATGAGAAGAATAAAAAAAACAAGAAAATAAACCACAAACCCCTTCAAAAGATCATCAATCCACTAAGGGGAAAGTCTTCAACGGCGTTGCAGTTTGCTTGCCAACACATCGCCTTTCACTCATTTTTTTTTTTTCTCAAATAGAAGAGGTCGAACATCGAAAGAAATGCCTGACTAGAGGCAACATAATGAGTTTTTATTCTGGCATAAAGTGTTGAATATTTCAAAAATTTGGACAACGCCACTCAATCAACCAAAACACACAAGAGCCCAACACCACTCGCGGTCTGTCTTCTCGTGTCCAACTGCAAACTACAAGCAGATCATTAAAGTCACCATAAATCAAATTGCGTATTGCTTACACCGAGAGCGAGATACACGTCGTCACAGGACCATGTCTCGCAGAGGCACCAAATGAGACATCCATCCATCTACTAGCTGCTTAAATTTAGATTTCCCACACACACACACAACTGACATTTCATTCAGAGCGCATTCCTCGGATGCCGCAGATTAAAATGCGACTCGCTGTGAGAACCGATAAATTGCCGAGCACCCTATCGATGTCTGTATCTGGATATCTACACACTCGTGTATGGCGGCGTATACGTGATATTTTCACTCTCAGAGTCGCGCCGCGCCACCCGTTGCCGTGATTGACTACGAGGTCGGCTGAGTCAGATCAAGACAATCAATTTGTTATCGATACACTCGGGTTGTGCTCGCAATTGAAAAGCAATCCCCCGGCCGAGTTGGGGGAGAATGCTGTTAATTGAAATTTAAGACAGGCATTTGTCTGCACTTGCGATGCATTGTGCGAGTAGTCTGCGACCCACGAGGTGTATCCGCATCAAAATGAATGTCGTCCAGACTGTCTAACGGTGCGGTACCTCATTCTCATTTACACAAATCGAATCAATCAGTCGAGGAGATTGTGTTTCTGCAGCCGGCAAGTAGCCCAAAGTGTGCGGTAAATCGATACGTATCGCATGCTTCTAGATAGGCGAGAGTCTCTCACTCAATAGAATCGCACCGAATTGTGTTCTGGACAAACACTTATTGCGGTTCAAGGTTAGATGAGGGCGACGATGCCGGAGTATGGTAATTTTCGTTGAAGCTCGCCATTCAGTCGGGTTGGGTGTGTGCCATGCCGAGGGCAATTTTTGCCCCCCATTCATCCCCATGGACTGGCTGAGTGAGTGTCGCTCTTGAGTTGATGAATGTGGAGCAATGAGCGGTGAAGATGTTTAGAAAATAAATTAAACGCCGTCTGCAGCTGTACTGGGCTCGATTGTAATTCAAGTTGGGTTCAGTTTTGATGATGATTCACGAAGTGGATGGTGATAGATGACAGCTGGTACTTTTTTCATGTGAACACCGCTTGTGAGAGAGAGAAGTCTGAGTTCGGGAGCGAAGATTAATTGATGATCCAGACGGGAGACATGCTCAACGGTGTTCTGCGTAATGAAATAAAAATGAAGACTAACTGAGGAGTGGGTGGGAAACTGACTGAGTGGTGAGCAACTTATGAATTCTGGCGAGGTTTTCGGACTTGGTTTAGCGTTTAGTTCGCATGTCGATGATAGTTCATTGCATGGCAGTTTATTATCTATTAATTTTTAAAATTCATCATGCTTGGCAATGATCAGTATATGTTCTACGTGAGTGAAAATGATGAGAAGAGTGGCGCCCAACGCTTGTGACGCGAATCGCAAAAGGGCTTGAGTATGAGAATTGAAACAAATAATGGCGATGTTAATTTCATTCTACCGGGAGTGCTTCGCTGAAAACCACTTGGCAGGAGACGACTCTAAAAAGCCATGGGAGGCCGCGCTTAGTTGGCAAGCGAGACAACTGAATGTGATATCAACAGAGGCTTATGTGTGAACGTCTTAGCTCATCTAGGACTACGGCTCTGTACAAGAAGGAGAACTGTAAGAAAATACCGTGTTGAAATCGCTTGCTATTGTCAAAATCGAGAGTTAGATTTTCTGGCTAGAGTAGGGCATAAGACGTGCTGCACAAAAGTTGTAGGTTCTAGGCTCCTTGTGATTGAAGGGTAAAAAATCAAGGAAACATAAACGCTTTGTCTCTGAGAGCGTAACAGATACCCTCTGCAAGTTTTCTCAAATTGTTCTTTTTTTTTTTAATGTAAACGCATTGGCGCAGTTAGGAAAGACTATCATCCTTTTGTTTGTCTTCACCGCTGCAGCCTATTTGAAGGCTATAACCATTGACTAGTCCTGTTCCTGTATTCGTGGTAGGACATGGAGAGTACCAAGCAGCTTCATATACCACTGTTTGACTTAGCACACAAGTCGACCGGGTACACCATTCGACGTTCCCTAATTCTAGGAATGTTTCGTCCTTATTTTGCAAGTCGTAATGTTATACATTGTTTTGTCTTAGATGGTCTAGTGGTGGTCACTTTGTTGACGAGTTCATTAACCAGCTACATGTGACCGGAAATCCAGCCTTTGACTGCCAGGACTACTGCTTGAACGGCTTTTGTTGATTTTGATGTCGGACAAAATACGGTTACAAAACTTAACGACAAGCCCGACCAGGCAAATGTGTTCGTTATGAAATAATAACGCAACATTAACATAGATGGCGCTATAGTTCGATGACGGCCTTACTTCTAAAGCGCACATCACGACGTGCAACTATTCTCTCAGAAATGGAGGAGCCTTACATGTCACACTTATATTGCCGACCTTGAAGAAAAACCTGTATTCTGCAACATTGAGCAGTTTTTTCTAGGCAAGTATACTTTTGTGTGATTGTCTGTGAATTATTTGAAATATTCGGACCATAAGGAATTCCACCCAGTACCCACAGCGTAGACGGTGGAAGCATACTACTACTGGTTCAGGACTTAGCATGGTAAGATTCAACTTCAACACACAATAAGATAACTGAGATCTGTCAAACCTTACGATCAAAGCCAGATACGTCTACGATTTGTCCAAAATCTCTTTGAGGATGGAGTATGGCCTTCGAGGATTGTGAAAGTTATAGCATATGCTGGACGGTGAACCTGAACACCCTGAACAGAAGGCAATTGTAAAAAATTCCAACATTTTTAGAAGACAGCAGATAATACACTTTAGAGATAAATGGCGGGCGATGCTGTCAATGAGGTGCTGGAAAAATCAATCAATCCACTAAAGAAGGAGGAGTTTAGGCACGTACTAGAGGTCTCTCGGCTACCGCATCCACCATCGTCGACTTCTAGCCCATCAGGTGGAGTGTGGGGTGTGGGCCTGCCAATGAATCGCGTTCCTGCTGAAGTCCCATTAAAGGCATGCCTTGGAAGACATCATAATAAGGGCATTAGTGCCACTTGTCCGTTTGGAGAAGTAGCTGCTCCGTGTATTCTTTACGTTGAAAAATAAGTGCTGGAGTTGTTAACCACTAGGAAATATAATAAAATATACATTCTGTATGTCACGACAGTGGGTAATAATCTGACAGCCAGACCCCGCATATCTGGGCGTAGTCACATTAAACTCAAAGAATCTTCCGCACTGCAAAATGATTACCCCCCAAGTTAGTCAGTTGTTTGTCAACGAGTGCAGAGGCACACTCATCAAGGTCAACGACATCAAATAGAATTATCAGTTGAATAATATGTCAGCAATTGACATTAAATGCGTGGGAAATTAACTTGACGATGATGACCATTCAACACATGATCTTGAAATGGCTGCAATGACTCTGCAATCGGAACCGACAAATCCCAAATAGTGATCCGAAAACATATGCAACCCGACTTCGACTAATAAACTCCTAAAAGCAGTTTCTACCAACTGCAAGACTACAGTGGATCCTTGACTAATTTTTCATAAATAATCTGACAAAAACGTGGCTCATTTCGGACCAGCACAAGCTTAGAACTAAACCTTTCACCATAAGGTTGTCAAAGACAAAGCTACAGCATGCCCGTAGCTCCTTTGTTTATTTTACTTACAGCATAAGCACGCTCATGCCAAACCTCAGTTCAGGCCTCGTTAATTCATCGAATTTAATTACGCACTCTGCTCCTTTTAGCACCCAAATTTATACTTTTCTATCAGGAAGTAACCTCCCTTTCGTATGTCACCCGAAAGTCTGTCACTTTGTTGAGCATTTGAGCGGAATGCCTCTGTCTTCGAGCAGAATTAGCCGCCCCGCGTGATGTCATTTTGACAGGAAAGATCCATCAACTACGATTATGTCATGCGACTTTCAGTTATGCAAATAAAATTGTCTACTTTCGCTCGAGACAACTGCTTTCGAGCATTGAAACTGAAAAGCCCATTAAAACCGTCAATACGCCGTTAAGCTTGATTACCCCAAGAGCTTCCGCTCCTCTCAGCGCCGCAGTATGTCACCATGGTCGTGTCATTGAACTCGATTCAGTGACACATGAGCCGCCCGTACTAGATGAATGTGTAGGCCTTGACTTAATCTATGACAGATGCATCACGACCGCGTGACAAATTGACAGACGGTGTGTGGCTGTGTCCGGAAGCCGTCCGCTGCAAGTGTACAAATGCCCTCGGAAAATCCCATGAATTCTTGTCGGAGTTGAATTGAATTTAATTGCTCATCCTCCTCCTCCTTCTCTTCACACAACGCACGCGGCCTCTGCGGCAGTAATGATATTCGAACTAATTACACACCAGGGGCCAGGGTCAATTGAGAAGGCTGGAGACACAGATCCGAGACGACCGCAATGAAGATCAACCCAGAGATTTATGCAATCGTCAGCATCGCGACGAGGTGCACCACATCACTCGTGTACCTCGTCTCTGCTCATCTCTCTGCCGGTCTATCTGGTCTTGTCTGGTCTGCTGGGTGTCTTCGCGGAATCCAATGAAATTAATTGAATTGTACGTCGGTTGGATCTGCAAAGCCGGCTCTTAGTGCTAATGTGCATTAAATGGCGCACGGGCCAAGTGAATATGCACACACATCCAAACAGAGAGAGGTTATGTTGAATGTTGAATGTTTTGCGCGCAAATAAAAGGAAGAATAGAGGTTTTATTTTCTTCCGTTTTTTCCTTTATTTAGACGCTTTTTGTGCGCTCCTTTGTGCTGCGTTTTGTTTCGACGTTCTTGTATGCCATCGTGTGTCACTCAACTGAAACGAGAGAAAGTGTCGTCGTCGTTGTCGTTGTCGCCTCCGTTGTTGGTCGTCTTTGTGTTGTGAGACATTTAGTTAATTTGATTTTGAAATCAGTTTCCGCACAATTGCGCACTAATTAGGTAATGAATTGTGAGTTTAATTCTGTCCAATTATGGTGTGAAATCATTAGAGAACATCGAGGCATCGGGAACATACAAGCACACACAATGTGGGTTAGTTGTGCGTGTATGAAGTGACGATGCTTTGTGAACGGTTCAGGTGTGAACGTACCTGATTTTTGTGAAAATGAATGATTGATGAGAGGTGTCGTGTGCATTGATGGTCATTGCCCTTGTTGTTGGATCTGGATTTGGAATATGATTCCTTTGAAATTGTATGTGCGTGTTTGTGTGGGTTTTTTAGTTCACAAAGCACTTACAAATTCAAGGAAGTGCCCATAAAACGATTGTTAAGTACGGAAGTGGCGGGGAATGCAGTCGTCAAGCATGACAAAGGTCTGGTCTGGAGGTGAGTATTTGACCTTCATACACATTTGGGGAATGTATTCCACGTGGTGGCTGTGTTTCATGGCCTAGAAGGCACAAATACTTGGTCCACTATAGGCAATTGAAGACATTACTCATTGGAGGCTCATGCCAAACGCAGAAAGTGCTTAAGGACTCGTCTAGAGTGAAACAAGCAGTCAAGTACGTACGTAATTTCGGACCACCAACACTAAGTACTAAATCACCGATGGGGACTTACAGTGATGGACAAAAAATTAATACACCTGTAACCACTTAGAGTTACTGCTCTATTTCAGTTATCTCAAATTTTTAGTAAGCACAATTCTGATATGCGCTACAGCCCGTAGAGAGCCAGAGCCTAGCTTCTCAGCAACCACTCGTGTTGTGCGTGCTATTGTTCTCTCACGAGTGGAAGGGACCTACAGTTTTATGCCGACTCCGAACGGCCAAGTTTGAGAAGCTTTTTCTAGACAGGAAATACTCTTTGAGCATTGTCGGGTCGCGAAAAAAACGCCACGGGCCACCACAGATGCATATCACACCCCGCAAAAAAAATGTGACCACTGTCGCATACACCTGAGAACCTAGGAAGATTCTTTTCGGAATTTGTCCTTTCTGTGAGCCTAGAGGCGACAGTACAACAACTTTGACATCTATCGACACACTGCCCAATGCGTACCATTCCACCCACCCAGCTATCAATAGGTAATCGTCACGTTTGTAGAAATCAATCCAATTCACTCGAAACAAGCGCAATCCCTTCCATTATGAAAAATTGGTTTGCCCACTTGCCCACGCCACTCGTCGATTGACATCAACCACATGCAGCGTTCCAGATTGCAGTTCCGCTGGAGAACAACCATTGTCATTGCCATCCACCATTATGCAATCAGACTCTTGTAAGATATGCAATTATTCACCACATCACACACCAACCACCAAGACTTCGGTTTCCGATTCGATATGCTTACCGCTGCCGTCGAGATGGATTAATGCAATTTTGCCCATCGTCTTCATTGAGCATCTGGAGGCTTCAGTGATTTTCCTTTGACCTCCTTCCGAGTGGCACCGAGACTAAAGGCAGCTTCCGCCAATTGGTGGAAGTGGAAGAAATCAATTCCTCTACTTACAGGACAAGAGCCTTCCCTTCATGGGCTCACTCAAACGGAGCATTAGAATTTCGAAAGGAATGGAGCGCAGAGAACACATGAACCAGCCGTGACGTGACGCAAGTGAAAGCGTGAAACTATCAGACATTTCTGATGGTCTCCCGCTCGAAATTGGGTGCCTGCCGCCTTTCATTGCCGCTGCACACAGTCTCCTCCTCTGGAGAGGATTCACCTGTCTTCGGCTGGCTATACGAACGCTCACACAATTGAGTTCCTCGTTGCAGATGGTTGACTGCCATTGGACTCCCTTGGACGGCTGGTGGGGGGCACAGCGTTCGCGTCCATGTGTGCACTTCATAAATTGGGCTCTGTCGACTGGAAGAAATGAAAGGCCACTTGCGCAGCAGTATGCTTCAAGTAAACCTCATGCTCGTTCGATTGTTTCTGTTCAGCCCGGATGGAGATGATGTTGCAATGATTTGCATTTGTACACAGCCAGTGCCCCACCGAGGCACCTGGTTGCACATTGACTGTGGCAATCTCCTCTGCCGGTGCCGATGCCTACGAACCCAGCAATTCTCTATGCCTCGGATAATCGGTGGCTTCCTGCTCGTAGACCATGATTTGATCTAGAAACTTTTGGAGAAAAAAAAATTAACGTCAAAGTCATAACCTCAGCTGGTTCTGTGTTTCGATTTCTCCAACCCAGAGACTAGAAGGAATTGGACGCGAAACTAGTTCCTCTTTTTAAGTGGACTAGTTCTGTCTCTGGAGGCAGAATGCATGGGCCTAGGCATGGCCTATCAAGCGTACGTTCAGTGGGCAAGGGCATTAAATTCAATTTGGACCGTGCCGCTGTGCATATTCAATCCACTTGGAGACAGTAAAAAGGCAGACCTATTAAAAGTGCCGGCCAGTGGGTCAGCGACATTTTATGGTTGCGACCTCTGGCACATTTCTAATTAGTTGACTGCAGGTTTTTTGGGTTTCCTTTCTAATTTGTCTTGGACTTTGGGGGAATAAAAACCGAAGAGTGGGTTAAAGCCAGTGCATCGAATCTATTTGAGTTTGCAGGCAACAAGGTCATAAATTGGACCGATTGATTTTTTTCTCATAGAAAAATAAAAACAGGAAATGGCGGAATACATATGTAGCTCCCGAATGTAAACAAAATAATGCCACGGAACGACTATGCGTTCAGATAAGTGATTGAGAGCCTCAAGGCAAGGTAGTGTAAGAAGCCACAGGGTGTCGTCATTGACCAATGATTCTGTCTGAAAAGAGAAATGAGTCTCGGTCTACAATCAACGAGATCACGTTTTGCGGTTTATTATGAGCTTTATTTTGACAATATCCCTTTGTTGTGCGGAGGGTTAACAACCCAACCACGAAAATAAAAAAATATCTGTTACGTAAGAGCAAGCAGCCTCGGAAGAACGGACGGAATCCCAACGGCGAAAAGGACTACGGTTTGCGAGTGTGCTCCTGGAATGTAAGAACACTCTACACTCCAAGGGCCGCACAAAAACTAGAGAATATCCTCACGCAGTATAAAGCGGATATTACTGCTCTCCAGGAAATACGCTGGATAGGACAAGGGATTGTGAAAAAGAAAGAGTGCGACATATATTACAGCTGTCACAAAAGGTTGCACATATTTGGATGCGGATTCGTCGTGGGAAAACGGCTAAAGTCGAAAGTCATCGACTTCAAACCGATAAGCGATCGCCTGGCTGTGATCCGCATCCAAGGCAACAACATCAGCCTCATATGTGCACATGCCCCTACCGACGAAGCTGAAGACTCTGACAAAGAGGATTTTTACGACCTCTTGGACGGTGCCTACGGAGCCTGGAGCCCGGAGTACTCGGGGACTTCAATGCTAAAATCGGTAAGGAAAACATCTTTGGCGGAGTGATCGGAAAGCACAGCCTCCACGACACGACAACAGATAACGGCTTCCGACTCAGGCTTTGCGACAGCACGTAATATGGTCATAAGTAGCACAAGGTTCCCTCGCAAAAAAATCCGCACAGCAACCTGGCGATCCCCGGATGGTCGAACCGCCAACCAAATGGACCATTTGCTTATTGACGGAAGACACGCGTCAAATATCCTGGATGTGCGAACATTCAGGGGGGCAAACGTCGACTCTGACCACTTTCTTGCTGCAGCAAAATTCAGAGCTCGACTGTCCAATGTCAGAAAGCTGCACCAGTCGACAAAGAGAACTTTCGACATTGGACGCCTAAGCACACCGGAGATTGCCAGAGCCTACGAAGAGCAATTAAGTGAGAGACTCTCCCGTATGCCTACGTCAAGTGCCAACGAGATGTGGTTGCATTGCCGCTCGGCCATCAAAGATGTAGTGGAAACTACCTTAAGTTACCTACCCGTGGTATGATGGCGAGTGTGAGCAGAAAAAAACGTGCAACCGACGAGGCATACCAAAAAGCGCTGCAACGGAAAACAAGCGCAGCGCAAGAGGAGCACCGGGCTAGAAGACGGGAGGAGAAAAGGCATCTACGCCTGAAGAAAAGGTCTCTCGCAACCTCCCAGCTCAATAATATCGAAGAGTCTGGGGACAAGCAAAAATTACGGGCCTTTTACAAACAAGCCAAGAGCCAGGCTCTTCGAAGTCCTCCCACCTAGCTTTGAAGAAGTCTGTACAGCCATTAAAAGGCTGAAGAACAACAGATGGCTTACCAGCGGAGCTTTTCAAAGCTGGGGGCAATGTAATGGTAGGGAGCATGCACCAAATCATTTGCCGAACTTGGAAAGATGAAGGCATGCCCGACGACTGGAATATCAGCTCCATATGCCCCATCCACAAAAAAGGCGATCCTACCTCCTGCAAGAACTACAGAGGTATATCCCTGCTCAATGTCGCCTACAAGATCCTATCCAGTGTACTGTGTGAACGTCTAAAGCCGTTTTGCACCGCACTAATCGGCACGTGCGGCTTCCGGCCCGGCAAATCGACTATAGACCAAATCTTCACACTAAGGCGGATCCTGGAGAAGACTAGCGAGTTTCAAATCGATACCCACCATCTATTCATCGATTTTAAAGCCGCATACGACAGCATTCATCGCAAGGAGCTATTCGAAGCGATGGCCGAATTCGGGATCCCGGGAAAACTGATCCGGTTGTGTCGCACCACGCTAACACATACGCGATGCACCGTGCAGTTCGGTTCAAAAACCTCTGAGCCGTTCGAAACCTGCACCGGATTTCGGCAAGGAGATGCGCTGTCGTGTGATTTCTTCAATTTGGTACTGGAGAAGATAGTGCGGCGGGCAAAAGTCAACACGGAAGGCACTATCTTCTACAAGTCAGTCCAGCTGTTCGAATACGCTGATGACATCGACATTATCGCGCGGTCCCAACGTGCCATCGTGGAAGCTTTCACGGCAATTGAGGAACAGGCGAAACGAGCTGGTCTTAAGGTCAACGAGGACAAAACAAAATATATGCTGTCGAGCAAAAAACGATCCGCCGCAGATCACCTAGGCAAAAACGTCACAATCGACAGCTACAATTTCGAGGTAGTAAAGGAGTTTGTCTACCTCGGGGCAAACGTAAGCTTCACGAATGACATCGTAGTGGAGATCCGACGTAGAATCGTCCTTGGCAACCGATGCTACTTCGGTCTGTCAAAACAACTGGGCTCGAAACTCCTGACTCGAAGGACCAAAGTCATGCTCTACAAAACCCTTATACTGCCAATCCTACTTTATGTCCGAAAGCTGGACATTAAGTGAAGCTGCAGAGCTGATTCTTGGTGCCTTCGAAAGAAAATTCTACGTCGGATATATGGTCCCGTCTGCGAGGAAGGCGAATGGAGGAGAAGACACAACCGCGAACTCTACGAGCTGTACAAGGATGTGGATGTAGTCCTGGCTCGGCCACATCGAGCGAATGGACAACAACTTCGAATCCGAGCCTCCTGGTTCGAGAAGGAGAGGAAGACCGAACCTCCGGTACAAAGACCAAGTCGTCGCGAATGCAAGACAGCTTGGCCTTGATGACTGGAAGCAGCGTGCCCAGGACCGTCACCGATGGAAGGCAACAATTGCTCAGGCTCAGACCCTTCATGGTTCGTCTGCCTGATAAGTAAGTAAGTAAAGTAATCAATGTCCCTTCCCATTTTGGACGAGATTGTTTTAACTTAATAAGCAATTGAACGCGAACTCTTATTCATCTATGGATCTTTGTTGATACATCTTCCATTTTTCTATTTTTCGTGGAATAACCAATTGTTTTAACAGTAGTTCTGATATTACAAGCAATCTCACGATTCTAATAAAGTCAGTCTTCCGGTCAGATGGTCGTCAAACTGATGATCCTGGCAGATATACAATTGGTTGGGCGCCTTCTCAATTATCATCTTGACTACGATGCGGAGGCATAGTGCAGTGTTAAAAGCAGACGAGGATGTAATGGTTTTCGTCTGGAGAACATTTTCATTCTATTGAACGTTTCATATACGTTTAGGTTATACAGTAGGCACATCCAGATATCTAACGTCTACGGTGGCTGGGCCATTAGACTGTTTTCGACATCGTGCCAGTGCCACAGAGCGACAGACGATCCCTGCTTTCAAAGTAGTATGAACTAATAAGAAGGACATGGCGTGGGGAGGCTTGTTGGTTGAGGAACATGTCTGCCACAGAAGAGACAAGGTGAAGTAGTCAAAGTAACACTAAATGTCGCTTCCGGTTAATGGCCTGCTTCTCCAAACGACGCAAGTAAATCCAGAGCTTTAGTCTACGGTAGCTGAAAAAAACTGACTTGAGGAGAGAGTGGTCTTTAAAAACGAAACATTTCACTCGAAATAGTGGAGCTGACTGAGCACGTTTGTCAACTCACAAGCTGCTCTCTACGTTCATACGAGTCTAACTCAATATGTTTGACATCCTGAAGGTATAGGCTGTATTCATATTGATATCAATGTCCGTAGCCGAGCGGAGAACAGTGGACTCAGGCTGGTTTATAGAATTCCTGCCCGATAATCGGTTGCTCAAATATGGGTTAGGCGGTGATCATTCAAACCATCGTACCAAATTTGGGCAACACAACTAATGAGCGTGGTGGCCCATGGCGTTGTGGGTATGTGCGTCAACCTCGACGTCAGAGGTTCGAGTCGCACAGAGCGACGAAAACAATTTTCTCGACCCCCCCCCTCTTTCGAGTTACTTCTCAAACTTGGGCGTTCGGAATCGGCATAAAACTGCAGGTAACTTCCACTCGTGAGAGAACAATAGCACGCACAACACGAGTGGTTGCTGAGAAGCTAGGCCCTGGCCCCCTACGGGCTGTGGCGCCCACCCATATATATACTAATGGTATGGCCCTTTGGAAGATTGAAGCATCTTGGATTCAATTTCGTTTGAAAACATGTAATAGCTCTTGAACGCTACCCACTCACACAGTTAGTCAAGCATTGGATGTCACACAATTCCACACAGTTTGACAATCCACCCACAATCCTTTTCATTTCGAGCATGGATACGCAGAAGACAACGTCTGCCTGAACTCAAAAATCTTCCCAGTGGTCGACACAAATGACATATGTCAGTTCAGGCCCCAGTTAATCTTCAAAATAACTTGCAGCAGCTACCGTAAAATAGTCTGTCACATGATTGATGACAACGCATCGTTTCATTGACTATTTCACCAGTCACGGTCTGTTCGAGGTGTGTTATGACAGCTGTCATACGCAAATCCGCTGACACATAACCCAAAAACGATAGCCTGTATCTGTCACAGGGCAGATGGAGTAAGCTGCCGTACGTCAGACTTATCAGAAAAGATATGCACTCCCAGTCGGATGTGTTTATCAGCGATTACTCAAAATCATGCAGACAATTCAACACTCCGCCGACAGTCAAGTACACATGACTCTTAGTCCGTGTGTTGGAGTACCCATAAAAAAAAAACGTCAATCATTTGTGTGCAGATTGTATTTGCTCCCGCTAAGAACGCTTACAAAGCAAAAGGAAAATTAGCACGAACACAAGTTTTAATTTGCTTTGTTCGTTCCCAAAAAAAAAAATAAAATAAAAAGGAGAAACATCTCCCTTCTCGTTGATGGTGGAGTTCATCATCTGACACCGAGACTGACAGCAAGTGCCGTCACTGATACTTTCCACTCTCTCCATTTCCCAAAAAAAAAAAAAAAAACAGCTCTTATTCACAGACTCACGTTGAGCAAACAGAACATCAGCAGAATTCGATAATTTTCCTCTCCCGCTGTGATGACAAAAAAGAAAAAAAAAGGAGGAAACTCGGCGATATACACGAGTACGTACATACACTGCATGGTGGGATGGGAAGTGAATGGAGTAGACTTTGAAGTAACTGGTCTAAATTTAGAAAATGGCCACTGGAATGGAATTGAAACCATGGCACATGGCAATGTCTGGGACTCTCGCTGCAGAGGAAAAACGGAGAAGGAAAAGGGCGCGAATAAATGTGACTTTGTTTGTGCACCCTCCTGGTGACTGATGGCTGCTGAGGATTCCTTTATTTTAAGCGAGCGAGGAAGAAAGGAATTCACCATTTGCAGATGTTGTTGGCGGACTAGGGAGGGGTGGGAGACCGTTTATTGGGGAATAATGCGAGCAGCTTCCGTTTAAGCAGTCAAAGCCAAATGAGTCACCGTATTTATTTTTGGCTGATTACATTACACCGCGGGATGGGAAGATTTAATATGGGCTAGTGAATGACGACGTGACTGCGTCGACTTGTAGACATTTCACTTATCAACCTCTATATCTTGAAACTTAATCGCTTTTCGAAGGAAAACTCAAGTTCTCGAGTTATAAGGCCGTCTATCGCTGTCTGATTGCTTATTGATAAATATTTCAGAGTGAATAACTTGGATTTTTTTCACCCGAGCTCTGACGATGACGTTTAAGCTGTGTGAGCATGTACGGAGCAGAGTTTTTTTGTAGAAACTAACAATTTTGCTCAAATGATGATTTTGAGATCAGTGTAAAGTTGCTTGTGTTTCAAATTACGAGTTGCTCGGGGTGTCCATCAAGACGATCTGCCCCCTTTCTTGTCGTGACCTGCCACTTCACCAAGCGAGTGCAACCAGTAATTGATCGGGTCGTACTTTCGGAGCGGTCAAGCTATCGGGGACTCCAACACTGACAGTCAAAAATATCAACGCAGAATGGAAACGTTGACGTTACCTCTAATTTGCTGAGCCTAGTCACCCAGAAATAGCCCCTGCCTTGACAATGACTGCCAGCAGTATAGAAGATCAAGCACTGTCTTCTCAAGGGGAAGAAACATCGGAAATTAGGAGAAAATGAAAACACGAAAAGGGCGTAATCGTGAAAATGGGAGGTGATGCGGCAGGAGTAATGGCGGAAATGTCTATCAAATTATAATGCAACTCGCACATGGTCCACGTAAAAACTTTACTCGCAACTCGTGGGATGAAGAAAAGGCAGTCCGCAGTGAAAATCTGTACAGAATTAAACAAAAACCGCTCTCGAACGAAGTTTGTAAACAGTGCAACGAAATATTGCGATGGTCAACTTAGAAGAGGTCAAAATTGCGAAATCGAATAAAGCAGCAGGAATCTAAAGATCCAACGCCTAAGGTGGCTGACGATGTAGAGTTAATTGACCAGGGTTCGTTTTCAGACGTTTCAGAAGCGTTTTCAGACGATTATCATTCGTGATTCGTCGATTATTTGGTTCATGAAAGTCTATCACAATCGTCTCTCCTTGATTGTTGGCCTTCTCAAATTTGAGCAAAGCATATTTAAAACGATAGCGCTAGACGATTGCAACCCACACTCTAGTGTGCTCTTACCGTAGTTGAATCCTCTTTATCAGAAGCAGAATGTTTCTTTGAAAACAAGAGCTTCCTCGTCTGCATCCGAAATTGTCTATAACTCTGGATCGTAGGGCGAGGCAAAATAATCCGCGAAAGCCAACAGATAAACGGACCAGTGTAGAACTGTGAATATTACATGATCTATTCGAGTAAATGATGTTAAAGAAGTCGCTTGAGCCTTTTTTGACACTGAAAGGTTCTTTGCCTACCTTGATCCATGGTCCATCATCATTCTGCACAGTCCGCATAATCACACGCGAGGTCTCTAATGCGATCTTAAAATCGGTGAGTTGGAAGTTAGTGGCTATCCGTTTTCTAGCTCAACCGCATTGAAAAACTCGGGTCTACTGTAAACTCACACAATTCAAAATCACACAGGTAGAGTCCTCGATTAGATTGTTGACAATTGATTTCAGTCACCCATACAAAATAGTGGGGAAAAGAAAGAGGCACGCAATATTAATGAGGCTTATCACTCGATAGTTCACACAGTCAAAGCAGTCTTCTTTCTTATCGATCGAGCGATGATAGGATTCCACTAGTCGAGAATGCTTCCGTGTGACGATGTTCAACTGCGTCCAACATTTTCCTACTCCAACAGCTACTCCCTGTGCTTAAGGCACCGCACTCAAGTGGATACTAACCTCAAACCGACAGCAGGCCAAAAGATCGTGGTGGCTAGAAATGATTGTTGGTGGAGCTCTGGACCACCCTGGACTGTAGCACCACACAAACGAGAATCGCTTCCAAATCTAAATTGATCATTGCCGATAACTGACTGTATTCCCCAAAGTAGTTTCGAACACAGCCAGTTCAAACAGAATCCATCTGAATAGTCTTGGCCCAAATCTCAAGATACACAAACCAAATGAAAATGCTCTAAGTGATGATGTGTCTAAGTCTTCGTAAACCATTTTATCCCACCTGCGGTTGGCGTTTGTTTAGACTTAATTCTAATTTACATTAAAACGTGGATAAGAATTAATTTATGAACTCATCCGGCTGGCATTTTCATTGTCAGTACAGTACGAACAAATGTTTTTTCCCATGATTAGAACTAAAAACGTTTAAAAAAAAAATTCACACAATAACGCCGAACCGATAATTGTATCATGACACATTTTAATTACTGCAATCAGTCTTCGGAATGATTGCTCACTGGGCTCGATTGGGGTGCGTTCCAAGATGTTGTCTTAGGTAAAATGATATCATAAAGCGATTTCGATAATGACTAATTCGACGAGAGGTCGTGATGTGCTTTAATCGTAGATGTCTGTCATTACTTGTGACCGAATCGGAAATAACTTTGGAAATACCTCATGACCTGTCTGAAAAATGCAACATTTTAATGCACAAGTGAAGGCAAAGATGAATGAAACCTCTTGAAAATAATTTAATGAACAATCAAAAGTTAACCTTTCACTTAAACCTAATTCCTTCCACTCACTGCTTCCGTAAATTTGTCCAAGTTCACTGTAAAACGAAGCAAAACAACTTTTTTTTTTTTCTAATGAATCACCGTCATTAAGTTGTTAACAACTCACACACAATCCACTTGAACCGCAAAACTTTTGCTAAACTTCTCTTCAACACAAACTCGAGAAAATTGTGCTTACCTTGAAAATGATGAATCCTGAAAAATGAAAAAAGAGAAAAAAAAAAGTTAGTCATTGTTAAGGAGTTTACGAATCAAATAGCTGAGCACGCAACGCAATCAAATTCAATTATCACAAAACGAATGAGAGTCGCTAGAAAAAAAAGTGTTCTCATCGCCAATTGCTGCTGCATCGGCGTTTGCAAGCGTTACATAATACAATAGATTGATGGTTTTTTCTTTTTGTATGTGGGTTTAAGAGACAAATGGAGAAAAGAAATGATTTGCAATTGATCATTAATTTTACAGCAGAGGTTAAAAAATGAGATCAATTTCAATTCGATTTAAGCATAATTGTACATTTAGTAGGCCGTGCTCGCTGAGGATAAAAACCCCCAAATAAAACCTTGCAAAGGATAACAGGTTGTCTTTGAGAAAAATACTGACAACACCACTGGAGACCATCAACTTGCAATCTTCCTTCAGTGTACTCTGTAGCAACAGTGCAGACTCATCGGCTATAAGGTTCAGGGAAGCCGATTTTTGGACGGAAAAACCATCGCGATATCATTGGAAAGAAGAACAGTACAACAATGAAACGAACCAGCCTCCACTAACTCCGGAGACAACAGCATTTTCCAAACCGAAATCGACAAGAACAACTGGTATTAGCAGAAGAGGAAGTATTTTTGTACAATTACGTCACTCAAGGAGGAGCCTCTCCACTTCGAAAAATGCCTTCCACATACAGCCAACTAATGCATTTTCTAAGCCTGCGGTACACGAAGCAGCACTTGTGCTCAACCATTCTTTAAATCATTAAATGTTGGCGCTGTATAGTGGACTTTAACTACGTTCACTCTGTTTACAGGTCTACTACAGGAGGCCTAAGCTAAGGGCCCTGTGGCATACGCTTGGTAATAAGAGATCAAAATTACTGAGCAGCTGAGCTGCAAGTTTTTCTTTTTCTTCTAATGGAGTTACAGTCCGGTGTGAACTAGGCCTTAGCTAAGCCTTAGATCTACGGCTTGAGCAGTGGTGTCCACGCGCTCCAGAAACCATGAACGCAAACAGGAGAAACGCAGAACATTTTTCTCGAAAAGACCAAGGGCTGATACACAAATTGTTTGTATTTGGTTTCCCGGAATATCTTATTAAACTTATTCAAAGTTTCCTTTATGAGCGTACTTTTGTCGTTTCTGTGAACAATTCATTGTCCTTGGAACACAACATCCCTGCAGGTGTTCCCCAAGGTTCCGTCTTAAGTCCCGCCTTATTTAACACTTACATATCGGATTTTCCTCAAATGCCCAATTGTGAATTAGTTTGCTGATGAAACAGGGATATACTCCACCGATGTTCTTGGTATCGATGTAGAAACCAAAATTCAATCGGCACTTAATATCATATACCCTTATTTGAGCAAATGGAAAATCAAATTAAACGCTTCTAAGACTCAAGCTATCTTTTTTACAAGAAAAAGAAAAGCTTGTTTTCTCATAAAGAATCGTAATAATTTGTTTCAGTAGTAAGATAGACCACTTATCGTATCTCTGTATAACATATACCTCATGTAAAACAAGAATTGCAAACTTTACTCGCTACAATAAAGATAACTAAAGACCAAGGGCTTCTTTATCCGCTCTTGAGATAGTGCACGCTTTCGTGCCATAGGGGAGGACAGGGATGATCAAGGTATTGTATAATCTTAGTTTAATTCTGTACTTGTCAAACAATATGCTGCAAAAGAGGCCTGTTAAAATATTCTGACTTATCGCCTTCAAACAATTATGTGAGCTGGTGTATGCGTCGTAAGGTCAGTCACCGGAATAGCTTCGGTTTGCTGGCCATTCGTCGCACCGTGGACAAATTGAGCCATGGACAAATTAAGCCACTAAGAAGACAGAAAAAAAAATTCGTTAATAAACTTATGTCCACAACACCGATATATCCGAGCCGGACTTCCAACAACACGTCGACAAAAGTTTACTTCGTATTCTACTTTTGCGATTTCGCTGGCGACCCAATAGCCAAATTGATAACTTTCAGCGCAATAAGCTCGCAGTGCCTGCAAGTTCAAACAAAAAGGACCACGATGGCTTACAAGGCACAGGTGCAGCAGCTTAAAATTGCATTATTCTCTCACAATTGTCTCGATCAACGCAATGCAACTAAACAGACAAAGTTAACAAGTCGCCATTCAATGAGAATGCATGCGCCATCAAGCACCATCTCACAAATTGGTCAGCTCTCATCAAAGCCGAATGCAAAGGTACGCTTTACACACGACCATTTTTGTCCGTGGGAATCGCCTCGCTTTCATGTCAAATTTCCTTTTATTTTTGTTTTTTCTTGCATTCGCCTGAAGCCTTCAGCGGTATTTGTTGATGCAAATGCAATTGCTATCTCAGCTCCACAAACTAGGTCATGGCGATCATTTGCCTTTGCCTCCGTCTCCCCCGGTTGCTGCTGACCAGGCATCAACATCGACACAACCGCCCACATCACGGTGGTGGCCCCTCTGCGCATTCCTACGTGTACAGCTGGCAATACCTCACAACTGGCCAATTTGATATTATGATGTCTTCATGTGACGGAGATGATGCAGCACAAAACAACACAGCTTCACGTATTGACTCACAAATGCAGTCCTCGGCGACGGGCATTATCTTCGGCTGCCCTCTGCTAACGTCAATTAACGGTGAATTATGTAAGAATTCTGTCTAATTTGCCTTAAGAGCGACAGAATCTCGCACAAAATCCACCGATACACTATACAGCTATTCAATTAGTGGCTCGCCGCTTTGAAGGATGCTCTCGGTTAAAAGTGCAAATCATGGATTTTAAATGTCGCGACGCAGAGAAGGCGAAAGCGAAGAGAATGCGATGGGGAATCAAGAGAACCTTAGGCCTGATGGACCGTAATATTACGGGTCATCAACGGCACCACCACCGTCATCATCATCAGCGTCGGCGTTGGAGGTAGTTACAGTCGCTGAATTGGGATTTACGTAACTCTGGCTTCACGGTATTCGCCGGCCCCCCCTATTTTCTCGCACACACCACACGTGACCCAAATTTGTGGAACACGTTAATGCGCGGATTGAGTTCTGAATTTTCATGACACGGCCTGAGAGAATCATGTGGGAGGTAAAGAATCGATTAGTATGAAATGAAAGCTCAATCCCATAGATTAAATTTGATTTTGAAAATTAACGCCGCGTTGATGGGTGTAGATAATTTTAATATTTAGGATTTTGATTGAATTTCGGATTTTTCTGGCAATTTTAACGAAATAAACATAAACGCCGAAGGACAAAACACGTACCTGCCTATCATTTGGCAGTCGTGCTTCAGGTGGACATCCCTGCTTCGATCACTTACGTCAAACCGAACTGTCATCCAAGGTTATTTGTTGTGTTGCGACACGGGTCGTTTAACCGTTGTTTCATGTGTGAGCTTTATGCCTGAAACACAATTGGCGGAGTTTTTTGGTACTAACTTTCTTAGACAAAATTCGGACAGATCGTTGGGGGTTAGGAATTTACATTGAAATCTCGAAATATGGTAATGATTTGAAAAAATAGAAAACTAATACTTTTTAATGCCATAATGTTGAAATGTAGAGTATAAGTACTAGTGTTTTATTAAGCGGTTGTCATGAGTTTAATTGTTATAGTTTTTGCAGAACACTTCTTTAAAAAATGTAAGCAAACCACCATTTTACACGCAATTGTTGTTGTTCAACAAAAAAGTCAAATTAATGATAAACGATATTATGTGTTAAATTTCGAGTTTTTTTAAGAAATTGGCTAAAACTAGGAAACGCTGCTTCAAGTCGGTGCAAATTCGTTGGACAACACTGTGGGTTTACGATGTGACGCAGTGTCTCAAAATTATGTCTCTGTGGTTTTCTTTCCAGGAAGAGCGGTTATCAACCTCTAATCAGTGCACGCCAAAAACTCCCTCAGATTCGAGTACAAAAAATTACAGAGTTTTAGAAACGTTTCAAAATCAGCCTGGTGTGAAACAAATCTGCTGTCAGTTTCAAAGAGTATGCTCTTTCAGCCGCCACTTGGACTTCCTTAGACTGTATACATTTCCGAAAATACACGTCCCTTCGAATCCTCAAGGCTAAGCCGAATGCAATAAACTGTCCAGTGTTTACTTGACTCAAACACAAAAAAAAGACAGCAGCAGTGATGATGTTCAGACTAAAACAAAGCAATCAACGGAACGGGAAACACCTATACAATCCAAAACGGTGCGCTATACATAGAACCGAGTTAGACACAACAAAGCAATGAAAAATAGAACAAAAAAACACATAATTCACCCCTATCCACACGGTTCACGGAATCAACGCGAACGCAGCTCCACGATTCCGATGGCTACGGCTACTGTAAACAATTCATTTCCTTTACTCTTCCCTTCCGAATCAGTGCGTTCACCGGCGAGTCGATCGGTGAGAAGGCAAAAACAAAGCGTACACGTTTTGATACGAGGCTGCAGTCGCCAGCAGGCCCCGCCACTCTTTTGGGGCGTGTTAGTTGTTTGAAAAGCGATTGACGCTTTTCATAAAATGTGATCTCGGTGGAATTTTCTTTGTGCACACGTTACACTTGTCCGCGGTGCAGATTTATGATGAAATTTGCGCGGCAATTGTTCGCGCCACACAAACACTCAGACATACTCGGCCACTCGGGCACATTAAATAATTTTGAGAAAAAAAAACGAATAGAATTCCTCAGCAACCGAGAGATACAAATTGTTGTTATAAGGAAGTGACTGCTGACTGCTGACTGCTGTGCCTTGCATGTGCTCGCGGAGAACGACTCCGTTCTGTTGTCGAGAGAATTTTGATTAGACTTCATTAGTTCCATTCTGTAGTCACGGTGTAGTCGGACGGATTGCATGCAATCAAGATGCGAGTGTCTTGTTCTGCAATAACTGCAAGATACGAGAGTACGAGTACGAGTACGAGTACGTTGCTGCTGGTGCACAGTGCACACAAAATTTCGCAAGGGATTTGCATTGGCTTTGTCGAGAGAGACGAGAGGTGCATTATTCTCTGTGCGCTCTGTTGTGTGGATTATCTTTTAATTATATCGCAAGAATTCAACATTTTCCGGGGCCTTACGGATTGCCATCACGAATACGGCTTGCTGACCTCGCTGCCCGGGCAATAAAACTTGCACGCAGTTTCCAAAAAAACAATTACTCATGTGTACGTTTGGCATCATGTTCACCCCGGGCACTTGCGCAAACCCATTCGCGGTGCTGTTGATGAATGTCTAGGCTAGCGGAGGCCAGAGGACGGCCATTCGGATGTGCTTTCACCTGAGTCCATGTGAGTTGTTTGCTAATTCATTGCCAATTGGCAATTGCCGAGGCAAACACGCCCCGCGGCTAAAGCAAACGGTTCGCATTTAACTCCTCTGGAGGCTGCCTATCGTAAATGTTTGTCGCCGGCGTGCTCAAACAGAAGCTGAACACGTTGCAATTCAGTGTCCCCAATTCGAGGGTCGGATGCTGGTGGTACGGCACATAATCAGCGGCCCCCGGGTGCGCTTGCAATGTCGCGCCGTCAGCACGGCACCGACGTCACCTGTGCGGCGCGCCCGTGTCAAGTGCAGGTATCTACGGCTGCCTGGGCTTTGTGCTAGCCGTCCACCATTGTGTGGATCTTCGCGATGCGAGAGGGGACTGCACGTAGGAAATTGTAATAATTACGATGTGACCTAATCACAGCGAAGTGAAAAAACACATGGTAACGTACACCGTACACGGTACACCAGCCGGCGTCAGTGTGTTGAAACTCGAGGCGCGAGTTCATTGTTGCTCTGACTTTGTCCCACTCAAGGGGAGATAGTGTTCCCCCGGTGCCATGTGCGTTCGAGTCTGCGGTTGATTCGTATTTCCGCTGCTATTTGTTCGTTTTCATGTGCGAGTCAAGTTTACGTGAGAATCTCATTGTTTCCAGGAGCAAGGCAAATGTGTAAACGTGAATTGCCGTCTGCCTTGATTATTTGCTTGTTTTGGCTGTGAGACTGAGGAAGTGGGTTAATTGAGCAGCGTATCAAGGAGTTTTGTAGCCTAATCAACACCTGCTTAAAAGATGCACGACATGAACAAGGAAATGTCACAGACTAACAGTTTAGCGAGGAATACGTGTTGCAAAATAGTTGAAGGTAACATTCATTGTTCATGTCTATGAAATGCTTGATTTTGAAGTGCAATCACGGTCGCACACACATCGCCGTGATGTGCCTACATGGTTTTTTGCATTAAAAACCTAAAAAGGAACGTTTGCTTAGCCAAAACAGAAAAGGGCTTCGGTTATTCAGCCCTGTTTTGAGATTCGCTTTTCATTCGAAAGTGAGTTCAATTCTTATGGATTTCGTATGCATTTAGAGATTTCTAACGTTTCGAAAGTTCACCCTTCCATTCGAAAGTTAATTTTCATGCAATCATTCCCTTTTCTTCGATCAATTTTTTCTGTCGACTAGATTCATTAAACATGCAAGTTCGGATATTTATGCTCAAAAGCAATTAAATTTATTAATTACACAATTACATTCCCATTATAGCAACCACGAGCAAATATAATTGCTGATCAGGTTTATGGTTGAAAATGCCCAAGCAGCAGAGAGATTTCTCCTTTTGGGGAAATCATCAAGCATCAAGCAGTGAAAAGGAGTCTGATTTTACAGAAACTTTATGCACATAAGCACTTGTCGAAATGAAATGAATTCAATTCATTCAATATCCTTTTCTTATACACTTCCTCTTCCCCGCTTGCAGTATTCACAAGTAAAACAATTACTGTTTTAGAGAGAATTTTTCTGTTTTATGAGATTATCGAGTCATATTTGTAGTCAGTAAGTTGCACATTCTTCCAAACACTGTTGTGTAAAGTAGTTCAACGAAGATAGCTCAGAATAATTTCAAGAAAATATCAAAAATAGCTTTTTAGTGTGAGAAAAAGTGGACAAAATTTAAAGTCTTGGTAAGTACCTAGCTTGGTAAGTACCTAGGTGGCCCGTGGCGTTGTGGGTATGTGCGTTGACCCCAACCTCGACGTCGTAGGTTCGATTCCAGCTCTGAGCGACAAAAATAATTTTCACGGCCCCACCTCTTTCGAGTCACTGACAATGCTCAAAGAGTATTTGCTGTCTAAAAAAAGCTTCTCAAACTTGGCCGTTCGGATTCGGCATAAAACTGTAGGTCCCTTCCACTCGTGTGAGAACAATAGCACGTACAACACGAGTGGTTGCTGAGAAGCTAGGTCCTGGCCCTCTACGGGCTGTAGCGCCACCCATATTATTATTATTAAGTACCTAGCTTATATTTTATTTTGATAGCTATAGTAATACAGATCATTTTTTACCCAGAAAAATGTCGAAGCAAACAAGACAGAACAAGTTCTTAGAAGATATAAGCAATATTGGCGAAGAGTTTTCAGAAATTAGTGAAGATGAATTTTCTAAAATGAAGATATATTGGTTGCAAATTAAAATGAGTTTGATTCTATAGATACTGACGATGAAGAGGGAAATATTGTGAATGTATGTAGTGGCCGAAAAAGAATAAGATTACTCTCAAGTTCGGAAGAAAGGAAAGTAGAAATAAATGAACAAAATGTTGCGAATGGTGTTTGGCAACAAATGCAAGTAGGTGGCACACCACTTCATAACATTTTCAGGCAAGAAGTAGGCCCAACAGGATATGCAAAACGACATATAATGAAAGATAAAGTTAGTACTGCATTTTCATTGATAATTGACCACCGTATTACGAACCATATAAGAACATGCACAATTAGATGCATTTATAGACTAGATTTTGTACAAGCAAACGACAGGAGAAAATATCTCGAGACAAGATTTTTTACTCAAGCTAGCAGAAGAACTTGGCGCCGATTTTCGAGAAGCCCGTGAACAACTAAAACAAATACGACAGGATCGTTGCCTAAGTCTACTACAGATGCTTATAAACGTATGAGATGTCAAATAGGATACTGTAAAGAAAATAAAACCAACAAAATTTGCTCTAAATGTAAAAAACATGTTTGCGGAAAATGTACACTTATGTGTGAAAAATGCGATGAACTATGAATTAAACATTTTTATTTTTTGCTTTTCTAATAAAAAATGATCAACATACTATTTTGTTTAATAATAATACATTTAATTTATATTTTTATTTCCTTCCTGACATCCATATTTTATACATTCAAGCATGAAACATAAAGTCGGGTCATTTGATTAGTGTTAAATTTAAAATAAAAGTTTGGTGAGACATTACGTTGAAATTGAGTTCTGTTGTTGGGTTTGTTTCATAAGAAAATAATATGGGTGCGCTGCAGTAGAGGACCAGGGCCTAGCTTCTCAGCAACCACTCGTGTTTGCGTGCTATTGGTCCTTTTACGAGTGAAAGGGACCTACAGTTTCATGCCGACTCAGAACGGCCAAGTTTGAGAAGCTTTTTTTAGACAGGAAATCCCCTTTGAGCTCGAAAGAGGTGGGGCCGTGTTTCTGCCGCACAGAGCTGGGAGCTGTTGATCACTTATATTGTTGTCTTGTCACTTACATACGGTTTGACGTTGACAGATCTAACATTTTAAATGGGGGTAATTTTAATAGACAAAATGTTGAATCAAAACCAGAAAAGAAAATAGGCGAACTAATCTTCCGCAGAAACTTTTGCCATACTCCCAAATCAGTACTAAACAAATTCAATAACCCTCCGATGTTTGTCTGAACAACTTATGTGAAAACATTGGACTCGAATTAGTGATTGTTTAATCATGAAATCGTTCTGTCAGCTATGCTAGTGGTGGAAGTGTAGTTAGTCGGATGTCTCATACACTCATTTATCTCTTAGATATACCTTGAGGTGCTCATCTATTGCCTCTAAATTATTGAAGCCCAGTGTACAGACCAATCGCTCTAAAGAGCTTTTCTGCCTGATAAGATATAATTTCGAGCTCCTTTTTATACAATAAAGGCTAGTATCCCTCTAAAAGAAGACGTTGAGGCGTGCAAGTCTCGCGGAAGACACAAACACGTCGCCTACACCAGTCGGTAGCAGACAATGAGACTGAGCTGCGTCGAATACAGTACCGTGAATGTGGACGATATCAATACACGAAATCTTCGATCGTGTGTAGACAAATGTTTAAAAAACATGTTCTTGCAAGGACTAATTGTACATTTGGTATCTTGTTCAACCTGGAGACTTACGCTACCTTTTCCGCGGCGGATAAGAACGTAGCAGTGCATTCAACAGACGGCGTAAAACACAGATTCACTGTGGAGTACATAATGCAGCGAAACAAAAAAGTAGAGAAAACCAGAAGTAACCGAAACTTAACGAAACTCAAACAAAGGGGTCAGTATGGCCACAGTTGACATACTTTTCGTTTGAATCGATAGCATAACAAACATTTATGAACCAAAAAGCAAAGACTGTGCTTTCTCACATCATCATTAAGTTCTAAACCCAACAGAACACAAATTGGATAGATGGAATTAATTACCCTCTGTGATCGTGTTGTCAACCTAAGTAATGCCCTTTTCAATTCCTTCTGATTTCAATTAGCTACCAATCTTTAATTTCGCAACGAACGCCTGGCAGACGAACTCAATCACTTAAGAGGACATTTTAATTGTGGAAGAGTCATAATTCATAAGTGATCTTGCCGCTTGTTGAATGCTTGAAGTGGATTGATTCAAAAGAATGTGGTTTTAATTGAAAATGATACCAAGTGGACATCACCCGGCATCTATCGAATCGAAGCGGTCATCGCACTGGTTCGGACCCCATTTGTTCCTTGTTCTATTCATCCTTTTCAGAGAGAAGATTTAAGGAAGACTCTGGGACTTACATCTATGATCCGTCTAAATGACAGCAAACGTCGTACTGACGGATAATTGCGAGAATTTCAATGTCACTCGCCTCTGCCAGCTTTTGCACGAATTTATTTAGTGTCGGCCAGTGAGAATGTTATTAAATATGCACTTTTGTGAAATTACAACACATCTTCCTCAATAAAAGCTTCCTTACCGACGCTGACAAAGCAGCGAGGGATCGTCATACTCGCCCAAAACAGCGGTGTGAGTTTCGCTTTAGTTCTGTTTACTCCTTCAAAGAAACCGAATGAATAACCTTCACACACACATGCCAATCAAGCTGCAAGACATGTTGCGATCACAATGGCTGAGTACCGTCCCTTATGAGGAATTGCATGTGCCACTCAAATCTCTCTTCTCTTGAACTGACGTATGTAAACAAACTCCAGAAGAAAAAAAAACGAAGCTGAATGCATTCATCCGTTGCATCGTAACACCCAAACGTCAGTCAACTGTGGGCTGCTGTGACCACCCCTTTTGCATGTTCACTGAAGCCCCCTAAAGGGATTAACCGATGTACCCGTTCACGCTTCTCCGCGCACGTTTGTCATTTGAAAGCCGTTTCACTTCCTGTTTCCGTCCGTTGACATTGACGTTGGAAATCTGTTTCAGTTTCTGTTTTCGCAAACGAAAACAAAATTTATCACTCAACTAAGCAAAGCAAATCAGGCCACATGCGTGAACGAGTTGCATTAATGGAATTCCTTAATGGTCCTGTCCCGTGCGTGAAACTCCGTTCCAAGATTAAAAACAGCTTTTCACGTGTCAATTGATCGACGCAAGTTTCACCTGAAAACAGCCTCAATGTGTGTCTGGCACAGATTTGCAATCTCCGCTCAGAGCGGTCCTTTCTAACCATCGACATATTCAAATGATAGTGATAGTTTCGCGCTTTCTGCGACAAATTTCACTGGTTGACACTTAATTACCGCCAGTGAACTAATAACACCTACAGTGATCGGGTTTATCTCTGTTCGCATGAATTTGTCGTCGCCATCGCAGTGGCAGCAGCAACAACAACGACGACGACAACAAGTCTGCGTGGAGTCGATACGGCAAGACACTCTGGTGTCGGTGCGCCTCCGGTATGGAATCAATCTACAGTTAGGAGGCACGCACACGCAAACCCAAGTTGGTTTTCACTTTAGCGAACGCAGAACAAGTTCGCTTGGGTGTCCCCAGGTCCGCCAGCCGTTCGACGTGTCCAGTGCCAGTTGCACTTTGCAGAGACGTGTTATCTCGCCCCATACATGGTGATTTGCGGAGGAAAATTGATATCTGTCTCGCAGCAAAGGCGAGAAATTTACTTTTTCCATTGCGTGGAATGTGTTGTGCGATGTGCGGTCGCAGCAACGAAGAGGAGTGATCTCGCCTATGCCTGCAGAGGTTATCGCTTGTCATTGGCATCGTCTGCAGAGATGGCTGTGAGTCATATCTCGATGTGGACGATGTGGGGATAGTGAAGGGTTCTTGAACTTTGCTTGATTGGTTTGATGGCGAGGAGTTCTTCATCACTTGCTTTGAGTTCAAACTCACTTACGGCAATTAATTGGAATTTATGATTTCCGAACGGATTCAATGTCGCTTTGCTAGACCGCACTGATCTCTATTTTGGGAGCAAGCTAATTAAAGCAGATTGGTTGACGCCATGCAAGAAGTGATAAGGTGTCGATGAAGCGACTATCTTTAATGGAACTTTACGTTAAATAGATTTGAGCGCTCGGCCATGATTACTTGTGTGAGGTGAATGCACTCGTTTCAGTGGTCTTGACAAGCGATGGCATGTTGCTTGCGATTTGATGACCGACTTTGTTTCTGTCCAAGCATCAAGGAAGTATCAATACAGTCACCGGAGACACTTCACATTCTCCTGAACCTTTGACGGTAGTAGAATAGCTAGAAATTCAGTCAGCATCGTTGAACATCATAAATCTTGACAGCACACTGATAATGTCACTGTGAACCACATTGTTTTCCCACATTTAATGAATGCACACCCTCCCAGTAATGAACGCACAATGTACCTTCATTGTAAGGTTAACTTTCGCATCCGGCACATGACGGATTCCCTCACTTCACTGCAGTCGCTGCAGAGGTATGTCATGCACCCAAGGTCGAGGTTCAACTCAATCATTCTGTCTGATGTTGAACTTAAGTTTTGAATTTACTTTGACTGCTGCCCTGCGGTCAGCCTCAAAGGGTTCCCTTTCCGTGGTTCGCCTGAACAGTCACCACCAGCGATACGAGTTGAATTTCACAAATTGAATTTATTTCAGCAGCGGGTTACATGTGTAAACTATGCAACCACGCAAAGTTAATTGTTTTCCACGGTTACGCCTTAGTTCGAGTGAGGCACGAGTAGGACGAGCACACTGTTCGGCTATGGAAATCAAAAAAGAAGAAAGAAGAAACACGAAACTAAAAGCAAACATTTCGGCGTTGGCGATGGATTTATTCCACGCGAATTTGCTGACTGGTATCTGATTGAACGTATCGGAGCGCGAGGTTCGCAGTGAATTTTCCAAATTACGTGCTATTAATGCTGTTGATACACATCCACACACTGGCCGGTGAATGCCTCCGTGGTCTGTAAGTGAGTGTGGATGTGACGAGGTGTTGTTTGGTTTGTATTTAGCAGCACGGAACTAATAATTTGATGCCAATGTGAGAGGAAGACGTGTAGTGTTTGGGCCGGAGGAGGATATATTCAATTACGCATAGGCAGGTTGCTGGTAGGTGGTGGGCGTTTGGGTGTTTCCTGCTTTGGTGGATGAAAGTGTGAAATTTTTGAAGAGGTCAGTCAAGGTTTTCAGAGTTACAAGACGGTTGAGGAATAGAGACGCTTCAGGAACAGATAACGCTGAAGACGTCTCAGGAGAAGAATACGAATGAGGAACAAAAGACGCCTCAGGAACAGAAGACGCTTCAGAAACAGAACAGAAACAGAACAGAAGCAGAACAGAAACAGGACAGAAACAGAACAGAAACAGAACAGAAACAGAACAGAAACAGAACACGTTTCATCAGAAGATGCTTCACAAACAGATAACGCTTGAGGAAAAGAAAAACGCTTCAGGAATAGACAACCTTTGCAACGATTTCGTCCTCTGTTCGGTGCAGGTGTCAATGTCGAAGTGTCATTGAGGCTTGTCGGCCAGCTATGTAAAAGGAATTTACACCTCTTTTCTAACGACTTTGAACTTCTTACTGTCCTCTAGTCAATGTTGTTGACATGCAAACGGCTTGTCTTCTCAGAAAATGAGAAAAGTGAACGTTGTAGCACAAGTAGTCTCATTGATTTGTCTGAATGATTTCGAAGCGCATGCAACGGAGATTGGAGATCTATCTGCCCCTCTCTTGTATTCACCTGATCCATGCTCTGCTCAATCTCTCCCCCACAGACAACCAATCTGCAGTCACTCCGTGTGGATAGTTCAAAACCGCAGCTATGTAGGTGATTAAACAAGTTACAGTCCGTGGGTGTCATTAGATCAGCCACCAATTCATGCGCAAGCTGCGCGTTGGTGTCGTGCCCGAGTGTCTTGTATCGCATTGCTACTGCTACTGCCGGACCACTGTAATTATTGTCTGCTCTGACGCCGCTGATGCTGGGTGATTGTGTGGCAATGACCTCACACGATAGTTATTGAATGAATTTGAATACCGGTTGGCTGCGCGTGAGCAAGTGCCTACGAGACGCATGCGAAGCCAAATTCTTCCGAACTGAGACGCGAGCAATTTTTCCAAGCGTGATGGGTAATTTTATGTACAATCATCATTTCTTCTTCCTGTAGAGAGGTGGAAGTGAAAAGATATAAACCTGAAATGGCACCTGTTTAAAGCAGAAACACCGCTGCGACTGTAGAGAAAACTCATGTCTTGACATCGTCAAGATGATGAACCGAAACACATTTCTGGTGGCTGAGTGCGGTATGTGCGTGGGATTAAAGGTGTACGCCGAAACAGTAGAAGTACGAATATCAAATAAAGGTGAAATGGGTTTCCAGTCAACAATGACTGGCACACGATTGCATAGCAAATTGTGGGCACATGATCGTTTGAAGGGCATCGACTCATAATCGTCACCCTTAACAACTATAGAGGCTCTCCGCATCGGTCATCGGATGAGCTACGGACTGCGTTGTATGCATTTCTTGATCTTCGACAGTTGACTTCTTTCAACATCCTTAAGAAGATCGTACAAAACTGGCTGGGCAATACAGGAGGCACGATCTTCCCAAGTTCCATTGACGATCATAATTGGTTAAACACAGCGAAGCAACAGAGGACTTTACCGCACGAGGTAGCCACGTCAAGTTGAGGGGACCCGCAGTCGACAGTAGGGACTGGCCAGAGATCGTGTTGTCGTTGTTGGATAAGGTCCAGACCCAGCTCTAAGAAAAAGCTTTCTAGGTGTCGGACAAAAACAAACAATAAATTTGAATTACAAATCGCTTAATGCCTAGTAGTTTATTTCAATTAGGACATCATCAGCTGAAGCGGAGTGGATTTGTCAATAATTGGCACCTTCGCCTCATGTAAATAAAGGAATTCTACTTTGAATGATGCGTAGAACTGCTGAAAATTTGCCAACAAAGAAGTGGTTGTCAGTCATAATTTCTTCACAATAAGATTTCATTATCTGTCACCCGAACATGAAAAGTGCACATTTTCTATACTACCACCGATTTATTTGTGTGTTTTAATTCACAATGGCAATTAATTTCTTCTTCTTCTTTGATTGGCGCTACAGTCCGGGGTGGACCTGGGCCTCAACCAACATGCCTCTCCAGACAGCACGATCTTTCGCCAGCTGCCTCCAGTTGCGCACACCATGTTGGTTGAAGTCCTTTTCCACTTGTGTGCGCCATCTAGTGCGAGGACGTCCTCTGTTGCGCTGTCCCAATGGCTCGGTGTCGAAGACTCTTCGGGCCGGATCTGTGGTGTCCATCAGCACTACATGACCTAGCCATCTTAAGCGTTGGATCCGAAGACGCTTAACTAGGTGCATGCCGCTGTATAGCCCGTATAGTAAGTGGTTGAACCTTCTCCTCCAAACGCCATCAACGCAAACAGGACCAAAGATTGTACGCAGAACTTTTCTCTCAAAAAATGGCAATTGATTGCTCTCCCATTATTTTCAGGCGATGCTGCTTTCAGTCCTACTCATCAAACTGGCTTGAGTCTATTCCCCGGTATAAAGACAACCTGGTCTGATGACTGGAAGCGACGTGCACAGGACTGTCATTGACGGAAGGCAGAGATTCGGACTCTACGAACAGAAGAGAAGGGAAGAGCACCGGCTTCTCAGAAAAAAAAAAGAAAAAGCATGAGAAGCACGCGGTCGTGGAGATTGAGAGATGTTACGACAGGAAGGAGGTCCGAAAGTTTTACCAAAAGGTAAAACAATTATCACGAAGATACAGACCTCGGACCGAAGCCTGCAGGGACGAAAATGGACAACTAGTAGTAGAATCGCAGTCTATGCTGAGAATTTGGAAAAATCATTTCTGTAGACTGTTAAACGGCGATGACGACACAAATTCCGCTGTCAGGCAGAATGTTTCACTCAATTTGGACGATGATGAACACGAATTCCGTCCCCCCGACTTAGACGAAGTCAAGAAAGCGATTTCTAGACTGAAGTCGAACAAAGCTGCTGGAGCGGACGGATTGTCCGCGGAACTGTTTAAGGCAGCTGGAGATAACCTGGTTGGGCGCATGCACCAGCTAATCTGTAAGATATGGTCGGAGGAAAGCATGCCCGATGAGTGAAATCTCAGCGTCGTTTGTCCGGTCCACAAGAAAGGAGACCCCTTTGACTGCGCCAACTATCGAGGGATCAGCCTCCTTAACATCGCGTACAAGATACTCTCTGCCGTTTTGTGTAACCGCCTGAAACCCTTTGTCAACAACCTGATAGGTCCTTATCAGTGCGGTTTCAGGCCAGGAAAGTCCACAACAGACCAAATATTTACACTTCGGCAGATCCTGGAAAAGACTCAAGAGATGCAGATCGACATCCACCACCTATTGGCCGCATATGACAGCGTGCATAGAGAGGAGCTATACAGCGCCATGTCTAGTTTTGACATTCCTGCCAAACTCGTCAGATTGTGCAGGACGGTAACGAACACACCGAGATCTTCAATGTCAAAAAAGGTGTTAGGCAAGGCGACACGCTGTCATGTGACTTCTTTAACATCATACTTGAGAAGATCGTGCGAAACTCAAACGTAAACACCCTCGGCACGATCTTCGACATTGACGTGATTGGACGAACACAGCGAGCCGTCAATGAGGCGTTTGCTGGCATTGAAGCGGAAGCGGCAAAAATGGGTCTAGCGGTAAACCAGGGCAAAACAAAGTACATGCTGTCATCACGGAAGGACGCACAACATCGAGCAGCAGAAACTTTGAGGTAGTCAAGGACTTCGTCTACCTAGGCTCTGGAGTCAATAGGGACAACAACACCAGTACCGAGATCAAGCGCAGAATTACTCTTGCCAATCGCTGCTTCTTTGGGCTCAAAGGCAATTGAGTAATCTTTCGAAACACTAAATTGACCTTGTATAAAACCCTGATCATCCCAGTCCTGCTCTATGACGCAGAGACATGGACGCTTTTGAAAGCGGATGAAGAACCTCTTGGTTGTTTTGAGAGAAAAGTTCTGCGTACGATCTTTGGTCCTGTTTGCGTTGATGGCGTTTGGAGGAGAAGGTTCAACCACGAACTATACGGGCTGTACAGCGGCATGCACCTAGTCAAGCGTCTTCGGATCCAACGCTTAAGATGGCTAGGTCATGTAGAGCGGATGGACACCACAGCTCCGGCCCGAAGAGGTTTCGACACCGAGCCATTGGGACAACACAACAGAGGACGTCCTCGCACTAGATGGCGCACACAAGTGGAAAAGGACCTCAACCAACTTGGTGTGCGCAACTGGAGGCAGCTGGCGAAAGATCGTGCTGGCTGGAGAGGCATGTTGGTTGAGGCCCAGGTCCACCCGGACTGTAGCGCCAATCCAAGAAGAAGAATATACTGACGAGCTGACACCACACTCAGGCAACAGAGAACGTATGGAATTCGCTGAACTCTACAGGCAGTTGTTTGAGTTTGCTAGAAGCCAAGTCTTATTCAAAATCAACAACAAGCCATCTTCTATAGCCTGTAAGGTCTCCTGCTAGTCACAAATAAATTCAAGGCTAAACGAAAAATGGCGTACGAGGAGTAACGACAGTCAATAAGTACATATTACGTTGTCTCATCAGTTTCGTTCACTTTTGGTTTAAATATCGATTGCTCTCTATGTCCCTATAAGGTTCTCGAGGTTCTTCAAAAATTAAGACTGCTTCCCTTCAATTCTATCTGACGCAGAGCTGTTGTAGTTTAATACAAAACCCAGTTAGCTTAGTCCAGAAAATAGCAGGAGCTGGCGATACAGCACAGTCTAAAGGTGGTAGCACAATCTAAGGTAATATATGATTATAGTAGGTTCATAGTAGGGCCGTCGCCTTCGGCCTACCAAAGCCGATGTTGGACGATTTCAGTTTCGTCCTCATCCAATCAGTTTAGGTTATCTTGTGTTTTATTGCGTGTGGGGCACCTTCATTTGACAAGAGTAGACGCACTGATTCACCAAATCATAGCCGCCACCCACGTTTCTATTCTGAAAATAGAAGTGACCTGATTGGATACGTACACAGAATCAGTCCAACGAGAGGTGAATCAGTGGAATCTGACGAAATTTACCAGCTTGTCCCAAGACTCGACGGGATCCATTTAGACCCTCCGTTGTGAAGAGACAAGTTCGGATTACCAATCAGCTGTCAATACAATTTCTAAACAAGAAAAAAAAACAATTCCTAAGATTGACCACTGTATTGTGGCCTGCTGGCTGCATGTCCCTCAAAAAAAAAAAGCACCACGGGCAAACTTGGCAGCACTGAGTACGAACAAGAATCTTTAACATTCTCCGAAACCAAAGGGACTGCAATTCACAAGGCGTTACTCGTCAACAGAAAGCGAATCACCACACTCTGATGCCATCTACAAATCATACGTTTCACCACATTGGATGCCATTTATCGTCGTTTCCAGTTTTGAAAAGTTAAATGAAACTAAGGACGAACACAGCTGAAAAATGCACCTTTCTCTGAGCTCTCTAAACTAATGAATCCATTGTACCAGCTTCCATGTATGTGTATATAGATCCCATCTGAATGGTAAAAGTTGCCCCATTCGCCTTAATTGTCGATCCAGCAATGATTGTCGCCCCAAAGCCCGTTTATGGTTGGCCACCACACGACAGACGATGAAATTAGATTATCAACATAAAATGTTAATCGACCAACCCCGGCGATGGCAGTTAAGTGAAATTTGTTTTTTTTTTTGCTCCATCAAACCATGCATGCGCGTCTCCCGATAAAGAGACACACAATTAAATCGCACAAGCATCGCGCCTAGATGAATAACTAGGCAGGGCAGTTGTGCGAGCAGCACCTCCATGCGGAGAGACAGTCTATGAAGTGGATATGGAATATGAAAGATTTAAATCACACAAATCTGGTGGACAAACTGAGTGCAAGCGAAACCCTCGAGAGTCCGCGATTCGTGCAATCGACACGTCCCCATAGTTAACAGACCGGAAAGAAAACTTCGGCTGTGAAACTTTCTTTCTGCAATATTGACTGATTACAAGGCATTAAGCTGCACATAGCCAGCCGCACTTCGTGCTGTTAGCGTTTCTCTAAGAAAATCACGAAAAACTCGTGCGACGTGCAAAGACACACAGAACCCTAGCCTAGGTGAAGTGAAACAGAATGAATGTGTGTGTATCTGTTGAAAGCAGAAAAACATCCTGAAAGTTAATTTTAACCAAACATCGACGAGATAAAAATAAAATTCAATTACATAAACACAAGTTCGTTTATTTGAAGTGGCAGAGGTGTAGTAGCGCAAGGCGCAAAGTACAAATTACCGCTCTCGCAAGATAAGTGCTCGTATCTGAGATCAGAATACACCGCGTACATATCTCTGAATCGATCATTCTTTGGTATAGAACAAACCAATCGTTACACAACTAGAGAACGCAGCTGAGGGAGGGGTGTGCAGTAGTGCAGCAGTGGTGGATCGATTGGATTTTGTATCAATTATATGTACGCGCAAGCACGGAGCGAGTTATGTAGTTTCAAGGAGCAGAAGGTGGAGTAGCACGAATCACAATGAACGACAGACACGCCAATCAGTGTGGCATATCTCGTGCTGAGCTTCTGTATCTCCTCCCGTCAGTCTGTGCATCTGATTGCATTTTCTGTTGGTTTTGGTTTTTTTTTTTTCCAGATTTAGACTTGTAAATGCCTGTGATTAGGCGTGCCTTGTGTCTTGTGCTCGCTGAAGATAGAAAAATTGAACGACTTCTTCTCATCGATTGCAATCTGATCTATTGATCTTTGGTCTAAAAAACTGCTCTCATAGTGGACCGGTGCCAATTTGTTGGTGTTGGTTCTTGCTTTACGGATTATCTTACGAAGGAATGCATGCTTCTTTTGGGGCGACGAGAGACATGCGACCGAATCTAAAAATAAAACCCCTTTCGGACATTTCGCATACTTTCTTTTCCGATCGATACTCCGCAACTTGGCAGCACTTCTTTCAATTGTGTGCATTCACAATGGCTGGCAATTAAATGCTTACCTAACGACGTAACTGCTGCTGCTGCCTACTGATCGAATTCATTGGGAATTCGTCGAGACTGGAATCGCCGTTGAATTAGTGTTGAAGCTGCAAAGAGAGCCAAAAGAAAACAAAAATTAATTCTATTCACGTGAAAAATGATAACTGAGATTGATTATGTATTCAAATTAGAATGAATATTGCATATTGCTTGCTCGGTTTACCGTTAAAATGTGAGCTAACACCATGTGGTTAATGGTTTTTTTTTCTCCCTAGTTAAGGTCTGAGGTGAACTGAATTGGAGTTATGTAAGGTGGTGATTTTCAGTGCGTTTGGTTGGTATTGAATTTCAAATGAGAAAGAGAATCTTCACGTGACGGGGCACATGTAGAAATTGCGGACAATACCGGAAACTTGTACGTGTGACAAGAGGTGTCAAAGTGGAGACGAATGAAAGGAACAATTTGATGAGTGAGATACGGGGAATGAACAGAAAAAAGACATTAGAGAAAAGATGAAGATATTGTTGTACAGTTAGTACATGGAATAGTCTCATGTGCAAGTGGTGGATACAAAAAAACAACTTGTGCTGTCAAAGTGCAAGGAGTTCCAAGCAGTGTAAATATGTACATTTTCTAAAAAGAAAAAAAATCAGTTGGAGGTTGCAGTTAAGGCGAATTTTCAAAACAAAAGGTAATGAGTAATTGGTACACAAAGTTTGTTATAATACAGGTATTGATTTTTAAAAAGTTGATCTTTCATTACATAGTTCTACTACTGCACAAATGCGAATTGAAATTACGGATACATCTAGCACCGGATTCCGGCAAGGAGATGCGCTGTCGAGTGATTTCTTCAATCTGGTACTGGAGAAGATAGTGCGGCGGGCAAAAGTCAACACGGAAGGCACTATCTTCTACAAGTCAGTTCAGCTGTTTGCATACGCTGATGACATCGACAATATCGCGCGGTCCCAACGTACCATAGTGGAAGCTTTCACGGCAATTGAGGAACAGGCGAGAGGCGAGCTGGTCTTAAGGTCAACGAGGACAAAACAAAATATATGCTGTCGAGCAAAAATCGATCCGCCGCACACCACCTAGGCCAAAACGTCACAATCGGCAGCTACAATTTCGAGGTAGTAAAGGAGTTTGTCTACTTCGGGGCAAATGTATACTCCACGAATGACATCGTAGTGGAGATCCGACGTAGCAACCGATGCTACTTCAGTCTGTCAAAACAACTGGGCTCGAACCTCCTGACTCGAAGGACCAAAGCCATGCTCTACAAAACCCTTAACCTGCCAGTCCTACTTTATGGAGCCGAAAGCTGTACATTAAGTAAGGCTGCAGAGCTGATTCTTGGTGCCTTCGAAAGAAAAATTCTACGTCGGTTATATGGTCCCGTCTGCGAGGAAGGCGAATGGAGGAGAAGACACAACCGCGAACTCTACCAGCTGTACAAGGGGTGGATGTAGTCCGGAAGGCAAAAATCCGTCGACTACACTGGCTCGGCCACATCGAGCGAATGGACAACAACGCTCCAGCAAAGAGGGTCTTCGAATCCGAGCCTCCTGGTTCGAGAAGGAGAGGAAGACCGAACCTCCGGTACAAAGACCAAGTCATCGCGGATGTAGGACAGCTTGGCCTTGATGACTGGAAGCAGCGTGCCCAGGACCGTCACCGATGGAAGGCAGCAATTGCTCAGGCTCAGACCCTTCATGGTTCGTCTGCCTGATAAGTAAGTAGGTATACATCTAGTTAGCGGTTCATTTAAACCATAATTGCAAACGTGTCTTGGTAGCAGTAACAGATTTCTTGCCGGGGCATAGAATTTAACATGTTGGAGAATATCAGGACAGTTAATACGGCACGAAAGAATATTATGGATGAACATTATACATTGAACACTTCGCCTATTTTCTAGTGTGTCTAATCCAATCAGTGCACACCTGGTTGAATATGGCGGCACACAATCAAGGTTCCATTTCATTCGTTTTAGTACGAATCTTGTAAAGGACTTTTGAACCCTTTCTAAACGTAAAACATGTTTTAAGTAGACAGGACCCCATATAACAGAGCAGTATTCTAAATATGGACGAACAAGACACAGAGTGTATATGGATCTGAGAATTCAATACATTTACGCTTAAGAAATCCAAGCATTGAGTTAGCTTTGAAGACCACGTAATCTTAGTGAAAAGAAAATGCAAGTTTTGAATCGAAAATCACACCTAGGTCTTTTATTCCTGTTTGTCTACAGATAGTTGTCCCACATACAGAATATTCAAAAACAATAGGCAACAAAACATGGTAAACAGAAAATGTGTTACATTTATTTACGTTTAAAGCTATCTGTTTGAAGTCACACCATTTAACTAACTTGTCTAAATCGTTTTGAATGTTTAAACAGTCTTGTGCGTTGGTAATCCGAAGAAAAATCTTGAGGTCATCAGCGTACATCAAACAATTAACATGACTAAACATTGAAGGAATATCATTGACAAACATATTAAAGAGTAGTGGTCCCAATTGACTACCTTGGGGAACACCGGATAAGACATTAATATTTCTTGACTGACAACTACCAATTTAAACAGATTGAACTCTATTTGAGAGGTAGTTGGAAATCCACTTGAGAAGCATGGAGTGAATTCCAAATGACTTAGTTTGCTTAACAAAATTGCACGGCAAACTGTGTGAAATGCTTTCTGGAAGTCGGTGAATATCACATCGACTTGATACCCTGACTCTAATGAGTCAAAAAGATACTTGCTAAATAGAGTCAAGTTAGTTAGTGTAGATCTACATGATATAAATCTATGTTGTTGTAAGGATATTTGCTCTTTAAATATGAAATTAAGTTTTTTGGTGGTGGTGGCCCGTGGCGTTGTGGATATGTGCGTCGACCCCAACTTCGACGTCGTAGGTTCGAATTCAGCTCTGAGCGACAAAAATAATTTTCACGGCCCCACCTCTTCCTGGTCACTGACAATGCTCAAGGAGTATTTCCTGTCTAGAAAAAGCTTCTCAAACTTGGCCGTTCGGAGTCGGCATAAAACTGTAGGTCCCTTCCACTCGTGAGAGACGCACAACACGAGTGGCTGCTGAAAAGTTAGGCCCTGGCCCTCTATGGGCTGTAGCGCCACGCATATTATTATTATTAAATAGAATAAAATTCAGTACACAGCATTATCGCTCACGACCTTTTGGAGCCTATATGTTGCCATTATTTTTCAGATCGGACAACGGGTCGATCATTTTAAGTTTGTCCAGGATTTATGCTGATGTATGGGTCCCAGCTTCCACCACATTCACTGTTCTGTCATCTCACCAAGCGAGTTCTGCTTTCTATTCCATCTTATTGCCCATGAAACTTAAACAGTTTTACGTTCCAGTTTAGCTGACATTACTCTATAAACAACCAACAGGGCTAGAAGGCGACATTTTATTCACGTTTCCAACAGCCCACGGCAAGCAAGATCCCCTCAATTGCGTTTGCCTTGCCTTCTCTTCATTTCAGAACGTATCCCATCTCAAGTCCTTCAAACGGCTTCAGTGCAACAGAAACCAGCAACAAAGTTGAAAGCTCGCATAATTTTGTCCCCATTTTGCGCAAACAATCCAGCAAGACATATCTCTGCCTCCCTGCCCATTTGTAATTAGTTTTTCTTCTTGCCTTTCGCTCTGTTTAATGTCATCTGTCGTGGCTGCGTCTAATGGATCTACGAGAGTGAAATTTTCCACAAAAACTAACACACCCGTACACCGCGCACTGTGATTCTATTTCTGAGCGAGTTTTATCGCTGGCCCGTGGTATGAAGCTTTAGTGTGTGTTCGTCGCAGCCTGGTGCGTCTGGCGTCGACTGCCAATTATCCACCACCACTTCCAACACTTTTCACTTGTTATTTATCTGATGTTAATTATGATGATATGCCTCGGATGTAGTATTTACTTATTCTGAGGTGCACCGGCCCCCAGGAGTGTTTCGGAGTAGTCGAAAAACGGAGGCACAGTGGAGCGAGACAACAACGCAGTCGCGTCAGGCACAGGGATCGTTGAAAGGAAGACGAATGGGATTTTTGAACAAATATGTACTCGAGTGCGTCGTCTGTTGGATTTGATGACAATTTTTGTCGGAAAACAATTATTCACTTCTAGCAGTTACACACAACACCAGCGGGAGTGGAGCGGGAAATTATGAATTATGGTCATGAGAGGGCCATAATTCATAATTCTTTGACTGAACTGGGTTTTACTTTATTTTTGTGGTTGGATATTCGGGGGAACTGAATGATATTAAACACCTTCGGTGCATGTTTTTTGGGCAGTAGTTGACAGCTGTCAGAGGTCGCAGTTCAGAACTGGATTGTTTGAAGGTTAAACAGGGTTTTTGGTATTCACTTTATCGGAGCCTGTCGACTGCAACTTAAGAAAACTCGGGGTCAAATCATTCCCGGGCATTGTTAGATTATGGTGCCGCGGCTTCATCTAGCGAGTCATGCAATCAGAAACATAAAGCGGATCTCTACACAGATAACTTGGAAGCGACCCTCGAACCAACCATTCGATAGACAAATGCTTCCTAACTATTCAGTAAGTGGGAAGTTGTTGTGTTAGTAATGCAACATGGAATATTAGTCATATGGATCTGATGGGTAGATTAAAATCAACAATTCATGCCAAAATCAGTTGCTTTGCAACGCAATTATTACACGAAAAAATTAGTTTTAGGAAATTAAGAGCTGTAGAAGGAAAAGCACTTCACGAAGGATGTAAACTTAAGCTTCATTGTCAAAACTTTAAAGCACTTTAGGGTATTATAGCGAGAGGATACAATCCATCATATTTAAACTCAATAGAGCTGGAGTACCACAAGAAAATGTTGATCCCTTCCATTTCCTGCCATAAATGTATGAGATGCGGCAAGAACAAAACCACCATTCTGGTTACAACAAAAATGTTCTCTGATTCACGAATGGATACAAATTGTCAAATAAAATCGCCATTATGAAGAAAAGCCTTAAGGATTCTTATCTGTTGTGCAATCGGATGTAACATCTAGTATTTTCCTTTACAAATGGATAATTTTGACATTGACAGCAGTTTTGTGGTGGCCCGTGGCGTTGTGGATATGTGCGTCGACCCCAACCTCGACGTCGCAGGTTCGATTCCAGCTCTGAGCGACGAAAATAATATTCACGACCCCACTTCTTTCGAGTCACTGACAATGCTCAGAGTATTTCCTGTCTCGAAAAAGCTTCTCAAACTTGGCCGTTCGGAGTCGGCATAAAACTGTAGGTCCCTTCCACTCGTGAGAGAACACTAGCACGCACAACACGAGTGGTTGCTGGGAAGCCAGGCCCTGGCTCTCTATGGGCTGTAGCGCCACCCATATTATATATTATATTTTGTTTAAATAGTTTTGGGATCGCAGACAATTTGCAAATGGGTTTGTAATTAATAATTTTTGTTTAGATTCAGTACATAAGACGAAAATTCTATACAATGATTGATTAAGGACGACATATCTTTTCTGCTTATTGAAGTTAAGACTTGATTTTTCTTATCATTCCCATGTAATTTATTGCCTGGGACATAAGCCAGTTTTTGCGTCTCCTTCGTGTGAGCATTAAATTGTCCATTACTCAACTCTCTTCTGGAATTTTAAAACATTTGCGAATTATTTCATTTTTCTGTTTCTCATGGAGAACAGGAAAAAATTAATTGTTGATAGGATACACATGGGTATCACTTTATTGTGAACGCCACCTCAGATAACAACGACCCTTATGCAACTCTGATTAACCGAATGGGGCACCATGAACTGCTGTTGCTCTTGAACCACATACGACCAGGTGTTCATGACAATCGAAGAGTAGTCGAGCGTAAGTTTTTGTTGAATTTCATTGACGAAGCTGGCATAAGTCACTCGTTGGTTTCGTTGAGTTTATTCTTGCTTAAGGTGGAGTTAAGCTGGGTCACTCTATGTTCGTAAATGGAAGTTGACATAATTCTATAAACTTGAGAACAGAGCCATGCAAAAATTGTCAAAAGTGAAAGGAACCCCCCTCGATTCTGTTCTGCAACTCTGAATATAGGTCGACTGTCAGTGTCACATGCAGTGGACTGTGGTGCATTCTTTTGTTCCCCAATAATTTCTAAGTATACCCACGAATCTATTCAAATCGTAAAACAAACAGAGCCGCTGTCTTATCGCCTACTATCACAGTTCTTATCTTATCACAGTCTTATCGCGACCCTCTGAGGTAAACAGACTGCGACATGGCGAGTCAAAAGTACTTGTCTCGGGCAACCTCTTTGCGCAGACATTTTTACCATATTTAGACACCTTTTGGCACATTAACTTCCTCCCATCTGGAGGCCACCACTGCCGACACAAGCACCGACCGCTTGCATGCCGACAAGGAATCGAGTTCGTGTGATTGCGCTTTGTCGTTAGCCCGTGTTCGTACTTCGTGCGTACACACAGTACATGTTATCGAGCCCATTCCGCGATTCGATATCGAATCGAAGAGGCCAATGTGTCTAAAAATACACGGCCGCTAGAAGAGTGAGTGGAGAATAATAGAAATCGGCTTATTTTGCCAGGCAACGCGTACGCAGCGGCAGTCTCTCTGTGTGCACTATGTGCATGCGGCTGCTAGGAGCCATCAATCAACTGATGTATCTCTTTGCACACCCGGATGGACTGTGCCAGTAGCTGCGAAAAAGGGTTAATGCACTAGAAGGTAGCGCGGCGAGTGTTGTGAAGAAGCGACAAAATAATTGCCGTGGAGAGTTCATTCTCTCTTCTTTGGGGGTTTTTGTACATTGTTTTTTCTCGTGTGTGTTCCCCTATTCCTTGGATGTACACGTCTGTGAGTTGGTTCAAATGAGGGAGCAAAAGGAGGTAATGGAAGATTATTAGCCTTGCATTCTGACTTCTGGGGGATAACGAGACGCGGATGCACATCTAGTGAGCAATGAGCATTTCACCAGATGCATCCCAACATCAAAGGACTCGTATGTAGTCCTTGAACTTTTCTTGGATTTGGCATTGCTTGCTGTTTTGCTGTGTGTTCAATTTTCTCTTGGTTTCAAACGAAAGGGGTTTGAATGTTTGTACAGGGGATGTTGAGGAGCTGACTTTGTATCGAAGTACTTCCGGTGAAAGAGGATGTAATCGCTTTGGGAAGTATGATAGTGATCTCGGATTATAAATGTTTGGTTTTGAACTTGTGAAATTTCCTTTCATTCATTTATTACATCTGGTCATGGCATTGGAGAAGGAATGCTTCTTGCTGTGTGGTGCGGATGTGTTCATACTTCGTTTGTTTTATGTACAGTTTGTCAAGAAAGTGTTTACACTAGGTAAAAAAACAGCTATTTCTACTTTCTCGCTTCAATATTAGACACTTCTATAAACTTTATTTCACCAATTTTTTTTATTTCCATACTTCATGTTCTAGGAAGTAAATAACATAAACAAAACTCCATATAACATAGCAATAAGAACAACAACAAAAAAACAAAAAGCAAAAAGGAACAAAAATTCAGCTGTCAAGAAAGTCTTTACACATTCTATTCCGCATCCTTTTCGCAGTGCATACATACTTCAAAACGTACCGTTATAGCGGTTTTTTCATTATCTGTTCTGTATGAGATGTAGGAAGTCGAAATCGAAAGTGTTCATTGCTACTTCTGCTGTTGACTGAGTAAAAACCATTTTTGGTGATTCATTCTAATATGCCTAGTAAGAGAATTTCTTTTGACGTAAAGCAGTTGATTTATTATAACCATTATAATGGTAGAAGTATGAAAGAAATTACCGAGATGTTTGGTTTATCTAAGAAAACCATTTCTTCTTCTTCTTCTTGTGGCGCTACAGTCCGCGGTGAACCTGGGCCTCGGTCAACAATCCTCTCCAGCTGGCACGTTCTTTAGCCAGCTGCTTCCAATTTCGCACTCCAAGTTGATTGAGGTCCTTCTCCACTTGAGTGCGCCATCGTGTTCGTGTTCGTCCTCTATTGCGTTGTCCCACTGGTTCGGAGTCGAAGACTCTTCGGGCTGGAGCAGTGTTGTTCATGCGCTCAACATGGCCTATTATGACTAGACTCATGTCGCTGTACAGCCCGCACAGTTCATGGTTGAATCTCCTTCTCCAGGAACCTTCAACGCAAACAGGACCAAAGATTGAACGCAGAACTTTTCTCTCGAAGAGACCAAGTGCGTCTTCATCCGCTCTTGAGACAGTCCAAGCTTCCACGCCATACAGCAGGACAGGGATGATCAAGGTCTTATATAATGTGAGCTTGGTCTTTCAGGAGAGGTCTCTACCACTCAATTGCCTCTTGAGCGGTTGGCAAGAGTTATTCTGCGTTTAATCTCGGTACTGATGTTGTTTGCACTATTTACTTGGGAGCCAAGGTAGATGAAGTGCTTTACTACCTCGAAGTTGTAGCTGCCTATGGTGACGTTCTGACCGAGTCGTCGATGTTGTGTGTGGCAGCATATACTTTGTTTTGTCCTCATTTACCGCTAAACCCATTTTTGCCGCCTCCGTTTCAATACAAGCAAACGCTTCATTGACGGCTCGCTGAGTTCTGCCAATCACGTCAATGTCGTCCGCATAAGCAAGCAGTTGAACGGACTTTTGGAAGATCGTGCCTCGGGTGTTTACGTTTGTGTTTCGCACGATCTTCTCAAGTATGATGTTAAAGAAGTCACATGACAGGGTGTCGCCTTGCCTTAAACCTTTTTTGACATTGAAGGTCTCGGTGAGTTCGTTACCGACCTTGATGGAGCAGCGAGAGTTCTCCATCGTCATCCTGCACAATCTGACGAGTTTGGCAGGAATGTCAAAACTAGACATGGCGTCGTATAGCTCGTCTCTATGCACGCTGTCATATGCGGCCTTGAAATCGACAAATAGGTAGTGGGTGTCGATCTGCATCTCTTGAGTCTTTTCCAGGATCTGCCGAAGTATAAATATTTGGTCTATTGTGGACTTTCCTGGCCTAAAACCGCACTTATAAGGACCTATCAGGTTGTTGACGAATGGTTTCAGGCGCTCACACAGAACGGCAGAGAAGATTTTGTAGGCCATTTACAGTATATAATTAACCGAGCAGAACGTGAAAAATCGGTTAGAAAATAGTGCACCAAAAAGCATGTGCAAATGAGCCCTATTTACTAAGAAAAGTGCATGAAAATGCCCAAATATACATTTGAACTTTGCCCAGAGAAATTAACCAAGAGTGCCGTGTACAAGTTTCCCACGGAACTGTAAGACAGGTGCTGATAATGAATGAGTACACATCAAGAGTTGCACGTTTCAAAAACGCTTATCATTCGCTACAGAGTACAGGATCCAACCGAACGAGTACTGGGATGATGTCATATTTTGTGATGAAAAAAAAATAATGTTGTATTACAACGAGGGGTCCAACAGAGTGGGGCGCAAACCTTTAAAATCGTTGCTTAACAAGAGCATCATTCCAACTGTTAAATTTGGTAAGTGATCTGTGATCGTGTAGGGGTGCATATCCAGCCACGACAATGAAAATTCCATGGACGCAGAGAAGTACTTGAGCATTTTGTAAACGCTTTTGCTTGCTAATGCCAACAATTGTGGGTTTTAATTGCTGTGTTAAGGGCAGAAAACCACAATTTAAGTTCCATCAAGACAACGATCAAAGATCACGAACACAAAGAACTTACGATGAAGACGTGGCACCAAAATATTGGATACACCAACTCAGAGCCCAGACCTTTATCCAATAGAAAATCTATGGGCACATTTGAAAAAGAAGGTAGCAAAAAGAAGCCCCAAAAATAGAAACCAACTGATACAGTACATCAATGAAGAATGGGTTAACATTCCAAATAATTATGATATAAAAAAGTTAATTGGATGAATGACAAAGCCACTAAAGGCGATTATTGATGCTAAAGGTGGTCACACCAAATACTAACAAGCAAATTTTGCAAAATTCATGTTAAGTAAAGTATTAAGATGTGTAAACACTTTCTTGACAAACTGTATGTACAGAGACGTAACAAATGTAGACGTATCTACGTAAGCGAACTGAAGTCTTCGAGCGAATGTACTTTTTCGTTAAGTTTCGTTCACTTCTGCTTCTTATCTAAGTGGCCTATAGCGTTGCAAACACTGAAATATTTCTGCAATTAAGTTCAATACCAAATTATAGACGACCGTTGACTAGAGGTAGACCAAGTCACCTCTCAATGTAGACCTTCAGTCATGCGAACATCAATCGATTGGGTGCTTGGCCCCCTTCATTGTCAATCCTGCACACTTTTCGCAAAGATCTAACCAGAGTCATGCCAATGAAATAATCGATATTCGTTCCACATTCTGCTGTCATTACGAACCGTATGTACGTCATTCAACCCTTTTTGCCTCGTCTCGCCCGGGGGGACACTCCGTCGAAAAAAAAAGAAAACATTTCGCCTCAACGAACACAAAACTCTTGAAAATTACATGCGACTACAAGTACAAGTGAGTGAGAGTATACAGTATTTGCAATTTAATCCCGACCTTGGTTAAAACGAAAATAAGGAGAGAGGGGCGAAACAAAAAAATGCTGACAATGTCAAGTGGGAATACCACATGCTGTACGCCGCCGAAGTGAAGTAATGAAATTGAAGCAGTCGCTGCTGCACTCAGAGTGGGGCGCAGAGTAATTGGAGTCATATTTCACCGTCACCGCTGCCATCGGAGACGTACACTCCCACCGACACCGGCAATCTCATCTCTTATCTCTTTATTGTGCATTTTCCACTGATTGATTGAATTATTTTTAGAGAAAATTGCTTCACGTACACTGCACTGCACACTACCCTCCGCCCACCCGATGAGCCATTCCATGCCAGCGGCTAATTAGATTCAAGGCACCTTCCACACACGTCCCAAGCCGCAGCCATTCACCCACCCACGGCGGGCCGTAAAGTGTTTTATGTTTTGTGCTTTCGAGCAGCGCAACACTTGAAGCTTCGACACGTCATTAGGTCGCAAACACAGAATGAAAACCCAATGAGAAGCGTACACATTCTCCAGCCAGCACACCCCAGTGGAAATAAAGTCATCGAGCATTAGTCGGGGCCGGGAGACCGACCTCCAATCGAATGTTGCGTCTCTCTCTCCACTGGTTAGTCTTTCTTATTGTTTTAATTGGAAAATAAAGTCAAGAAGCCTTTCATTTTGCTCGGTTGGTCGGGGCTCTGTGGTAGCGGCAGATGCAAACACGACTTTACCGCTACAACGCCTTGATGATGATGATGAGGAGGAGGTGCGAAGAGAAGTGACAGATAGATAGATGCGCTAAGCCAGTGACCTTTTGCCGGTTGTTGGAGCTGGAATTATGTATTGTTAATTAATCGAGAAAACCGTTTTGTCAGAGACTTTACGATCTCTTGACACGTATGTCGCTTTGTTTTTGACGTTTTCCTATCACCACGGAGATTTGTCACGACAACGACGCTTCTATTGTCTACTAATGACAGTCCACATTATGACAGCACGCCAGTGACCGATCTTAATTTATTCGCATTTTTTCCACTGATGAGAACACGCATTCACTTTTGGCAGGCGTGATTCAGTGGATACGTTACGTATTGCCACAGAAATTTCGTGAAGAAGAAAAATAAAACAAAAATTGTCGGCAACACTTAACTTTTGACAGCTGCGAGCGGTGAGAGTGACATTTCCGCGCGGATTTACGTTGTTTTGTGTTTGATGTGAGGAACAAAATGTGCCTGGGTGTTGTGGGTGATATATTGAAGCGTATTGCCAAGTGATCTGTCAATGGGGGGAGGGGGGGGGGGGGGGGACTCTAATCATTTCTTTCTTCTGTCAAATTTGACATATTCCTGTCGTTATGAAATGACTAGATTGGAGACGACAGAAATGTTCGATGAGTCTAAACGTGCGCGACCTGCTGTCACTGTCAATGACTTGGATTCTAGGGCATTAAGTTCAATTTTAGAAATATTTTTATTTGGTTAGAACTTGCGATGGTTTTGAAATGACATTTTTTTGACATCTACACTGGAAGACATTTTTTTGAAAAATGACGCAAATGCTTCTGTGACAGCTGACTGAAATTATTGATGTCCTGTCACAGTGTCAGAGTGACCTAAGCGATCGATTACAGTTGATAAACGAATAGATTGTGGGAATGGATGTTTGTTTCTGACAGAGAGTGATCTAATAAATATAAGACTCTGCATAAGGTGGTGTACGTGGTGAAGTTGTGTACGTGGAAGAGAAAGAGTCTTTGTACAACTGCTGACAAGAATGCAGTGACTAGCATGCTTAGGTGCGACCGGAGTAAGCTTCACTACTCCTATAGCGGGAGTAGAGGTTCTCTTGGTTCTTCTTAATCTCGACTTCGATATGCAGAAGTATGATGCAGAAAGTGCTATTAGGATTACTCAATCCACAACATGGCACACAAGCTCGAACTGTCATGCTAGCGTCCTAAATAGATTACAAACGGAATTTACTGGCGTCTTCCTCCCCTTTCTTGACTTGGATACACCCTTCCGGTGTTATCACCCATCAAGATTAAAACTCAGTAGAACCAATAATTCTACCTCCATTTTTGTCTACACTGATGAGTCGAAGATGGATAAAACAGGCGCGGTCATCTTCTCCGAATTGATTAACATGCATAGCTCGATCAGAGTACCTGACTATTGCGGTGTTTTTCAGGGTCCTAGCGGTCTAAGAAGCGGCCAATATAGTATCATTGTTGGAAAGCCTATCGGCTGATATTACCATTCTAATTGACAGTCAAGCGGTCATTAAAGCAAGTTCCTGTTGGACCAGGACCTAACTATCCCAAAAGAATTTAAAGAATTCAAAGAAAATGTATGAGGTACGTAATGTAATGTAAACTTAATTTGAACATACCAGACGCCAATTACAAACCTACATCGTGCGGTTTGTTAAGAGATGGCGTAACCTGTAATATTCCATTGGAACATGTTTGGAAAGCTACTGTCATTGTAAAAAGTCATAGCTTCAGATGGGCAATACTTTGAATAATACTATTGTATATGTTTTTTTAAGTAAACGTTTAAATTTTGAAAAAAAGAAATACAGCACGAAAGTAAGTTATAGTTTATAAGAAAATGTTTAAGATATGAAAATGAAAAATAAATTAACTCCAGTGTCTCTAAAACCAGGAATGGCAACTTGCAGCACTTAGTCAGTCTTCCTCACAGCAACAGCGTTTCTCAACAGGAGTTTCAGAAATCCAGTAAAGACGTGATAAATTTAACGCTATTGATTCGCTGCCCTCGATTAATATATCATTCATCGCGAGGACATAACCTGCAGCAAAACGAGCTGGTGACCCTCGTGTAGCATCAAAAGACCGCGTTATCTAATTGGTCGTTGCGTTTAGAGAAAAAGGAAAACTAGTTCTTTAATCCCGCAGTACACATCTCATTGCTTTTGCAAAAGGTGTCCGAATGAATGTTGTCAACATTTTCGAAACACGAGTGTGTCTCAGTTAGGCGCCTGCAGCAACCTCACATCACACTAACAGTTGGTCGCAGTTCTTTCAAAGGTTCTGATTATTCTCATGCTGTGCTTCTCAAAAAGAAGTCCTTATTATGTCACAGCACAAAGAGAACGAACACAGCCCACATACAATAGTCATCCATCCACCCATTCACACTCCAAGATGCAACCACTCACACACCTACCGCTGCAGTGTTGCATGCCCCTAATGGACGGGTTCACTTTCAACACCCTCTCCCTCCTTCTACCGATTGTCCCGTGTTCATATGGATTTTTTCTGCCATTCTCTGGTTTGTCTTTCGCTTGTTAACTACAGTTAACCCAGTTTCCATCGGCCCGGCCCGGCCGCACCGTTCCGCTGGGTCATTGAAGTGTATGATTGATCCGTTCCGGGGTGGTGTTCTCACATGACAAGCTCTAGCAGGCGGGTGAAAACCTCTACCGCTTCTTTTTATCAAGAAAAAATTCAGCAGGTTACCTCTTAACCGATCAATAGAGCGTATGCGCGGATAAGAACAACTCTAGGGTCACATGGCACGACGTGGCGTACCCACTGTAATGCTCGAGCAGCACACTTATGCAGGTCGGCTTTCGGCTGTGTAATGTGCATGGTTGACTTGAAAATCGGAACCCACTCAGCGTCTGAACAATGAGAACGTAATTGCTGCTTGCGAATGCATTGCTGTCGCTGACATGTACACAAGAGCCTCTCCCGGATCGAATGGGGCTATCGAGTTGTTTTGCTGACAGATCGACTTGCTTTGGGTGGGGAGAGATTTGACGGCTGTGGCTGCAAAAAGTGGAAGCTGGATGCAATTAACGAACTTGCAGATGAGGTTACTCACATCCACTCGCAGCCATAATTACAGCGAACGTACGATGCACGTGAAAGTGTTGGTTCGCCATCAACTAGGGATTGTGCTGACTGATTGAATCCTGTTTGTTGGTCCGCAACTTTCCCCAACTCATGGGTTCACGGTGTGTACGAGTCAGGGGGGCCGCATAGGAACCACCAGCTTGCCTTGCTTGGTGAGGACTTTCATTGGGCCACAGAGGCACCATTTGTTGCATTCCATTACCATTGTTAAATCCACATCAATCCATCGACCACAAGTGGCATCGTGCCGGACATTTCTTCGTTTCGATGAGATTTCGAGAAACCATCAGCACCCCTGCAGCTGATCAACTCTGTAACCCATAGTGGATATTGTCTACTCATCATTAAATGCAGGAAGTGAGACCTAAGAAAAGTGTCAACTCCATTGCCCACAAGATCGAAAAGCTTGCTGTCAAAATTAGCGCGTTTAAAAGCAGCCTTAGCTGTCAAAGCTGTTTTCCACAAAGAGGACTGCTCTTTCTCATTTCTGCGACTTTTGCTGAAGTCATTGTGTCGGGTGAACCCAGTCAACCAATGACATGCGTGCTAATATCACAGAGCACACTGACAACGCCGGTAAGAGTTCGGAATGTGGATTTAATTTGATTGGACTATGTCTGTGTAGGCCAAAATTGCTTCGAAATGATGTACGTACTCCTTTAAGGCAGTCGCAGTTGCGAGAGGCATGATTTATGACGTCTGCTCACCTGCTATTAGCAGCCCATGAATAAAACGATGAACTTAAAGAGTATAAGACTGCTGAGGTTATGCTTTGGATGTGATGCTGCTAACAAGATCCACTTGATTTGCAGAAATGATTGTTGGGACAACTGATCGGACAAGATAAAGACGAAACAAAAATATTCTTTGGCGCTGCACTTCGTGCTGAATTCATGGTTAGACTCATGCCCTAGTGGAATTTTCTTCTCCAGATGTCATCAACACAGACAGGAGCAAAGTTCGCAAGCAAACCGTTTGAAACAACGACAGATCAAATTCTCGTAATCAAGTGAGGCCTTCAAAAGAGGATTCTATCACTCATTTGCATGCTGCGACTAAAGAAACCGAGCCATTGGGACAGCGCAACAGAGGACGTCCTCGCACTAGCCTAGCTCATCCAACTTGGTGTGCGCAACTGGATGCAGCTGGCGAAAGATCGGGCTGGCTGGAGAGGCATGTTGGTTGAGGCCCAGGTCCACCCCGGACTGTAGCGCCAATCAAAGAAGAAGAAGAACACTAAAGAAACAGCGGTTGGCCAGGGTTGTTACACGTTTGATTTCGGTACTGTTAACTGCGTAGCTGAGAACGACAAATACCCAGTTTAAGTTACAGATGTTCATTGTGACCTTTTAGCCAAGACGTTAATATTGTATGTTCTTTCGAGACAGCATATACTTTGTTTTTCCCTCATTCACCACAAGACCCATCGTGTTACGCCGGCTTTAATAGGCCTAGATATGTTCGACCAACCATTTCATTGGGGTTGCTGAGCAAACTTCTAAAAGATCCTGATTCCAAGTCGAATGTTGCGTCTCCACCCTTATTTTCTGTGGTCGGCAGTTTGACAAAAGCACCCGCATAAGCGTGAAAACCCTTACACCGCTCTAAACACATTATAAGTCAAATATGCCTCCATATGCACTTCCTGACGGCGCCTTTAGGCTATAAAACAAAATCGTCCTAATAGTCGTCACCCCACCTTATCCATAGTTGATCATTAAAACGATCATCGCCCCAGTCGTTTGCGTGACATATATAAGCACGTCTTCGAATCTAATTAAAACAGTCACCCTTCGAATATCGATTCCATCGTAGGGTACACAACTCAAAAATAAAATCTACTCCTATGACAGCAGCTTTGCATGCCATCCGCGTACAGCGTCTAAGTCAATTATCATTTCACAAAGAAACCCGTCTCTACGTCGCCGCGGAACGTCTTTTTTCGAAAATCTTTAGTACCTCGTAAAACGTTCCTGGTACGCCGTTGTCTGCCGCAAACAAACAAGAGGATCACCCAACGCTTATGCAAGTCGCTCAATTAGTCTCCCGCCTCATTCGCTGCAGACTGAACTCCAGCCAACCTCTCGAATTAATGTCAGTAAATTAGTTTCGTCATTAAGCGTCTAATTTAATCAAGTCACATCTCCGCGAGACAAGCGCTTAGTCCGCGTAGAAATGAAATAGAGATCGTAATGCTTAAAGATTCGAAGTAATTGACTTAACCCGAGATCACTATTAGCACGGGTGTGTTAACTACCATCCGAAATCGTCGTTAGTAAGCATGACGTCTTGTCTGCGCAAAGAATCGGGAAACCTTATGCAACGCATGACGTATTTTGTAGAAGATGCTTGGGCAGAGAACATTCGTTGTGAAATGGTAGGGACCCCAAAGGGACGAACATTATGGACGTACGTTATCTAATGTCAACTTAAGAAATCGATCAAATATCTACTCAGAAATAATACACTGGCAAATTGGTTCACTTCATTTAGTTACAAGCATGTTTTGCACTTTGATTTGATTTAGATTATAACATAAGCTTTGAATTCGACCTTTGTGGTAAGCCTTTTAATGGCCAAGGAGACTTAGATAAACTAAACACAAGCAATCCAATGTGACTAGTTTGATCTACGGACCCTTTTCGTTAAGTTTCGTTCACTTTTTCTGCACGTATGTGAGCAAAATCAGTCGATCCCCAGAGATTTGACGATCACGTTGTCAATCTTTGTTTCCATTTTGTCCTAAACGTCGGTTTTGTCTTTGCCATAATCAAATCCAGTTTGCTTTCGGACTTTAAGGAGGACCTCATAATAATAATAATATGGGTGGCGCTACAGCCCGTAGGGGGCCAGGGCTTAGCTTCTCAGCAACCACTCGTGTTGTGCGTGCTATTGTTCTCTCACGAGTGGAAGGGACCTACAGTTTTATGCCGAATCCGAACGGCCAAGTTTGAGAAGCTTTTTCTAGACAGGAAATACTCTTTGAGCATTGTCAGTGACTCGAAAGAGGTGGGGTCGTGAAAATTATTTTTGTCGCTCAGAGCAAGAATCGAACCTACGACATCGAGGTTGGGGTCGACGCACATACCCAACGCCACGGGCCACCACAGGAGGACCTTAAGTCAACTAAAAAAATTGAAATGGACCTTTTTCGTTAAATTTCGTTCATTTTTATTACAAGTAAGTGACAGTTGGCATTGGAATACTCTTTACATCCCCGGAAAAACGACTAGATGACGCAGTTCGAATTCCAGTGAATGCAAAAGTTAAAATGGTTTTATCTGGTTTTCAAATCTGAGCCAGCAAAGGATCACAATGGTCTTAGTTTGAGAGCAATTTCGCTTGCAGCCCAATAACTTAACCTAACCTCAGACTCCAGAACCAATTTTGATGCTTGTGGTGGTCTCTTTTCCCTCGGGTCTATGAGCAGCTTAAGCTTTACACAGCTCATTCATTGATTTTCCCGCTCAACCAATGGCGACGACAAGAAAAGTAAAACTTGACACAGAAACGCAAGATCATTTTACCGTTTTTAGCTGTAGAAGTTATGAGCTGTGAAATTGACTTGATTTGTGGCAACCACCAAGTTCACTGAAGTCGCTCCATCTGCACGAGTCCGCTTGCGGTTTCCATTCGAGGAGTCACGATGCAGGTTAGAAATTCAATTAACTGAAATCGAACTCGTATAAGGTCGTCAATGCAAGCAGATTTTTGTGGTGCAGTTTACTTTCAAAACAAACAAATGTCGTTTGTTGTCAGCTGTCAAACAAACGGATTGAATGATCACCAAATGGACTTGGATAAACGGTGGAGTTTATATCCGTAGAATGGAAATTGGATTCTTGTTGTCACGTTCCAATGAAAAAGAAAAATTTGGTCCTGGTATAACACATACCTGGGCCTAGGTTCTGCATGGACCACTCTGTTATGCTGATTGAAAAACCTAGGCAAGGTGTTTGACAGCTGCAATCGAAACTTGGTACACCTGCAGTCTGAAATGCTGAGGAAGAATAGGAAATAGACAAAATTTTACGATGGCACGACAACAGATGCGGTAATTGACCACGACATATTGTCGGCAGGAACTTAAAAGTCTATCATCTCCGCGTAGGAATCACTGAAATGTCTGTAGGACGGTTCAACGAGCTGGGAATGTTTTAATAAGACGAGAGGTATCAGCTGTGACCAGAAGACGATAAATGAATCACACTTGTGGACTACCACAACATGTAACAGATGCTAGCTTTGGCAGGTGTCAAATTCGTCGTCCGAACGAGGACTGCCCGACAGCTGACAAGAATGCTCTAAGTGGTCTCTTGTTTCGGTTCATCTCATCCCGAAAACTCCAAGAGATCGGGGATTCGAGCTAGAGTATGCAATTCCTGGTTTCTACAGAAGTGATAAAAACTGTATTTATGTGGTTGCTTTCCCCCTGGGGCGGGTAGTTAAATAAATGCATGGTTGCACGTCCATTGACAATAGACACGCCGAGTGCAACTTTTTATGGATTATCTCGACGGTCGTTAATGATGCACAAAACCGACCCACAGGCATGTGTGCGTCGGAAGAGAGACCCGGCTCACATGTTTCCTTCCAGACATATATTTTTTTCCCCTTAAACTACATAAATGAAGAGCTCATTAGTCGGCGTCATTCGACCTCAGTTCGAATCTCCCCTACCCCCCATTCACTTTGTTGCAAACGAATTTATCATCGATTTTTTGTTCAGATTGACAGCCTCCTCTTCCCAATCACAAGCACACAACTCATTACAGGTTTTTATTCTTTATTCGACAGCAACAAGAGTCATTAACATCGATGACATGCTTGTGATGCAATCCGCACAGAGTCCACTTGGACTGGACCTAAACAGTGTCAAGCGTTCAACTGCGCGTTTATTTGCTGATTGCACGCTGCTGTGACAACAGAAATCAACAGAAAAACAACAAAAACTTATGTAATTTGCTAAATATATTTGCATTTGCAGATTTATCACGTTGAAGCTGTGAGCGTTTTTGTTTCTTTCTTTTCTTTTGTTTATTTTATTCCGGATTCGAAGGGGGAGGATAATTACGTCGAAGCGAATTGAAGAGATGTCAATTTTGTTTTCGTACAAAGCGCGTGTCGAAGCATAACACAGTTGAGGAGGGAGGCAATGTAAATTTGGAGACACATGTCAGAAGGGTGTCATGACTCACTGTGCACTTAATTTTATCGGACCCAAGTGTGCGGAGATCGCGTGAGTTGTGCTATCGCGAGTTGTGAAGTGAAATTAAAGCAAAAGCATGGTCTAAATGTGTTCCCACACCTTACGGACAATTTCAAGGGGGAAAGCATGGAAAGGCCCAAAAGTTGTCAAAAAATCGGCTGCAACTCAGTGGAACCCGATTGAAGTGTTACAACAAAAATTGTGCCTCAGGTCCTCAGGTAATACAATCGACCTCATAAGCCAGCAGAACAAACCACACAAAGAACACACTCAAACTATATACGAATCCTTTCACGCAGAGGATGGCTACCCACTCCCTCCTCTTTTGTGACAGAGTGAGGACGAAAAGAATTGCTTACCTGCTACCAAAAATGCTTCTCAGCGGCGATAACCGTCCAAAAGTCCAAGAATTTACGTTTTCTTCCTCGATTCCGGGGTGAATATGCTTCGTCTTAGTTCTCCTTCTTTCTCGCTCGCTTAAATCTTTGCACAGAACACTAACTAACTAAGATCAACACTTCTGTGATTGATTTTTTTCTTCTTTCACATGCACGGAACAAGACCACTGCTGTTCTCTACAGGCGCACACTTTGATCCGAAATGAATCATCGACTATGCGAGGCAAATAAAACCAAAAGGCCACCAGCGAATACACTAGTCGAATGTTATTCTTTTTTCTTTATATATATATATATTGATTAATTGCACTACTGATGCAGCACCCTCAACACGTTTGCTGATGTTACTTTGGTCCACTTCGGTCCAGGAGCCAGTGATGCCCCTCTGGCGAATGGAGAAAAGGTCAAGGAATCGGTTCCCAGGCAGGACCCGGGCCACAAAAAGAAACAAAAACCAAAAGCAAACTCTTATTCACGATATTATTTTTAAACAAATTTCTCTTCCAGATTGAGAATTAGGTGAGTGGTTTGCTTTTGGCAGCAACGCACGTATCTCGCACAAGAAAAAAAAAATCACACACACACCTCGGTCGGCGACGAAAGCCGGACGATGTCTTGGACGAGGAAAAATGAAATGAGAAAAAAATTTAATGATGAACTTTTTAGGCGAACTCGACGAAATGTTACGCTGAGCACAAGTAAAGCACGCACACGCCCGAAAGATTTTATTTCCAGAATTCAATTCTTCATTTAGTGACAAACGAAAATATTGTGATCGTTGTTCCCAGCGGACTACTTTTCGAGGGAAGAAAAAAACTAAAATCAAGCGAATTTCTTTACACAGAGCGATTGAGGTTGGAAAAGATGGGCCCTCACTTGTGTCGGATTGATGCACAATGATGCACTTTGATAAATTGAACTGATTTATTTCTAAGAATATTTTCTTTTTGTTTTAAATGTGATTTAATAGAATTCCGCGACAAGCGAATTGGTGCAACACACCCGTCTTCTTCGGCGATTTCTTCGAAATTGACGACCGACCGGACTAGATGGAACAGTGTGGAATCAGAAGACAATAGCCGAGGCAACGCATCCGTGCAGCGATTTTCTTTCATTTTGACATTTCGAATCTGAATTTTCAACTGTCCATCAGAATTTCGAAGTTTGGTGGAAGGGATGTGGCGAATTGTGGTGGAATGAGAAAGAACAGGGATGGTTGCGATTGGGGTTGGTGGGAGTTGACCAATAGATGGCGTTTATCGGTAATTTATGATTTTGATTGTTTCACTTTAGGTTAATTTGTTAAATGTGGGTGTTTTTTTATTCCACTCATAATACTGGATTTGAAACAGAAAAGATTGCTAAAGATCTACTTCTGTCAGAACGACCACATATTTTGAGTAAAGAATAGAGCTAACAGAGAATTAAAGCAACACGTTTTCCATCAAATGTTGCACCATTTCAACAATCAGCTATCTTACAAATCCTTAGCTTTTTTAAACACAACAGTGTGCTCTGTGACCAAACAGTACTTTAACATTTCAAAATTCTGCTCAATCAATTTGTGAAACCACTTGGCAATGTCAAAAGCCTGAATTCCATTGAAGATCCTCAGAGCTTCCGGTGGATCTTGGACGCAGTACAAAACCAAAATATCACGAAAATACTGCAAAAAGCGATCCTTCTCCAGAGCAGGCAGCCGCATCAGAAACTGAAAGCAACTGTAGAATATTTCAGAGACGGCAGCCATCTGACAGGTTGTGAAGTCGCTATCTCGTGAGAAGACTTCTACGTCCGCCAAGATTAGGAGGAACGCACGGATACAGCTATCTGGCCAGCCATTTGCGGCCGCATTCTTTGTGATGTCCATGCAATGCGGTTGGTCTAAGTGAAAGGTTTTGAGGATGTTCATTGATGGGGAGTATTCCTTTTTGGTTAGCTTGTAAAATGCGCCGCCTTAAATGATGCAAGAGGGGAGTTTGTACTGTTTGTAAAATGCTGATGTGTACCTTACCTTTTTCATAGATCGAGTGGTTGTCTTGTAAAGATGATTCTGAGCCGGTGGAGCTTTCGTCTTCCATGATTCAGTGAGAGCTTGAGAAATTCTGTTCACAAAACCAATTGGAACATTTAAAAGGTTTTCATTTCGAGACTGCCATTTTTTCAGGGGCTGCTGATGAATTTGTTTACTTTATGAACATCTAAGTAACTCGCTTCTTAGGCAGAACACAAAGGACTATGTGGGACGCAGACTTGTGATTTCTATAGCTGCTTTGGTAGAAGCCATGCAACTTGTTGTTAGGCGTCGATGGTAAGTTCTCCTCACTTAGCAGATTTAACGTGTTGAGGGAGCGTTGACCAGGGATGGTGTTTCACAGTTTTCTGAGATTGCCTCGTTGGGATGGTTGCTGGATGTCCATCAGCTGTTTTCTGAACAGTAAGAGGATGATCCGTGCTCGTCATAAAGCTTCTCGTTGCTGTGGTGCATTCGATAGTTATTGCAAGGTTCTCCACGCTGGTCTTGGGGGTGTGCACCAGCTATGACCTCTGGCTTCCATTTTGCTTACGCATCAAATGATAGTCCCGATGGAAGTCTAGGTGGGCCTTCTTCAGGATCAAGTAACTTTGTTTCAAGTAACTTTTTATTATACTCGTTAAAAAATGGTGGCAACTCGCCATTGGATTGTCAATCCGACGATAATTTGCCACTTCCCAATTACAGACAGTACACTTAAGTCTCCCTTGACGTCAGGCAGCGAGTGCTCCTCTCTTCCTTGTTGGTCACGTTTAGTCGAACAGACCGAAGCCCATGTCATCGTCTTCCTCCTCTTCGGACTCTTCCTCCTTGCAGCCTCGGCAGCAACTGGAGCTGCAACAGCGGCGAACTTGCTGGAATCCTTGATGAACTCATTGTTGGTGGTGGCTTCCTTGAACTCAACCTCGGTGGTAGCGGCGATAGCCAAAAGGTTCCTGAAACCGTTTGCAACGCTGTGTGGCACGGAAGCGATGGTTGGGTATCCAACTTGCAAACAGACAGCAGCCAAGTTGGCGACTCCAGTCTGGAACTTGGCACGCAAATCTTCGGGCTTGATGTCCAAGATCTCAGGCGAGAAGATCGCACCGGAATCGTACACTTGCTTGATCAGCAGACCGTACGAGAACGGAGAGATGTTCAGCATGTTGAGGAGAGTGGCTTCGGAAGCACCGACCTTGTCACCAGGCTTCAAGATTGGCACATCGTTGATGATTTCAATTGTACCCTTGGAAATCTTGGTCGGGATGGACAGAGCCTGGAAGAAAGAGGTCTACTCGGGTCCCAAACCGGTGTTCTGGGCTGGGATGATGACCGACAATGGGGCAATGGCACCAGCATGAGCTGGGGCACGCACTTTGCTCTCCAGCAGCTTGTCGCGGATCTCGCACAGATCCTCCTCGGTGAAAACGAAACCGACATTGTTCTTGATGTGCGGCAACAGCTTCTCCAATTGGTCGTTGTTTTCCAAGTGTCCGCGGATTACCTTGCGGATCATGGTGTTCTTGCCCATGAGAACAACACCCTTTCCACGGAGGGAGGTACGGATGTTTTGCATCTGGCGTGAGCCCACATTGTGAGCTCCGACGATGAAGCATTTTGGGTATTCGTCGAACAATTGCACGACTTTGAGGAAATAGTTGGGCTTCCAGGCGGCTTTGTTCTCCCTAACCATCTTGAATAAGTGTTATTAGGGACTCGGAAAACAAAGCACAAACGTTCACGTTGATGTCCCGAATGGCTGAAGATATTCACTTGTTTCTCCGTATGTATCTCTCTACCATAAATGAGCACTATCTGTATGCTCTGGCATTTGGCTGCTCACTTGCATCCACCTCTTGATGGACTCCTCAACTTCTCCAATGTAAATACGCCATTTGGTGTAGTCGTGGAATTTCTTCAATTTCCCAACTTCGACGCCTCCCATCTTTCTTCCTCGTTGTGCCACGTTAAATGATTTCTGTGATTTCTTAACCGTTGTGAAGCCTTCATTTTCCACTGGCTTGGTGGGTTCCGTTGGACACGCCGTCTGGTGCAACTCAGCAGATGATTAAAATCCTCGTAGATTGCAGATAATGCAGTCTCAATGCAGTTTCATTTCGATGATTTTTACATCAATCGAGTCTCGTTTCATAGTCTGACAGTCATTTGTTTTGTCTGCTTTGACAGTGCGGCAATCAACTGTCAATTCCAATTTTATTTCGCGACAACCGATAGTGTTCAACTAACCTGACAATTTCTCACAAATACGTTTATTCTCCAATTTGTCTTATAAGCAAAAATTATGGTAAGTCCTTTCAAGTGCATTTGTGCCCATATCCACGCGTCTTATGGTTCTCTGTAGTTTTCATTGCTGCACAAAGAAGATACAGCTCATGAGGATGGCATTTGGTCTTGTTCCTGGGGAAGAACTGCTTCCGACAATGCCGGCCACACTGACGGGAATACCACAGATGAAGGTGATGCACCCGCTCGTGGACCATCCGAGTACACAGATTTCATAGTCACCGGCGGCTTGGACGATTTGGTCAAAGTCTGGGACATAAAAGATGACAACACGGTTAGCCTTCGTCATAAATTGACCGGCCATTCGCTGGGAGTGATTTCGGTTGCTGTAAGCTCCGATGGGCAAAGTTTGTGCAAAAAAAAAAAAAACATCTTTTTCAATCTAATTTGTCTCTAACGCTTTGCAGCGATCGCGAGTAGTTCGCTTGACTCCAGCCTTTGTTTCTGGGACTCAGTGTCTGGCGAGCAGAAGAACAAAATCGCACTCGGGCCCGTGGATCTGTGGACTGTTGCGTTCTCACCGTGTAATAAATTCGTCATATCTGGCTCCAATGAGGGCAAAATATCCATGTACAGCGTTGAGACGGGAAAAGCGGAGCAGGTTCTGGATCCGCAAAATGGAAAATTCAACCTCAGCATTGCCTACGTAAGCAGTTATTGGCAGCAAATGTGACTGATCATGAGTGAATGTGCGTGTTTCTTTAGAGTCCCGATGGAAAGTACATCGCCAGTGGAGCCATTGACGGCATCATCACGATATTCGACGTGGCTGCTGGTAAAGTCGTACAAACGCTTGAGGGTCATGCGATGTCTGTGCGAAGTCTGTGCTTCTCGCCAAACTCGGAAATGCTCCTAACCGCCTCCGACGATGGTCATATGAAACTTTACGATGTGTATGTTTTGCGGATATAGTGGCATTCAGTTTTTATTTAACCTCCGTTCATTTGACAGGGCCCACTCGGATGTCGCTGGTACCCTGTCGGGACATGCATCGTGGGTGCTCTGTGTGGCATTCTCCGAGGACGGCAAGCATTTTGCATCGTCATCAAGTGATACGACTGTGAAAATCTGGGATTTCGCCGAACGCAAGTGCCTGCACACCTTCTCCGAGCACAGCGACCAAGTGTGGGGCGTCAAGTACAGCCCGTTGAACGATAAAGTGGTCTCCGTGTCCGAAGATAAATGTCTGAATCTGTACAATTGTCCGCCAAATGTGGTTGTCTAATTCTTGGATCCATTTTTATTTACCTAGTTAAGCCAATAAAAAAGAAACTATATCAAGCAGGACATCGGTTTTTCCTTGGGAATCAACTCTTAATTTATTGGCTACTTATGATCTATGAACATGCTTGTTATGCCTACTGCTGATCGCCACTTTGAATTTGCTTAGCCTTTGCTTGGGTCAAAAAGTTGTCCTTCGAGCCGGTGCTGGGTATGAAAATTTGGAAGCTTTTGAAGTACATGAGGATTTTTTCTGCAAGAGGTCGATATTGAAAAACGTTTGGAAGGGGAAAAAAACAAGAAGATTGTGCACCCACCAACAACATCCTCCTTGAGCTTGTAATCGTCTGCAATCTTTTTCTGCGTCCATAAATCCGGCTCGGCTTGATGATCTGTGATGAATTTCATTGCCTGCCGCAGTGTACATCGTCCTGGTGCAACCCGGTTTGGCTCCTGAAAACCAAACTCAAAGTCATCCACGGCCGACCTGTCGAGCGGCATAGTCCGATTCGGAGTTTCCTTGTTCTTCAAGCCGTAATCGATCTGAGGAAATGAAACAAAAGGTATTAGCAATTGTATGATATCCTTGAATGTAACTCAACCCACGTAACGATCCTCTGAGGTTACATAAACATTCTTTAAGCGGTCATCCAAATGTGTGTCCTTTTTGTTTAGCTTTTCCACCAAATCCGGATCAACTGAAAGGGGAAATTCGAAAGTGCTTTACTGAGTGTTCGCAAATGTGTTACAAGTCCTAGCTTACGATCTAAGGCTCTTTGCATGTCTTTGATGTTCGATTCGAATTTTGGTGCCGGCGTTGGCTTGTCACGTTCTAATACGCGATGTGCCCGGTTTTCAACGTTGAAGCGATTCATTTTTCGCGACACCATTGACATAACTTTGCCCATTTCTGTTAGGATTCTATTTAAGAAATTTATCAAAGTGATGTATGCAAATGGGACTTGGTTGGTTTTGCACTGGACCAGCTGAGACATTGACAACCGCTCAGGTGTGAGGTTATTGGTGACATTTGGTTACTTCTTCATGATGCTGGTGACATCTAGTGGTGGTGAAATGTTGTACAGAAGTGTTTAAGTACTAAATATCAATAAGTATTAGAGTGGTCTCCCAATAATCAGTAATTCTTAAGAATTCTCTAAAAAAAAAAACGCGTGAAGATGTTATAAAATACACATCAAACATCATTTCACTACAGATTTACTGGGTCCAAAGCATTGTAGCAAGCGAGTTATACTATGTTCGTACTAGTCGCGAAATTGCAACATTTTTGTGTGACAATCTCTGTCACAATCTGTCAGAAATATGCAAGTTAACCGGTATAACGGTGGTTATCTACTAGGCTATTGTTTTAACTTTTCTTTCATAATACACACTTTCGTACGCAATTTCATTGAAATTGAGATAATTATGGCCATTTTTGTTGCGTTGTATGGGGAATTATGCAATTACAACCCAAATTTTGAGTGAAATGAAAAATGGCCACAGTATATTATAAGCTCAGTCAAAGTCTGTTATGAAGCGAGAGCTCCAAAAGATTGTCTTACACTGTTTCCATTCCCAAGACAAAAAAAAGACACATCTCTTGACGCATGCTTTAAGCGAATCTAGATTTGATTACTCTCATAAAAGTAGCCACAAGTTCTAATCATTTTCCAATTTGAATCTGATCAATCGACAAAAGTTCACTCAATTTGGAAAAAAACAAACATGCAACTTGGCATCACTTCCCATATCATTGGTTCTGTCATGGCGACGATCAAAACACTGGGAATACATAATCGAAATGGGGATATTATTTTCTCAATTTTCAACATGGCTGACGGCTGCTCGTAGCTTGCCAACTTTACGTTCGTGCATTTCTTTGTTATTATTTCCACAATTCGTGTTTGATTTATCACTACATATTGCACTCATATCAATCTATATGATTTAAATTGCGTAACAAAATAATCATTCAATTCGTTAAGTGATAGTTTATCGATAAAATTCAAGTGCCTCTTGCCGTAGGATTCATCATTTATAGTCTTCGTCGTCGTCGTCGTTGTCGTCGTCGCGATTCCGTCTCTCTATTGACACGGTGCGCTGAGTGAGAATAACTCGACAAAAGTGTGTATATTCAGTGGGAAAATAATATGATCATATTCAGAAAATAAATAGAAATCCATGAATTGAAGATAATCGCAATATTCGCGTCGGGGTGGTACAATTAAAAATAAATTTTCTTTCGATCAGCACCTAGCAATCGGAAGCAGTAGCAGTGAGGAACATCGTTTTTTTTTTAATTTTTTTTTTTATTGTGTGTTTGTGGACGACGAGGAGGAGAGAAAGAGTGTTGGTGGGGCCCCCAAAGGAATTCAAATTGCAATTGAAATTCCACTCTGCTTCCATAAATTTTCCTCGCATACATACGTATTATTTGTATTTGTTGTTCGTTCGAGTTGCTCTTTTTATAAATGTTGTGTTGATTTGTTGAGAAGGAAAATCCATTCTCTCCCCCCTTTTTGTTTTTTGTTTTTTTTTTTGGTTCAATGAAATACAAAATATTCGCGAGTCTAGAGTGCGTAAAGTGAAGGCAAAGAAAAAGTGAAGAAAAAGGAGAGAAAATAAAAAAGAATACGAATAATCTGCGGGGCATAAAGTGAGAAATGTATACGATGTGTAGCGCCGATATTGCCCATTAAAAATAGAACGAAAAAGGAAGCAAGAGTCAGTCGTCGAAACGGCAATCGGTTGCATTTGCGAAATAAAGCAAAAACCCGTAAAAAAAATAAAGCATAAACCAGTGAATATAAGTGAGAAATTGCAATTAGAAGCTCGCCAGCTTGCTCTTGAAAATCATTCATCTGCAACAGCCGCGATCCCAGCAGCTGCTTTGGATTTATTCAGCTCGGAGCGGCGCGGCGGCTGCGGCAGTTGTAGCAGCAGCAGCACCACCACCACCACCAACAACAACAACAACAACTACAGCACTACCATCAGAGACAGCGACAGTGACGTGACTATTATCCGCCCCATCGTCCTGCTCTTCTGCACACAACACAATTGGATTAAAATTCCTCGTCGATGGGGTGATTTGTATTTTGTAGGAGTTGCCACACGAGGACCCTGCTCCACTCTGCACATATTTGCGCTTCTCGCTCGCCCCGGGCTGTGCTAGACACCGTGTACCTGTGGAAAGTGATCGTGGTGAGTAAGAGTCCAAAAGAAATTTCTTCAGCAATCCGATAAAAATCGACCAGCAAACAAAAAAAAAAAGAATAATTTTCTGCAAAAAAAAAAAAAAACTGATCTGCTGCATGTCAATGCATTTATTAGCGCACACACACGCACACTAACGCGGTGGTTTTACAATGCGATCACGTGCACGTATAGGGATTGGAATGTTTCGACCATTTGGACAGAGGCTAGTGTGTGTTTGGTCGGGTGTGTGTTTTTTTTTTACTCTCTGGCTCCATCTGGTTGAGTTGGAAGGGGAAGAGAGCATGGTCGACGTTGGGACTGTGTGTGTGCATTCGTTGTGCATCTCTTTCGTTCATGTTTATTTTGACATTTACCACATGAGTGAGGAGTGTTGTGTGGAGAAGTTGCAATGTTGCCAAATTATTTTTTTTGTTTCTTGTCTCTTGTTTATGATGGGAGATGTGTTTTTATTGACAAACTGAGTGGAGGGTATTGATCAGTACTTGGGTTTCATGTTGAGGCAGTCTAAATTGTGTAATACAAAATATGGAAAAAAACAAGTGCACAAGTGGGTTCATATGTAAAAAAAGGCAAATTTTTCGGGAGGGTCCTTGCAAATACAACCAAGCTAATGGGGACGACTGAATACATTCCTTGAAAGATGACAAGCTTGAGTGGAATCTTTTTAAAAATGTACACAATTACATAGAACAACAAATGGACCACAGCAGACAGATGGCTCTATAGCTTCTTACAGCTACGCACAGCAAGTTGGCAGAGATCCCTCTCCATATATGTCTGGACCCTAAAATACCGTTGAGCATGCTGTCAGGAGCACAGTACAAGAATATAAGTGAAATGTTACTACTAAGCGTATGTTAATCACATTAAATTCCGATCTTGACACGATAATTGACTGCGGTACGAACAATAGATTGGAATTTAACGCTCCCACGCTGTCTACTGTCACTTCAGCTAACAGATAATCGTCTGCAATTAGCCAGGAATGGCGCTTAGTGTCGATGAAATCGAGAGGCATACTCAGTGGCAGAAATGTTTTGCTTTGGTTTCCTAAATCGATGCAAGAAATAATTCATACGATCCCTAAGTCGTAAGCAAAATAAAGTCAATACATACAGTACAGTCTAATGTTGGCGCCCAACACTTAAACGCCAGCGCCGAACCCTTCATTGGTTTTGAAGCCATCCATGAAGATTCGACTAAATTCCTTTCCTGGCTCGAAGTCAGGCCAACGCCATTCCTGGGTGCTGTACTAGTATGCTCTCAGGCATTTTTAATGAAAGCGTTTAGGGAATATTAAAGCAAAGTTAATAAGAAATATATTTTTTCTTGACAATATATGTTAAATCTAAAAATGATGAGTCACCGAGTCAGGTTAAACGAAATTATAGCTTATGACTCTGTAGAGTCCCTGTGGTGCAGAGACACTGGGACATTACAGAAAATTGCCAAGTGCAGCTAGGAGTGATACATGCCATCATCACTACTGTAAAACATCTATTGATGGCCAAATACACGCGCACAAGTAAATCGTAGACGGTCAACTGGATGTCTTATGTATTTCAATTTGAATGAGTCTAATCTAAGGAGAGGCAGTGGCGTCATAACTGGGCATTGATCCATGGGAACTCATGCCTCTAGGCTAGACTTTGCATCTGGAAGCTTACTACTTTGATAACCTGGCTAAATTAAGCAACATAAGAGTCGGCCAACTTAGTCGCCAAGTACAACGTACAATTTTTCCTTCGAATGCATCAAGAATCAACTCTGCAGTTTTGCTTAGCATCCAGCTATGACTCGAGCTGCAAAGAGGCTATCAGAATAAGAGAGTTGAATTTCCGGTGATACAAAGCCAACCCTACTGAGGAAAACCGGAATAAGTTTAAACGGGCCAGAAATGACTGCAATGCAATAATCCGACGTGTGAAATTCTCCCATGAACAAAAGTTGAGGCAAAAAGCGCTACAATGTCCCAAGGGTAGCAAAAACTTTTGGTCATTTATGAAAAAAAATAATGAATTCCGCCTCGTCCTCAATTCCCACGCTCATTTAGAATGACATCCCAGCTGTCAGCTCTTTGGACAAAGCCTATCTGCTTGCATCGCATTTTGCAGCCAGCTCAACACTGCCAGATTGTAATTTGTCCCCACCTGTACTCGAGAGCGTTGATTTCACCATCGGACAAATTCACTTCCGCACTCGTACAGTTGCAAGAGCACTTAAAGATCTTGACGTGCACCAATCCGCTGGCCCGGATGGTATTCCCCCAATACTTCTGAAGAGGTGTTCTTCTTCGCTGGCAAAACCACTGCGTAAGCTTTTTCATCTATCCTACTCTTCAGGTCTCTTTCCGAGTAGATGGAAAACAGCATTTGTCCAGCCCGTCCCTAAAAAGGGCGAATCCTCGTCACCCACCTCGTACCGACCCATAGCACTTACGTCCCTTCTTTCTAAGGTCATGGAAACGCTGATACAACGCAGCAACAGGTCCACCGGTGATTTGATAGCTTATCTCACCGAAAAGTGGAACCAATCTTTGCACAATGCAGGCGAAAGCAAGATAGTTGCGCTTGATATTTCTAAAGCATTTGACAGAGTTTGGCATCAAGCTCTTTTGTCGAAAATGCGTGCCTTTGGTGTCGATGAATCTCTGCTTCTATGGATTTGAAAATACCTTTCGAACCGTTCAATCCAAGTTGTTTTTGATGGGTTCAAGTCTGATATCCACAAAGGTGTCCCCCAAGGCTCTGTTCTGTCTCCGACGCTCTTTCTCATTTTTATAAATGATCTCCTGTCTGCCACTTCTAATCCAATCCATTCCTTCGCTGATGACAGCACCCTCAGCTTTTCATATTCGTTCCAAAATTCACGACCTTGCCCTTCGGACGTAGTATTGGAACGGCAGCGTATGTCAAACACATTTGAATTCCGATCTGGACAGCATAATTAACTGGGGTAAGAACAACAGAGTGGAATTCAATGCTTCCAAAACTCAATGCTGTCTGCTGTCTTTAAAGCGAACCCCTTATAATCAGCCATTATCCATGAATGGCGCTTGTATCGACGAAACCGGAAAACTTTCCATCCTCGGTATGTACACCAATAGAACACTTAATTGGAACGATCACATATTCGAGGTCGCCAAAAATGCTGCGAAATGTTTAGGTTTCCTTAATCGATGCAAGAAATACTTCACCCCCTCTGATTTGGCTTTAATCCATGAGGCGTATATTCGCCCTAAGTTGAGTATAACGCTCATATCTGGTCTGGTGCCCCCAAGACCACCCTGCACCTACTAGATAGAATCCAAAAGCGAGCGATAACACTTATAGGAGACAACAATATCGCGGCTTCATTAGACTCGCTTGAACATCGACGTACCGTGTCTTCTTTGTCCTTGTTTTATCGTTATTTTAACAAACGATGCTCAAGTAAGCTAGCCAACTGCATTCCTCCTCTCCTTGAATTCACCCGCAATACACGTCTTGCCAGGAATGCACATCAGTTTACCGCTAAGCCTACTTTCGGACGCACAGTGAAATTTAGAGACTCGTTTTTTAGCCGCACCACACGAATATGGAATGCTCTTCCCAGCTCAATATTTCCCATAGATTACAATCCGCAGATGTTTAAGACCAATGTGCACAGGTACCTCCTCTCTCTCTCTCTATCTCCCCCTCTATGCCTTCGGCCCGTGCTGTGTCTTGACCCCGGACAATTAAGGGTATTAATAACCCCTTGAGCACGGATCTAAAATGTGATGTCGTTTGTGAAGTTAACGTTTGACCCGAGGTAGACAAACTCCTTTAGTAACATTTGTATCCTTTAGTCAGCATTGTAACTGTCGATTCAGATATTCTGTCCTAGGAGGCGTGTGATCGAACGTTTCTTTGTCGGCAGAATATATTTTGTTCTGCCCGTCTTTTGACCAGGTCGTTTGGCCTCTTTTTCAGTTGCCGTAAATGCTTCCGCCATGTCACCTGCATATCCCAACAGTTAGACTGATAAAAGCACCAATGTACTCTGCTTTATTTGTCTCTGTTTGATGGCTGTTTTAACAAACGATTCTCTCAGAAACTGTCGATAAGGAGGTTTTGCGGACCGATAATGTTGTTCATCCGACGGATTCCATAATAGGGTTGAACTTCGACTGCGGATGTGAGTTACGGCATGACTATTTCAAGGAGAACACTGAACTAATCAATGTTGCATGCAAATTTCAAAGAAAATCTAAAGAAAAATAACGATCTTGACAGATTTCCATCGGTGTAATGCCCGTCCCCACGAGCCACGAAGGTTGTGAATGTCATTCAAACGAGTGGACAAGTGGCAGAAATTAATTGCAAACGATTTCAAGCGACAATATCTCATGGTTCACAAGTGCAAGCAGTCCACCAGCCACCGGCCAGCCAAACATGCCAACAACGGGGCAGAGCAGCGCAGACATTCCACTTGAGGAATTCAAACTATGTGCCAACAAAAATAAAATTCATCTGGCATTACGTTCTCGTGATTGCTAATTACCCTGAAATATTTGCACAAATCCCAGAGATACGCGATACAGAATACGTTCACGCATTCAGCAGCGATAAACGTACGAAAATCGCATGCATGCCTGCGTGTGGGGCGATGGGTCGAGCTGTTCAGCGATTTCAAACCATTTTCATGCTCACTAAGCGTCTACTCACTTTCGTGTACACCGAGGCGTACAGCAAAGCTTTGAGATGCTGATGAACGCAGAGATAACGTGCAAAGACGCCCAGGATGCCTGCAAGCCAGCCCGCCCGTCCGCCAACCACTGCCCGCTTGGGAGGGACTCGTGCGTACGCACCTCGCTGTTCGGCGATCGGCGCTCGTCGCTCTACCCTCGCACTTGTTAAAAATAGACAACTGATCCGAAATATGCGATATTTTCGTAATAGCATTTTGTTTGCGCGCAAAAGCGTATTTACGACAAGTCACAAGTCGCACTCTCGCTCGCATGCATATTGCGAAAACGGCGTCTGACGCGGCAAGCCGTGCGACTGCCAGCGAACACTTCGGAATGTGTGCCTGCCATTGGCGAGGAGATAAGCTTGGATTGTGGTTTTATCATATTTGATGGGCTGCCAGGTATTTGCTGAAATAGTTTGCGAGTTGACACACTTTCGAGAGCCTCGCCAACTCGTGGAGTTGTAAATATTTTTCTCGCCTGATATTGGAGTGCAAACAGAAATTGGTGTGATAAGCAGCCCCGAGTGTCGGAGCTCCGAAGTGAATCTTGGCATCATCTGGATTTTGGTTTGTCGCCTCGTGGGTGCCCCGCAAAATGTCGACTCATCGGACAGTAAGACACTGGGTGTCGTTTGAATGCCTGGCAAATATTTGCACGAGATAAGTGCTGGATGGTGGTGGGTGGTGGATTTAAGTGGTTACACTGAATTTGTTTAACGTCCCCTTTCACCTGAATAGTCAGGAGTACCACTTGGGAGTGCTTCAGTGCTGGTGCGTGATTTTAAGGAGAATGGAATTCATTTTTGCGACTTTCAAATGTGGCATGTGGTACGCTGACTGAAAGTGGGTCAGTGCCTATTAACAAAATGGTGTCCGTCAACACTTGATGGATCCGTTTAGCTCCTGGTGCCATATTGTCCCTTTTCTGTGGTGTCAATACATTGGACTCAGAGATGGTTTACGTTGTCAAAAGGACAATAATTGATAGATGCACATGCACTTTGATAGAGACAATCTGAACGACCTTGTAGTTTTTTAAATTCGTGGAGGTGCCTGAAGGGCATTGTCAGTGACTAAAGATTTAAAATCGTGTCAGGATATTAATGCCCAAGTCTCTCTCCAAATCGATACGCTGTGAAGTTGAAACTGTTTCCTTTCGAACTCAAAGTAGTATTGTTGAAATCTACATTCAATTGCTTGCGTATTTCTTTGCGAATCTATAAGATCGGGATAGGACTAAGAAAATCGGTACAATGAAGGAAATGGCTGTGTTCTGGTCACACCTTAAAGCGTGAAGACAACTCCATTGCAAAACACGTCATGTAATGAAATCCGATCCGATTAGGGGAAGAGCGGGCCACTCGAGATTGAGATTGAAGTGGACATAGTCTAAACAGCGATCGAAGAAAACAGAGGACGATGTCTTCATAGATTGGAAGTGAGTTACAGCAGATGGAAAGAAAATGAGGTCGAGTTGCCCCTCTCAGTGAAGTTTGTCTCTAAGCCACGGCGACCTTAGTCAATCTAGAGCACAAAAGTCTGGAATCTTTGAACACAACACGATACAACAGCAACAATTCCTAAAGAAAGTGTAGGACTACAAGTTTCAAACCAAGAGAATAGCCCCCCGAGCTGCGTGCAAAAGTTGAACAATCAGTGGCAGCTTTATCCCCAAGGAATGCATCGATGCACAAACCTTTTATTCTCCATCATGTCCGCAATTGTTTACCCAACCAATTCGCTGAAGAATTCCCACACTCTCCCCCTTGGCGCGCTGTGTGCCGGTTCGTTCGCTTGCCCGTCAGCCATCACCTCCTGCACGCTGCCGCCTTGCCGCGCTATGCCCCTCGACTGCTTCAGCGCACACATTTCCATATCGTTAATTCAGCAGAAATAAAAATAATATTAGTTACTTGATTTTCCCATGTATGCACACCTTAATCGCATGGCTTGTTGTTTTTTTTTTTTGTGTTTGTGAATTAATCGCGCATATTTTTCGTACCGACTGTAAGCGGTCGTTTTATCTCATCTCCCTCTCTCTCTCTCCCTTTCAGTCACTCGTGCTTGTCGCCCTCTCTCTGTGTGTGTGTGTGTGTGTGTGGGATGCTTTATTATATTAAACTACTCGACAACAACGACAAACAATTGTGGAATGCGAATGGAATTCAAAAAATTCCTCGCGCTTTGTGTACATGCACGCGATCTGCTGCCAGTGAGTGATGGATAACTTCGTTTAAAATTAATAATTTCTCCATCCACCCATCTATCCATCCGTTCGAGCCTGTCAATTGGTTGTGGCGTCGCGTCGAGATTTGCTCTTTAGCCACCACCACCTCCGTCAGCGGTCAGTGCTGGTGCTGCCGTGGTGTTCTTTCGCGCATATGGCCACCAATTTGAATGGCAGAGCTCACTATCTGAACACATGTATCCGTATCTGCTGTCCGTAGTAGTTGTTAGCTGCGCGTTTTGACAATTGTATAATCGGGAGTGTTTTATGACCAGCTCCGTGTTTTGTGGCTCGGTGAGTGACTGTGGAAATCGCACAGAGTGCATGTCGTCTGTCATTTAATAAATTAAAATGGAAATTGCACACTTAATTTGAGATCACGAGGGATGAGTGAGTGTCGGTGCTACGACGACGACGACGACAGCGGATGGTGTCTCGTGTGTGGTCGTGCATTGTTTTCATTTCGTTTTCAATGTCAAGTGGAGAGCGAGTACCCATCGTCTTCGGTTAGATTCTGAGTGAGTTCAATTGATGGTCACATACTCACTGGGAAGAGGATGGAATTACAGTCTGAAACCGAATGTGAACGAAGAAGTTTGAGAAGCTTTTGGCTAGACAAGGATATTGCGGCAGTGAAGAGAGAGGTGGCGCTGTTGAATTGAAAAATTAATCTAGAACCACCAGTATAGGAGACAGCGGTCAAAAAAATCCCTTCTAGACATGGCTTGTCTTCGTAAACGTAAGCATCCGCGAAAGTCCATTTGCCTGATTTTGTCTGCAAATCGAAAAAGTATTTTTTTCAAATCCTGTTGCTACATATGTGTTTTATTTTGACTGTTGAATCTGCTCCTTGCCTGTATTCTTTTTTTATTGCGCATTGTGGACGTATACGAACCAGAAATAAAGTACTAGAGAGATAGCCGACTTCACAGCTGTTTGTCCCCTAGTCCATCGACGAATTTGACGGATTTTCCCCTACTTTTTGACGGATATTCATGAATGAATGACAGTTATTCATGAGTCAACGCATATTGTCTCATGTTTACGCACAAATATCAAGTACACCACGAAAATGGCGGCTGAATCGTGCATTTTTGCCCCCACTAAAGTCAAAATTCGTGAATTCCCCACATAAACAAAACAATTCATGAATATCTGTCAAATTCGTAAATCGTTTTGGGGACTCTGTTCGAGAATATAACAAATTAACCAAATATAAGATGTTACTTATCATTCATGAATATAACATGTTATCAGACATTCTTACGAATCGATATATGTATATATTATATGGTTATTGGTACTTTTAATTAATGTATAATAGAAAAGAGCAGACTACTTTTAAATGTTTCTTTACAAAAGTAAAATATTTCGTAAATATCAGGCAATTATTCGATACCCAGGAAATACATAGACATGAGGCCAGTATATTAAGGCACATTCATATGAGCGGCGAACTGCGAACGCGAACTTTCGGTAACAACCCCTTTTCCGGCAAATATAAGCAAAAAGTTGAACTTCTTGGTATGCAAAAAGATTGTAACTGAATTATCGAGTTTTTTCATAGACAGAAATCCCAATAAAATTTAGTTTAAGTATCATAATTAATGATTTGAAAATGTTTCTCTGCGAATAAATAGGTCTTTTCCAATTGCTGTGAAATTCACCGAAATTCACAGGAAAAATGTCCAAAGCCGTTCCATTTGCTGATGTTTTCGTAGTTTTTGACAGAAGAGCGTGCTCACGAGAGAGTAAACAATTTCCCCACCCTGCGAATTTCTGCCACAGAACATTCTGGTTGCAGAAAATTGACGACTGTCAAATTCAAAATAAAAGCAACAAGCGACAGTTCATTCAGAATTGAATAAGTAAGAATTGAATATATTTTTGACGTTTCTTGAATTCTGTGAATTTCTACGAAACGTCGTTCCACAAGTTTGTGCACTGTTTTTCTCTCAAAGAGAGATTTTTACCCCCACTTCTGTAAATTTGCTCAACTACGAATTTCTGTGCACAAATCAATTGGAACAGACCTAATGATTTGAAAATTCATTCTCTCCGCGAACTGTCAAACTGAATTCGTGATACACAAACGCAATCCAAAGACGAAAATGCGATCCACAAACTCACAACGAAAAATTCGTGCAGTTCTCTGCGAATGAAAAACCTCCATATGAATGAAATGTCAAAGTTTGCGTTTGAATGGGCCTTAAAGTAGGGGAAACTTTTCGCGGTAAGAAACAATTTGAATTCGGATTTGAATTCTAGAACTTGCATTTAGTTGTAATAATTTTAGTTATGATATTGTGGTTGGCGTGGCGACCGTTAAAGGCTCAAGCCCATAGAATCCGGTGCGTGCGTTGCAGTTGACATCCACAAAAATCGTATTTGCCGGACTGCAAAGAGGTGCCAAATGAAATACGTGCGTTGCGTCCGAAATATGTATACATACATACAATCCCACACGTCCATGAGAGTAAAATGATACACATACATGCATAAATGATACACACATGTGAGAATAAACTGTCAAACGGACGAAAAGTTAAAAGTTCGTCAACTTCATGCAGTCTGATGTATTCCACATATGGCCCACACTTGTTGTCTCGCTCCCTCTTATTAGCTCTTATGAGTTGTCAATTTTTTGACAAGACGCAACGCACGCACCGGATTCTATGGGTTTGGGCCTTAAATATTCCACCTCAGTACCTTGCAGGGGAAGGATCAGCTGCTCGAAGAGCTCACACGTATTCTCGTCTCCCGTGTCGGTGAAAACCTCGGGAAAATGTTATAAAAAACGCTGTCAAAAAAATTTTAGGGGAAAGGGACGTGGAAGTCGGCTATCTCTCCAGTACTTTATTTCTGATGCGAACAGAACAAATGTCGACCTGTTTTAGCTTGATTTGATCTTGAGCTTACGAACACAGCCAACGCGGACCTTTGTTAAACTGACGTTTACGAAGGCGCCCATATTCTCATGGTAAGCAGTTAAATTGTGCCTGTCTGTGAGAAATGAGATGTTAGCGTTGTTAAGGAAGGAGTTATGTTGTCACAGGAGCTCGCCAATTCATTAATAGCCCTGAATAAAAATGAATCCTAATTTATTTTGAAGCTTTACAAATGAATGTCAAAGTGACGTTGATGACATAAAATGCCATGATTTGGTTGTTATTTGCTAATGATGAAATATTTATTTGCCAAAACCTATCATTTTTTATGAAAGATTCACAATGCGAATGAAAAGAAGTGAATTTGTAATGAAGTGACCGATCTAAAGGAATTAGCGATTCGGAGTCTAATAGAGATATTAGAGGTCTGCACGAATGGACTCGTTTATTTCTCTAAACATGTACAGTACATCAGTGTACTCTATTCATGACAATCATATGAATAAGAATACTTTACAAGTAAGTGAAACATAAAAAAAAATTCAACCACTGTACACCATTCGATTCTCCATTCAAACAAAACATGTACCAATTTAACTGTTAATAATACACCGAGCACGCTGAGTGAAATGAATGAATTCATTTTACACTGAATGCATTCATTCAAAATGAACGCATCGGGTATTTGAATTGTGGCTTTGAGCAAATGAAGACAAAAAGGTTGGTAACCAAATTGATGTGTAATGTATGTTCATTTTATTTTGCAAACATGTACAAAAAATTTTTATTCAACAAACAATTCGGATATTTCAATGGCCAGCAATATCACAATGCTAAATTCCTCAGCGACCGAACAAAAACTATAAGTGGCGAGATTAAAGTTATGCTTTTAAAGAAACTTCTGCTTTTAAAGAAAACATGCACAGTAGTATTATTCAAAGTATTGTTTATCTGAAACTTTGACCTAGCCATCTTTCTGGCAATTAGTGGATCATATCCCAAAGAACTGAGCCCGCTTGGCAGCCAAGAATGAATCAAGCCAATTTTTGATATTCTGCTCGACTCACTCTCACTCTCACTGCACGAATTAAGCTATAGACCCAATAGAAGGTGAAGACTACCCGACCCTTCATTTAACAGCTTTTCATATTCATCGCCAGTATTCTGCTTCTTCCTTCCTTCAATGAAGAGGAAATACAATGTATTAAAGATTAATGTAAAGGTATCACGAAATCATATGCGAACGAAATAAGGGAACATGAAGATCAAGAACGATTTTTAAATGAAGAGCTGGGTAGACTTTTTTCAGACGACAAAGACTTGTTTCAAGATATCATTCCACCGGTGGAAGTTATGAGTTCCTCAGATAAAGCGAATAAAGAATTATAATGGCGTTAATGTCTTACAATGGTGACGCTTGCACCAAATAGAGTTTCCGTTGTTATATAAGTTTAGCTGCTCCAGTGAGTAGTGCTTCATCAGAGCGAATATTTTTCTCGTCCAAGTAAGTAATTTTCGGCCAGACAGTTAATATCGGAAAAAAAGAAGTTTAATTGGTTCCGACCCAATATTAGTGAAGCAAATAATGTTTTTACATTATTGTGTTAAAAAAATGATATTCATAAGGATTTGTCAGAAAATATACGTTTATTTGAAAACAGTAGAAATGGCAGATTGAATGGATTCATTGCACTCGGTGTACTCAGTGTTGTGTATTCATTTTTTGTGAGTACACTGAACTACATGCTTGGTTGTCAGTGGGTACACTATTCAGCGCGTAATCAAATATCGGGTGATGTATTCATTTTAGTTTTCAAGATATGAGTGGAATGAAGATGATACTCGAAAAAATATGAATGTCTTGAAACTGGTTTCAAGACATTCATTGCAAACCTCTATAAGATATGTTTCGACTTTATTACGCTGTAGAAATGTGCACAGTTTACCTGTCTTTTAGTATTTAAAGCTCAGCCATCGATGTAAGTAGAGAAAATCGAATCTTTACAGCTCATAAACGTGTCGTCAAATCATTGAAAATGTCGCCAATGGCACGCAGCAATAGGAGAAGAAGCCCCTACAAAACAGGAGCCTATACTGTCTTCTACGATTGACTGTCTGTCTTTCCTACAGAAGTGCTTTATCTGAAAAGTGAAGCAAAGATATTTAACACGAAGGTCCTGCGACAGACTAATGTTGCTCAGGCGCTACACCCAAACTCGAGGACTGAATGTCAAGCTTTCCGTATTGAAGATAGCCAAACATTCAAGTGTCACATTTGATTCCCAGTTTAGATGGAAAACAGCATACAGAACAGCATACATACAGCTCATGAAATGAGCGTTTTTTTTTTGTTGTGCAACATTTAACATTGCTGCCATTTGTTTTTGACTCAAAGCGTCATCTCCATCCAATATCGTTTGCAATTCGGCGTCTTCAAACTTTTTTGATGGTCTTCCACCTTCCGTGAACCATTGAAACCATCTTTTGCATGTTGCTTCTGATAGAGCATGATCACCATATGCCTCGACAAGCATTCGATGCGACTCTGCAGCACTTTTCTTCAAATGAAAACAAAAAATGAATGCTTTCCGCAAATCATCACTTTTTGATACAAAATTCGACATTTTCAACACGATGAAAAAATATGAGTTTGTCTGTTAAATGACTTGATGTATACAATACATTTTTCACAGACGTCATAGCAAACAAAAAAAAAAAAAAATAAGGGCTCGTTCACAACAAATGTTCCCTATCGAGACATTTGTATCTTGACGCTCACTTCATACTGGTACACATATTTAGGTGTACCTGCAAAAGCAAGATTTAGGGCCCGAGTGTGGTACACCGCTTCAGACGACGTCCCTTAGGACGCTTCTTTCAGTTCGGACAAAGCTGTTCGCGATAACTTGGTCCTTACATCGAAGAGTCGGTCTTCGTCTCCTTATCACAATAAGATGCTAGAATTCGAAGTCTTTTCGCTGGAGCAATGCTGTGGAGTTGTACCAGTTTAGTCGAGTCTTCCGGATTAAATCGACAACCTGGCGCAACTTCTAGAGTGCGCGGTTCTGGCTTCTTCGAAGAAGGCATAAAGGCTGAGGTAGAAACTGGCATAAAGTCGAAGTAATCATTAATAATCAGCTTCTGTTCGAGAAACCCAACTTGTGGAAGCCCTTATTGTGCAGACGACTAGCACACATGCAAAATGTTTCACATAAGAAATTTTGCAGAGCTGTAGAAGAAGAAAATTCTACACTGTCCAGAGAGCCTTGGGCGGAAACATCTTTGGCAACTTAAACGGTTTGAAGAAGATCCCTTTGGGAGAGGCCATGAGTGCCGGGAATTTTCCACTTTTTAAGTTAGTCTAGATAGAGCTAGGTCCGTGGCGTTGTGGGTATGTGCGTCGACCCCAACCTCGACGTCGTAGGTTCGAATCCAGCTCTGAGCGACAAAAATAATTTTCACGACCCCACCTCTTTCGAGTCACTGACAATGCTCAAAGAGTATTTCCTGTCTAGAAAAAAGCTTCTCAAACTTTGCCGTTCAGAGTGGGCATAAAACTGTAGGTCCCTTCCACTCGTGAAAGAACAACAGGAGTGGTTGCTGAGAAGCTAGGCCCTAGCTGTGGGCTGTAGCGCCACCTACTTCACAGTAGGTCCCCTCAATTCGAACCTAAAGACACCGATTCATTTAAAAATTTGTGGATGTTATATGAATCGTTCGTTATTTGTTCGTTATCCTAGACCACCGCTGAATTTGTTTGTCCAAGCCACTACAGTCTTGATCCATATTATAAAATCGGTCGCACTACCGCCGTGTACATCCCACACGATCAACATTTCGCCTTTTCAAGACTTGTCATACATTTTAGGGTTAAGAACCCGAAGCTCAGATGCGCGTAGACTGTCGCAACCAAATCAGGTGGACTTCTAGACTTCGTGGAGCAGTACCAGAGAAGATCCCTTGTGTTTACATACATCCTTATCCTCCCCAGCAAAGCTTAAAATCAGGTGGACTTCTTGACATCGTGGAGCAGTCCCAGAGACGTGATTACATACATCCTTATACTCCCCAGCAAGGCTTATAGAAATCCCTTTCTGAAGCAGACAGTATTTTGCAAATGGCGCACTCTTTCAAACATGCTTTCAATACCCCCAGAAAAAAAAACTCAACTTCACTTTCAGACCTAAAGCCCCACAGACTTCAAAATATAAACAAACGTTTCCTGGGGATAGTGAAGAACGTCACAGAAATACCCGACACGGGTATCAAATTAAAAACTTTATTGCAAACGAAGACGAAAGCAAAACGAACCGAACCCGGAGAAGTAGATGAAAGGGGCTTAAACGTGAAATAAATATTCAAGAGAACGACATAAAAGTGAAGCCCACTTGTTCTTGTTTACCTGTGTGCCACAAAAACACTGGTCGACAGTGACAACGAGAATAATAGTTCAGCACACAAAAAAAAAAGATGAAAAGACAACGAAGCAAACACTATCCAATTGGCACTCTTTGCGTTTGCCGAGTGTACAGACCGAGCAAATGGCAGAAAATTACTTAATTACAGTAGTAATTCTGTGAGAAGCATTCCAAACGACGACTCTCCGCGGCACATAGCCACACCAGATATGCGATAAACGCCGTGCGCATTGCCTCCTCTCCGCACACAGACAGGCCTCCACTTCAGTATTTGTTTCGTATTTAGCTTCTCATTTATGTATCTGAATGCATAAAGTATCAACAGCTTCGTCCGGCTTTAGCAGGAATCTATGAATTATTGATAAGCTCACACAACAAATCAAAATAAAAGCGCTAAATTCATATTAATCCATTTATGAGACCCCTCGCGGCAGCAGTGACGAGGGCCACGTACAAGTAAATGCCACCGATAAAAGATAAAAATTATTTATTTTCCAAAAAATCGTTTGGTTAGCGCTGATGACTAGGCTAGGCCAGCATGTGTGGACAGTCTTTTTTGTTTTTGTTTTTGTTTTTGTAGTCGATTTGATTGGTTTTCCGTTGTGCGACAGACAGTTTGACATGTTTTCACATTCCTTGTGACAGATGAGCTTCCAGGGAAGAGAACCGGCGTCACAGTCAACTCTATCGAGTGGTTATCGTTATTTCCTGTTGTCAGAGACGTGCTTTTGTTCGCTATCCATTTTATCGGATGTGGTAATAGAGTTGACTGGAATTTTTCTTTAAAAAAAATTATTTCGGAAGTTCTGGTTTTTTTTCCTCCACTTTGCGTTGTTAATTGTAGTTAATGAAGTTAATCAAACGATTGTAGACCTATTTTTGATCGGCTATAGGCTATAGGTGTTCAGTAAAATGACAAAAGTGTGTACGGTTTTCATTTGAGTTGATAAATCAATGGTTTACCTTCCATTTTGTGCACGTTGACAACGGGGGATACCATTTTCAGAGCACAATTGTAGGTGTGGTGGCCCGTGGCGTTGTGGGTATGTGCGTCGACCCCAACCTCGACGTCGTAGGTTCGATTCCAGCTCTAAGCGACAAAAGTAATGTTCACGACCCCACCTCTTTCGAGTCACTGACAATGCTCAAAGAGTATTTCCTGTCTAGAAAAAGGTTCTCAAACTTGGCCGTTCGGAGTCGGCATAAAGCTGTAAGGCCCTCCCGCTCGTGAAAGAACATTAGCAGGCACAACACGAGTGGTTGCTGAAAAGCAAGGCCCTGGCCCTCTATGGGCTGTAGCGCCACCCGTATTATTATATTATTATATCCCAGCACCACCTTTTACCTAAGCTAAGTCATACACTCGAATTGCTAATGTTAAAGTAGTGCGCACGCCCCCTGATGAGTCCCGTTTCCGGCCACACTTCTGTATGCAAATTCTGTCCACAATCTGAATTTGAATAACATCCGAGGGGCTCTGTGCAAAACGGTGAATGTCAAAAGTCTCAGCCAGTCAGTTAGTAATTTCCTTATAAGGACTGGCGATTAGTTCTGCGTGCCGTTTTGTTTCACTCCCAATACCCACCTCGGGCACTTACTGACAGCTCTGCTTGGTTACATCTTGTTTTCCCAACACCTACGTGCTCTGCAATAAAATCCTGACCATCATGTGAACTGAACACACATATGTAGATCAACAAAAGGAAATCTCACACTTCAGGTTTCAGGTTACCTCTTGCCCCTGCGAGTGCTCATTCTAGACCAGAGATATTTTTGCGTTGAGTCACAATTTTAATGTGCACCACAGATGATAGAAAAGAATTTGTTAGTCAGAAGCAAACGAGTCATCTTTGCTGGCCATCGGTATGACCTGAAACGTGAAGAACTCGTTCAATTCGGTCGCGTGGACCGTGGACACGGTGTTTACGTCAAACGCCTAATGGATCAGACCGAGTGTGTTACAAAATGTTGTCTTACCGCGACAGCAACGCCTGTCATGACTGATCACAATCCATCTAATGGCCGGCAATCATAACCTCAGATTTCCAAATTGTCGTCAATTTTTAACGTCCACTCATGACTGATTGACTAAAACCTGATGCCTGTGCCTCTCCATCAAATGCAAAGTAATTATTCGGACGTGTTGGTTGGACACAATCCTAGCCTCGTGCTCTTTTGTTTCGAATGTCATTGTTCGACAGTTGTCCGGGGCGCGTTCAGGCATAAAGAACATTTTCGTTTCTCTTCTTTTTTTTTTTGTTTTTTTTTTTTGTTTGTTCATTTTTCATTGATAAATCCATCCACTCGATGGTGATAATGCCCGGTTGGTGTTGGTGGTGATTAACCCGACTTACATTTGTCATTGATTTATATTCAAGAGATTTATCGCGTGTTTCCTCTTTTTTTCCATATCTGTCGGTCGTCGATGCGACGCGATGCCCCCGCCTGGTCGCACACACACGGACGCACAACGTCCCCGCTGTACGCCGGGGGGCGGAAACAGCAGCACAGCCAAACACCCAGCTAAAGATGACAAGAGCAATGACAATGAAACAAACAACAGGCGACGTCGATCTCAATAAAATTAACATTCCATTGCATGTCGAATTGCTTTAATCTCTGTGACTCAGTTGTGCTGCTTGGCTTTTGTTTCGATTAATTTTGTTTTGTTTTTGTTTTCTCTTATTTTGTGCTGTTTTTCTTGATAAATTAATTCAATTTTCTTGTCTGTCTTCTTTCAGAAACATTTTCGTTTTGACGTTTGGATCGATCCGTAACTGACATACGTCAAGTGTCGCCTCAACTGCAACAACCAACGTTCACAACACTAATGCAATTCGAATCAAATTCGGATGTGTGATCAAGAGGGAAATTGGAAGACGAATTTATAATCAGCTGCCAAGGGGTCAGCAGGAAGGTGATCCCACACCAGAGTGCCTTTGAGAAATGTTTTTACAAATTGAATTGAAAAGTTCGTGTGATAGTGTCTGCAAACAAACGGAATTTGCCTGAGACCGAGATAGAGAGAGCCGTTTGAGAAGAGAAAAGACTTATTTTTGTTACTAGTAGTGTTTTTTTTTTAACAAACAACAAAAAAAGAGAACATATCCTTGTGTGTATGTTGAATGTGAATGGACATATTTTTTTTACGTAGAAATTAGGTTAACTAAATAATTAGATAGCAAATAGAGTTTATATCCACACACCATCATATATAGATAGTAAATAAATGAATTTTGTGAATATGTGATATGATTAGGGATTATCACAAGTATGCATCCAGCGGGCGGAAGAGGTCGCCCCGAAAAGTACACAGCAGAGGCGCTGTTGAGTATTAAACAGGATTTGACACGTTTTCAATTACAAAAGGATAATGGAGCACAGGTACGTAATATTAAGGTTTTTATTCTCACCTTAACTTATTCTTATTTTGTCTTATTTTTGTGTTCAAATCAAAAACAATTTCTAGAAAGAATACAAGTTGTGCTTCTTTTATTTGAAACACTCCGTCATTGTGTTTATGTTTATACGAATGTTGTTTATTGGTCCCAATGTTTTAATAAAACTGCAAAACTGTCTCAAATGTCTCTCAAGGGGACCTGACGGTCTCCTGATCAATCAACCGTCAACCACCTTATCCGTCTTCACTTCAGGAGCCGAGGTTGGTTGAGAAGAACTTCCAGCCGGTAAGGGGGCACCGGTCTCTTTTTTGTTATTTTTTGTTTTAGTTGTGTTTTTGTTCATGTTAGGTCCCACGAGTAGCGGAGAAAAGGAAGGTCCGGCTGTGCAGAGATCCGCATTACACAGCTAAGGCAGGGTTCATCTGGGAGTGTGCCAGTACACCCAGATACTCCGTTTGCGACTGAGCTAGGCTGATCCTCGGCACGGGTCGTATGACACCTTGATCCAGCCTACCGGAGATGGAAGGGAGTGATAGGATAGAGGGTGGGAAGGGATGATTACATCTTAGCTTCGTGTCTCCTCATAGAGAATAAATTCCCTTGAGTCATTGACCTTTACTACGCCCTCGCACCGCGTCAAGGTGTGTAAGCACGCGAAGGGTTACCACCTAACCATATATCCCTCAGCCCATATTTGTCACATGGGGTGAGTGATATATGGTGCGGTGAACAGCATGTCACACAAATGTATTTAACATGTGTAAAATGTCGTACCTGTGGCCAGTTGCATCCCACCAGAGTCCTCTAACCTGCACTAGCATAAATCGGCGCACAAAGTTAAATCCCTAAGTTTAGCACCGTCACAAATCCTTGACCATCGTGGCCATTTAAGTGCTGGCATCCCCGGGACGATTTACAACAAATCGCCATGCATACGTGTCAAGCATAAAATCCCTAGGAGCGAGGCTAAACAAAACGAATGATAAACCTCTCCCGGATGGCCACAGATAACCCAGCAAACAAAGCGGCAACCCATCTTCTCCATCTGAGCTGGGGTTTCTTTTCTTTTTTTCGAATTCCAATTCGATGGATGGATTTCCCTCATCGACGTCGACGAAGATTCAATTGAATTCCTCAGTGGAAATGTATACGCGTGTGTTCTTGTTCGAAACGCGAAAAGCGAGAAGTCGAGAAGTCCTCTCCTGCCGCCAACGGCAGGAAAATCGAACCAAAGCCAAGGCACGATCAATGATCATCACACGGCGAACGATCGGTCGACTGGACGAACTGACAAACACGCTCTGCTCAAACGAAATGTGTAGACGAACGAGCATATTGAAGTGTTGTAAGCACATGCACGGTGCCCGGTGGATAAACGCACAGCCACATCTGTGCCCATGCACATTGTAGCGCTAGAATATTCTCTGACAGGAGGAGGAGGAGAGGATCAGGATTGCTGCCCTGCGCAGGGCGGAGGGGGATGGGGCTGTTGTTTCTGGTGGTGTTCATTGCCATTTGTGCTGAGATTTTTTTCTCCTCCCCCTGTTCTGTGTGTGGTTCCCTCAATAAGCGATCATTGCGGGGGAGGTATTGAAAAGATGCTCTTTTCCATGTATTCTACCGACGCACACAGTCACAAATTGCCTTCAGGCTGACACACGAGCTTGTACGACGAGTGGCAGTGCTGTGCGGGGCATAGTTGTGTTATAAAATTAGACGCATCTCGGATCGTTTCTCTTGCAATTCGCTGCCTAGTTTATATCGTTTGCTGTGGAATGTGTTGTTTTGAATTCCGATAACACCATATGGAAGCATTCAATGCTCTTTCGAAATCGCTGTGAGATTATGGTTTCGTTTTGTTGGGTCGTTTTATTTTCGCTCTTTTCATCTCACTCTCAAATCGTTTTTTTTCTAGTTTTAGTTTTCCTTATACACCCCTTATTATGCTCCTCTCGTCCCCTGGGGGCGTTCTTAATTTTCTGCCGCGTGGAATTCCATCGGTGAGCTGAGTGCAATTGAAGTGAACTTGTTGAGGAAGCTTGAATACAATTATGTAACGTTGCAATGACGAGGATGATGGTGGTGCTGGCGGTGGACGGCCAGAGTGGGCAATGTTTTCAACTGCTGGCATGTGGAGTTGCTGGTATTTCTTTACGATTTCTTAATTAATTGTGCACAGATACAGATTGAGTTATGAAATGGTACGCGGTATTATTTATGTATGTTGTTTCGTATTTTTTTTGATGCAAATCACGAGGCTGTCTCGAATGAATTGGGGGCCGGTCTTAAATGATAGCTCACTAATGGTTTTCTTTTGAATATTCCGCCTATTACGGAAGCTTAAGCAATGCGAACATCTATTCTAACATCTATTCGCGGATTCAGCGGACTGTGCTACTTTACCGACACCAAGTTACCGACACATGACAACTAAGCGATTAAATTTGCAAAAGCGGAATTATTCGGTCAGTTTGATGATAACTGAGATTACAGTCAAAGATTAGTCAAATATCAATTTGAACCGATGATCTGTGAACACATTCGCTTGAAGCATACGCACAATTGAGTGACAATTTCATTAACTTGCAGAGGAACGGTGGCGATCAGTAGACCCTAGAACACATTTTCATCCACTCTATGCAAATGAAATGCCGACTGGGATATAACTCCACGTCGTTTTATTATTATATGATGCCTCGGTCTGGAAAATGTCTGACAATAAGTGAAATCTAGGGAATATGTATTCTTTCCCATATTATGAACTATAATTGCAACAATTTCGAGCTCTTACTGATGTCTCAGACATTGGCATCGAAATTCGAAGTGTGTGAATTTGAAAATAATAAAGGGCGACGTCGCAGTCCGAGATGGACTGGGCCATAGAGTTTTGTGAATGATGGACCTCCTGTTATACGCTGAATCCTAACGACATTGTTTGACAAGCTTTTTGTAACTAGGTTTTATCTTTGACCACTCTCCGTGACTCTAAAGTTGTGAATACTGAATTTTTTCTTACTTACTTATCACAACGACGACCTATGGAAGGCCCAAGCATGAGCCGTTGCTGCGTTAGATCGTTTACGGTCCTTGGCACGCATCACCATCAGCAATACAAAGGTGTCCTACGTCTGCGATGACTTACGGCGGCGTTTTACGAATACGAACTTTCAGCAAATATGAACAAACAATTATACTTTAAACACCGATTTGTTTATCGTTTATGTATCCTAATTAATGATATAAAAGATTTCCTCTGCGAATTAAGCGTTCACTTTGCGAACTGTCAAATTGAGTTCGCAATGCACAGAAAGCAATCGCAATGCACAACAATCACAAGAAATTTGCAGTGAGTGTCAGTTTTCGAAAAGTCTTCGAATCCACCCCCGAGGGACGGCGCAGTAGTGGAAGACCGCGACTCAGGTGGCGCACGCAATTGAAAAGGGACCTCAACCAACTACGCGTGCGAAACTGTAGACAGCTAGCTAAAGATCGAGCTGGCTGGAGACGTTTGTTGGTTTAGGCCCAGGTCCACCCCGGACTGTAGCGCCACCTTAAGTAAGTCAGTTTTCACCAGCGCCAACTATCGGGGGATAAGTCTCCTTAACATCGCGTACAAAATCTTCTCTGCCGTTCTGTGTGAGCGCCTGAAACCATTCGTCAACAACCTGATAGATCCCTATCAGTGCGGTTTCAGGCCTGGGAAGTCCACTATCGATCAAATTTTCACATTACAGCAGATCCTCGAAAAAACCCAAGAGATGCAGATCGACACCCACCGCCTATCTGTCAGCGTGCATAGAGACGAGCTATACAACGCCATGTCTAGTTTTGACAATTCTGCCAAGCTCGTCAGGCTGTGCAGGATGACGATGGAGAACTGTCGCTGCTCCATCAAGGTCGGTAACGAACTCACCGAGACCTTCAATGTCAAAAAAGGTTTTAGATAAGACGACGCGCTGTCATGTGATTTTAACATCGTCCTGGAGAAGATCGTGCGAAACTCACACGCCAACACTACAGGCACGATATTCCAGCAGTCCGTGCAATTGTTAGCATACGCCGATGACATTGACGTGATTGGCAGAACTCAGCGAGCCGTCAGTGAGGCTTTTGCTAACATTGAGACGGAAGCGGCTAAAATGGGTCTGGTGGTGAATGAGGGCAAAACGAAGTATATGCTGTCATCAAAAAAGAACACACAACATCGACGTCTTGGACAGAGCGTCACAATGGGCAGCTATAACTTCGAGGTAGTCAAGAAATTCACTTACCTCGGCTCCGGAGTAAACGGTACAAATAACATCAGTACCGAGATCAAGCGTATGATAACTCTTGCCAACCGCTGTTTCTTCGGGCTCAAGAGGCAATTGAGTAATAGAGCCCTCTCTCGAAGAACCAAGTTGACTCTATATAAGACCTTGATCATTCCAGTCCTGCTATACGTTGCGGAGGCATGGAGAATCTCGAAAGCGGATGAAGAAGTCCTTGGTCTCTTTGAGAGAAAAGTTCTACGCACGATCTTTGGTAATGTTTGTGTTGACGGGTTCTGGAGGAGAAGATTCAATCACGAACTGTACGGGCTGTAGAGCCGAAGAATCTTCGAATCCGAACCTGTCGGGCAACGCAACGGAGGACGCCCGCGTTTAAGGTGGCGCACCCAAGTGGAGAAGGACCTCAACCAACTTGGTGTGCGAAACTGGAGACAGCTAGCCAGCGATCGCGCTATTTGGAGTGGCATGTAGGTTGAGGCCCACGTCCACCCCGGACTGTAGCGCTACACAAAGAAGAAGAAGATTATTGGTTGGCTTTGCGTTCGCCACTGCTTTTTTTAAGTCACACCACAAGTTTTCTGTTCCCATTGATTCGAAAGCATTCCCTTTTTGTTTGTGCTTCCTTGTCATTATCTTGCTGAGCGTCAAGATACATATGTCTCGATAGGGAACATTTGTTGTGAACGAGCCCTTATTTTTTTTGTTGTTTGTTTGCTATGACATCTGTGAAAAATATTTAATATACATCAAGTCATTGAACAGACAAAATCATATTTTTTCATCGCCTTAAAAATGTCGAATTTTGTATCAAAAAGTGATGATTTGCGGAAAGCATTAACTTTTTGTTTTCATTTGAAGAAAAGTGCTGCAGAGTCGCATCGAATGCTTGTCGAGGCATATGGTGATCATGCTCTATCAGAAGCAACATGCAAAAGATGGTTTCAACGGTTCACGGAACGTGGAAGGCCACCAAAAAAGTTTGAAGACGCCGAATTGCAAACGATATTGGATGGAGATGACACTTTGAATCAAAAGCAAATGGCAGCAATGTTAAATGTTGCACAACAAACAATTTCTGACCGTTTTTACTTTCCCGCTAATAATTAGTGTCTTATTTTCAAAAAAACGCTCATTTCATACCGGTACACCTTGTAAACACTTCGCTAGACGTTTAACGACTGATTGATACTACAACCGTCATGCAGTGGAATATACGATCAGTATTTGTTTTGTCAATTAGCGATACACTGCATTCAGGGAAAACATAGCAAAATGTGCTTGCAATTGTTTGGGATAAGAGCCGACATTTTTCAAATTGCCTTGGATATGCAAATTGAAAGTGCACAGCTGTTGCAAGAGGTAGTCCACTTAAGAGCTCAGTTTTATTTTTTTTATACAAATTAACAAAAGAAGTCGTCTAAATTCAGTTCCTTTTTTGTTCTTCCAAAATGTTGTCCGCGATTAATAGGAAATCTACTCTATATAGGAAACTGGAACACCTTTCTATTATTTAGTGATCATTCACTCCTGGCCACGCATGTCAACAGACACGTTTCTTTCTATCTCCCTGTGCGAAACGGATATATGTCTGAATGACGTGCCTTTCCATTCAAAAGGAACATTTACGTAGCTTAGAATAGTCTCAGCTTCCGGGACCGTTTATTAGGGTGCGACGGGTGATCATACACGTTTGCTGAGATTTTAATTTGTATTGTAGCTCTGCTGAAGTACTGGCGAGTCGACAATACAAGCTCCACCGTTCAAAGTTGAGAAAGGTACTACCTCTGTCGTGTTGGGTCCATTTTGCCTAAATTGAGCCTAAAAACCACCCAGCTCCATATATGAATGTGAGGTGTTTATGTCCATACCCATTTAAGAACTCCAACTCAACACAGAAGTAGGAAATCCCTTCACTTTTTTGCAGCGCATGAGACAGATTCTATTTCTTCCTCGTCTCCATGCGCTATATTCAGAGGAAACCTTGCTACGGCACAGAACCCGGTAAGGAAACCTATTAGCATCTGCACCTCCTTACGACAACTGACTACTGATGATGATTTGGTCTTGCAAAACGTCGGCCATGGAGCGCTAGCTGTGAATCTCATTTCCTGACCAGATCTAAGACTATTTCTGGAATTGTTAGAGTATCCACGAGATGCGGTCCCTCCAGCGCAATACGGATAAGCGGGCAACGCCAAGCAAAGTAACCTCCTTGTTGCCTTGCTTTCGCATCACAATCATCGTTTTGGCACAGTTCACAAAATAAATTGTGTATATTTTTAAATATTCAACTTTCGTGTCAAAAATGTCGAAACCGAATTAATTTCTTCGATGCCCGCGCACCGCATCGGAGGACAGATTGAAGTATCTTCAACGCGAGTCAACCAGCAGGCCAACCGACCAACAGACATGTCTAATGCCATTCCATTCCGATGAAAATAAATACATCCATCAGATGAGTGTAGCAGGTCCCTCCAAAGTCTTCGCCGCCGAACGAACTCATATTCACACGAAAACGAAGATCATCTTATTTACGCAAATAGATCTACACTTCGTGCGAACTGTGTGTTCTTCCTCTTGGCACTGTCTGTCGCACACAACCACATTTTATATGATTCGTTTAATCTCTTATAATCTTTCATGGCAACGAAAAATCTTGATTACTGACCTCTTTTCTCGAGAAGAGAACATTTTCCTTCCTTGCGCGCCCCCGCCATCTGCTCCCGCTCCCGGCACATCCACTGATTCTTGCGCTCGTCTCGCCTCGACTCCTATAATTAGCGTGAATTTTTATTCTGAACTTATTTCATTTTATTTTGTTCGATTTTCCTCCTCGAGAGAGTTTTCGGGGAATTTTTCTGGTGGCGATTTATTTTTGACCTTTTTGTGTATTTTTCCTCGGCTTTTCTCGGTTTCTCGATTTTATTTCTGGCCCCAACCGACTGAAAGGAAAATAAATAAAGGAATTAAAAGGGAGAGAAAAAATTTAATGAAACAAAAAAAAAAATGGTTAAAAAATGCGGCATTTCTCGCCTGTTCGCTGGTGTTTGCGTGGAAATTTATTGTTCTGGCAATTAAATTGAAATTAATTAAGTGGCAGGCGAAATGCAATTGACCTTCTTCGGCTCCTAGCCATGATGAGGTGTTAGACAAAATGTCCAGACCCTCGGCACTCGTGGGTGTTCGGTGCCGTGCCGTACCGTGCCGCCCCGTGGATGAGGCAAACGCAAAGTGAAACAACTTGTAAACAGAAGTGAACACACGTTTCGCTCAGTGCAGCTCTTGAAGGAGCGTGCGTTTGATTGATGGCCAATGAAAATGTGGAATTGAACGTAGGATCTTTCAATGCTCTTGAAATTCATTTTCACCCCTTTGCGGTGATGTAAGTGCGGTTTGTGTACAGAAATAGCCACGCTTTAAGGGGGTTACTATGGAGGTCACCTATTTAGAGTTGAGGGGATGATTGTGGGCATCAGAATTGAGGGGGACCTAGTGGAGAAGGTTCCCTTCTCTCTCGTTTTGTGTAGCTTCTGTAGCGGAAGTTCGCAACGGGCGAGATCTTCAGGCAGCGGTAGATCCTTAAGCTGTGATGACGCTTCACATTACACCGTATTGTTGTATCCCTAAAGAAGACCGAACAGACTGTATCTATAAAATACAAACCTAGACAAGGCTACTGTAGGTTAGTACTCGTATGAGCGTGTACATCGAGTGTTGTTGCTGACTGGTCAATTTTACTGCGAGTGTACTTGATCATCGGTAAATAGGAAACATCTTGCAGTATTGAACCGCATAAACGAAACATTTATGACCCACTCTCCATTCTAAACGCTCGCTCAGTCTGATCACAATGTGTTGGTGAAATTACAGAAGTATAATCGGCCCAAATCTCGCCACTGAGAAATGCATATCTCGGCATCCCAATAGAAAAGGACAACGATGACCTAAGTTTGAGCCACTAGTACCGAACTTGCACAAGCTCCTTCATTGCTCGGAAGTTAATCGATGCTGTCTACTCACAGAGTGGGCCTCATGTGTCCAACTGAAGGAAGCCAGCCCTAACTGAAGAGACTAGTTAGGGCTAGATTTGACTGAGTCTGTCATCTAATGTTATAAATGGACGAGCATCCATTATTTAGATTCAATATCCCCCTACGGATCTTAGGCTATGATCTACGTCTATGAGCTGTCATGTACAATTTTGTAGCTTTCTTTCCTAGTTATCGAGACTCTTTCACAAAAGATCTACGCCACGTACTTCGTGGTCCACCCGTCTTGCTGTGGAACTGTCGCCTTTTCAAGGCCTGACCAAACCTCTTGCGTTGAATAGTGCTGCCTATAGGTTCCTGGTCCGTTCTCTGATGACGCTGTTCGTTTGAGATACAGTTCGGCCAGAAAACCTTTAGGTTGTTTCGTATGCACAGATTTATAAGCGTCTGTAGTATTCCTGTGATAATGGCGCTACAACCTATAGAGGGCCAGGGTCTAGCTTCCCAGCAACCACTTGTGTTGTGCGTGCTATTGTTCTCACATGAGTGAAAGGGACCTACACTTTTATGCCGACCCCGAACGGCCAAGTTTGAGAAGCTTTTTTCTAGACAGGAAATACTCTTTGAGCATTGACTCGAAAAAGGTGGGGTCGTGAACATTATTTTTGTCGCTCAGAGCTGGAATCGAACCTGCGACGTTGAAGTTGAGGGCGTCGCACATACCCACAACGCCACGGACCACCACTACTTTTCCAAGTACTACACCCATATAATAGCACGGACAACAGTCCAGCGAAACAGCCTTAGTTTGGTGCTTAGGCGTATAGTATTCCTTCTTCATATTGTGGACAACATAACGAATACTGTCTCATAATTGGATATTCGGCTTGCGACCTCGGAGGGAGTAACTCACATCCGCAGTCGAAGTTCAACCCTATTATGGAATCCGTCGGATGAACCACATTATCGGTCCGCAAAACTTCCCTATCGACCACTTCTGTAATCAGCGGTTTGCTGTCAATTTTGATTGTTTGGTTCAATTGTTCCGAAGAACAGTTATTTACGGACTGAATTAAAGTATATTATGGAGTCAAGTGATTTTTAATGTATTCAGAAGATCAAGAAAATTATTCCCAAGATATTCGATGTAGAACTAGAAGTAGGGCGAAGGATATTTAAATGAAGTAGAAGAAGTTCTTTTGTAATCAATCTTCTTTCAGATTTGTAAAATGATTCAGGATTGAGATATGTATGTTATCTTGACGTAAATACTGCCACTTGTGTTAAGATCCACATCCTTGTTTCCTGAACATAAATTCGCAGCATGTTTAAGATTCATGGATGAGAATGGATATCGCACCAGTACGGTTGACAGTTGTTTCAGTTGTTCTTTCCGAGTGTAGCTATCAGAAGAATATGTATGTCCAATAGAAATAAATTAAAGCATGAGCAGAAAAACAGGAAGCAAATTATATTTGTATGAATCAAGGATAATTTTCGTTTGTTTCTTGTTCTAAAATTTACTTCCGTTGCAACCACACATCCTTCTTTCCTCCAAATCCGCAACTCATTTGGTTCGGATTGAAAACGTCACAAAATTTTTTTTCGCACTACTTAACCGACATCCGCTCACTTTCTGAATTGCGTTTTTTGTAATAGGAAAATATGCGGATGCGAACATTTTCCCTACGCAGTCGATCCGCCAGATTCCATAATCGGCATGAATACTTCAGAAGTATTGGCAACCCACTACTGCCTCAAGTGCTTGTTCAGCAATGCCTCTATGATGTAAAGAGTTGTAAGCGTGACTGAGTAGCTTTGATTTTGACGAGCTTGTCTACAGTGTCACGGAATTAGTCTCGCTCCTTTCATTTGTTGCCATTTAGTGGAGGGCCAGAATCCTATGAAAGAGTAGACACGCGTTGTCAGTTTAATTGAGATTATTTATGTGAAATGAAAGTGTCCATCGAAGTTCTTATGTTCTCGATGACGGATCAAAATAAAGCACATCACTAATCACCAATAAAAACAATATTGAGGATATTATGCAACCCTGCCTGACTCCAACTTAGACTTCAAATTCTTCTATACGCGGTACAACACACATCGGACTATCGTAAGACGCTTTAATAAAAGCTGTAGGCTTATCTGAGATGTCTGAGATCCATGGACACAGTGAACATTTATAATTACTCTCCAATCCTTTCGAGACATAAAACGGAATTCACATTTACCAGACAGTACTTGGTAAAGCAATACTCAGGGATATACGTACAAGAGATGTGTGCATCGATTTAAGTATACTTATAAGGATTCGAATACTCAGCATACGTTTGTTTGGGAAAATGTACAGTGAAAAGTTAAACAGCTAATGTATGTATTGAACAAGCAGTGAACCTAAGTGACTACCTTGAGGGATCCCGGGTAATACGAGACTCGCTCGACAAGTCAGTTTCTTTTTGAAACAGACTATCCAAAATTCACCCTAATAACTGTCGTCTATTAAAATCGATTCGATGTTTGAGCAGACAAGTTCGCTTTTAAAACAAATCCCGGATATTTGTGGGCGTTAACAAAAAAGAAACATGATCGAGACCAATGAATCCTTGATTACTCCTTGGACTCTACGCTGTCAATTAATGGTTAAAAAGTGGTTTAATCTGTTCTGAGGATATTAGTACCAGGAGAAGTCTGCCAACAGAAGTTGTCACGCCGGATATTGTCCATAAAACAAAAGATGATTCATGCTCGAATATGCGCGCAACCGTGTCGCCTCTACAAATTAGCACAAAAACCTTTTAATTGGGCTACAAGCTGCTCTAGCTCGTTGCGTTTGTTTCTTATTTCGAAACGTTAAGCTTGATGCTTATCCAGACTCTGTTTTGGTTTACTCTTGCCATTTTTTGAACATCGCAACAGGGGATCATCACGGCTGTAGAAGGAGGACCATATTCAAGAAGGCTTTAACGAAATTGGTGTCCAAACTCTTTCAAAGTAATCTGCACAACATGATGAGCAAGGGTTCTGTTTATTGATGCTCTTATTCATCCCTTGCTTCAGAAATTAAACTCTTTTCGTTGACGTTTATGAAGAGACAGTGAATGAAGTATGAATTAGGCGACGGAAACTACTTCGAAAATAAAAGATCATTCAATTTCCCAAAAATGTAAAACATTTTTTCTGATGTCGGACTCGTAACAAGTCGTGTATTGAGAATAACTTTCCAGCACCTGATTATTTGGTTATAATCCATCGCCCGTCCATCTGTGCCCATCAGAGTTGAGGTTCATTCCATTACTGCAATCCGACAGCCCAGTATGGTCACATGCAACGATTGTGCATGTTCTCCAAAGATGTGCACCGAAGCCAATCTGGCATTCTGTTGTGAAAGTCAACCGTATCACAGACCGGCTCAGAAACGGGAGTGCAACAGTCATTAGCATGCATTACAATTAACTGCATCATCAAGTTCACCCACGTTCACCCGGATTGATGTATTTAGCTAGACCACCCTCCGTTGATTAATTTTATCGATTCCCCCATGAATTCCTAATTTCAACGCAACAGCACAGCACAAATGAAAAAAAAAACCAAACAAACCACCGAACTGCCGACTTTGGCTTTGTCCATCCATCCACACGGTCGGAGACTCCGATTGGGGTTTTGTAATCGACAATCGTTTATGGAACACAGCATCGATTGACATTGCAATTAAGACACCCCGTCCAAGTGGACTCCAAATAGAGCTGTGACCTCATGCCCAGCATTGATAATTACTTAGTCCACAAGTGCTACTACATGGTGTAGTCGATTTTCGTCGATTCGATTTGAAATTCAATATTGAGGAGGAGCTTGGCTGGCTGACGCTGGCTAGTCGAGGTACACTTCAAATGGCAAGACGACTCCTCTGCCCACGATTCGAGTGTGCGTGTCGAAATTGTGGGGAGATACTTGAGAAATGGCTTGCGCGAGCTCCGTCAGCCAAAAAGAGGCACCTATTAGCCAATTCCAAATTTGATCGGCAGTTTACAGTTTAAGCGTGAGAGGTGACAAATTTTATTTCGTTTGTTCGCCTCGTCTGCCGTTCGCCCACGTACGCAACCACGCACGCATGGCATCGGCGTTTGTTCGCCATTAGAATATTTATTTAAAAGATTTTTAATTAAAACACAATGACTCGGTGAGTCGATGGGTCGAGGGCGAGCGATGGGGTTGACCAGCTAGAGCTGGAACCGCCAAATTACAAAGCAAATCATATCAAAGCGCGCCAGCGTGTGGGTGTGCAGGGGGACGACGAGTTGCATAAATGAATCTATTATACTCTTGACTTGGTGTGGTGTTATGAATTTATGATTAATTCATCGTGACACCTTTTTGTGCGGTGTACCTGCACACACGCCTACGACGCTGCGAGTCGCCAGTGAAGTCGATTTAATGGAATCAACTCAAATCAATGTAATCGATCAATGTGATGAGTTGAAAATCAACCCTTACAGTATGGGTGAGAAGTTTTGCAACTCCAGTGGGAATGGGAAATGCTATATGTGAGTTTTACGAAAATAGAGTGCGCTAGTTAACGTCGAACTGGGTGGAAACTATTTGCTTATGGTTGGTATTAATAGTTTATTTGAGACTTGTAAGTGTTTTTTTTTTCTATTTACTGGTTGATGTTACTTGTGTACAAATCATTCATATTACTTGAAAAAATGTCTTAGAATTAAATTTTACTTTTTTTGACATTAGAGTATTTTGACATTTAATGCAATGGGCGTAAACACACGTACTAACTTTTTTAAGAAAGTTGTAACTCAGTAATAAAGCGTTTTATTGAGAATTATTACTAAACTAAGTAATGAGTAGTCAAAAAAACGCATATTTTCGTCGGTCTAATCTAAGAAATTCCCTTAAAAGCCCAACTTTTGACTAAAATAAGGATAAGTTTGTGTCAGAACTGAAGGAAAAGTGATTTATCGTCAAATGGAGGTGCATATAATTTTAACAACTGCCATATCCAACGTTAAAACGTTTAAGGTTCGGTAAAAAAACTGAGCAAATGGTCGCATCTTCTTCTAACCGTTAGGTTTGGACAACAACTACGAACGCGAGAGGGCCCCTTGTAGGTATATGCGTCGAACACAACCTCGTTTGATCCCTGGTCTGTGCGACAAAATTAAGTATCACGGCCCCACCTCTTTCGAGTCGCTGACAATGCTCAAACAGTATTCTCCTGTATAGGAAAAAACTTCTCAAACTTGACCGTCCCTTTCACTCGAAAAACAGCACGCACAACACGAGTGTTTGCTGAGAAGCTTGGCCCTGACCCTCTACGGCCTATAGCGCCACTCATATTATTGTAACAACTCCACACATGTTCACATTGTAAAGTTTTGCCGATATTTAGAGTGAAGTGTTAACTGATGAAAAAACATAAAGGAAGACTGAGCTGAATAGCGATACACTTACAAGTCAATAGACAAAATTAAAACGATACAATGCGAGGACAACATAGGAATTGACATGACTGTTTGTTTAAATGGCAGGAATCACCATGTGCTGGCAAAAATACTGATGAACAAATACTCCCCCTCTGTATGGGTTCATAACTTAACGAAGCAGTAGCAAATTTTGAAAAAGTATTGGTCATGTCAGTTTCCGCTCGAACCACAAGCAAGAACTTCAGGCAGTGGGATCTCTAATTGGCTGATACCGTTTTCGAAAAGGATTGCGGAAAGATTGGGCTTTCGTCTTCTAGAGATAACCAAAAAACAAAGACAGCGTTTGAGAAGTGATTTTCGTAGCTTCGTCGTGTGATTTCATCAATTTGTTACTTGAGAAGATAGTACAGCGAGAAACTGTAAGCACTATCATCTATAAGTCAGCCCAGCTGTTGGGTTATGCAGATGACATCGAAGAATAAGCTAAGCGATCGGGTCTTAAGGTCAGTGAAGACAAAACTAGATTTATGTACATATGCTGTCGACCAAGTGCTTGGACAACAAGAGAGTCTTCGAATGCGAGCTTTCTGGTTCGATAAGGGTACCGAACCTAGAGTAGAAAGGCAAGTAGTCGTGGACGGAAGACAGTTTGGTATTAAAGTCTGGAAGTAGCATGCATAGGGGGGTCATCGATGTAATCCGAGTTTCTTCTGGTTCGATAAGGGTACCAAACCTCGAGTAGAAAGGCAAGTACATAATCGTGGACGGAAGACAGTTTGGTATTGTTGACTGGAAGTAGCACGCATAGGGCCGTCATCGTTGTAAGGCAGTACATGTTGGGCGTCGATCTGCACTTCTTAGATCTTGCTCAGGACTCAGGACATCATCTGAAAATCTTATCTGTTTTGGACACTTTTTTAACTAAGACAAAACGTGCCCATTCTATAATGCTGAATTTTCTGTTTGGTAATCTTCTCGAAGTATAATGTGTCAAAACAAACTTATTTGTAAGGAGATTTGTCCACTCTTCGTTACCTACCGATTATTTTGTTGATCAGCAAACATTTTCCTTTTTTATTTGTTTTCTGCTCAGTATTGGCAACTAGCTCTTCGTGGAAGGTATGGATATACTTATCATTTCCGTTTTATTCTTAAACTGATTTGCAATTTGTTTGAATAACGACGTAAAGCAATCGCGTCTTACATTCAGTAATTAAGTGTTTTTTTTTTAAGTCGTTTTTCTTGGGTATGCCGTTTTTTTCACGCTTCGGCTTCATCTTTAGAGTATTTTGCACCATATACACTAAACAGTGGTGTCGCTTTCCAATTTTGTATCATTTCTCTTGATCCGAACAATGATTGTTTCGTCTCATTTCTGCCATGGTTCCAGACCAGCTCCCTCAAAAAAATATCAAAGTCCTCAGTAAAGGGTTATAAGACAATAAAGGATGTTGTTTAGAAAAAGGATGTGTACTGGAGGTACACCTTGTTCACTTGAAGGTAATACTTCTGGAACCTGCTGGACATATGCTCGGTGTAAAAAAGAAACAATACAACCCTTAAGTCCGGGTGCTAGTGGTGGCCCGTGGCGTTGTGGATATGTGCGTCGACCCCAACCTCGGCGTCGTAGGTTCGATTCCTGCTCTGTGCGACGAAAATAATTTTCACGGCTCCACCTCTTTGGAGTCACTGACAATGCTCAAAGAGTATTTCCTGTCTAGAAAAAGCTTCTCAAACTTGGCCGTTCGGATTCGGCATAAAACTGTAGGTCCCTTTTACTCGTGAGAGAACAATAGCACGCACTACACGAGTGGTTGCTGAGAAGCTAGGCCCTGGCCTCCTACAGGCTGTAGCGCCACCCATATTATTATTATTATATATAAGTCCGGGCGCTTATTTCATCATTCTAACTTTAGCCCCTTGCAGAAGCTGACGTGTGGAATACTTGTCCTATGAGAAACCGAGTACCTAGCTGGTAACAGGCACCCTCTTCACAATTCATCTTCCCACGGTCAGTTTATGGAATCGGCATACCTGCAAAAGTTTCCCAATCAGCCGCTGGTTAGCCGACTGGGGTCTTAAAACGCAGTTAACGCCATGCTTCGCTTCACCTGACGCACTCGGCGTGTCCAACTAGCTACCAATGAACATATCTAACAACCTGTCACATAAAAACTGAATTCGCCGCAACCATAATTATGCGCAAAGGATTGAGCAATCGTTGTGGTATTTGCAAAAGCAACCAGCATAGCACACTCCTACCAAACACCACGGCTCTTTATTACCGACCGTGATAGCGCGTAGGCCGGTGCTACTGTCTGCCGGCAGTTGTGTGACGGCGCCTCTGTTGCTCCAGGCTCCATTCACCGCAGCACACGGCCGTCGGTCGAAACCCAATTCGGGCAAACCTATAAAACAGTCCGTCGTGCGATATTGCTCTCGCAGACCTCCCAAAAACATCATTCCTGGAAGCAGTCATTCGACTGTCGTGCCGCGGGTAGCCTTCTGCTCGGTGTCTAATCAGCTGTCGCTGCTTCTATACTCCAGCTCTGACGCATACACCCACCCGCTGGCCGGCGTAAACAGTGGGTGCGCAAAGATTCGTTCCACACAACGGTGGACGAGCATTGTTGGCCTCCTCCCTCATCGACAAAATTGTCTTGACAGCGGCGACGGCGGCAGCGGTCGTGCTGAACAGGTGAATAATCTACGAAGCGCGTGCTTGGTGGGCGGTTTAATAGCCCGCTGCTGGCTACAATGCTAAAGAGCGCAGACGGAAAATACGCTACGCAGCTCCTTCCTTGCCTCCATACCATCGAGCGACAGATCCAATTTTGTTGACGGCGGCGCGGCGGCATGGGGACCCAATGTCGCGCTGTTGTGGCGTCATCCCAGCACGGCTAGATTCGGCGCCCTCCACACTGGTGGGACTGGGAGAAACAAAAAACAAAGATCCCATGAAACGCAAAATGAAATATATCCCAAAGATATTTTTGGTTTATTTGTTTATTTGTGTTTTATTGCTGAGGAATTTTTCGTGTTTTTCTCTGCCCCCTCGTTGAATTTTTTTTCCCCATTCGTTCGTTCATTCTCGCTCTCCCGCCCAGCAGAGCGGCGTGGTTGGTACTGAAATTCCGAAATTAAATGATTTTTGAAATATTTTCATTGTTCTTGCCGAAATGTGTATGGACAGCCGAAATATGACCGTAAGAGGTATTTCAAGATCATTAGTGAACGTGGTGAGTGGCCCGTGGCGTTGTGGGAATGTGCGTCGACCCCAACCTCGAAGTCCTAGGTTCGATTCCAGCTCTGAGCGACAAAAATAATTTTCACGGCCCCACCTCTTTCGAGTCACTGACAATGCTCAAAGAGTATTTCCTGTCTAGAAAAAGCTTCTCAAACAAAAGCCGTTCGGATTCGGCATTAAACTGTAGGTCCCTTCCACTCGTGACAGAACAATAGCACGCACAACACGAGTGGTTGCTGAGAAGCTAGGCCCTGGCCCCCTACGAGCTGTAGCGCCACCCATATTATTATTTATTATAGTGAACGTGGATCTTTTGTGGGATGTGTGTACTACATTCGGGGTCGTTCGATGTTGTTGCACTTTGTACGTTGCACCTTAAGGAGGAAGTGCCACACTTCAGACGGAATATTTCTTCGGGAAAACATTCGCAAAGGAGATGGATAACATTAGGTGTTTGTTTTATGTTCACTACTGGGGCAGGGATGTCTCAGTGAGATCTATTGACTATTCCAACATTCGGCATGGCTAGACGTCAAGAAGTTCACTTTACTTTGGGGCCCCAGAAACAAAAGGTTATCCAATTAATGGATATGACATCCCTCCCTGTACTTGTAGCCGATGAAGGCATGTTTTTGTCGACTTGAAGTACTTAAGTAAGAATACCTACATTTGTCTTCCATTTCCTCTCATAATGCAATGAGCATTTAGCGACCCTCTTCTTATTTTGCAGACAGGCTACCGCCATCACGGCTATAACACTGATTTGCCGCATATGTTGAAACTCAATTTTACGTATGTTCCATATGTCATTGTGGTCCCTGTTTACTGATTGACCTGAATATCCTTAAAATATCGTGGAAATGTGGAAGATCCTCCAGATTGTGGTGGTTACTCTCCATTAACATAACAGTCGCAACTTGGTGTTTAAGCTTTTTACATTACTTCGTCCAACTATGGATAGCATCCCAAACGTCAACTTTCCAGTTCGATTCCGCCATCAGTTTTGACAATACTTCCAGGAATGTCTACTCTTCGAGAAAAACATCGTTATTGGCATTCCTTTCAGATCACACTGGGAGTCTGAGAACCAGGCGCTGGATGAAGCCCTTTCCCATACGTATCAAAAATGGATGTCTACCAGGTATACCGGTATTAAATGATTTTTTTTGAAAATAAAACACTAATTATTAATGGAAAAGTAAAAACACTTTATTCAAAGTATTGGCCATTTTATTCTACACATTTTGACCACCTTTTTGGCAATTTGTGAGTACCACGCCAATAAAATTGTTCGTCTTTTAAAGCAAACCAATAAGACACCCAATTTGTGACGTCTTCGTAGCCAGCCAATGCGTCTCCCATCGGTAGTCGCAAGGAGCCAATTCTGGTGAATACGGCGGGTGGGGTAGCTGCTCCCAGCCAAATGTTTTGATTGTATCCTGAACCGGTTTTGCTTTGTGTGCAGGTGCATTGTCATGGAGCAAAATTACCTTGCCGTGTCTTCTGGCCAATTCTGGTCGTTTCTCGATCAATGCATGGTTCAAATTGATCCTTTATTGTCGGAAGCGATCAGTATTTACGGTTTCACCAGGTTTTAGGAGCTCGTAGTACACCACACCTTTCTGGTCCCACCAAACACAAACACACAGCTTTGTCTTCTTGCCGAATCGATCTGGTTTTGCAGTCGATGTTGATGGTTGTCCCGGATTAACACACGATTTTTTCCGTTTAGGATTCTTAAAATAAATCCATTTTTCATCGCCAGTAACAATCCGATGCAAAACAGATTTTCTTACGGGTCTTTGAAGGAAAATTTCACAAGTGTTTTTTCGGTTTTCCATCTGTCTTTCAATCAATTCATGTGGCACCCATTCTCCACACTTTTGGAACTTCCTCATAGCTTTTAAACGGTCAGAAATTGTTTGTTGTGCAACATTTAACATTGCTGCCATTTGCTTTTGACTCAAAGTGTCATCTCCATCCAATATCGTTTGCAATTCGGCATCTTCAAACTTTTTTGGTGGTCTTCCACGTTCCGTGAACCGTTGAAACCATCTTTTGCATGTTGCTTCTGATAGAACATGATCACCATGTGCCTCGACAAGCATTCGATGAGACTCTGCAGCACTTCTCTTCAAATGAAAACAAAAAATTAATGCTTTCCGCAAATCATCACTTTCTGGTACAAAATTCAACATTTTTAACACGATGAAAAAATATGATTTTGTCTGTTCAATGACTTACTTACTTACTTAAGGTGGCGCTACAGTCCGGGGTGGACCTGGGCCTCAATCAGCAAGCGTCTCCAGCCAGCTCGATCTTTAGCTAGCTGTCGCCAGTTTCACACGCATAGTTTGTTGAGGTCCCTTTCCACTTGCGTGCGTCACCTGAGTCGCGGTCTTCCTCTACTGCGCCGTCCCTCGGGGGTGGATTCGAAGGCTTTTCGGGCCGGAGCATTGGTTTCCATCCGCTCTACATGACCTAGCCATCTCAAACGCCATCAACGCAAACAGGACCAAAGATCGTACGCAGAACTTTTCTCTCAAAACAACCAAGAGCTTCTTCATCTGCTTTCAATAGCGTCCATGTCTCTGCGCCATAGAGCAGGACTGGGATGATCAGGGTTTTGTACAAGGTCAAATTGATGTTTCGAGAGATGGCTCTGTTACTCAATTGCCTCTTGAGCTCAAAGAAACAGCGGTTGGCAAGAGTAATTCGGCGCTTGATCTCGGTACTGGTGTTGTTGTCCCTATTTACTCCGGAGCCTAGGTAGACGAAGTCCTTGACTACCTCAAAGTTTCTACTGCCCAATATGACGCTCTGTCCGAGACGTCGATGTTGTGCGTCCTTCCGTGATGACAGCATGTACTTTGTTTTGCCCTGGTTTACCGCTAGACCCATTTTAGGCGCTTCCGCTTCAATGCCAGCAAACGCCTCATTGACGGCTCGCTGTGTTCGTCCAATCACGTCAATGTCGTCCGCGTATGCTAGCAGTTGTACGGACTTCTGGAAGATCGTGCCTCTAGTGTTGGCGTGTGAGTTTTGCACGATCTTCAGAAATCACATGACAGCGTGTAGCCTTGCCTAAATCTTTTTTGACATTGAAGGTCTCGGTGAGTTCGTTACCGACCTTGATGGAGCAGCGAGAGTTCTCTATCGTCATCCTGCACAACCTGACGAGTTTGGCAGGAATGTCAAAACTAGACATGGCGTTGTATAGCCCGTCTCTATGCACGCTGTCATATACGATCTTGAAATCGACAAATAGGTGGTGGGTGTCGATCTGCTCATCCTTACCTTGGCTACAACAAGGATGGCTCCTCGGAACGTTCGGACATCGAGAATATTGGAGGAGTGTCTGACGTCGATCGCAATGTGATCAATCTGGTTGACGGTTGATTGATCAGGAGACCGCCAGGTCCCCTTATGGATGTTGAGGTGTGGGAATCGCGTGTTCATCACAGAGAGGTTACGCCCCGAGGCGAAGTCTACGAGCCTGAGACCGTTTCCGGATGTGTTGTCGTGCAGGCTGTGTTTTCCAATGACTGTAGCAAAGATTTCTTCCTTGCCCAGCTGTGCGTTGAAATCTCCTAGAACGATCTTGGTGTCATAGCTGGGGCATCGATCGTATGTTCTTTCTAGGAGATCATAGAAGTCATCCTTACTATCGTCATCCTTCTCCTCCGTCGAGGCGTGTGCGCAAATCAGGCTGATGTTCCCGAATTTTGCCTCGATGCGGATTGTTATGAGGCGCTCGCTGATATAATCAAAGCTTATGACTTTTTGCCTAAGTCTGCCTCGAACAACGAATCCGCATCTAAATAAGCGCTACCTTCCCTCTTTGTAGCAATCACTGTAGTAGATGTCGCAGTTTCTCATCTTCCTTTTGCCCGGCCCATCCCATCGCGTCTCCTGGATGGCGGTGACATCTGCTTTGTAGCAGTCCAGGGCCTCCGCGAGTTCATCGGCTGCACGTGGTCTGTTCAGAGACCTCACATTCCACGTGCAGAACCGAAAATCATTGTCCTTTGATCGTTTGCTGGGGTCGTCAACTTTGAATCCGTCCATATCCGAGGCCTGTTGTCGATTCATAACCGTTGGTTTTTTATGCGGTGAGGGAGTTAACCTCACGCACAACCTACAGCTGGTAGGCCAGGCTATCCAGGGGCGCCACGAGGAGGCTGTATGTCAACTTGTCTTATGGACAAGTAGGGATCGCGCTGTCGTCTTCTATAAAAAGGGTAGAAGGATTTTTCCCGAGTCGCTTGCTTTTCGCTCATGCAAACTGGGTTTTTAAATTATATTTCGGAAGTAAAATTTCGTTCAATTTTGACAGCCCCGCAGTTTCATCACCAGACAAGTCTGTCCAACTTCAAACATTTTCGGAAATCTTACAACGACCTGTTGTACTTCTCTCTTCAATGACAGCTAACCACCCAATCAACAGTTGAAAACTTCGCAAGCAAACAGTTACTCACGAGTGAAATTATCTAAGTTTAAGCGACTATCTAAGCACCACCCTGTAAGATGGCTAATAGAATAAACCGCTTTTCTGTGCTTGATTCGCCCTACACACTAATTCCACACGAATCAACTGGACGCGCCATTAATGAGGCCACGAAGGTTAACTGTCACTATGTGCGCTCGTATTGCGGTAAACCCTTAGCGGTGCACTACCGGCACTGGCAGCACATTAAAGTGTTGCAATCTCCTCGAACACTCGCTTACCCTCAAATTGTGAATTAATCGAAAACTTGACTGGATAACATTTAGTCCACCGCTAAGAGTGGATTAAATTCAAGGTTGATTTAATATAATTGGCTAACACTAATCCGCGGGCGATTAGTCCGCTTTTCACAAAGGGTTTTAAGTTCAAAATCGATTTCTGTTCGCGGTTTGTGTGCGGTTGATGGGTGGACAAGAACCAGAACCCACCCTCGGTTGACTATACAGAACCTCATTCTTTGAATTGAGTTTTCCCTAATCCGCGTATAATTGTTGCAATTAACGACTCCTCGGCATCAAGGTTGTCTCCCAACACAGCACCAGGGCGTACACAGAGAGCACTCATAAACGCCATCTCCCATCACAGAGGCCTCCTTCCTCTTCACCATTAGCTCGCGAGTTGAATAATAATAAAAATTCCTCTGGGATTTAATCACGCCCCATCTGAGTGAGAATTTATGTCAAATATCAAGAAATAAACGCAAAACGAAACAAAAATCCGAAACAACATGGAAGAAATCCTTATTCCTCTGATGCCTTGATGACATTTAAATGACTCCGAAAAGAGATCAATGATAAAAGTGGACGTAGAAAACGAGAAACACACAAACTGGAGCACAGATGTGTGCTCGGTACGCACGAAGGCGAAATGCTTTTATGGCCGCCTTCGTCGCAGACGTGGGGCCTGGGACGCTCCACAGGACCGGGGACATGCGATTCGTCATAATGTCATAACTTAATGTATCGGATTCGTATCGCAAAGCAGTCGATTTATTGCCTTTTGAATCGCAACTCTGAGAGTAGTTCGAGTGCATAATGCAGTTTGCTACTTCACACGTCAAGCTGTTGACATAAGGCGGCTGTGGCAGTGGCTGCCTCGTGGAGAGAAATGGAGGCGATGTCAGACACGACAATAGACGTTGAGTGTAAGCAGCAGCGCGGCGTGTGACAGTAATCGGGATTGTGGCTTGAAGCGGATAAAGGAGCTGCCAAGAGGAACACAGTGTTACATTGACATTCTGGTTGGAAATTTATGTATGAAGGTCGAAGATTTGATGGCTGCACTCTACAACTGTGCACAAGGTGCAGAGGAATGGTCAATTGAGTGCCTATAATCTTGTTTCGTTTAGGAACTGGTGGGCAGAGGTGCTGGTTGGACGTAGGGGAGGCTTAGACTTTGATAGGCATGTAGGTGAAGGTGGTGGTTTTCGCCATTTAGCACTACTTGTGTGACGTGACGCGGTGGAATAGAAGGAGCACTCAATTTGGTTTAGCTCCAGTCGGCTTTTGACTGATTCTTTTGTTCGACAACTCATGGAGCTGGGAGGTTGTTCAACGCCAGACCTGGGCATCGACGCATACAAAAGAACTTCCTGTTCATAACCAACCAATTTGGTACGAGAGCGTGTCTTAGTCTCCGACAATTGGTAGCGTATGTAAAAGGACAGGAATCTTTTTGGGGCTTTTTTTAGGAAACCCTTTTCAAATTGGTAAAACGTGTTTATTGTTTTGTTACAGTTGCAGTTCAACTCATTTATAAAAAATAGTGTTTTCCGTATGTAAAGCTGTTTAGACAAGGAATCTTCTCCAGAGTAATAGATTTCAGACATCGCTCGACGATCCATCGGTTTTACGAAATCCACAGTTTTCGAATACCTTGGAGATCGCAGCGCGTATGTTTATTTTTACCGGATGTGACACGGTACAGAACGACAACAGGACGGTATCGCGAAAACTCAACGAGAGCTATGTTCAAGAGGATCTTGACGATTTCTGCAACCAAATCGTCCACCATTATGCACCCTCTTTTAAGGTACTCCTCAGAAGCTCTGATGATAGGGGCATTTGTGCCACATGACCAAAACATCAAGAATAGCCCTTTCCGTTCGTAGAACCAGCTGCACGCGCATGTTTTTTACCATACCACAGAGAGTATCATGAAGAAGCAGCAAACTCGGCCATCCTGATTTCAGATCGTCCAAACTGAGTCAGTTTCGAAACAGATTAAAACAGCCTAGTCGCTGCGTCAGATCTGCGTCCAAGCTGGGTCAGTTTCGAAACAGACAAAAACAGCGACTAGATTGATTCTTTCTGCATTCGAAAGGATGATTCTTTGCGTGGCGCTACAGTTCGGTGTGGACCTGGACATCAGTCAGTATTCCTCTCCAACTAGGCGCCTCTAGTTTCGTACACCAAGCTGATCTCTTTTCAGTTGGTTACCCCAACGGAGGCGAAGTCTTTCTCTACAGCGTTGTTGCGCCTCTGGGTTGGCTTCGAAGACATTCCGAGCCGGAGTGTTAGTGGCCCTTCTCTCCACATGACTTAGACATCTGAGCTGAGACAATGTCGTTGTACAGAGAGTAGAGTTCGTCATTCAATCTTCGGCTCCAAACACCTTCTTCGCAAAGAGGACCGAATATCATTCGAAGGATATTCGGCTCGAAGCGACAAAGCATTCCTTCATCCTCATTTGACATTGTGCATGCTTCTGCGCCATACAGCAGGACTGGGGCTATCAAGGTCTTATATAGAAGTAGCTTGATTCTCAGAGACAGGGCGTTATATATTTTAATTGTCGCCTGAATCCAAAGACACAGCGATTGGCCAGGGTTATCCTTCGCTTTATCACCGCGGTGATGTCATTTCCGGAGTTTATTGCAGAGCCCAGATAAACAATTGTCGAGTGACTATTTGTCTTTGTACATTCTCTTACCTTCATTCACCGCAATACCCAACTTAGCCGCTTCCCTGTCGACAAGTGGCCCACTGGACACATCCAGTCCGGAAGGCACAAATCGGTCGACTACACTGGCTCGGCCACATCAAGCGAATGGACAACAACGCTCCAGCAAAGAGGGTCTTCGAATCCGAGCCTACTGGTTCTAGAAGGAGAGGAAGACCGAACCTCCGGTACAAAGGCCAAGTCATCGCGGATGTAGGACAGCTTGGCCTTGATGACTGGAAGCAGCGTGCCCAGGACCGTCACCGATGGAAGGCAGCAATTGCTCAGGCTCAGACCCTTCATGGTTCGTCTGTCTGATAAGTAAGTGAGTAGTAATGATATGGATCAGGCTAATGACGTATGGTTCCAGGCGCTTACACAAGACGGTAGAAAAGATCTTAAGTGCTAGGTTCAAGACACTAATACCTCTGTAATTGACACAGTTTAGAGGGTCTCCTTTCTTTAGGATCGGGATAACGACGCTGAGATTCCATCCGTCGGGCATAGATTCATCCAGTTGATGAGTTGGTGTATGCGCCTTACCAAATCATCGCCAGCTGCTTTTAAGAGTTTTGCAGGCAGTCCATCGGCACTAGCAGCCTTGTTGGACTTAAAACCTTGACAATTGGTACTCCAACATCGCTCAGGTAGGGAGGGTGGTATTCTTGTCCATCATCGCTTATAAAGTATGGACTATTCTGCCGCCGATTCGAAGGCGGAATGACTAGTGTTGGATTATCTCCGATCTCTATCGCTGTCTCCTACTCAATGTGTTCCTTAAAAAATGTATGGTCTCAAATTCAGCCAAAGACAACGACCAGTTCCAATGACTGTGCAATGGGTAGTAAATGAACACAGTCACCATGCCAGCTCGTGCTTGAAGTACACAGAATTCATCCAATTGTCGTCGAGTAGTCAGAAAATCAGATCAGATTAAATTCCTATGTCACATCACACATTCTTCCCATCGAACACTCGAAGCAACGAATTCCGCGAAACGGTCTAAATCCTGACGTCAAAGACGCAATCCCTATTGCTTCCCAATACAATGTGCAACCGAAACAGACTCAATTTGACACGACGAAAGTCAGGGCGAGCAGCAAAATCCTTAATGCACATGTCCGTGTCGTTTCGCGAATAATACGCCTGTCCCAGTGAACATCAGAAACACAAAAACATGATATACAAAAGCAGCCATAATCATAATTTACAATCGCACAGTAGCAAACGTCGTAAAGTTTCAAATTAATGGTCCGTCAGATCATACTTAAGAATTTTTACGACACCAAAAGGGTAAATGGATTCCTCTCGTTCGGTGGTGCAGTAAACCCCGTCAGAAGTGATTTCAGCAGATTCGTCGATGGGCAACACGGACGTGAGTACGGGCAAACGGACAAATGGACAGGCTAGCCAGCCAGCCAGCCATACCAGTTCACTAATCAGAAGAGTATTCCAGGTATTCCACAGGCAGATCTCAAAATATGCATTGTGCCAGAGTGGTGACTGAAGCCCCTTTCAGGAATGTCCGTTAGTGGCTGGCCGTGTGTATGCCATCCGCTTCAAAAGTGGCTGATGTTCATTTTCGGTCGACTGTGTCTGCCTACACGATGCAGTCGTAACGATTTTATTACCTTAAAGCTGTGCTTAGGCATGTGTTTTAATCTTCTCACATTCAATATGTATAGGCTTTGGTGTTTTGCTTCCTTTTCCTTCCTTTTGTGTGCTAGAGTGCAAGAGGCAGAGCACGGCAGTGTGTTCTTTTTATGCTTGTCATCGCCATTGGGGCATAATTATTTATTCTTGTTTAATGTTGTCTTCCGAAATTGTATAATTACTTAAGCCAACTCCGTGATGGTCTTCGGCTCCGAGCCACTCGAAGGGAAGGCCATCAGTGTTCTTCTTCCTTTTTTTTGTTGTTTCTTTGGTTTTGCTTTTATCGTTTATTGATTTTTTTTTATGAAGCTTTTAGAGTTTGAGCTCTTCATTTGAGGAGACTACGAGTGGTGGTGGAGGCGTTTTACTATGCTCTCACTGTAGTTCTGTGAGTTCTTTGTTTTTAGTATGATTGGCTCTAATTTAAGGGGAAGTATTGATGAAGTTTGATTCGCAACCCCGAGCTTGCTTGTGAATCAGTCTGCTCTTGTGGTCTAAGCAACCGGAAATGCCGCTGAATACGTGCTGCGTGGGCATGTCTGTCTGCATTAATTTCGAATTCGCCAGCCAGATCAAACATGGGCAGACGATCTGCTGGCGTGGGTGGTGTAAGTTTTACAATAAACTGACGTAAATTCACTTGAGTCACCTTTAGACGGTAAATCTTAGTCAAGTTTATTGCCGCAGATACCGGGTACAAAAGATTATTTGACACTGAAGTCAAGGACAGTCAGAATTTGCTTTCAGATAAGGGCGTTTATTGTGTTTATACGGCAACAATACAAAAAACCTATGCAAATGAGCATTCAAAAAACAACCAGTGATTAATGTGCAATCTGAGAAGAAGTTGATCCCCTGAGAATTTACGGTATTTAAGGTGATAATCAGCGTCTTTATCGTCGGGGCTACAACTCTAGTTCGGGATAGGCCCCATTGTTAGTGTGTGGTGCTGTCACACTAAGGCCAACGTAGGTCCTCCTATATTGACTGCAGGGGCATGGGCCTGATCCAACCCTCATCATCCCAGTCCTGCTCTATGCCTCAAAGACATGCACGCTATTGAAAGCGGATGAAGAAGCTCTTGGTTGTTTTGAGAGAAAAGTTCTGCGTACGATCTTTGTTCCTGTTTGCGTTGATGGCGTTTGGAAGAGAAGTGTACGAGCTGTACAGCGGCATGCACCTAGTTAAGCGTCTTCGGATCCAACGCTTAAGATGGCTAAGTCATGTAGAGTGGATGGACACCACAGCTCCGGTCTGAAGAGTATTCGACACCGAGCCATTGGAACAGCGCAACAGAGGATATCCTCACACTAGATGGCGCACACAAGTGGAAAAGGACCACAACCAACTTGCGCAACTGGAGGCAGCTGGCGAAAGATCGTGCTGGCTGGAGAGGCATGTTGGGTCAGGGCCAGGTCCACCCCGGACTGTAGCGCCAATCAAAGAAGAAGAAGCAGCATCAACTGGTACTTGGTAGTTCCATTTGTGTGGCCCATCTTGTTCCAGGACGTCCTCTGTTGCGTTGCCCTGTATCGAAGATTCTTCGGGAGGTGTGGTGTCCATCCGTTGTACATGACCTTAGCTGACTAATACTGCCGCTATTTATTTAGCTGAAATTATTGCCATATTAGTCCTCTAGATGGGTGAACATAAGGCTGGCCAGTGGGCTAAACGTTTTGTGATTCATTCCTCTTCATCCATACGACCCCGCGGCTTCTGTATGGGACACCATACAGACGTGCACAAATCCGCTGGCCCGGATGCTATTCCCCCAATACTTCTGAAGAGGTGTTCTTCTTCGCTGGCAAAACCACTGCGTAAGTTTTTTCATCGATCCTACTCTTCAGGTCTTTTTTCGAGCATTGTGCAGCATTTGTGCAGCCCGTACCTAAAAAGGGCGAATCTTCGTCACCCACCTCGTACCGACCCATAGCACTTACGTCCCTTCTTTCTAAGGTCATGGAAACGCTGAAAAATCGTCAGCTTTTGAAATATCTTGAATCGCGGAAGCTTCTTAATGACCGACAGTATGGTTTCCGCAGCAACAGGTCCACTGGTGATTTGATAGCTTATCTCACCGAAAAGTGGAACCAATCTTTGCACAATGCAGGCGATAGCAAGATAGTTGCGCTTGATATTTCTAAAGCATTTGACAGAGTTTGGCATCAAGCTCTTTTGTCGAAAATGCGTGCCTATGGTGTCGATGAATCTCTGCTTCTATGGATTAGAAACTACCTTTCGAACCATTCAATCCAAGTTGTTTTGGATGGGTTAAAGTCTGATATCCACAAAATAAATGCTGGTGTCCCCCAAGGCTCTGTTCTGTCTCCGACACTCTTTCTCATTTTTATAAATCTGCCACTTCTAATCCAATCCATTCCTTCGCTGATGACAGCACCCTCAGCTTTTCATATTCGTTCCAAAATTCACGACCCTGCCCTTCGGACGTAGTATTGGAACGGCAGCGTATGTCAAGCACATTGAATTCCGATCTGGACAGCATAATTAACTGGAATTCAATGCTTCCAAAACTCAATGCTGTCTGCTGTCTCTAAAGCGAACCCCTGATAATCAGCCATTATCCATGAATGGCGCTTGTATCGACGAAACCGGAAAACTTTCCATCCTCGGTATGTGCATCAACACAACACTTAGTTGGAACGATCACATATTCGAAGTCGCCAAAAATGCTGCGAAATGTTTAGGTTTCCTTAATCGATGCAAGAAATACTTCACCCCCTCTGATTTGGCTTTAATCTATAAGGCGTATATTCGCCCTAAGTTGAGTATAACGCTCATATCTGGTCTGGTGCCCCCAAGTCCATCCTGCACCTACTAGATAGAATCCAAAAGCGAGCGATAAAACTTATAGGAGACAACGATATCGCGGGTTCATTAGACTCGCTTGAACATCGACGTACCGTGTCTTCTTTGTCCGTGTTTTATCGTTATTAACAAACGATGCTCAAGTAAGCTAGCCAACTGCATTCCTTCTCTCCTTGAATTCACACGCAATACACGTCTCTCCAGGAATGCACATCAGTTTACCCTTAAGCCTACTTTCGGACGCACAGTGAAATTTAGAGACTCGTTTTTTAGCCGCACCACACGAATATGGAATGCTCTTCCCAGCTCAATATTCCCCATAGATTACAATCCGCAGATGTTTAAGACAAAATGTGCACAGGTACCTCCTCTCTCTCTCTCCCTCTACACCTTCGGCCGTGCTGTGTCTTGACCCCCGACAATTAAGGGTATTAATAACCCCTTGAGCACGCGCACATTATAAAAAAAAAAAACAAATAAGACGCATATGAGCTTCCTGTGTAAGTCGATTTAGCCTGTGCAGACAGAGTGATCATATTTCCTTTGCTTTAACACGAGTGGTGCCTTTCTTTCCACTACTTCCCACACCCACACCGGCCAACACAGCTTGAATGATGATGCTTATCAATAAAACGGTGGTATTTGGTCAGATGAGCAACTTCAGACATTTCAAGAGATGTCAACGCACCCGGTGTGGCTTATGGTCCGACGGAATCTTTGGCTTGTATTTTTTTCCAAAGATAATCACGATGAGTGGGTTATCTTTAATGAATCAAACATTTGCTGGTCCAAAATGGACGAACTCGTCTCAAGTTGGTTGACGCGTGGTTCCAGCATGACTTCGCTCGTCGTTCACGTTTCGACAGTCTCTTGCCTTTAGAGTAGACACAGACTAGCTTAAGGGCAATGTTCCATTTAATCAAGAGCACGTGAGTAGTCAAAAGTGTTGTCTGTTATGTAATCTGAGACGACTTTAGCTTCAGCTCCGCTTAGACTTTAACTTTCCTTTTTATGTTACTTGAATGCTACCTAAGTACAAGTACAACACATTGTAAGAAAACAAGGGTGTTCAACGGCCAGTAGATTTGAGGACTTATGCATAAAGTTGCTCATCAAAACGTCTCCGATGATGCGTCTCCATTTGCTTACCTTCATTAAACTGCTCTTCTTTTGCGAAAGAAGAAAGGAGTACACCCAACCTCAAGACAAAATCTCAGAACCCACCTCGACAGCACCGCATCCAATTGGCATAGAAACAAATTGTTCATCAGTAAAGAAGTGACCATTTATATTCTGACTAAGTTCCACAACATTGAACGATCCACACCGCCGAATCTATTTATGTTTGTTTACAATCCCCAACAACATCCAATTTAGTGCTAAACAAAACAAACCCAGATTACACATCGAAACACAGCAAAACACTCCGAAATACCTATCCGATGAGCAATCAGCATAGAAATAGACGAGAGCGAAAAAAATAACGAAAACGGAAACGAGTATGTGTATAAACCCATACAATGTATGACATTTTTGCATTCAAAACTCAAAAATATCCATGTCCATGGAAATTCCGATTGCCTGCAATGGCAGCAGCATTCACAAGTATCAACCAGCGGAGTGTAGGAACTCCGCATGCAAGACCAAAAAAAAACACACAAACCATCGCAAAAAGAAAAGACAACAAGTAGAAGAAGTAAAACACGAAAAAAAGGACCCAGATGAGGAGAGAGAACACGCGCACAAGTGAATCAAATTCAGCATGTTATCCAGATCCAGATGTGCAAAGATGCTTCAGTAACTTTGCCTGCTCTTTGGCATTCCTTTTGGTGACTGCCTTAAAGTTTTCAATTTGTGCGATTTGACCGTCATATTGCTACCGTGATACGCGTACAAGAAACACAGCGGCGATCTCTCGTCAACGGGCCGGGAAGCTGTGTGCTTGGCGATGAAGGTATATCCATGTTGACGATGCGCTGTGGTGGAGCTGTAGGAACTCATTTTATTTATTTTTGTTCCTCTTTTCGTTCGCTCCATTCACGCTGTTGCTTTTTTTCTTCTTGTTCTGGCCTGCCACTGTGATTTATTTGGTTTTCTACGCACACACACGTCTCATTTGCGAACGGAGATTCTTCAGGAATGAGTGTGTGCTCGTTGGGGTTTCACTTTCGGATGGATGTTTGTACAAGGATGAGAGTGCACGCGTTTCATTTCTTAGATGTCATTGTGTGGTGAACTTGTGTTAATGTAATCCTTTCATTCGTTCTATTTGCAGAGTGTCAACGCATTCCGGTACAAGGTGGCAAATGGCCGACCGGATCTACCTGAGTACCATCCAAAGCCTCCGATGGAGCCGCCGCCACCGCAGCAGCCGACGTCACAGGGGAACGGTCAAATGCCGAAGGTGATGTCGATGGTCGGGCAAAAACTCATTCGTAAACCAAGCATTGAACGTGACATACCCCTGCCATATCATCGCTGCAGCCCAGCGCTCGATTCTGGAGCGGGCAGTTCGCGTTCGGACAGTCCACATTCGCATTCACACTCCCAACAGGTGACTTGTGCCAGTCGGGCCAGTACAGGTCAATACAGTCCATCGCCATCGAGTTTCAGTGATGTGGGTCCACCGCCGCCAGCGCCACCGCCAAGAAACCCATCAACATCGTCCACACCACCACCACCCGCCCAATTTTACAAGCGAAGATCACCGGCAACCGCACGCCCCGTTGCTTTGTCAGCGCCAAATCCTACGCGTGGCACATCGCCTGTATCCGTTGCCGTGACGGGCAACCAAGTAGCGTCCGCAAATCTTCGTCAAGCACCTGTGATCGCTCAAAATGGTTCGAAAGCGCAACAGCAACTTACGCATCAAATGAAAGCTCTTAGCCTTTACCAAAGCGGCGGCAACTCTGGTGAACCTCCACCACCATATCCCATCAATACGGTCCAAGTGCAGACATCAGCACCACCGCCAAGCTATACAGCCTCCATGCAGAGCAGACAGAGCCCAACACAGTCACAATCCGACTATCGGAAATCGCCCAGTAGTGGCATTTATTCAGCCACATCTGCCGGCTCGCCAAGTCCCATTACAGTTACAAATAGTGCAATTCACCCGTTACAGGCGTCCTCATTGGCCAGGCCCCAACCATGGGGTGCTTACCAAACGCGCACTCAGCCCCCGATCATAATGCAATCGGTTAAGTCAACGCAGGTTCAGAAGCCCGTTTTGCAAACAGCAGTTGCCCCACAATCACCTGTTTCCCCGTCTGGCTGCAACTCGCCAGTGCATATACTAGCCGCACCACCCTCGTATGCGCCCACAATTCAAGCTAAAGTTGTGCAGCAACAGCAGCAGCAGCAACAACAGCAGCAACAGCACGTCGCATCGCCGCATATTGCTGGAACGACCACAATCTCACCAAAACCACCACCAACAATAGTCACCCCTAACGCTCAAATCTCTTCAACACCGCCACCGCTCATTGGAGGCGGTCTCAATGGAGTGCCAGTAGGTTCTGTGCTTAAAGAGCCTCCGTCTTATGCGAAGAGCATGCAAGCGAAGGCCGCACATCACCAAGCACAGCAGCAACAGCAGCAGCAGCAGCAACAACAGCAACAGCAGCAGCAACAACAGCAGCAGCAACAACAGCAACAGCAGCAGCAACAACAACAGCAACAGCAAAAACCGGTTCCAGTGGCCAGCAGACAACTGCCACCTCCTCCTCCTTATCATGCGAACAGCAATAATAACAACAACAACAGTAGAAATAACAATAATCTAGATAATAAGCCAAATAGTAGCAACAACAATAACAACAGTAATAATAACAATAACATCAACAACAACAACAGTAACAATAACGCAACAACAATACACGCTTCGAATAGTAATAATAATTTATTAAACATGAACTCCACAACGCCACCACCAATCCCGCCAGCAAAGAACAACGGCACCGCCTCCAGCAGTGCCCCAATGGTCACCCAGGGTGGAAACGGCACCAACAACGCCAACAATCCATCAAGCAAAAGTGATAACTGCAGAAAGATCAAACATCAGTCACCAATACCCGAGCGCAAAAAAGTGTCCAAGGAAAAGGAGGAGGAACGCAAGGAATTCCGAATACGGCACTACTCGCCGCAGGCGTTCAAGTTCTTCATGGAACAGCACATCGAGAACGTGCTAAAGTCATATAAGCAGCGAACCTATCGCAAAAATCAACTGGAAAAGGAAATGCTCAAAATTGGTCTGTCCACGCAGACACAAGTGGAGATGCGTAAAATGCTAAACCAAAAGGAGAGCAACTACATACGACTGAAACGAGCGAAAATGGATAAATCAATGTTTGTACAGCTAAAGCACATTGGAGTGGGGGCATTTGGTGAGGTGACACTGGTCCGAAAGATCGACACAACAAATCACTTGTACGCAATGAAGACGCTACGTAAAGCGGATGTCCTTAAGAGGAATCAGGTGGCTCACGTTAAGGCCGAACGTGATATTCTCGCTGAGGCGGACAACAATTGGGTTGTTAAGTTGTACTATAGCTTTCAGGATAAAGAAAATCTATACTTTGTCATGGACTATATTCCGGGTAAGTTTATTTTTTTATATTTACATGCTTTAATCCATTTTTGTGCACTTATATTGATGACATTCGAGTTTAACATGGTCACCTTTGAGTGGACTCTTGCGGAATTTCTATTGAAAATCCACAAACCTGTTGTCCACAGCTTAACTTATGCACTTCGGATATGATTTACCGAAGCGTATACCAATATTTATGTCCAAAGGTCACACGGACAGTGAGATTAAAAACAATGGAACAACAATTTACTGTCCATATGGTGCATTAAAACAGTTTTTCCTCAAGACAGTTAGATCTTCTGTCAAAACGATCATTATTGACAGATGTAACGATTTGCAAAACGAAATAACGGACTGTGCAAAATTCGATTTCTCATGGCTCGCAAAACGTTGATACCTAACCCAACCTAATTGGGTATGGCCGTAGAACTAGAAGCACATCCCTGAAACACGTTCAAACTTACTGTAATAAAAATTGTGACAGCAATTGACAGATCAGACACAAGGTTTAAGGAAAATAAGGTCTGCTGGAGAGCTTTTGAATAAACGCCATCTTTTTTCTTTGTGGCGTTACTTAATGCCTGAAACTCAACAGTGCGGTGGTGCGTTGCGTTGGCTTTCAACTCACATAAATCCATGGCCATGCACAGAATACTGCGGTGACGTACGTAGGCACAAAATGAGAGCGGTGAGAGCAACGTAACACGTAAGCTCATCGCATGTCATTATCGAACATGTTGAAAAATGTTTGACAGATTGGTGCGTTGATGAACAGCTGACTATGTTTTAACGACAAAATCGATTTGAATTCGGACTAAGGGGAATTTTCGAAAGAAAAAATAAAAAAAATTTGTAAAGTAGAATCCATTTGTATACCTGCAAAAAGATTCAGTTCACGAATCCACCACCTTCTGTTTGATTGATAAATAATATGTTGCAACATTTCAAAAGCTTGGTAGCATGAGTACGGCAAATTAGCAACAAAAAGCAATTTCTTCTAGCTTTAATAGCATTCATTTGCCGTAATTAAGTCCTTGAAGTACAATTGTTTCAGCAGAATATTTTTTGATTTGACATTTCACAATCGAAAACAGTTGACACAACATTTGAGATTTGAGACAGAGAGAGGGAACAGCTGATTAACGCAGTGCGTCATCGCACCCCTTCGTAAAGACCCAAGCCCATAGAATCCGGTGCGTGCGTTGCAGTTGACATCCACAAAAATCGTATTTGCCGGACTGCAGAGGTGCCAAATGAAATACGTGCGTTGCATCCGAAATATGTATACATACATACAATCCCACACGACCATGAGAGTAAAATGATACACATGCATGCATAAATGATACATCATGTGAGAACAAACTGTCAAACGGAAGAAAAGTTAAAAGTTCGCCAACTGATGCTGCATTCTGCATTCTGATGTATTCCACACATAGCCCACACTCGTTGTCTCGCTCCCTCTTATTGGCCAATTGTCATATGACTCTGTCGGAGTTTTTTGGTACTAACTTTCTTAGACAAAATTCTGACAGATCGTAGAGGATTAGGATTTGCATTGAAATCTCGAAATATGTTAGTGATTTGAAAAAAACGAAATTAAATAGAAAACTAACACTTTTTAATGCAAATAATGTTGAAATGTAGGGTATAAGTACCCAAGTGTTGTATTAAGCGGTTGTCATGAGTTTAATTGTAATAGTTTTTGCAGAACACTACTTTAAAAAATCTAAACAAACCACCATTTTACACGCAATTGTTGTTGTTCAACAAAAATGTCAAATTAATGATAAACGATATTATGTGTTAAATTTCGAGTTTTTCGCACCGGATTCTATGGGCTTGGGCCTCAAGACTGAAGTCGAACGCACCGCCGCACTATTGTGTTTCAGCCATAAAGTCCGTATTTGTTCTGAACAAATTGTTGAAGCTTATGACAGAATACAAAAAAAAAAAATGTTTCTTTTAAATATATTGCAACGGCATGTCTGGACATTTTAAGTAGGATACATGTAAATAATTTATATCAGTCGGAGCAAGGGGCGCATTGAAGTTTTGCCGACGGTAATATCACAAGCCCGTGGAAGGAACATCTACTCTCTACTCAGTTTGGCGTTTTTCTGATTGTGAACTAATTTTTTAAACTTAACTATCAGTTTAAATTGTAATTAATTTCTGATAGGTTTTTGCGACCAGCTACATGCATCGATTTTGTGAAAAGGAAGATAAGTTTTTATGACATTTCCACTGCCAAACATGTTTGCTTTTAAATGAATCTTGATACGAAACCTCAAATTGTTGTACGATGGTTAATAATTATTGAAAATTTACCATTGGGCGTATTTTTTGACTAATCAGTACTCAGATTAGTAATGATTCTCAAAAAAATCCTCTGGCGTCATCTATGAATGGGATTGTTGAACGCGTCCTAGTCAGTGATGAGAGTTTGTTTTCTATTTGCTACCCATGTAAAATCATACTAAGTTGAGTACCTACCAGCCAAAAAAAAGCCGATTGTTTTTATCGCCGCTTAGGACTTAACGGCGATAGTTGTCTCCGCAAACGTCAGTCGATATATGCTATCGTGTTGTTGTTAGTTGTTGTTAGTTAGTAGTGTTGTTATTTGTTTTTCCAAGTGTGTTTTTTTTCGGCAACGGGGCTAAAAGCTCACTTTTACAGTTTTCATCAACCAGAGTACGACGAATAGTTCGACAGTAAAGTACAGTACACCACTTTTAGCTGCCACTGTGTGTGCCCCCTTTTTTGATAATTGAAGATGGTCAAATATTCTGACATCCAACTTATGTGGATGATGGGATACTATGACATTCGGTGGAGTTGTAAGGCTGACAAACTTGCTAGAAAGACGACCTAGTTCCGTACTCTCTTCGGATAGAGGCACACCACCTATGCCAATCCAACCTAACCTAAACTAACGTACCATTTTGTTGGTGGCCAACTGGGTTGCTGTCCTGCGTTACAACACCTCTCGGAAGCACCCCTATTGACGGCATTTTTGATATTTGATCAACAACATCTTGTTTGATGTTTTCCTTCTGTTCTTCCTAGGGCTCGGATGTCGGCTTGTAGTTGTCCCATTGTCCGTTTAGCCCCCACAAACTGTCTACAATTATGTTTACTATGCGTACGTTCCCTTATTTTCATTTCAATTTGATTTCAGGTGGAGATTTGATGTCGTTGCTTATAAAGAAAGGGATATTTGAAGAACCGCTGGCTAGGTTTTACATAGCTGAACTGACTTGTGCCGTTGAAAGTGTCCATAAAATGGGTTTCATTCACAGGTAACCTCCCAGCCCCGCTGACCAGTGTACCAGGCGTCCGATCTCTAACGTGTATACTCTCTTTTCAGGGACATCAAACCAGATAATATTCTCATCGATAGAGACGGTCATATAAAATTAACCGATTTCGGACTTTGTACAGGTTTCAGGTGGACTCACAACTCGAAGTACTACCAAGAAAATGGTAAGTTTCAAGGTCCCCCACGCAGCTAAGATGTGATCTCATTGGATTGTTTGTTTTTTGAAGGTAACCACTCGCGGCAAGACTCAATGGAGCCTTGGGAAGATTTCCCAGAGAATGGAATACGACCAACTGTGCTGGAAAGGTAAGTTCAAAAAAAAGCCTCAATCGACTCGCACACAACGGATCTTATGTGGTGCTTCTTCTTTTTCAGGAGACGAATGCGAGATCATCAAAGGGTTTTAGCGCATTCACTGGTTGGTACGCCAAATTATATTGCGCCCGAGGTGCTCGAGCGCAGTGGGTACACGCAACTTTGTGATTGGTGGAGTGTCGGTGTTATTCTCTATGAGATGTTAGTCGGCCAACCGCCATTTTTAGCACCGACACCTGTTGAAACACAGCAAAAGGTACGGCCGTCCACGATGTCTTCGAGAACTTCTTGTAATCATTTGTTTTTCCTTAATTTTTTTGTTTAGGTTATAAACTGGGAGAAAACTTTACACATCCCAGCACTGGCGAATCTGAGCCGCGAGGGCACCGATCTAATATGCCGATTGTGTTCATCAGCCGATAAGCGGCTGGGCAAAAAGGCCGACGAAGTGAAAGCGCATGACTTCTTTAAAGGCGTCGACTTTGCGGATATGCGCAAACAAATCGCCCCATATATTCCAAAGATTGAGCATCCAACAGATACGTCTAATTTCGATCCAATCGATCCCGATAAGCTAAGATCGGCAAACGAATCAAATCTAAGTGGTGATGATCTGGACGAAACGGGCAAACCATATCATGGATTCTTTGAGTTCACGTTTAGGCGATTCTTTGATGATAAACTTAATCCGGACATGACGGACGATCAGGCGCCGGTCTATGTATGAAAGAGACGACGATGAAGGCGATGAAGCCTGCGCGACGAGGCGACGAAAAGTAGATTAACGCAAAACAATGTAGTTTTTATTTAATTTTTTTGTTTGTTCTCTTACTCCCTTATTCTTCAATTGTTTCTCCTTTTTCTTGCCCAATCTTTTCTTCCTACACTTTGGCTGACCCAGTTGACATTTTGTGCGGAACTGCATAGCAAATTAAATGCGATTCAATTCGAATGATGCGTCGTGGAGTGGAAGAAATGACTCGTGGAAAATCTTTCATATAAAAGGGTCCCAGTTGAAATTTAAAACCTCGTGGAAGGATTTTTCGTGCTCATCTTGATCGAAAAAACATAAAATCTTGTCCTCCTATTTGACTTTAACCACAGACTTTTCATGCAACATGATTAGACGGATCTAGAGAAATGCTGAAGTATGGCATGACACTGTATGCTTCAACTCAAGCATCCGTTGGTTGCGAAAAGTTGGTAGGCTCTAGAATATGTTTTGAGTCTTTACTATTCCCAACTAATGGTTGCGAAGTTACCATTATAAGTGAAAGCATCTAAGTTCGTAGTAACTGTCTTGACATGACACGGCCAAACAAGGCTCCACGAAAAAACGGCCCGATCGCACACTAATCGATTTCCAAAAAAAAAATTATAAATTCACAAAGGACGAGTAGTGTCCGATTCTACCGTCCGTACGTTATTACAATCCGGAATAATTTTACTTCGTTCAGGGCGTTCAGTTGAAAGCCTCGCATTTGTCAAAGTTTATGTGTTTATTGCATTTCACTTTTTAACTACTTTCAAATGACCTTAAACAACGTCTTTCAAGAGGTGGATAGTAATCAGGATAGGCACAAAATCACATCGTTCGTACAAATAATTGGCTAAGGCATTTTTCTGGGAGCCCCTCAACTGATCCCACAAATCAAGTGTACTTAAAAATGTCTTATTTTGTTGGCAGGATTTTCAGTTTCACATGCCAATCCGAGAATGAGAGGTTCTGTCAAACAGGTCAAGCGTCCAGCTGTCAGTTGCGAATACTTCACATAGTCTGTATATAGTTTATGTTACACTAATATTGGGCTACGTTGGGAACGCTTGCTATGATTTATAAGCAATCCCGAGCTTTGGCAATTCTAGATCAACACATGATTAACGTATGTGAACCTGTGGTGCAAGCACGTAACTTGATACAATCGAGTTTGGTCGACCGTCGAAACGTCAACTTGAAACAAATATTTTCTGGAAGCACATAACTTCTGACATGTAACATTGACATTGTAACTGACAACATTCACATTGTAGCCTTCACTTGAAAACATCATTGTGAACTATAAATGCCATTGTGTGATGTCAAATCTGATATTGAGTAAACTCTATTGCTTTACGTTACGAGCTGACAGTGGCACCTCTGGTCTTAGCATTGGCTTACCGAGTTGTTATTCTCCCTGCTCTTACACTATGTCGCAAAAGTATCGTCGTTGCGTTAAGAAACTTATTTTTCATTTCTTGCTAAATTCTATCCGCAAAATAAATGCGTCCCCACTGAAAATGTCACCTCGAATTATGCCGTAAAAAATCTGGTATGTGTTTGTGTAAGGTTAGGTGGTAGCACAATGAGCCTAAGTGGCGCTGCTGTCTTCTCTTTCTGTATGGTAGGTGGATAGACGGTCACTGGACATATTGTAAAGCCAATTGGGGGAAAGAAATCCTGTGGCTGTTGAAAATAGTCGCCATTCTTCCCTCGTGGAAAATATTGCTACATTTCACTGGTATGAGGTTTCTACCATAAAGATTTAGCGTACATAAGTCCAGGTGATGATCAGCTAATAGTTCATCCCCTCTGATCATACGAACGTCACGAGTCATGCCATTTGCACAGTAAACAATCCAACAACTTCTCTCCGTTTACGTTACATCTTAGCATCGACTTCATTCGGGCAAGCCATCTACTCTGACTCTGACCCTAGAATTAATCTTTAAGATATCGAAGTCCCACTCCGTTTTGCTGCTCTTGTATGAAAGATGAAACTATTTCTTTGGAGTCCTGGGAGGGTTATACGTTTCCTGTTCCTCAACTCTAACAGGGACTGTGTCAGAGACTGGCTCGGTGGTGGTTTATTCGATAGGAGTCTCAGGCATTAATGACTCAGTCCATGCCCTGTCAAGTCATCAGTTGCTGCATTGCGTTGTGTGTCAGAACCAGACAAAGACAGCGAGAGACCAGCTTGGATCTGACACCATTATGATGCTGACATATTATACCACTGCCATCCACATACTTTAACAACAATTCAAGCGAAAAATGGCTCTTTTTTTCCCGGAGCTTGTTCCATTAAAACATAATGAAGTATGCCCTCGACCTTTGACGGAAAATTTTCTTTTGAAAGAAACGCGCTGTTCATACCCGCTGTTCCCCAAGTTTCGGAGTTTAGGGTTTGCATAGAACCTTGGGTTTGTAATGTTTCTACAGAAGCCAATAAATGCATTCGTGCATTGCTTCTTTTCCTTAGTCAGAGTAGTGCAAAAGCGAGCTATAATGCAAATCCTGGTGTCCTAGGGAAGTTATTTGCACAAACTTTGGTGGTTTACCACCAACGATACCACGAGAGTACACGTTAAACGCTTTGACATGTGCATGATCTTCTTCTTCTTTGTGTGGCGCTACAGTCCGGGGTGGACCTGGGCCTCAACCAACATGCCTCTCCAACTAGCGCGATCCCTGGCTAGCTGTCTCCAGTTTCGCACACCAAGTTGGTTGAGGTCCTTCTCCACTTGGGTGCGCCAACTTAAACGTGGGCGTGTCCTCTGTTGCGTTGCCCGACAGGTTCAGATTCGAAGATTCTTCGGGCCGGAGCTGTGGTGTCCATACGCTCTACATGACCTAGCCACCGTAGGCGTTGGATCCGTAGACGCCTAACTAGGCTCATGTCGCTGTACAGCCCGTAGAGTTCGTGATTGAATCTTCTCCTCCAGAACCCGTCAACACAAACAGGACCATCCGCTTTCGAGATTGTCCATGCCGAGGCATGGAATGTGCATGATCACCAGTAGAAATAAACAGAAGATGTAGAGGACGGCAATAAACAAGAACATAAGCCTCTCTATTTGAACGCCTCCGAAAATGAAATCATTGCCATTGAATTGATGCTAACAAATCACAGAAACCAACGATCTTCTTCCGTACTCCATTTATCAAAAGTCATTTTCAAACTCCATAATAGCCATCACTTCGATAAGAATGCATTGCAATTGGTGCTGAAATACTGCAAAACAAATGCTGAAAACACTATTCACACAAAAGCGTTGGCGCTCTTCCCTCGAATGGTCCCGAAAGGACTCTGTTCCTCGGAAGATGTTACGCTTAATAAACATCATCCAGCTGGCTGGACTCAAATTCAAATGAAAACCAATAAAACAGCAAATGTTCCATCCCACAAAAATGGTCTAGCATCTGCCGAGTTATTCATCAAAGCATTACTCTTCTTTTTTTGTCAAACATTAACCTGAAACAAATGTAAACAGAACAATATTGTAACACGTGGCCTTAAAGTAGAAAGAAGAAACAGAAAACAAAAAAAAAAAGAAAACATTTTATATGCATACTAACCCTATAAGCTGGTCTTATTCGGTTCCTTATCAAATTTGCGTGTAAACTTGCTCATATTAGTTGTATAGAGAAAACAAAAACAAAAAAGAAAACCAAGAGAAATGTTTAAACATTTCCAACACGGCAATCATGAGGAAACACATCCGAGATTTATCGAATTTCTTAGAACGCGCGCGAGACAGAAAGAAAAGCAGAAACAAAACAAACGAGAGAAGAAAATGAAATAAATAAAAAAAGAAGAACTAAACCGCTAAATAATACATTATGGATAATTTTCATTTCAATTTTTTTATTTCTTTATTTAATGAAAAAAAAAGCTGTAAATAGTGTTTAATTATGTATTATTATTATTTTCTGGTTAGTTTCCTTTTTTTAATTTAATTATTATTTATCCCCCCTTGTCGGAATAGAATGAGGAATTGAGGAAAAGAGAAGAGGTCTTTTCGCGTCGTCATTGAAAACATTAGTTGATTACTTAGTTTAGTTACCTTACCGTTATGCGATGATGTTTTCTTTTCTGCTCTAAATATAATATAATGGATATTTTATTAACAAATTTGTAGCAAGTGTAGAATTTTTTAGTTTTTTTTTTGGTATAAACAATTAAGTTTTAAGTGATTATTTAAAAAATGAACATGGAAAATGAAACAAGCGGAATATATGAAATTTCAAATAATGTATAGTTAGACATGTAATTTAGTTAATAATAATTGTTGTTCTCTTTTTGTGTAAAAAAAATACATATTAAACATTTATTTAAAAAAAAACAAACATAACATTTTGTGTTTTCTTTTGGTACTTGGATGGTGTACTAAGTTTGCGCTTCACTATGAAATGTCCAGTAAAAGGAGCAAGAGAATCCGTATTGTGACGCTGCAAGAATGAACGGCTAGCAGCGGTCCGCAGCCATGAAGTGCTAAAGTGGTTAAAATAAAGACGTCAAATACGGACTCTAGCTGCTTTACTTCACAGAATGACAGTTACCTCAAGTTGGACAGGTTGTCGATGGATACATCTTTTTAGCAACATCGTTCTGCAGATCTCACACATTGGACAAGACAAACGCTCTTTCAAAAGTCCGTGCAATTGCTACCAGAAATAAGAGAGCCCTCTGGTGTTAGTTTTGATTAGCTACGTTCTTATGCAAAATTCTGACAGCTCATTCGCGGAAACAAAGTTGTATTGAAAATTCAAATTTGGTAGAAAATTAAATTTCTAAAATTATGCATTGAATTACCAATTCCGGGTATAAGTAAGTAAGTAATTCATTTATTAATAATTCTTAACAGAAGAGTGTTTTCTTATGTAATATGAATTTAAAAGCTATGGCTAAGCCGTCAGCCTGGTTAGCAGAATTTTAAATTTGTATTTGAAATCTTTACGTGCAAATTCAAGTTACAGTTCAAATGTATTCAGTCATTAACAGCATTCTATATTTATAAATTGATTTTAAAAAACTGATAAGAATTTTCCAGTCACATTCGTTTAAAAGTTTTACGGTTTCGAGAATTGTTAATGTCTGTTTTCCAAAGAAGGTTATCCTTTGTGGTCTGAATATTGGGCATATACTTATAATATGAAAGCAGTCTTCTTTCGATTTCAAATTTCAAAGTCTATAGAATTGGTTGAACTTTCCATTATAGGGGTTACCATTTAGTCAGAGAACTTCACATCTTGCTTTGAATATCAGAGATATTTCGTCATAACTAAATGGGTCATGAAAATAGTTTCTTTGGTTCAGATCATAATTTAGTTGACTGTATAGTATTCTGCTTTCTGACTCTCGAGCTTTTATTTTTAACGTATTTCGGGTGTTGTTTTCGTTCGTTTGTATAATGCGGTATAGTTTATTTTTCAAAACACGTAGATTGTTCATTGTCAATATGTAGGGTCTCGCCACAGTCGTTACTAATAGTTTGCCACCTTAACTCGTACAAGAACAGTTTCTTTGCTATTTGTGAATCGTCATATCTGCAAATCTTAAGTATGAAGTCAGCCTGTGACTTGAGTGTGTCCGCTGACAATTTTTGTACACCTGTTTCTTAATGTATAGCGTAATTAGGTGTATTTAATGGGAGATTGAAGAGTTTTTTAATGAAGTTCCATTCATTGCTTACAGCACAATAGCCGTTGACGGATTTACCATTTCCACCAATAAATGTGTAGTGTCCTTCTTTATCTCCATCAGTACAGCCGTTCAGAATAATGCAGTCGTACATCTGAAGCAACTGAAGTGTGTCTTTACCATTCTTATTGCAAACCATGTCTTTGGAGTTTCTGACACAAAGAGATATAGCTGGGTTTGTAACAGTTTGTGCAGTTATGGTTTGTGCGTTTCCAACTCTTGTTGGTGATTTCGATCAGTAGAATACTCTTGTCAGCTAGATGTTGCATTGTATTGTACAGCTTTTCAAATTCATCTGTCCATTTGTTGCAATTTATGTAATAAGGAACGATACACAGATTTTAATCTTTTAGATCTTTTAATATGGTTGTACCTTCGCATTCACCAAAGGCAAACATTTTTAACATCGATGTTTTTATGCCGTACAAACTATCTCCACTTGCGCGACCTTTAAGAGAAGTTTTGATTGCCTCGCTCCACGTAAGCTTGAACCCGCTAAAATATTTTTCAAATTTGGTAAAGTTTTCTTTTGTGACATGTGTTTCAAATAGGAAGAATACATCAAAATGGCCATAGATTTTTCACTTTGATTCTACTTCGAATTAGTTCTGTGACAAATTTTTCGAAGTTTGTAACCCATTTTCGATTACGGTGGAATTCGTGACGTGGAGTGAATGAGTCTCAATGAGGCCAAAAACAGAAATAAGAGAGCAAAGAGATATCCATCTTTTGCCTCTCTTGCTCCTTGATTTCATCTGACAGCGTTTTTTATATGCTTTCCCCGCCGTGTCTGTGAATACGTGTGAGCTCTTGAGAACAGCTGATCGATCCTCTTCCCCCACCATAGTATTAAGGGTGGATTCAAGGTCTAATTTGAAAATTCGCTCGTTTACCCGACATTTTTCAAATTTTCTGTGTTAAGTATTCAACACAGTGAGGAGGGCAACAAACAAAGCGTATCTTGCTCTTTTATTTCTGGCCAAAACGAGCCTCAAAGAAGGACACGAACCATCGGCGAAAAGTCAAACATTGGAAGATATATGTACTTCGGTGTTAGGCAAGTACTTTGTCCATCTTGGCCTCAGTATCGAGGTAGAACGCAGAATAAATCTATTGGCACAATGGGACTCTCAAAGGAATCCGCCTTCCCCAGGTGCCTCTCTACAAAGACCTAGATGACATGCAGCTATAATGTGTGTGTTGATCGATCATCTCTATGGCCCAGAATCCTAGACAATCTGATCCTGAATAAATGAAGAAGTCCTTGGTTTCTTCCAAAGAAAATTTCTGCGATCAATTTGTGCCCCTGTTTACTTAAATGGCATTTGGAAAAGATTCAACCACAAACTGTATGGGCTATACAACGATATGAGTCTTGCCAGGAGTCTAAGGATACTTAAGATGGCTAGGACATGTAGATCACATAGACAATGCTGCTGCAGTTGGAAGAGTCTTCGATTCTGCATTAATTGGACAATATAATAGAAGACGTCCACGATACTGTGTCTCATAAAAATGGAGAAGGACCTCAACTTGGCGTGAGTAATTGAAGACGGTAAGCTAAAAGTTGTGCTAGGTTTTTGCTTGTGACCTAGAACCTGTTTGGTTCTAACAAATGAAGTATATATAGTGTTTATATGAGTGGCGCTACAGCTCGTAGGGGGCCAGCAACCACTCGTGTTGTGCGTGCTATTGTTCTCTCACGAGTAAAAGGGACCTACAGTTTTATGCCGAATCCGAACGGCCAAGTTTGAGAAGTTTTCTCTAGACAGGAAATACTCTTTGAGCATTGTCAGTAACTCGAAAGAGGCGGGGTCGTGAACATTGTTTTCCTCGCACAGAGCAGGAATCGAACCTACGACGTCGAGGTTGGGGTCGACGCACATACCCACAACGCCACGGGCCACCACATATATATGGCGTTTACCTATACTGATTTGCAATGACATCCCGAATGCTAGCTATTTATACTTAATACATCTGCATGCTGTTTCGTTCAACACCATCCGATTCTGTTTTATGCCCGCCTGTACTTTAAATGCATTAATTCTTCCACAAAAACTAATCCGCTTTTTAAAAAGTAATTAAAGTTCTCAGGGTCCAAGTCCGGTATTCCCTCATTACTTCTAGAGATGTGTGCTTCCATGCGTTCCATCATTTAGTCTAAAAAAAACATTTGTCTTGATCCTTCCGGACAATAAATCTTTGCCACTGTGTCCTGGAAATTTCGATAAACAGTGAAATCTTGAACATCAGTTGCAGTTTCTTACGGATTAGTAGCCCATTCCAACCACTAGAATTATTTTCACGAGCAGTATAGCGCACATACAGATCTACCCTTAAAGTATCCATAAAACTGGAGGGAATACTGAGTGTGGCTTGTTCCTGCGCTGCGACTTACATTTTATGACATATCTCACTTAGATGCGAAATCCTTTCTTTACACAATGTAGATGAATGCAAGATCCTTGTGCTTGATCTAAGGCATTTTACCGAGCTAACTATCAACCAAGCTTCCTCCCTGTCCTGTTTGTGTTGATGGTGTCTGGAGGAGAAGATTCAGCCACGAAGTGTACGGGTTGTACAGCGGCATGTACCTAGTTAAATGGATCTAACGCCTAAGACGGCTAGTTCGTGTAGAGCGACAACGCAACTGAGGACATCCTCGAACGAGATGACGCACACAAGTGGAGAAAGACCTCAACCAACGTGGTGTGCGTGGCAGGTGGTAGGCGCGATGGATTAATTGGCGCTGATGACGCCATGAGTACATACTTTTCTTTTTCCAATACTGATGATGTCTCTTATTGTAGTTATTCTTCGAGATCACTGACCTTGAAACATGTCTGAGGATCTCCTTAGTTGGAAAGGTTTCCTCAGTTATCTGACTACACTGCATTGCGTAAATATTGCCCTGTCCAACAATGGAATAAAATTGTTCGCGGTTTCTCAAAGTTGTTGGTCATCTTGTAATGACTGCTGATTTTGTTTATGTCCCATCTTGAAACCGGCTATCGGAAAACAAACAGCAGCCAGCACAGCCTTGAGACTCAAAACACTCCGACTGTGGCCCGAACTCATCATCAGCCACTCAACCATTCTCAATTTAACTTCCTTCCTAGCGACACTGACCGCCTAATACCCCAGGTTATCTTCGAGAAGAAAATCTCGATCAGCATTCCTTCCAGATCGGACTGGATGTCTGACTGGCAAGCGTTGGAAGATCCTCTGCGTATTTTCACAGATGGATCGAAGACAAGCGAAGGGGTGGGTGCGGGTGTCTATTCCCAAGACATTGCTATCTCCCTGATCATTGTAGCTTTTTTCAGGCAGAAACCATAGCGATTAAAGAGGCGTTGTCATGGCTCAAAAACATCGTGATATCAACATTTGTTCCATTAGCCAGACCGCTATAAATGTTCTACTCTAAGACATCCCTTAATTGCAGGCGTAACGAGATGGCTGCGCATTTGAACATTCACCTCATGTGGGTGCCGGGACACTGTGACATACCAGAAAACTGTTAAGCCGATGAACTCGCTAGTTGTGGTATAACCTCATCCCTATTAATAGCGGGGGTACCACCTTCCATGCCGATCGCTACAGCCAACGACAAACGAATAGAAGGCACCACGTGCCATCACTCATCGCACTCATTAAGGACCCTCATTGGAGTCATAACCGCGCACTGTGCAATTGGCACTCATGCTCGTAGGATGGTTGCCCCATATAAAGATTTTTGCGGAATCTGCATGTATGGAGAGGAGGAAGAAAACACTATCACCTACTCTACACCTACTCCTGTAGTGCCCTGCTTAGTTATATGTTCCTACACCTAGGACCCTACAACTTCAGCGGCACAATGAGCTAAACTGTGCCAGCATAGGCACTAGTAGCAAAATCTGGTTCCTGTGTTAGGAGAAGTAAATCCGCGCGGTATCAGTCAGCCACTATTACCTAACCTAACCTGAAACCGGCTAAAAGTTCAAGGAACAATTTTAAAATTCGATAAATATTCCACATTGAAATAAACATCTATACTTATTAAAAATTTGATTAAAAGTCACCGTCAGAATGCCCGGTCTCCTTCGTTTTTTGCCTTTTCTACTTCCTTGTTGCCAATAGTTTCGTTTTGCGTTACACTATCTTATTCTTCTCCATTGATTCCACCAACGCTCTATTGATACATTTATTCAACGACTCACTAATATCCATCGAGACTTTACTTCGCTTCACCTTCAGATCGAAATTTCCACTAGTGGTTAATTGGTTACACCCAGTTGATCCAAAGAGCATGCACAATGTACCAAATATGCATCTAGGTCAAAGTACACTTCGCTATTCACCTCAATCTACCTACTCAGCTAAGCAAAAATTAACGAAAGTCAACGAAACTAAGAGAAGTGGTTGTTTCGTTTTATTAAGTCTTGACACGCAAATCATTTTTGAGACTTCATACTAATTGTCTTCATACAATGTGTTTCAAGCTTTCATTGATTAGTAGCCAGTAAGGCGGTAGATAAAGGGACATCGTGCAACCGGTGTGAATATTGCCTAAAGCGTGACCATGATAATGATATCAATAAAATAATAACTGTTTTTGTTAGAGTGGTCCAAAACGAGGTTTTCTTAGTATGAGAGGGGTCTATCACACTGCTCTATTGTGCGCTCCCCTATTTCAACTGTAGTGTCTGTGCAAGAGAGTAGATTGTAATTTCATTTTTATTTTAATTCTGTGATAAACCTATGGGTCTACAGTCGACCTAAATTATAGACATTTCAAATTCACTTGCAGATGTAACGACTCAAAAAAATGTCTTTCTCTTTTACCACCACAGCGCCACCTACCAGCACTAAAGAATCACATTCCCATGTACAGTACCGCCTGAAGTCATTCGACTGTCACTTCAAAAAACGTCAATATCTCACCCATCGTCGGTCAACACGTGCGCGCATTTCGGTTCGTGGTTCAAATTGTGAATATTGTTTATTTCCTGTTGCATTGCATTTGTTCAATTTAATTCCACGCAAATATGTCTCTCCGTGAAAAGCTTTTGATGAAGAAAATCAAAAAGCGTGAGAAAATGAAGAAAGAACTCGCCGAAAAGAAGGGCAAAAAGCTGAAACCAACCGAAGAAAATGGTATGTCTCCCGCTAAATTGCAGTGCTTGTTGCCTGTGCTCATACTTTTGCATTCTCGTTTCCTTTTCAGATGTCGAGGAAGACTTTGAAGAAACTCCACAAGTGAAAAGCGTTCCAAAGAAACGCAAACAGGCTGCCCCAGAGCAGGAATCTATGGAAACTAATGGTAAGTGCTGGTGGTGGGACTTTCCCTGGGGAACTTATTTCCTTCGTGATGAGTTTAAAGGCGAATTTGAAGGCGGTACCCTTAGTTAGTCAAGTGGAACTGCTTAAGGATATGAATTACATCGACTTACTGACCAAAAAATCTGAAAAATGCAGAAAATTTTCCCCCAACACGTGCTAATGTACAAACTTTCGTTGCAGACACCTCGGACGTTGAAGAGTCGCCGGTTCAAAATGGCAAAGGTCCGTCCAGCTTGCAGACCAAGAAAAAGAAGAAGAAGACCAAACCACCAGTCGCTCCAGAAGCAACATCCGATGCAGAGGCAACAGAGCAGAATGGCAATTCAAGCGAGGCACAGAGCACACGTGATCCAAACGATTTGTCTTTTGCATCCTTGAAGGGCTTGGTTTCGGAAGAAACCCTCAAGGCCATCGAAGATATGGGCTTCAAAGAGATGACGGAGATCCAGGCAAAGTCAATTCCACCACTGCTAGAAGGCCGAGATTTGGTGGGCGCTGCAAAGACAGGTTCCGGCAAGACATTGGCTTTCCTTATCCCCGTGATTGAGTTGATATACAAGTTACGCTTCATGCCGCGAAACGGAACAGGCGCGATAATCATCTCTCCCACTCGCGAGTTATCCATGCAAACATTTGGCGTCCTCAAGGAGCTGATGGCACACCACCATCACACGTACGGCTTGGTCATGGGTGGCTCCAACCGGGCGGTGGAGAGTGAGAAACTGGGCAAAGGAATTAACATCCTCGTGGCGACACCCGGGCGTCTGCTGGATCACTTGCAGAATTCACCAGATTTCCTGTACAAGAACTTGCAGTGTTTGATCATCGACGAAGTCGATCGGATTCTCGAGATCGGGTTTGAGGAGGAACTCAAGCAGATTGTCAATTTGCTCCCAAGTAAGTGTTCAACCAATCTCCTCTTGCGAACATCTCCATAACAATCCTTCCCCCGACAGAACGCCGTCAAACAATGCTGTTCTCCGCCACACAGACCGACAAAATCGAAGCCCTGTCGAGGTTAGCTCTGAAAAAGGAGCCCATCTACGTGGGAGTCGATGACCACGAGGACACGGCAACTGTGAGCGGACTGGAACAGGGCTACATTGTGTGTCCGTCGGAGAAGCGCTTGTTGGTGCTCTTCACGTTCCTCAAGAAGAACCGCAAGAAGAAGGTGATGGTGTTCTTCTCCTCGTGCATGGCTGTGAAGTACCACCACGAATTGTTCAACTACATCGATTTGCTTGTCACGTCGATTCACGTAAGTCCCTGCTCGTACACTCACTGTGAAGTACTAACTGATGGATGATCATTTTATAGGGAAAACAAAAGCAAACAAAGCGCACAACGACGTTCTTTCAGTTCTGCAACGCGGAGGAAGGCATACTCTTGTGCACAGATGTCGCTGCTAGAGGTTTGGACATTCCCCAGGTCGACTGGATCGTGCAGTACGATCCCCCAGATGATCCAAAGGAGTACATCCATCGGGTTGGACGTACTGCTCGTGGTCAAGGCAGTTCCGGGCACGCTTTGCTGATGCTGCGCCCTGAGGAGTTGGGATTCCTGAGATATCTGAAAATGGCCAAGGTCCCTCTGAATGAATTTGAGTTTTCGTGGAACAAAATCGCTGACATTCAATTGCAGGTAAGCTATGCGATAAAACTGTGTGGACATTTTATTGAAGTCAGGGCAAGTGGTGAGTAAGCAATAAGCCGAGAAAGGTGAAGTATAGTCCGTTGCGCTGGGTGGATCACAACGAATTGAAGTGAGACAGAATATACAATTTCAAGCTTGTGATTGTTCTCCGTTTTGACAATTTACTAAGTGTATCACATTCTTAGGTTAGGTTAGGTTATGTTTTGCTATGCGATGAATGGAATTAATGTTTTACTGCCGATTTAACTAAGGTATTTGCTTCTTTACGGGTTTCAAAGACCAGCCACCAAAATGGTCTCACTTCATACAACTGGCTACAGGTGTCATGGTGTCTTCGGCACCAGACCACAGATGTGTTGTTTTTGTTTTCTTTATAACTCATGCTGGAGAAATAAAAGCCGGCTATATCCATCTGAATCCCGGATAGAGAATCGAGTGCGGATTGCGAGTTCTTTGCGACAGCATGCGACCGGATTGAACTTGATTTCTGTAGTCGAAATTGCTTCAAGGGCTGGCTTTCAATGAAAATGGTAATCAGTGGTAGGATACTGAAATTGCATTCAGCGAGGAGAGTTCCTCAGAATGTCTCATCTTGTTGCATCTTGAATTGATGCATACGCCGAAATCGATCTTTCACAGCACAGATCCTGGCACTGCAAGTATTTATATTGTCGCGCGATTTCAGGAAGCTATTACGATGTTTGTCTCTGCTCTGTGCGACGAAAACAATTTTCACGACCCCACCTCTTTCGATGCACTGACGATGCTCAAAGAGTATTTCCTGTCTAGAAAATGCTTCTCAAACTTGTCCGTTCGGAGTCGGCACAAAACTGTAGGTCCCTTCCACTCGTGAGAGAACAATAGCAAGCACAGCACGAGTGGTTGCTGAGAAGCTAGGCCCTGGCCCCCTACGGGCTGTAGCGCCACCCATATTATTATAAGAATACAGATAACTAACAGCCTATATCCCGTTTCGCTGTTATAATTTCGATTTAGACAGCACTAGTCAGAATCCATAGCTGAGTCGGATAACTCAATTAATATATACACAGACGACTCCTGGGATAAATAATACAGCGCAAGACGTGTGCTGAACTGGACAAAAGTGCAGTATCGATGCCATGTCGGATCCATGAAAATACAAAATTCACAACTCAAAGGAGAAGTTTTGATACAATTGATTAGTACAAGTGCACAAGGACTACCCACAAAAGTGAAAATATGGTTGAAACTGAAAGAGACGCTTGATTGGTAGGTTTTCCAAATATCTATTCGGATTTATTTGTGGTTCTTGAAAGCAATCACCGACTATTCCTTTGCGGTTGCAGTTGCATTGGGAATTAGTTTGTGTACACATTTTCACATCACATCCCGTTTCAACTCTTCTTCTGAATATCATTCGTTTTCTCCTTTTGAAAATGTTAATTTACTCGACATACTTTGGTTCCACACACAGAGGAATGAATTCCTTGAAAAGGAACAACACCATCAATGCGGCAATGATCATAGGGTGGGACGAATAACGAATAGGAATTACATTTTCTCCAATTGACATGTTTTTCGTCTTTACAATGTGAAAGCGAGTTTGGATTAACGGTATTTAATGCGATAAAAATTAAATTGGTGCTGGCCCGTGGCGTTGTGGGTATGTGCGTCGACCCCAGCGCACTTAAACCACAACCAGCCCAAAAAGTGAAGCAAATTGCCCGACAAATCGAAGTAGATTTACAAAAAGTGAAGCAGATATACAAACTAAATATATATTTCAAAACTTCACGATAACTTCCACAGGTGTCCTTTCGTTACCGTCAAATAGTCAAAAAAAGGCATTGGCGGAGACGCACTATGGGCTATGGCGCAAATGAGCCTATGGCGTCTTGGCTACAGAAGAGGTGTACAATGCATTCTATGTCGAATAAAAATAAACGAAGTAGAAATAAGTTGTTACGCAGCAAATGCATAAGATTTAAATTATAAAGTAGATCTATTACTTATGAAGTAGATTCTCATCTTTCACCTCGACGTCGTTGGTTCGATTCCGGCTCTGTTCAACAGAAATAATTTTCACGACCCTACCTCTTTCGCATTCCTGACAATGCTCAAAGAGTATTTCCTGTCTAGAAATGGTTTCTCAAACTTGGCCGTTCGGAGTCAGCATAAATATGCAGGTCCCTTCCATTCGTGAGAGAACAAAAGCAAGCACAACACGATTGGTTGTTGAGAAGTTAGGCCCTGGCACTCTACGGGCTGTAGCGCCACTCATATATATTACGCTGTTTAAAGAGCAGGCAAAGAGTTTTGCTTAGGAAACTTTGTTCATTCCTTTAAAGAAGTTTCCATTCGTCAATCGCCTTTGGGCTGCAATGTTGAGCTTAATTCAGACAAATGAACAAAATAATGTACAAAACGTTTTTTATTGCCGTTCTGGTTTTTTCTGAATATTCCCCGCTAGCTTGAGCTTATCCCCCTGGTATTGCTGAAGCCTACGAACACTCTAAGAGTCTAAGGGGCTTATCGCGAGTTTCTATTCGCAAAAAGTCTATTCGTCTTTATTATATTCTATTGGGCAAATTCGTGGTACCGCGAAACTCAATGAAATTGATTTGAATAGAATTGAATTTCGAGAAATAGCTATCGGGGAGCTTTCGATGTCAAACATCAAATGTGTTTATTGTTTTGCAGGGAATAGTTGTTTTTTAATAAATAATGAGTTATATTTCTGCCCTTTGGTATCTTTTAATTGCCGCGATTTCTCTCGTCAGTTCCCTGAAGTTCTCTGCATGAACTTGCAAAAGTTTTAGGCGGGTATGTAGTGCACTCTCCGATTTAGTTCCACCAAAACTTCGACTGGCGCTTGGAATTGGTTCTTCAATTTCTAGCCTAGACCCTCCAGGACTGAGAGTTTGATTGGGATTATTAACTGTAGTTGCACCAATTTCGTCCGCAATCATCAAAGCATCATAGTCCTGTGCTTCTGTATTGGCAATGTCTTCTATGGATCTGTCAGTATCAAAATTCTACCGTAATTTTCTGATAGAATTGTCAGTTCTACCAAATAGAAAAATATTCTTAGAAACTCGCGATACGACAGGAGTAGATTTTATTTCTATTCGAAGTTAATTCTATTACGAATAGAATTTCGCGATACCGTGAATAGAATTTATTTCTATTTGACGTTTATTCTATTGGGAATAGACTCTCGCGATAAGCCCCTAATATCAAAAATTCGTGCCCTGTGATAGAATCTATCCGACATAAACTAATCCCAAGAGGAAATAGCCTAAAATTAATGTGGATCCCAGGACACATAGGTGGTGTATGTAGCTGCTGCCAAATCCGCAATCGATGAACCGCAAATAAGCGCACAATCAAAATGAAAAAAAAATAACTCAATACTCAAGACCTGGAAATCGAGAAGGAAAACAAACTGACTCAACCGCAACCACCTTAACAGCAGTTTCACCCTCAGCTTCTCATATTCGTTCAAAAACTCACGACCTTGCCCATCGGAAGTAGTATTTGAACGGCAGCTTATTGTAATCACGTTGAATTCCGATCTTGACAGCATAATTACTCGGGATAAGAACAACAGAGTGGAATTCAATAATTCCAAAATTCATTGGTGTCTGCTGTCATTAGAGCGAACCCCTGATAAATCAGTCATTATCCATGAATGGCGCTGGTATCCACGAAACCTGTCCATCCTTGGTATGTGCATCAATACAACACTTAGTTGGACGTTCACATATTAGAGGTCGTCAAAAATGCTGCGTAAAGTTTAGGTTTCCGTAATCGATGCAAGAAATATTTCACCCACTCTCATTTGGCTTTAATCTATAAGGCGAAGCTTGAGATGCGCATTTCTGGTCTGGCGCCTTCAAGACCACCCTGCACCTTCTAGATAGAATCCAAGCGCAAGCGATAAAGGAGTCTACAATATCACGGGTTCATTAGACTCGTTCGAACATCGACCATCAGTCTTTCCCTAAGCCTGTTTTCGGACGCACAGTGTGTCCGGGTGTGTCTTACCAACCTAACCCACAAGCAGCTACGCACTCAATGAATCCAGTCGATGTAATAATAATAATAATAATATGGGTGGCGCTACAGCCCGTAGAGGGCCTGGGCCTAGCTTCTCAGACGATGTAATAATAATATTGAAAATAGCAGTTGGAGAGCAGGTAAAGGTAATTTGAAGTAAGAACCTACTTACCTTTACCCAACCCCAACTGTGTTGTTCGAGCAGTGACTGCTTAGAAGTTGTTAGTTGGTGGGGAATTACACGTAAGCATAAGTTCGACATTGTGTTGCATGCGAGACTGTGTTAATTATTGCTCAGTGAGTGCTGAACAATTTGCTCGTATACTCACCCCAGAGCTAAATGCAATATAAACCGATCAGAATCTCGTCATAATTGCATTGACAAAAGCGCACCCATCAGACTCTTAAGCAAAAGTTTGATAAGTCTGTCCTATGTGTACGTAATTCAATTAACTACTATAGAAATATTTCTTAAATGACCGTAAATGATATCCGATGAATGGGTTAGCAAAGCATCGAGGTTGGCTTACGTAACAGAAGCCACTTCAGTTTGATGCAAATTTCAAAACGGTGAGAGCCTGTTCTGTGGTTCTGCTACTTTGAACGCTGCGACAGTCCGTGTGTGATCTCATAGCAGAACAGAAAACGAAGGCACCAACGAAACAATAATGAAAACAAAGAATCCTAAGTGCTTTTTCTATTGAAATGTCTAGCTATCCAGATCAGTATCCCTCGGTCCATTTAAAGTGCACTGCACATTTGTAGAACTGTAAGACCGCTCAAGAACACATTACGTCGTCTCTGTCCACCAGCACCATGCACTTATTTAATTTGCAATGCGTTCTGTTTGTTTTTCAAGTCACTCCCTTGCATGCAACCCTGTCCGTCTGCCGGAGGCAGTTGCCAATTCACTGTATCAATTTATCGCAACAAAATGATCGCTGCAGTTCGTGCTACCCGATATCGGTCGCGCGCACTCTATGTTAATTGCTAAATAATTCCACACTTTGTTTTGTTATTTCAGCTGGAGAAACTCATTTCAAAGAACTACTTCCTCAATCAGTCCGCTAAGGAGGCGTTCAAGGCATACGTACGGGCCTACGATTCGCATCAGCTGAAGACGATCTTCGATGTGAACACTCTCGATCTGCAGACGGTGGCGAAGAGTTTCGGCTTCCTGGTGCCGCCAGTGGTCGATCTGAAGATCGGCTTTAGGAGAGCACGACCCGAGAAACGAGTGGGCGGCGGCGGTTATGGTTATTACAAGGCAATGAATGAGGACAAACCAAAGCAGAAGGTTTACAAACAAGTCACACACGATCAGCTGAAGAAGAACAAGTTCATGAGATGAAACCGCACGCGAAATGGCGACGTAGGAAATTTTTAAGAAAGTTTTAAGACCTAACCTAGATTCAATAGAAGTGTCGTATTGATTTGAAGAATAAAGTTAGTTGCTTTATGAAATGTGAGTGTTTCAATATCTTATCAACTGGGCCATTCATTCTGTTCCTGGACAAGGAAACGGAAACAGGAGAGAGTTTCTGGACAAGGGAGCTGAAAGGGGTTTCTGGACAAGGGAACCGAAAGAGGTTTCTGGACAAGGGAACCGAAAGGGGTTTCTGGACAGAGAAACCGAAAGGGGTTTCTGGACAAAGAAACCGAAAGAGGTTTCTGGACAAGGGAACTGAAAGGGGTTTCTGGACAAGGGAACCGAAAGGGGTTTCTGGACAAGGGAACCGAAAGGGGTTTCTGGACAAGGGAACCGAAAGGGGTTTCTGGACAAAGGAACCGAAAGAGGTTTCTGGACAAGGGAACCGAAAGGGGTCTCTGGACAAGGGAGCCGAAAGGGGTCTTTGGACAAGGGAGCCGAAAGAGGTTTCTGGACAAGGGAACCGAAACGGGTTTCTGGACAAGGGAACCGAAAGAGGTTTCTGGACAAGGGAACCGAAAGGGGTTCCTGGACAAGGGAACCGAAAGGGGCTTCTGGACAAGGAAACCGAAAGGGATTTCGGGACAAAGGAACCGAAAGAGGTTTCTGGACAAGGGAACTGAAAGGGGTTTCTGAACAAGGGAACCGAAAGGGGCTTCTGGACAAGGGAACCGAAAGGGGTTTCTGGACAAAGGAACCGAAAGAGGTTTCTGGACAAGGGAACCGAAAGGGGTTCCTGGACAAGGGAACCGAAAGGGGCTTCTGGACAAGGAAACCGAAAGGGATTTCGGGACAAAGGAACCGAAAGAGGTTTCTGGACAAGGGAACTGAAAGGGGTTTCTGAACAAGGGAACCGAAAGGGGCTTCTGGACAAGGGAACCGAAACGGGTTTCTGGACAAGGGAACCGAAAGAGGTTTCTGGACAAGGGAACCGAAAGGGGTTCCTGGACAAGGGAACCGAAAGGGGCTTCTGGACAAGGGAACCGAAAGGGGTTTCTGGACAAAGGAACCGAAAGAGGTTTCTGGACAAGGGAACTGAAAGGAGTTTCTGGACAAGGGAACCGAAAGGGGTTTCTGGACAAAGGAACCGAAAGAGGTTACTGGACAAAGAACCCGAAAGGGGTTTCTGGACAAGGGAGCCGAAAGGGGTTTCTGGACAAGGGAACCGAAAGGGGTTTCTGGACAAGGGAACCGAAAGGGGTTACTGGACAAAGAACCCGAAAGGGGTTTCTGGACACGGGAACCAAAAGGGGTTTCTGGACAAGGGAATCGAAAGAGGGATTTAATTATAAAAATGCTCATACCGAGCAGAGAGGAATGGGACAACAACCCCACCTGGTTGATCGATGGAGTCCAAGAATGGTATACAGATGGCAGACGTTAAGGTACCCTTTATGGATACATACCTACTTATATTACAATAACTTACAAAAAATAATTAAACAAAGGAATCGGTTTTTGAATAACCAGGAGGGTATAAAGTACTCAGTGACGTTCATGGAACAAAACAATAATAAATGTGAAGAGTAATGATTTAAGAGTGCTATGTGGTGCACTAACAGGACACGGAGCATGTGGCCAGACTAGTGATACTATGAACCACATACCGTGGTGCTATTTTTGAATACATCCATTAAAATCCATGGTCACAGTGATAATTAAATTTATCACAAGTTCGTCATCAAAACATCAGATTACTAAGCTACAATTGAAAAAGGTATCGGAACGACATCGAGTTTCATTTTATCGTCCTGCTGCACGCATGGCTTATAGATCTGTTGGAAAAGACGTTCTAAGCGGAGCTTCTGCTCCGATTGCCCTCGCCAACTCTTTGAGTGCATTGTTTCATCCTTCCTCAACGAGTTGCGACGGCATAATTACGCCATATTTCACAAACAACGACGCTGACTCTCACCTTCACCTAGATGCGCCTCATTTCGACTCCACGTTATTTCCCCAGGCGCCATCTGTGGCCCAAGCTTGATTGAAATCCAATTCGAATCCATTAATAAGAGCCCCCTTCTCATGATGAAGATTCATTCCCAGATCAATTCTAGCTGTCCTCCGTTTAATTGCAACTCCCGTGGGTGGGGTAAATTGAAACGGGACCCATCCGCAATTGTGACACACATCTCAACTCAGCTTTGACCAAATTATTTGATAATTTATCGATTGTCTTCCTACTGATTCCGCTTTCTTGTCTGTTTTCCACAGAGTAGCCCCCTAACCAGCGATTGCAACGCCATATGGCTGCTTGCCGTGCCCATACGACACAGACGTCCTATGCCCAACCCCATCACGGCCTATTAAGTGGCATAAACTAATTATTTCACTTCAAATTCAGACAGCGAAACCAATAGAAAACGTCCGATCGGAAGGTTGGAGGCATCACCGTGTGCGTTGCTGACGCGCGACGAGCGACGACCAACGATCAACGATCACCGATCATCATCGCCATGATCGTTCTCTAGAGATTCTTGTTTATTGAACCATAAAACATAACAAAAGCAGCCTCCTCCTCCGCTTTGAAGATTCCTTATTTGTGAATTGAATTTACTGCGCCCGTAAGTCCACCAAATCGAAATTGGAAACTTAATTGCCGCCGCGACTGGTGCTGGTGGTGGTGGTGGCGCGGTATCGGTGGCGATGACTCTGGCTGATGTTGCAAACAACGCGCGCGACCAAGGTGGTGCTGGTCTTGTCGCACACGAATACAATGTGAAATAAATATATCCAGATACAAGCAATAAAGTGCGGTATGGCACCGCGCTCCCACGACTCAATGACCAAATATGCACCGGATGAGCTATAACAGCAGCCCAAGATGGGCAAAGCCAAATAACCAATGGTCGTGCTGGACTAAAACGTCGCCTCTCATCCGATTGTGATTAAAGGTTTTTTCTCTTGTTTATTTGCGCTTGTGTGCTCGGATGCGAAGTGACATCATTCGATTGAAGTCATCTAATGGACGGTCGGAGGTGATCAGTGAATGGAAAATAACCAAGCGCCTGCGAATCGCTTAGCGACTTGTCGGACATTTGAGGTGCACTTTGATCGCGGCGGGGACTGATTTCATAGCGATGGAATAAGGGCAAACGAGTACCGTGGCGTGGCGTTGACCATTCATGGAAATCTTGCAGCAATATCGGGTAAACAAGACTTTTCCAGGGTAGAGTTCAACCGATCAACTGACTTTGTTGACATTCAAATTTCCGTTGTTGACGCCAACGCTCCATTTGTGTGTGCACGTCTGGGAAGCTGATGTAGCAGCTTTCTGTGGGGGACGTGCAAACATGTGAACCGCATTACCGTTTGTGTAAAGATTGATATCTGTGAATGATTCCCAAACGCAACGGCACTCCACCATGACTGGATGGATTCTCGGAGGCAATCGGAGAAATATCATATTACTACCAGATCCTCTAGAATCGAACTAAGCTCAAAAAATGTACTGAGAAAGACATTGCATCCAGGTAATTCGATGCACTGATCATCTGCTTCTCTCGGTCGTTCTGCAATTAGGAAGGAAGCATCGGTACCCTTCACAGGTCGTGAACCATCCTGCACTGTAGGAGAACAGGTAACTATACAGAATTCAGGAAACTAGAAGAAAAGAACGGAACAGAAACCTCAAAACAAAGCTCACGGCATGAAGCTGATATCACTGGACTCATCTCTCATTCTCAGATTCTTAAAGTGAATTTGCCCAGAGACACTACTCCAGAATTGATTTCTTCCACTTATGTGCAGCATAGTCAATAACTTTAAGGCCTCAACACAACTCGGAAGAGAACTCTATCTGAATGAATCTGCTCAAAAGAAATCAAAGGTATCAAACTTATGAACACGGTATGTACATGTATATACTACCTAACATAGAAACGTCCCCACCCAGTGTACAGCGGACAATCCATCTAGGCACGCAACAGCTCCTTGCGTGCAGTTGCAGCATAATAGATCATTTAGATAGAAGTGCAGATCATGCCACATTAAACCACCTAATTAAGCACGAAGTATGGAGGATGGAGGAATTTTGTTTGCCAAGCTCGAAACCCTAATAAAGCAAATTTAGTAAAACGAAATATTCTGATTTCCACTTGGATTCATACCGAATTTAATTTCCAATTGTGCCACAGCTCAATCGAAGAAAGTCTAAAGAGGGAACGAATTTGCCAGAAATTGATCTGAATTGACAATTTGGGCATTATACCAGACAAAATATGATGTCTCGCTTTGGAAAAAATTGACTGTCCCAAAACACGATCAACGTGGCCAGATATATGCTCGGCTTGGACCGAAACTCGATCCGTATGGTTGCCGGAGCTATCACCGAACTCTGTCCGATCACCAATGCTCTTTCTTTTCTTTGTTTGGCGCTACAGTCCGAGGTGGACTTGGGTCTCAACCAACGTGCATATCTCCTTTCGCTAGCCGCCTCCAGCTGCGCAGACCAAGTTGGTTCAGGTCCTTTTCCACTTGCGTGCGCCATCTCGTTCGAGGACGTCCTCTGTTGAGTTGTCCCAGTGGCTAGGTATCGGAGACTTTTCGAGCCGGAGCTGTGGTGTCTTCTTCTTTGTGTGGCGCTACATTCTGGGGTGGACCTGGGCTTCAACCAACACGCCTCTCCAACAAGTGCGATCTCTGGTTAGCTGTCTCCAGTTTCGCCAACCAAGTTCGTTGAGGTCCTTCGCCACTTGGGTGCGCCACCTTAAACGCGGATGTCCTCTGTTGCGTTGCCCGACAGGTTCGGATTGAAGATTCTTCGGGTCGGAGCTGTGGTGTCCATCCGCTCTACATAACACAGCCACCGTATGCGTTGGATCCGTAGACGCTTAACTAGGCTCATGTCGCTGTACAGTTCGTGATTGAATCTTCTCCTCCAGAACCCGTCAACACAAACAGGACCAACAGCACGTAGAACTTTTCTCTCAAAGAGACCAAGGACTTCTTCGTCCGCTTTCAACAGCGTCCTTATGTCTGCGCCAGGACAGGGCTGATCAGAGTGTTATATAAGGGCAGCTTGGTGTTTCGAGATATGGCTCTGTTACGAAATTGTCTCTTGACCCAAAGGAGGAACCGATTGGAAGAAGTAATTCTGCGTTCTCGGTACTGTTGTTATTGTCCCTGTTTATTGCAGAGCCGAGGTAGACGAAGTCCTTGACTACCTCAAAGTTTCTGCTGCCCATTGTGACGCTCTCTCTCTAAGACGTCGATGTTGTGCATCCTTTCATGGTGACAGCATGTACATTCTTTTGGGCCAGGCTACTGCTAGACCGATTTTAGCCACTTCTGCTTCAATGCCAGCAAACGCCTCATTGACCGCTAGCTGTGGTCGTCCAATCACTTCAATGTCGTCCGCGTAAGCAAGCAGTTAAACGGACTTTTGAAAGATCCTGCCTCTGGTGTTGACGTTTGAGTTTTGCGCTATCTTCTCTAGTATTACATCAAAGAAATGACATGACAGCGTGTCGCCTTGCCTTCAATGGTGGAGAATCCCATCGATCAGCCTGAAATTGCACTGATAAGGACAAAATATGCATGTGCTTCATGAATCACCACTTCACCCACAAATGATAACTGTTTGGTGCGGTTTGCATGTCGGGGCTATAGTTTTTCGTCGACGACAACGATCGTCAGGTTACTGTGAATGGTCAGCGTTATCCGGCCATGATAACCGATCATTTTTGGCCCGAATTGGCCACTAGCCACACAGCGTACGTTACAATCGGTTTATTAAAGAGTCAGTATGGTGAGCGTGTTTTCTCAAGAAAATGGCTAGTCGATTGGCCTCCTCGTGCACGCCGCTTGGTTATTTTCTTTGGGGCTACGTCAAGTCATTACTTTATGCCAACAAGCCGACAACGTTTGAAGAACAACTCGAAATAGCGGCCGAATCGTTTAAAATTGGATCCAACGAATCGATGCCTGCAAACATGCTCGCGTTGGCCATATAAACGAAGTCGAGTTCCATTACACTTCATGAAGTTGGTAAAAAATTGTCAAGTCCTTATTGGAAAACCCTTTAGTATAGACCCTTCCCGTCAAAGTTTTGCAATTAATGTATATACCCACTTAACGGTACAAAGATGGGGACCGCATTGCATTGGTTGTCTGAGGAATGGCATTGTGATGCACGCCTGTCAGTTGGTTTCATTTGAATGCTTTTCGCCTCCGCATCGGCTTAACGAATGTCATTTATCCTCAACTAGCTTCAACTCGAAGCGCGAATTTTCACCAAAATCAGAAGTCCGTCTCGACTCAAACGAGACAAATTATCCGATACACCGCCGTTGGATTTGGTTAAATTCTGTCACAAGGCCATGAATCAGCGAGCGCCCCCGCAAGCGTGTTCCCCTCATTATTTAGCGCCTGTCAGACGGATATGGCGAGTGTCATGTGTGCTTAATGCATCCGAAACGGATGGAGTTACTTCATGCGGATTGTGTAAGTTTATCAAATTAGACTTTTCCATTATCCCCGAAGTCACATCCACCACCCCTGCGAATGCGTGACGAAGAGATCGCAGCGCGGCGCAATTTACGCGACAGAAAAACCGTGCAGTCGAATGGAATCGCTTGCATGTATCTTTGACAACAGCTTCACACGTCGACTTGGTGCGAAAGGTGTGAAGCCGCACCGTGTGCACCCGCGAATCGACTTCGCAGCGAGCCAACTTCAGTTTGTCACCCGTTTTTGGGTGCATGCATCCAAAATGGATAGCCTACAAATTATCCGTGTGCATTGTATTCAAATGTGTTTGACCATTTTTAGGGGAGTTCGGCTTCTCTGTTGATACTCAGAAAGGCGCCTATTTTAGGAGAGATTGAAGAGATATGGCTATTGGCTAAGCGCCGTCGCTTGCCTGTGCCAGGCGATAACTTATTCAATTTTTGAATTAATACGTAGAATGGACATGGGATTGGCTGAGTCACATGTGTGTTTACCTGTGTGCATTTGTGGTGTTAGACGATGGAAAAGATCAGTCATGCGGTACCACTAACGAGTGAGAATAGCCTGAATTTGGGTTGGACCATTCCATAGATTTTCGAGAAGCAAATCAAGATGAAATAAATAGAAGCCTCGATCAGTCAGAGTCGCTAATTGCATTGGTTGGAGTTCAGTGCGTTCGTTGGAATAACTAACTTGAGTGGGTGCAAAATGAAACAAAGAGTACAAGCCTTATTGCATCCATTCCTTAAAAATTCAGTGTCCATCTCTTGCTTGAAACTGGAGACTGACATCCGCGTGTGCTGCTAGGACAAAACGAGGCCGTACAATCGTCTACCGACATTTCCCTTTACGTCTCTTCTGTATAGTCACTGAAGTTGTAAGATCATCTTAACCATTATTCAATCAGGGCAAAGAAAGAGCCCTGATACAGTTAGTAAGTGCATTTGGCACAACATCAGTAGCATAACCGTAGAACGCGATGTGGTTCCTTCACTAGTTCCACCGAAAACTCATTCGTGCAGTTTGCTAAGATATGGCGTAACTTGTATTATTCCATTGGAACATGCATTGGAAAGCTACTAAGATGTTGTCATTAAAAATGTCATAACTCTTGCAAATGTTCTAGAAAAAACGTTAAAATTAAAAATAAAATAACGAATTAAGTTATAGACCCAATAGACTAACAAATAGGCTTGACCAGTGCTTATTTGGAAATCAAGCCAGAAGACGGGGAGCGCACTGCAATGATTTCTTTAGATTCTGCTGAGACGAGAAGGAAGGTGAACTGTGTTACACTACCTAGAACGTGCCTGACCTTTGCAGAGAAAAGAAGAAAACTATTGGGCAGCTACTTCTTCAAAAACCTTGAAGATCTAGCGAGCTAAAGCACTAAGGACATAATTAATTCCTCAAAACCACAAATTGTGTACGTATCAAGAATTCTTACGGTGCCTAAGTCAAACTCTCCTGAAACCGAATTTCTCCCTAACTCGAATTTTTTGCTTGCCACATTTTGGCATTATCTCTCTCATTTTGATATTCCGTGACAATTCGACTAAGGAAGAATCCACTGTTTGTGCAGAGGTAAATTACAACAAGTCAAGTAGGTTAAGGGAATGTCGGGAGCTGATAATGTGACACAACAATAGACCTCAAAGGTCTACGCGAGGCATAACTTCAAGGGGGTATTGCCAGACACACTTACCTACCTACCACTAACCTACTTATCAGTCAACCGGACACAAATTATCAAATGTTTGTTTGGAGGAAAGAGCAGAACAATTAAGGGTTTTTAGGCTAGAAACAGTCTGAAGGTAACTCAACTCAGGCGATTCAAGAAGTGCATGGATAGTTTGATAAGCTGTCATGACATGATCGAGAGAGCTCGAGGAACCATCTTGTCCTCTGTCAGCCAATGAGTAGTAAAGAATGCACGAATGTTAATATTTTTATACGGAATTTAATTCAATATTTTCTCACAATGTGGTGGCCCGTGGCGTAGTGGACATGTGCGTCGACCCCAACCTCGACGTCGTAGGCTCGATTCCAGCTCTGAGCGACAAAAAAATAATTTCCCACCTCTTTCGAGTTACTGACAATGCTCAAAGAGTATTTCCTGTCTAAAAAAAAAATGCTTCTCAAACTTGGCCGTTCGGAGTCGGCATAAAACTGTTGGTCCCTTCCACTCGTGTGAGAAGAATAGCACGCACAACACGAGTAGTTGCTGAGAAGCTAGGCCCTGGCCCCCTACGGGCTGTAGCGCCACCCATATATATTTCCTCACAATATGCATGAGTGTAAAATTGTACTGACTAATTTTTACTCAGTAAGTCGTTTCGTTGTTGCTTCACGTGTAAAATTCTAAGCTGAGTACTGAGTAGCCAAAAAAACACGCCTAATTTATCTCCATTATATGAGAAAAAGTCTTCTCTCACAGAAAATGGTAGGAAAGAGATATCACGCATCTTTGACTCATGTCTTGACTCTTTCACTCACTCTTGTTTTCTGCGTATAATGATTTTCTTGAATAAAAAAGCGTGCGTTATACAGAGAGGAGTCAAGCACAACAAACGAGAGAGGCGAAGCAAGGATAAAGATTTTAAAAATCCGACATTTTTCGGATTACTGTGATTTTTTTAATCTTTAATACTCTTCGCTTTTCTATGGCTTTGGGGTTGTTTTCTTATGGGCGATGCTCAAGAAGCAACATGGTGTGTGCTGTGTATGTGTTCAAGTAAAGCAGTACGACGACTGAAAAGTGGTGAGGGATTGTGTGTTTGTAAAAACTGTCGCGTCTGCAGGTGAAGGGCACACACAAATAATTTGTTTATATTAAGAGATTCATGTTGCTTGTTAAATTGACACAGTTGAAAAGTAGAATTTCCAAATTGCCTCTTGAGTCCAAAGAAACAGCGGTTGGCAAGAGTTATCCTACGCTTCATCTCGGTACTGATGCTGTTCGTAACATGAGAGCCAAGGTAGATGAAGTCCTTTACCAGCTCGAAGTTGTAGCTGCCTATGGTGATGTTCTGATCGAGTCGTTGATCTTGTGTGTCCTTTCTTAATGACAGTATATACTTCGTTTTGCCCTCAATCACAGCTAAACCCATTTTTGCCGACTCTGTTTCAATGCCAACAAGCACCACATCTGTGTTCGGCCAAATATAGCAATGGCGTCCGCGTGTGTTCGGGTCGGGTTGTCTAAAAGCTTTGGTAGTAATGTCAAACGTGAAATAGCCCTGCATAGCCCGTCTCTATGCACCCTGTGTCAATCTGCAGTTTTTTGGGTTCTTTTCCAGAATCTGCCGGAGTGTTAAGATTCCGTGGTGGACATCCCCGGCCTAAAACCGCACTGATAAGGACTTATCAGGCTATGCACGAATTGTGTCAGGAACTGAGATAAAACGGAAGAGAAGATCTTTAAGCGACCGTCGGTCTTGCTTGTCCCCGATTAGATCGTTCAGAGAAATTGTTGCATGTATCCTACCAGTTCACATCCAGCTGCCTTAAAGAGTTGTGCAGATAGTCTGACCAGCGGCTTCGTTCGACTTCAGTCTCAATATCGCTCCCTCGACTTCATCAATGACGGGCGTACCGAACTAAATCCTAACATCGTCCATTGTGTGGAGTGGAACTATTAAAGCCGCCCATCCGTCAGTCCGTCTAATTGCAGCTAACACAAAAACCCATCCATTTTCGTGGATAATTCGAATTAACCTCACATCCCTCACACGTCAGACCCAAATCAACTTTTCGAAACGTCTCTAGGTACAAATTGCTTTCCCAAGCCTGTGGCGAATTCATAATTCAATGATCTCATGTACACAAATGCTCCTTCAACACGTATTCACACGTCCCACAGGCCACAGCACAAATTACAGTCGAGTGCCCTCATGTACGTAACCTTGTTTTGTTTCTGCCATCTAGATTGGTGAACATATCCAAATATGCAAGCAAATCGTTCGCTCCCGTCGCGTTGCGCTGCGGCGAAACAAAATGTATTTCAATTTCAATGACAAGTCTTATTAAATTCAAATTAAATACAATCTTGTCACGGTTTTGTGGATGTTCAACAAAATATACGGTTATTGCTGTGAGCGCCTCTAAGATCATGCATCACCTCAAATGATGACATGCACCTTCGAGAAGAGTGTGTTGACGAACACAGCTTATCTTGAAATCAGCTTGAATTAGCAAAGAAAAATGATTTCATTCTTCTTCCACAAAATGTGATCACATGTTCGAGTGCGATTGTGCAAAGCACAAATAAGTGCAGTGATGGAACTAAACGGCGCTTCGCGGCGAAATGATGTAACGCCCAAGCTGGTGAGCGCAATCGATCTGCCCTTCTTTGGCAAATTAATTTCTTAGGTTGAACAAAGCAAATGCCTGCGACGCAAATGGGAGCGAGACACAAATTAGATGTTTTCAATTCGATCTCGTTTGCTGTCTTGTTTTGGAGTTGATTTTGGAGCTTCGTCTTCGCACGAATTGTTTCGACTTCAGGCGGTACGCTTGGCTGAATGTGTGATGGTTTGGTTTAGACAGGAACTCACTTGGGAGAAGTAAGGAGGAGTTAGCTGCTGAACTTCACTCTTGACGATCATGGCATGCTGCTTTTGACAGGTTTATGGGCATGATTTTGGTTTTTAGAGTGAGAAGCGATTCGACATCGGATCACCACTAGGATGTAGTTTGTGGAGCTAACGTTTGTCTCCAAGGGAAGACAAACTTTCCTGTGATGGCTTGTAAAGAAGAGGAAAAATGTGAGCTCCACGAAAGATATCTTACTGGAGATCCTACGTAGAATCGTCCTTGGTAAACGATACTACCTCGGTTTGTCAAGATAAGTGGGCTCGAAACTCCTGACTCGAAAGTCCAAAATCATGCTCAACAAAATTCTTATTCTCCCAGTCCCAGCTTTATGAAGTCGAAAGCTGGACGCTAAACAAAATTGCAGAGCTGATTCTGAGTGCCCTCGGAGGAAAGTGCGAGGAAGGCGAATGGAGGAAAAGACACAATCGAGCTATACCAAGATGCGGATGGGAAAAAACATCTGTCGGCTAAGCTGACTAGTCAACATTCAGCTAACATCCAACCAAAATTGTCTTCCAATCCTATCCTCCTGGTTTGAGAAGAGGATTAAGACCGTACATCCGGTATGAAGACCAAGTCATCGTGGATGTGAGACAACTTGGTCATCATGACTGGAAACGACTGACGGTCCTGCGCGTTACCGATGGAAGGCTACAATCGCTCATTTTTTGTTCAGACTGCTTTTGCGCTGCCTGCTTACTTTTGTGAATGGCTGTGCGTCCGTAACAAAACGCAACCAAACCCCACTATGGCGACAAATGAATAAAGTGATTTAAATGGAAGATGATCATCCGTCGTGAGGCACTCCACTTCTGGATCGCATTGGTTATCTATCTTTCGCTCATTAGGGCCGAGTTGACTTTGTAAAGATTTTGAATCTCCCCGCTTTGCTCTACGGAGCAAAAGCGTGGCCTGTATCCAAGGCGAATGAAGATGTTCTTTGTCTGTCCGAGAAAAAGTTCCGGGTGCTATCTTAGGCCCTGCTTATATTGATGAGGAGGAGGAGGGTCAATCAAGACCTGTATGAGCTTTACAGCGCTTTAGTCCAGACAGGTGACTATGGACCCAACGCTGAAGATGGTTGAACCATGTAGAGCATAGGTTCGACACGCAAAAAGCAACAGAAGACATGCACGTAAAAGGTGGTGCACAATAAGTCGAGCGGGAGCTCTGTCGACTTGGTGTGCGAAGGTGTTTTGGGTGCGGCCCAGGCCTACCGCGGACTGTAGTGCCCTAAGAAGAAGAATTGAGTGGCAATGTCGATTGAATTAAAAATCACTTTGGAAAGAACATGACAGTCGTCTGATATCAACCATTCACTTACGTTCAACTAAGCAGACTCAGATGGCTACGAATGAGAGAATATGCCTGTAGGTGCTTAAGTTGAATTTATACCAACTCTCGTTTGCAAGGCGGGGAGGGCTGTTTTCATTGCAAACATCGTAAGACTTAAGACGCTGAGAAAGCATTCGATACCGTTTGGCATGATGGTTTGATACACAAGCTATTGAATTATAACCTTCCACTGTATCTTATTAAAATCGTTCAGTCATTTCTATCTCTCCGTACTTTCCAAGTGTCTGTAAATCAGAGCCTCTCGGACAACAAAATAATTAGCGCCGGTGTCCCTCAAGGCTCCGTCCTAGCGCCCCTCCTATTTAATATATACACCTCTGATTTCCCAAACCTAAATAATTGAAATATTGCCGTATATGCAGATGATACATGTATCTACTCCTCGGATGCAACTGGTTCCATTATTGAAACCAATCTGCAATCTGGGATAAATACTGTCCTTCAATATTGTCTAGATTGGAAAATAAACATTAACGCTTCTAAGACGCAAGCAATCTTGTTCACTCGAAAAAGAAAAGCTTGTTTACTTCCAAGCAACAGCCTTCAACTTAATGGTTTTCCGATCGAGTGGAAATCGAGTGGAAAGTATCTTGGGGTACATTTAGACGAAAGGTTAACTTTTAGGCTTCATATTCAAGAAGTTATCAAAAAGATAAACGTAACGATAAAAATCCTCTATCCATTCATTTGCAGGAATTCAAAACTAAGCAATGAAAACAAAATATTCATGCCGATTATGGAATCCGCCGGATCGACTGCGGAGGAAGTAACTCACATCCGCAATCGAAGTTCAACCCTATTATGGAATCCGTCGGATGAACTACATTATCGGTCCGCAAAACCTCCCTATCGACCCCTTCAGTAATCAGCTGTTTGCTGTCAATTTTGATTTTTTGGTTCAATTGTTCCGAAGAATAGTTATTTACGGACTGAATTAAAGTATATTATGGAGTCAAGTGCCCTTTTAATGTATTCAGAAGATCAAGAAAATGATTCCCACGATATTCGATGTAAAATTAGAAGTGGGGCGAAGGATGTTTAAATGAAGTAGAAATTCTTTTGTAATCAACCTTCTTTCAGATTTGTAAAATGATTCAGGATTGAGATATGTATGTTATCTTGACGAAAATACTGCCACCTGTGTTAAGATCCACATCCTTGTTTCCGGAACATAAGTTCGCAGCATGTTTAAGATGCCTGGATGAGAATGTTGTTGTTTCAGTTGTTCTTACCGAGTTTAGCTATTAGAAGAATATTTTGTGTCCATTGAGAATAAGCATGAGCATGAGCGAAAAACGGGAAGCAAATTATATTTGTATGAATCAAGGATAATTTTCATTTGTCTTGTTCTAAAATTTACTTCCGTTGCAACCACACATCTTTTTTTCCTCCAAATTCGCAACTCATTTGGTTGGATTGAAAACGTCACAAAATGTATGAAGTGCGGATGAGTTGCGTTTTCTATAATAGCATTTTTTTCGCACTACTTCACCGACATCCGCTCCCTTACTGGTTTGCGTTTTCCATAATAGGAAAATATGCGGATGCGAAAATTTTCCCTCCGCAGTCGATCCGCCGGATTCCATAATTGGCATGATTGATTTTTAAGTCTATTTTTCAACCGATCATGTTCTATGGGTCTCCTGTCTGGGGTAAGTGCGCCAAAAATCATCTGCGTGGGCTCCAAGTAACGCAAGATAAGCTCCTAAAAATGATTCTAAATCTCCCCTGGTTTTTCTCGACAACGGAACTTCATAAGATATCCATGATCGAAATGGTCACAGCTAGAGTTGAAAAACTTTTTCTACGGTATAATCAATCGCTTTTATCATTCGGCTTGATTTCAAACTTAGCTGCAGAATGAGTGCAATTCTTATTTGTTTACTTATCTATCTATATATTTATTTGTTTAATATATTAACATATTTATTTATTTATTTATTAATTTTTTTATTTATATATATATTTATTTATCTATTTACTTATCTATTTATTAATGAATTTATTTATTTGTTTATTTATTTACTTCTAGTTCCTATTTGTTATTATTTATAAATTTTCTATATATCTACTTATCCTATTTATCCACATTTTAATTTTATTTTTGTTAATCATTTTTGTGTTTTCTAAAACATTCTAGTCAGCAATTTGAAATCAAGACTAACCACTTCTCTCCCCGTCCAAAGGAATTCCTGTTGCCATGAAGGTTTTTTAAGTGGCTTTTCCTTCAGACTTAAATCAAATTTTCTGTGATATATTATATAAAGATTGTATGAATATTTTAGTAGTAAGGTGATGCAAACCAAATCTCTGCCCAACAAACTGTATGCAACACATTGTAAGATTTGTGCCACTAAATAAAAATCATATGTCCGATCGTAAGACAGCGTTAGTTCACCGGCTCCCTCGAACGTATCTATATAGAACATTAATTCAAATTCGAAGTGTGTTATTGTCAACTTTAAGGACATCCTTGTTGTGTGGCTTACTCTCGGCAACTCTCTGCAGCCCATAGTGCCCTCAGTCAACAGTGTTCACATTCGATGAGGTTCCCATGCAATAATCGAGTTCAGTGCCCCTCGACTGTAATGTCGGCTGTACATCCTCCGGCATGAATCAACTAACTTGCTCAGTAACAAATCATCTCATTGATCACTATTCGAAATGCAGTGACAAATTCTCACGCTTGAACACAAAATTAAACATCTTAAAATGCCATGTCGGAGCCTGATCATTTTCCGATTCGTTATACTGTCATGGCGCATTCGAGCGCCGCCGCACCGTGCTGCAGTCATGCACAGCAACTATCGAAAGTTAACAACTCATTGGACATGCCGCAATAGCACGTTTATTAAATCGAAGTCATATTCATTCGTATTCATGTCGCCGTACGATATCTCACGGATCGGTGGAAGTCCATTAGCGAAAACCGCCCCAACATAAGAGCCGTTTAGCGATCACCAGCATTTCAGTGAGTTGCATTTCCCATCGGACGGCTGATATGCGTTCCGAGCCAGCAAGACGGCGGCTACCGTTCAAGTAGCCGCATAAAGTTAACCACATTTTCATTAATTAATTTCCAACCGCATGTCCATCGTCATCGATATTTAATTAATCTCCTCAATGAAATGCCATGCCCGACTAGGCGGCGCGACTCGGCGATTGTGCGTGGGCTATACGAGGCTGGCTGCATTGCAGTTGCATCGCCGAAAGCAGCGTGTCACAGTTCATTAATGCCCGCTCGGCAAATTACACGAGACCAAAATCAATGAATTCACCATTTTATTGACGCGATCCGGTCGAAAATTATGAAAGCATCTACCAAAACAAGGCATTCATTGAGACGAGTGGCCAGCGGTCATGAATGAACCATCAGCGACCGCCCACCGACGAGCTTGATGGTTCTTCTGTCGGAATCCAGTCACCGTTTCATTCATTGGATCGACCGAAAGTAAACATCAAAACAAAGAACATGAAACAATTTGGGCTTACGACCGAATACGCGAGCCAACAATGGCGATAGCGCTTGACTTTTGCCGGTGGGTGGCGGAAGCCTACGCTGTGCTGACGTTTAATTTATGAACGATCCGAATCTGAATCGGGGACTTTGAATGGAATTGCGCCAAAGTGAAATCTGGAAATGGCCAAAGAGACCGTCGACTATCTCCCCGCGATTGGTCAATTAATGAAAATGCTGTTTGGCCAAATTTGTTAGTTGTAGCTCGGTCCATTGCAACAGGCAACGGTAACAACGATGCCGACAACTGCGACGATGGCTTTGTTTTAATTCCGTCACTAGATGGTGCTAAGCACTGGAATGCCGTTGAACGAAACCAGCAGTACAGGAAAGGAAGCTGTGACTGTGGTGCCGTGTGTGTGGAGTGTTTTGGAGTAGATGTCGACCTCTAAAAGTGTCGGCCCACATCGGTTTAGGGGCCTCCGCCTTTATTCGCTGTGCGCACTGCGCATTATGTTGTCAGTTTCATTGGTTTATTTTCCTCTCTCTCTCTTTCTCCGCTTGGTCTTGGTCATTCGATTGGGTGGCGGAGCGGCGCGGTTAAGAGGAACCTTGCATTGGGACATCGAGTGACAGTAGTGGCAGCGAGTCTTGAATGGCGTTTCATTTGTCTCTTACATTGTATGGGTAACTTCACTTGACAGGCTTACAGGCAAACAGAACATTGCGATAAGTTTTTGTTGATTATCTTGTGCTTTGTGCAATGGATAGTGAGGACGGGAAGAAATTAATCTCTTTAGATTTTGCTTGGAGCTCACAAGGTTTTGTTGTTTTAGTGAGATGTCGTGGTTCGACTTAGAGAATGTTTTTCTGCACAAAAAAGATAGGAGAATGCTAAAATATGGCAAGCAAAAAAACGACTTAGGGACTGACTGAATATACAGCCGGTGTCCCTAAAGGACAGCATAGCTAAAAGAGAAAGCCAATTGGAGCGGAACTTGTTTAGGAATTTTAACTGAATACTACCTGTCTTCGATAACGACGTCGAGGCTGCTGGTGAAGCGATCATAAGCATTCTTCTAGGAGACATGATGTCACTAAGAGAGAAAATCTATTTTACTCGATCTTTAACGAGGATGAGTGAGATGAATTGACGGATATCAAAACCACAGGCTTGTGCTTGAGAGCGTTGATTTAAACATGGGACAAATCCACTTTTGCAGTCCTACAGTTGCAAGACTGAACTGAAGAATGAACTTGCCTTCGTTAGATACGCTGGCTCGGATGTGGTGTTCTCCTTCTTTAGAGGAACCACTGTGTATGCTTATTCATCTAACCTACTCTTCAGGTCAGTATTTGTCCTCTGCGTCCCTAAAAGGGCGAATATTTGCCACTCTTCTCGTTCCGGCCAATAGGACTCACGTCCTTTCAACGTCATAGAAACAATGATAAATCGCGGAAGTTGTTGCCCAGTGGTGATTTGATAACTTATGAACCTCATCGAAAGAAGCAGGATAGATGCGGTTGATATTTCTTAGGCATTTGACAGATTTCGGCATCCAGCTCTTTTGTGTGTGTTTATGGTGCTGTTGTTTTGGACGGGTTTTAAGTGGGCTTTCTGTGCCGTTGTGGTTATGTGCGTCGACCACTGCGCACCTGAGTTTCGACGTTCTATGTTCGATCTTCGGCATGTATGATATAAGACATTCACGAGCCTGCAATACTTAGAGAGTACTTCTGTCTAGAAAAAGCTTCTCAAAAAGAAACTCAAGATGTGGTAAGATCAGCAGATTTGGATTATTTGAACAAATCGGCAGACATTTTGTTGATACCAATTGAATTATCTACAGAAATTCCTCTTTCCCGTGTTCTGGACGAGCACCACAAATGTCCCCATCGTCACGTCCTCCGGGCCGCGATTTAAATGCGGCTCCATCAGGAAAGCGTTCATTTGGAAGGCCCAAGACGAGGTGGTTGATACATGTCAACAAAATTGGCGGAGGATCTCTAGTGCGTGCCTTACCCTCGCGACCCTTTAGTAAATCAAGCTGGTCGGAAAATGATAATGATGATGATGAACTTTCTACTTTTGGATTTTTTGTATTGTACTATAATTAATAATCCTCATGTGACGCAGGCAAAAACCGATCAATTTACATGTTTTCCATGCTATCAAGTGGGTAGGAGTCGAAGCACGGCCTCTAGCCCATAACAGGCTCCATAGCGATGTAAATTAGTGCAATCAAAATGCGAACAATATTAGGCCATAAACAAATTAAACAAACAACAAAGGCTAGATGCCCAACCTTGGCTGGTTCCCGACGTGTAAGTGTAATAAGGTAGAAGTCAGGAAGTGAAATAGGACAAGCATTGTGGGAACTAGATGTAATCAACACTCTTCGTCCTTAACAGTTGGATGTCGTTCAAGTATACACAACTCTACACATGTGTACTGATGCGTTTACACATGTATATAGTATATATATAAATATATGCACGGGTATTTTTACAAATACATGTGCATATATGTATATGTATGTTTAATTTAAGTTAGTTATAAGTTATTTTAAGATAGTATGTAAGTTAGTATGTAAGTTTTAACTAAAATCAGTCCTGACACTAAGTTTTTTCTATAATTTGTCTTAATCATTAGTCATACAGTTATGAATTTATTAAGCCAATGTTACTTGAACTCGAAAGACATAGTTTAAGTTTAAGTTTAGCTTAGAGTGCCCGTCGAGGGCCAGTAAGTTAGGAGTAAGAAACATTGTGCGTCCAACTAGGTTTTAAGCATTTTTGTCTAGTATGTAAGTTTATTATGAACATTGAAATAAAAATGAATTTGAAATGAAATGACGGTTGGATGTCGTAAGTAGTTGAGCGCCTGGCCTTGGTTATAGAGGTCCGGACCGAATCCCAATGAAAGCGAGGCAGCCCAATTACCTAACCTAACGTAACTATTCGCCTTGAATGAAGCAGCGCATTGCATTAACAATAATAATAATAATATATAACAATATTAATATTTGTGGCGCTACAGCCCATAGAGGGCCAGGGTCTAGCTTCTCAGCAACCACTCGTGTTGTGCGTGCTATTGTTCTCACACGAGTGGAAGGGACCTACAGTCTTATGCCAACTCCGAACGGCCAAGTTTGAGAAGCTTTTTCTAGACAGGAGCATCTTTGAGCATCGTCAGTGACTCGAAAGAGGTGGGGCCGTAAAAAATTATTTCTGTCGTTCAGAGCTGGAATCGAACCTACGACGTCGAGGTTGGGGTCGACGCACGTACCCACAACGCCACGGGCCACCACGCATTAACAATAGGAAACTGCAATTCAAAAATATTAGCATTCTCTTCTTTACAGCTTTTCTTTTCAATTATATTCATGCCACGAAAAACTTCTGGCAAACAAAATTGGTGGATACGAACCTAGTGGCAGCAATGAAATGAAGACATTCACGTTAAGAAAGTGAAAAAGAGAATGAAAGAATTCCTTTATTGGAGTGGACTTAAAGAACTGGTCAACTAAACGTCGCATCCACTTCTAGAACAGTCACGAGGGACTTAATAATAATATGGCTGGCGCAACAGCCCGTAGAGGCCCAGGGCCTAGCTTCTCAACAACCAATCGTCTTATGCGTGCTATTGTTCCTTTACGAGTAGAACGGACCTACAGTTTTATGCCGAAAGAAAGAAAGGGCCGTGAAAATTATTTTTGTCGCTGAGAGCGGGGATCGAACCTGCGACGTTGAGGTTGGAGCCGACATACTAACCTCACGGACCACACTTGCATTCTGCTAAAATGAAATGAGGATCAATTCCTGGAGAACCATTCAGACCTTGAAACTGAACATGGCCCTAGGCTGTTTTTTGACGCATTTACTGACAACTCATGCAACCACTTCTGTATCAGCTCAGACAGCTGTAGACAAACTGCCAACAGATTTAAGATTATTTGGAACAACTACTCATCGTGCCCTAATATGACATTAAGCCGATAACGAACACAGAGATTATCGAACTTACCAAGATATCTAAAAAGCTACAGTCTGCATCAAGAAGGAGGACACAATTGATCTGCGATGTGATTGCTATATTCACTCTCCATTATTGACAATTTTATTTAACCTAGTTTGAACGTTTTATTTTTTTCTACTCAAATTTTATGAATTTTCATAAGAATATGACGTTTCTCCCACAGATTTAATTTAATAATTAAAAACATTAAAATTTAATTATACCTCCTGTACGAAATGCAACACGAATTCCTTTGGACTTTCCTCTGAAAAAAGACTCCATAAACAGTCGTGATGCGACTGAAGCAGGTTTTACTTCAGATAGCATTCATTAAGGTGTCCTGCAATGCAATGATGCATGGTACACTAAAGTGCAATCACTTACATCTGAAAAACTCAAAAAAGAACCACAACTGGATCAACGACCTGAAGGACATGCATTCTGACACTCATTCCTAAATCCACGCTATGTCTGTTTATTAATTGATTCTCTCTTGTTTTGTTGCCTTTATTTTCTGTCGCCAATCGTTTCGATTGCGGCAACAAAAACGAACGCAGACGTACGATGATATCTACATACACACCTATTAATAAGAGAATTACAAAAACAAACAGTGAGACCGCACATCACACCTCGATACACTCACAAGGATATCTCTGTGAACATAAAATTAATGCAAAAACAAATCAACTTTCAGAGGAGCGTGCTGCTGTCGCTTCACTGCTACCCTCGATGTGTCAAAGACTACGCAGGAGTTATTGGAATTGTCCCGCATCTATGGGCGCTGTCCCATTTTATAATCTAAAAATATCTAAATAGCGCGTGTGGATTGCCTGTCTCATTGGGACGTAGGGTTTCTTTATCAATTTAAGGGAAAATTAATTGACGTCCACAGTGCTTTGAGTGGGTAAGTCATTGAAATCGTTAAGAGAAGTCAAACTTTTCGCTGAAAATTGTCATTGAAACACTGTTGATACAGCGTTGTTGTATGAATTAGAAATGCCGAAGGATGATGCCAGAATCAGCGATAAGAAGGCAGAGGAGTGCTTATCGAAACAGCCTTTGAGGGGTAACATTGATAGTCGGTACGTACGAGATTGCAGCATAAGGCTTACGTGAGTAATTTAAATTGGCAAACATTGTCGTCTTTGACGGCTGATTTGACAGTTCTCGTTTGTTTTGTAGTTAGTTTGAAAGGGCTTTATGAGTGGTTATGATTAGTTGTTTAAATTTATTAAAAAAAAAAAACATAAACCAATCCGAGAAAGAAAGTGGTGGCCCGTGGCGTTGTGGGTATGTGCGTCGACCCCAACCTCGATGTCGTAGGTTCGATTCCTGCTCTGTGCGACGAGAACCATTTTCACGACCTCACCTTTTTCGAGTCACTGACAATGCTCAAAGAGTACTTTCCTGTCTAGAAAAAGCTTCTCAAACTTTGCCGTTCGGAGTCGGCATAAAACTGTAGGTCCCTTCCACTCGTGAGGGAACAATAGCACGCACAACACAAGTGGTTGCTGAGAAGCTAGCCCTCGGCCCTCTACGGGTACGGGCTGTAGCGCCACTCATATTATATAATTCGAGAAAGTCATACTAAATCGAATCTGGAATAACCATAATACCTATGTAATGTAATTTCATTGGTAGACATATCCCTTAAAATTACGGTCCAAACGTTGCAGACAACAGTCAGCGGTATTAAATAATGACTGATTACTAACTTTTTTCGTGGAATACTTGCGCCTAAAGACAACATGTTAAAAAAAATATCCTGATGTACAAATGGAGCTGCAAGATTAGAGTTGATCCGAGCCTCAGATGGAATATGGATCGCTTTGCAAACAATAATATAGTTACACTGGCGAATTAGGTAAGCACGGTATCGAGTCTAAGGAGCCAGAAGGTTGAAGATATAGAATGGTTAGCGCAATCTCCTGGGGGAAGCTTACGATTATTGATAGACGAGCAATTGTAACCAAGTGAAATAGAGGGGCAAGTAGTTTCAAAAAGCTTATCAGAGACAAAGAATTGAATTTTTAATAACTTTGGCTATCTAAAAACTGATGATCAATTCATTTAGAGACTATTTAGTTTATTCGACTATTTAGGTGGGTAATTTTGCACGAAATTCTAAGCAAAATGTTAAAAATTCAAAGACGCTTGTTTTTTAGTCGTTCGCCATGTTGTACACCTTATGATACCTGAAATAGCGCTGCTCTGATTTGAAGAATTCTGAGAAACAGTCGAATAACACCGTAATTCAACGAGTTTCATAAAGTTAAAGAAAAGAACCGGACGGTAATTCAGATTTAATAATCGTTACGTTGGCGCTACTTTTTTCCTCTCGTACAACCCACGTCGAGGGGCCAACGACACTGCAACATAAGAAGATCTTCGGTATCGATAGGTTGGAGTTAGCGCAAAAGACTTACGACTTCCTGATGAAATTCAAAATGTCCCTTCCAGTGCAGTTTTTAAAAGCCGCTGAAGTTATTATATCCCTATAGAAGATCCGTTTCCAAACAGATTAGTGGCGACCTTTCACACAGAAAATGATCGGATGTCTTATCCTCTTCAAGGCAAAACTGACAATTCTTGTCTTTAGACAGGTTTAATTTGTGAAGAATGTAGTTCAGGCCACAGTGGCCCGCAAGAAAGCCCAGAGCCAGTCCATTGGTCTAGACAAAGTTTTCTTCACATTCATTAATTAGTGCAGTAGCTTCGGACGTTACAGTACAGTTCGTGAGCCAATCCACCTGTGTCCAGGGACCCAGCCAAGTTCCACTGTTTTCACATCCAATAGTCCACGATTAGGTCTTGAGTGCTGCCTAACTGTCTGGGAAATTTTTTTGCAGTTTTCTTCAAAACTTCCGCTGGCTCTGTCGATAAGGCAGTGTGCTTGAAAAAGTCGTTCTTGAGACAATCTGTAAAAATTAATTGGCTAGCATTGAATTACTATTTGTTTTTCAATTTTTCTTATTAGCATGGCTAGCAGCTTTAAACTCTAACAATGTGATTGTAAAGTAAGCTCGTGGAATGAAATATGAATAAAGTTTGAGTTCTAGAAGACATATACGATCGACTACGATTGGTAGTCTTATTGCCTAAGAGGCTACTGTACCCATTGTTGATCTATCTTCAGTTGCACGTTGAAAGCAGGTAGTTCCGAAAGTTCGCAGAGATTTGCGTGTGTATTCATCTTAGCTTTCTATGATTAAGGGAAAGCACCCCAGTTTTTTTAATTATTTAGGATGTTCGCCAATATTTTAAGCGATCTCATGTTGTTGTGTTGTGATTTGAGTTCCAAATACTTTGATAGTGATAAACATTTATTAAGGCAAGTGTCTCAAAATGCGAAGGCTCTATTTATATGCTATAGTTGGTAATTTTACTTTAGTTGTATGTGCTTTGAATTTGAGTGACACCTTTTTCTTTCTTTGGCTGGCGCTACAGTCTGGTGTGAGCCAGTATACTGGGCACTGTCTTGGGCGAGGCGCCTCCTGTTTCGTACACCCAGCTGATCAAGGCCCCTTTCCATCTAAGCACACCATCGGTGGCGATATCTTCCTCTATGACTTTGGCCTCGAAGATTTACTTTTTATACAAAACTTGTTAAATTTATAACCAAAAAGTGTTGCAAGTTAAAAAAGCAAGCATCAAAGCGTGATGTTTGAAGTCCAGCTTTGGTACGTTCCGATGAAGGCGTTACAATTTGGACAGTAGTGGTTGGCATTCTGACAGGAGTCCATGCAGTATGAAATGAGGAGCCAGGAGCCAGCATATGAAACAGCCAACTCACACTGCGGTCATATGCGTCTCCCAATTTGGTGAGATGTGGACTTCGGTGAGTTTGGTTGATCTGCACCGAGGTAAAGTCAACAGCTCTGGTTCCGGGCCGACACTTACATTCAATGCCGTGCAGGTGGAAGTGAAAGCCGATGGTGGCCTGCACACGAAGCTGCCATTTTGGTGGGACATTCAATTTTGCCGGGTGTATTTCTTATTTTGGAGAAATTTGATTGAGTCGAGAGAATCTAATTGTCGTTAAACACCTCGTGTAGTTCGTCATTCAAACTTCTTTTCCATACTCCTTGATCTCGACCTCGACCAAGTTGTTCTTCTGCTCCATATAACAGGAATAGGCTTATTCCCAGTCTTGGTTATAATAATGATGGTCATTGTAAGACCCACGTTACACATGCTATCCAAAGATCACTTCATGTGGGTGTCTGCTGCTAAGGAGAGGTCTGTTGTTTGAACTTAAGGCTCGAATATCATGCAAGCTATATTTTGGTTAATGTCATGAAATAAAGTGTCTAAGAACTATATCGGTAAGGATCAATTAAATTTCATACGCTTGCATGAGATTCGAGACTTAGGTTTCACGTCATTGTGTTGTACATTGCTACTGAGTAAGTAACAACTGAGTTCATTGCCAACAGTGAACACCGTCTTTACGACTGACGTCGAGTGAAGATTCTAACAGAGAAGCATCCAGAATACCATCGATCCCAACAACATCACTGTCTGATTGCTTGCATCATACGTTTCAATTAGTCCACCCACGAGATGTTTTTCGAATTTACAAATTGCTGCTGTGTTTCTGATTCGCTGGCATAAACCTTATCATTTAGATACACTCACAAGCTGTCAATTTCGAGAACTGTAGCTGATTAACAACATGACCATTTCTCGAGATAATTTCCAAACTTGACTGCACGCGAGTGTGCATAGTCGCGTTGAATCCACATGCATGCCAACCAGACCAATAGCATTCAAGACTGGTGTGCGGAAGTTATCAATCATGTTGAGATAACGTTCACCGATAGCGGTGAACAGCACGTAAAATTGAATTTGATGGATTAGTTTGATCACACAAGCAACAACCAAATGATTTTTGACATTTCCACTCAATACGAGCGAACCGACGGTAAGCTGCGCAAAAGGCAACAATGTGAATGAAGTTGAACAAGTTCTTTTCTGTAGAAGGTTGCGGCTAAAAAACTAATTGCAGATAATGAGCAGTACTGCGACGTTGGACTGGAGGTTTGAAAGCATGGATGACTGAGTATGTCTTTAAATCTGCTAACGATTGTAAGGTTTACGAAGTCAGTTAAGGTCTTGTAAGCTTACTGCTGAGCTTGTGCTCATTTGCAACTGGAAAATGAAAAAGATCTTTCTAAAAGAAGTTCCCTCGTGAGTGGAAGTGATCTACAATTTTATGCTGACTACAAGATGCCAAGTTTGAGAAGCTCCTTCTAGACAGGAAATAATCTTTTTAGCTTTGTCAGTGACTCGAAAGAGGTGGTGTCGTGCATATTATTTGTGTCGTACAGACCAGGGATCGGAACTACGATGTCGATATTGAAGCACGTTAGGATCTACGGAAATATCCATAATGCCACGGACCACCACACAGACTCCATATTTTATAGAAATAAGACTCAACCGTAATTGAATGAATAAAACGTAAGCTTATGTCAGAACCAAAGGAAACGGAGGCAAAAGCGTCGTCAAATTCCAAAGTGCTCATACTTTCTTATGGAACTAACTCACCCCGTATTAATTTGCATCATTTACTTACCTTGGAAGCGTTTTACTGAAACTTTACGAAACCTAACGACACTTAACGAAGTAAGATATGTGGCTATCTGGGATCCCAATCAATTATTCGTGTGTAGAAGTTTGACGGCTTAATTAGATCACTTTGCTTAAAATGTAGACGATGAACTCAGCCAGCATGGCAGATGTGGTTATGTGGTTTCAGTGAATCGGAAAAGGGATCATGTATTGCACTAACCACTGTCAATTCTGATAGACACAAAATTCTAACAGACAACAGCATGTTTCGATCTCCCCTTCTCCCAAACTGACCCACTCCCAGACCACACCCGGTGGCCATTTTCGAAAATCACCAAAATGATTCCACATATTCCAAAGTAAAACAAAGAAATAAATTCCAACGTCACCAAGTACACCGTGCATTGAATGAAAGAATTGTTTTCCGATCTCCAGTGGCTCCAGTGGGCCGTGGGCTTGTTGTGGATCAGAAGTGTTTTATACGTTCGTCAGTTAATAAAGTGAAACGAAAAAAAAAAGTAAAAAAAATAAATTCAAAATAATAATAACAATATTTAAAGTACACTTCTCAACCTGTTCCATTCGTTATCAAGGCGTACATTTGACGCGCTGCGCTCCAAAGCCTGCCCACGTTCGGATATGTCTTTGTACTGTGCCACTCGTACTCGTAGTTTGTCTTCAAGTACCTTTCCAGTCAGACAGCGGACGCATTTTTTACTTCTTCTTGTTGTTTTTTTTGTCTCTCAAACTATTTTTATCTCAGTGTCTCTTTATGTTGTCTTGAATTCAGACTGTATCTGAAGAATTTATAGGTTTCATCTAGAGCAACCAAAACCGTCACGCTGCACCTCTTGCATTCTCTGCGCCATCGACCAGAAGCCCGTCGGCATAGGTATCTGCGTCTCGCAAATGATCCAAGAAATAACAAGAAATTTTCCTCAAAACAGCGCTCGCCCCAGTTTTATTTTTGAATGCGTTTTCCCATTTTGAAGTTATGGAAATCATAAACGTTTCGCCAGAGTTTCCGCGTAGGCGCCACTAATACCGCCACCGTCGCGCCACCACAGCGATACGTTGAACGTCCGAAAATGCACGCAAGCCGGAAACAGTTGGCTGGCATGGCTTTGGGTCGGCTGCTGGTTGTGTAGTTTTCGCTTTCAGCTGGCCGTCAAGGCACGGCCAGCTGAACACACCGCACAGACCAGTATGCAGTCAGAGGTGTAAACAAATTTGGATACGTTTTACTTGGATTTTGCGGATACAGTTTCACTTTTACGACTCGCTGCGGATGTGGGTGGAGATGAAGAAGTCAATGGGAAAGGGTCCAGCCTGGGTAGGTGGTGCACACCGGATTGGTTGGGTTTTGACAGGTATTTCTGTCCGCGTTTGGACGTGGCGTCGGTTTTCGTAAGCCCCTTTGGCTTTTTACGCCCTGTCTGAATTAATCAATCATGTAGGCTTTAAATTGACCATCCAGACGATGGGGAACGGAAATGGATGAGGTCTCTTGTTGTGTGTTAATCCTATCCAGTGTCTCGGGGCACTAGAGTTCCGACCGAAAGATGAAAACTTTTCTGTTCGCTGGCGCAGTAGAAGTGTGCAGCAAGTTAAAGTGGCTTTCGTGGAGATGAGATATAGGTACAACTTTTGCCAGACTTTATACTCAAAGAGAGTGGTCTACGGGAATTTACGTAGGCGCAAACACCTGCACTTAGTCTGTGTCAACTAATGTCTGTACGTGGTGAAATGTGGGAGCCTAGTTGCCTTGACCTAAGACTCAACCCCTCTGGGACATCCTTGGGTCCTGTAGGAATGAGGGAAAGGAAAATTAATCTGTGTCACTTCGCATTTATGGTATCTCTAAGGATAACGGTGGATGAACTTGCTAATTGATTGGTTTGCAGTTCAAAGCTCTGACCAGCTGTAGGTGCCTGGTGCGCACTTCTTTTAGAGTAACTCTGACACTTTGGGCGGTCAGTTTAAAAAAATTGATTGGCGGTAAAGGCTGATAGAAATATAGTCTGAAGACGAATGAGCCTAGCTCTCAATTAAATTGTTCGTATATCGCTTGAATTCCGAACTCCAAAGTTCAAGGATCTTTATCTAAACTCTTATGGTCTTTGAGCCTTGTCAGAAGCTCGCATTTTAAACTAGACATCGACGTTTGAGTGCGCAAATATCCACAACGCCAAGTATTCTCTGTATTGTTCATAAAACACGAGTCTGAACCTGAAGCTATTTGCCAACAATTTGAAAGTTCTGAATACGTGTGGCTTCAAGACAGAGAATGTCCTGATTTTCTTACCGCGGTGGATCCTATAAAAAATTAGTCGCTCGCATTATGGCTATCATCTTTACCGGAGCAGCTACTGGGTGCAAATCTTTCAGCAGCGTTTAACAGGTAACATTTCCTTGAGGTAGACGGTTCGTTTGTCTACGAAGCGCGGTGCTAAGAATCGAAAGATATTGATCTAATGACAGTCGAAAACTGTTTCATACTCTGTTCGTAAGTTTTCTGGAGGATTTCGGGCTAAAGTGGTCTCGACATCGTTTATAATCCTTATTGATTGCTTCTTGGACTTCTTCGGGCAATTGATCAAGTGGCAGCGTGCAGGCCTGAAGGTTATCGTTTCTATGTTTCAGAAGCTTGTGAATCTTCTTCTTTTATTGGCGCTACAGTCCGGTGTGGACCTGGGCCTCAACCAACATGACTATCCAGCTAGCACGATCTTTCGCCAGTTGCCTCCAGTTGCGCACACCAGAGGTCCTTTTCCACTTGTGTGCGCCATCTAGTGCGAGGACGTCCTCTGTTGCGCTGTCCCAATGGCTCGGTGTCGAAGACTCTTCGGGCCCGGAGCTGTGGTGTCCATCCGCTCTACATGCCCTAGCCATCCAACGCTTAAGGATCAGAAGACGCTTAACTAGGTGCATGCCGCTGTACAACCCGTATAGTTCGTGGTTGAACTTTCTCCTTCAAACGCCATCAACGCAAACAGGACCAAAGATCGTACGCAGAACTTTTCTCTCAAAACAACCAAGAGCTTCTTCATCCGCTTTCAAAAGCGTCCATGTCTCTGCGCCATAGAGCAGGACTGGGATGATCAAAGTTTTATACGAAGTCAACACGGCGTTTCGAGAGATGAATCTGTTACTTAATTGCCTCTTGAGCCCAAAGAAACAGCGATTGGCAAGAGTAATTCTGCGCTTGATCTCGGTACTGGTGTTGTTGTCCCTATTTACTCCGGAGCCTAGGTAGACGAAGTCCTTGACTACCTCAAAGTTTCTGCTCCCAAATTGGAGGCTCTGTCCGAGACGTCGATGTTGTGCGTCCTTCCGTGATGACAGCATGTACTTTGTTTTGCCCTGGTTTACCGCTAGACCCATTTTAGCCGCTTCCGCTTCAATGCCAGCAAACGCCTCATTGACGGCTCGCTGTGTTCCTAAAATCACGTCAATGTCGTCCGCGTAAGCAAGCAGTTGAACGGACTTTTGGAAGATCGTGTCTCGGGTGTTTACTTTTCAGTTTCGCACGATCTTCTCAAGTATGATGTTAAAGAAGTCACATGACAGCGCGTCGCCTTGCCTAAAATCTTTTTTGACATTGAAGGTCTCGGTGAGTTCGTTACCGACCTTGATGGAACAGGGAGAGTTCTCCATCGTCATCCTGCACAGCCTGACGAGTTTGGCAGGAGTGTCAAAACTAGACATGGCGCTGTATAGCTCGTCTCTATGCACGCACGCACAACATACAACTGGTAGGCCAGGCCCATTATTTGACCCTCGGGCAGAGGGGGATCGCTGCATACATTAGTTCACCACACAACGGTTGTTGTGATGGCTATCCAGGGGCGCCACGAGGAGGCTGTATGTCAACTTGACTTATGCATAAGCAGGGATCGCGCTGGCATCCTACCAGGTTGGGTGCAGTCAGCAACTTTGCCCTGTGTACATAAGCCCATACCCCAGAAAGAAGCTTGTGAATGCTTGCAGTAATATGGTACAATGCGTAATGCGTTGGATAAGCGTTTTTTTTTTTTTTTGGCAAATTGTTAAGTCTGCATCACTTCGAGTAAACGTCGGATATGGTGAATCAGATTAATGCTGATTGCTATTACATCCCTTTTTAAACATATTGCACGCAGTGTTACCATCATTCGTATTGACTGCTACTTGCTTTGATATATCAATCCCATTTCGTTCTAAAAACCTTTGCTAGTGGTGGGTCTCTTAAAAATAATGTTTGTATAGTGGAGACCAATTGGGGCAAGCGAAATCACTGGTTTCCGATGCATAATATCCACTAGAAAATCGACGAAAACGTCTACGCAATGTCAGAATTCTAAAAATGCATAAGACTAAAACCCTTAAGCAACACAATAACTAAAACCACTTCCTACGGTCATACAAGGTCCGGACTAGGGATAAGGGATAAGAAATGAACAAAAAACAAGAGGACAACTTTCCTAATTCCATCACGTACATACGATGAATCTGCTTCTGTGTTTCTTTTTCTAAGCAAAAGTTTACTGTTTCTCATGTCACTGAGCTGTCTATTGATACTTTGTCTTTTGTCATTCGGGCGACTTGAATTTTTAAATTAAGTGCGAGATGAGCAAATAAAATACACTGTGCGGCGCATGATGATACAAGTGGAAAACGAACCCGAGTCAATTTGTGCTTGAAACCGCTCAGATCAGTGAACAGGCCTCGATTAACAAGGCCAAAGTCCATCAAGTTCTGCAGTACCACACAAAACCGAAGAAGAAGTTTATACTTGTCCACGACAACGTAAAGCTCATTTCCTAACCAGTGATATACTGGGTGTACCGGTATGAAACGAGCGTTTTTTTTTTAAATAAGACACTTATTATTAATGGGAGAGTAAAAATATTTTATTCAAAGTATTGGCCATTGTTTTCTACACATTTTAATAACCTTTCTGGCAATTTGTGAATACCACGCCAATAAAATTGTTCGTCTTTTAAAGCAAACCAATAAGACACCCAATTTTCGACTTCTTCGTAGCCAGCCAATGCGTGTCCCATCGATGAAAACAAATGGTAGTCGGAAGGAGCCTAGTCTGGTGAATACGGCGGGTGGGGTAGCTGCTCCCAGCCAAGTGTTTTGATTGTATCCTGAACCGGTTTTGCTTTGTGTGCAGATGCATTGTCATGGAGCAAAATTACCTTGCCGTGTCTTCTGGTCGTTTCTCGATCAATGCATGGTTCAAATTGATCATTTGTTGTCGGTAGCGATCAGTATTAACGGTTTCATCAGGTTTTAGGAGCTCGTGGTACACCACACCCTTCTGGTCCCACCAAACACATAGCTTTGTCTTCTTGCCGAATCGATCTGGTTTTTGTAGATGTTGATGGTTGTCTCTCGTTTATGATTCTTAAAATAAATCCATTTTTCATCGCCAGTAACAATCCGATGCAAAACCGATTTTCTTACGTGTCTTTGAAGCAAAATTTCACAAGTGTTTTTTCGGTTTTCCATCTGTCTTTCATTAAATTCATGTGGCACCCATTTTCCACACTTTTGGATCTTTCCGGTCAGAAATTGCTTGTTGTGCAACATTTAACATTGCTGCCATTTGCTTTTGACTCAAAGTGTCATCTCCATCAAATATCGTTTGCAATTCGGCAACTTCAAACTTTTTTGGTGGTCTTCCACGTTCCGTGAACCGTTGAAACCATCTTTTGCATGTTGCTTCTGATAGAGCATGATCACCATATGCCTCGACAAGCATTCGATGCTACTTTTCTTCAAATGCAAACAAAATTGCTTCCCGAAATCATCACTTTTTGGTACAAAATTCGACATTTTTAACACGATGAAAAAATATGATTTTGTCTGTTCAATGACTTGATGTATACTAAATATTTTTCACAGATGTCATAGCAAACAAAAAAAAAAAAAAGGGCTAGTTCACAACAAATGTCCCCTATTGGGACATTTGTATCTTGACGGTCACTTCATACCGGTACACCTGGTATTTCTTAGCATTCCATTACTTTTTTCGTTAGTATGATCCTGAGTCGAGGACCGCAGGGAGGCGGACCTAACTTTCATAACTCAGGACTCCACATCTCTTGACTAACTTATGATCTGTGAGGCAAAAACCTTTCCAGACTTTGGCATGGAAAGAAACGCATGCACAACAGCAGTGTTTTGCCAAGATAATCAAATCCAACTCTCTCCGGCAGCCGCTCCCAAGCTAATTTTCCAACGAAGCAACGAGTGCTTCCACTTGCAACTCTTCTCAAAACCTGCTATTTCCTGTCGCACAAATTCAGTTTGACTCTCTTGCTGATTTTCCCTAGAGCCACGACTGGAAATCCACTCACCCTTCAGTATTTGCGATAAGATTGGAGATGTCTCAGCGTTGCTTAATCTTTGATTCAGCGGCTTTCAGCAACTTTCATCGATGATCGCCGGGGGAATACAGCTAAAAGGCATCAACTTCCCCACTCGCTCCGACTGCCGACTCTCGCGCTTACTGTGCGCACGTATCCCCCTTGCGAATAGGTTCGTTTTATAGCGCCTTCGTGATAGTCAATTATTAGTCTATAAGTGAAGTGCAGCCCACATGTGGCACGCGTCATACTCGTTTACTCGTTTACTTCGTCGCTCGCTTGGTGGTTTGCTGGCAAGAGCCCCCCGAGCAGATCTTTGCAATCTCACCTCGAATCGGAAATAGGACGGCGCGTAGGTATCTAAGCACCAAGAGTTACATCCAACATAAAACATATCACCAGATACCGATACCGAGCCGCAGTAACACCTTCAGCTGAATGCTTGGCAGCAGCATTCACATGCAAACGAGGTGCACTCATGCATAAGATGACAACAGCGGCTCTCGTGGCAGCATGATGACAACAGCGACGGCCGCCATCCACGGACTGTGCGTGGGCTGGACGATATGAAATGCAAAGTGACGTGAGGCACAGGAAACGGCGTGATTTCGACATTCACCATCAACAGCAGCATCACCGTCACCAGCATCATCAACCATCGTCTGCGAGGACAGTTGCGGCCGCGGCAGGGGAAGTGCACACTCTTCCATCGCGTTGGTCCAAATCAAGTGAGCTCGTCATCGGCCAAGACATCGATCCACGTCAACAATAAATCAAACGATTTCCAAACCACAGTTCTGCCCTAGTTCCGATCGATGCATGGATTCGTCCTTCAGCCGAGCATGTGTGTGTCCAGAGTCACAAGCTGTACTTTTCATGCGACGCCATGTCGCCGCGGCAGCGCCATATAGTCGCCACAAGACATGCACGCTTTACCTGTGATCTGCTGCAGTGCGGCGGTGGCGATGACGTGACGCTCCAAATGACAGCACGCGCCTTGTAAGGACACAGCGAGTTAGACTATTAAAGTTATTAAAGAATTTAATTTCCTCAATTGGCATCGATGGCGAACACGCCATTTGGAGGCTATGGGCAGCAACGGGTTTTGTGCTTTCGCGCGGAATTAGGACGTGGAGGCTGCTTTGGCTGTGCACCTCGGAACCTGATCGTATTCACGTAGTCGCCGATTCCGCGTATGCACCGTCAGCTCTTTGGAGTGGCGGAGATGAAAAATCACACACCGTTCGGTGCTGTCGGATTTGGATGGCTTATGAGTGGCGGCAGTGGCGTCACTAGCTGGTACCTGGCTCGTATTCGAATCGCACGTTCCCTCTGCTACTCGGTGGAAGCTGCTAATGAGTTGGGCAAAATGGAGTTTCACTTTCTATCGGGCTTCTGAAATGCTTTGGAAACCAACCGGATTTGATGCGATTCTTCGTGGTGACAATGTTTTTTGATTTGGACTGTGGAGCGAAGGTTATAGAGGCATCCGTTGTTGTGCCCAGCTAGGAATTTTGAAAAGAAGACAAAAGCCCGCATAAGCTAAAGGTGACGTTCCAAAATTGAAATTGGACATGGTGGTCGCTATATCTTCCTCACACAGAAATCGACGTTTATTTAACTAGAGCAGAAAAAGCAGAGCATGGGCCTGTCCATTCAGTGCAAAGTTGTTGATTGCTCTCAACTTGGCGAGATGCCGGCAACAATCCCTGTAAATGCACAGGTGAAGTTGACATACAGCGCCCTCTGGATAGCCTCTAATGAAATCGCTTAGAGGTAAAATAATGTATGCAGCGTGCCCTTGTCCAGTAGTTTAAGCCACCAACCGGTCCTGCAGGTGCGGAGGTTTCCCTTGGGTCTAACTTCCCTACCGTGTAAAAAAACTCTAGACCACAGACAACAAAAAACTTCGGATACGGCTGTCCCTACTGCTGACGAACATGGACAACAAAACAAGGACAACGATTTTCGGTTCTGCCCGTGGAATGTGAGGTCTCTTTACAGACCACTGACAGACCAATGACATTGACATTATTGGCAGAACTCAGCGAACCGTCAAGGAGGCTAAGGATCGTGTCAGCTGGAGAGACTTGTTGGCAGAAGCCGAGGTTCACCGCGGACTGTAGCGTCATAAGAAGAAGAAAAACATGTGCGATCTCTCTGTTTCGTTCAGATCAGGTCAAGTGCACGCAATTATAATAAAACTTTGCCACGATAAAGTGGTGAATGCTCTCGGGTTGAGCTCTGCTTATACAAGGTGAGTAAACAACAAGTCCCTCTTTTAAAATGTTATAAAAATAATAATAATATGGGTGGCGCTACAGCCCGTACCTGTAGAGGGCCAGGGCCTAGCTTCTCAGCAACCACTCATGTTGTGCGTGCTATTGTTCTCTCACGAGTGGAAGGTACCTACAGTTTTATGCCGACTCCGAACGGTCAAGTTTGAGAAGCTTTTTCTAGACAGGAAATACTCTTTGAGCATGTGACTCGAAAGAGTTGGGGTCGTGAAAATTGTTTTCGTCGCACGGACCAGGAACCGAACCTACGACGTCGAGGTTTAAATGTAATAGATAATAAATATTTTTATGTTTTAGACTTTATTAGTAAGCAGGACAACAAGCATTCCCATTAATTATGAAATAAGCTCGTTTAAGTGGCTTCCTCGGCTGGCTTCGCAGTAGAGTATTCCGATACCCCAATTGTCCCAGATCTTGCTGAAGGTTTCTTGGATAATATTGGCCTTAAATTCCCACCAAAAAAAGGTTTAGAGGGGTCATGCAAACACTTGCGTACGGCAGTCGCTGTAGGTGGTTCATTTTGGTCAGAACTTTTCAAAAAATTCAAAAACACACAGTTTGGGTTACACAGCACTCACTCACATAGACATATGCTTTCAGCATTTCCCAACGTTATTCAAAAAGGACTTCTGTCAAGTTTCCGAGCGGGAAACAACTGTCAATAAAATAACTCATGATTTAAGGAAAACATACTAGATGGCCTATCCTGTCAAATTGTTCTGCACATAGTCAGCGTGATTCTTTATGCATTTATAAGGTTTTCCTTTCGATTTAGTTAAGCGACAGGATGGCGCAGTCTGTCCATTACCTGTTTAGAGAGGCCCCGCTTTGAATTCCAGGGAATGTAAGTTAATATGCTTTTATCTGGTTTTCAGTCGCCATTTTGCCGCTGTGATCAAATTAACAAAACTATCACTGAAGTTGTTGATCAGTGGTAGCATATGTTTTTTATATAATATGCGCGTGCTCAAGGCTTTATTAATAGCCTTATTTGTCCGGGATCAAGACACAGCACGGGCCGAAGGTATAGATGGAGAGGAGGTACCTGTTCACATTGTTCCTAAATATCTGCGTATTGTAATCTGCGGCAAATCTTGGTGTAGGAAAAAGAGGAAGAGCTTTCTGTATTCGCGTTGTGCTGCTAAAAAACGAATATCTAAATTTGACTGTTTCTCCGAAAGCAGGCTTAAGGCGTATACTGATGAACATTCCTGGCAAGATGTGTATTGCGAGTGAATTCATGGAGATGTGCAGGATGCAAGACCATCGTTTGTTAAAAGCGACAAAACACGGATAATGAAGACACGGCACGTCGACGTTCGAGCGAGTCTGATGAACCCCCGATATTGTTGTCTCCTACAAAAGTAACAGCTCACTTTTGGATTCTATCTAGTAGTTGCAGAGTTGTCTTGGGGCACCAGACCATCTATGAGCATTGTAGTCAAGCTTAGGGACTATGCCTTGTAAATTGAGGTCAAATCGGAGGGGTTGAAGTGATTCATGCATCGATTAACGAAAGTCTCGAATATGTGATCGTTCAAAATAAGTGTTTTTGATGCACATACCAAGGATTTTCGGCTTTACTGAAACAAGTGTCATTCATGGCTTGTGACAGCAGACAGCATTGACTTTTGAAAGCATTGAAATCCACTCTTACCCCGATTAATTATGCTGTCAAGAACGGAATTCAATGCTTATGGACTCAATGGACCAGTAATGGTCTGGGCAAGTGCAATGGCAATTTCGCTGAGAGCCCACTAACCGTTTCATTCCTTTCAAATTGTATTCACAGTGGAAGCAAGCACTGCCACTTCATTGGTTGCCAAACGAAGGCCCTCACATTAAGTTGGTTATTCATGAATATAAGCTCTCATTTCCAGGTTCGAAGTCATAAGGAAATCTAGAGAGTTTGCTTCCTTAACAACTTTGGTCAGCTAGGTCTAATGAGACTGGCATTCTCGAGGTGTCCTGCTACACACAACACTGGCGAAAATCAAAATTTTTTGACTGACCTGAGCACTGGCCAGTCAAAAAAACACGCCTTTTGATGTGCTTATCTTTAAAAATCTCTCCTTCCAATTGCATTGTAGTTTGTTTATTTGCAACTGTAGAGAACATGGCCTTGCAGTCAAAATGTGGACTAGAGCGTATGCACAATTTAGCTCCGTCAAGAAGAAACTTCGACTTTGAGCATGGGAACGAAGCAGGAGAAGGTGGCAGCCACAAAGTCAAGGCGCCGGCTTGGTGTGCGGCGAGATATCGTGCTGTCTGTGCTGGCTTGTTGTATGAGGTCCAGGTCCACTCCGGACTGTAGCGTCATAAGAAAAATAAAATACACAATCATTCCATACCCCAGGACATATCTAATGAATTCGGTCTATAGTCCCGAAAGGGATGGAAAAGAGAGAAAAACAGTTCATTCCATCGATGTCCATGGTACACGGGTTATCCTTTAACAACACAGTCCAACTCCATCTCGTGATAGCTGATAGCGTCTTTTAAATACTGAATATGGATTCTACATGGCCAAGAGATGTCAACAATCAGAGAAATGTTCCACATTTCTTTGAAAGATGACATAAAATTATTAGAGGACTTGTTTTGATGCATTGTGCATACTGCCGGTCCTTACGAAGCCTTGGCTATCCTAGAAGCCATCATCATTAAAATAAGTGGCTGCAGTGCTTGATTGTTGTTCTTCGGGGAGTAATATGTATGAATGTGAAGGAGTCTCAGCAGTTCTTCGTTTGATTTCCTCGATGTTCCATCAGCTATAAACGTACGATGTCATGAACAAGGCAGTCAGACTTAAAAACGCTTCGAAAACTATGACCAACACACGTGACTTGATTCATTAACCCCGGAAGTAGTTCGCTAACGAACATCAAATTTGTATATGTTTGACTCGACCTGTATGACGTTTTCTTTTGCGCTGTCACAATACACATACACAATGGCAATAGTTGCCTTTAAGTGAGTGGACCAAGTAAGGGTTTTTATTACAAATCAGACCAAGTTTTGTTTGGCAAGTCAACGTACTCTAGTGCGACTTATGCTAATTTGGTGGAAAACTAGGCAGATGCAAACGTCTTTTGTGTATACGATCAGTCCAATCGAATTATCAGAATTGCAACTTGATTTTAACGTTTTACAGGAGAAGACCATATTGATTGAGTAGTGCATCATTATTTCAGTATTTGTACGGCTAGATGGCGCAGTTGGTTGAGTGGCGGTCCTTGCTTATAGGGGACTCGAATCCCAGTGAAAGCAGAAGATAATATTTTTTATCTGGTTTTCAAATATGGTCCATTTTGGATTAAATTAACGGCACTGGGAATCACAGCACAAAGTGTGCTGACAATTGCTTAAAATGGCAGTTCAATAACCAAACCTAGCATAAGTGTGCTGACAATTTCGATGGCAGGCCATTACTCAAACGTATACCTTATTCCAGTAAGCTCGCCGAGAAAAGAAGTGGTCCAACAATCGATCATTGCGGGACTACATAAGTTGGAGAGCCAGAAATTGAATGGTTGGTGAATGTTAACATTGCAAAATATATAACCAAAAATAGTTGCAAAACGGCCATAAATATCTTGTAAGCAGTGATAGTTGGCAGCGTCGAAGGGATGTCTTTCCTCGCGGATCGGGCAAACTATATTGAGGTTTTCCCCGTCGTGCAACCAAATCTTACTGGTGGGCTTAGGCAATGTCGGTCCGTCCAAAGACTACCTTAGAGGACTTTGGTTTACTTCAGTATTTTTAGTGAGTCAAATAGGTGTTAATGAGACTCGTTCTGTACTCGGTGAACAATCTCCAGTCTTCGCACGGACTACGTATAATGTGGTGTCTGCAGTTGCCATCAAATTTGTAGATGTGCTGCATCAGCCAACTCTTTTCGCTATAGGAATCATCGCCTCAAATAGAAAATATGCAAGTGGAAGCCACGTTGTTTATTCACGGCAGTGCCATATCTCACCCAACGTGACCCTATTTGACTTAATTGAGAGAGCATTTTCTAGACGCGTTATATTTCTAGGCCTAGAGTTGTGGCATGGGCCTGTGCATCCAGCGCAAAGTTGTTGATTGCTCTCAACTTGGCGAGATGCCACCAACGATCCCTGTACGTGGAATGTGAGGTCACTTAACAGACCACGTGCAGCCGATGAACTTGTGGAGGCCCTAGAAGCCTATAAGGCTAACATCACCGCCATCCAGGAGGTGCGATGGGATGGGCCGGGCAAAAAGAGGAAGAAAAACTGCGACATATATTACGGCGAATGGTACAAAGCGAAGGCAGCGCTTGTTTGGATGCGTTTTTTTTTTTTTTTTTGTTCGAGGCAGACCTAGACAAGAAGTCTTAAGCTTTAGATACATAAGCGAACGCCTCACAACAATCCGCATCAAGGCAATATTCGGCAACATCAGCCTAATTTGCGCCCACGCCCCAACGGAGGACAGAGACGATGCTAGTAAGGATGACTTCTATGATCTACTAGAAAGAACATACGATCAATGCCCCAGCTACGACACCAAGATCGTTCTAGGAGATTTTAATGCAAAGCTGGGCAAGGAAGAAATCTTTGCTAGGGTCGTCGGAAAACACAGCCTACACGACAACACGTCCGACAATGGGTTCAGACTGTTGGACTTCGTGACGGGGCGAAACCTCACTGAAGCCAGCACGCGTTTCCCTCACCTCAACATTCACAAAGGGACCTGGCGGTCCCCTGATCAATCAACCGTCAACCAGATTGATCACATTGCGATCGACGTCGGACACTCCTCCAGTGTCCTCGATGTCCGAACGTTCCGAGGCGCTAACATCGACTCGGATCATTACCTAGTTGTAGCCAAGGTCAGAACTTGGATATCGATTGTACAACGGAGTGGAGCAAGACCAAAACAGTTTGACGTCGGAAAGCTACAATCGCAATCGACCGCTGGGAACTTTTCCGATCGAGTCTCCCTGACGCTCTCAGAGAGTCCAAACCTGTCAGGCGAAACAATTGACGAACAGTGGAACCGTTGTCAAAACACCATCAGAGAAGCTGCCTCTGATGTGCTGGGTTTTTAAATGCCACCAAGAAAAAACCCATGGTTTGACAACGAATGTCGACAGGCGCATTCAACGAAGCTAGCAGCGTATAAGGCGACGCTGAATAGAAGGACGAGAGCGGTTCGTGAGCTCTACGAACTCAAAAGAAGGGAAGAGCACCGGCTTCTCAAAAAGAAAAAGAAGGAGCATGAGAAGCGCGCGATCAAGGAAATGGAAAGGTTACCACCATAATGTCCGAAAGTTCTACCAGCGGGTTAAACAACTATCCAAAGGGTACAAACATCGGACAAAAGATTGTCGCAACGAAGAGGGACAACTCGTAGTAGAGTCGCAGTCGATACTGAGAATATGGAAGGATCACTTCTGCAGACTTCTAAACGGCGAGGACGACCAATACCGCTGTCAGGACTTTTCCGTGCAAAACTCACACGCCAAATGCAATGTTCAAATGCTAGCATACGCGGACGACATTGACGTGATCGGCCGAACTCAGTGAGCTGTCAATGAAGCGTTTGCTGGTGAATGAGGTGAATGAGGGCATAACAAAGTATATACTGTCATCAAGAAATGACCCACAACATCGAAGATTCAACCACGAATTGTACGGGCTGTACAGGCGTCTACGGATTCAACGCTTAAGATGGCTAGGCCATGTTGAGCGCATGGACAACACTGCTCCAGCCCGAAGAGTCTTCGACTCCGAACCAGTGGGGCAACGCAATAGAGGACGACCACGAACCCGATGGCGCACTCAAGTGGGGAAGGACCTCAACCAACTTGGAGTACGAAATTGGAGGCAGCTGCAGCAGGTTCACCCCGGACTGTAGCGCCACATGAAGATGAAGAAGAAGAAGAGTTAAGACGTCGCTACATGCGATAAGAATGTAGAAACGCTAGAAGTTGTGAGCCAGAAATATGGTGACTGGGTAAATTCATCAATTGTCCTATGCGATCTGATGCGGCTTGGCATACCTCGATTATTTCCTCGAGGGCCACATCAAGTCCGTAGCCTACTCTAAAAAGCCCAGAGCTTTGGAAGAGTTCTGAGTCGCTGCCGCTGGAATAATGCGCCACATTATCAACAACAAATTTGACTGACCTCGACAGCTTGAACCATTGGAATTATGTTCCATTCGATAGATAATGGCATTAATGCAGCTTCAAATCAAAACCTAGAATCAACCCACAAAATGGGTGACCCTTGTATCTAGATCAGCAATTACCGTGCGGGCACCCCGTAAACGCACCTGGCGAATAGTTATTATTCCTGTAGAGATGGTCCATTCTTTGGGATAGAGGTCAGAACCTGGAGCGCCCAACCTAGATCTCCATCATTCTTTGGATACGATAAGCTCGCATGTGCGTACACCACGAAAAACTTGTTTAAAATCGAAACAACACATCCAGACCCTCATCAAGCGACGCAGTTCGGCCAACCGATCGCCTGGGTCAGCTAAATATCTCCACTTTCATCCATCAGCGATAGCATCCGTGCCACAGGCATCGGCGCTACAAGTAAGACATCTATGATTTGGAGAAACGTCCGATTGCATTCGAATATCAAGCAATTACCACTTCGGCCGAACAACTTGTGCCGCCGGCCGTGTTTCCATTCAAGGATCTGTGATTATTTCTTGCAAGACACCGCAATTTACTGCTCTTAATGAACATATCACAAAATTACACTTGCGCCATCTCAGCGAGGAAAGAGGAAAAACCAAAACCAAGATGAATCCGAGTCCAACTCAAGATCGGGCAATTACCAAGCTCGCACCGATAATCGAATAAAATCTAACGAACGCAGTGCGCCTACGTAGGACGGTCGATCTGCCCGAGCGCGGACCCGTGTATCCGCTTCTAAGCGTGTGTGTACTGGAAAAAGATTGCAAAAAAAAAAACCGACACACTTCGTACCCAGACCCAGAGACAAGCATCGCGTTTCCTGTGATCTCACCAAAATTCTATGCAAATGGAATCAGGTGAGTGGATGGCGGAGCGGTGGAGCTGTGGCGACGGGTGGCGGCGACTAGCTGCTGACTGCTTACTTGCCTTAGAGCACAGTTGGGGAGTCATTATAAGGCTCTGGTTAGGTCTCTTAAATGGTAAACACCAGTTTGTCAAATCGCAATGTGGAAAATTGGTTTTGGGTTGGGCCAGAGCTGGCTGGCGCGTTCGCTGTTGCTGTTGTTCGTTTTCCCAACTCTTTCACAGGCTTCTTGCAAATAACAAGGTTTACATAACAACAGACAATAGATTCACGCGTTTTCGTGTACCGCTGCGACGGAAGACTTTGGAACTGTTTAACATACGATTTAAGACATGGGTGTTTGTCTTAGGCTTGCGAGTGCCGAGGAGACTCTTTGGACAAAGAGGTGCTATAAATTAAGTCATTTGTCAGGCTGATAGCTTAATAATTCTAATTTGAGGCGCAAGTGTTGCATTTACTTTTGGCAGAGGAATTTATGGTGTTCTTTAGTGTGCGACGGTGATGATGTTTTGATGGGCGGGCGGTTACGGTGGGACGTTGTTTCAAAGAGTTACTGATCCAACCCAGCCCATGTTTGCAGACAACCTTGGCGATTACAGCAGACCTTATGAGGGTTAGTCCTTAGTTGAATAGAGGTGAAAGCAGTTACTTAAGCAACACTTTTGATCAGTGCTCGAAAATATCTCTTAGAAATTTCGTTCAGTTTAATGAGACCACAGAAAAATCTAAGTGCAGTTTTTGTTATTAGTTAAGTGGACATAATTTAAACGCAACACTTCAAGAAGCGACGTCGGCACATGGAAATGACTCACTTCTTAGCTTGTACTTACATAGATAGCATTGAAGTAAATTAACGGGAAACAAAGAGAAGTGCAGGTGTCTTTTTGTCGAGATGAGATTCCTTCCTGCTGTTTAGAGTTACTCGACAAGATCGCCAACAAAGGTGAGAAACACGGGAGTTAACAGTCACCACCCAAAGTCGAGCAGGTAATTCTCCGAACGAAGAGAGCTATGCTTCGACGGTTTGGACATGTGACATGAATGTCTTCTTCATCACCTTTTCCGAGGCATGTCTTATGTCCAACACAATCAGGAGAGTTGGAGGAGCTGTTGGTTGGGCTTTAAAAAAAATCAACCGATATCATTCTTGATCGAATTCTTGCATAAAGTTGTAGATGCAGCGCAATGAGTCTTTGGATGTAAGCATGTACGTGTTCACGCCCAAGATTTTAGTTGCACACGCAACAGCAGGAGACCATCAACTAACTAACAGCTTGTTATCTGCAGTGTTCTTTCGAGGGGCTTGCTTGCTGAATATTTTTCGAAAGAGAAAAATACTCCGATTATGTACCAGGACTGTCAGAACCCCCACTGGAACGAGAAACCTTGGGACAAAGCTCAAGCAAGATTAAGATGCCCTTGCAACAATACATTGATACACTGTTCTGAAAACAGCTTCTAGACATCCGCATCCGAACCTGAGAAACTACCTCAATGCGATAAATCTGACAAATGATCAGAGCATTTCTCAAGGCCGACTAATGGCGAGTACCGCATAGGTTCTTCCAGAGTAGCGATACCATTCAAAATATAGTGGATAAGTCGGCTACCACACGAGCACCACATCCCAAACGACCTATATGAACACTCGGTTGCTCCTTCCCAGTTCCTATTGACGATGGCGATTGAAGTGAAGCTACAATGTATGGACCACTCCATATCCCGAGAAGCATGCTCAAGCTATGATTTTCCCCCGCATGCTTTTAAAATAATGACGATTCAGAGCCTTGATGAAAAGGTAAGAAAGTCATCTGTATTTCTATTCGGAGAACACTGGCATGGTTTATGAAGGCTCAACCAAAGCTGAATCGATTATATTCACTTAAGCATATGCCACAACCTGTGGGCCCGGAGTGTTGTGGGTATGTGCGTCGACCCCAACCTCGACGTCGTAGGTTCGATTCCAGCTCTGAGCAACAAAAATAATTTTCACGACCCCGACGACACAACACGAGTGGTTGCTGACAAGCTAGGCCCTGGCCCCACTACGGGCTGTAGCGTCACCCATATATACATATATATGCCACAACCGAACGAATAAGCGAATTAGCGTCTTCATATGTCAAGGTACACATAATTGAGTCAACAATTGAAACATTCAAGCTTTTCGCTTCCACTCAGCAGTCAGTAAAAGTGAACGAAACTTAACGAATCTTAACGAAACTAAGTGAAGTGGTTACTATCGTCTACACACACTTTTATTGTAATTCCCCGATTGCTTAAGTTGTCCTGTCGGTAAGCAGTGATGCACTTGAAGGAGGTCCCTAGCAGTGTCTCAGTCAAGAGACTTGTAGACACTAGATGGGGCGCTAATCACAAGGCTGTTAAGCAATTGAAAGAAAATTTCGTGAAGATATATAATTTAAACCCTTCAACTCCTTTATCCTCAAAGGAGTAATGTGTGTACAGGAGGTGTTGGAACTGTACACTTATCTGGTGCACGACACGACTTTTATTCTGGTGCGATATTTTGGAACACGAAGACGCTGCACAGATGTAAATCAAAAATCCTGGCTCACCATAAGAAAAAGTGTAATAAATCGTGTTTTCTTTACACCGCGATGAGACTGTGAAAAAGGCTATAATATACGCAAGAGAACTATGTTCTGAGCTAGAAATTTCAATTGAAACGCGGGGAAGAACAAAAACGACGAAAAAATTAAGAGGCTCAAGATGCTGGTTTGAAGATGGAAGAGGATATACGAAGATGCATTCAAGTATGTCAGTATACATTTTGCACTTAACTTATTCATAGGTGGAAGGCCATGGAAGAAATGCGTCAATTGTCTAAGCTCTTCTACCAATGTTACTACAAGGATTCTATAGAGTCAAAAAGACTTAGCTTGACTCGGCGACTCATATTTTTTTTGATTTGACTCACTTTTTTAAACTCATTAAATTTTAAAACTTAAAACTAAACACCTAACAAAATTTTATTTCACATTTTCATTTCATAAATTTGAAAGGTGTGAACTACGCGTTAATATTTCCTGAACGCTGTCATTTAAAATGCCTGAGCACATACTAGTACTGCATCCAGGAATGGCTTAGGGAAAGGCACGTAGTCGTCATAGATGGCTCCAAAACCTATGAAGGGAACGCTGCTTTCGTGGAAGGCGACAACATTAGACTGTACACCTCATTAAGTATCCGTTTTCTAAGGGGAAACCTATGCGCAATAAACTATATTTGAATAACAAGTGGAAGGGTGATGATTGGACCTCTCGAGAGCACTATCGTAGAGCATGACTTCCCAGGATGTAGATAGACTACGCATTTTCGCGGTCTTCTTGTTGTCCCTTGACAGAAAAGACTGCAGATGACTTACCGGCGTAATAATGGGCCACTACACCTTTGCTTAACACTAGGTTTAAGCTAAGACACCCTCTGCCATGCCTACAGAAAGGACGGCTATACGGCAGAACACTTCCTCTGTCACTGTCCTGTCATGGATTGGTTCATGTGGCAGGTCTTCGGCGCTAATGTGGTTGAAGCTGATTCTGTAGGCCCTTCTCCACAGAAGCACCTGCAGTGTGCTCCAGTGTAGTATCAAAACCTCAAAAAAAAACTATCATACTGGTTTCTTCTGTGTTTTTAGTTCTCATATAATAACACAATATTAAAAACCTTTGTTGAGACTCATTTATTTTCAAAATTACTCGTTTTTAAAGCTTCTGGGACTCATAAATAATTTGAACTGTGGTAACACTGTCTTCTACTGCAAATATTAGTGTATGAAACGGAAGAGGAACAACGTGCTGTTGTTACATTGCTTACCTCGGTATTTATAGAACTAACAGACAACAGTATCGTATTGGAAATCAGCCGAATACGGCGTCACATGGTATTTGCAAAATTAAATTTAAAAGATTCAGAAATTTACACAGCCTTTTCAAGCACAGCCTAAGCGTCATTGTTAAGTGTGACTTCTCAGACTCGGCACTTTCAAGGAGCACATACAAGTTTTGAGTGTTAAATAAAAGCCTTCTCCGTGTTTTTTTTTATTTTTTAAATGGTTTATTATTTTAACTTAGCTTTAATTACTACTGGAGGCCCGTGGCGTTGTGGGTATGTGCGTCGACCCCAACCTCGACGTCGTAGGTTCGATTCCTGCTCTGTGCGACGAAAACAATTTTCACGACCCCACCTCTATCGAGTCACTGACAATGCTCAAAGAGTATTTCCTGTTTAGAGAAAGCTTCTCAAACAAAGCCGTTCGGATTCGGCATAAAACTGTAGGTCCCTTCCGCTCGTGAGAGAACAATAGCACGCACAATACGAGTGGTTGCTGAGAAGATAGGCCCTGGCCCCCTACGGTCTGTAGCGCCACCCATATATATATATTAATTACTACCTTTTCTCTTTGGTAAAGATATGCTTTAGTTTTGACACACGCCAAGAACACTCAAGTTGTAGCACAGTTCTTGGACACGAGTCGAGGTTATACAAAACCTAGTTCTAATAAAAATGATAGACGTTTTCAGAGCTTCGTTCTATCTGAATATGGAATGACTTTGAGAGGTTTTTTTTGAGCCCCTCTTCAGGACAAGCGTGAACCCAATAAATGACAACATACTGCATTTGCCCAGGGTAGAATCGCCTTGGCAGCCGGTGCTTCTTCGGCTTGCCGAAAGAGCTAAGCTAGAAAAAACAGATTTGAATGACCGAGTTCATGCTCTAAAAACTCTTATTTTGCCAGTCATGTTATATGGAATCGAAGGAAACAAATGACATACAAGCTAACAGAACTGCTTCTTTATGCTTTCAAAAGGCGACATTACAGTGGCGAAATCTCAATTACCAACTTTACAAAAATGTGAATGTACTCCGAAAATTCCAAAACATTCCGTCGTGCAATGTTCTAGCGAAATGGATCAGAGCCTTCGTGCCAAACCGACATGCCCTGATGACTGAAAGCAACGTGCTAAGGACCGGGAGTATCTGCGGCGGTAGGACAGATAGCATCCTAAGTACTTATCAGTTTCTATTCAGTCCGAAGTTAATATCACATTTCATAAAGATTTCTATAATTGATTTCAAAATTTATCGAAAAAATTAAATTAATAAGTACGGAAAGGGAATATTTTTATATATGATAGCCCTTATTTGATTATAGTGCCTTCATTGTATCATTGGTTGGTAAACTGTCAAGCACTATCTGGCAGTGGGCTTAGGTCATTGTTTTGGCTTCTTGTCTTGATTTGTATAAATTCATGTCCTTGTCATTTCCAATTGGATTGCGAACTGGCATTCTCTTTGTGAAGTTGAGCTTTAAATTAATTTGATTGTCTTGAATGCACCTCATTTAGCAGTGCGCTTCGTCATTGTTGTGGACAAATCTCCAGCATCGAAGGCAAATGGATCCATATGTGATTGCAAAATATCTTTAAAATGATTTTAATTCATTCCACCAGATATCTTATAAAACAGCCACAAGTCTTGCCAAGAAAAATGGCCATGATAGTTCCGCCACCGTTTTTAACCGTATTCCCTCTGATTGGGGTGTTGGCGATTGGGGGGCTAATACTTTTGAAGTTGGGGGTGCTATTTATCCTTCCGCTGGTGTTTATCCCAAGCTTTGAACCTCCTAAGTAATGTTTTCAAACGCAAAGCGCGAAAAATTAAAAAGAAAGAAAAACCCAGTCGTCAATGGTATTAAGCTGCTTTCTGTTATCCTTCGATGAGTTCGCTGCAATGCCATTCAATTATCATCCACTCGTGAATTTAACAAAATCATCAGTTCCAAATACCCGACTGATTCCCACTCGCAACATGCACAAACTCCACTGCTTCCCAATCCAGGCCAAGGCTTAGTGCTATCCACTGGAAATCAGTTCAATAATCAAGCGCTAAACACACTTGACACACACACTGCCCACCAGAGGAAAAACCACACAAGAGAACAACAAAATTTTTTTTAAAACAACGCATCATAATTTATTGTTGCTCACTGTATCCATCCCGAGACACATTCCCGAATGTATCTGCAACATTACCTTAAGCCCCATCGCCCACCAACTGTTGCGATCCGACCACACAAACACCCTCCATACTCACCACCGACCGATCAGCCAGTGACTAATCCGAGCGAGACAACCGCATCAGCCACGATCGTATTTCACTGAGCAACAAGTAAGACCGTACCAGTCATTCGGCGCGAGCGAGACAACCATTCGCCGCCGCCAGTTCAATCGCTCACCCACGACATGCCCGCTGCCGAGCGACAAGTGCAAAAGAGACACCCCCAGCCAGAGGCACGTGAGCAACAGAAACCGACAGACGAGCGAGACGACTAGCTGCGCCCACCTCCTCGGCACAATGTCATATCCATCGATCGTCGGAAATTTCATACAGCAGGCAGCGGACAACTCAGTTTCATTCAAGTCGGCAATCGGTTCATTTCGTGAGTGCTAGCGATTGTTGAATTAATGCACATTTTCTGTGAAGTCCATTTTGGAACAGCCAAACCAAAATAGGTTAACCTCAAGTCATATTTCCAAAGGGAACGGTACCAACGCGTTTTCCACATCACTACCGACGCATTTCCGTCATCGTTCAACCGATCCAGGGGAAATCATTTCTTTTTTGTTGTTTTTCTTTTCTTCATTGGTTTCTCTCCCCTCAATCACAACACGTCCATCGCTGCTGCTGTTGCTGCTGGCAAAAGAGAAGAACAATCCGATAGATTGGAACAGAAAGAAGAAGAAGGAAAAAAAAACACTATCCATCCATTAATCCATTAATCCGCTGAAGGTTTGTCCGTCGTCCATTCGGAATTTTCATCGAAAAGTGCGATCGCAGGGCGAATCAAGGGCGACATCCACAACGCGGAGTGCTGAATAAAAACGTCAAGAAAATCAGAAAAAAATCCAAAAGAATATAAAACGTCACACAAAACAAAAAGAAAACGAGTTCCGTGAAAATCGCAGCCAGATCACAAGAAAAGTGCTGAATACCGAGATAGTCAAGTGCAAAGTGTTTCGTTTTTTTTTTTTTTTGTTCAAGTGCAATAGAGGGGAAGTTAGAGTTTCAGCGGCTGCCGATTGTATATCGCCGCACCTCACATCAAACGAGTACCTGCTTAAGCCCCGTGTATTTAGATTGAATTCAAGGGGTCTGAGATCGCTTTTAATTCTGTGCTGTGTGCCGTGCCGTGCTGTGTGCTGTGTTCGATAATCCACTTCAATTGCATATTTTTTTCTTTCCCTTAAATTCTTCACCAAGTCTGGTGGACGAGGTGTCGACAAGCGAGAAAAAGAGCGAGAGAGCGAGCGCGCGACCCAATACAGAGAGAAGAATAGTAAATTAATACAAAAAAAAAAAAGTAAAATAAATAACAAACGGCAAAATGAGTGTCTGCGAAAATAACAATACACAACAACAAAACACACAGAGCATAGCCGACTATCTGGCTCAGCTGCTTAAGGACAGGAAACAATTGGTAGCTTTTCCAAACGTTTTCATTCACGTGGAACGTCTCCTGGATGAAGGTGAGTACTCATTGGTCTTCTCTATTTCCACTTGAAATTCCTGTTTGTCATAACCGCGGGGCGGGTGGTGGCCCCAAACAAAACAGAACACAAGTGCACCACACCACACACCAGGAACTCGATGTCGAACCTGGAAGCTGGATGGGATGCAACAGGCAGACTGGTATGCCCTTTTCTCGCTCGCAGTACGTGTGTGAGTGTGTTGTTTCTCCGTGTCGGGTTGTTGACCCTTTTTCTAATGGAATTTCAAAGTCGTTGTCGTTGTGCCGTGGTTTGGGGGAAGCGCGACGCTACGCAACGACGATGCTGTGGTCCTGGACGGGCATCCAACAGTGATCGTTTTGATTTTGATTGTACGTCGGGCTGACGCTCAGATTGTACGGCTCTCTTACTCGCATGGGTGTCGTCAACCTAACCTAAAATTATGCGTTCACTCTCTCGACCCGTATTTGTCAGTTGGCTACAGTGGGTCAGACATCTCACGGTTGACACATCGTTAGGTTTTTCTGTAAAACATGAGGGTGGTATGAGTGTCACTGAGTTGATGGGGAAATAAATTTGAAGATAGTCGTTTTCTGCTGTATCTGAGCAAAAGGGGAACAAACAAGAAAATATTAAGAGAAGAACATGTGTGAGTGAGTTCATTTAATCAAAAGCAAGGTAAAGCAAAAGCCATCAACAGTATTGCCAGTAACCTAATGTGAAACTTGTCGCCAAGATGTTGTCAATTTTAGTAAAAGTGGGAACAAAGAATGTAGGTAAACTCGTGTATAATCTCGCCAATTGTTCTGTGTAATACAAAATTGACTTTGACATCAGACATGAGATGTGAACGGATAAGAACACACAATTTGCGACAAAATTTTGAAGTTCTGGCACTTTTTGGCAAATCAATGAAATATAAATCCCTTCCCGAAGAGGGACCACCAACAGGCAACACTGGGTAACATATTCGAACAACTTTTGGGGAACATGAAGTGACGGTAATAAAGTTTAAAAGGGGAAACACAAATTGCGTTCCTTAAGATTGAGTAAATGGGCAACATACTTAGGTATATCGTCAAAAAAATTTGGAAGAGTATCTAGAGGAAGAAGTGCTAATTAAGCCGAAATAGAATAATTCAACTACTAAAGGATCATTGCTTCTCTTCCCAAGCTTCTCGTCAAAAAATGTTCAGTTTATATCTGTTACATTCTCAGTAGTAAGATAATTTGATATCGTGTCTCCGTGTAAGCTGATTGCCAAACGAAAAATATGTTATTACTACTATTACTTAAGGAGACCTGCCAAACAAACTTTCTTAATTAATCGAAAGTCCAAGCTATTTAATAAAATATTAAACAACGTACTCTTACAGAGGTGCATTTGTCCGCACAAATACGGCGTAGAGGTCCTTTCCTAGAAGTCGTTGTAATCAGATGTATTTAAAAGGCCATTATTCTTACGAGAAATTTAGTTATTGAACCTATTTAGGTCAAATACTGGGGGTTTTGTTAGATATCAGCCCTCTATTGGCACTTACATATCTTTCTGCACTCACAACTTGGTCAGTCGGAGCGAACTTCTTCTTCTTCTTCTTCTTCTTCTTTGATTGGCGCTACAGTCCGGGGTGGACCTGGGCCTCAACCATGCCTCTCCAGCCAGCACGATCTTTCGCCAGCTGCTTCCAGTTGCACACACCAAGTTGGTTGAGGTCCTTTTCCACTTGTGTGCGCCATCTAGTGCGAGGACGTCCTCTGTCGCGCTGTCCCAATGGCTCGGTGTCAAAGACTCTTTGGGCCGGAGCTGTGGTGTCCATCCGCTCTACATGCCCTAGCCGTCTTAAGCGTTAGATCCGAAGATGCTTAACTAGGTGCATGCCGCTGTACAGCCCGTATAGTTCGTGGTTAAACCTTCTCCTCCAAACGCCATCAACGCAAACAGGACCAAAGATCGTACGCAGAACTTTTCTCTCAAAACAACCAAGAGCTTCTTTATCCGCTTTCAATAGCGTCCATGTCTCTGCGCCATAGAGCAGGACTGGGATGATCAGACTTTTATACAAGGTCAATTTGGTGTTTCGAGAGATGGCTCTGTTACTCAATTGCCTCTTGAGCCCAAAGAAACAGCGATTGGCAAGAGTAATTCTGCGCTTGATCGGAGCGAACTAGGATTTCTTAAATTTTTGTATGAACTTAAAAATTAGGAATATCGTTCTGTAAAGTTCTAGAAACACATGCACATGAGGACCTCTTATAATTATTTCATAGTTTTCATTTATTTGCATATTTGTATCCCTTTTTTCGATTCTACGATGCAAGGTTGCTTTGATGTTTACAAAATTACAGTTAAACTAATCTACAGCCAAAGAAGGCCGGGACCTTGCTTCTCAGTAACCACTCGTGTTGTATGTGCTATTATTCTCTCACGAGTCGAAGAGACATACAGTTTTATGGCGACTCCGAACGGCCAAGTTTGAGAAGCTTTTCCTGACAGAAATACTCTTTGAGCATTGGCAGTGACTCGCTAGAGATGAGGACCGTGCAAATTATTTTTTGTCGCTCAGAACAGGGATCGAATCTACGACTTCGAGGTTGAGGTCGACGCATATACCCACAACACCATGGGCCACCACAACATATGCCTTACGAAATGTTTTCCCATGGTTTGTAGCACCATTGTCACATTGTCAGCAACACTCAAAACAAAAGTTGGTGTTTATCATGTCACAACCACAAAATTAAACCAAATGCGTTGCAGATAATAGTAAACGCACCACAGAGACGACGGTGATAGCACCTCGGACAAAGATTATGAACGCACGCATATTGTTGACTTAAAAAGAAAAAAATGCTTGCGATGTTGAATTGCTGGACGTACTCATACAAATCGAATTTATTTGGTGAAAGCTTCGCTAGTTTAAAAGAAGATTAATCAAAATGTGTAAACCTTTATTTCTAGAATATCTTTACTTCTCTATGTTCAGTCCGTGGGCCTCAGTTTTCCAACATGAAGTGTACCCATTGTGGAGTGGAGTTAACTGAAGTAATTATTTGCAATGTCTGTCTATACCATTAGATGGGTTTGGTTCTATTTATCACGTTAGTCAGTTATTCGAAGAAATTTATTTTCAGACCACTTTGTTTGAAAATCACATTTTCTGTACTCCAAAATCTCCACTGCAACATATAAGCCAAAATTGTTTCCACTTTGAATTTAGTGGACAATAACAATTCCACAGTCAGTCGAGAAACGAGAATTTGAATCTTTGACATACACGATGTTTTCATTTTACGGAAGATATTTGGTTATCAATTTCGAGGTTTTCTTTTGTTTCGATACATTTTCTACAAATGTTCAGTCAGTCACGAGCGCTCGAATGGAGATTCGAATATTAATCGGAAATAACTTATTTATCTCTGATTATTTATACAGAGGTATTTCTAGTTCATACTGTTCGTTGCACAGACTAACTCACATCTTTGATTCACTTTGCACATCAAGTGGTTATTTTATGTTTTATTTAAAAAAAAATTCCGATTGAAATATTTGTACGTCTACCGGAACTGCATGCCTTGCACGGTTTTATTTCCTTTAGATGACAATCTTCATTTGGATCCTATATCGATTGTAAAGGTCGTTCTGTGCTACAAAAAAGGCAATAATCCATCTAGGTATTCTTGATGGATGATCTCGTATCGAAATCCAAGGAAAAGTTGTGCATGATGATAGTCAATATGTTCAGATTTGCTTCTGGGAACAAAGACAAAAATCAGTTGCCATTTGTGTTGTTTGTCAAAATAAATTGCAGTGCAGGAGCATGGTATATGGAAAATAAGTTTTACGCTTGACAAAACCGCCATTTTATTGTCTTGTGACGTCATTCAGGGTTTCATTTTTTCAAAGGGCAGATTTCCGTATAAGCTTACATCACAATTTGAATTTCATTTATCAAAATATGAAAATTTGTTTGAAATTGAAATTGATTTGCAATTTTGTAAGATGAAAGGACTTGCTTCATTTATATTTGGAATTATGTACGAAGGCCACTTAAAGGATGAAGAAGCTTTAATGATTAGGCAAATGTTTGAAAGAAATTCGTTTTGTTTTCTAAGCCTTTGATGAAAATATTTCCTTGTTTCCGCCTTCAAGATTGTATTGGCATCCATATACCCGCGTGGACGTCACGCGAGGCAATAGAGCTGTCCAGCACACATTATTTTCCTTACACCATGGTGCAGGGTCACTTCAATATCAAAGTGCGTATTGAAGTGTAATTTACTTCGCCCTACCTTAGGCAGCAAATAATACAAGGAAAACTTAACGAAACTGACCGAAATATTTATAATTGTCACGGTGTGACATTTCTGATTTTCCACTTAAATAAGCACAAACGTATCATTTAAGTGTCCACAATTAACTGTCTTAGCATCTACCGTCCTTTAACTTGGGTCCGTCATCTTTATAGTTCACTTTTGATTTTTAACATGTATTCTCGCTCTTGTTCGCTATCAAATGGAGTCTTTAACTGTTAGTCGAGGAGGCTTCAATTCGTCATTTGTTTGAAGGGCTCAATTTGAGGAAACAGTCTGCTGCACGTGAGTCAAAATTGCAGCTGTGCCACGTTGTAGTTAAGAACGATCGAAAGAATTTCTGTTCAGCTCTCAATGTGCACAGTTGTGTTCCATATGTCAACAACCTTCTGTCCTTGGATAGTAAAATCTTCTTATTCAAGGACTCACTTGGATTATTTTTAGACACGCTGTTCAGCCTGCTCTAAACATCTGGCTAAATATGCACAGGATCATGTTTGACACAAATTGCATGCGAAAATGATTGGGGACCATTTTATGACCGGTCGTTCAGTTTATTGTGGGATCAAAAAAAATCTCGATGTTCTGTCCTTTTCGATGAGTCATCTAATGCGTCAGCGGAGCAATTGTGTTTGACCGATGTGATCACGAATTGAATGAACCCTGATCACTCTTGAATTCAGACTCCGAATTCGTTCCCTCAATGAATCAAAACTTTTCAAGAAATCAGTAGCTACATGTCGAGCCATCGATCCGTCGTAAATTTGAGTTGAGATTACCTCAGCTCGACTCTCATTCCGGTTCCCGGGACTTGTTGTGATTTTTTTTTTTCTGCAGCCTCCGAAGAGCCTTAGTGGCGTCAAATCATCACGAAATCCTTCAGAACAACCGCTACCTAGGTAAAGTAAGTGAATCTGTTGTATAAATTACTCGGAACGACAAGCACGATTCCTACCTGCACGACCCAAACAACAACATTATTTGCCAACAACATCTTGACAACAAAGGTCCTTTGTTTGAGAAGAAAGCCGCTAATTACGGTCTAGGGGGTCTTATCGCACCTATCTGTAAACCGTCTCGTTGCCAGAACTACACACGACTGGAGGACTTATCTGAGAGCTGAGCTTGAGTGGGTTCAATGACACGCACAAGTCCCACATCCCACATGATCTGCAGCCGCTTCTAGGTAATCAAGTTCCGATCTAATCTAGATCTCCCTTCGAATAATCGAGGCGTCAGAATAATATTTTATAAGAGCCCTTCACCCGCATTCACTTTGTTGCACGGACATTTCATGCAGTCACTGTACTTGAAAGTATTTTTGTTGATATTCTGTTGCTTCTTCTTCGTACCTTCGTGCGTTTGTGTTGTATCTGCACTCGATGCTCGCTGCTCGAGATACTCTTGCCTTGTGCTGCTCACTCGCTCACTCCTCTTGTTGTTGACTCGCTGTGCCATTATCGTCGACACGCACACATGAAAGGTTTTCACTTGACTCTTCTGCCGTACACTGCTTCAGCCTCCTTGTTCTCCGTTGTCGTCATCGTGGTATGGGGTAGAAATGTGTTGCTGTTGTGCGTATCTTCTTTCCTCCCCCGTGCGCGGCAGTGTGCACGAAATTAAACATAAAAATAAAACTTAAAACAAACGAGAGTTGAAACAATCCGAAAATCCAGCACGCATGCGTCAATGACTTAAACCACGGCAACGACGAAAAGGACAATATGACGAGAAGACGTGCAGTCTTGAGAGGGACAAGTTGTTATACGTGTTCTTCTAGGGTAAACCTTTTCTTGCCGTTCATGGTATTTTTTCCTTGTTTTTTTTCTGTTTCAGATTGCATTCGACTGGGGGAATGACTTTCTGTGAGAATCGTGTATCGCATTCGGTTTTATGGGTGTTTTGTAAATATTTATGCCGACGGATGCAGAGGAGCAGAGCTGCTCGCTTTAGTCGCAACGTAGACAAACGTAAATAATCAACACAGCGGGGGAAGGACTGTGTTACAGAAATGTGAACCGACGATTGACATAGGATCCTTGTGCGTAACTGTGCTCGGCGGGCAATGAGTGATCCGGCAGTCTGTGAAATGATGCTGGGTTGGGCGGTTCAAGTGGAATGTTACTGCTAACGATAAGAGTTCATGAGAACTTATGGGCAATTGAAAATTTCAGCCCATTCCTCAGTTTCGGAATCCGGTTGGGGAGAGTTTAATTTTAACAACTCACCACTTACTGCTTCCTCTTCACTGTGATAGATAGGAGTGTGTCGTTTTCCTACTACTAGACGTGGTTAACCAACCAAAATCGACTTGAAGTGCATATCAGAACTGATAGAAAAGCAAGCAGAACTTTTGCAAAATTCAAAATTCATTTGGCAAGCTAGGTAGCAAAATTGAACGAAACTTAACGAAACTGAGCGAACTAGTTACTTTGGGTGAGAATGTATTAATTCGATTGTAAAGTTCACCTAAGGTGTGCCGAGGTGTCTACAGTCAGCCACTTGTACTTTTGTGGCAATAAGGCGCAGATATCTTGGAAAGACGGGAATCTTAACTTTGTCCACCTTAGGGGATAGAATCGGTCTGTCAGGGGGATTGAATCGGTCAGTCGATTACTTGAGAAATGACTCGATTCCTTCGATGATTTTGTTAAAAACCAGGAAATGGTGGTCTTGATCCAGAGCTAAGGCCCATTTTGAGGGCTTAACCTTTTCATTAGTCAGCATATTCAGCATAACAAAAGACCCATTAAAAGTGGTTGCTGAACACGCCCCGATAGTGGTTATAATAATATAATAATAATATGGGTGGCGCTACAGCCCGTAGGGGACCAGGGTCTAGCTCCTTAGCAACCACTCGTGTTGTGCGTGCTATTGTTTTCTCACGAGTGGAAGGGACCTACAGTTCTATGCCGAATCCGAAAGGCCAAGTTTGAGAAGCTTTTTCTAGACATGAAAGTACTCTTTGAGCATTGTCAGTGACTCGAAAGAGGTGAGGTCGTGAAACTTATTTTTGTCGCTCAGAGCAGGAATCGAACCTACGACGTCGAGGTTGGGGTCGACGCACATACCCACAACGCCACGGGCCACCACCCTGATAGTGGTTGTTGACAAGAAAAACAAGGTGTCTGTTATCTGGTCTAGCTAGTCGACAATCGCAAACGGGGTCATAGGCACAAACAAAATTAAATTATTTGCTTCTTGTATGCAACTTCTGCGTGCAACTATGTAGTCCCATGCAAATTGGCAATCCAGTCGAATGGCTTTGCTTAATTTACTTTTGGAAGCGAAGGTGTGGTGTGACTCGAACAACGCCGGACGTTAAGTGATGTGTGGAATTTGCTGGTAACCATTGGTGAGCTTTCAGTGGCTAAGGGTACTTTTACACGAACTAATTTCGACAGCAAGCTTTTCCATCTTGTAGCCAAGGGAGGCGAAGCTTTTCCTATGTCTCACCTCTGGAAAAGCTTGCTGTCGAAATTAGTTCGTGTAAAAGTGCTCTAAGGGATTGCAATTTAATGTGCACTTGAGATTTTCGTGTACCCGCTGTTGTTGGTCGGTGGGCTACTTTGGAAAATGTTGAAAAATGAATTTCGATGGTCAAGCCTTGTCTAGAAGCTTCATTTGGGAGATTGCATAGCTGCATGTGATGGCGTCTTAACTGAGGCGTCATCAGAGAGATTTCAACATTTTTTATCATTTATTTCATTAATATCTCTGCACACACTTCTGTTGTGATCTTTTATTGCAAAGCCTTTAATGACATGATCAGCTGACAAAAGTATGAACAACAGAACTTTCTAGTCCAGCAAGGCTACTTGGACCCAACTTTACCAGAGATACGTAATTGATCTTATCCATTTTAATTTTTGGGTGACATGCCTCCAGATTGCTGCTGGTCTAACACATGCAGTAGCTGCAGACCTAGAGTTTCATCTCTGCCACTGCTTGGCTTTGTCTATCACAAGACGGGAGACACACCTTCATCTTCTGATGAAACTTCAGTCCCGGATGATCGCGAACATCAACTAATAAGCCTCTCAAGCTGCCTATGGAGATGAAGGGGAGCTCCATAGGCAGCTTGAGAGGCTTGAGAGAAGACGAGATTATTCAATTCTTTCCACCAGCCTTCTCTACACCATGTTATGACCTTCATTCTCTAATGACGACTTTCACGAGACCAAAGATCACAAGTGACAACCATTCTCTAGAAGCGACCAACTTGCGTGCAGTTGAATATGGTCTATGCTGCCGCCTTGTTTACGAGCGCACACCACTCACAGGTGCATCGCATGCGTTTGACAGGCCACCAGGTCAAAGTTAAAGCCTCTCTTTCTGAACACCGCCTTGGTGCACAAGTCGGGATTGTCTATCCCGTTGTTGCACACAACCATGCTGCTGGTTAAGTGCCTAGTTTTTTATCGTCGTGAGCCCATGTGCAGTTAACATGCATTTTAAAATTCCCCATCGCGACTCTCAGCCGTGATTCGAAATCCATTTATGAAATCTGAATATTCATAATCCACCTCGACGAGCCATTCTCGCGCACCACAAAAGGAGATCCAATCAATTTGAAATGAATGTCACATAGGCGAGCTTCCTTGCCTCCATCCCACAGCCACTGGCGGCCATTCAGTCAGTCAGTCAGTCAGCCAGTCTGTCGTGTCATGACCGATGCGTGTGTTTGTATCCATGGGCTGTCCGCCGACGAATGGGTGTTCTCGGTGTACAGCGTGTTCCAGCAATGAATTGAAAAAGGCGATCCACCAAATAAAGCCGAGAGTTAATACTGATTTCCGTCTGATACGAGCCGTATGTCGAGTTTTATTGATCACCAAACATTCTAATCGATGTGGCCTCCATGCCACTGTGTGTGTGTGTGACTGGGGGGAGTTAATTAATTGGAAAAACACTCCCCATCCCCTAGGGAATCAAATTTTGAGGTTAGATCCTTAGCTAGACGGATACGATTACACATGATGCGTGGTCTAATTTTGCGACACTGTGGAATGCAGTTGCTCTCAACCGGGACATGTGTCAGCCATATGGCAAGAATGACGAGCCCAAAACAAACCCACAAATCACACACACACGCAATCGCACTCACTGACGTCTGGAAAGAGGAGAGCTAGCACGGTGATAACACAAAGCTCGAGCTAAGGCATGATCGGCGTGAATTTTCGTTCGACTTGAATAGCATCTGTGAGTCACAGTGAGCGAGTGGGTGCCAGAGGGAGACGGAAGATGTATCTAGTTTCATAAAATTACCTAAGTCGTCACAGAGTGTGGCCAAATCGGATTTTGCGCACGCGATATTCGCCTATTCGCAGGTTGAAGATGAAACACTGGTTATTATATTATATTATTATTGGAAAACAAACAAATTCCAGAGGTAGACGGAAGTGTCTCCATTTTCTTCGTTCTATCGTCGTCGTCGTCGTCGTCGTTATCGCTCGCATCGTCACAGCGAACGTGCGAGGTGTACTTAGAGTGGATGAACACGATTTTTCATTTATTTAGCTGGACAGTGCCGAAGCCGATAGATACGACGAGCGGTAGCAGCGTTGCTTTAGCCCGTTCTATAGTGGTCAAGACTCTTCTGTCGTGTCGCGATTCTATTGCACTCTCTGTCTTCGAGCAGCGCTATCTGTTTAGTTTTACAATTTTCCACGGTTCGTCCGCCTTTCGTCTATCTTTGCTGTCTGTGAGCGGCTGGCAGCGTGTACTTGCCGCTGGCGGCTCGGCGGTGGTGTTGTGTAAACCTGTTACACACTATTTCCGTCCTTATTTTTGATTTGTTTCTCTCTGTTCTGCTGTGCGAGGAGAATTCTTCGCCCGTGTGTGGCTGTGTGTGTGCCTATTTCTTTTCACTTTGTTTTGTATTTTATTTTAACTTCTCGTTCCATTCAATTGAAGAAATTAATTAAAATGGAGAAGAAGAAAAAAAAAACAGTCAACAACTGAATTCTCGAAAAGATACAAATGAAAAGGGAAAATTCTTTTGTGGTTCTTTCTCTCTCTCATTCGGGTTTGGTGGGTAGGTACTGGGTAGTTGTGGGTAATGGAATTTCGTGGTGGTTATGAGGCTTGAGATACTTTTATTTCATGGTTCTCTTTAGATTGCTGCAAGATAAATAGCATCTACGGGGTAAGAGAGATGCGACGGTGCCGTGTGATAGAAGAGAAGAGCGAACACATGACTTTTTCGTTTTTGTTTTTCTGAATAGATCACGTAAAGAGTTACGGCGTGAGATGTTGCCAGTTTTCCCATTGAAAATACTTTCATTTGGACGGCAACTCATTTTTATGATTTTTGATGCGATCGAGTATGAAACGAAACAGCTTTATGCTTCACGATTCAGTTTAAGAGCAGTTGCTGTGGGGGCCGTTCCGGAAGATTGTGGAACGTGTTGTACCCACAATTGCTTACTTTACGATTAAAATGATGATAATTGCATGCTTTGAACGCCTGCTGTGCAACGCGGAACAAAGAATTAGGGTACAGGGTAAGTGCAAAAGTGATCGGCCATCGAAATCCCTCAACCTCTTAAGATATCCTACGCTGCCAACATCAAGTATTAAAGACCAGTGGCAGCATTGCCAAAAAGCCATCAGAGATGCCGCCTCCGATGTGCTGGGTTTCAATCCGCCACCACAACGAAACCCCTGGTTTGACAATGAGTGTCGGCAGGCGAATGCAGCCAAGCAAGAAGCATACAAAGCGGCACTGCAAAGAAGGTCAAGAGCTGCAGGGGAGCTCTGCGAGCAGAAGAGGAGAGACTAACACCGGCTTCTCAGGAGAAAAAAGAAAGCGCATGAGAAGCGCGTGATCGGCAGAATAGAGGGATATTACTGCAGGAATGAGGTAAGGAAGTTTTACCAAAGGGTGAAGTCAACCAGTCAAGGTTATAAACTCCGAACCGAAGCCTGTAAGGATGATCAAGGGAACATCGTAGTAGAGTCACAGTCGATGCTGAGCATATGGAGAAACCATTTCTGCAGACTGTATAACGGCGACGAAGAACCAAATTCCGCTGTCAGGCAGAACGAACCATTCAACCCCAATGAAAGGGACGATGAAGATCAACAATTCCGTCCACCCGACCCGGATGAAGTGAGGATTGCTATATCTAAACTGAAATCCAACAAGGCAGCTGGAGCTGACGGCCTACCCGCCGAGCTTTTTAAAGCCGCAGGCGATGATTTGGTAAGGAGCATGCACCAATTCATCTGTAAAATATGGTCGGAGGAAAACATGCCCGATGAATGGAACCTCAGCATTGTTTGCCCGATCCACAAGAAAGGAGACCCCTTTGCAACGCGCTGTCATGCGACCTTTTCAACATCGTTCTTGAAAGAATTCAAAACTCGAACGCCAACACCAGAGGAACAATCTTTGAAAAGTCCGTCCAACTACTCGCATATGCCGACGATATTGACATTATCGGAAGAACGCAGCGTGATGTCAATGGCGCTTTTGTGAGTATTGCAACGGAGGCCGCGAAGATGGGTTTAGCGGTAAACGAGGGTAAGACCAAATATATGCTGTCAACAAGGAAGGACACCCAACACCGACGTCTCGGTCAGAACGTCACGGCAGACAGATATAACTTTGATGTAGTTAAAAACGCTATCAACTCAGACAACGACACCAGCGCTGAAATCAAACGAAGAATAACTCTTGCTAATCGGTGCTTCTTTGGGCTAAGAAAGCAATTGGTAAACAAAGCGCTCTCTCGAACAACCAAGGTAACGCTTTACAAGACCTTAATCGTCCCAGTCCTGCTATATGGCACGGAGGCATGGACTCTGTCAAAAGCGGATGAAGCAGCTCTTGGTTGCTTCGAGAGGAAAATTCTTCGGGTGATTTTCGGTCCCGTCTGCATAGATGGTGGGTGGAGGAGGAGATATAACGACGGGCTATACGGGCTGTTCAGCGACATCGACTTAGCCAGAAGAGTGAAGATCCAACGATTGAGATGGCTAGGTCATGTAGAGCGGATGGAAACTAATGCTCCGGCCCGAAAAGTCTTCGAATCCACCCCCGAGGGCACAGAAATGATACTACCAGTATTCAGTCGCTTAGCTTTTTTGCGTTTGTTAAACAATTTAAGAAACGCGAGCAACCCTTCGTCTAATTGAACAATAGCATGAAGTAGCGCGTTATATTCTTACAAATAGATAGCAACACATTGGGCGAATAAAATAAGACAATAAATAGCATTGTCGTTCGAAAACATACGTTGACAGCGTGTCATTTTGCGTGCGCAGTCAGCTTTCAGAATTTCTTCTCACGTTCTTAGTTCGAATGGAAATTCGATATTAGTTTCTTTGTCAATTCATCGTGATTTCCATTTTTGTTGTGTCGTCTGACTATGGACTTAGGGCTTCAGATAGCCTAAAGCAACTGACTGTATGATACGCCAGCTCAATGGTGTCCACTCAGATGGTATTTCTGTGTCACTCACTAACTTATGCTCATGTTAGCTCATAACCACCGAAATGAAGCGCTACTTACGCATTTAACCGATTGGTAATTGCATACGCTGTCATGCTTTAGTTTTAATAATTAAACTCAGTCAAGCAACACAACAAATGACTAAGTCGTAGGATATCTTAGGTTTCTCACAGAAATCCATGGACTATGTGTCCAATTGATTCACAAGAATAGAATAAACTTGGTTATTCCCATCAACAATGACTACCACTCCCATTTTAGATATGTCTCATTGTTGTGTTGTGAACAAACAAGAAAACATATAAAGATGTGCACTTAAAAACAAAATCCCCATGAGATTCCGTTTTATTTAATGACACTACAGGCGGTGACATTATCCAAATCGCCAGCACAAGCCCACTTATTTTTACGACAGTCCATTAGACACTTTCTCTCAAGTTGTGGATAGATATTGGAAGCTCTTATCCGGAGTGTCAACGAGCGTGTGCATTCATAAGTGTCAAAATCGCCGACCATTATCGTGTGTCAAAATCAAAATCACGTCGAAGACTTTATTTGACATGATGATGTGTGACATAAGGGCTTTAATCGTACGATAAACTGTGATTTTGTCATGCAATCGGTTGTCAATGATTTGTCACTGACACTGTCTGAGGCGCCGTTGGTTTGCTTTTGAAATATGACACTTGGTGACGGTGTTATCTTCGGCATTCTGTCTGCTGCACAACGGGTTCGCAGAAATTAGTTGCAATTTTTTTAGCGAAATTATGAGACAATGCTGCTCTGCTCTTTGTTTGTTTCTATTAGTGTCACCGCCGAAATGTTAAGTAGCAAGCTACAAGAACAATGTAGCGTCGCCCTTAAGTACATTAGAAAGAAAGAGCGCACGATGAGTAAACGCAAAAAATATCGACATGCTCGTCAGTACCTAGCAACATCGTGGACCTGACCTTAACGCCGCTTTGAATATTAAATTGATGCAAATCGTCACTTTCCCAATTTTCGGATTATTGCTAGACTCCAGCAAAATTTTGAATTATTTATTGATGAATTCAATTCAATAGAGTCACACTTTATTTTGCAAGTCCGCGTATCACCGACCACAGTCGTTCGTCGAAACCCAAATACCTATCTGCAAAAAAAACCTTGGGATAAGTATTGTATTCCATTGTTTGATATTCTCCTTGAGACTTATCCAGAGAGTGACAAAAAAAAAAACAGCAAAAATGCCTTCAATCCAATCGGTTAGTGTGTCTAAGCCATTTTTAGATTCCATTGTCTCCTTTGCGGGCCGGAAAAAAAAACGACAAATCCGCGTCCGCATGTTGAGCTAAAACCCGATCGACACTTGAAACCCCACCCCTCCATCAAACGCGCAAACCAACACATACCGCAGGCACAGAAACTATGTATGCAAAGAATAGAGACAAGCAGAAGAAACGAAAAGTAAAAACAAAAAAATATCTTAAAGAAGCAAAATTAATTGAGCAATAAATCACCAGCGGACATATGCTATCTGTATTATGAATAAATGCAAATCAAATCGAAACAAAAATAAAAGCCAAGCAGACACTCTCGGAAACGAGTTCTTCACGCCGCGGCTAGATTTACAAATTCACAGACTCCGCGCCATGACACGCCACCGACTGAGATAACGCGTCTTTATTGTTTATCAGGAAATTAAATCAATCAAATTCGATGAAAAATGACCAGTTCCAAGCGCAGTATTTCAGGTCCAACGTGCACATGTCCATACCTCCGGCCGGCAGTGGGTATATGATAATCAGCTCGGACGTAGCCACAGACGCTCAGTCGGGCTGAAAGCAAAACAAAACAGCTTAACGACTGCGCAAACTGGGTAGCCCGACACAGCGCCAGTGCCAAATTACACCTCTTCATCAAATAATGAGATCATAAAATAAACAAATCACGATTTTACTATTCCAGAAAGACAACAACATTGTCGTTTGCGAACTGTGGACAGGCTCGCGAAACGCATACGACCGACGACACAGTGTGTGGGACAGCATAACACACATTGAGACGTCGCTTTAAGCTGGTTTTTGATAACGAACATTTTCGTATAAATTGGTTGACATGATCGATATCTCACAAAAAAAGTTGGAAACTACCGAACGGAATGCTGTTTGGCATCGAGTCAATTGCGTTAGGTGATTACCGCCAGAAAGGTGTCGTCAGAGTAGAAAGTTGTGTTTAATGTGTTGCTGTGAAGAAATGGGAAATTACTGGTGGCATTTTCTTCTTGTATTTGCAGTTGAAACAGTATGAACCGCATGTAGAACTCGCTGCAAGAAAGCGTGCGTCTTCAAAACGGCAACTCATCACCAATTATCATTTGTGTAAAAAGAGAGAGTTCGATTTAATATCTTTCTAAAACTATCATATCATTCTACTTCTATCAATATCATTTTTACGTGAGCTGTGCGATTCTTTTTCTTCGCATTAAATGAGTGAAAATGAACGAAACTTAACGACGCTGGCCGAGGTGCATGTAAAGAGTTGTATCCATCTTGGTTGTGCCTTAATCATGACATCTACATGGCGATTAAGTTCTCATCCACACAGAAAAGAAACGATTATTTTTCTTCGCATTAAATGAGCAAAACTAAACGAAACTTAACGACGCTGACAGAGGTGCATGTATAGAGTTGCACCCGTCGTGGTTGTGCGTTAAGCATGACATCTAACTGGCGATTAAATTCTCATCCATACAGAAAAGCAACGATTCTTTTCCTTCGCATTAAATGAGTGAAAATGAACGAAACTTAACGACGCTGGCCGAGGTGCATGTAAAGAGTTGTATCCATCGTGGTTGTGCCTTAAGCAAGGCATCTAACTGGCGATTAAGTTCTCATCCACACAGAAAAGAAACGATTCTTTTCCTTCGCATTAAATGAGCAAAACTGAACGAAACTTAACGACGCTGGCCGAGGTGCATGTAAAGAGTTGTATCCATCGTGGTTGTGCCTTAAGCAAGACATCTAACTGGCGATTAAGTTCTCATCCACACAGAAAAGAAACGATTCTTTTCCTTCGCATTAAATGAGCAAAACTGAAGGAAACTTAACGACGCTGACCGAGGTGCATGTATAGAGTTGCACCCATCGTGGTTGTGCCTTACGCATGACATCTAACTGGCGATTAAAGTGCAGTTTTTTTTAAGTCTGCTGACAGACTCAGCTCAGTTTAAGATTCAAAAATCATTCTCTGACAACAATTTGATCGCAGTTGACACTGAGTAGGTACTCAACAAGCACTCGCCCTATAGAACTCGGCCCCAATTAGCGCAGCACATGCAAATGTCAAATTCATCAACTGGTCAACCTTCAACCGTCAAGTGTTGTTTTTCTCCAAAAAAAAAAAAAAACGAATAATTAAGTCATCAGTCTGTGTTCCCTCAGACAGACCTCACGCCACAAGAACGCATTTCGCCAAGGTCTCTAAAAAACACACAGATCTCATCTTCATTATCAATTTGACATGTAAACGTCATGTAAACATCATTTGAATCAATTTGAATTTTTACAACCCTGTCACGCAAAGCGCTGGTACTTCGGGAAAAATAATCTCAATCCCCACCAACAAGAGGACCGACAGAGAGACAGAGAAATAGAACAGAAGAAAAATTCCACTCTAAATGAGACGTTCATAAAAACGTGCCCACTACGAGTAAGGAACGCATGGAACTGCTCATTCGATTAAAATTTTAAGTGAACCACTTAAAACTAATTTTAATGGAAAATGAAAAGAGAAGAACAAAAACAAAAAACAACAAAAGCGACTACCGGCCAGAATGTCTCAACCCCGGGTGCACATGTGTGCGCACGGTGGCTGCTCTGCATAGGAATGTATCTCAAGCAGTGCTGCTCTCGAACATGCGGATACTACACAACCGATCGACACCCTTCGAACACAAATCTCGATTTTGTTATTTTTAAACGAAATTTTCGAATTATTTATGGATTAGGCGAACGCAGAGAAACGATGGTTCTTTCTGTCGCTCCCCTGTTTCGGAGCCCGTTGAAACAAAAGCGGAAGGCACAGAAGCGCAGACACAGAATTCTTCTTTCGTATAAATATTCGGTTCAATTTTGTTACCTTTAATTCTAAATTTAAAGGAAAAAAATAAAACGAGAATGTGTACCCCTCCGGCGGGAGCGGCCAAAGATATATGAGGGTGGAATGACAAAAGATACACTGACAAAAACTCAACGCAGAGGTAGTGCTTGCCGAGATTTGAGTGGTTGGGGGAATCATGTGTGTCGCGCAGCGCATACAATCGCTTTAGGGAAACAATTAGGTGTGGATTGAGGGAAAATGATTTTTTTTATAGCCTAAGGGTGGGTGCTGTGCATTTGATGAGATCTTCGTTGAACGGGGGAAAAGAACATAAAACGAAATGAGAATCGAGAAACCGTGTATTTTTAGACATTTTTTTCAATGGCCGCCGAGAACACCGAACGCTGCGCCGCGCCGTGACGAGACCAAGCGAAAGATTATTTACAAAAGTGTAAGGGTGGGAGGCACACATTTCGTTCGAGCTAGATAATTGATGTTTCTTCGGACAAAGAAAACCCGAGGATTCGGATTAAAATAATAAGATAGTTTGTGAGTACAAAGCTGGCGGTGGAGCGTATGGGAAATTTTATGCTAAATGATTGCAAACACCTGAGATGTGAGCGGGTGGATGTGTGTGTGGCTGTGTGCTGTGCTTTCATTGCTAAGACGAACGAGGCTGTGACGAATTGGGGTAAATTTAGAATGATCAGGTCCGCAGAGATGTTTCTCGTTACTTTGAGTAGGTGCATGAGTCACTTTGGGCTTTTATCCAAGTCAAGCTGTTGGAAGCACGATTGCAAGGAGAGTGATTTTCGGTTCGATGTAAAGAGGTCTGTGGCACTTCCAGAATGACACTCTAGACTTCTGGGTGAAGTCATATACAATAAACTCATCGTGAAGGACTACTCGAATCGATAATCGGTTCCTGGGAAAAAACGATCCGGTTGCGTCGCATCACGCTAAAACATGCGCGATTCACCTTGGGGATCGGTTCATTCAAATATCGAGATAATGACTCAGGACAATAGTTGTCTGAGGGTCTTCCTTCGTGGTTCTGGTCACGCTGGTTCCAGTCATCAACACCAAGTTGCCTGGCGTCCGTCTGGACTTGGTGGGTTCCCCGCCTTAATCTCTCATTGTTTGTTTCCTAATGGAGGCCAATAGACGGCAGTTACAGAGTAAGTCTAAAGGTTTTCATCTGCTTCTTCGTTCATGCACCTTCTGTCGTTATGTGGTGATCCTAGTCTTGCGGCGTGTCGACTGTACGAACTCTTACTAGGCTACTCAGGGTTTGCCTGCCAAACTGCGTTTTCTTGATATCTCTTTAAGAGACATACGACAGAGTCATACCAGTTTCGCCCTTAAAAATGGTGGAGTGCTGTAATTGTTGCTTGGCTTTCGTTGTAGATGACAATGACCTCATTCGATATCGTTCTCATCAACAGCTATTTAGCGGCTTCACGAAAAGCAGTTTTTTCTTCCTAGAAGCTACTGCACTAATCCGTTAGCCTTAAAGATCGGCGGATTCGAATACGCTAAATGTTAAAAAGCCGCTGCGACTACACTACCGGGCTTAGACCTGCCTGTGTAGATTTCCATGGCGTTGTTATTATTCTCGATCGGGGAAAGGAACTCGAAGTCTACGATCGGGGTTAAGTAGTCTGTAGGTTCTTCTGTTCTAATGCCGTGACCTGTGTGTTGATTTCTCTATTGTTCAGTCTCAGTGCCACAAGAGTGAGGTGTAAACTCATCTCTAGCGTGGATCTGTGATTGATGGGCGCGCCATCCATTGGGCGCGTTTTAACATTTTTCTGTATTTGGGGTGGCAATTTCTTCGTTAAGAGTCCCATTTCATTTTTGCTGGTCCACGCCACATTTTTGGTCACTTTGGAGCGTTTAATGAGATCCTTTAGCGTTTGCGAGTATTTTCCACTGTAGGTTATGGCAATGTCGTCAGATGACGCACACAAATGGATAAGAGCGTCAAAAAACTTGCTGTGCGCAATCGGAGGCAGCTGGCGTAAGTGTTCTGCTTGTTGGTTGAGGCACAGGTACACCCCGGATTGTAACGCCAAACAAAGAAGAAGACAAGCAGGCCGGCTGACCGACAGACCTCGTTGACTATGCAGCTTCAGTCAATTTGAGACCATCGTTCTAAAGACAGAATCCATCGTTGAAGGGATTGTCGTTCCTGAAAATAATTAAGTCTTCAAATCGAATACTGTTAGGACCTCAGCTATGTTCACATAGACCGGAAATGATATCACGCAAAGTACATATCATTTAATCATTTTTGAGAATTTTGCAATGAAATGGGAAGTACTGTTTCAGTTCCATACATTCAAGGAAAAAATGAGTCAGTCTGCTCGCTCCGTCAATTATTTACTTATCTCCAAATAAACCCCTTTTCATATTTCAACCTCGCAGACGATGTCTGCATTGCTAAAGCATCGCTACAAATAGGATGATCGCAATAAGTTTTCGTCGCGGAGCCAATTAATCATCGTTCCGTTTCCTTTTCGGTCCCAACAAGCAGCGAATGGCAAACAGTTTGTTTTAAGTTTCCCCCTAAGATGCCACTGGAATGGCATGAAACTCTATTTCAAGCTCGAACGCCAATAGACTCCATTCACATGACACAGTGGCAGTAAATAAACCCACTGAAGCCCCTATCAATCTTGGCAAAGTGTCCCCTAAGGAACTCTCTTACCCCACTGGCAGTCGAGCCCATCAACAACAATGACTTCTGCAACGCATATCTCGCTTCCACTTAACTGCCGCTGAATTCACTCTTCATTATCCGACACTTTTACTATCGGCCTTGATGTGACTCCACAGTCCACACACAGCCGCCGTAGAGCAGCGCACGGCTTCTGATCTCAAAGCGGAAAGGTAGCGCCGATGCTCATTGCAATGAGCCCGTAGAAAATCTCAACTCGCCATCGTACCGTCGAGGCTGTAAATAAGTGGCCGAGTCGCCGTGCTGCCACGGACAATCTGTCATTCCCGCCGCCGGTCGCAGATAGGTACCTTTCAATTATCAAATGAAGAAATTCAATTTACGACCGCCGTAGATCCATAGATAAGCCCAACATAAGATCCACTTATCCGCTGCTTCTTGTTCAGCTCGTTTGAAAAAAAAAAATACCGTCTTCGCCCTGCTGTCACTGTTCACTGTTTCGGTTCCATCGGATGACAGTTACAACCCGGCCATTAACTGTGCCATTTTTAATTGAATTATGATGGTAATCATGGGAAAGGGAGAGAGACAAACAGAAACCGAAAAAGAAACGCTGGCAAAACCATGCGAGTGAAAGTGAACCGAATGGGAGGAGGTGCTTCCTCTGCTTGGCCGCCAAACTGTCATTTAGTTCGAGTACACGCACACTCCGCAATTGCGATCCCTGGGCATGTGTACCCTCTGACATTTGAATACGCAATTACCGTCCGGTGAGTGCTTCAATTTGGAAACAATTACTCTGCTTAACCAAGACGATTGGTCATGTCAAAAGCGCACTTACCTCCTCATGCCATGGGCCAGAGTTTCTCTCGGGACAAGGCAACAGACTAAAACAAAACACTCCGCGCGTAAGCCTGACGTGTTGAGAGCCGGCGCGGCGTATTATGATGCGATTATTCAAATGTGTTGTGTAGTGGCTTTTCTGCGCTCACCACTTGATCATCATTTGTGCCCTCTTTTGTTTGGATTTTTTAATTGTTGTTCAAAGTCTTTTTGTGCGATCGACAGAATCCACAAGCGAAGGCACTGGTTTGGTTTGGAACGTCTGACGGTTGAACAACAACGGTTCGTGTTTGTTTTGTGATTTGACGTTCAATTGACATTTGAGATCGAAAGTATGAGAATTAGGCGAGAGAAGGTCACAAGGAATTTAATTGAAAGTGGAATGTCAGCAAATGAGGACGCGTTAAAGGGGGTATAACCTGTATTGTGTGGCCGGCATAAGATACTCTTGCAGTGACGTAAGAGTGTGACAGATTTATGGCTGATGATTGTTGTTCTGCTGATGGAAGTCTGTTTGAAGTGCACTTTTCAGACTCATTTCTCATTTGCAAGGAGATCGCATCTGATAACTACTGTGGGAGCATTCGTTTTGAGTCTAAAGGGAATCGTGGGGTTCAATCAAAGAACACTGGTTTTGATATTAGCCGCATTACTTGACTTAGATGAATTGTGGCACAATTTGCAATCGGTGTGGGTTTTGAACAATAAACAACTGGCCTTTGTTGTCGGCAGCAGAAATATGGAGAGCGCTGCTGATGGCATTCGGTGACACCAAAGAAAATATTTGCAAGCTTTGTAGGCAGTTGATTGCCTGAAAGACCATCAATATTAACTGGTGTAGAACAAGGAAGTGCTTTGAAAGCAATGTGTGTCCATTAGTATGATCAAAGGCTGTTCGATGATCTCGGATAGAAGAAGATTCTTAGGGAGACGTCCTGTGTCATTTGATCTTGAAGACTTGGTGAGAAACCATTTTGTTCATGCTGATCACCACCCTGCGAGAGTCTTTGAAGTAGTCCGCTGTTTTACGGGACAGCCTCGGCTTAGTGTCACGCAATCATAATCATACGATGAGTGCCTTTGATGCCTGTGATATTATATTGCTCTTTACCTAGGACTTGATCGCTAGAATTCTGCTTGGAAGGCCCTGAAATGATGTATTTGGACCCTTGGAGTAGAGGGCCGCGCTGCTGCCTTCGTCCCATATCGCTCCATTTGTGAAAAATCGCTGAGGATCATCTAGCCTGTATGGTCAGATGGTCAGATGGTCAGACCATACTGGCTAAGAAGTTCTTCTTGAAGAGGAGCTTAGCTGTTAGCAGATCGTCCTATCAAGGTATGGATTTGAAAACGGTCAAGGATGACAGAGTGCACGCGCTTGAAGGTTATTTATCTGTCGATTATGTCTATCGGGAGGGGATTAAGAAACATGATGGCCTCAACACTCCGATGATAAATAGGCATGGCATCTGTAGCAGATTCAGTACTGTTAAGTTCATGACCTGCGGTAGTTCACCACGATAGTACCAAGTGATCAAAAAAGAGAGAGAGAGAGAGAGAGAACTTACATAAATGTCTGTTTCATGCAATTACATACTCTTTTGTTCTGATTTCGTGCTAAATAGTTAAGAGGGTTGACGTAGGTAATGCTTGCTCAACACAACCACTCATTTTTAGACTGTACTACGATGAATGAACGGGTCTTCTAAAGCAGGCAGTGCAAGCCCTAAAACTGAACCAAGCCCTAAAACTTGAGTAGTTGCGCCCGGGGCATAATTCCTTATGAGGAAGAGTTAATGGCGGAGGAGTAAGTGGTCTAGAGATTTCTAGTACGTGCTTTACAGCCGCTTCCCTTCTAGCGGACGATGTGGTTCAGAAGATGATGATAATGAGCTTGATCTTCCTGAAGAGCAATGCAGTGGGAATAATCACCGGACACAGCCCTTCGCGCAAAAAAACTACGCGTCCAACGACTTCTCAAGAAGCTGAATAGACGAGGAAGAAGAGCGACTGTCCTGCCCTACCCTCAACTAGGAAAGGCACTATAGGCTCAACATGCAGAAAAATGATCTCGGCAATACACCAGTCAACAGACTGATAATTTGTTACCAAATTGGCTACCCACGTGGCGGTACACTTTTGGAGTAAGTGCTGAAATGCCACCACATTTACCTACCTACCGTTGCCAAGAATGTAAACAGTTCAAAGAGATCAAAAATACACTTGAAATGGTAATACTTGGTGCCAAGATATGATTCCACAAATTGCAAACTTTATAACATTCAAACTTTGAACTGGACAACAGAAAAGACTAGACTGAAATTGTCATGTTACCGTTGATGTCAGTGCATGCAGTAATGACAAATTGACAACATTTTGATCATTCTTGCGAAAGACGAACCGCACATGCGTTCTCCGAGTTAGTTAGTTAAGGTGGCGCTACAGTCCGGAGTGGACCTGGGCCTCAACCAACAAGCGTCTCCAGCCAGCTTGATCTTTAGCTAGCTGTCTCCAGTTTCGCACGCATAGTTGGTTGAGGTCTCTTTCCACTTGCGTGCGCCACCTGAGTCGCGGTCTTCCTCTACTGCCCCGTCCCTCGGGTGTGGATTCGAAGACTTTTCGGGCCGGAGCATTGGTTTCCATCCGCTCTACATGACCTAGCCATCTCAATCGTTGGATCATCACTCTTCTGGCTAAGTCGATGTCGCTGAACAGCCCGTAAAGCCCATATAGCCCGTCGTTGTATCTCCTCCTCCACTCACCATCTATGCAGACGGGACCGAAAATCACCCGAAGAATTTTCCTCTCGAAGCAACCAAGAGCTGCATCATCCGCTTTTGATAGAGTCCATGCCTCCGCGCCATATAGCAGGACTGGGACGATTAAGGTCTTGTAAAGCGTTACCTTGGTTGTTCGAGAGAGGGCTTTGTTTACCAATTGCTTTCTTAGCCCAAAGAAGCACCGATTGGCAAGAGTTATTCTTCGTTTGATTTCAGCGCTGGTGTCGTTGTCTGAGTTGATAGCGGTTCCTAGGTAGACAAAGATTTTAACTACCTCAAAGTTGTATCTGTCTGGCGTGACATTCTGACCGAGACGTCGGTGTTGGGTGCCCTTTCTCGTTGACAGCATATACTTGGTCGTACCCTCGTTTACCGCTAAACCAATCTTCGCGGCCTCCGTTGCAATACTCACAAAAGCGCCTTTGACATCACGCTGCGTTCTTCCGATAATGTCAATATCGTCGGCATATGCGAGTAGTTGGACGGACTTTTGAAGGATTGTTCCTCTGGTGTTGGCGTTCGAGTTTTGAACAATTCTTTCAAGAACGATGTTGAAAAAGTCGCATGACAGCGCTTCGCCTTGTCTGAATCCTTTTTTGACATCAAAGGTCTCGGTTAGGTCTTTACCGACCTTGATGCGTTCTCCGAGAGCTGAAGATATTTTGAAAGAAGTGATGAAGCTCATGACTGTGAACACTACAGTGTGGTGTTGTTTTAATGGCGGTGGTGTCATTGGCCGATTGAGATGCCTGCAGTGGTAAGCTGCAACTCATTTCGATGACGGTATCATGATCCTGCCAATTGCCCGCTTAGATCGTTTGATTAAATCCTCTTCTCCCCATTAACGCTGACACCACATCGCTGTATTTTTTTATTTTCTTAAAAGTGAAATATACCTTAAAATGGCACGTGCGTGTGTTAATTTGCGTCATTTTGCACACTTCATGGCCACGGCGACGTGTTTTTTCTTTTCTGTAGCCTCCTTAGGTTCCTCTTAATACTCAGTCTGTCCGAATCACTTGATAAATTATAGAATTCTAAAAATAACCCTAATCCGCTTGTCGAAATGTCAGCTTTCACTAATTGCAGAGACATCGGTGGGACTCCTTTGCTTTGCACCGCTGCTGGCGTTAAAATTGAGTTTTCAAACGTAAACTTAGGCTTACACGATGACTAACGATCGTCAGCGTTGATCGCATCTAAAATCCCCCTCTTTGATCAATCACTAAGAGACGCGTCGTTAGTAGGAGATAGGCTTAGCATAGATTTTGAACTGTGGAATTCTAATTCCATATCCGCATCTCATTCATCATACGGACGACTAATCTCGTGTTCTTTGTCATTAAGAATGGACTTAATACAGTCATCAGTGGAGATCTGCCTAATGCTTTATAAACCAAAGCATCCAACACACGTTCCATATGATATTTCATTAGAAGCAATATCCTGTTTGACATGTCGCCCTAAGCAAACGTTCAACATTCTTTCGATTCGCTTGCAAACAAGCATTTCATTGAGACAATCTTTGCACGAGCTTCGAACACGTCCACATCAGCGTCAGACGACGCTATTGCATAACTCGTCCCGAATCTTAAGTGTGAATACGAAATCAATGGACACACTTAGCAAGTGCTCTTAATAAAGCTTGATTTCTTAAGGCGCACTTCATAAATTAGCTGTCAACGATGACATAAGAATCTGGTTTTAGACACACAGTCAATGAACAATGTTCGAAAACTGGCTGGTAAATCGCGCCAGATCATGAAATCATCTAATTATGACATTTTATACACATCGATGGCGTTGCGGTTGACACTTCTATGACATCTCTGACAGTTGATGTTCGTCTGACAGGTCTGTCAGTGATGTGAACGTTTCATTCACCCCTTGATTGTCACGCAAAAAAAAACAAAGCACGTTGACACACATTCCTCAATTGAATTCCACTCCTCGCCCGTAGACTTGAATTCGGTTACAAAATCGATTTCCTACACAAACGGAAAGAAGCGCCCAATTTACCGCCACATTAACTGTACCATCGATCAATGCCCTTTTTTCGTTCAAAAATAAAACGCAAAACGAAAAGGAAAACAAAAAGATATCAAATGTTTTGTTTGGTCGCTGCCTCCCCACGGACGGACACACACACCAAACAACATCCCCGATGTGTTCTATTCCAAGTCTCGGATATAAATAAAGAGTCCATCGATTGATCGACGAGCGCTTGGCTCGCACACGCTCATACATGTGAACCGACGGGCTTGTATCATCGCCATCATCATCATCATCGTCCAAAACGCGGGCCCTCATGAGACTGTCGCTCCCTCGCGGCATTTGAATTGAATACAAAACGATACTTTTTATGCGGTCCTCGCTTCTGGTTTCTGGGTTGGGCATACCCAATTCATTGTTTGTTAATTAAAATCGCTCATGCAGCGTCCGCGCTTGCATGCGCCACCGAGCAGATCGAAAAACACACAACCCATCGATGAGCAGCACAGTGTTTTGGCCATCGGTGTATCTTGCAGATACAGAATAGATAAGCACTGCCTGTGTAGAGGGGGTACACAAGGAGAAGAACGATCTCCACGCAATCGTTTGACACAAAGCACGAGTGTACTCGCAGTCATTTTTCATTTGAGTCGCTTGCAAACGATTTGCCTCTACAAAGCTGCAACTTATGACTGCGTCTGCTGGGTGGCGGCGAGGTTATTAATTGGTTCACTGCACCAAAACGCGAATTGCGCACGCGAGCGATTTCTTCTCGGCTGAAGTGTGTTATCTTTGAAATACAAAGGAATGCCCATGTTTGCTTTTCACTGCTTTTTTTTGTCTTGTCTTGTATTTTCGTAGAACAAAATCCACATGGTGTTGACTTTTTGTCGGTTTGTGGCTTTTATTTTTTGTTTAGTCGCTTCATCATCATGGTCGCCGTATGACCTCGAAATTGGGTTCTTTATTTTTGCTTTCTATTCAGTTTTGTGTCTGATCTTCGCTCATTTTCCATTTCGAACGTATTTATCTTTGATTTATTTGATAATCGTGCTGAATTGCTTGGCAGTCATGATTGTTGCAATCTTTGACCTTCGCTGTTATGACGGATCGTTTTCGGGTGTCTGAGAATTCTGTGACTGACAATGGAGTGCGTTGGTGAGGGGATTTCGGTCATCTTCTTACGTTACTTATTCTTCATCATGGGATCGCGGTTAGACGGTCTTATCAGATCACTCGTTCACGCAGAAGTGTGTATTCAAGGCGCATTGACGCAAGCAAGATGTAATCTTATCATTTTGTCACATTTTGAGCGACACATTGTCCTATCTCTCCGTCAAGGCGAGTAGGTTTGTGACAATAATAACAAGCATGAGAAAATGCACAACATTTCAAACGTTTGATAGATAGTCACAGCGGCAACGTTCGAATCCCACATGCTTTTGCTTGAATTTAAACGTTTACCGTGAATTTTGATCAAAACAATGAGTGAATCAGGCTCTCTTTAAACTCAAAGTACATTTAAAGTATTGCCCATCGTAATCCACAACCATTGTCTCAGGTTAGTAATATGTACCATATCTTGCCAAGAAATGTCCATGTGGGGTCAATTGGTGATGTCTTCAGCTGAAAGATCAGAAGCGGGGCCCTTCTGACTTTCACTTGCTTCACACATTCTTTTACATTACACGTGGCCAGACGCCTTCAAGTCTTCAAACATAATCGCTTGCCTTATCTTCAGTGTCAAAATTACAACCTTTACAGTGTCGAAATCAGTTACTCTTGCCAACCGCTGTTTTTATTGACTCAAGAGGCAACGAGTAACAGAGCACTCTCTCGGAGGACTGCGTCCGTGTCTTCCTCTACGGCGCAGAGGCATGGACTATATGCGGATCTTCATCCTTCTGCTTCTTCTTGGTAGTTTCGAGAGAAAAGTCGATTGTTTAATTCTGTTCCTAGCGAGAGATGCCGAGGCGCGTTGGGTGAAGTCTAGGTCCGTCCCAGACTGTAGCTCGCGAAGACGAAGTGATGAAACCACAATTTAATAACTTTCAGCTGCACTCTAATCAAGACTTCCCTCAAAGCTTGCCCTTCTTAGTGCGTGTGTTGAGCAAAGTGGCCAATACTTGCCCTTTGGCGAGTTGATACATTTTGTCATGCCATGAAGCAGTAGATTTGTACAACCCAGACAATCTGACGAACGCGCATTAATTTTTGAATAGAGAATGAGGACCGTGTTTGGTCATGGACATCATGAACCTCATTTAAAAGCTCCAATTCGCCTGCTCCCCTAAATTTGTAATAGATTGTTAGTCATTATCACTTGAGATTGTTCCGGGACAGCCTCGAATAGCTCTTTTAAATGAATTCGCAGTCTTGTGTATACCTTGTCCATACATTTTTCTTTGCAATTCAACCGAGGCGTATCGTATTGTGCGATGGCCGTCCTCATCAAATCGAATGGCCTTTCGACATATGGACTTTCACTTCCCCACATGATCTCCCACCGAGTGAGAAATGAGTCTTTAGCACTTTCATTAACGGCAGCTTTACTCAGCTGTACAGTGTCCACTTCGATGATAGACGAGCCTTAAGACATCTGCGACAGAGTTCAGTATTTGTGTTGGGTTTGTGGATGATTATGTCGCCCATAGTATGGCTTAAAGTGCTGTACGATCACTTATTGTGCAGCAAGTTTAAAAAAAAAGTTGCCACTTTCAACGGTTGTCAAACGTACAGCCACGATTGACAGTTCGATTTGACGTAAGTGACTGCAATAGGGAAGTGATATGCAAGACAAAAATTGACTATATTTGAGGCCAGGTCCACTGGTGATTTGATAGCTTATCTCAGCGAAGAAGTGGAACCAATCTTTGCACAATGCAGGCGAAAGCAAGATAGTTGCGCTTGATATTTCTAAAGCATTTGACAGAGTTTGGCATCAAGCTCTTTTGTCGAAAATACGTGCTTATGGTGTTGATGAATCTCTGCTTCTGTGGATCAGAAACTACCTTTCGAACCGTTCAATCCAAGTTGTTTTGGATGGGTTCAAGTCTGATATCCACAAAATAAATGCTGGTGTCCCCCAAGACTCTGTTCTGTCTCCGACACTCTTTCTCATTTTTATAAATGATCTCTTGTCTGCCACTTCTAATCCAATCCACTCATTCGCTGATAACACCACCCTCAGCTTTTCATATTCGTTCCGATATTCACGACCCTGCCCTTCAGACGTAATATTGGAACGGCAGCGTATGTCAAGCACATTGAATTCTGATCTGGACAGCAGAATTAAGAACAACATAGTGCAATTCAATGCTTCCAAAACTCAATGCTGTCTGCTGTCTCTAAAGCGAACCCCTGATAATCAGCCATTATCCATGAATGGCACTTGTATCGACGAAACCGGAAAACTTTCCATCCTCGGTATGTACATCAATACAACACTTAGTTGGAACGATCACATATTCGAGGTCGCCAAAAATGCTGCGAAATGTTTAGGTTTCCTTAATCGATGCAAGAAATACTTCACTACCTCTGATTTGGCTTTAATCTATAAGGCGTATATTCGCCCTAAGCTTGAGTATAACGCTCATATCTGGTCTGGTGCCCCCAAGACCACCCTGCACCTACTAGATAGAATCCAAAAGCGAGCCATAAAACTTATTGGAGACAACGATATCGCGAGTTCATTAGACTCGCTTGAACATCGACGTACCGTGTCTTCTTTGTCCGTGTTTTATTGTTATTTTAACAAACGTTGCTCAAGTGAGCTAGCCAATTGCATTCCTCCTCTCCTTGAATTCACCCGCAATACACGTCTCGCCAAGAATGCACATCAGTTTACCCTTAAGCCTACTTTCGGACGCACAGTGAAATTTAGAGACTCGTTTTTTAGCCGCTCCACACGAATATGGAATGCTCTTCCCAGCTCAATATTCCCCACAGATTACAATCCGCAGATGTTTAAGACAAAATGTGCACAGGTACCTCCTCTCTCTCTCTCTCTATACCTTCGGCCCTGTGTCTTGACCCCGGACAATTAAGGGTATTAATAACCCCTTGAGCACGCGCAATTTATAAAAAAAAATATTTGAGGCCAAATACAAGAAGGTCAGTGAGTAGTCTGGGAAGGTGAGGTACCCTCTTTGGTACACCTTCGAACTGTTCGTTCATATGTTGACAAATGATCACCAAACCATCTTACAGCAGATGCTCTTTCAGCTTTTAAGCATTTATCACGATTCACTGACCCAACCCCATTCGTCTCCGCTAACCAATGTAAGTCATATCTTTTCAAAGAAATATTCTACACCCATATGTATAAGATGTCTTCAGTTCCCATTCAGAGGAATAGAAGTTCCCCAAGAAAGAAAAATAATCAATTCCACTTCCTATCGCTGTGTAAAACACCCAAGCAGACTCTCAATGCCAGACCGAAACGCAAATATGTACGAAAACAATAAATTCTGACGCGTTGGCTTCCGGCAACCGAAGTGAGATTGATTCAACCTGTTTGAAGCTTTTGTTTTCCCATGAATTTCTTGCACTCTACAACATTTTTAACACGTTTTTTCTCTCTTCTTTCTTTCAGGTAAATACAAAAACTTATTCCCAATCGAGCGTAACTTGTAAGTATCCATGTCTACCTGCTGTTTCATCGAAAATGCAAAATATTTGATGCCAGTGTCTGTCATTGAATTTCTGGGATGGGATTGATTGGTTATTAGCCGACTATAAGCGATCACGGTCTTCAAGAAACACGTTTCGCTTGACTATATTTAACAATAATTTCATGACAACTAAAATAAAGTGTAAATTATGCGCCTAATGTGCGTGGCACACTTTGATACTCCGCAGTATACATATGCTGCACGGTGTTTAATTATCGAAACGATCGACGCGACTGGCGGACTGTGTCATATTTTAGCATATTTTAGTCAGATTTGTGATTTTCTCGTCTTTTCATTCGACCGTTTGGATTTGGACACCCTGTAGTCGTGGTGCACCGTTTTGTCTAATTGGCGTTAATGGACATGTAATCGAAGCTCATTAGGAATGACGAGATTCGTCACGATGCTGACTGGGCGGGCGATTAACTCTTGATCACTGATCGTTGATTGATGTGGCCGTCGAAACCCTTTAGGATTTGTCCACTGCAAGCAACCGATAAATTATCGGGTTATAAAAGTGCCTGTGCCATTAATCCGCTTTGCAGCAAAATGCAGTAAAAGTGCTGCTGATGAGTCTGCATATTGCAGGCTTTATTATGTTCGGGCCATTAAAACGGCTGTGGTCGTCGCAGCTACTGTGCAAGAAACTGGATGTGCAGTAGGAAAACCACACGGTTGTGACGATCGATTCGGTGATCCGGTGATCTGGCTGGCGTAGCTAATGAACGCATCTTTTATGATCCGCGAAATGGTGTGTCCTTTTGATGAGGCGGACACATCGCGGTTTGTGCAGACTGAAGTGTCGATTTGAATGTTTCTGACCAAAAGCAGTTTCAGAACTTGTCTTTCAATCGGGTGGTCTCTCTCCGGAGGAGGAGATGTCATTTCAAGTTTTTACGACGTATACCTTTTTTAGATTTCACTCATAATCAGACAAATGTGCGGCTTTGTCAGCGTCAATCTTTTGAGAGTGCTACCTCTCTCCACTCAAACGTGTCATTTAATGTCCACTGGATACATCCTTTGACGATGCACAATAAACACAAAAACTCGCAGAAGTGAGATCAAACACCGACATCTATCTTGGACTGATGCTTTTGTGTTTTAATTCTTATGGAGCGGTCTTCTCCAACCCAGGTGACATGAGCTTGAGGGAACCATTTAACAAGCGTAGCTTCCACATGTACCAAGTACAACATAAATAACACCTATGGAAGTTCACGCTGAAAGAAGTCTTATACTCGATGTCATTGCTGATACTCATTGGTCTGCAAGGCAATGTCCTTGATTGCCTTAAAATGAATGTTTTCCGCGATAATAAACTACCGCGAAGAGCACGTTTACTCTGCTTGTCATGATTTATGGCAAAGTAAGCCATGTTTCGCGTCCTTCCTTTATTCTCCGCTGTGCTGTCGGCGAATGTTGAACTTTTTTTAATACTAGACCACGTTTGAAGGTTTGTTTATGAGCTAATCACAGAAAATTAGGCTTGTGCGTATCAAACGAAGGTCAACTACAATATAACCACAAACCAAATCACTTCGTTAACTTTCGTTAACTCCTGCTTATTTAAATGTGTCTAGACACGTAAATGACAGTCCGTCCCGAATGTAACTTCACTCTAGTTTTGACAGATAGAACAAGGAGGAGCACAAGGACACTTTGACATTTTACGATGCTTCCTCTTCTAAGTTTACTTATGGTTGGGACATTTATGAGAAAATACGTCTGTTTTCCACTCTCGCCTGTCCACTGACAAGTGACACTTCATCTGTCATTCTGTTAACTGTCTTCCCAACCCAAGCAATTACTTACATTATGTCAGTATGTCAAAAAATAAGGTGTTGTCTCGCATTGAACTGCAAAACTTCATCAATCTCATTAGTTGATATCAATTGTATTTATTATTTCACTTAAGCACAATCTGGTGTTCATTTATTCATAATTTCCATTCATAAACTGCCAAGCCTACATCAGTAAAGATGTACATAAATAAATGTCAGTCATTTCCGAGAAAAAATGGCGCATTCCTGTCAAATGTGAAGGCATAAGCCATTTCATTAGCTGCGCACCTATCTCGACAAATCACTTGACAGATTAAAGCAGCGTTTTTAATGGCAAATCGCTTTCAGTTCACTATTCCGGAAGATATTTATAGTCCAACTACCGTTCTCTTGCACTCCGAGGAACACTTTCTACGCATGTTTGCTACGAGTCTCCGCGTGGGTCGAGGAACTCGGAGTCCTTCTACGTCTCGAAAAAGAAAGAAAAAAAGAATAATCATATTTTATGGAGAACTGTCAACACGGCTGACTTGTCGCCCATAAATGCATATGCATTCTGATCAAGAATAACCAGTCTTATCTCATTTGATGCCTTTATAAATTGTCCCTCAGACAATTAAACTCGCTTTCTCCATGCATTCGAAATGAATTTCCTCACCCAGAGGTGGCCAGGCCACAGCCAGTAGGTGGTCGGTCCTAACCTTGTGGATTCTAATTTTACACATTTACAGCGGTTTTGTTATTTAATTACACAAGAATACCATTAAATTCATTTTATTGCGGATATCTCAACAAAGTTGCGTTCAGAACTCATAAACACCATCCATCTCCCTGCAGCCAAGGTTTATTCTTTTTTCTTTCGTTCATAAAATGCCCGTCTGATTCTGACATAGCTCATTGCTCACCCTGTGGCCTATCATCAAGTTGTTGTCGCAATTCTTCCGGCACAATCTCACTGATTCACTGATACCACGGCGAACAGAAGTTTAGACGTCACATTTATGGGCCAAGCCATTGCACAAAAAAAAAAAAAAACCATGCCATGTTGTCATTTTGGAATACTGGTACTGGTCGACTGTACGGTGCCCGTATTGTGTCATCGGTCTTGAATGCTGCTGCCGCCATCATGCATTCAACGAGTGCTCAACGCGCGATGGTAGCTACACAGTGCCCCGCCGGCTGTGGGCGATGGAGGAGAAGAACCCCTTGGAATGCTTTTATATTGGTATTCGCTTCCCTTTTTCAATTAATCTACTTAAGCCCAAGAGAGTGTGTGTGATGGTTTGGAAACGGAATGTTTCCACATTTGGGGTGTGTTCGTGTGTTACGTGCCATATGGATGGTGGAACGGCACGCGCTCGTCTCTGCCAGATAGCACGATTGTGGTGTGCTTGCTGGACGTTCTGTGTGCTTTTGTGGGATGGCTTATGTTGTTTTTGCTTTTTGAACACGTAAGCCATTTGAATAAAATGAAGGTACGAGCAAAAGTTTCCTGATGAGGAATGAGGGTCAATTGCTGTCAGAAGAAGACGCAAGAGACGAAAAGAAAGCCAGCCTCAGATACCTGTTGAAATCCACGAATGGGCAGCCTCCAAATTCGTGGCGTAAGAAAGGAAAACAAAAACAAAAAGGGGCTAAGAAAACAGCGGTAATAATATTTTGCAATTGCTGCCCGAAAAGCGTGTGTGCTCGAGAGAGAGAGAGAGAGAAACAACGAGAAGGAAGATCCGAGACAGACGCGCCATCGAGAGCAAAGATAAACATCGCATCCGCCAGAATTGGATATCGCTGCCAGGCAGCTTCTTCAGATCGGCTGTCCAGACAGATTGTCTTATACCTACACACCGCTCACCACCGTGGCCCAACGACGAGGCATGACACAGCAGCAACAACTCTGTAAATCACTATTTATTTATGCATCTCTTGCCCTCTGCCCGTCCCAGGCTCCACTCGTGCCCGTGCAGCCACTTCAAATGAATGACATCTGATACAGTTGGACGGTAAAATTCGCATGTCCTGCAACAAATTCGAATGTTTGTCGGGCAAATTAAAACGTTTCACTTGAAAATTGTTAGTTAACATGGAAATTATCCATTTGACAGTTGAACTTTTCGTGGAAATAGGCGAAAAGCCAATCGGGTGGTGGATACGACTCGTAACGTCGTCGTGTCCATATGCAGAGTCGGTCACTGTTCTCAATGCAGGCAGAGCGAGTAGTACTCCCCTCAACAATATGTGTTACAGCAGCACTCTTGGCCAGAGATAATGGAATGAAAGAGATGTTCATCTTTCCATTGGAAAACCCCTAGTCCACCACAAATCCACCTCAGATTTTAAGCGTTTCCGCTCTCAAGTCACTAATACACCTCGGATTCTAAGCATTTCCGCTCTCAAGTCACTAATACTACTCTATATACAGAGCACCGCCATCTTGCTTTTATTATCTGCCCTCAATAGTGTCAAAAATTTGCGAGATTGCCCATGATAATGTCAGAAATGGCCCCGATTGGAAAGTATTCCAGGACACTGTTCGCTAAGCTAATACTTTTTAAAAGGAATTATTGTAGCTGTTTATTAATTATTCATTATAAAAAGTCGTCAATAAATGCCAATCATTCTCACAAACTAATTGTTATAAATATATTGACGAACATTACGGTCAGGAAAAATGTGAAAACATTTACAAAAATACTACAATTTATTTTCATATAGTAGTATTACGTATTGTGGATTAAGGTAAGACTAAAAGTTATGTATGTACGAAATTTGAAGAATTTATATCAAAAGAGCGCTACAGTTGAACCCGCTTAATTGAAACTCGTTTAATTGAAAAACCTGCCTATATAAAACAATTATTTTATCCCCGTGAACATTTTAGCAGATTTCATACAAACAGGTCCGTTTTATTGAAACCCGCCTAAATGAAAAACTCGGATATTTGAAAGAGAAAATCTGTGAAGCAGGAGGAAAACAGCTGTGAAATGTTATAAAAAACGCTGTCAGATGAATCTGAGGGGCAAGAAACGTAGAAGTGGCATATCTCCTCCTTCCATTATCTCTGCTCTTGGCACACTATCTTTCTGTTGGGAGCACTTTTTTTTTCTTGTGTTCGTCTGACGTTTCAACTGACGTATGGGATCGTGTTCTCGTCGTAACACTCGCTGTCAATGCGAATAAACAGCAACATTATGTGACTGTAATGCTGTGTGAATCAGATAAACACCAGACGAGCGAAAAGAAAATGGCGAAAAAGAAATGATAATTCACCGAGAAGAAGTGGATGAAATTGAAGCAGACGAAGAGCACATGTTACGACAAGCTGGCATGTGCTCTATGTTGTGTTTGATCGGCTCCCTCTTATGCCCTTTGGATGCTGTGTGTATGTGTGTGACGCGTCTGAGACACTCCACTTGAAGTGGAGAAGGAGGTCAGTTTCGGTAGTGAATTGTGTGTGGCTTCTCTGAGTTTGTTTGTACAACAATTTTTGAATAATAAATGCCGCACATTGTGCGAGTTCATAGAGTCGTAGAGTTAAAAGCCATTACTTGATCTGATAAGCGGGCAACTCTCGGTATGGCATGGCTTGCTGTGTGACGAGCTTGGCTCTTAGAACTCTCCTTGAGATTAAAGGAAAAGATGTAATGAGTATGTGTTTTTTCGAGGAAACTGTTTGGTGTTATCTGCGATTAGATTTCGATTGGAATTTTCCAGCCACCGTGGGTAGTTGGGGAAGGAGCTCTTAAGGAGTTGGAATCTAAATTTGACACTTGAGTTAATGCGTTGACTTCTGTCGAGTCGAGCACATGATGCGCTACTGCCTGATAAGTTTGTGAGGAATGTAAAGCGTAGCTGAGTTAGCAAGAAATTACATTTGTGCTGCGCTTGTGAAACAAGAAATTGGTGTATGTCAAACAAATGTAAAGCAGCCCAAATCTGAAACCGACTCTTGAGATGGCACCCCAGACTTCTGTCAAGAATGACGTTGTTTGTTAAACAACTTGACATAGCCCATGCCAAACAGCAAACTTAAAGTTATCACACATTCTTCAAGTAACAATTAAAACAGGCTCCACTCTTGCTGAAAGTACACTGCTCCAATTGACAGTCCAGCCTCTCAGCAAAAAGCCGAGAAGTGTAGGCGATCCTCTTAATTTTGCAAAACAGAAAAAAAAATTAAGAAAAAATACAGATCTCTCTTTCCCTTTTCGAAGATCTTTCTCATCGCCACGAACCCAAGAGCGTCTTAATTAAAATAGCTTCGCAATAAAAAAATTCATATCTGACCTACTTAGACTGTCAATCGGTTTTCGCCAGAATGCGAACACTTCCAACAACCAATGACGTTTTCTTTCTAAATTTAGTCAAAATACATGTGTCATACCGTGTCACCTTCATGCAATGTCACAACAAATCCTCAATTTGACAGTCACGTCTCAATCATGCCGAATGTCAGATTCAAATAAAGCACATGACACAACAACCCATTGACAGTTGACCAGCGCTTGTAGCCCAAAACCTCATTCCGTGATTGGGGTTATCAACAATTTATTATGTATATGTACATCCCGAGTAAATTATTTTATGAAAAAGAAGAAAAAACGTCAGACAGAGAAAAACTAGTAAGAAAAGAGAAAGCCACATTGAGTGGCAAGTCCAAAAACGGTGTTGGGCCGCCCCACGCCGCACTTTTAACCATCGCGCCACGATGAACTCCTTCAGTTCGGTTGCGGTTTTCTGTTTTTTTTCTTCTTTTGATATTTTGTTTTGTGCAACCAAATACGATGTGTATTCCAGTTGGTGAATATTAAATGTCAATTAACATCGGTCCCTGACAATTATTATACTGTCACCGTTCCAAAATGGAAACGGTACTGCACTCAGCACTCTAGGCAGTCGACGACGACTGGGTGGTGCAGAATATTATTTAACGTCATTGACTGAAGTGGAAATGTGACATTTCTCAAATCGAGCTGTCATCGTGCCCGAGAAGTAGGTGAACTACGCGCTAATGGTTTGCGTTGATTTATGAGATCAGCACTTGCGCGTGTTGCACATGAGTTCATCGATGCGTGTTTGCAGGCGCATGTGGCGTCGGCGTTGACGGCATTGGGATTAAGGTGGAGTACACACAAACAATTCCATAAACAGACTGACAGTTGATGTTAGTGATCGGGTCTTTACTTTCAGATCGACGCGGAATGACATGGCGTTCAGACACAGAGATTTGTCTTGGAAAAAAAGCAAAACCATGCTTGTACACATGTAATCGCCTTCCCGAGCGAACTCTCAAGTGACAACTGATTGACATTTGCGATAGGCAAAGTTGAAAATTCACTGGAATTCACTTGATGTGCAGCCTTTGATGCCGAACAACACGTGGGATTTGATTATGTTTTTGCTTTCAGCATCTCACTCCCCCACCATCTTTCAGTCACACGAGCTAACGTAAAGAAGAAATCTTATTAAAAGTGTGAATGAAAAGTTTATAGCTTGCACTCTAGTTACATGCCAGCCGCAACGACAAAAAAACGTTAAGACCAACGAAAATAAACGTCTCCGAACTGGTTTTTGACACACCGTCTGGTCGTTGATTCGCTCGGAGAGAGGAGGAGGGTGACGCTCGAGATCCACGATTATCAGAGTTCCTTTGTGACCGCAGCTGGTTAGACTGTTCCCATTCTTAATTGTGAGAATATACGCAATAAACCGTAAACGCGACCAATTTGCGCGTTGTCGTTGGTCGCTTTTCTTATGGTTTTTCGCTTTTGAATGTGTGTCGTGAGGTTTTGCCCGAGATGTCAGTTGTTATTTTTTCGCTGTAACATAGCAAACGTCAGTGGACACAGTGTCATTGCATGGTATTCAAATGCAAACGCAAAATAAATGAGAATCGGAGCATAAAGCATGTCCTACTGTGTGGATGGATTAGTGATCACAAATGACAGATGAAGTATGGAGCCTAGAATGTTCACAGACTTGTCAGCGAGCGCCAGGTGGTTGTGATGGACTGTCCGATGAGCTATGGCCTTCGGCGTGGAAATTGGTTGTTTGACGTTTGAATGGAGCACTTAAGTGGTTGGTGCATGGTCCTGTCAAGATGTCAGAAGTTGAGGGAAATATCTGAGACCATCGATAGTTAGTCGAATGGTGAGTGGCAGCTTTACATGCCTCTTTGGTAATCACACGTAAAGTGTGTGAAGACTTTGCGAATGGAAAGCAAGAGATTTACGGACATTTGTAGTCTGTTAAAATAATCTATGCCGCACTGTCCTGGCTAGAGAACAATGTGTGGTTACATGTTGGAGAGCTGAAATTAAGTGCTTGTACAAGGTGACTTTCTATTCAATGACCCACGAACAAGCGACAACACATAAGGACTAGACACAAGAAGTGCACAGTACCGGGGCTTGGAGAGTCAATGCACACTTAACGACATGCTGTCATGTTGTATTTCGGATTGGAAGTGTAATTGTCTCTTGATAAGCTGGACTCAACTGCGCTACAGTTGAGTGACACATCATGTGGGTGACTATTTATGAGAATTTTTGAGCTAAGGGCAATTCACTTTCATGTTGATGGAAGTCACCACGTACCTCATTACCCCTTCTTCGTTAAGTTTCGTTATATTTTGTTGAGTTTCGTTCAATTTTGCCTTCTTAAGTGGCATCGATATCGCTCCCGATGCATGTAAATTTATGACACTTTACGATGCCTTAACTAATTCTTAAACACACATTCACCACAAAACCAGGTCCGTGGGATCGAGCCATTTCACAACGTCAGCTCTTCTAGAATGGTTCCCACGGAATCGTTAATAATCATAAAAATGCATTTGGGAACACTTTGATCACAAAGTCGTTCGTAAAAAAGCTTTAAACCTCAGCGTGTCTTCTTTCTAAAAAAGACTGCCTCTTTGTCTCGCTGACAGACGCCATAGCCTTCTTCTTTGGCTCCATCCAGTAACCTTAACCCGCTCATCAGCAACGGACACATTCGATACATTTAACGATCAATTACCGCAAAAGCCATTCAGACACCATAAGCCACCTTTGTAGGGCTTCAGTTAATGAAGACATCTTGCCACTCAGCCGAATGAATGTAACCTGTTCGTTAAAAACGCAACAAGCAATGGCCTCTCATTAAATTAATGAGACACCAATTTGTTGGACAATCGATAAATCTTCAACGAGTGCAACGAAGTTTATTGTCATTTTTTTGTTTGTTGTGGTTTTGATTTCGGTTCCTTAATGGCTGATCCCTTGCGGTGACCGCGGTTCGTACGCACAGAGCTTACCCTCCTCGCAGCCACTAAACGAAGACCTTAATGCACAGTGTACAGTTAAAGCGTACACTGTTTGAAATGCGCTTATCATTCGTTTGTCCGGTTGGCTCATTAAAACGCAATCAATTCGATTTTATTGCCGCGTTATCGAGGCGTAATCTGAGCCCATGGGGCTATAAAATTGTCACCTTAAGGCTGTTTTCTTCCGGCCGAGTGCAGTGAAATTGCATGCATGTGATCGACACAAATTGGATTAGTGATGAGTAATGTTCGCACTCCCACACACGCAGTCGAGAGTGTATATTTAGATCCTTCGGCGTGTTTCACCGGAAGTCAAATGCGATGGAATGTGCTCGCACATATCCCTCTGTCGAAGCTAGTTTGCACACATTTTTCACACAGTCCGTCTGCTTGCATCATTGGCGAGTGGCTAAGTGGGTGGTGCCGCGGTGTTGATGTTTCCCACAGAAATCGACTCGGATCTGAGTTCTCTGCTTGCCAAATGGATTCGTCATCGACAAATGATAGCCGTGCGGGCCAGAAGGTGGAAGCGGCGACTGACGACTGGTGGTAATGATGATGGTGATTGAGGGTGACTCCCTGCATGCGGGCCAATATCCCTCTGATCGCTTTGGAAGGGTGGAAATCTAAAGGGTGGCCCCCATCATACGGAGCCCTCCTTCCTCTCTACCGTAGAGCAGTTCCCAGCCTGAGGGTCGATTTCCCATCGATTCGGGCTCACCTGTTGCGTGTGTCAATAAACAAATGTCGCATGCTCCGTCGCTGGCTCAAGTATGTTTGCTCTTGTCGTGTTGGTTGGTTCCTCTGTTTACTCACTGTTCTATCTTCCACAGGCCACCGAAGGAAGTGTGTCATTTCGACGGCGACAGCGAATGCGCATACAAAGCGACGCCTTGTGCATCGACTGTAATCTTATTCAAATACTCTGAGCTCTGACATTGAACACGGCGAAAGGTGTCGTAAATTATATGATCCATGTCCACTTGCCTATGCCACTTAGTTTAATTGGTCATACAAGGGTGCTGGGTGTAAATCCGCTTGGAGTACGAGTATTTTTTGGATCCGACGAATTTATTTTCTTGGCAGATTCCGGAATGTTGTATACGTCTCGAATTAGAACGAGTTCAGGAGGGGGCCATGCGACTAATGTGTGCCTGGTCATCTGGCCCCGCGGACGGATCGTGAAATTTATAAACAACATTTTTATGGTTCACCATGTGCGTGCCAGGGGATAATTTAACGCTGGCACATGAGTACACAAATCGTGAAATGATTCCTTTTATTTCCCCTGGCGGAGGTGTAGTGTTTCATTAGGTGGTCTAGTGATTGGCAACTGGACGCGTTTTGGGCAGATAATGTGGACTGATTTATAAGACATGCACGAGATGGATGGGTGGCAGTATCTCACAACCAACCGAACGATCATACTATGGATTGCATCACAGTTCATAGCAGTGTTTCGCAAAAGTAAACGGTGGCGACGTTGGTCATGTAAACACACCCTGTCAGAGGGAAAATGGGCAGCCATACAATTTGATGGCTGTTGTAAGCTGTGGCGCGAAGCTAATACTCCCAATCCAGACTTTGCCACCAAAGCGAGTTGATCCACGTTAGTCCTAGAGCTGTCTGTGATTGGTACAAGACGCGTGTATGTCATAAAGACGCAAATAATTGCTGAAGAGAGGAAATGGAATAGAAATAATCCTGTTCAATAATGCCAGACAAGTGGCAATGATGACCGGAGCAGTTTCGGGTAATCTTGCAACTGGTGATGCGATGTAGACAAAGCGTCAGTACCACCGGATACATGAGCTTACTAGCATGCAAGATAATAAAAAAGCTTGATTTGCTGTAAAAATCTGTATTAACCCCCTATAACAAAAGACTAGAAAACGAAGGACTTGTTAGGAGTCAAAAGTAGATAGTAGATGGATTAGAGCAAGACCTCCTTACCAACATACCTCTGTCCATCGACAAATTTGATGTGTTTTTAAAAGTTTAGAAACAAATTTGTTGCGTTGGTTGCGTTTAAAATCCACAAAAGTTAGTGAACTGCAAAGAGGTGTCAGTTTAAGATTTTTCATTTAGACTAGAAATGAACAGCTGCTTCATATGCCAAGAGGGATTCTACTCGTGGACTGCATATACTCGCGTGATAAAATAACGATAAAAAACGATGCATAAACACCAAAAACCATTAATTGTGCAATTATCCCGAAACGGACCTGATATAAGCATCGTAAACTGAACAGCACACTTAACTAGAAGCTCCGATGATACACACGTTACATTAACGTATATGTATATAATAAAAGGTTGAAGGCATTTCGCATCGTCCTTCTTCCTCCGCGTGACCATGTGGCTTCATAATTTAATCCTGAGTTGCAGCAGAAGGTCGATAAATCTGTGTATTCCTAGGTCACTGCTTGGTCTGTTGAAAAAAACTGGAATAGGAATTCTCTTCCACGCAGAACGGTTTCACACACAAAATGGCAGAGAAAACCTTGCCAAAAATAGATTCCATTAGTCTGATGAATTTTAGGGATGAGCCTTAAAGATCCATTCCAGAAGATTTCTCATACTTCGACTCTCGATATCTCTATATTGAACTGGCCCAAATGTTCACGAGGAATTTTTGACGATCATCTGCTAAAATTAGTGGAACAGTTCTGCCTTATTATAAGTCTGCCTTATATTAAGTCATGTTTCTGTCCGAAGGCACCTTCCCATCTCCTTCGAAGCCGGAAGTCTGTTTTCTTTGCCTTTGTCCGAACAGCTCAAGCAATTCGTTGTCAAACCAGAAATTTCTTCTACGATGCCGTCTTGACAACGAATCAATTTCGATTATTCGATAGTTTGTGCAAACGTCCTGGGTCTTATTGAGAAGTTTTGTCGCATTTGCTCATGAGTGGCTTACATTGATCGCAAAGTCATTCTGTTCTAGGGAGAATCGCTCCGGGGACAACCAGGTATATAGAAGATCTGCTTATTACGAAGAATGCTACCTTGGGTTCCTTAAACACATATGTAGTATCGTACGGTCTGTTTTTCTTATACTTATAGGAAGGACGTCCTTCTCACCTAGACTAGTTAAATATTTTCCAGAAGGACATTGATATGGAAGCTTTTTTATTCTTTCTATGTGATCACTAATCATAGAAGGCATTTTTGCTGTTGTCCTCATGGTCCTTCCGGTTTTTTCTGGTCATACAACATATACCATGTGAATACCACGCCAATAAAATTGTTCGTTTTTTAAAGCAAACCAATCAGACACTCAATTTTCGACTTCTTCGTAGGAATCGAATTGCTGCTCAGCCAATGCATGTCCCATCGATGAAAACAAATGCTAGTCGGAAGGAGTCAAGTCTGGTGAATACGGCTGGTGGAGTAGCTGCTCCCAGCCAAGTGTTTTGATTGTATCCTGAACCGCTTTTGTTTTGTGTGCGGATGCATTGTCATGGAGCGAAATTAGCTGGTTGTTTCTCGATCAATACATGATTCAAATTGATCATTTGGTGTCGGTAGCGATCAGTATTAACGGTTTCACCAGGTTTTAGGAGCCCGTGGTGCATCACACCTTTCTGGTCGCACCAAACACACAGCTTTGTCTTCTTGCCGAATCGATCTGGTTTTTCAGTCGATGTTGATGGTTGCCTCGGTTTAACCCATGATTTTTTCCGTTTAGGATTCTTAAAATAAATCCATTTTTCATCGCCAGTAACAATCCGATGCAAAACCGATTTTCTTACGTGTCTTTGAAACAAAATTTCACAAGTGTTTTTTCGGTTTTCCATCTGTCTTTCATTAAATTCATGTGCCATCCATTTTCCACACTTTTGGATATTTCCCATAGCTTTTAAACGGTCAAAAATTGTTTGTAGTGCAACATTTAACATTGCTGCCATTTGCTTTTGACTCAAAGTGTCATCTCCATCCAATATCGTGTGCAATTCGGCGTCTTCAAATTTTTTTGGTGGTCTTCCACGTTCTTCATTTCTCACATCAAAATCTTTTGCATGTTGCTTCTGATAGAGCATGATCACCATATACCTCGACAAGCTTTCGGTGCGACTCTGCAGCACTTTTCTTCAAATGAAAACAAAAAATGAATGCTTTCCGCAAATCATCACTCTCTGGTACAAAATTCGACATTTTTAACACGATGAAAAAATATGATTTTTCCTGTTCAATGACTTGAAGTATACTAAATATTTTTCACAGATGCCATAGCAAACAAACAAACAAAATAAGGGCTCGTTCACAACAAATGTTACCCATCGACCGGTATATCTGGTACATAGCTCATCAAGGTGGATGCGATTTGATGGATTGTAAGCGTCCAGCTTGACATCCTGTGGGTACTTGCCGACATTTCTTGGCAAACCAGAGGTTTTGAATTTGCTAATATCGTAGCTCATATCTGGCGTTTTTGTGAGAACGCCACCAATCGGCTTCAATTGTTTACGCGAATTCACAGAGCGTTTCTTGGAGACTCAATCAATTGTTCCGACGTCAAATGGGAAGCGGTTCTTCCTTTACCCTAAACATTCGCCTTCTTACTTTGCCCACGACAAGAGAGCTGGAATGAGTCCATGTATGTTACGTATACCAGATGACATAAGTGGTACAAAATCTACCTTTTGGGGTTGAAATGATAAAACCAGAGCAAGAAGAAGGTGACTGTTTTGTCGAATTGAATTGAATGTAGCCTAAGCCAAAATACTCTCGTATTTCCTGACACACACGCCTATCGACATTGACCTGCTCGTCCTCGCTACTGTTTTTCTGCGAGCCAGATACCTCTCTACCCACTAGAGCCGATTAAGCCTCCTTCAGATCCAACAAGAGTGGCTAACGAATTCCTCATCCACGTGACTTCCAATCACTTTCTATGATCCGCAATTTACATCCATAATTAAAAAGTCAAAATCTGCATAACATGGCCTGTCAACTCCTCGAATACACCAGCTCACGTCACACCACCGTGAAGCAAAAAAATAAATAAATACCAACTCAATAACCAGTTCGATCATGTAGATGTAGCACTCCGATGGCCTTGAATAGATAATTTGGGATCAATGCCTGCATCCTCGAACTATGACAACTCATTCGCGACCACGACAACGACATCGACATATGTATCAAGTCACGAAAAAAACCCAATCTTTCTTCTTCATTCACAGCGATTGTGACTCTCATAAAATCGGCAAACGTACCGAATGTGCCTGCAGATAGTTCATACTAATTCGAACAACGAGCACACACATGAACGTCGAACGTGTCACCGTCGCTAGGAGAAGGAGGAGGCTTCAGCCATTCCCATTCCCTCTTCAATGTACACTTTTACGATTCGAACTCGTATGATGAACAGCAATTTGACTTTTATCACTTGACGTTTAATTAAATTTGAATTAAAGAACACGAACCAAACAGCAATTAACTCGACTTTTCCCCTTTCCTCTCTTTCTAGGTGAGTGCTGATAAAGGGGAGGTGACTTGGATTGATTGTGCTTGGGCTCGAGTGGCCGACACAATGCCCCACATAGGGTGTGGCAAACACACACACCCAATCGAGTTGCACAAGGTGGTGCATGTACGGTGGCCGCTGTCTATGGTCATCGGCCAAAAATGAAAACAAATTAGCTCGCGTTAGACTGCTGGAGTTACAATTTCTCACCGTTTTGATGTGAGAGTCTGGTGTCACTGATTTTCCACCCATAAGCACTTTATTTGGCACAACACGTCGCGACGACAATTCCTACCCAACAAATGCTAAGTAGATGCGCCAATAAGCGAGGAACAAATTTGAAAAAGTTGTTAAATGTCGGATACAGCTAGTGTTCGAATTTCACCACGAACACCGTCGATGAGTGACGACAATGCATGCCACCGAGCCGCCGATGTTCAGTTAATGGGTCGTTCTCAATGTAGCGTCGCCAAAACTCAATTCAAATGGAAGGCTTATAGAGACATTAAGTTCCCATGAGACCGTCAGTTGCTTGTGCTTGGAGAGCACACGCACACACTCGGTGCATAGCCTCAGCCTGGATATCTAGTGCATAATCTAAAATGAAATTCAATTGTGCACGATTGACGGCTCCAGATATGATTGAGTGTGATTGAGTCGGCTGCCTGGTCAAGTCCGGGTTTACGGGAATCTGTGTGCATTCAGGTCCAAGTGATTCTTTGGGAACAAACTCTGACATGCTTGATGGGAAGATAGACTTTCACAAATCTTGTTTGCTCTTGATATCCTTTTCTGGACAAAGATGATGGGGCTTTTGGAAATTTGAGTTATGGCGACATCACCGTGGCCTGTGAACGTCAAGTAGGCTTTCAAATCTTACATTCTTTGGAAGAGTTGCTGGAATTTGCCAGAAAATTAATTGAACCTCGAAGGATATGATAAGGGTTAGAAAATGTGCGCAAACCCAGTTGTGAAGCAAGCTCATATCCAAAGACCACGGAAGTCTAGATTAGAGCTACTAAATGAAAATTGAAAAAATTACCCATTCTAGGAAACGATCCTGATGCCAGCTGCTTCTTGGAAGTTGTTGGAGCCATGTTTCTGTCCGAATTTTGTTTTATTTGTTGAAAAGCATTTGGCCATAATTCCCGTCATAGCATTGCTCCGGGAAGCAGGATGTGTATCTTTCTTTTCTCGTCGTAAGTCACTTGCTCACAAGGCTAGGCTACATGTACCTTCCTTCTCTAGTCGCCAGTCCTTGTCAAATTTAGCACATATTTGATGCCTTTTGGACAACGAAACCGACCGTCTGCTACTGCATGTGTAAGCGTTGTCGAATTCACAGAGAGTTTCATGGTTTCTTGATCGGAAACGAGAACGCCATTCGCGAACATTCCGACTTCAATGTGCGTCGAGATTCCTCTGTTCCTTCGATATCATCGTGTCGTGCCGGCGAGTGGTTGTTGGTACAAGCGCAGATAATCGGATCAGCCTGCATGAGTCTTTGAACAAGGCACCCGTTCTCGTCCCAAGAATGCCTGTAAGATGTGTAAAGACTTTTACCAAAATGACTGCAGTTTCTTGAAATTTGAAATTTTCTTTTCGCCCTGAGTGAAGATCTCCGATAATTTAGTTAAGTAAGCTTTCGACTCACAGTCGTTTGTGTTTACTTTCGAATAAAATTGAAGTGCTGAATGACTTTAAAATACATGTAAAGTAGTGTACGCAAAAATGAACGAAACTTAACGAAACTAAGGGTAGTGGTTGATGTTTGTCATTCAGTGTATTGTTTTAGTTGACTTAAGCAATCTCCACTCACAAGGAGAGATTATTTTTATCGAATGCACCCGACCTTTAGTCCTTTAAATACATGCTTCGTTACAAACAACTGTGATCCGAATGTCTTCCAAATTTGCTAAGCAAGTTTCAGTGCTGTCTCATTTTGGTTGGTTTCTGGTTTCTAATAACTTTCAGTGCCAAGACGTATTGATTCAAGACTAATTTCCATACAATTCTCAATCACGTCGCCATTCCTTTCCATTTAACTGTCATTTCCCATAATTGGCTTATCGAAAAATGTCCACTTGCATCGCTTTCTCTCGCCTCAATTGGATGCAACCAAAACCGCGGTCGTCTTCTTTCGCAGCTACATTTCCTATTCAATATTTCGAATAATTTGTCGAACTACATATTTACAAGCCGTTAAACTTTTTAATCGGAATCTGGTGTGTTATGGTTTTTATGTTCGGTTATAAACTACTGCAGACCCCTCGAATCTAAATAACAAATTGTGGAAAATCAGAAGGCATGCATAAACATTTTTTATAAACACATACGCGCATACGATTATTGTTGTGATTCTTGGTAGTCTTGATTATCGGTCCATTTTGCAACCTTATCCAATTAAGGTCTTGTGAGGTGCGATTAGTGGACGCCATCCACATGTGTCAATGTAACCCAACCCGTTTTGTAGCAACCGGCGTCGCGGTCCTCCAAATTTGACACAATTTCTCGAGCCGGAAATTGAAGATTGCAAGCGTCGTCGTATCCCACAAACGAAGTAATGACATAATCATTGTATACTTTGACACAACAAAAACCCGTCTGACAGCCATGAGTACGGCGCGGGGTAATGGATAGCAGTTAGCACAATCTGAGCCGAAAATTGAGGTGCAAAAACACGGGCAAAATGAGGAGAGAGAGAGAAAAAAAAGCACACCAAAATGCAGATGAGCCCAACCCACAGTCTGTTCGCTTTGTTTAGACCAGCAACCGCTGACCGAAATGTATCCGAGACCAAATGTGTGTGTTTCTGTTGCAGCTTTTGGAACAGATTTACGATATGAAATTCACACAATTTGTTGCCAGTGCTTATTTTTGAATTGTGGAGTGAGAGCGAAATGCCACTAATCCCCTCGTTACACTAGGAACTTGTGTTTGGTTTTCAGCGAACCATCGAGATGACTAATGGCGCGAAATACGAGAACCATTAGATACAATCGCTTTAAGTAAATATACTCTTGCTCCACAGGGTGTACCCACATGTGTGCGTGTCTTTTTTTCCGACGCGGTCCAGAAAGTCGGCTGTAAGCGTATGATGTCATTTTCTTGCCGCCAAACGCGCGACCGAGGAATCTTTTAGAAATACAAACCGTAAATTTTGTTTTTGGAGATTCCTCCTCGTTGTGTTCGCTTTTGGTTTCGGTTTTGCTTTTCTGGTCTCTTCGTCTTCGGGGTCGTGGCAAGGTGTTATCGTGTCCGTTAGGCGGGATTGTTTTCTAAAAATATTAGCATTTTTGTTTTTAGTGATTAAGTGATATGGCATCTTTGGAAGTGTCATTACTGGCGTTCGAGTCATCTGTCTGTTTTTTTCGGGAACAAGTTTCCAAAAAAACATTTGCATTTGAAGGTCACATCCAACAGTGTTCAGCACACATGGCTGTGACAGCTGCAACCGAGTACACAATGTATCTGTCAAATGGAACGATCCGCAAGATGGCCGAAGTGATGTGACCCAACGAACACAGTCCGCGGGTAAAGATTCCATTTTATTTCATTTCTGCGATCGTACACCTGGCTTGTGTTAAAATGTAAAGTGGAAAGCGCGTTTGAACGTCAACTGACAGGAGTTATCCGCGTTGGCGACGTTGCGACGGCGGGGTGCGTTCAGTAATGAGAACTCGCGTGGTACCATTTGACCGTTGATGGATGGGTTGTACGTTATCGTTGAGCGTCCATCAGTGTCCAGTGCAATTTGATCGGCATTGCTTGGCAAGATATCAAATTATTTTATGGTACAATGGTAAATCTTGAAGCGCCTTTAAGGGGTTATCGGGGCGAAGTCGTGTGCGATCACACGAAAGTCGTTTTGTTTTGTTTCCCTGGTTTTTTTCCCTATTCGCGACCGCTAGCGGCATTGTGAATGAAGTGAAACATGTGATTTATTGACCACTCAAAGGTGTGTGGCCACAGACACACGTACACGGTCGCTTCGATCGTTCGACTGTGATTTGCCTGAATTGAAAGTGAAATTTGAAATATTGTCCAATGGCCTGAGAAGTGAATTTTAAGTCCGATGTGATTTCGATTTCTAGTTATTTCTCTTTTGGCTGAGTGTTAGAGCTTGAAGCGGTTTTCGACAGATTGTGGGATGAAATAATTATCTAGCGATTGGTCTGGAGTCTTGCTCGAATCGCAAGCCAATTTACGGCCTCTAACAAATGTTAACTGCTGCGGGCTGTCACATGAATAAGCGTTTGACATTCCAAGGCTTGCTGGAGCAGAGTCTCTTGGTACTGGGGTTAGAGATGGGGATGTTTATGTTTTCAGTGAAGTGGTTGGCAGATATTTGAAGGCATTTGCTTTGTCGTTTGGCATTTGGTGCGAGGTTTATGAAATCTCGCTAAGAAATTACTACATAAGTTTGTGTTCTTTGATTTGCAGTCCAACCACAATGAAGTTAACACTGGGAAACATTTGCGTACACTCCCACACTTATGCCAAAAATGAACGAAACTTAACGAAACTGAGCAACGCGGTTAATATGGTCGCAGTGTATTAAATTGGTGAATTTGGTTGTGGCTTAACTTAAAGTCGCCTTGTCATCGATCTAACATGGCCTGGAGAGATCGTTCAAGGTAGCATATATTCCATTGCTAGATGAACTACGTTGATTTTCATTTGAAGAGCTTAAGGTCAGTGGCTCTCAAGTCTCTTAGACTCTTACCCGAATGTCTCAGAATCTTTGATTTTCTGATTTCCTCTTGATTTGAGTATCGATGACAACTGCATTTCTCTCCATATGCCCCACTGTCAAAATGTCACACCTTACACGATACTTGTCAAATTTGATTGACGCACATCTTCGAAAACCAACACCGTCTCAGACAAAGGCATCACAAGATTTCATCTCAAAAATAAAATAACACACAAAGATTGTCATCTCATTTTGACATCTCTGGGGTTACTGAACGCACTCATCGAGTGCTCCGGCGGCCTCTTTTCCGCCTCATCAAACTACTAAAGTATCTGAATCATCCACACAAAGTGTCAGAGTCCTTAATGAGACTTGTCAACGTTTCTCCTTCCCAGCCAAGCCAGTGTCGTAAAATATAGAAAATCAGAGCAAAACTGAAACCGTACCACAGGGAATGTGGCAAATATTTGCAATCCGTCCGTGTCCAATTGTTCAATTGTTCATATTAATTGCCTTCGTCTCTGTCTCGGTCTGCCTACGTGTGGGTGTCGTTTAGAAATGAAATAAAAAGAAAGCAATTCCCATCATCACCGGTACACACGAGGTGTGTAAACAATTTTATTAGCTCTGGCATGTTGTCAAAAACTGTTCTATCTGTGCACTAGAAATCGAATGGGCAACGTGAAGCTGCTGCTCACCCTCACTTGCGGTCGGTCTATTGTAAAATTCTTAATAAAATATCGCTTTCGCGTTGGCAGGTCTATTCTTAACGAAAGAAGAACACACGGTTTTATTGTTTTTATCAAATACCGACCCGGAAGATTATATTTTAGTTTCTCTGTTCTTTTCGAGTTTAACAAAAAATAAAATCCACTAAATTGGAACAGAAGAACTAGCTGATCAACAAACTCAGCGAACAGAAATACAAAAAAAAGGAAGATTTATTCTTGTATTCTCGGCACAATTGACACACATTAAGCGTGTGTGTTTGTTCGCTTTATGAGGGCGAGTCTGTCCGAGAACCGACGTGTTACAGCGATGAACCAATTTCAATCAAGCATCTAGCTACGCTGCTACCACCTTTTGCGTTTCTCGCTGTTTATTCTGAAATCGTTTTGATGTTAAACTCAATGCCTTCGGTTGTTCCTTGCTTTGTTGATGTCTTTTTTGGAATTTTACCAGACACACACTCGCGAACGCCGCCAGATGGGGGTGTCCGTGTGTCCAGTTCCCGGCTTGATGTGTCAAATTTGTGCGCTTTTGTTGTGAATAATTTTATTTTTGGCGTCGTGTATCATCTTTTTGAGAGGATGTAATCACAAATAGACGGAGGAATCGCAAAGACGAGGGAGGGATGTGTTCACCAGCATCTGTGCAAGTGACGGCCGCGACTGTACACGTCATGTGTCAGTTATGCTTAAATGGAATCTCTTTAGTGGATTTTATTATGTGTTCAGCTTAGCGAATTGTCTACACAAGCGGATTGTTATTTTGGGGGGGATTATACGGTTCAGTTTTTTTTTTTTTAATCTTATCTAGAAGTTTTATTGTGAAACACATGCGACGTCACACGAATGGAACGTCTTAGGAGTGGAATTGAGTAAATATTTAAGATAATTTCGGCAGTAGCGAAAAGCCGAAAAGCCGAGAAGACACACATAATCAGCGGGAAGACGAGTTTTCATTGCAAAACGAAGGTCTCTCAGTGATTGCTTTTTTATATGACTTCTTCAAATTGAAAATATAAAAGCGATGATCTTAATTTTCTGGGCATTATTTTGGATACGGGTCTTTTGGGCGGTTTTACGATCCTCTAGGGGCAATCCATTTGATTTTTAATTCTTCGAAAATTGTAGACTACTGCTGCTGGGGTACGAACTACGAAGTCGTGACCTACATTTGACTTAGGCGTACATTTCGTTGGTTCCGCTGAAAGATTAAGTGTCTTCGAGAATAGTTTCGTGTTAGTTTGGATCAGAAGGCTTTTGGAGAGGCAATGTCTCAAGAATGTGTTGTCATTCTCTTCTGGATTCTGGACGGATTCTTATTGCATGTTTAGTGACTGTTTCAACCTGAAATCAATGAGCAAGGATATATCCACTTCTACAGATGAGTACATTTCCCACGCTTGTGAAATAAAAAAATTCTTTTTTGCGGTGAATAGAGGTATCAGGGTTCATCGAATGACTTCCACGCGAATCTGTCTCCAGCCAGGATTTGCCGCGCTTTTGATGCTCCTTTTCTAAAGCCTGGCTCCATGTTAAGCATGGTCGACCCCGACTGCATTCTCCATGTGTTGTCTAACCAAGAGCCATCCCCGTAATTTCGGTTCCTGGTTTACGAGGGTCTCTGTTGCCATAGGTTTCTGTGAAGCTCTCCATTTCGGGCAGAACATCTCCAGTGTTCGAATTAGACTTACAGCTTGCGAACAATGGTGGTAGTTATCCTCTAAATTAACGGCTAGGTGGCTCAGTTTGATGACAGTCTGTGTTATAGAGGTTCCCGGCTCGAATCCCAATAGTGAATATGCTTTTATCTGACTATGAGTATCACAGCAGCGCGAATGAGGTGGACAGCTGGCTTCCAGACGCTACAAAACGCCGTAGCAAATTTACTGACATCCTTGATTGGAGTCCCGTCTAGTGGGATAGGTGCTGAACATCGTGGACCAACACACATTAATTTTATCTTGGCTGCATTGATTTATTTTCAGATCAGCTCTTCAGGCGTTCAGTTCCAGCTCGTCTAATTTCTCCTGGGTGGGGGAGGAGTGAGACAAAAGATATTATTGGTGTAGTGAAGGCCGTGAAGTATCTCCGTCAGGGAGCATTGAATTCTTTTGGAAGAGACGTTGGGGACTGCGCACACTCTGCTGTTAGTGCAATCCCTGCTCCAAAAAATAAGAGAGTAGTGAAATTACATTGCTCTTAACCTGTGAATCGATGAACTCCACCACGAAAGCGGCTGACAAGAAATGGATTGTCGAGGAATATGGCGGCAGACTCGTGGAAAATGTCGAAAATTCGTTAATTCCTGTATTAAAGAGGTTCCTCGCGTAATTTTCCTTGATTTACACGACTCGCCACCAAGGCACTAATTAAAGTCCCCGTCACAGTCTGTACATTAGGTGCCAGCTTACTTTTCCGTTAAGAATGATCCCTAAACAAATCGATTCTTTACTTCAGCCGAGTTAGTATCCAGTCAAAAAGTTGTTCATTTTTGTTCTCAACTGCTATTGTGAGCAGCTGAATGCTGTGCATACCTTCCCTAGGTATGCAAATAAAATTGCTTTATGACATCACTTTATCACTTAAAATCGACAAGCAAAAAAAAAAAAACGTGAGGGCTTAACTTCAATCAATCATTTTGCGTCGACCTCATCAGCACGACTTCTGTAACGTCCACTCTCGACGAATTGTGTCATCAATGTCGCGATAAATACTCCAAAAGAAGTGGTGGCAGGCCACACCACCGCACCCTCTCGACGAGGTTTTTGTTATATTTATGTCAACAAAAAATTGTATTCGTGATTTATGACCACGGACACGGCAACAAATTCCGCTGCTTAAGATTCTGGTCTCAGCCAGATGATTCATGCGGCCAAACTTTCAACAACTAATGCGTGATACACCAACGATCGTACATCACTCATCTTGGGCTTCGTCGATCTGACACTTATTCCGAAAACACACGGCACACAAGCTGGGACTCCTTCTATTGTCTGACGTCCCACCACCCATACACACATGCGGCAAATATCTGAAATTCTGTGATCTGAATACCAATTGGCGACTTTTCTAGTCGCCAACACGCCACAACACAATATCGCTGCGAAGCACACTGAGCGAGCGACCTTTTTGGAAACCTGTCCCACCGATAGGGGAACTCAGCGCTCAATTCAACGCATGGCCGTATCGTTGTTGGTGGGGTTGTATGGCAGCGCAATCGAAAAATAGAAATCTGTCCAAGTCCACCTACAGCCATGACCGCAAACTAGGCAATAATACTCACTCGGTACGCGTAACGATAACGATAATATGTATAAAAATTAAGTTTATTTATTTTATTATCTAAGCTCTGGCGGTGGGGCGGGGTGAAGCAAGGCACCCAGCATTGCGCTCAATTAGCGCGCTCGAGAGACAACAACGATAACGATATGTCTAAACGCCTACAAGAGTTGACTTTCTTGAACCGATCGGCCGACCGCGACGTCTGGCAAAAGAACGCCAGCCCCCCGTCTGGACACACATGCAATTTGTGATGTGATTGAAAAATTACAGAACCCCGAGCAATTGACTTGAACCCGCCCGAGCCACTCGTGCTTCTGTGCCAGTGGCGCGGTGGGGATATTGCCAACGATTGACGGAGTTCTTGAGTGACGATTGAATAGAATTGAATCGATGTTTGGGGATAGAGAAACCAAGCATAGACTGTGGATCTTACAGGATCTCTTCAAAAGGAATCTTGGTCATCGACAGTGCTGACACTTGAGTGAACGACGGTACAATTGAACTTGATGGACGCAAAAGTGGGGATGTCAGTGGCGGGTTTGAAGAAATTCACATTGACAGATAAATTGGTGGGCAGTGGGACACACATGATCTTCTTCGAGTCAGTGGCTTATCTTTGAAAATGTCAATTGATTACGACAGAACTGTGTTATGTCAAATCGCTTTAGAAAAAAACAAAACCCCAGTCTAGGGGAGTTAGATCTTTTCAGAACATTGCTGCAGGAACTAGTCCTTCAAGTTTATCAGCTATGGCCAAGATGTTAGTCAGGGCTCATTGCTTGACTTGGTCTGCAATGATTTCTGAAAGCAGTGTGCGTGCGAAGAGGAACAGGAAACTGTTCTCCTTGTTCGCTACAAGCCGAAACATGCCTTTAGACCAATACACATTCAGTGAGATTGTTGAACAAATAATAAGGAAGTAGGTTGTCACCGCTTAAGATGGCTAGGTCATGTCGAGCGGATGGACACCACAGCTCCGGCCCGAAGAGTCTTCGATACCGAGGCAATGGGACAGCGCAACAGAGTACGTCTTTCTCACGAGATGGCGCACCCGTGCGTAAGAACAAAGGACCTCAACCAACTTGGTGTGTGCAGCTGGAGAAGAAGAAGAAGATGTTGTCACTAAGAAGACAGCTTGCCTTATCTAGTCATTATGTCTCAGACATACATATATCGTCTTATGTTCCCATGTCCAGACCACGATCAGGTTTCAAGATTCAGTCACATCCCTGAACTTCTGAGTCCTAGGGTGCATGGCAATTGCTTGATGCTTAATGTTGGCAGGTCACGCTTAGATTCCGGGTGGTACTCGGTCACATAGAGCCCTTGAATAGATGCTTCACTAGAGAAAGTCTATAAATCCAATTCGAGAATAGAAGGCAATAAGTTCGGATTGGTCCACTACCATTGTTTAGGGCGCAAAGTTTAAGGTGTATTCCATCAACCACCTCAACTTACGTACCTACCCACCTAAATCAAGGAATCTTGGAACAAACTCTCTGGCTTGGTGGCAAAATAGTGGAGGTCTAAACAAGTCAGGTAGGCTCTGCTAACTTTCTTTTTTTTTGCATGTCGCCCAGCGAGACACCACGAGTCTTTCATTGCTGCATGAGTCGTTGGACAAAATAAAAGGGGGAGCGGACAGGATGCAAGAACTTAAGGCGCTATACAGTTTATGTGTGTCCTCTAGCGCCCAACAAGGAACTGTGCCATGAACATGGGGAGGGAGGGTTTCATCTCTATGTGGGAGTACTGAGGCTCAAAAATTGGTCCATTGTACTTCTAGGCAGCAACAGGAGGAAAGCCGGAAGGCGCTTCAGTGAAAACGATTTTGCATCTCAGTACATCAGCGCAACTATCTGTAACCTGATCCGAGCAAAGACGATGCAGTCTTCTTTCTTACAAAGCCCAAGGACGCTGTGGTAGTCCCAATGAAGGTTCGTGTTCTAAGAGTAGCTCGTCTGATCCTGGCAAGTTAATCGAAGATCTTATTTTCCGCGATTCCTTGGTGACCCGGGACCCAGACAACTCCTGGTGACTTTTGACTGCCGATCAAATTCAGAGGAGACTTGAATGACCTGAACTATCTTGAAAGTGGGTATAGGGTTGAGGAAGGTCCTAAGCAGAGCTGAACTGTCGCTAAAGACAAAATCCACCCCCCACTTCCGCATATTCCTCATCGCATAGTTCGTGGCAAACAGGATTACAAGGGTTCCCCATTGAAAAATGAACGTAGCGAATTGTCTAGTCTATACACCACGTAGGCGCTTGCCATCCCTGAAGATTAAACAGTCCTGAGTGCACAGAAAGTAAATGTGTCTGTGCGTCTGCGGCATATGCATGAGACTAGGTTCCAAATGGAAACGTGGTGCGGGAGGTTATCGAAACTCTAGTGCGAGCTGTACCAATGACCACATCTTTTAAGAGAATGATGGATTTAAGAGGGCACTCCATGATGGATATCAAGGGAGACGACATTCAAGAATCCATAGAGAGCAGAGTATCAAGGCGAGGCAGACCGGAAGCTTAGTAGACAGAAATAAGTGTTTTACGTGATCACCTGCCGTTAGGCTTATATCACGAAGACATTTAAATCGTTTAGTCCATTTTACGCTGGACCAGACGCCTTCAGTAGGAATCTCAAGTTCCAAGTTTAGAAAAAAGCTTACGGACTTATTTCTCCACCTTGGTAGGGTGGCGAGGCCCAGCTAACACCTCTGCTACTCTTTGGGTCGTAGCACCCGGTTGTTATCTACAACTCCACATAGACATGAATCAATACCTTTCACGTCGGAGAGTCGCAAATGCCCCACGCTTTAGTAGGCAAGATTAACTCTCAGACATGCAGGTATATCTCCACTCGTCCCCGCGGTTTTGGGTTTTAAGCCACAGCCACCACGATGCTCCCACTTGGGGGCCAACCTCAAGTGGTCAGGATGGAACCTATGCGGGTCTCACGGGCGGAAGCCTGATCTCCCGTGGCACCAGACTATAGCCTCTGGTCAGTAGGATGCCATAACATCCCGGGACTGGCCGCCATTGTTATAAACCTAAGCCTTTTATCTTGTGTAGTATCTATATTAAGATAAGGCACTTACCGTTCATTCCTTTGTTTGCGAGCTTGAACCATCATTTGGCAAGCAACGGAGTAGGTTATTTCCTAAACCATTAGCTTTTAGCTCAGGATTTTAGCCGCCTTTTACGACAGGCATGCCTTACCTCGGGTATATTCTACGACCCCTACCCGAAGGGGGAGTTTAGTAGACAGCGTAAATATTGGGTGTTGGACTAGTTGGGTACTTGGGCTAGTCAAAGTGGCATAGATTTCGCAGTGGACCGAAACTAGACACCGCGGATGACCGGCACCACAACAGCCGTTGTTGCCGACTTATATCAAAGGATCTGATTTAGTGTAGTCTGAACTATGTTCATGAACCGAGATATCGAAGTACGCGGATTGTAAAGTATCTGATGTTTTTGATCTTGATTCGAATCAGCATTTCGTCCACTTAAATAAATGCCGCCTTGAAAGTTGAACCTCACGCAATTTTTGTACGCAAAATGTTAGCAAACTCCGTTTTGTCGCCTCCTTTTCAGCAATTTAACTACGACTCACTTTTATCAGTCAATTAGAGAATGAAGGTTAGCCGATCATTTATTCGTTTATTTACCTCCCACCGCAGCGGAATACAAATCTCGCAGCGAAACCCGCTCCATTGACAGTCGGTCGGATACGTGAATCTCGGCGCCTACTGCCTACTGATGGTCACAGAATGATCTTCTGCATAAACCGCCCTAATTAGCATCGAATTTTATAGAATAGCTTCTGCTTGCTCATACCGGAACAACCTTTTCAATCAAACAAGCGATTACATTAAGTCCAGTCCAGTTTTTTTTTTCGCCGGAATTAGCCTAAACCACTCAATTGGCATGAAAAGATTCAAAAGTGTTCTCACTTACACTATCAAGCCGAGGGATCTTTATTGCTCATACACAAAGCTGTCAACTTCAAAATATGTTGTTGTGCCGGACATTTTATCGCCGCACAGTCGCGGCGGCTTTAAGGTCCGATCCGACTTGGCACCACCGGAGGTACGGTAGCTAGGGCTATAAACATCTACTTGATATGAAATTTATTCCATCGGCTGCACAGACACAGCCACGGAATTAGTTGTTCTCCGGCTGTGGCAATCGGACAATCAAGACAAAAGATTTATTGACACAAACAAATAATCGTATGCCTTTCCTTATGCGTCATTGACTGATTTTTTTTTTCTCTCCATTTGTTTATTTGCAGGTATGTCTGTCTAACCGGATCGAAATTTATTCATTGGATGTGGTAAATGATTGCAGTTTTTCTCCACATTTTTGATAATTCGTTACAAGCGGACATCTGTGGCGAGGTGCAGACATGGAAACTCGTTAGCTAAACGTGTAAACTCAGTCATCAGCGCAGAGATGCATAAGTGTCATAGTCTGTCATGCGCGCGTTAGCGGTCGTTAATCGGTAACCTTTTGTCTGTGCATAATGATTTCCTGAGTACGCCCTCTCGACGATTGATGATCCACAGATTGGAGAAGATCACTCATACGCCAGAGTTGTCGCGCCAATAACGTGTTTTCTTTGAGATGAAATTCCAGCAGTCTTTGGATTCACCCGTCGCAGTCGTTGCGTGTCCGTGCATGTGTGTTCGTCTGTCGGGAATATAGTCAAACAGCGATTTTCACATTTTAAGCGAATTTATTCGTTTCGTTGTCAACAAAAGTCTCATTTAATGCCACGCGATCGACGCGAAGCTGCGAGAAGTATCGACATCACCGCCAGCTTAAGTGGGCAGTAATGGCTTGCCATTCAGGGAGACGATAATTAGCTGGAAATCACTTGTCATAAACCGCCGTCTCTTTTCGGCTACGATTCGGGATAGTGTGCTGTCAGTGTCACACATGATTTCGATATTTTATGGCTAATCTTTGAACCTAGGCTTTGAGGCGTTAAACGCCTCCAGCCGCTGCCCGGCTGTGGGCTGTGTGCCTGTCTGCCTGCCTGCCTGCCTGCCTGTGTGGGGGTCGTAAAACAAAGGAGAACACACGAATTCGGAGTTAGGCTGCAAAGCTTTGTTATGACGGCTATACGAGTGTATAATTTACGAATTTATTGCCAATAGAGAAAGGATTTCATGGGCTGTGCGAGTGAGTGGGTGCGTTGCATGCAATGCTCGCAAGAGCTGAAAAGTCGTCTTCGGTGTGATAGCCATCGGCTGTCATGAAGTTGCACTCGATGCAGTTGACAGCTAAGTGAAGTTCAGATGATTGCACATTAAAATTGGCTTGTGTGCCGTGCGAAGGAGAAACGTTACAATTTATGCATCTGGTGAGGGTGCGCCAACAATGATGTGTGGTCGGTTTGTGTGTGCCTGGCTGAGGGGGATAATGTACATGAACGAAAGACAAATAAAAAATGCCATCGTTTTTGCGTTCGTGACTGTAGAAAGAGACTGCGTACAAATTTGCGCGGCACGTTGTGGTTGTAGAAGGTTTGGTCTGTTCGGAACAAACGCAGACAGTCCTCGCAACTGTCAAGTTGACACATGTCAAATCAAAATGAAAGAGCCACAAATGACAACCGAATTGCTAGAAAGTTATGCAAATCGGCGACTTATCTCTGTAAACTGTCCAAAAAGCTTGACTTTGTGAAGACTCTACTTCATAAACCCCTCCAGTCACTGGCACGATTCGTGTCGCTGCAGTTGTTTGGTCCATAACCTACCCAAGCCACTGACTGACATTCGTTTCTTAGTCCTCGCGACTGCCAAAGCAAACCTGACACATGTCAAATCAAATTGACCCTAGATCACTGAACACACCCCGTACTTGTCGTAATTCCATAATCTATGCCAGTTTTTCACGTCAATCAGCGTCGCCTAAGTCAACCGAAATCAATTCACACTTGAAACAACTTCCCTGGAATTTCGTCATCATCAACACTTGTCCCCGTCAAACCGTGACAGTCCTAAGAGCTTCCCAAATACATACCCCAATCGAGCATATCTATTTCGAACACAAACAATTCCATTGATGGCACCGCTAAAATCTACGTTCACTCCTTCCTTCGCGTCTCCAGTTGGATGGGTTTCATTTTGCTGTGTAGCCAATAGAAAAAAATATTGTTTCACAAAAACCTGTATCTGCGCTATGACACAATCCATCCGCTTAACCTTCACTTGTCAGTGCTGGATATAGTTTTCCTTAAACTCCCACTAATGTGATAGTTGATTGATCAGCTCCAGCTAAACTCTTCGCATTCGTTGCTCTGCCATCTCGTTCTCCGAGCAACGGTGTCTTGTCTTCTAGCCACAGTCAGGGTCGACGCGAAACACCAGCACACGCGCACACCGCTTAGGTGTAGATGAAGATATCGATCAGAGTCTGATGTGTCCACTCCGGGCATGTCTGAATCCAATAAAACTAATAAATCAATCCGATGGTAATAACACAACACGGCAACCTTGGCTAGTGCGTGAATGCATTTGCGATTTGAATTCCTCCTCGCCGCCACTCCGGGGGAGCAGAGCAGCCAATAGAGGCAGAGGCACTCTGGTGCCACATTAATTTGCTCCAAGCACGATGTTGACAGTGCTCATTAATATCAGCACCCGGGAGCACACGATGAGCGGGGAGCTCCGACGTGAGGCTAAGTGCCGGCTCATGTGACCCATTTTGTCGCGGAATTGTTATCGTTCCACCGAAGCTTAACTCGTTCTTGACTGCTTTGCTCCCTTCTTTTGCCGGTGACCTCACATCGGCAAACCAACAAGACCTCCCTGCAATCATTCGGACACAGAGAAATGATGGGCATTAGTATCCACAATCTTGCGGAAAGGAAGTTCACTTTTTTTTTCTGTATCTATTGCAAAGTCTGCTCCGAGTAGCCTCGACATTGTTTATCGTTTTCATCCCCCCCTCGAGAGAGTGGACCAAAGTGAATGAGGAGAAGAAAAAATTAAACCAACCACAGGCGAGTAAAAAGAAAACAAACAAACTGTAATGGGTGTGGAAAGTGACAACCAAATCGTATCTAAGTACCTTCCAACTTGTTTCCAGTTGACACACATTGAAACGGTGACAGACTGCTGAAGTCAGGCGCAGGGGGGTGCGAAAAGAGGTCGGCTTTAAGCGGGTTTTGTGTGTTTTCTTTCGTATTTCGTTTTCGTCTCTCTCACGCGCGGTGCTTTTCGAGAGCAGGTGTTGTGTGTTGTCACCATTGAATTACAATAAATAATTTGATAGTTGATGTTACTTGACGATGATTGCTTATTAAGCGGGAAATTATACACACACACACAAACACATAACCACCCGCACACATTCACAGACATGTGTGTTGTTGATCAGCTGCAGCAGTTTGCATTTGTCAATGGAATTGTTTCAAGGCGTTGAAAGGAAATCTTTGACAGTTTACTAATTGCCGTTGTGAAAAGTTGTTGAAATATTTTTATTTGTCAAGCAGAGCCGCTTATGAATTGCTGAACATGTGCTGTCATTTTGAACATTTCAATTGGCAGTCTTATTGATCACAATGGGGTGGGAATATTTTAATTTTGTATATTGTTGAATATGCCCGTTTTTGAGAGAACTGTCAAAAGATAAAAAGCTCACAACATCGCTGTGCTTCGTAAACACCCTCGATCTTTGGACACGCTCATAGTGTCATTTTGATGGTTCTTGGTGAACATGCCCGTTCTGTGAAAGAACTGTCAAAATATGACAAGCATACAATATTGCTGTGCCTGGTAAACACCCTCGATCTTTGAGCATTTTTTGGTACGAATATATGAAAGCGGCGTTCACACTCAACAATTGGTTTATGCGATTTGCTTTAAAAACGTGCTCGATAGGCCAAATCGTCAATGTGAACTTTCGTTTAATATTTTGTTAAATTTAAACGCCGCTAAAAACAAGTTTAAGAGACATATTCGACTTCACACTTGATTGTCTCCTTGTCGACACACGAATTTGAACTAGAAAACAAAGCTCTTGAAGTAGAAATGTTAACTTCGTTTCAAGCTCATGTCTCCTCATGTCAGTTCAAAGAAAGTCTGGAGACTGAACTGGCCATTAGATAATCTGAAACCTACTCTTTGATTGGCTGCGTTACGTAATGTCAGATATCCGGGGAATATAATAATTTATTTTTAATTATTTTTGAGTACACCCAGAACAGCTGTCACTTTCAAATGCAGCATTCTTTAAGAAATGTGGTGGCCCGTGGCGTTGTGGGTATGTGCGTCGACCGCAACCTCGACGTCGTAGGTTCGATTCCTGCTCTGTGCGACGAAAACAATTTTCACGACCCCACCTCTTTCGAGTCACTGACAATGCTCAAAGAGTATTTCCCGTTTAGAAAAAGCTTCTCAAATTTGGCCGTTCAGAGTCGGCATAAAACTGTAGGTCCCTTCCACTCGTGAAAGAACATAAGCACGTACAACACGAGTGGTTGCTGAGAAGCTGGGTCCTGGCTCTTTATGGGCTGTAGCGCCACCCATATTATTATATTATATTCTTTAAGAAATGCTTCGCATGGGCAAACATACCTTGTGGACGGGTATCATTCCGATCTGAAGGAGGTCTGTCTGGCATCCAATCGACCGGGACTGTCTTTGATACTTGTCCACGTGAACTTCCAATTGTATCCAGAAACTAACCGTCCTGGAAATTCGGTCTTCCTCTACTTTTTGAATCAGGAGGCTTCTACTCGGATTGAGCATTGGTGTACAAGCGCTCAATGTACTAAGCTGCTAAGCTGAAAAGTGGTTCGCCAGAGATCTGTCCCTCATGACTGTGGCCACAAAAAAATTAATGGTCTAAATGGGTTGAGTGTTCTTTACGAAACAAATTGTCGTCTAGATCAGCGATTATTATTAAGCAAGTTACCGAGACGACAAGGAACCCATTCGATCTTCTTCTGATGATACCCTTAGTTCCATCTTTCGGCAATAGTTTCGCTCTAAACGCTTAAATACCGTCATTCAAAGTTCTCGACGAGAGCAGGATCTCTTTTGTCAAAGTCAGCAGACTTATGGGTAAAACCGTTTTCCAGCTGGTGTCATCTTTGGTTTTGGCAACATTCAGAAGTCGGAAGGCGACGAGATCTAGAGAGTAAGGTAGATACCGCATAGCGTCCTTGCCAAATTAATTCAGCATTTGCTATATCACTAAATCTGTATGAGAAACCAAAACCTCGAGACTGGGCGTGCGCTTACGAATAAAAGTCCCTGCTGGCGGTTGTGTTGTGTTGTGATGTCTTCACCTGAGATTTGATCGTCGTCAGTGGCGGGTGGACGTTCGCATCGTCACTTAAAACATCTCGAATTTTCTGAACCGATAAACATTGCATTCAAAATAGCACTCAGCTCATGTAACCACTTTCTTAATTCAAAAAAGGTTAATTGAATAAAGCAAGACTAACGTCATCGAAGTCCGTCTACCGTTAGCGGATGGGAACGTACTTGTTTCCACATTAAGACCTTTTCAATCCACTGGTCTAAGTGTGACTACTGCCCGCGTCACTAGGCCTGATTCCAAGCTACAGATTTCTAAAATCACTGACATTTCATACAAATTCTTTTGAATAGGAGACCTTCCGGAGCACCAACTCAGCCTTCCTTGAACCTTCCGCTTGGAAAAACCTGCACATAGCCGCCAAAGCTTCCATTCACCGTCAACTGTGGTAACACACAACCGTCGGCGGTCATTAAAATCAGACTCGATTATATCTTGCTGTAACTGAACGTCGTTAATGCCTAAATTTGACGATCAAGACTGAACACCAACGTGGTCAGACTTTTGATCCCCAAATGAGTCTCAGTCACGATCGCTGTCCGCAGTCGCGTGGACTTTTTACAGTAGGAGTGTCATTTGCTCATCAGTCGTAAAAATCTATTCGTTTTATGACGACGAAATAAATGCGTTTCGGATGTAGTCGATGTGGTCATCTACTTCTGCCTAAACTCCTCCGCTCATGACAAATCGTTAACTTCGAACACGAACAAAAAAAAAAACGTTGCTCTATTCCTCGGAATTACCTTGAATGCACTCATCCATCATCTGACTGCCCACACAACTATTGCATGTCATTCGTCGCCATTTAAGGGAAAACACGGTTTTTTGCTTGTTTTAGTTTTTTTTTGGAAAGACTTCCTCTGAACGCAAACACTGAGTCACAAAGCGCGATGTCGTGATGTAGGTGACGTATCCGCTCATTAATAGAATCACTTGTTGGTTCGCGGTCGCAAAAAACAAAATCCAACTGATTTCCCACGTCAATTAAGGCGATTGTATCCTCCAGTCAGAGGCGACTTCAAAAACTGGGTTAAACAACGCATGTGCCGCTGCGATGGCGCCTAGTATCGTTAGCGCGACGTTCGCTGCGCTGCACGTTTTCAATGCGAACATCGGCTGGCAATTGTTGTCTAGCGTCCATTTTTCATCTTTTTTTTTTTTCTATTTCACGGTTTACTTAAGCTGGCGTTGATGATGAGGATGATTGCTGGCAGAGTGCGCATTTTTTTCGTTCCCCCATTGAGTGTGGCGTATCGTTGCCAATTGACCTCCATACTTGAACTGGTAACATCGGACCAGAAAAAAAAAACCGAAACGAATTGGAATCAATGCAAATGGAACGCGATGCAACTGTCAAGCGAGTGCTGTGAGGTTGGGAACAAATCTTCGACACTTCACATCGCAGGCTGGCTGGGGGCTTGGATTTTGAAATCACACGGTCGCATGTCGCGATCGCTGCACGCTCATTGACGCACTGCCAGCGAAACAGATGTTGCGCTAATGGAATCAACTGATAAGGCATGACAACTGCGCTGTAATGTTGCACAAAATGAATTGTTGCAATCATCGATTGCCAAATGAAGCCTCAAGAATTCGACGGCATACATGGACATGGTGACACGGACAGCAAGACGATTGCAAGCTGTGCGTGAATGCATTGCAATGGAATGCTTATTTGTTTGGAGCTGTCATGTTCGCCTTGAATCAGGCATAGCAGTTGCCTCATCAACGGACATTCTGTGGCGCGATAAGACGTTCGCCTTCCCTCTTATCGCGGTGCAACTGAATTTCGGAATGGGATCAAGCTCGAGTGATTCGTTAGTCGCTTCTCGGAAAGATTCCGCGACTGTTTGGACAGTTCTGCTGGCTTACGTGTCTGTTGGAGCAGGTGGTCCATGTATCAGTTTCCGTTTGAAATGCTTTTCGTTCTTCGGTTTGTACAGACTTCATAGTTCGGTGATTGGCTGTGCTATAGCAAATGATAATAAGTAGTGCAGTGCGCGTTTGATGTTAACGAGGTGTCTGCAAACATAACAACTCAAGAGGACCATTCAATGATTGGCCGATGGTGATGAGCTAACTGTGGGTTTTGCAACACCTGCCAATATTCTCTACTTCCCTGTTGATCTTGTTCCTGATGAAGTTGACGTGTTTCTTTCTTCAAGAATTCCTCAAACTTAGGAACGGAATACATTTTAAGCAGGACTACACATTCTGTTTGGACACCTTGTGATCGAAGTGGTGCGATATGACTTATGGACACACATGTTGAAGAATAATCGAATGTGGTTCCCAAAGGTTACCCATTTGGTGGATGGTTATACATTGCTCAGGTCAGGTTAGGTTTGTCGTGCCAGCAAAATTGCCAGCACACTTTGAACGTTCTTGGTCCATAGTCAGCATGCAACCCCTGATCGACAGCTTCCAACATGGCGCCCTTAATTAGATCCCAATCGCAAATGGTGATTGGACTAGATGTGAAAACCCTATAAAAGCATTTTGACCCTTCTTTCACTGAGATTCGAACAGGGGCCCCCACTATCTAAGAGCAGGCACTCAACCACCGGTTATCGAGTGCTTGGCAAATTCAGTTTAACAAATGTAAAGTATGGATTGTGGAAACCCCGACGTCGACTCTTTCAGAATCTGTGACAGTTACGGTCTCATGGTCAGTCTTCTATGAAGCGTGGGACCAACTGCTTCGGTACTGATCGAGATTGTGCCAAATCCAAAAGACAACAAAAGTGCTTGAAATGCGTATGCTTGGCGCACATTGTAAGTGGTTGCAGAATGTGCAAACAAAATAATCGTGAGCATCGCACAGGGATAGGAAAAAAAAGTGCGTTAGTGCATTTGAGACAATTCGATGTTATCACTCCATCTTGTAGATGACTTCAAATTAGGCATCATATGGCCTCATCGTTTACAATACAAACAGACACCCTGTATTTAGACAAGGACACGTCCTTCAGCAAATGCTGACTCATTCTACTTAAAACAATCATTACAGGAGTAATAAAATATATAACACATATCAGACTAAGTTCATTCAAGTGCCAAAGATGTAAGAGGGTGTAGCTGGATTTAAACAAGAAACGGAAAACCGGACAGTAGGTGCAACAAGTAACGATTCACGATAAGGTTTTGAAACTAATAAAATTACATGCACACGTACTTTGGGTTTTCTTATAAGCGCGTACATAAGGCAATTTACTCAGACACTGGGATCGACTTCATGGCGGTTTGAAAACGAAATAGGGGTTGGTGGAGCGAAGTCGTCTCCAAAGAGATAAATGCTAGTCTAGCCAGTCTATACAAAAGCCGTCCTTCCTACTCTACACAGTTTCAAAGTTTGTCCAATAAGACATGCCTGTGACCGCTGTTTTAGGATATGTCCACATTTCAATGCTCGATATTATGAAGGTTCGTCTTTTTCTTTGCGTGGCGCTACAGTCCGGTATGGACCTGGGGTCCTCAGTCCGCATTCCTCTCCAATTAGCGTGATCTTGGGCTAAGCGCCTCCAGTTTTCTATACCCAGCTGATTAAAATCTCTTTCCAGCTGGTTACGCCATAGGACCCGAAGTCTTCCTCTACCGCGTTGTCCCTCAGGGTTGGCCTGGAAGACTTGCCGAGCCGGGGCGATAGTGTCCATTCTCTTCACATGACCTAGTCATCGAGACATCGAATTTGTTTGACTAGGGCAAAGTCGTCGTGTCGTCTTAGCAAATGGGACCGAATATGATTCGAAGAATTTTCCTCTCGAAGCCACCAAGCATCTCTCACATTGGCCATTCTTCTGCACCGTATAGCAGGACTGGGACTATCAAGGCCTTATACAAAGTTAGCTTGGTTTGCCAAGACAGTGCTTCATTTTTCAATTACCGCCTGAGTCCAAAGACACAGCCATTGGCCATGGTTATCCTTCGTTTTATCCCAGTGGTGATGTCATTTCTGGAGTCTATTGCAGAGCCTCATAAATAATGGATTTTTGTTGAAAATTCCTTATAAATTGCAGCACATTGAATGACACACAAATGTGTGCTTGTGGCTTCTTGCGAAGGCTATGGCATCCTACTTGTAGTAATAATTCAGTTGAAAACGTATAACCAGAGGCTATAGTCTGGTGAGACGGTTAATCCGGAAAGCTCCTGAGACCTGCGTTGGTTTTAGCCCCTTAATGGGAACATCATGGTGGTTGTGAACCCAAAGTCACAGGGAGAAGTGAAGGTGATATCAGCATGTCTGAGAGTTCAACAGACTGCTTTTGCGACTGCGGGACGTAAATGGTGTATGATCCAAGTCGATGTTGTGTTGCATAACGCGAACACCATAGACCATAGACTTCCATAGACTTCCAACAACTTGAAGAAAATGTGACCAAAAACTAATTCCTGAGTTTCCTACTACAGACGTGGTCAAGCGTACTGCAGTATAAACAAAAATTTATATCGTGATATCAAGCCTTATTGACAGAAGATCACGGCTTAAGGTTGGCACTGGAAGTTCCTCAGTGCCTCCACTTCCGTCGACACTCTCTACTCGAGCGTCTATTTTGCTTCAGGATAACCTCAAATTGAAAACTTAGCGGCAAACTCCATAATGGCACTACAGTCAGAATCGACCAAGTGTGTTACACTTTTCACTAAAGCGACTAAGAAACAAAGCACATTTTTGAAATACTCAAAGTTTCCTCTTCTCTTGGTTGGACCTTCAATTCGCCTGTACCTCTGGCTTCAGATAACAAGGATGTCCAGTCAAGTCGTTCTCCCTTTTGTGTACGCCAACGTTTTCTTGGGCGTTGTCTCAATGGATCGCCGTCGAAGCCTATTCGATGATGTCCATGCCTATCCCGTCAAAAATCACCCACCGCCGTTGTTACACAGCAATCAGTTGAGCAGTTAACTGAATTCCCACCAAGCTTTCTCACTAATCTTGCCGAGGTCAGGGTAGCAAAAAAAAAGTCACACACCATACATCATTTCAACTTAATCTGTCGATATTCACTCACATCCATGATTAAACAGTAAAAGAAAACCTTCAATTTGAAGCCCAGAAATTGCCATTCACAGCGTATTGCATCCATCAGCAAGTATCTCCGTATCTAGTGTGGTGTTGTGAAATATTTGCAAAATGAACACAAAAAATTGTCAATGACTAATTTGTTGTGGAATCGAAATTGTGAAGGAAAAAGGTTTCGTGGCGTTTTCGATCTTGTACATCGCATAATCTCATCAACCTACATCCGTTGAAAAGCGTGCGCGCTTATGTGCATACGTAAGCACAAAACTCAATCTGAGCGACGCCAACGTCTGGGAACCCCAAATAAGGGTCGCTACCAGGCCAAATTGCTCACACGCCATCGATCCGGAGTGTAGGTGGCCAATCATAAAGACAAATGCCTGCTGCCACCTTCCCCGCTCCACCACTGGCTCTCGTATCTAATTTGTTGGTCTTGATTTGAGTTGCCTTTTTGAGGTGCGTGGAAGCTTTCAACGTCCCCGACTCCTACATGCACCACTTCGCGGGTGACAGGCCTGAGCTTGACTGCCTCAGAGTCATGCCCTGATTTGGTGATATGAGTAGGTTTCGCGCTTAAAGACAACCGCGGCATGACCGCAGAGTAGGAGTCGCGGCTGTTGTCAACGTCGTGGATTAATCGTCAAGGTTACGAAACAGACTCGAACCTAAACCAGGCGGCCAGTGAATGAGGATGATATTGAAGTGGGTCCAGGTGTAGGCTTGAGTTAAGGAGAAACTTTGAGAACGGCTTTCTGTTACATGGTAATCGCGAGCTAATTTATTTCCGTCGCCATTCTGTAGATGATGTGATTTCACTTTGTCTTTGCCACTGATCTGCCAGTCGAGGCGGATGTGGCCATATATGCTGATGTGGAGGAGGGGAAGGGGCTGTAATTAAGTCGGCAGCACCTGGTTTGAATCGATGAGCGCACGCGTTGCTTCGGGTCTCCTTGACTTCGGCGTGGGCTTGAACGGAAGCGGCGAGGTGAAGCAGTGCCAACGATGCAGTCCATACTGAGGTGAAACGTAATTTCGTGGTACGTCAAAAACTGGTACTTGCTCGATCAATGAATGACAGAACGCTGGTGTCCGAGAAATTCCTGCAAATCGAAGAGGTGCCTTAAGTTGTTCTTCTAAAAGTCAAGACGTCACAATCGTGAGTGGAATACAAGAGCATTCAAGTCTACTCCACGGGGGTTCTTTAGGACTCCACTGGCCTTTCGACATACATGTGGCAATAAGCCGACCACAGCTCGACAAATATTCCATTTCGTCAAAACTTGAATAATAATAAACATTATCCCTTGCATAGCACGAAAAAAATAAATCACGGGCTGTACGATCTAACAACCCGGGTATGTTCCCGCAAGTAAATAAAAATATTTCGGAGAAAAGATCAAAACGACATTCAGAGCGTTAGACTTCCTAGCACGACAGATAACGAACACTTACTCACTACAATTGGCATCAATCCAGATGGGGCATTGCTAGACAATGACTTCTTCATGGTTGAAGATCCTCAAGAGAAGGTGAAAGCAATTGGTGCTGTGTTCCAGCGAGTTTATACGGTCAAGGAGGTTCGTACGCCGCATCTCGAACTGGAGAACGAAGCCTTGCTAAACCACAATAATCTTCGTGATGAGATAAGTCAATGGCGATCTGAGAACCCAGGTTTCACCAGGTTCAATGACGATTACATGGCAAATAGTGCCGTCGCCAATGATGTAAATAACATCTTGATTTCCCAAGAAGATCTGCAGGGTATCCAGTCGCTAAAGAAGAAAAAGTCAGTGGGAATCGATGGTATACCGAATATTGTGCTTCGCCATCTTCCCCCTGATGCTGTGCAGATCTACACAACATTGTTTAACAATGCGCTGACTAATGCTTATTACCCGAAACATTGGAAAACAGCTGTGGTGCAACCAATCCCTAAACAGGACAAAGATAGATCAATTCCGACAAATCTTCGGTCGATCAGTCTTCTTCCTTGCATAAGCAAGGTTTTTGAAAAGATAGTCATTCGAGTTCTGAAACAATGGGTTGAGGAAAATAATATCATACCGGACAACCAGTTCGGATTCAGGGCGGGGCATGAAACCATAGATGCCGCGTCCAAACTGGTGTCCAACATTCAATGGAATAAAGACAAAAAACAATGCACGGGTGCTTGCCTGATTGACTTGGAGAAAGCGTTCGACACCGTTTGGTTGGAGAGCCTCTTCCTCAAGCTGGTCAGGCTCGGCGTAAGTAAACCATTGCTATACATGATCTATGACATGATAACAGGTAGAAAGTTCTTCGTGAAAAGTGGCGATATAACTTCTGCCACGGTCTTTGACATCAAAAACGGTCTGCAACAAGGAGCGGTTGGTTCGCCGATCCTGTTTTCAAAATTCACTGCTGATCTGATAGGTTCAATGCCGCACTTAATTGCGTAAGCCGACGATTTAGTGACACTCTTATATGAGTGTCGGATACTGTGGCGTTACCAAAAAGCTCCTTCGTTAGAAGGGGCTCTAGTTTAGGTCTCGTTCCGGATAGATAAAAGCGAATCATGCCTTTTGCTACAGCATGCTTGAAAGGATTCGCCCAATCTGAAATGGCTACGAATCAACTACAATTCGAAACGATTTTACAGATCTGGCTACGTCTACCTCCTTCTTTGGTAGTGGCTGCAATCCGGGGTGGTCCAGGCCTTAGCTAACAGGCCTCTCCACCCAACACGGTCTTTTGTTAGTTACCTTACTGTTGTTCAACTGATAGGGAAGATTTCGGGTGTGTACGCAACCAGAGGCGGGGTCTTCCCTTTTCATTTTATTGCTGGGAGCTGGAGTCGCGGAGTTTGGGCCGGATCATTGGTGTGCATTCGTTCTGCATGATCTGTCCATCTGTGAGTAGAGAGTAGGACTCGTTTCACAAGATGTATATCGCTGTACAGCTTTTCGGTCTCCTCCTGCCAATGATTATACGAAGGACTTTCCTTCTCGAAGCGACTAAGAATCTTTCCGTCCATCTTAGTTAGGATCGTACATTAGAACTGGGACTATTAAGGTATTCTATCTTCGTCCTTCGAGAAAGATCTTTATTCCTTAATAACCTTACCTTAGCCTTCAAACACAGTGATTGACAAAAGTGATCGTTTCTTTTATCACCGCCATGGTGCCATGCACTGTACTTCGGATCCTAGGTAGAATAAGTTTAGTTTCACTACATCAGAGGTATATAAGTTGCCTACGTTGACGCAAGGCCAGTTTAAGCCACTTCCCTCTCGAAGCTCATATAAGCTCCATTGATCGCGCACTGTGTCCTTCCGATGTGAATGATAATCATTGGCAGTAATTGTTCAAATTTGTGACAGATCGGGCACCTTGTTTTGATGTTTGAACCAGGATCATCGGGCGTCCTTCATCACCATTCTTCAGAGACTTATCTTGCATTGATGCCCAAACTAGACAGATATTTGACCAATGGTGGATGTCGCCGAATAATCTCATAAATGGATGCCAGTTGAGTCTTATATTCGTTTGTCTCGAGGAAAAAATCCAATGCACTGACAAAATTCGCACGAGCTCGCATAAGCACCAGCGTTGCACAGATGTTGGATAGATCCTGCTTTTTCCTCATTTCTGCAGCCGTTGAGTAGTATTTTCAGTGGCATTTCTCGTTACCTTCGATGCCAGTGTGTTTCGATGCACAGCAGAGTCCCGCCGAATAAGCATAAAGGATATTTCGTTTCTGGTCTGATGTTATGGCCTTCCTTGCCGCTTTGTTAAAAGAAACGAAAGTAATCGAGTCCCGGATAACATGTAGGTCTCGAAGGGAGAGCGCCGCTGTATACTTTCAGCCATTTCGACATGAAAACGATGATTCAATTTCCGTCGTCGTGCTCATCGCCAGGTGCTATGAAAAGTTCGACAGACCAACACAGTCACCAGCAGCCTTGTCGGACTTTAATGTGATTGACGTCAAATCCAAATTGGGTAACCCTTGAAATTGATAAATGTTTCCACCAACTCGGCCGCACCTACAGACCTTCACTCGCGTTCCTATTCTATGTTTTCTCTTAGTCGCTAAGTCCCCACGTATTCCCTCAACCGATGCACATCACGGTTCTTTGAGAATTCTGCCAATAAACTTTCCCCCACTGGCCGCTGACCGATGCACTGGTTACAGCACCTAACTGACTGAGCCCACCACTGCAGTGCGGCATGAATACCAAAGAACTACACAGAAATGTGGATGCAGAAAGAGTGAGAGGGAGAAAAACCGGAGATGCGCTGTTTTAGAAACTACCGCATCCGCAAGAGAATGTGACAAACCGAACACACAGTTTCCTTGTCGCCGCCGAATTCTACAGCACGAATCATACAAATTGAGACGCTTCCAAACATCGAATATCCGAATTCCAATTTCATCATGTGTTGCATGTTAATTAAGCTTTTCTAATCGACAAATTTCACGCTTTCGTGAGTTTTTAACAAACGCGCACCAGCATTTTGGCACTGCCCGTGCATGCTGCCAGTAGCAGCGCACCACACAACTGGTGCCTAAAGGGCCCCGTTGCGTCGATCGTCCCTCCCTGAAAAATCCACCTCATTGATGCGGAAAACGTGTCTCAGACGTCGAGAACAAAAGGAAAACTCAAACGATTTTTCAGCCGCGTGGAAGTGAAAAACGGGGCGTGTACATTTGGCCCGCGTCCAATGCGCATTAAAATTGTTAAATATTGTGCATTAATATTGTGTTGAAGAAACGAACACAAATGTGTATAAAATTGTTAATTAAATTTTATTGGTGCTCGTGGAACAGTTGCGGGTCGAGATGAAATTAATTAAAAACACCATTAGTCTCGCGGGAGTGTGCTTGAATCGGCTAAAAAAGTCGACAACTGCCACGAAGGGTGGTCTCCGCGGCCAGTGGGCTGCGTTCAAAAGGTACTTTTCGGTTAAATTTAGCAGCATGCTGTCAATAAATTGTCATTTTATGGCCTTCGACTGGCACAGCACTGTGCTGTGCTAAACGTGGCCATGCGCTAGGCGCAAACGTAGTCCGCCCCGTGGTGTGCGCGGTGGGCTGCGATGTGTCCCGCAGGTGGTGTGTTTAGTTGAATTAAAATGCAAATTACGCCGTGTGAGTCCACATTTGAGGTCGCTCAAAATTGACAGTTATTAGGTTATTCTTTCGTCAGCCTTCTGGTGCCGATGATGAGGGCAAATGAGACGGAAATTCGCGCACGCGAGCCAACGGCTAATAATGGGCCACTACAAAATGAGATGGAATTAGCTTTTGTCGTCTCCCAGTGTGATTAGAAAGTCCAAGTTCAAGCTTTCCGCCTGGGGGACAAATGATTGCCCAAAAACACAGCGATTCCCCGAGTGAGGTCTCAAATTACCATCCAACAGCACTTAATCTCCCCCATGGCCCAAATACTGGTCACTGTCGTTTTCGTCCAAATTCGAATGACGGCCAAGAGCCAACGGCGTCATGGTACACTGAGCCGGGAGTGAGCACAAATCGCAACACCTTACCGCCATCAAAGGAAATCGAAAGTCGCACACGCTCGCTGAGGGTCTTCACAAGCAAAAAAAGAGCCTAGAGTGTCGTGAGACGAAGAGACCGCGCATCATGATCGGAAGAAAGGGGATCAGAAGTAAATCGGATTTGTGGAACAGAGTATTCTGCGGAGAAAGTGAAAAGTCATCCGATTTGCTTTTGTTCTGCCAACAAAGGAATTGCTGTGGGAATGTCATCAAAGCTTGCGAATGGCAGACACCCAGACGGGTTGTGATGGAGTTGAGGGAGAATTTTCGGAATGTGCCAGCATCACGCAAATTACTCAGGTCTGGGCACTGGGGCGACGTTGTGGACGTTTTTTCCCTTCATTCCATTTTGAACTAAATCGGGACAGGGGTTTTAAGCGAAGCACACTGCGATTAACGATAATTTAACTCCAGAAATACCACAACTCGTCGATGGGCTTGGTTGAGGCAAACATTTACTGACTTGACCATCTTCTTTGGATGACGCTACAATCCAGTCATAAACTTCGTCTTTGCGTGGAGCTAAGCTTTGGATCTCAGATAACAAGTGGCTGTGAGCTCTGGGGCTTCATCCAGTTCTGTCCTATGATATAAACTTGAACCGATCGAGTCTAATTTCAGGTCGAAATGTCAGTATGATGAGGATGAGATCCAGTTCTGCCTGCGAGTACTTATTGACTTCTCCGGGCGAAGACCAATGGAGGGTCTATAGTTGCCTTGCAGAATTGACGCTTCGCTGATTTCAATGATTAGAACCAAGCAGGCTTACGACCGTTACAGCATTTTTCTTACAGCAGAAGTTCGGTATAACTCTTCTTCTAGAAACACGAAGCTCGACACCAAAACCCTCCAACCAGAAGCTTGTTGGTTGCGCTTGTGTGGTCGGTTGTTCAATGATCCACATCTTGGTACAACTCGTACAATTCACGGCTGTGCCTATTCACCTTCCTCGTCGACAGCGCTTCTTTCGCAACAAACCCAACTTGTGCTGCAAAACCAACCTGCAAACCCAACCCACGCTGTTTTACATATCCTCAAGTTGTCGGCTTTATAAATCAGAACTGGCGAAATAGGATTTGGAGAAGCGTGATTGTGGCCCTCCGAGTCTTGAGTTACTGCTCGTTGTTGCTGGAGACGAACTTGTGTGCGGTTTCGTCGAGGGCTATTCTGTCCTAACTTCCTCACAATTCAAGATGTTAGGGAGAGTAGATGTGAGCCTTTTTAAAAGATCGCCTGGCCCGAAGAAATCAAACCATAATAGAGCTCTGAGTTTCTTTACCTTTGCCATTGCCGTATCGGTGACAATGACACACACCCTCTCTCTCTCTCTTTTAAAAGAAACTCCACGAACATATTCATCCATCATACATGCAGCTCGGCCATAAGCAGGCAAGGATAACCAAGAATTGTACGTCAATCATTTCATCTTAAGCCACCATCAAATGCATTTGCTTGTGTAATCATAATCGGATTAGCGCCAGAGAGACACTGGCTCACGATTTATTTGCCAGCTTGACGGTGTACAATCGTGAAGAAAACAAACAGATCGACGCAAAGATGGCATGTCTCAATGGCAACGGAAGTCAGCATAAATCTTAATTATGAGCTTTTATCTCCGCTCTGATGGTTTGATGCATACACTCGTAACTGATATGCTAATTCATTGAAATAATTCATCTACCGTCTGCTCGAATGGCAGCCGAATGTTCGGTTTTATTGTCAATCCGGCAGTAGGCCAGGTCAGCCGTGATGTGTCTGACATTTATCTGCGGTGACGTTTTGCATCTTGCTGCCACTTGAAGCGATAATCACTTCGTTCTTGCAGATGTCGCCTGCTGCTGTTGTCTCTGCCTGTGTGGGTGTGGCTTTTGATCCTGTCACTGGCCATGAAGTGTGACCGTCGAAAGTGTGTTTCCGTTTTCCGCATTCACCGAAAGTTCATTAATTAGTCTTAATTTCTTTTTTTTTTTTGTCCCTCTCCTTGCCAGCAGATTGGTTGATCTACACACTTCTACTGGAGATTAGTGACAGTTGACAGTTTGTCTTAATTAAGTGTGAGTGGCTCCTGGAACAGCTGGAATACTCTCCGGTCAGAGTCCACTGTCTGAAAGGAGACCGCAACAACTCGTTAATTTATGTTGTGCTTCAACATCCGCGATCTTGGCAAAGCTTACAAAGCGATTAAAACCGTCTAGGTACGGCATGCATTAATTCATTAGCCACGACAATGTTGGAAAAGGCAATGTTCACTACCTGTCTGGCATCTTGCCTAATTGAAAACAATCAGACACGTCTTTCATTAAGGTCTGCGATTAAATCACACATAAAGCACCAAGGACTTGCGCGATCATCATCCTTTTCCCATCAATCACTGTGACATCACCTGGTGTGTTGTTTGGAAAAGACTTGTGTGATGTACTCGAAGTTTTTCCTTTTCTCGCTCTCTCTCTATGCGTCGTACCTCTGGTGATCGATGTACCGCACTCCCTGATCCCCACACCTGATCGTGCAACTATCTATTCACTCTCATTCCGATTGCCTGAAAATCGGTGTCTTTTCCATTCCATATTGATCGATGATCTCGATCGTGGGTCCACTTGATCAGTCGGAGTTCTTAGGAATTTTCAGGGAATCCATCCATTAAATGGCATGAATCACATCCGGTAATGGCTGCTTCTCCGCTTCAAAGTTCAACCCAGTCAAGCATCCAGTGCTGACGGTACTCTCCCTGTCAAAAATTGATCTCGCACGACGATAGAAAGGTTATCTGACGTCCAGGACCGGTTCACCCCAGATGGACGGCTATTACGCGGCTAATCAGGTGCATCAACCATGCAATTACTTCAAATTAAACGACCATTATTCATGGCTGATTAGCTGAATTGGCTGTAAAACACAAAAAATCGGGAAAACATCAAATCCCTTCGATCTCTCCGACAACCCACGATGGCGATCGACAGCATCTGCGATCGTTTGATGTACGCCTCCCTCCGTCGTGTGGAATTCCAATTTAGCTAAAATCTTGCGAATTGTTTGTGTTTTTTTTTTCTTTTTGCGAGAATTCTGTCGGCTTCTTTATTATTCAGCAGAGTGGGGCAAGACAAAAAAAAAAACAAAACAGCGCGAATAACAACCGTGTGGGAGGGCGTCGCGGTATATTTCATTAGAAAATTGTTTAACTACTGTTTCGCCGCGTACGACGTCGTCGTAGTCAATGCAATGCCTAATCACACGTCCATCGGGCTTGATGTGCACCAGTGCGCGGTCTGCGAATGATAAATAATCATTTTTTTTTATCCTCTGGATGGCAATTACAGTCCACACCTATTTGCTGGGGGTTAACTATTCAAGAAGGCGGCACATTCGATTGGCGTGCTGACCTTTTGACAGTCGGCCGTACCGATCATGGAGCTTGCTGGGTGATGATGATTTGATTGGCTGCAGTTGAAACGGCTGATGAATGTGATTTGTCCGTTGGTGTGGGTGCGTGGGAGGGGATGATGGAGCTGAAGTGGGCAATGAGGATTAGAGGAGAGTAATTTTGAGTTAATGAAAGGATTGGATTTTAAAGAAGTGTTGCGCTGATTGACCGATCACGCATCGTTGGAGATGATCGTTGCCATTTTGGAACTCAAAAAATTGTACACGACGCGTGTGGCTTGGTGAAGTAATTTAATTTGGTTTCGCTTCCTAATTTAGCTCATTATGCTAATTTCGTCAAGATTGGGCGGTAGGTTAAGCAGTCATTAAAATCCCTAATTCATGCTGAAAGCTGCAATTTAATGAAACTTATTTCCTGTGACTAAAGGATGAGTTCATCTGCAGCACGAACTGACATAAAAAAAAAACCTATCGCAACTCTGTCACCATGTCTCATGTTCGAAGTGCCATCCGAACGCAACTGTAGACATCCCCAGTTGTGAGGAAAAGGGGAACACGCAAAACGCTTAAATGGTAGGAGCAAGTGATTGAAGGTCGTGTACACCGAAAATCTTGGTTTGTCGGTTAAAGCATCACTGTTTCACCCCGCTTCCTCCCATTCGTTGAGTATTTTCACTCACTTCTGTTGATCATGGTCTCGCTGGTTAATGACCGTGTAATCAATGTACTTCTCTCTCAATATACCAAACATATTCCCCGACAGAGACGATTAGCTATCGAACGCCGTTATCAACGACCGCGAGATTGCCTTCTTCGCCGACGGTAACAAAATTGTGTGTTCACAGGACACTGTCCAATAGGAAATGAAACCAGCGAACCAGCAATCTCTACACTGACTGCCAATACCCAGCTCTCTCCTTGCTTTGCTGGCCATAGATTCTGACGAACGAATGCCGACATATCGCATCTTTTAAAATTCATAAAGAGCACGGAGTGGATCGCACTCGCTTTTCATAGCTTACTGCGTGATAATTTAGAGAAAGTGACCATCATCATTCATATTGACATCATAACCAATTCCTAGATGTGCCAATGCGACTTCATGAGGAAGGCTACCGCTTAGCAGACCTGGGACAAGACCAAAAACTTGTCTGATTGCGCTCAGGCAGAACTCCCGTCGAGTTAGTGTTTATGGTGGATGATCGAGTAGCCTAGAGATCACTTGGGTGTACTTTGCTACCAAGACGCCTTTCGTGAAACATTCACTTTACTCGCGTTGATCACAATATTAGATGAGGTATACAGTCTCACATCCTCCACAAAGTGTCACCCACTCTGTTTTGACTTAAAAACAACCGAGTTCGTTTGAAGATTAATTCGCCTCCAGCTGGATCACCCATCGTTAATAGAAACAAAATGTTTGACAGAAGTGTGTTCGTTATGTTTGACTCTTCAAATGTGTTCACTTATTCTCATACATTCTCACATATCGCCCGCGTCGGGCTGTCAAAAGTGAATTTTCTTGTCCTGATCAGTAAGCCTTTATGTTGTGAATTTTTGTTTCTTCTGAAGGGGTAATCAACTCAAATCTAGAAGTAAATCCTCTCAATTCAGGGTCTTATTTTTTAAGGAAAACCTATGTTTTGCATGAGAATGACTGTTAGCTGAGACGCTTGCTATCATTGCCACAAAGCCAACTTAAATGTTCTTCGATTCCGCGGCAAGGGGATAACGCAACAAAGTCCAAACGCCAGCGTCACAAATGGAGAATTACTCCAAACAATTTGAGAGTCGCCAGAAACTGCAGTGGAACGCTCTATAGTTGAGGCCAAGGTTCATCGCTGACTGGAAGTCGACGATAAAAATGCAGAAAATAATCCTGTTTTTCACATCGTTTGTGTTATTCATTGTCGCTGATTTAGTCGACAATTAAAAGTTCTTTGTGATTTCTTTGATTGCTTTGTTTACCGAAGAGCTGGACAACACAATGCCATTATTCTTCTCTGACTGCGACTATCAAAGAATAGCCTCCTTTACCAATAATGCGATCAACTGCATTTAAATTTTCTCCAAAAATGCAAAAATAAAACATTCCACAACGAAATATTATGTAGATAAATGTAAACACACATTTGACGCGACATTTCGAAAGAGGCATCGTTAAATTCGATATCGAACATGACTTTCGGCGATCAGAAATGTCACGAAAATGAAGACGCACTTCTGTGTGACATTTAGAAACTAGTTCCATATTGAATAAAAATGTTTTTATTTTAAGGCTTGTGATATTAAACGATTTGTTTTTCCTTTCTTTTCAGAAATAGCCAAAGTTCGTGCCTCTCTGTTTCAAATAAATGGAGTCAAAAAGGAACCACTGACACTACCAGATCCAGAGGGTGCGCCCGTGACATTAAATGAGAAAGTCTATGTGCCAGTTAGAGAACATCCAGATGTAAGTTTTGAAAAATTCGCTGATCTGGGGACGGATCCTAGATATTTCCTAGTCAGATCGTCCAAAAATAAGCATCTTCCTGTCGTATCACTCATCTTCTCATTTCGTCGCATGCCACTTTGACAGGAAAGACATTTTCGAATTTGAGTTAATTGAGTTAAATTTGACGTTGCATCTCGTTGGCACACAAACCAGATTGACACCCTACTACGTCTGTGGCCCTCTTGCCTTCCTTCCGAAGATCAAAGACGCACTTTGATTGATCAGTCTGAGAGACATTAAAACAGGTCTTGCATGCACTACACTACTGTGCACGGTGGGAGGACCACCGTCAAAGTGTGACCGTATTGCGAGGTGTGTTCGATTCGCTTGACTGGAGGAAACACGACGACAACGTACTTGACCAGATATGTGAGCACTTACAAAGCATGTTTCCCACAAAAAAGACAAGGGAAAATAGAGAGAGAATAAAAAGGAAAAAACAGCCGACACACTGTCAATATTCATTAAGTTGCGACTATTAGCAACGCAACTACACAGGAGACACACCTCAACCAATTTCCGGTGTATCCACGGTTCATGTGTCAACGTTAATCAGTGAAAACAAATCCGTTTCACTTCAGTCAGTGTCAGCGATGACTCAGCAGATGCAGATCCGACAGCTCTCTAAATCTCCCGTCGGTGGACACAAGTCAACCCTAGAGATACTGGGAAGAGATTTTCAAATACCATTCCTTCATGTGATCGTGTGAATATTAATTAATCGACGCCAGAAAATGACACTGCGACGCGAGGGGCTCTGAAATGTTCTAGCTTTCAGTTCAGTCTCGATTTTTACGAAGGGGCTGCGAAGACAACGCCACCCACCCACTTGCGCTTGTATTGTTAGCATTTTGCTTGTCGTCATAAATAATTTTGGCCGTTCCCCGCCCGGATGGGTGCTCTTTTGAAGCCCACTCCACGGCGCCGCGTTGGTGATGCGTGCACGGTTTCCAGATCGTATTCAAATCACTTGCAGGGATGATTAATAGATTTGCTGGTGAAAACAAAAACAAACAACGGCAGGAAAGACTCGAATAGTTTACGAGTCGACAGCCCAAGAAGGGAAACAGCCAGTTAGGGGTATCAGCGTCTAGCGCATGACATAACGAGGTATTTTTGAATCGATTTTGGGTTCTATAGGGAGCGCTGGTACGGGCGCCTACTCGTTTCCACACGCAAAACGAGTCGATGTCCGGCCGATGGGATTTGTATCTTTGAATTTATTCAAACTTGGATGAAAAGAAACAAGTTGTCGCGATATTTGCATGCATATTCGTCGCTTTAATGACAAATTTGAATGTTCGGCTAAAAATAAATCGAAGATTGATTGGTTTGTGGTGCCGGAAGTATCTGCGGAACTTCTGCTTCTGACATGACACCACTATTCGTCACTCACTTTGGTGCCGCGAAATAGACCGCGTTTTGCACATGCAAGCCCACCGAGTGTGACCTCAGAATGCGCAGGAATCATTAAACACACCAAATGACGGTAATCGTGCAATTTATTCAAAAGTGATCTCACTAATGACATTGTAGACATTTTTACACTCTTTTCTCATGCTCAGCTTAGACAGATTGTGCCGACCGACTGATGGATAACTTTTAAGTGTGCCTCGAACCAATCCGTCAAAGGTCAGCTGCTGCTGTGTTTTTTTTTTTCTCGCCTTGAACTTTTTTGTTCATTTGCCTTTGAGTTAGTTGAATTGCAAATGAATTGCATCTCATTCGTGACTGTATCACTTTCAGTTCAAAATGCATGGTCGGGAATCTGTTTGAATGTTAGACTTAACTGGATAGAGACTTACCAAAGCATTTGTGTCTACCTATGAAAGCGAACCAAAATTGAGCCCAATACTGGGTAGATATTTCGCGGCACCTCACGCAAAAGTATGGTTATAGGAAGCTCAAACTAAAATATCAAACTTTGTATAGCTCTTTGTATAGCGATGCGGCCCAGAGAGACGACCTGGCCTCTATCAGCAACCTCCTTCAGTTAAAGATAATGTCGATGTCATCTGCGAATCCTATCAGTTGGATTGACTGGTGTTTTCCAAGTTTACGGTATCCCGATGCACGATCTTCTCCAGTACCAGATTCAAGGTATTACCAAACAACTCATTTTTTTTGGCGAAATTCTGTGCAAGTTTCGAACACATGGAAGGTACTATAACCGAACTGCGTAGTACAGCGTGATTCGTCTCAACTCTATCCATTTTCTGGGAATCTGATTAGTACTCTGAAAAAAGGCTATAGACTCAGTCAACAAGATCGCCTTAGATCGCGTCAGCTGGACAGGGTTGTTGATTGAGGCACAGGTCTTTGGACTGTAACACCACACAAAGAAGAACAATCGCCTCAGATGTGGACGGATTCGTTCCTTCTAAATTCAAATGCATGATCCCTATAAAAACAGCACCACTGGCCCTAGCCCTGATGCAATCGGCTTGATCCTGCTGCATGTTTTAACGTTTTTAAAGCCTTGAAGGCACTCATTCTCACACCCGAGTAATCACTTGCGTTGCTCTGGTTTTTTGTTGCAATTCACCGATGGTTGCATGCTTCTGCTGCTCACTGTTTCCGTCCTGTCACATGCTTCTGGTGCTGACAGCTATCCTCGAGGGGTCTCATCTATCTTTCTGATCACTGAGCTGCAATGCGACTATGTACTTATCGCAGTCTTTAGTGATATTTTTTGTTGGATATTTCTGGCATGTCCAGCCGAGTCCTTAACTGTGCTGCTACCGGGAAATGGTCAGAATGAATCAGACCTATCATGTTCGCATGGCCAGGATATATTTGATGGTCCATTTTGATTGCCAATTCGCTCGCTCGGTGGGCGCCAGATTGCTAGCAAATGTCGTACTGCCACAAAGACCGCATAGAGTGGGTGCTCGTAAAGCATCTGCTGAGAATCCTCTATGTTTTCCTTTCCTTCTCTGCCACACTACAATCGAAACATCAGTCTGAGACTGCCACAGACGAATCATTTTTAGTGTCAGCCAAATTCCGACTTCGATTTGAATGCGAAACCACTTGCGCTTCTCTGTTCTCTGACCAAATGATCAGCACCAAATGCCAAGCACAATGGCAGTGCATATGTATGTATGAACCATGAAGTAATCGAGTGAGCACACCAAACTCATACACTGTGACCTCAATTACCAATCTGCTCGCTTTCGTTGAGTTTCGTTAATTTTTCTTTTACTTAAATGGTACATTATCCGCACGTCATAAATGGCAATTGATGTCAAATTGAAATGACAGCTGAGACTAGCTCACGTTACCAGAAATAAGTATGAGCTATGATCCGTGGTACCTTTCGTTCGGTTCTAAAATTTGGCCTTCATCTCGCGGACGTTCTGTTGTTTGCTTGTTTGAAAAATTATCCTGTTGGTCATCGGTCATCAGAGAATTTGATTTTCGAAAAATTGTCTCTTAATTGCATACACAAGTCTTCTGCAGTCTATTCGTGGAGCATCGGCTTCAAGTGTCGTGAGAACCCACGCCAATATCAGGTATTCACTGCTTCAGCCTCGTCTTCTATTCAAAATCAAATCGTTTTCAAAAACTTATCGTTTTCACTTTTACGACTTTGCCCAGTTTTACGACGGCTAGCTATAAAAATTTCGTCATACGCAGTGTTCCAAATGTTAACTGAGGCATAAAATTTGATTGAGAACTGCAGCACTTCAAAGAGATCCGTTCGCATCGTGTTTTTGGTTTTCAAAAACAAGCAAAAATACATCTCAGCAACACAAAGAGCAGACATTAGAGATTAGACACTTGGAAGCTAATAAAACGCAAACTGCGACATGTGCATCGTTCGCAATGAACAAAAACGACGTCTTCTTAGATCTTAGGAAACAACACATTTTCAAGCAACAAGGAGCCGAAAGCGTGAGGAAAACTCAAAAAATACCATCAAAACGAAATGCTATCTAAAATGAGCTAATAAGCCCGATGACTCTTCCATGCATCTCGATGATTAATATATTTTCGAGAGTCCTCAGCATTTCTTTCTTCAAAATCTATTTTGAGGACGGTTTTTATGCTCTTTCAGTTCGGATGGAAATTGCTTCTTTTTTCGAAAACTCAAATCGGCTTGATGGCGGAGAGGCGGGCGCGATATCGATAAATTATTTGTGACAGTTTTTTGGGTTGTTTCTTGTGTCTTTATTTTTTGATTCATTTCATTCAGTTCGGAACACCTTTGTGGAGAGAGTTTCACGATCCGTTGGTCGGCGAGAAGGCGAAGCACTTTCCATCAGGTCCAGGGACGAAGTCATTCCGGTTGTCATTCACCTCTCGGGGGAATTCGTTGCGTGGTCCAAGCAGACCTGAGGGGTCTGAGATGTAAATCCCCTGAGATTCAAAATGCTATCGTAAATGATGTGTTGATGAAAATGTAGGAACAAAAATCAAAAATCTCCCTCCATCGAGTTCTATTTTCGAACGAGGGCTGCTGCTGCTGCTGTCAGAAACGCTATTATATGCGCCGTCATTCATGATGATGAATAATTGAAAGAGTATTTTCGAATTTTATTATTTGAAAATAATTTGTGTGTACCCCGTGTGTGTTTTATTTGCACGAGAATGTTGTGCGAAATTGCTGAAATGTTCGAATGATCAAATCCGTTGAAATGTTGAAATAAGAAATTGTTTTCAAATCAAAAGAATTGATGTATAATTGCGAGCAGCATTTGCACGTACGCTGGCTCTCCCTGGGGGGGCTATTTTCGTGGAAAAAGTGAACACTTTGAAGACAAACGACGGCGGATTGGGTGTGGCATTGTTTTCTTAATTGTTATTTGAAGGAATGCCGAGATTCGAGAGGCGAGTTCCCCTTGAGATGAGACGAATGATGGGGGTTTCGAATTGAAGAATGATAGCACTCAGCTGCTTTTGAACTCAGTGAATGGATGGGGTAACAAGGGTGTGGGTGTAAGTCGAGATGCGATGTACTCTGTGTCGGAAAACATTCGATCTTCTTCAACACTTCTCCGAACGACAGACATAACTTTTGAAGAGCTGCCATGTTGATGCTGCATCGGCCAGATGACATTTGAAACAGCCAGTGACCCTAAGATGGGCTATCATTTCGGCCATAATCTGCTCTTAGTATCAGAATCACTATTTTTGAAGTAAGTTTTCACAACATTAACACGTTCAGCAATTGTTAAACGAACCGACAGATCGGTTAGACGTAAGTGATTGTGACAGTGATGCCAAATCCGGGTCACAAGTTGGACGTGACACAATGCTTGTAGTACAACTGTAGTGAATATTCTCCTTAATCACGGTTTACAGGAAGCACAAGGACTATGTGAGACAGTTTCTAGAGCTGATGCGATATTAATTTGATCCTGCGGTTGTGTATCTCCAGGAAGGACTTCCACGCCATTCCGCCACTTTATGCGGATTTTATGAGAAATTAAAGAAAGCTATCGGACAGTATGCTTTCGCACCCTCTCCAAGGAAATGTCGTGGCTTAATTTTTCGTGATTGTTTGTAGACAAGACACAAATTGGTTCAGTTTATAAGATCGACAGAATCCACATTCAGCCCATATCAACCCTGCACTCAACCCAACTTCATAGTGTTCTGTACTACTCGAATATATATTGAAATCCATTTTTAGTCGCCATCTAATCGTTTTCCATCCATCCTTACTTACTGTCATTCACTGCTACGTTGTCCAGTTCCAGTTGGCAACCCGGTTCGTCCCCTCTATTGATTTCAAAATTGATGCGCTGCAGATGATGAAAACATCAAAGTTGATTTACGTGAGTGACTGTCTGATTTTAGCAAACATCTCAAATGGGTCATTATTTCCGTCGTTATTTCGGCAATTAAAGCAGACATTGACAGACGTTCAGTGGCCGCCCGTGCATACAATTAAAATTGAAACCGATTCGATGTCAGATGAATGGTAATGCGATCCAGGGCACCTAAAGTTTGCCAAAGTGTTGCTGCTTCTGTGTAAGGGTTCACTGTCACATTTGACTGTGATGGAAAATCAAACGTCAATGTGCATGCATTCCTCTCCCTCACCAACACCATGCATGGATACAGAATCGTGACAATCCGGTAGCCAATCAATCGATCCTCTTTAATGTCCCTGTCACACAGCCAGGGATGTCATTTGTTTCTCTTCGCATTGCCAGAAGATTACAGCGCCCAGCTTTGTTGAGCCATATTCAAGTCGGGAGTGTACGTCAGTGAATTGACTGCATCGATGATTCAATTAATTGATTGCAACGCATTAACTTGTCGCTAATCGTTTCAACCGAATCGTGATTTGAGTTGTTTTGTGTTTAGATTCTGAGTCGTGAGCGACACAGATTACTCACTGAGTTTGAACTTTTCCATACATCATTTTGTGTGTCTTTTTTTTTCCCGAATGCAGTGTATCTGTGTCAGAATCAAAAACCGGCTGTCACTAGAATATCAAAGAAGCAAAAGCAACTAAAAAAACTTCGCATACTCAATAAATGTGTTGACAAGCTGGTGCGCGTACCTTGGCCGGTGTGTTGTTGATTTTAATTTAAGATTCCATTGACGGATTGTTAGTTGAAATTCGTTCACGATCTGCGATCTCGTACAATGAACAGATGATTTTTTTATGCGGTCCTATCAAAAACTAGGCGACATCGTTATCTAACGTTCGTATCTCTCGTGTCACGTGAGACTAAGAATAGAATTTAATCCATTTGTTTTTGTTGTTTTATTCATGGGCTCTGACGGCTTTAAATGAGGGCAACAAGATTTAATGTTCCGTCAGGAGATTGACTCATGAGGTTTATGTCATCATGGGTCATAAGTAGAACTGTCAATTGAGCCATTAGATTGGTAGTTTTGTGTCACACGTGTCTTATTGGTAGTAATTGCAACTCTTGCGTTCATTTTGGGGATTATTTTGGAACAAAAATGGGAGAAGCTTGTGCACGTTTGCTCAGTGATGCCAGTTTGGGGCAAATTTACGTTTTTGCGGTTTATTTTAAGTCGCATTTCGTCGGTTGGATAAAGATGTACAGTGGGTACAGCGCTTCGCTGACTGTAATGTTTTGACCATTAACTCTAGAAGACGCTCAGTTTTCAGAGCACTGACGGTTATTGAACCACCTTACCGATCATTACCAGACTCCCACCCAAACAGAGCATAGTCTTAACGTATCGATTATTTTGCAAAAGGCTCATGTGCCAGCTGAGATTTAGATCGCACTAACTCATACTTAACGAAACTTAACGAATCGCTCGAGAGGTCCAATAAGTTTGCTGTTATATATAGCATCGTATGAATTCGCATTTGAGATTAGCTCATTCGCGGACATTAAGACTGATCTGTAGCAAAGGCGATTGTGTCGATTGCGTGGGCAATACCTCATCAAAGAATTACTCTTTTTGTAGTGAGTTTCCACAGTTTGAGTATCAGATAAACGAACCATAGCCTAAACATATGCAGTCTAGAATGGCAGGTCAGTCTGATGAATTGGTTGACACTGATTTGGCCACGAATTGGATGATCCATTGCGAAACTGCCATGAAAATGCGTTTCATCGATAAGAAATGAGATTACTGGAAACTTTTGTTTCCATGGCAAAACCTTTGATAAGTGTTTTCGGCATGATTGTCGACAGACGAGGGAACAAATAATGGAACTCCAACCTTACCGTTCACTCAAATTCAGCTAGCATCTATCGGTCCAATATCTCCTCAAAGAATCTACCGACTATTAGCGTACATTCAACCGTTTCGTGTGTTATTCAAATTAATCTAATAAATTAAATGGATAACCATCACGAAAATCACATTAAACACTCATATTTAGCTGAGGCACCTGAGTTGAACGCCAATTTAACGCCTGTGCGCGATGCGTTGTCATTCCGCTGCAATGCCGATTCCACTGCAACTGCTGCACCATTGGTCAACGTCAAAACGTGGGCTTGCCAGTGTTTTGTATTCAACTTAACATTCTTCTGTTTCACACGTGCTGGAAACAATTTCAGTGCAATTCAGGTCAAAGCTATTGCTTACAAGGTTTGCACTTGTGGATATGAGTTGTTTGTTTATTTATGTTACTTGTGGAGTGTTCGTTTGGGGAGGAAGATTGCGTGGGTCAAGTAGTTCTGGCGGGGTGTTGGATGAAATGTGGTGTGCACCGATAGAGACGCATCTTATTTTTAGGTAAGCCGGAAACTGCATTACGAAGAAAGAAGGACGTAATTATCATAAGCCTTCCCAGATCTCAACAAAAATTACAAATTGCGATGTACATTGCACCTACAGTTGATAAGTGGAGCATTGTGGGTGCTTCAAAGGTTCACCAAGAGATTGTCTCATGATTGGAAAGACTCGCTTTTAACCATTGACTTTTTAAATGTTCGTAGAAACTGGTGAATATGATTGGAAAGCTTAGAAAATTCTCAATAAATTTTAGAAATTTTCCAAAGAAGGGAAGAACTCAAACACGATGAATAAGTGAAGTATTTGAAACACTACAAACTACTGTAATAAAGGGAAATGTGTCAGCTCTCAAAGCCCAAAGTAATGTACATCCAAGGAACGCGTGTTTACGAAGACTCAGCGTGTCATGTCGTCAGAAATTATTTGGAAAACGGCTCCAAACACAAATGACTATGCTTATAGAAAACAGAGGCATGCCCTTTTGACTAATATATCGCACTAAGGAGTCTTATATTGGGGAAGTTTAGATGTTTAATCGTTTCTAAAGGCACCTCGTGCTGCTTTTGAAGGATAGAAGACCCCATGAGTGACAGATGTCTTCAAACCTTAATCTGTTGAGCAAAGCAGGAAAGGACATAATATAACATGAGTGACGCTACAGCCCGCAGAGGACCAGGCCCTTATTTCTCAGTAACATCTCGTATTGTGCATACTATTGTTCTCTCACAAGTGGAAGGGACCTACAGTTTTATGCCAACTCCGCATTTTCCGGACTGGAATACTACTGGAATACAAAGGAGGTGAGGTCGTGAAAGTACAACGAGGCAAAGGACGTCCACTTCTAAAGCGGCCCACACAAGTGGAGAAAGCCCAACTAACCTGGCGTGCGAAACTGGACACACTAGCCAGAGATCGCACTAGTTGGTTGGAGAGGCTTAGGTGCACCCCGGACTGTAGCACCACGGGGACTTAGCAATTGCCATACCAAACCAAACCAGGACATTTGTAGGGGTCGCTGATCCGAGAATTTAAATTCTGTCATGATTCCAGCGCGTGCATGAATTCGAGCTGTGACATTTTTTATTTTAACTTTCAGGGCATGCGTCACTTATTGTCATTAATGCGCGTCTGCAGAAATGTTTCAAAGTGTCCAATTCACATCGGGTCTGTGTAGGTTGCTTTCAGCCCTGAATGTCCAGTGTAAGATCGGCTGGGTGACACGTTACATTGGAGCTACATGATCAACCACCCCACAATCTTCGAATTTGGGCCTGCATAAGGTCATCATCGCTCCGTGAATTTAGCCACCAGTCTATCTTTTGATGCACACCAAATTCAGTGACTCTCTGCCAATCCTTTGCCACCTGACAGGCCTCATCTGCATTGAGGGCGTTCAAAATCTGCAAATTTGCTCCGTTCACACTAAAATGGGCTTCAATTGGTGTCAGAGCTTTAGAAGACGACAGTTGAAGCTTTAAAAAACTGTGTGCTTCATTACGACCATGTTCCGCCCCTTTATATAGTGAAATATCGTATATAGCTTGTCACGATGATACTATGGGTGGAGCCTATCGTCTACAGTAGTGATTGATGATATGATTGCGGGAGTCAAACACAGTAATTCTCCGCTTGTGTGTGCACCATAACTAGCCTGTTCCTATGCGTTGATCAGGATGTCCACTTCGTGGCTGAGACCCACAAAATTTGCGAGCAAATCACAGTTTTCTCGTAACAATTTCGAAGAGAAAGTGCCGCTTCCAATGATCCGTTTTTTTTTTTTTGGCATTGCTATGATGTTAATGATGTGAAATTCGGATTGGACCAGAAATCATCCACAGCTGTGTGTCAAGAAGTTCGCTGACATCTCCAGTTTATCCATTGGAGCAGAGACAATGAAACAAATCCCCACCCCGTATGCGTGAATCTGTGGCGTAATTCAATTTAGAGAAGCCTTCCGCCTCCGCTGCCGCAACGGGCATCGTAAAACGGTCATAAAACGTAAAACCTCTTCCGCTAAATCCCAGCGGAATTGCTAATTCACTGTCGCGCTCTCTAATTAGACGCTAAAAGGATTTGAAATGAAAAAAAAAATCAAAACTCGCCAACTCTCTATAATTCATTTAGGTCACCGTCTCCCGTCAGTCTTACGCAACCGATTTTGTTGATCAGTGAGTCGGGCGCTCACTTTAAACAACGATTATGAGCTCTTATCGATTCGATTAATGGACCTAAGCAGCACAAGACATACGCACCTAGGCCGGCGTAAAACGTGCGTGCGTCTCGTTTTTTGTGTGTTGTTTTCCAGCACAGACCCCGTCTCAGTTGCAGACACAATGGAACAGCCTAATTAGTACGAATTAGTTATAGTTGCTGTTAATCAAACACTAAATCACTTGTATACGTACGCGTGCATGTGTTGGAATAAACTTAATTATAAGCTTCTGATATCATCGTCGCCCATAAAAAAGTGACATCACAATGTGCTGGACAAAGATGCATCTGGGTGTGTGTGTTGGTCGCTGGGCCGAAATATAAAATCTCCGTATACCGTGTCTACGTGTATCTAAGCCATTGTTTTGGTTCATACTTCATAAAGCACAATGCAATCTCCCGTATCCTCATTTGTGTCTCTTTGTTGTTCGCTCTTAATGCTTTTTTGGGTTTTTTTTTTTTGTATTTTTTTGTCTCGTCTTCTCATAAAGGTACGGATGATAGAATTTTTATGGCTGGTAGTAAAAAATATACGCCCCTCCCCCTTGCACTCGCAAGCTTACACTTAAGAAAAGCCCTCTACGCATTGTTGCATCAAATCCTCGGCTCATTTTCAGACGGGTTTCCCTGGGTATCGTTTACACATCGCCTCGTCCATCCTTGAGAAGGGTTGAGCTGTGTTTTTTTGTTTGTTTTTGATCACTTTCACGTCGTTTCACACCTTCACGTTTCAATGATAATCACAGTCAATTTAGCGATGTAACTTAATCCACATATTTGCGGCAGCTCAGCCGCTCAATGCAACAACCCACACGCGGCGGAACGCGGCTGCTAAAACAAATACCTACACGTCTGCATTTAAATGCATTTATTGTGTGTGAGGTTGATTAGCATATACATGCGGATGAGATACTCGTTAAAATTGATCAGAGTGCGGTTAATTACTTTGATCGCATCCGACACGGCTGTGCGATACAGCGACTGGATTGTGGCGTGAAGAATTTCATAACTTCTTGTCAAAATGAATGGCGGCAGATTGCATGAATGGACTGTAGATTCGTTGGACTAGAGAGTGCGGTGTTGTTGTTCTGTTGGAATAGAATGTGATGGTCGGTTACCTTTTACACGTTCGTGACATTTGTTGCATCTTGATTGCATCAATTTATGTTACCTCAAGAGCACTTTATTTTATCGCCACCATCGGTGCTACAACCGGGGTTTGGTCATGACCTCTTTCAGTTCAGATTCAGATTATCTCAATCTGCAGCATTCTTTTAGAGCAATTTTGATGCACTAGAAGAGACACATTGAATAAGACGGAGACAAGATTTTGCTCACACCTCGAAATAACAACGGCAATGCTCCGAACACTCTGAAACACAGAAGCCATAAGTGCATCCATCAACGTTAACTTCGGATGAGGGGACTGATATGCCATAATCACCGCACACAAATTTAAGCTTATGCCAAAAATCAACGAAAGTTTGTCATTATCGTTCATAAATGTGAACACAATTCCAAGTTATTCTTACGAATAGAACGATTCTCTTCGCTCCCACTTCAGATTGTAAAAATGAAGGAAACTTAACGAAACACAGCGAAGTGGTTATTATGTTCACAGGGTATGCATTGGCATTGTATAACTCGATTCTTTGATTTGTTTGAACAGAGAAAAGAGTGAGTAAATCCGACGAACAATAATTTTCCATTTCAGACACGTGGTTTGAAAGAGTAAACGGTGATCGAACTGCATTACCATTAAGGGAGGCTCTATCTATATAGCTATATTCTCTTTGTTATATTATCTCACTGTTCTTCTGTCAAGCTTCCTCCAGATTTCCTTCAAGGATCTGAACCTCTTCAAGCTAATGAGATCAGTAGGAAATTAAAGTTGAATGTAGGTCTTGTGTAGTTTCCTGTCCTGTCGAGTTCTTCCTGCAATCCTTTACAGCATTGTTGACACGAAACGAAAAAAAACGTTCACTTAACGACGCACAAATTCTGAAAATGAATAAAACACCAATTCAATTCTACTCCATCACGGACAGTCTCTAAAATAATCAAGTGTCAAAATAAATCCGAGCAGCTCAGAGGAACTCAATCAGCCAACTCTGTTCGCAGTTCAGTAAACCAATTAAGTTGCTTTGTAAAACATCATAAAAGCACATGTACTTACCGTTATCAATCTACACATTCATCCATTAAATCCCCCCTCTCAATCAAAAACCGATTACATGTTTGTCAACTACTCCAGGCGACTGTGTTTGATTTAAAGGTGCTTCCTTTTGATTTGTTTGACTGTTCAATTAAGCAAACATCGTTATACAGCCTTTGACATATCCGATAACAAATCACTTCTGATAACAAAGGAAAAAAAACTGTATCGGTTGGACAGTCGATTACCGAGTCAAGTGGTAGCACAATTGTCAAATAATGACACCTATCCAGTTATCAGTTAACAAATATATCAGTCGTGTGTAAACATCGATGCTTCTGAAAATCATTCCACTCGAAACTGGTTACTGTGTGTTAGATAAGATAACTTCATTTTTTTTGTTCACTCTTTTAATTTGACGTTTGGCTTTTGATGTGTTTATGGACGCCAATAACAATGGATTTGGCAATAGAAACCATTTAAAATCTTGTGAATTTGCGAAATAATCACTAGCGGAACAACCTTTAAATGTCAAAATTAACAATTTAATCACACCGTTTGTAGTTGAATAAATGTCATGTTTATGGCGATGATGATGATACGTATGAATGAGAATATATGCAGATTCAAGTTGATATTGAAGCCGTATTGGATGGATGGTCATCAATTGATTGAATCACTCTTAACTGTTCAATGAGGAAGATAAATGGCACTGTCTTAGATTGTCAAAGGTTCTCCACTGACGTTTCACAGTTCTGTCAACATTTTGTTACATTATCGGTGTGTTCAAGATTCTCTGACATCACCACTGAGATTCTATGTCACAATCGAGTCATTGTTCTGTCTAGTGAATGACACTGTTTGTTTTTACTGGAGCGGCAAATATTTGACATAGTTAGTTTTCAAGTTTGTTAAATTCAGTTCATTAACAGTTCACTGTCAAACAAATAGGTGGACAAAGACAGTGCTGTTCACTGTTTTCACAGATTAAACGAATTTATGTTCAGTGAAAACAATGTCCGTCCACTGTACCTCAGTGAGTCTGTCATATCTCATGAGCATCTGTCAAAGTTGTTCACTGGTTTTGACAGATCAACAGGAATTGTATTCATGTCCTTTAATCAAAGCAAGATGCGAATACTGTTAGACACTCCCTTGCACCTGTCACTTTTCAAGTCGGTAAATGTTGACAGTGTTGTCTACTGTTTTTGACAGATTAAGACAAATTTATATAGCTTTCATTCTGTCAACTGCAATCTGTGGCAAGTTGTGTTGCTTTTTCCCTCCGCATCTGGTAAATTTGAAGTTTGCCTAAATGGCATTTGAAGGATTCTACAATTTGTGAGGAAAAGATCAACCGAATTTCTAACAACACCGTTCAGCCAAAGGAAGTTTCGTTGTCTGTTCTCACTGACAGCTAATCTATCAATGAACGCGTCGCTGACGTCTTCCCATTTGATTGACACTTGATATGAACAAACCCAGTGAACATTTTAAAACGAATTCAATAAAAGAAATGACTTTATTATTCGAAACATATTCGCGGTGGTTTTGTAAACACCCGCTTGTCAGAGTCTGTAAATTTGACATGTCTTATGAGAAATTGTTTAGAAATTGCATCCATTTGTTCGAAAAACTTACAACAACCGATGCAGACTTTGGCACTTGTTGCCTTGATTGACAGAATAGCTAAAGCTTGACGTTCCAGTCGTTCCAATTCCATTACTTCACCTACACTCCCTCGCTCGTAAACTACATCCATTTGCCATTCACTAGAAATGAAAGCAAATAGATTTGCATTTGAATGCATGTCGGCAGTAACACTTATCATCATCATTTCAAGCCGTATCCATATTCATTCGCAAATGACGTTCGCGAAACCACACCGCGTTATAGCATCGTATCGATTGCCTGATATGGAGAGCTTGCTCTCACATTGTTCAAAATCGGAGAGCATAAAATGTGTAACTCGAGCAGGCATTTGCTTTCTATGATCATGACATTCCCCAGTAAAACCAAGTGCTCATCTGTCACCGCTGGACGGATGGGTTTCTTGCATCCAGTCGTCTGTCAAAACCAAGCCGCCGACAAGTGTGCTCTCGTTGAAATCTTAAACACAGCTAATCGGAGAATTTTGCAAATAATCAAATTACCTTGACAAACGATTGACACTTGCGGGTGTAACATCAACTGTCATGGAATTTAGACTGGAAGCTTCAAGATCAACTTGGCATTCATCGATTCCGAGAAGAGAATTATTTGATATCGGTTCGCATTCTAGGCATTTTATTGCAAATGGATTACAATCAATCAATGTATCACGCGGTGAGATCAACATTTCACTCGGAGCCAGATCGGTTGCTCGCTGCTCGCTCTGTGTGACTCATCGATCATGTCATGGACTTGTGCACTTGAGATTCAGGTCTAGATAGTACATGTGTCTAACATCTGTCAGTGCGCAGCATCGATTACGAGACTTGGTTGAGCTACTTAGAGAAGTGTGCTGGTATGCGTCGTGCATTTTAAGTGCGGTTAAGGGAGACGGTGATGTTTGACTATGATTCCTTAGGGGGGGTGGCCAAGTGGTGCGGAGTTCGAACTTGCCAAACTGCTTTGGGGCTGTAGGACGTGAACTGATGCAAAAGGGGAGCCTGTCCCTGCTGTAGCTATTTCATCGGCTTAGCTCCAGCGATGATTCGTAGAGCCCTGAATCTGCAACAATTCTCGGTTGGAAACTCCACCTGGGGCCAAGAATCTGAAACCGTCTTGAATGTTAAGCTACTAGGTTCATAACTATTTTCCTGGTCAGCAAAAGACAGTTCTCTGCTCTCTAGCATTCTTGTGTCTTTGGGAGGAACTTCGAATTATCTGTTGAACAACGAGAGCTCTATCTTCGATGTGCTTGCAGCCGACTTGCAGTTCCAATGATCGCCTTCAGATTCGCCTCATTCTACACGCATCCACATTGTGTCACTCTCTGTGACAAATCTTACCGAATCACCTAACCAAAGTCTTCGGCTTTGCTTTACTTCAGTACGAATCACAGATGGTAAACTGTGAGCTCAGTTCACACAGTGACGCAATCACATTTTCGTCGCATTCAACAGAAGGTGATCTACCTCAAGATGTTTCCACGCCAAGGGCTAAGTCTGATTTATAATCTGAGTCTAAGTCGAAACTAGGTCAGACAGTGCATTGAAATAGTCAAACCACACATTTCTCCCACGTCCCAGTGCTGAGAAGCCGCCCCATTGTTCCACTCCTCAACTTCGTGCCAGCAGCTGGCAAACAAAAGCCTCGGCAATTTGCTTTGACACAATGTCAACTTCTACGCCCTCCGGATTTGAATTTGGCAATCCCCACTGACGGCAGCCGTTCCCCACACCCTTTCCTGCCAGCTAGCCACACATGACATTCGAAGTAGAGGCTCGCACCCCGCTTGAAATTCACTTGGGCAGCTCCCAGAGATGAGCCCCCCACCTTCAGGAGTGGAATTTCTCTGCGGGGACCTATATTCCACTGCACGCACACAAACTAGCGACACGGGCTTATGCAACTGTGGAAAAGTTAAATTCAATACCATTGCGGTTCCGGAGCCACGCCGCGTTACTGGAGAACATGGGGCATCCAGGCGCTAAACCGCCGCATAGGCGCTCCTCGGTCCGCGCCGCCGACATAACACGTGCCATTGTGCAACGCAACAGGTAGAACAATGCGAAACAAAAGGTGTGCATTGTGTGTTACTTTTCATCGATTGCAGCCGGGCTGGGAGTGCTTCTTCCCGAACGCCTGACCGACGTCTTAATTGTCTCATTAATCGCTCGACTGACTGGCGGTGGCAGCGACGGCGGTCCGTGTGTAATTACCCTCATTCATGCGCGCAGACAAGACAAATTTACACAATTATCTACTTCTCGACCGGAAAGGTAGGAAGATCTTAATGCGTTTGCGAGTATCGCCGCTCGATGAACAGCAGGTGTGTGTGTGTGACAGATCGGTGAATCCGTGTGGGCGCTGTTCATTGTTTTCGAGTGAACAAATTTCGCTTAATTTGACACGCAAATGACATTTGATTGATCCGCCAAATGTGAGAGATCAGACGCACCCACTCGCTCACTCGAAGACACTTGGCGGGTAGCGTCTATCTATTTCCGTGTGCTGTGGGGCCATCGGCGACAGTCTCTCTGCAGCGATCGTTGAACCATAATTCCTCACCATTTCTAGTTTGAAAGATGGTCACAAATCGATGGCGCGGGTGGGACATCCATTAATATTCATAAATTGGAGAAAAAAAACAACAAACTGGTCGTCGACGTCGTGATGTCGCCTAACTGCGTTCTAGATTCGTAAGCATTTGCATTAATCGTATGCGACAGACCCGACTGGCCGGGAAACGGTCACAACTCAGGCTCGTAACAAGCTGCCCGTGACCAGAGGTGGCGACGCATTTGAAACGCCTTAGATGGCATTGATTGGGTTGGGGGGGCCGGTTGAGCTCATGTGCATCGCATCTGGGATTGGAAATCAGTCGCTAAGAAAATACTATTTATGACATAACATCGCAGTGACTTCGGCTTTCGCTGTTCGCTTGCGTTGTGTTCCGAGCTGGGCGACGCATGTGTGCGCTTGAAAATGAAATTGCGTCCGCTACGGTTGAAGAATGACTGCAATTGATACAAGGGGCGATTGCCTAGCAAACTTGCTATGAGTTACACACGGTCTTTGAGGTAGAAAATGAAAAGAACCGCCTTTTGACGGGGACCTGGGGTTTTTTGTTTTGCTTAGCGGAAGAGCAAGAAATGCTTGGATGGGTTGGGTGCATCCGGCGCACAAGGGGAAAGTGCTGCTTGACTCTGTCGGTGAAGCGAAACTGATGGCTCTTGTTGCTTTTTCAAATCGAATTATTATGGCATTCTATTGAATGCTGATTTATGCGGGTGTCCGAGTCGGAGATTGATGTGAACAAGAACTAATTTGTTCACAAATTTATGCTGACTTAATGCAATGATTTGATCGTGTGTCTTGGGCTGTGAGTGAGTGCCCGCAGGATTCAACTGAATGACCACTCGAGTCTCGCAGACAAGCTGAGTCTGGTGCAAGCAAGTGATTCTTTTTGAACTGAAAAAAGAAACAGAACATGAAAGTGGTTGCTTTGCACAAATGCCTTAAAGATCAGTCGAATGTAGAGCGTGAGGAATAGTGGGCTGGAAATACCTTTCTATGCTCGTGTGGTGGTCTTTAATTGTGCGTCTATGCAGACTGAACTGTTAAGCCATTCGGGTGAAATGAGTAGTCCCAATAGGTTGCTGGAAAGGTATGCGATTGACTAGATGACCCTTAATTGTCCGGGTTCAAGACACAACGCTGGCCGAAAGTATTGAGGGAGAGGATGTACCTGTGCACATTGGTCTTAAAAGAAAAGATAGACAAGACACAACACGATATTGAAAGTATTTTCCTCAATATTTAATGGCTCGGGTTTCTTCGACTAGATTTCACATTCTGTTCCAAGTAGGAGTGCGGAGAGTTCTTAGTTGTCGAAAACAGCATGAAAGCCGCGTAAGAAAACACTCAAAGTACTGCCTGAGACTGAGAAGATAATACTTACTTAACACCTACGGCCTGTCATCAAGACAAAAGCTGTCTTGTGTTCCACTCCTTTTCGAATCAGAAGACCACCTTAGCCGGAGCCTTGGTGCCCATGCGCTCGATGTGGCCGAGTTTCCAGGCTGCAACCACATCGATATCAAGGTCGTTCAGTTCGAGGTTATGTCTTCTAACAGAAGGGAACGCATATCTGATGACTTCTGCAGTTCTGTTTATCGTCGGCTCCATAGAGCAGTACTGAAGATTTTGTTCCTTCGAGTCAGAAGTTTGCAGCGAAATTACGAAGAACGATTCTATGTCGGACCTCCACTAAGCGAACATGTCGATGTCTTCTGCATATCTCAGCAATTGAACTGACTTATAGAAGATAGTGCCTTCCGTGTTTAAGTGCCTGTCGCAGTCTCTTCTCCAGTACCTAATTAAATGAATCATACGAGATTGCACGGAGCATCGCGAATGGGTAGCGTGGTGCAACACAACTAGATCAGTTTTCCATGGGATCCCGAAGTCGTCGTCGATGGTCTGATAGGAAGCGTGCAACAGATCATAGGTCGAAATTGGGAAGACTAAAGCATGCCCGACGATTGAGGTCATACCACATATCGCAACAACTACGCCTGCTTCACGTCACCTACAAAATCCTATCCAACGTACTGTGCGACCGTCGAAAGCCGTTTCTCACCGCACTAATCGGCACGTACCAGTCCGGCTTCGGGACACACAAATCGACTAGACCAAGTCTTGACACTAAGGCAAATCTCGAGAAGCCCAGCTCATTTATAAACGATTTATGCATTCATTAAGGGAACTATTCGAAGCGACATAAGGTTACGTTGTTACAAAGAAAAACAGAAACAGTATCGGTGACAGAAGGGAACCTTGGAGAACACCAGAGTTTATTAGAACCTATGTGTTTAAGACATCATGAATTGCATAAGTCGAAGGGAGTTAAAAGAAATGGTGTGCACTTATAAGGATTACCGATTTCAACACAATCCGCCTTCCCCAAATTTAGCTAGGAACAGCCTGTTCCATTTACGCTTATCCTCTTGTTTGATGACATCTTGTGACTGAAAGCGTCCTCTACTAAATGAAAAAAAAACAAGATCGTTAAGCAAGATAGCTTGAAACTTGTTCCACATTTCGATGGGACCTATTTTGCTGTATGGGTCCACACGAAGCTTTTCCGATTCAAGGTATTTGGTGCAAACCAGCAACCACTCGTGTTGTGTGTGTTATTGTGCTCTCACGAGCCGACTCCGACCGGCAAAGTTTGAAAAGCTTTTTCTCTAGACAGGGTCATTACAAAAATGTTTGTTGTACAGACCAGGGATGGAGTCTACATACACCCCACGGGCCACCACATCGAGGCGCTTCTATGATCTTTAAAAAAATCTACTCCGGTGTTCCATCCCGATGGTGCTGTTCAGTGGTGGAGGAATTTAAGCGACACTATCCTTGCAGTTCTTTATTTTCGAAGAACTATTTCGTGTTCTCATCAACAATAACCCATGAGTAACCTGCGTGTCTGCTTCCTTAACCCCGGAAGCAGCTCCTCTGCTTGCAGTACGTTGTCATAAATTAATGAAATCCAAGCAGCACATCGATGTATATTTGCTCATTGCACAATCCCCCCGATGAATCAGCCGACTTTCAAGTGGCCGCTCGCGATCTTCTCGTTCATCAAGCCTCAATTCATAAGAAGAACCAGTGAAGCATTCTCGATTGCAAATTTGTTTTTTGTTCTTCTCTCAAGTGTTTCTAATCGTAGCCAATCCATTTCCATATGCAAATATTCAGCTTCATGCATTAGAACGACGATGCCCGCCGACTAGACACTTCGGAGTGACTCATCTCTGTAGAACTTGTTCCATCCAGGCATTGGCACTCCTCGCTGCCCAGCCGCGCATCTTCTATCTTGTGCGGTGGATTATGAATTTCATAAATCTCAAGCTGGAAACTGGTTCCAGCCAAAAAGACGAACATGTTTAATGCAAAACTTTTGTTTACCAAATTCGGACAATAAATTCATAAAATTCTTGTTTTTTTTTTGCTTTCAGTTCAACTTTGTGGGAAGGATCCTAGGACCCCGTGGCATGACAGCCAAACAATTAGAACAAGAGACTGGATGCAAAATCATGGTCCGGGGCAAGGGTTCGATGAGGGATAAAAAGAAGGTAAGTCACAAAATTCAAATTCTCTCGTTTTTTAAAGCAAAATAAATAAATGAAAAGAGAGGCGTATACATTTCTATTTATCATTTGTCGTTGCCGACCGTGCACACTCGAACATGACAGCATACAATTAAAAATAAATGTTATTCATCTGCGCGAGTGTGCGAGGGGGAAGTGAAGGAGAAAATAAACAAATCTTGGCACAGCATCACAAGCACAACAGCCATCGCCATCGCACAACGGATAACTAAAGAGAGTATCTCTCATCGGTACGCACTTAATTGTTGCATTGTTCTGTGCGCAGTGGGTGGGAGACACACCAGTCCACTTCGGATGTAGCTGCAAACGTATTTAGGAAGTCCCCAATCGAACCACATGGCCGCAAGTGGGAAAGTTGAAGAAACTCTATCTGCGAGGATGCGGCCAGAGAGGAGGCACCTACAGCTCTGCCTTCAGTGCGCAGGAGAAAGGTCTAAATTTAGATGAATACCAAAGCGCACATACGCACCGCAACTGCGCACCATGCGCAGACACCAAATGAAATATTATATGGAACACGCCAAAATGTCTCGACGGCGGAACGTGTGTGCGTGTGCGATCAGCTTATGGGATGTTTGTCGAAGACAAAGAGAGCGAGAAAACTCGAATGAGTCTTCATTTTCTTCGTCCCGGTTTCGATTACATCGTTTTCCTGTTGTGTTCCTGTTTGGTCACTTCGGCTGGCACAGCACTCGACTGAACACTGAACACCAGACGCCTTGGCCTTAACTAGACGCATGCACCACGTACAACGCATTAGGCGGGCCGAACAAGGCAGACCCAAGCAGTGCAACATGAAAAGTGAAAGTCATTGTGTTGTGCTGCCGTCGCCGCCGCCGATCATCGGCCGTCGCATGTCTCGCAGGAGGAAAATTGCAGACACTCTCGGCCACGCCAAAGGGAACCAAATTCAATCCGAGTCAACTCACAACTCACAAGTTGATTATTTTTAATCGTCCATCCGCAGCTTTGAGCGATCCTATTTCTAAATTGTATTCAATCTTAATTGCTTGTGATGTTTGTTTTCAGGAAAATGGTCCTCTATTATGCGACGGTGGCGGCGCGGCGATGCCTTCATGTCTTCTTAATGTGAAGCGAAATGAAATCATCGGGATGGATTCTGTTTGTGTGTCGCTGTTTTTTGGTGTGTAGACGCCAATGTTGGCGTGTTCCTCGGAGCAGAGTGTTGAAACTGGCGCATGTATTATTTGCCCCGAAGGCGAAATTCGTCTCTCGTGGAGTGTGAACTCGAACGAAGATAATGGGCGCGTGTTTAAGTGAATAATTGGAAGTAGACACTCGGGAGGAGGTGCATAATCGCGACTTATTCGTAAATCCACTTATTAAATTGTCATTAGTCGCCAAGGGCGTCGACGTGGCGGCGACACTGCCTTAGACAAGGTCTTCCTGGGCGGGAGTTAATTGTCACTTGTGATGTCAGTCCGTCTGGCAGCACCTCCACATTGGTGATTTTAACCTGTTTCGATGAGCAATCGAAAAAGCGTCGTCGATGCAACATGCGCGTGATCATGACTGAAGAAAACAAAGAAAAAAAAAACAGCATTGAATATTTAAAAATTAGCCAGTCAATAATTCCAAGGAACTGAGCATAAATTTGCGATTGATGGAACCTTTAAACTTTCATACCAACAACAGGATGCAGCCGGTTGAGGCAGTTAAAGCAGACAGACGGGTTCTTCTCTCGGACAACCTTAAGACAGTTTTGCATAGAATATGAGAAAGTTTAAAGGGTATACGATGGTGGGAACAAGAAAACTGGGTCTTAGGAAATGCTTAACTTTGATGTGGAATAGCATACTACATGGAATTCTGCTGCAGGAACTGCTGGAGTCTTCGACACCGAGCCATTGGGGACAGCGCAACAGAGGAAGTTCTCGCACTAGATGGCGCACACAAGTGGAAAAGGACCTCAACCAACTTGGTGTGCGCAACTGGATGCAGCTGGCGAAAGATCGTGCTGGCTGTAGAGGCATGTTGGTTGAGGCCCAGGTCCACCCCGGACTGTATCGCCAATCAAAGAAGAACTGCTGGTCGTTTGAGGGTGTGGATTGAATGATATATATATTATATAGAACATTCGCACTATCTTGATTGTCTGAATGACTTTCGTAACCATTAACCCTCGACGCACAAGTCAAAGTTTGGCTGTCAAACGAACGAATCAACAAATAATTAAAGCTCGATGCACATTTTAAAGGATTACAGCTTCGTTTACAACAATTAACAAAAAAAAAGAAGTCTTGAAATGTCTGAAGCCACTGTAGTTTCCAACATATATCCTAATGAGTGATGAAACTGTCTAGAAAAAGTGTTGCTGGATGTGGTTGAGGAGTGTGTGTGTGTTGCGGAAACGAAACAATATTTTTGTCCTCAGGGCGAATAAGTGGCGATATTCCGCTTGTACTGAAGACCTGTGTAACTATTTAACTTGCTTGACATATGTAGACTCTGTACCAAATGAAATTTCTGTTTCAAAATACGACTGCCTTCCTTCCCAGTTCCCCATTCTGTAACCCGAATTTTTGACGGTTTCAGGCTGTATCTCATGGGCTAAAGCACTTGAATTATTTCCCTTTTGTTGTCATAACATCTGTCCTTCACGGTTCCCCAGAAAAATAAGCCCAAGAGGGTTAAATCGCAGCTTCGAGTCGTCCCATTGAAATCGCCAAGACAGATGATAACACGAGTTGGGAATTCAGAGGATCGATTATGGCATGCTCTGTGTGGCCAGAAGTCGTCCAAATCCATGTCTTCAAGTTCAGTAAAAAAGAGTCAGTTAGCAAGCTTTGTAACGCCGTAGACGGAAACGTTGTTCAGTGCCTCATGTTCGAAGAAAAATTATCAAATGATGCCACCACTCCACAGGCAGCCTCAATCTCATCTGTGCGCACCGTCTGACGACGAGGACAATGAGTTCCGACCACTAGAATATCTGTCTCAAGAACTTTTTGCACAAACTTGCGTAGAGCAGTCAGGTGATTCATTTCGGCAGAGACTTCTTTAAAAAAACCATATTTCGGCTACACAGCACCCTCTTTGAAAGTGAGTTTTAAATATTTCCCAAAGTTGTTTAAAATAAATCGTAAGGCGACACGTTCCTCGATGGTATGACAGTGACTTTCTGTGTCAAAATAAGTTTATAAAAAATGTGCAAGCACACTATTGGGTTCAACATGTTTCCTAATGAGACTGACTAGATGAAATGGAGCTGAGTGTGTTTTTGAAGAGGATATGTTGCGAAAACGAAAACAACACACTAAGGTGAGGTAGTGTCCTGTGTGTGATGATAACAAAGCATTAGCAGAACTTTAAGTATGATCCAAATGTCTTCTACACCAAGCCATTGGGTCAGCGCAACATAGGACGTCCTCGCACTAGATGGCGCACACAAGTGGAAAAGGACCTCAACCAACTTGGTGTGCGGAACTGGAGGCAGCTGGCGAAAGATCGTGCTGGCTGGAGAGGCATGTTGCTTGAGGCCCAGGTCCACCCGGACTGTAACGCCAATCAAAAAAGAAGTATGATCCAACATTTCGAGGACTTCTAACCAAGTGATTCTTGGTAAATAGCAGCACTTCGCGTCTCTCCAAATGATAAGAACTTTCGTGAACTTCCTCTAATATCGCAACCCAAATTTTCCGCGTTTCTATTCCACTTGTGAGCGCCATTGGATTCGTGGCTCTATTGCATTGTCCTGCTGCTTCAGTACTGTCCATTCGCTCTACAGTCTCTAGCCATTTTAGGCCTTGAACTCGCTGTGGTTGAATGTCGTCGAATCTTCTTCTCCAAATGCCATAAACGCAAACTGAACCAAGGACTGATCGAACTGATCGTTATAACTCTCGAAAAAGTCCAAGGGTTCCATTATCTGCTCTGACAGATTTTCCATGCCACTGCGCTGCAAAGCAGGACTGGCATGATTAGTGTTTTAAATAGAGTCATTGGAGAGGTTATACTATTCACTGGCCTTATGAGTTCAACCAAAAACGATTGGCAAGAGTCGTTGAAGACAGCATAGTCTTCGTTTAGCCGTCTTTAACATTTTGTCCTCCTCCGTTTTTCCACCAGAAATCCCTGATTTTGACGTCCCTTTTTTAGGCATTACAGCATTCTCGAGTCACTTACTAAATCACTGAAAAGAAAAGCCTACTCATTCGGCGTCCGCATAAAAGTCTATATCCTCAAAACTTGTGAGAGAATAAAAGCAACCGGGTGTTGTTCATCTTACGCTCTCTCCCTTTATATGCTGTAACTAAAAACTATTCTGTAGGTAGAATGTGGCTTAATTATTAGGTCTTCCTTTGTCCATGCTGAATGCTGCTTCGCCATCAGAATCACGCTCCGATCTTTATACCGGAGATTCAGTTTTCCTCCTCTTCTCCTTCTGAGCCAAAATGTTCGGATTCACAAACTACAGTGCTGACACCATCCTTGGCAAAAAGTGATCGGCTTCCATCTGCGCATTTCCTCAGTACATTTCCATCATCTCCTAGCCTCGTCCAGCCGTTATAATTGTAGTCATTCTCCTTACTCACCGCCCAAGTGAATTCGAAAATAGAATCAATCGCGAAATTTAATCGCATTTAAGCGGTTTATTTTCACAGACTGTTGCTCCGCCATGTTTTCTCAAGTATCTTCGTGAATCAGACGTTTCCGCGCAACAATGTCCTCGAAAGCGTGACAATATTTGCGACTTTCGAAAATACCCCAACCCCAAAGTGCCGTCCCATGACACATTACATGCTTCGGCCGGGCACCTCTGGCGCAAACCGGACCAACAGGAAACGTTCGGGCAATAAAACATTCAACTTCACTGCACCCCCGATCCGAATGAGAAAAATGCCTTCCAAACCAACAATATTCCGGCCATAAACATTCGAAATTTACATCACGCCTCGCGATCTATGCATGCGAATGCTTGCGAAAACTCTCAAAATTTTCCCTCGAAACGACGAATTTTCATCCGAAAATACATTTTCTGCAGTTCCATGTTTTAATTTTGATCTCGTCGAAAATGAGGTCACCCCCTCAACTGCAGAGTACATGTGTGCATGCTGTGCTCAGTGATTCAGACTGAAGTCAGTATATCATTGGTGAGCTGATGTCCTTTGCATTGTGGACTAATTCAAAGCGACATGTATGTCGCACAAGAAAGCGCTGGCGGTGATGACGATGGCGATGGCGATGGTGGACATTCGTGCGGTGGAGGCCTCGTTAACTGAGATATTCTAGGATTTTCACAAAAAAGAAACACACCGAGTCCGTTGAACATTTGCTGTCACCCACCGTGTGATCGTATTTCTTTTGACAACTTTCGAATGTGTTCACAAGTACGCCGCTGTGCTGTGTCGGCTGAACGCAACGGTGTTTTCCCGAAGCGCCCTAAAAGCGACTGATTTAAGATCGTTCTGTCAGTCGGCAAAATCAAATTGAATTTTGTTTGTTTGCAAGTAAATGAGATGATTTTCGAGCGGGGCGGCGGATTAAATCTTAATTGCATGCAACGAGCAGCAATAAACGAAGATTAACTCATTTGGTCTCAAGTGATTCAGTGTAGTGTCACCGGTGGTGTGGTGCGGTATCTGGCAGCCAGTGCGATCACATCTAGGGAATGTTGTTGTTGATTCTGTGCTGGGTCTTTAATAGGATTTGATGGTCGTTTAAAGCTTTGTATTGAAATATTTATGAATTGCTTGCTAGATCAACACCATCGAGGTGGTCTTTTTTTTGGGTTTTTTCTCTCTCTCTTGTTTGCTAAGTCGAGGCGGAGTAAATTTACTTAAAATGTTTGAAAATTGAAAAGAATACATTGACGAGATGGGTGACTCTTGAATTGTGGCGAAATCAATGGGTGGAGTAGAAGCTTTAAAGCTCTGAACGATCAAGAGAGTAAAAATTTGTTGTATAAAATATGTTGCATATTCTTAGGCAGACTGAGATATGCCAAATGTTGCCTAGAAGTGTACGTCATTGGAAGTGATGCTTGTTTTTGAGATCATTTTTAACGAGAACCCTTCTAAAAGTAACTAGCTACATGTTCGTAATTTGTTTTTCAATATTATCAGTGGTTGTAAACGGATTTTTCTTTTTTTTTCGCAGGAAGACACCAATCGGGGTAAACCAAATTGGGAGCATCTCTCAGACGATCTTCACGTTCTGATCACCGTCGAAGACACCGAAAACCGGGCCACAATCAAATTGGCACAAGCTGTTGCCGAAGTTCAAAAATTACTCGTGCCGGTAAGTCAAAACTAAGCGATAACACCTCACACCGTCTCACTTCCAGCAAAATTAAAAACCAAACAACAACATTTACTGAATAATAAAATTAATAAGATATTCCTTTTTATTAACGCTGCTTTATATAATTCCTAAAAAAAAAAAATCAACGTCTTTAAACAAAAAAAAATCCAAATTCGACTGAACTCAACGTTACATGTGTAAGTGTGGACGATCGAAACAAACTTAACCGCGCCAATCAATGCCATTTTGTCCTTTACTTTAATCAATGTTTAATAATATTTTCGGCTTAATACACAAATTAAATAATATGAATAAATTTTTATTTCTGATGTACCTACTAACAGCAAGCTGAAGGCGAGGATGAACTTAAAAAACGACAACTCATGGAGTTAGCTATTATTAATGGCACATATAGGGATACAACTGCGAAGCCAGTCGCGGCAGGTATGTCCTCAGAAAATAATTTCAAAATTCTCCCGAACCAAAAAAAAAACAAAATCAAAACGATTTCAATAACAACTTCTAATGTTATGTATTAAAAAAAAAAAATATTTACATGTACCTATATATATCTATAAATATGTATATAATACACATAAATCCAATCGTTCTAACCGAGTAATTAAAATTCTGTAACTATTTTCATAATTGTTTAACATTGATTGCATATATATTTCAATTTTTTTGAACAATTTTTAAAGAAACAAAAATATTTAAAATAGACTTCCACTTTGCAGTTGAAGAGGAATGGCGTCGGGTGATTGCTGCATCGGCTGAAAATCGCCTCCTACCAACGGCAATTCCCGGCTTGGCGCAACAAATACGTGCTCCAACAGCAACCCCATTGGGTGCCCCACTCATTCGTATGACAGTACCAACAACAGCGGCCAGCCTAATGCCGGGACAAGGTCAGCCCGGCCTTGAACATGCAGCGCATGGCCTGTTCTTGACCCCATTCGGTGATTACAACTATGCGACGTTAGGAAATCCAATTCTGACGGATTACGATCATAGCGGTGGGTTATTTGCTAGATAAAAAAATTAAAACAAAATTCAAAACAATTACTACTTTAAGTAAAAAAAAGAAAACAATTTAATTGCAAAAAAATAATACCAAATTATATGAAAAAAAAAAAAAAAACCAACCTACAACAACAAGTAATACATATTAATACATATATTTATTAATTTTTTTTTTCTGAAATTACTATATAATCACTTCTTAAAAACAACAACAACAGAATTATAATTTGCACTAGCTCTAGAAAATAACAACAAAAAACCAAAACAAAACAAAAAACCACACACAACTCTAAGAAATTAATATAGGTGAAAGAAAATGGAGGAAAACAAATTAAAAAAGCAGTAGCTACATCCGATTGCTTGAAATTAATACCAAAAAAAAAAATTCAAAAAATATTTATTAATTGTACTAAGGTTGAGATGAATAGTTTTATTTTAACCAAGCAATTAATTGACTTTTTTACTTGTAGAATTTGGTGAGAAATAATATCTGATTTCCCTTTTTAATGAAAAGCAAGAAAACAACCAAAAAAAGTCAAGAAAACGTAAACGTTAATAATTTCACGTGTAAAAGCGAATTTTGAAAGAGAAAGAAATCAAGTATTACAAAGTACGCATTTCTTGTGCATTGACATATTTATTTTATTTCTTATTTGATTTTTTTGTTTTGTTATTTATTTAAATAATTTATTCATGTAGAAGCCTAGAGTTTTATTTATACATAAAATGTTATTGGTTGATTTTCTTATTTTCTTGTTTTCTTACTTTAATTGTGTTACTAATTTATGTTGTGCCATTATTGATTAGCAATTTTACAAAGTTAAACATATTTTTGCTCCATTGTCAATTGTAAAGTGAGATGACGATTACTTGGTTGAACAGAATGCAGGCGAAAGTAGTTCGAAATGAACGCAACTATCTCTTGATTTTTTAAGAACTATCGGGCAAACAGAATGTGGTATTTTTTGAGGAACAGAAAGCCTCCGAATTAAGCAGGGCGCAGGGCAGAAATAGAAAAATGGGATACACACAGTGGCTTAGACCCCACAAGATGGTTCAAAGACTACCCTGGTCAACTTGTACAGTTCATTCAAGGGCTACTGAACAAACCTAACCGAAAGGGCATTAAAGCCCCAATGTACAATATAATTTCTGTATATGTTCGAGTGCATTTGATTGTTTCTCGCCAAAAATAAGGGTATTGTTGTCTCCCTTCAAATAAAAACGCCTTGTTGTTATTGAGATTCGCTTTAGAGCTCCTTTTTCCTTCAAGACGCATGCATCAAACTTCAACCATCACAACCACGACAAAATAGCGAACAAATAGAACAATCGAATTTGAACAAGCTTCCAGTATGCTGCACTTTTTGCCTCCTTTACCGACACATGTTCCAGTTGGGTGGGTGGTCACTGTCAAAAGTTATCGTTATCGATATAATTGATTCACGGCCAAACCATAACCCACTTTCATCCTTTTATCAAGAGATTTTTGCGTTTAAGCCCTAAAAAGCCAAGAAACAAAATGAAATAGCCTTAAATGAACAAATACAACATAAGAAGGCACATTCATTTCCATTTCATCTAATAGCAACTCCACGTACTGCTTCAACTCTAAAACTAATCAATTAAAACCGAAAATAATGAATAAATAAATGTTGAGCTAAGCATGACCGAAACTCAAATTTGATCACATAGTTAGTAATTTTTAAAGTTAGAATAACCAGTAACTTACATTTACAGGGAACGTCAATTGCTTTGCAAATTATTTCAAAAATAGTTTTGAAGAGACGTTAGTATCTTACAGTTTAAATGTGTCAGCGTGCAGTCAATGCTAAACATCAATTCAAATTACACTGGCACCGTGAATAAAGAAAACCTTCTGCAAGGCGATTTGTCGAGGCCTTTCTCAGACCTCTCGTAGGAAGGAAAATTTTCCAAAAAGAGTTCCTTATAAATTGGGGAATTTAGTATACATATTAAAGTACACACTATAGAGCTAACAAAAGAGAGCAAGCATTTGCAAGGAGTATGTATCACTTAATGCATAATTGTTCGACTTCATTTGATGTCGCCTTATTTGACTTCGCAAACAGATCAAATCTCATAATTGTTTATTGTGATGTGGTCTTAAATGTGCATTTAATGCACACATCCATGACAAATATAGGATACCTTTATATCGACGTAAATAGACACGTTTGGGAGACATTCACAGTTGGTTTTCCTGTTCATGAACGAATTTAAGCGACAATTAACCACGAAATCGTATATGTAAGTTAATTGTCCAAGAACAAAAAAATGGTGTATTAAGAACTACCCCTAGAATAATAGAATTTAGATTTTGACGTAAAAAATAACAAAGCTGACGAAATGCTTTTAAAACTTTCAGTTTCCTTCTATTTTCCTTCTACTTTAATCGGAAAAGTGTACGTTTTGTACAATGCACCATTTTCTAGTATTACGGTGTAGTGTAAGAATCCTCCTACAAAAGTGCCAGAAAAGAACTTTCTTTAAGTTGGCTGCTAAAAAGAATATGTATAAAACCCATTACGCTGTTCGGCTAATATCTTGCCCGATAGTAGCTGGAATGTGCTCTACACATGGAATTCCATTATACAAAGCTCAGGCTCTCAGAATCCCCTGTCGTCCATTTCGGATCAGTCTGACCATTTATTTGATTGAGAATTCCGAGTTATGTTCCAAGCAAGCCTTCAGCTAGTTGAGATCCTCTCGATATCATATCTCTTCATCTGCATCAAATTGGCTTCCAACCAAAACTTGTGAAACACTATCCTTGCGATGCATGCTGATGAAAAATATGCCTAAATTGAGTATTCATTGTGTGGCACCATCGAATTCTTTAGGTCCAAGTCTTATAAATAGTCCTTGTGATATTTGTGTTCGCACTTTTTCAGGCAGAATGAAAAAACAACACAAGATCTTCTCTATCTCAGTCTAGTTCAAGTCCAAGAAGAAATAAATACATTGAATCCATGACACCTTCGAATTCTTATACGTTAGAGTTCCCGAAATGCTCTCTTGCATGCCAATCTCTTTCTGGTTGAAAAACAAAAATATTTGTTCATGCTAACAACTAATAACGAACACACACACTTCCATTTTGTCTTATTCCTTTGCACCATTAAAAAAGCCTTAATCAAGTTCCCCTCCCCAAGTTAGCCTAACACTGAATGAAGTTTATACAACTCCTTCTTAAGCTATCTGCTTAACATTTCGGTTTGTTGCCCCCTAGTTGTGTCTAACAGCTGTCGCTAACAATGTGGACCATCAACCAACGTGTGCTTAGCTAACCCCAAATCGTAATTTAACACCCAAAAAAATATTTTTTTTTCTTTTTGTTTTTTGGGATATAAAAACACATTTTTTCAACTATGTTTTTTTAATTGCAGTTTGGTACACAAATTTGATCACCTAAATACCTCTACCTTCCTTCTCAAAAATAAACAAATTATCTCATACGAAACACTGATGGGCAAATAAAAAAAAATATAATAAATATATTTCTTTATGACGTTGATCAAGTCAACCTCAGAAACCGCTCTCAACTCCCCCAGCAGAATTGACAAAAAAAAACCCTTCTTAATTATATGATATGAATGTTAATTTAAAGTATAATTAAATATAGGAGTGGTTAAGTTACAAACAAAAGAAAAGAATGATATACAATAAAACAAAACTCTGTGATCAAATTTGGGGGTCGCTTGTATTAATTGTTTAACATCTCTTATATCGATATCAAAGTTTTTTTATTTAATTTTTTTTAATTTGTTACATTATTTATATTGTTTAAAATGTTTATATGATAATATTTACAGTTGGTCGATATTTGCATGCCGGCTCCGTCTTTTGAATATATATTAAATATAACTTAGATTATGACATTTTTTTGTAAGTGAGAAAAACAAACACTATAAGGAATTGAAAAACAAAAACATCACAAAGAAAAAAAAAACGGAAAAAAACTCCCCTTTTTTTCTTTCTTACTTATCGGCTAGTGTTACGACGATTATTAGAAAATCTATCAATAGCATAATCAAAATCGTATTTGCAGAAAAAAACTCTCTAGCAGTGTTTTTTCTACGTTTTTTTAGTTAGTAGTCTATAAAATGACAAAAAACGTTAAGTTTTTTTCGTAAAGTACACTTTTTGTACGAGTTAAGTACGCTGCACTCTCCTTGTTTTTCTTGAAAATTCAAACGTTCTGGATTTATTTCATGGAGTTTTATTCTTAAAAAGAAACACACAAATTCTCTAAAATACTCATAAAATCTTTAAGAAAAAAACATAAATACACAAGAAGAATTCATTTAGCCACGGCCAAAATTAAAACCAAGAAGTGAACAACTTTAGAGTTAAAATCTCATTTGAATATTATCTTAGAAGTAATTTTCCTTGTATTAAATGTAAATATGTAGTATTTTCTTGTTTTTAATTTATACGTTTATCTTCTTTTTTTTTTGCTCTCCCCAAAAGAAATAATAAGTGATTTTTTACCCAGTGTTAGATAATTATATATAATTACATATTTATACATTGCGTTATCATATGAGTATATTCTAGTTTAAACGTTTACGTTGCTTTCTTTTGCCTTGCAACTTTCGAAGGGAAACACTGTAGAAAGGGATAAGGATAAGCAGACTTTTTTTTGTTTTTTATATGCTTCATTATTATTGGTGTTGGGTTTGATATATATAGTGAATTGTTTGTTTTTTTTTTATATAACTGTAGTTTATTTAGTTAATTTTCTTTCGCTTATTTTTGGTTTTACTTTGCCTACTGATTGACAAACTAGCCTGTATCATTTTGAGTGATTCGCGCTATGGATCTAGGACAATTTTTGAGAGTCAACAATAGCTGCCGATCTTCTCGATACGTCTCGGTATTGAGACTTCATAATAAATTCCGATTTGAATAAATTTTTGTGCAGACAGGAAAAGAAAGTGACGAATTTAATTTGTGAACGATGAGGTTGTAAACAAGCTTTTTTTATAAAAAACCTTGCATTCCTTTTTTTCCTTTCTGGCTGATATGTCATACAAATTCGTGCGAAATTTCATACAAAAATGGATTAACTGCCAAATCTGTCAACGATACCCCGTGGTTCAATACTATTGATCATATGTACGTTGCCATAAACACATTTGAGTAAAGTGCAGAAATCCAGTTTGTATCTGTCAAGTAAGCTGAAAGCACAATCACTATGAGCTTTCATTTCTGGAAACAGTGTCAAATGCTTTACAGAGGCTATAGTTTAGTCAATTCGTACTCCTTTAACTTATAAGGCACACTGACTCCCACGTCCTTGTGCTCAAAGACGTTCAACCCTTCAGCATTCATTCATTTCCTGGTCAACGATAGGAATTGTAATGCATCCACAAGTTAGTTCCCAATCCAAGCACAAACAAAAAGAAATGCATCCAACGTCTTTGCTTCGTCACAGAATTATATTCGCCATTTAAATAATCATCGTGCCATCCGCTACATAGCATATTTACTTACCAAATCACTTATACCAGTCTTAGGTTGTTGTACGAAACTAAAAACAAACAAAAAAACATAATTATTACATAAATTAATTGGATTTAGTTCATATTTTATAAATGTTACTCTTTTTGTTCTTTTGTTTTTTTCATATATTTTTCTTGCTCAAGCAGGATTTCGGGTTGAATCAAAACGGTGCTTTAAAGGAGTATATCATATTTTAGATTATTATACAAATTAAATAAACCTAAGCTTAAATGTTTGAAAAGGAAAGCAAAAAAATAAACGAAACAGAAAATGATAATGCAAGCTCACCGAATTCCGTCCAATAAATATTTTTTAGTAGCTAGTCAAACAAGAGTGTTTAATGTTCATTATTTATGTTTTATTTCTTTTTTCATCCAATTTAAACCTGCATGCATAGTTATTAATGGTTTCGTGTGATTTATTATTTTTTTTTTTGAATAACCTTCTGATATGCAAGAGATCCTGGTATAAAATCACTTATTTTCAAATCATATTCAATGCAACAGGCAAAAAAAAAATAAATGAAATTCATTCCAAAGAATCAATAAGTTTAAATGGAACTGGCCAATATGAAGGAGAATTTTTCATATTATCAGGAGTGATATAGGAAAGAAAACATATAAACAAAACAATAGATACATTATCTCTCTTTATAAATATATATAAATATTTTTTTTGTTTTAGAATATATTACTTTAATTTTACAAAAAAAAAACTCATACAAATGTATCACTTTCAATTAGTAGGAGCCCTAAAGCAACACAGACGATTTTCTAACAGAGAACATCCGTATCAGAGGCCTGGGGTCTCTCTGCCATAAGAACACACAAAAATGAAACAAAACAAAAAAAACCCATAATTAAAAAGAAAATCAACAAAAAAGTAATTTTCAAATTTTATTTAATTTAAAAAAACAAAAGTTAATTTCATTTACTCACGATCGAACAAAAATAATTTACAAAATAATTCATAATCTCAGTGTTGTGTTGTTAATAAATCAAACAAAAAGAGAAAAATATTAAATCAACGTTTAAAGCCTGTGAGAGACCCCTTGCATCAGAGAATACAAAAATTCAAAATGTCAACTTATAAATAATTTCTTTCAAATTTTTCAGCCCACAGGTTAGTTTGTTTTTATACAATATTTATGATTAATTTTTAGCCAATAAGTGATACTGTTTAAGTTGTGGAATTGATTGAGTGTCATTTGCAACGTCAATCAATTCTGTTTACACACATTTTTTTTTCTTCCTTTTTTCGTTGAATATTTCATTTGTATTTATAGTTTTACTTAAGATTGTTTTATCACTGGAAAAATAAATGCACACATTTTGTTTTCCAAGTACGTAGAGAGATCATTTTTAAAAATCACGAGAGAAAGCAAAAAAAAAAGCTTTAAACTTTTCGATGGAAAAAAACCGAACAAAAGAATATATAAAATATATTGTTTTAATGTTGACTTGAGCCTTTGTGAATGTGTTTTTATATGCATATGAAATTTTTTTCTAGACGGTAAGATACAATATCAATTTTATACTCCACGAGAATCACAAACAAAACAGAATATGTTTCTTTTTGCTTAGCCATAAGATTGAATTGAATTTCCCTTTACCACAGATGTGAGGAGATGCAAGAGTAAAAATGAACAAAACAAAAATGAAATGAAGTATATCTGTAGTTAATGGCATAAGTTTGTACATGTAAAATAGGATAATTTATTTAGCGATTTTATTGAGAAGAAATCTAAAGGGGACCAATCCGATTATTACTTTATGTTTTTTTTTTACAATGAACAACTTGACAAGGATATCAGTATATACAAGTGTGTATATAATTTTACAATCGATATGATTCGATGAATAGAAAACAAATAAAGATCAAAGTTAAATCAAAATTTAAATAAAAAACACTGTTTTTTTTACTCAAACGCAATTGTGTCGAATATCTTCTGTTGTCTTAGGACAATCTCTTTATTTTGATAACACTCACCTCCTCCCCTATCCTCTCTTCACAATAATAATATCTTCACAATTTTTTTGTATTTCTCTTTTAACAAATTGATCAAGTGAAATTAATTTCCTTGTCACAATATTTCCTTAATTAATTACGCAACCGGAGGGAGAGAAATAAAAGAAGAAAAGAAAATAATGCTAAACAAGTAATTAATCGCTAAAATTATGTACCTCATTCATCTTAATTAACAACAATTAAAACATGTGACTATATGAAAATCCTACATCAAATTAACTTTAATCAAATCTATCACTTTATTTAAATATAACGTTAATCCCCTTAGAAGATAGTTGTTATTTGTATTGCTAATAATTGAATGTCCAACGACGTGTCGTGTCAGAGGATGAACTATGATCCGAATGTTGTCCATTGGAAGATGGAGATTAGTTTTGATTCTGAACGTTTTCGTTTTTTTTTTGGAATAGTTCTTAAGTGCTAAAAAACAATATATATTAATTATGAAAAACGAAATCATAAGCTAATAACATTGGTTATGGGATAACAAGTATATTGTTGGAAAAAAAAATATTAAAATCTGTATTTGTTAAGTGAATTTTTTTGAAAGCACACAACCACACACACATCAAAACATTTTTCCTTGCATTGCATCGCTTTTCTCTTGTAAAATCTAAACAAATGATAAAGCCGATATAAAATACCAATACACTACTGGTCCTATCCTAACATTGCCACATACAAACAGCACATTCTGAATCATTAATAAACACAAAAACAAAACAAAAAACATTAAACATCGAACAGCAACTGTTTCGAAATAATAGCAACATAGTCTCGAAAAGAATACAAAAAAAATAAATAAAACTTTGCACATATACTCTATACAACATCAAAAATAATCCTCAAGTAATGTTTATTTGTATAAAATGTTTCCCATATAATAATTTTTCTTTGAATTCTTTCGAAATGCAACTCTGTTTGTCACATGCATATATCTTCTATATATTTCATGAAAGCAAAAAAAAAAACAACAACCAACTCATTTGTAAATTAATTGATTAATGCAAAGAAAATCAGTTGATCTACACATAACATATAAGATAATCTTAATAATTTAATTAATTCTACTCTAGATATGCAAGAACCTAAAACTAAATGTTTCATAGTATTTTTTTTTACTTAAATTAATATATATATACTATATATAATCTGCTAAATTTAACTAACCAAAGGCCAAGTTAACTAAACAACATTTTTTATATATAAATATACATATAAATAATTTGATACTTATTACATGAGATTAAACAAAAAAAAAACAAAAGTATGAATCTAATCTCTGTACCAAAAAAAAACGTTTTAACAATCCGTATCAATAAATGCACACACATTTCTGTACTCAAAAAAACAGAGATAGAGAGTACAAAACGAAAGAAAACGATCTTTACAATAATTTATGTGTTTAATTGTCAAACAAAATGAATCAGTAGATAATAAGAAGTCATTAATTCTATGTTCAGTAAATACACAACTGTAACTAAACAAAATACAAAAATCCTTAAATTAATATCTTAATTTTTATGTACGTAAATTACACAAAAAAAAAAAACAAAAAAATACCACATGATATTGAGCTTTGATACACTTTTTAAACTTGTGTAGTGTTATTTAGTGTCATAACACCTTTTTTGCGATGGATACTATGTTGTCTCATCATGTCTTTAACGCCTCAGAAGATGCAAGCGGAATTTTTGTTCAATAATAATAATTTTTTTTTCTTTCTTCATTTTATGTCCAGACAATTAAACATATATAATGGTTTATTCACTTTGAATTTAAGTAAAACTATAAAAAAAAAGAAAATGTTTCGTATATAACAGGGATGCTTGCATGAGTTTTATATTTTCATTTCATCACTTGAGAACACATTTTTGTTTCTAATTAGCAACTGAGAATCACTAGAATATGCACGTGGGCACCTGAACTTTTCCTCATGACCTATTTAGTCACTACATCATTTCTTCTCTGGCTTAAGTCTATCGTTCGCGTGATACTTAGTCTCTTCTGTTTTAGCTTTTACTTAGTATTTTGTAATACTTTTTTCAACTGATCTTCCATTTAGGTGGAGCTTCTATCTTACTCTTTCAAAAGAGTATCCTTGAATTACGAATATAATTTTGCTCTTTATTCGAAACAAAAGCTTTTGAAAAATGCCGCATCTGTAGAATTAATAACTCTCAGTGGAATGTAATCAAGTCCCTCAAATTTGATTCATGATCAAATAATGATGCCTCGCTGCCGTAGTGAAGAGCTATATAATCTAGATCAACGATAAATTAGCTCGCATTAAATGATGTGAAAGGCTAAAGTGAACAAAACTGAACGAGGATTAAGATAATTCTATTTGTATCCATTTCGGTAGGACCTTTATTAATTTTTTTGAAAGTCCAAATTAACAGAAAATGATTTCCGTTGGCGATTTTATAACTCAAACAATTGAGATCAGTGCAAAAATGTCAAGCAAATTTCATGATCACACGCAATGAACATTTGCAACAGCACATCGGAATTGTTCAATACATTCATCAAATGTTTGCTGCTAATCCTGATCTTCATTAATTTTTCATCAGAAGCCTTGGTTTTGATTTGATCAAGTTGAGCTTTATTTGCCATAAAATCCCAATTCCATATGCAAACCCTGTTCCACATGATCCACATAATTCCACATGAATATTTTACCGCTAGTTGTCAGTTAACCGCTTACGTCGTACATGCGTTTACAAATGTTGGACAAATCTGTACGAAAGTTTAAATGAAATAAGAGTGAAATCTCACATGCCTTACTCCCAGCAGATGTGCTTCTTAAAGCTGGTGTTCATTGTGAAGTATACATATATTCTCCTTTTAATATATTTCCATAAACTAGTCGTCGAATACCAACGAATACCACTTCTCGATCCAATCATCACATTGTGGGGAAATAATGAATGATCCTGCGATAACTGTCAAAAAGATCACCATTAACTGTCAAATTCCTCCGTCAACCGATCATTTCGATGCTGAAAAAATGGCTTGATTTTTTTTTAAATTCACAGAACATTTCAAAATTAGTCACTTGGACTTTAAAGTTTCAACTTAAAAATATTAGTCATCATTTTTTCACAATTGATTTATTTCGTCAAAACTCACTACTATTGATCTTTTGATTTATTCACTTCTACGTTAGAATGTCAACGCAGTGTGTCGACTGTCTGCCAAAATGTCAATTGTCATTCCTAAATCAGGTATTTCTAATTAGTCTATTTGAAGAGTGTTCAATGTGGACATCAATTAGTACCGATCGATGCTCAACAGTAGTCCGACGATGTAAACGGGCATTACTTGATACAAGATTTGGCATTTTCAAGAAGAAGTTTCCAAAGTTTTTCTGTGTACAAGCACAGCCTAGTTTATCATGAAATTTTATTAACAGATGCTGACGATGAAAAACATCGCTTGTATTAAAATTCTCAGGATACTCGAGGAAAGCAACATTTTTCTAGATTTTCCTTGTTTCAGATTTGAAAACATAGTCAATTGTTTTCAAATGTGAGAATAAACTGTCAAACGGAAGAAAAGTTAAAAGTTCACCAACTTCATGCATTCTGATGTATTCCACATATAGCCCACACTTGTTGTCTCGCTCCCTCTTATTAGCCTTTTTTGACAAACCCCCTTTTTTGACAAAACGCAACGCACGCACCGGATTCTATGGGTTTGGGCTTTAAAGGCACATTAGTGCGCATTTTTCGCAAACTGATCATGCTAGTGATTTCAACAAATTTTGAATCTGCTTGGAAATTTTAACATCTTTTGTAATGTCTCCACTGTACCCACAAAACTCTGTTGCCACTAGCTGTCCGATTCTATATGTTATCAGTTCATTCTGCATGTTCACTTATTATTCTCTGCTAATATCTTGATAATAAGTAAAAGAATACATTTAAAATAAAACTCATGTTTGCATCCAACTCAAAGTATCAAAAATGTATTTTATAGAAAAGTATTTATTGAATATTTACTCTACTAACCATAACATTTTTGTTTATTTCTATTTTTTTCTTCTATTTTTTTACATGCTAACCAACGTGGTGCCATGGTAGATGATCTAACACTGAACGTATATTTGAAGCGATTGAAAATTGTTATGTGCAAACCAACAAAATCTATATATATGCATATACAAAACAAACAAAAAAATCCTATATATTAACTAACTCATAACCGGAAAAAGAAACCAAATAAATTACCGTGAATGATTAAGGAAAGAAAAATAATAAAAACCTTCATGTATGTATATGTGCACAATACATATTTCCGCAACAAAACAAGAACGGTTACCATCATCATAAACGCTTCCCCGCCCTTCTATCTGTCTCTGTTTCGTGTTACACACCACGCTATCGTCCTCTAACCCCTTGCTAACATCAAAAATCAAAAAACAAAAAACACAGAAAAGGTCGTCCAATTTGCAATAAAATCGAGAAACATTTCATCGTTCAAGAGAAGGGAAAATAAAATAAACGCAAACAAACAAACAAACAAAGCATTTAGATACCAGAACATATCCGGAATGGCAAAAAGGGATGCATCTCTGCTGGACTTCAGACTCTCATTGACCAGATACGATATTTCCATCGACGAAATTGACAACACGTATAAGTTTTGTTTGATTTTATTTTTCTTTTTGGAAACACAAAGAAATCGTTTTTTTTTTTACATTTTAAATGTAAGTAAAATAGGAATGTATTTAAAATATTACATTGTAATCGCATATAGGTAAATTTAAATGAAACTCTGATTTGCAATGTTGCCACGGGACACATTGATCACAGATGCTTAGAGATACGTAAATCATGTTTTTTTACACTGTTGATTTTTTAATATTATATATTGTGTAGTAGATAAATATGAAGAAGACGAAAGGTGAAAAGATTAGTATTTGAAAACATACATAACGCGCTAATAAAACAAGTAAATAAAATTTGATTAAATCAACCGCCATATTTAGTTGTTAAATACGTTTTTTTTTAAATATCTAATAGTTATAAATATTTTTTATATATTTATGAAAGAAATACTTGTTACCATATGTATCTGTTAAGACTTTGTATAGAGAAACAACTCCAATGGGAGTGTGGAATTTATTTCGAATTTATTATTGCAGTTTTTTGAGTATTTTTACTTTCTGGAGGAAGAGTCTAGAAGGGACTAACAAATTATGGTTTAGAAAATACAATGTTAAAAAGAAGACGATGTCCTTTCGAAGACTCTCAATTTGGTATGTTGCAATTTAAGGATATTTTCATCGGATATAGTTGAATTTTTAAACACTAGAATAATAATAATAAACATGGCGAGTTGCTTCAATGGTTATCCGTCGTGAAAACTTTAAAAACTCGAAACGTGACCGTTTAAAAAATCGAAACCTCATACTTTTTGTCATAGCTTTTGTCGTGGATCTCATTGCGTGACAAGCATTTTATGAGGCTTGAAAAGGATTAAATATCATAAAATGCTCAAGAAGTTTAGTCTCATCTCAAGTAAAAAAATGACAGCCCTTTGAATGGAGACATTCTCTTAGCTTCAAGTTTTTTTTATAGTCTTATTTCCATCATCAGAATAGGATTGTGTTCCTGCAAATGGACTGTTCGACCTCCAAATCTCTATCAGAAACAAAAATGAGACTTAAGCTACCACAACCACTATACTGTAAACTGTAGACTATACTTTATCCCAAGGGAGCCTAAACTCATGTCACTCTACATTTAGCTTAGCATGGCATAAGTGATTGAAAAAAGGACGAGGGAAGGATGTCATTGCCAAATGAGTTGGATTAAATGTTTAAACAGTCACGTGCGGAGGAATACGTGAGTCCGTTGCAAACCATGATTGTCTATTGCTCCACGGTGTTCCATTTAAAACATTCATCATCAATTTTCATGTATAACACTGCAAAATCATGCATAATGTCGTGGACTTACGAAGCTGTGCCATATCACCTCAGTGGCTTCCCAAGTTGACACTCACTTTGTCCACTAAACACGCCCACCGATGTCGAGATTCAGTGAAAGAAAGCCAATGCTTCATCATAAAGCAAGCCACAGATCTCGATCTATTGACATATTCTTTAATCCAGAAGGAACACATTCATTTTCAATTTCCGAACAGTAGTGAGATCAACTTCCTGTTCATTCGATTATGTGACACTTTGTGACATCGACTTAAGCGTGAAACATTAAAACTACAAAAGCAAGCATGCTCAATGCTGAATTCAGCTTCTAAACTTACCCTTCGGGTGTCAAGCTGAGTTTCGTCTTCGAATTTGTCAGTTGTTGCTTGACGATTTCGCATTTAAAACAGAAGATGCATGGAATCAAGAGGTCCATGTGCTCTTGCTCGTCTTGAAGGACATTAGCAAAGAACTACAAATGTCCCAGAGATTGTGGGAGTTGTCTAAGACGTCTCGGAGCATCTTCATATTTTGAACGAATAGGGTTTTCTTTGGGTCTATCAAATATAGACCATTTTTGAGTCAGAGTTCCCTTTTTAGACCATTCACAGACCAATGCTCCTAAAAATGCAGGCCCTCATGTCTTCCAACAAGTAAAGTAAACTTTTAGACGGACAAAATAGGAAGGAACGACAGAAAGCATCCTGGTCTAAATTTTGCTTCATCGTGGCGCTGGGTAATGTTGCTGCGTCTCCTTGAGAAGGTCCACAGCTTTTCTGTACCACTGAACAAGTAAAAATGTTCCATCAAACTGCCGCGTCCACAACGTTGACTCTCAACCGTGTCGCATGGCATTTCATGAGTTGATTTCATGCAGCCACCAATGACAAATTCGAATGTCCCCACCACACGCCGCATTCAGCAATTGTTTATCTATACAAAGGTCAAGTAAAAAAAAATTAACCAACAAAGAAAAGCAAAAAAATCATTGTAAAAATAACATTTATTTAAAAAAAACAAAATGCAGTATCTCATTACAACCAACAACCATCAAACAAAAATCTAGAAACAAAAAAAAAAACGCGAACTTAAACAAATAAAAAAGAACACACACAAAAACAACTTATATAAATCATTGTCTTCATCTAAACGTTTGTTCATTAGCACTAGACTTAAGTGAATAAAAGAAACAAAAACAAAAGGAATTATTTTTTTAAACGAGTAAAATCAAATTAAGAGAACAAATAAAAGTGCCTTAAGAATGTATACACGCTAAGTAAATTATGTAATAACGCTTGTAGGTCTATCTAGTTGCTCTACAAGCATCGAAAGGAATATGCATACAGTATGTATATTTTGTTTTTCTTTCTAATATTTATGAATTTAAATTAATGATTAATAGGTCATTTCTAATATTTTTTTCTTCTTCCCTTAATGTCTACGATTGTATTCATATATTCATCTAACGTGCAATTAATTATTATTATTATTTTTTTTTTTTGTAATATACTATATATTATCTTAAAAAAATAAATACAAAATGTGCATTATATCATTTCGAACATTACTTCTTAAAAGTAAACACGTAACTCCAAGCTAATGCGGTGAATTATTCTTCGAGAAATTCACGAGTGGAAAGTTTTGCAATTGTATTTTTTAAAAATCAAAAATAAAAAAACCAACAGAAGTTAAAATCATTTTTTGAAAAAAAAAAAAGAAACAACAAAAAGAAAACTCATAATGTATTTACACTTATGCTAGTAAGGTTGATAGTAATTATTGTTGTGTTTTTATAAATATATATATACTATACACATATTATATAGAATTTATCATTTAAAAGAAATTTATTCATATTTTGATGTTAATTTTTAGGTAAAAAATAAAGTAGAGATTTCTCATCAGCTCTTTTATTATATCTCGTACCATATTGTACATATGATACATTGACTTACATACAAATGATGGGAGTTTTTACACGTTAGTTTGTTTAACAAAATAATACAGCAAGATAATATTACAACAGTAGTTCATTGTATACCATTTGGGTCATTGTTTATGGAATGCACAATGCAAGCACATGTCAAAATGTGAACAAAACCACAAGTAAAGTAAATTAATGTCTAAAAGATTAAGTGAAATAATTGAATCTAATAAAAAAAAAAACATTTTAATGAGTTCACTTTTCAAGTTTTCGGTTGTTTTCTTCTTACTTTCTCTGTGGCGGTCTGGTTGCTGGGTGATGTGTTTTCGTTTTGCTTCCTATTCAGTGTTTTGAGTTCAAACGGCGGCACACTTTTCGAGAAAGCCGGGAGAAATTAAACACGCACTCAAGTGGAACGGCTGCTAAAAAGCTGTGATATAACCAAGCGTTTGTGGGGATTTCATCATTTTTGATCACTTAAGGCATCGATTTAGATTTTCTGTTCATAATTGAGTGTGAACGTGCATATCGAATGGAAGGGTCATTTGGACAAGTGACTGGAGTCAATTCTTGTCTTCATTCTTATTTTCATCATAAAGGTTTGCTTGACGACGTAACTTTGTTTTGGTACAAGTTGACTTTACAATGCATTCATCATCCTTAGGTTAGGTGTGTCTGTCTGGAGAAGGCAGTTTTACTTAGGCAAAGATGGGCCGTGATCAAGCTTAAGCTCTTATTTAGTTGGCCGAAATTATTGAAATAGGAGGCCTCTAGATGGGAGTACCTACGACATGCCAGATGGCTGTGGGTGATTGTGGTCTCTACTTCCTGTTTGCTAATGCAGCTTCTTGCAGAATCATTGTGTAGAAGGAAAATAATCGGCAAAATGAAATAAAATAACATCTGTATGCAAAGAACAATTTAGTTTATTGACATCCCGTATAATGCGTACACTCACTACCACGACTAGTGTATTTATGCTTTTGTTATGTGGAGACTTCGGTTCAGATGGTTGGCTCTTTCTAAAACAAAACAATAGCAGATCAGATCCACAGTGTGTTGTACAAGAATCATACCGCGTGTTTTTTATTCTTCTACAATTGTATGAACCCACCCTGCGCGTGCGTATGCTACTTGCGCAGTGACGGGTTATGACCTTATAGGTGTGCTGATGGTCTGCTTAGACTGAGCACTGACTGACTTTATGTGTCAATGGAATTATCGCTTCGCTGTACATCGTTGCTACTTTACGTAGGTGCGCCGGGTGCTGGGACATACCAGGAAGAATATGATGGACTTGATCATCTAGACTTGACACCGGCAGAAATACCATCCATACCATCCGAAGTGCTGAAAACAAAGAACAATAAGTCAAAGGACTCACGCGTCCAATTAGAATCACTCCCACCAAAGATGAATGCAGTGAGTTGTATGTGTGTGTGTATGAGTGTGAGTTGTTCGCCGACTGTGATAACTGCTCAATGCAAAAATTGGTAAAAGCAATAAACGCGACTGCACGGCATGTTGTGGTGGCCCGTGGCGTTGTGGGTACGTGCGTCGACCCCAACCTGGACGTCTTAGGTTCGATTCCAGCTCTGAGCGACAGCAATAATTTTCACGGCCCCACCTCTTCCGAGTCACAGACATTGGTCAAAGAGTATGTTCTGTCAAGAAAAAGCTTCTCAAACTTGGCCGTTCGGATTCGGCATAAAACTGTAGGTCCCTTCCACGCGTGTGAGAACAATAGCACGCACAACACAAGTGGTTGTTGAGAAGCTAGGCCCTGGCCCTCTATGGGCTGTAGCGCCACCTATATTATTATTATATTATATTATTATCACGGCATGTTTTTAACCTTCAAGGACTTGATCATATCTCGGAACAACGCCACATTCTCCTAGGATGTGAATTAGACGCATTTTTAAAATACAGATCATGCATACAACTCTTTAAAATAATTCATTGGAAACAGCCTGACTGCCTTTATGAGAAACTAACCTTCTGTCGATCGAGTCGATTACGTTGAAACCTTCTGTCCATACATGTTTAACATCCCGTAGTCATTTCTTCATTCATGCTGTACATCTTCCCCCAATGGTAGGAGTATGGAATAGGAATACAGACAGTTTAACTCAGCTTGTTTTTCTCACCTCTCAAATATGAACTGAAATAATCTCCAAAATGAAATTCTTAACTAATTTGGTTGCAATTAATAATATAATATGGGTGACGCTACAGCCCATATAGGGCCAGGGCCTAGCTTCTCAGCAACCACTCGTCTTGTGCGTGCTATTGTTCTCACACTAGTGGAAGGGACCTACAGTTTGATGCCGACTCCGAACGGCCAAGTTTGGGAGCTTTTTCTAGACAAGAAATACTCTTTGACCAATGTCTGTGACTCGAAAGAGGTGGGGCCGTGAAAATTATTTTTGTCGCTCAGAGCTGGAATCGAACCTACGACGTTGAGGTTGGGGTCGACACACATACCCACAACGCCACGGGCCACCACTACAAGCAGTAAGGGCTATAATATCTACGCGCTTCCTTGAAATAGCAAGTTTCAGATGAGCGAGACCGACGAGCTGTCTAATATCAAGGAAAACATAGGGTGAACTTGACATGATGGCGCTGGTGGTGGTCTGTGTGTATTGAACACAACACCACAGCTGAGTGGTGGGACCTTAACACATTTTGTCTGCGACGTGAGCGCTTCGTATTCCAAGAAATGTGTGTCTGTTTATAGCTGCTCGCCGCACTTTATTCTTCTCATTATGCAAAGAACCCACACGATAGCTCATCTTCTAGCCCAAGCCTGGTGCATGTTACCCTGAAGTTCCATTTCAAAGCTTATTGAAAATCGGATCAGATTGCTGGATAGATATATGTAGGTAATGTTTGATAGGAGGTTTTGAATTTGTCTGGCCTGTCGCATCTGCCCCCAAGCAGATGTCAAATTGAGTAAGCTCCGCTTATGAACTGAATCATAACCTCCAAGTGAGATAGTCAAGAACTAAACACAAAGCACGCGAGAGCAATGCCCGTCCACACAAGTTGGTCTTAACGCAATGCGGCTGCGGAAAAACACCGAACCGGAAAAGCAAGTGAATGCAACGCCAATAGCGTCGCGTATGCGGTATGCCCAAAAGCCCAAGCCACAGACTCTCATTAACTTGTGCACCGTAGGAAACCACAAAAAAAACGAATTGGCAAATACACACCACATGGTCCGTGGAAAGTGAAATGTAATCGCTTTTTGTTTTGAAACGTCGATCTAAACATAACTCAGTTCAGTGTCTTTTGCCGAAACTGTGTCAACGCAACCATTCAGATACTCATCAACTATGAAACAAAAAGACCATCATGCATAAATTTGTTACCTCACGCGGCCGCGCTGCCGGAGCGGCCATCGGGTGAGAAAAGACTGCAATTTGCTTTAATTTCAATAAAATTAACCTAGTGCGATGCAGATTGTATCTGACGGCGGTGTCGAGCGAAGTTGCTTTTTTTTGTCTTTGACTTTGCTTCCCGCCTTCCATTGCCTTATGTGGGGAATCGCTTTGTGATTTGCTTCAATTTTCCTTATTTCTGGTTATCGATTGCAATGCCAATGGCACGGATGTACCCATGGGCAGCTACTAGTCGACCACCGACCACCCCTTTTATTTGATTAAAGTTTAAGAAGCTCGCATTAATTGAACGGCAACAACTTCGAAGTCGACGAAGCAGTAAACTTGCCCTGATTGCGTGCACATCGAGGTCATCGGCTGTCCTTTATTCACGCAGTACTATGCTCAGCAGTATAACTTGACTTTATTGTGCAAACATACAGAAAAGCTACTGCTTTAGCTTGGGACCGAATGTACTGCACTATGATACATGAATGGAGGCAGCAGGGGCTGCCGTAGCACTTGACGGGTTCAACATTGAAGAACGCATTTGCTGCACTGATGGTGGACAAATTGATCTTGGCAGTACTCCTGTGAAATTCGTCAAGTGAAGTCTATCTTCGAATTCTATCTTCTGTAACTTCGGCGAAGAGGATGTCCATGTCTATGGTCTCATACAATTGCAGAGCCAGCTAGCAAAAATGCAAGATCTGAAGGGATTGGTTGGTTGAAGCGCAAGCCCTTTCCGGCCTGTAGTGACGTACTAAGGAGTACACGAGGAAGATCAGCGCTGTAATGATACCTTATCTTCAGATAAACTTGCGACGCGTATAGTCTCCTGGATTGCATTTCGAGGTGTGCCTAGCTCTAACACAACAAAATCTAGTCTTATCCGAGCAACTGGATCGTCACCACGAGCTGATGCGTATATTCGCATGAATGTTGTTACATTCGCAGTGACTCGTGAGAAGTTGAGCTTTGCATCATGAAAGTTATTCCCGATGGAAGTGTAACATTGAGACGTGAAGCGCTCATCAAATCACTAAGTCTAGGTCATGTTGGGTTGTGTGGCGCTCAACTATCGTACACTGTGGTGTCACATCACACGGAAACCATTGATAATAAAGTAATAAAGCAGGAAACTAAGCTGGAAACAAAACGTATCTACAGGAAAGCATTGAATTTATACTCTTAACCTGCAGTAGTACGACCAATCCTGATGTATGGTTCGGCGTACTAGTCTGGTGGGCTGTACAGTAAACTGGATAAAATATTATTAAGATAAGCAGAATGCGGAAATCACCATCCATCGGTATAACAGGTGCAGACAGATCAAGGCCGTCAACCGTCTTCAAATTAAGTAAAGCGATATAAAAGAATCCTCGCGAGAAGATAAGGTTAGAATGGTACACGCTAGTTCGCCAGAGATTCCTATGGTCCTCCGTCTACCGAATCACTACAGGTATTCCAGACAGAAGTAATAGCTGTACAAAAGACAGCCCCAAAGACGGTACATCTATTGATATATGCCAGGCATACCGGTATAAAGTGAGCGTCAGGATACAAATGTCTCGATAGGGAACATTTGTTGTGAACGAGACCTTAATTTTTTTTTTGTTGGCTTGCTATGACATCTGTGAGAAATATTTAGCATACATCAAGTCATTAGACAGACAAAATCATATTTTTTCATCGTGTTAAAAATGTCGAATTTTGTACCAGAAAGTGGTGATTTGCGGAAAGCATTGATTTTATGTTTTCATTTGAAGAAAACTGCTGCAGAGTCGCATCGAATATGGTAATCATGCTCTATCAGAAGCAACACGCAGAAGATGGTTTCAACGGTTCAGAAATAATGATTTTGATGTGAGAAATAAAGAACGTGGAAGACCACCAAACAAGTTTGAAGACGCCGAATTGCAAACGATCTTGGATGGAGATGACACTTTGAGTCAAAAGCAAATGGCAGCAATGTTAAATGTGTCACAACAAACAATTTCTGGCCGTTTAAAAGCTATGGGAAAGATCCAAAACTGTGCCACATGAATTGAATAAAAGACAGATGGAAAACCGAACAAAAACTTGTGAAATTTTGCTTCAAAGACACGTAAGAAAATCGGTTTTGCATCGGATTGTTACTGTCGATGAAAAATGTATTTATTTTAAGAATCCTAAACGGAAAAAATCATGGGTTAATCCGGAACAACCATCAACATCGACTGCAAAACCAGATCGATTCGGCAAGAAGACAATGCTGTGTGTTTGGTGGGACCGAGCTCCTAAAACCTGGTGAAACCGCTAATACTGACCGCTACCGACACCAAATGATCAATTTGAACCATGCATTGATCGAGAAACGACCAGAATTGGCCAGAAGACACGCCAAGGTAATTTTGCTCCATGACAATGCACCTGCACACAAAGCAAAACCGGTTCAGGTTACAATCAAAACACTTGGCTGGGAGCAGCTACCCCACCCGCCGTATTCACCAGACTTGGCTCCTTCCGACTACCATTTTTTTCGTCGCATTGGCTGAGCTGCACTTCGATTCCTACGAAGAAGTCGAAAATTGGGTGTCTGATTGGCTTGCTTTAAAAGACGAACAATTTTATTGGCGTGGTATTCACAAATTGCCAGAAAGGTGGTCAAAATGTGTAGAAAACAATGGCCCATACTTTGAATAAAATGTTTTTACTTTCCCATTAATAATTAGTGTTTTATTTTCAAAAAAACGCTCATACCTGGTATACATCGTTAACGAGGCGGTCATAAACGCGCTGGAAGCACCATCAATCAAATTAAAATTCTAAGTCGGCAAAACAATGTCCTCTACCTCTAAAAATTACCTTATGATCGGTTTCTGGGCACGAGGGTATTGTGGGCAACTAAAAAGGAGCAAGAAAAGGAATAGGTCGGCCATTGGCACAGTATCAAGAGGCACGCAATCCTCCACTGCAAGCAACAAAACCATTGCTACGGACTAACGCACTATTCTACACCACCGATACCTGCAGTTTATCAAAACTATGTGGCCCTCTTTAAATGTAAACAAAAGTAAAACTATCCTTGATTTAAACTGGAAGCAAATTAGTAAAATGGGACGTGTAATATGAGCCACAAGATTCGGAGCAGAGTGAGGAAGACCAGACAGTGCTGCACTGCTTCGGTACGTGCCCGGTTCTTTCACCAACTAGAGGTAGTTACGCAATGTCAACTATGCCCAAAAACATCTCCAAATGGTTATGAAATGGTCGGAACAGACACACACGTAGGAAGACCAAAACTTCCAAAAGAAGGGAAATGCTGTAAGGTCAACTAGAGGCCATGCTGTAAAAGCGGACAGTGTTAAACCAATGGACTGCAAACGTTTAAGTGGAGCACCTGCTACCTTCGCAGACTTACATACGTAAGTAAGTAAAAACCTGAAGTTGGTCAAAGAACTCGAACTGGTTCGTGTAGTCTTGTCTTCTTCACCAAAACGTTCGCATTAAACCACTCGCCTGTGTATAGAAATAAAGGCAAAGCAAACCTGAACTTTGTTTCTGCTAATGGACGGTCCCTCCTCTACAGTCTACAACGATCACTTCGTCGACAGAATAAATCGCTTCGTGTGATCTTGTGTCTTGTGCATTTTGTGTTAGTCCTAAAATTGGCACATTCCATCTGGAGTATTTTTGTGGTGGCCCGTGGCGGTGTGGGTATATGCGTCGACCCCAACCTCAACGTCGTAGGTTCGATTCCAGCTCTGAGTGACAAAAATAATTTTCACGGACCCACCTCTTTCGAGTCACAGACATTGGTCAAAGAGTATTTCCTGTCTAGAAAAAGCTTCTCAAAGTTGGCCGTTCGGATTCGGTATAAAACTGTAGGTCCCTTCCACGCTTGTGAGAACAATAGCACGCACAACACGAGTGGTTGCTGAGAAGCTAGGCCCTGGCCCTCTATGGACTGTAGCGCCACCCATATTATTATTATATCTGGAGTTTTTTTGTATCAATTTCAACTAGCACTTGCAGTGTCTAAACGTAGTCCCTGGTTACAAGTCCATCTCAATTCCGTCCCAGACTCAGATAAAAGATTCAGTAGAAATGCGGGAAGAAGCCCTTGCAACTCTGGGTTCCTCTTTGATCAATTCATCAGTCACGAACCTACCAGCTGCACTAACCAGCCACAGCATGCATCAGACCTCCACCAAACACCAACACACCCTAAAAATGCGGCTCTCATGAGAAAAAAAAACTAAACAAAAATTGAATAAAATTGTAATCGCACATGCATTCATTACTGAATACTGACCATCGAAGCACAACCACCAGCGAACGCTAAACCACTACCTACACCAGTCCCCGGTCCCGTCAGCTTTACACAGACCCACTGAGCTAGAGCAGACTCAACCCAGCGGCCGACCACCACCTCGTGCCCACCTCAAAAGTGAACGTTAACACGGTATTCATCCAATTCAACCAGCTCTCCGGTGGCATTGTTTCACTCAGGCGAATAGTTAAGGCTTTCGAAAAAAAAAAAGCAGTTAATCACTCCGTATTGCCACCAGACGTTAAAGTAGCTCCGCACAACTAGACGGCACGCCACTGACACATCACTCCGCACACTTCACACTCCACAGTCCGTCCTCGGCGTACACATCAAGTTCGTGTCTCTGTAAGTTGGTGTAGCTGTCGTTGTTTAATTTTTTTGTTTTCCGAATACACTTGACCAAAAGTAAGACTCGTAAACAATTAGCTAGCTCAGTTACAGACTGGATTTATCCGACTAAGCACGCTCAACAAAAGCAACGGCTGTCGTTTGGCGCGACATCGAATGTCCAACTTTTAAATGGCAACATCTGCAGCTGAGCAGCCAACAGGAGTAATTTTTTGCGGACGACCTTAAGGAGAATTCGAAGCATCACCACGCGATGGGCAACTCCAGCTCCATGTGCACAGACAAGAAGTCTGTCCGTCACTACGGCGACGAAAGGTAGGTGCATTTTTTCCCAATTTCTTTCGATTCTTCTGATTCTGGCAGGCGTGCATCCGATTGACAGCTAGCGGTTTGTTTGCCCTGCGCCGTCGATGACATCAAATCATGTGGTCGGTCGCAGTTGGCAGGAAAACAGTTTCAGTTCTCTGCTCTGCTCTCGGTACGAAAATAGAATCTCGCAAGTGCAAATGGAAACTTTTACACGTGACGCAGGCGATAACCCAGTGCACAGTGTCTAGAGCATCGGTTTCGCGATCTGTTTGTTCATCGCGAAGACCACCCTGTGACGCGTTGCTACTCAGTGCAATTTCCCGAGTGATTCGAGGCGGTTCACGGAAATGATTGCCAGTGCTTCAATTTCCCGAGACTAATAGTGAAGCGTTTTGTTTATCCGGTAATTATTCGGTTTTTTTTTTTTGTGAGAACACGGATGCGGTGACAAAACAGCATTGTTTCAGAGAGATGAAGGCAAAGTGACAGCACTCGTGGCTCCAAGGTCGCCAACTAAAACATTTGTTTTGAGCACTTTTTGCGAAAGTCTGTTGCGGTGTGTCGTGTTTTGTGTTTTGTGACTTACTCAATGCTCCAAGGTGACACCTGGGCTCCGCAGTGGTGAAGGCCTTTGTGCATAATTAGCATTCGTGGAAAAATTGTTTAACCGAAATGGATTTAATTAGACGCTGTGATACATAGTTAGCCACTTTTTTGTGCTGGAAAGGAGGGGACAGTCTATTGTGATGGATGGGAGGTGGCTTTTTTTCTGATGACACTCTCAGGGTGTGTCGAGTACATTAAGCATACTCTGTTCATCGGCAGTGCGGTGGGATGAGGGTCTGATTATACGTCTTCGGTTAACCTTGCTGGCTGCAAGGCATTCTCATGTGGTGGAACTCCCGCTGGTCTCGTCTATCGTGTACAAGAAATGTTAACAAGAACTTGTTCATCTCAAAAATTTGTTCAAGAGAAGAGTGTGTATTTATTGCGCCCTACTACTTCAGAAGTGGTAGTCATTAAACAAGATCCACTTTGCGTTACACGTACCTTTCAGTGTCAACAAACATTAAACACCTTAAGCTTGACGATGGAAGTTGTTGTCGTGTAAAATTAATTAAGAATGGAAAACGGCAGAAGGGGATACTTAGCTAATGAAGTAGGCACTCACTTATTTAACAGGACAGTCACAAATGGAGTAACGTAAGCAGACATCGACAATTGACGGTGCTAAGCATGCTACTTTCAGTTAATACGTTTAAGTTCATATTGTCAGCCTAAATCCTTTGATTTCCTGTTCAATTTAAAGAAATTGACTACTTGGTCTTGCTGAAATGATAGAATAACCTATCAATATATAATATGGGTGGCGCTACAGCCCATAGAGGGCCAGGGCCAAGCTTCTCAGTAACCACTCGTGTTGTGCGTGCTATTGTCCTCTCGCGACTGGAAGGGACCAACTGTTTAATGCCGAATCTGTAAGGCTCTGTTTGAGAAGCTTTTTCTAGACAGGAAATACTCCTTGAGCATTGTCAGTGACTCGAAAGAGGTGGGGTCGTGAAAATTGTTTTCGTCGCACAGAGCTGGAATCGAACCTACGACGTCGAGGTTGGGGTCGACGCACATACCCACAACGCCACGGGCCACCACAGAATAACCTATCAGAAGCCTGGAAATAGCTTCTAAGCAACCACTCGTGTTATGCGTTCTATTTTCCTTTCAGGAGTGAAAGGGACCTACATTTTTTATGCCGACTTCGAGCTAAGTTTGAGAAGCTTTAGTTTGTCGCACATACAAATAATCGAAGCTAGACGTCGGTGTTTAAGTGCGTAGGGATCGACGCACAAAGCCTCGAGATATCGCCAGAATCTTCCTGAACATTCAACGTGTCCACACTTGATTTCAGGACACTAAAGAGGAATTAAAGAGTGCAGAGATCGAGATCAAACTGTTCCCACTTAAGTAAACGAAATTAAGGAAAGTAATCGAAGCGACCAGTCATAGTCTGCTTACTTGGCTTGGCCAGTAAAAACTGAGTAGTAAATTCAGTTCACTCTGCGGCCTGCTTTGCAACTGCAAACTAAAAATATGTTCCCTGAGAGAGCACTTGACTAACCGATATTGGTGCCGAAGAAAGTTTTATAAAGCTATATTTTTTTTGTTCTGACCCTCATGCTCGATTGAAGTGCTCGCGGGAGTAGAGCCCTTACTAGAGATCTCCAGGCCAGTCGATCCTCCGCACTCGACTCTAACTCAGCTGAATTTATACCCGGTCGACTCCGGGCTAGTACTGGTGCAACAAGGTTTTGGTTTAGTTTAATTAAACAGACAATTACTGTCTGAGTTTATGTTTTATTTAAGTTACAGTTCTGTTCATATGAGCACACTACAAGAAACCTTCGAAAACTCTTCCACTTCCTTCACAACAACATATGACGTAAATCGAGATGAGTGCGGTTAACATTGTTATTTGTTTACCATACGTACAAATTGCGGAAAGGAATATTCACTCATTCATATAAGTCTAAAGATGATTATGCCTCGTACTTTTTTTGTAAAATTAGCAAAGTTTTCTTGCAAATGCCGTTGCTATCTCGTTTTACGCAGAATTCTACAACTACAGTCTTTGAAATTATTCGTGAGGTTCCGGCACTTGGAATCCGTCAAATCATCCGATGACAGTGAATTGGCCTACCTCAACGAACAGCTGCAATGCACTATTGCAAGGTGTATATGAATTTTGATTCAAAAAAGAGAAACAAAAAGCTGGTCTGAGTAGCCGCTGTCTTCCATAGTGACACCTAGTCACCAAGATCAAATTGCGTAACCTCTGCGATGACTTACAGTGCAGATTTTATCTTCCTGTCGTTCGTAGCCAGAAGGCCCGGTTTCTTTGAACTTCTTTGCTGGAGTATTGTTGGTGATTTGCATGCTGTGGCCCAGTCAATGTAGTTGACGTAGGATTTGTCTTACTTGTTTGTAATTAACTTCCAATCCATTATATTCCTTATTTTCGCTTCGTAGTGCGCATTATCACTGAATAACATTTTGTGCTGATGGACATACACAGATTTGAGCGAAGTTCATTTTTGCTAATCGTAAAGTCGCTATTTCAAAGGGTACACAAAATAGCATCAGAGTCATACACATCGTCATGAACCTGCTTTCGAGTTACGTATGATTACATACTTATGTAGGCATCGCTTTAGCTTATAACCAGATACGGGGCACTTGTGTACTATCTCCAGCTGGCAGCTGTTGTCAGCTGTGGCCTCTGATTAATTTGTTATGCTCCTAACACAACATTCTTAATTACAAAAGTTCACATGTTCAGTGAATATAATTGACTAAGTTAACAATAGAAAGTGATAGAAATCTTAACTTCTGCGAATATTCACTGTTCTAATAGCATTTGAACAGTTCAATGAATACCCAAATAGTTATTAGTTGATAGCTTATCTCACTGAACAGTGGAACTAATGTTGATGCCGAACCTTGTGCACAAAACAGATGACAGTATGGTAGTGGCGTTGGATATTTCTAAGGCATTTGACAGAGTTGGGCATCATGACGATGAGTATCCTTTTTTTGTGAACTAGAAATTAATTTTCGAACGGATTGCTTAAAATTTGATATCACCAAAGTAAATGCTGATGTCCTCAGGGCTATGTTCTATCTCCCATACTTTTTTATTTTTATCAATTCATTTTATCTCCTGGCAATGTAGTCACCGAGACCTTCAATGTCAAAAAAGGTTTTAGACAAGGCGACGCGCTGTCATGTGATTTCTTTAACATCGTCCTGGAGAAGATCGTGCGAAACTCACACGCCAACACTAGAGGCACGATCTTCCAGAAGTCCGTGCAATTGTTAGCATACGCCGATGACATTGACGTGATTGGCAGAACTCAGCGAGCCGTCAGTGAGGCTTTTGCTAACATTGAGACGGAAGCGGCTAAAATGGGTCTGGCGGTGAATGAGGGCAAAACGAAGTATATGCTGTCCTCAAAAAAGGACATACAACATCGACGTCTTGGACAGAGCGTCACAATGGGCAGCTATAACTTCGAGGTAGTCAAGGACTTCACTTACCTCGGCTCCGGAGTAAACTGTACTAATAACATCAGTACCGAGATCAAGCGTAGGATAACTCTTGCCAACCGCTGTTTCTTCGGGCTCAAGAGGCAATTGAGTAATAGAGCCCTCTCTCGAAGAACCAAGTTGACTCTATATAAGACTCTGATCATCCCAGTCCTGCTATACGGCGCGGAGGCATGGACAATCTCGAAAGCGGATGAAGAAGTCCTTGGTCTCTTTGAGAGAAAAGTTCTACGCACGATCTTTGGTCCTGTTTGTGTTGACGGGTTCTGGAGGAGGAGATTCAATCACGAACTGTACGGGCTGTACAGCAACATGAGCCTAGTTAGGCATCTACGGATCCAACGCCTACGGTGGCTAGGTCATGTAGAGCCTATGGACACCACAGCTCCGGCCCGAAGAATCCTCGAATCCGAACCTGTTGGGCAACGCAACAGAGGACTGGAGACAGCTAGCCAGGGATCGCGCTATTTGGAGAGGCATGTTGGTTGAGGCCCAGGTCCACCCGGACTGTAGCGCCACACAAAGAAGAAGAAGAATGTAGTCTGGATGGACCAAGGCCAAAGGAAATGCCATACTTATGTAAAGATTCTTCATAAAAACGGCCTTTAGGGGCAACAGTTGCAATCTTCAATGTTACGCTTGCTGCAAGTCGGCTTGCTACACAGATCACAAATGTCGGTTGTTTTCTTTGAGCGCACCGACTTACTTATCAATTTTTTCGTATCTATAGGAAGGCGAGTTGTTCTTAAACATGCCCGATTGTAAAATCGTTACTGTCACTTCTATGGACATGGCATAGCAGTTGAAAAGATGGAAGACATATCCACCATGTTGTAAAAAGGTACCACCGACCAATTATTCTTTTTTCTGGTGTAACCGGCTGCGAATTTGTAGAATGCGTCGACGCTACCCTCTACCAGCTCGGTAGTATGGGCAGTAGAGATTAGCAAAATATTTCTTTTGAGTCAAGTCACAAAATATTCTTCATCTGAGGAGAAAACTGAAGCAAACGGACCCTGTTGTTACATTAAGCCTTCTTACATAATACCCTTGGCAGCTCGGGATTGTTGGATTGAACTGTACCAACTAGAATTGTATTGTGCAAACATCTACAATTTTCTTTGTGGATAACTAGTTAAAAAATTATTTATGGTAATGTTTACACTGATTTTCAAACACGGCTTGCCAATGGGGATGAGAATGCAGAGTTAAAAAAGTGAAGAAGACTGTCCAAACAGACGAATTAGATTCGCAGAAAATAAAGCAGAAATAAAACAATATTTAACAACACGCCGCTTAGTGACGTAGCTGTCCTCACGTGTCCGCCAAATGGTTCAAAATTCTCACCTAGTAGAGCATGTGTTTATTTGTAAGGCATAGGTAGTCAATGGAACAAGTGGACCTATGACATGTTGGCTATAGAATAAGTGTCACAGAATGTAGCTGATCCTTGCGAGGATAAAGACAGTGGACTCTCCTCAAGTCAAGTTAGAGGGAGTTCGACTTAGAGGGAGTTTTTTTCTAGGAAAATTTCGAAGAATGCCGAAATTATTTAAGCAAGGAACCGAGTTTGAAAAATAGGGACTGCTAGGCAGCAATTCCCTGAAATTTAATTCACGATGTATATCTACTATACACGAAGTAATTTCTCTTCCCTGCTTGCAAGTAAAAGAACCAAGGCATTTCAAACTCCAGTTGAGCTCAGCTGATGCCGGATAGTGTGTTTTGGAATCTACAAGCCTGTTTTAATCCTATTCTTTCCTGCCTTTGGTGGTATATACTGACGATAGCTGCATCGGTTTCTCGATGTTACCCTCTGCACATATATCGTCAGTTTTGAAACGAAAGGCAGCTTCAAACTCATTTGGAAGAGAGTCTGTATGTTGCTCATCATCTTATCTTTTCTTAATCGACCTAAACGTCAAATAGCTTGAATTCGATTTCTGAGCGCCAACGTACAGTAATATGCTAAGGTATAGATCTCATCGGCATTGGCTTCTAGCAAAGCTCTCAGTCCTTTCGTCTTCGTGGCCACAGTCTCAATGCTCACAAAAGTGCCATTTACATCACGCTGTGTTCCTCCAATGATATCAACCGTCTGTACATTTGAGAATATGGACGGATTTCTGAAAGTTTGTTCTTCTGGTTTTGGCGCGTGAGATAATATAATAATAATAATACGGGTGGCGCTACAGCCCGTAGGGGGCCAGGGCCTAGCTTCTCAGCAACCACTCGTGTTGTGCGTGCTATTGTCCTCACACGAGTGGAAGGGACCTACAGTTTAATGCCGAATCCGAACGGCTATGTTTGAGAAGCTTTTTCTAGACAGGAAATACTCTTTGAGCATTGTCAGTGACTCGAAAGAGGTGGGGTCGTGAAAATTGTTTTCGTCGCACAGAGCAGGAATCGAACCTACGACGTCGGGGTTGGGGTCGACGCACATACCCACAAAGCCTTTATTTATATACAAGCTTTTAATTTAAAAATTATGATAACGTCACATGGATGCGCGTCGGCATGTCTCAAATGTCCCGTTTAGGTCTTTACGTACCTGAACTTAACAGCTGGCATTTTTCATTGCCATCCTACACAAACGAACGAGTCCGGTAGGATTTCCAAAACTATAAATTCTGTCATACGCGGGCTTCAAATCTATAAAAATGTGGCGTGTATCAATTTGATGCTAGTTGGTAATTTTCCCAAAATTTCAACAGTGTCAATATACGGTCGATTTGGCCCAATGCCGTTCTTGTATGGACCGACCGGGTATATTGACCAACAGCCTTAGGCGTTCACTCAGCACAGCAGCTCAGAAGAGGGTCTTCTTTTTTTTTGTGAATTCCCCTGACTACAATCGTCAGGTATATAAGGCTAATTTGCACAGGTACCTCTGCTCAATTTCTCTCTTTATCCTTTCGGCCCATGCTGTGTCTTGACACCGGACCATAAATGAACTAATATTTAGTTATTAGTTCATTTATGCACCGGACGCGTCAAGTGCGTGCACATTATAAATTAAACAAACATATCTGCCGATGGTGACGTTATGAGCAAGCCGTCTACGATATATGAGCCCTTCCAGCTGCTTCCCTCCGCAGCAGCAGTTTTATCCAAATTAAGTCTCGATATCGGTGTCTAACGCGTTCTGGTTTTCGGCGGTCACCCATCCCTGAATCGCCAGCAATGTTTCATACGCAACCACATACCGCTTGCACTGAAGCCACTCGGTAAACTTCGTCCCTTACGCACTCTTCTACCTTCGCATATTTTGAAATCCCCTTCCGTCAAAATACACAAGCACATTATCGATTTTTCATTCCACCGAGGCACCTAATGCGATTATCGCGAAAAAAATATATTTTCAACGGCAGTTTCTCAGTGCACTCCGGGAGCAAAGAACATCTCACAGTGTTCGCAGTGTGTTCAGTGTTAGTTGCCGGTTAGAACACAATCAAATCGGAGCGTTGGTAGATACACATAGTTTTACCCAACAACCACCTGACGGTGCTACAATATTTTCGTCTGCGCTTGACATTCAGACAGCGACGGTCGCCTGTGCCAAGGTCAAACTCAAACCGCTTGTTGTCCTCTGTCTCGTTGTCCGACGCAAGCGGCAGTTGATAGTGGACATATATCCGTTTCCGCATTGATAACTGGGAGACAAAACAAAAAAAAAAAATAGTGTAATCTGTGAATCAATAAAAAAGTAGGCGCGTCAAACGCCCGAAAACATCTGTTCGCTCTAGACTCGAGCAGCAGCTCCCAGACAATCGCTGACGGTGAATGTTTTTCTTCCACAAAAAATCACACAGCTAGAGCATGAACTTGAACGTGTGCCATTTCGCCTGCTCGCTTATCGCGTCCAGAAATAGGGGCACATTTTAATCGACTCCCGGGTCTGGGAGGCCAGCCGACTGCGGCGTACTGAATATGCAGTCGTCATTCAAACCACGAAGGTTACGTTCTTTAACCTTTCTCCTACAATCAGGCTTGCGGCTCCTTCCCTCTGGCCGTGATTATTCAAGTTGAACCCAATTGTTGTGATTGTCCAAATGTCGTGAACTTCGGTGGCGTGATCTGAGTAGAGTTCGATGAATATTTTTTCTTATTTTTCTCCGCTCTCTGTTTTCTATTTTCCCCACATCCGTATTCCGTTGTGTCACTGCGAATGCCCATGTGTGCGGTGTGTCGGTATAGCCGCGCATGACAAAGACTGTGGGTTTATTGCGTCAGCAGCGCTGCGAATTCACTCTGAGTCGCGGTCGTGTCGGTATCCTCGTCTTGTATCCACGCGGTTCACTTTCATTGGAAGTGCACACGACGAATGAACGTTGATGACGTGCTGAAGTTCGCGTAGCGCACAGGTTCGTTCATTCTTCGTGTGGACGGTGTGCGTGATCCCCAACAGCTGTGCGGTTGAGCATGGTCCGGTCATCAAAGCGACGAAGGGTTGCCATGCGTCTTGGTATCGTTTATACGTGCCATTAAGATAAACAACAGCTAGTTATTTTTCGCACATAAAATTGTTTATTGTCTCGCCTGTCTGACAGATTGGCCTGTCAACGTTGTTTTCCTTCAATAAATTCCCAAATATTCCAAATGATAATGCTGGAAGAAGGTTAATGGGTTTTAAAGTCCAAAGTATTTAGCTAACAAATGAGAACTGATAGAAACTAGAAATGAGCCTCACCAAGCACTAGGACCCGGTCTAATGTGCGAGAAATTGTTTGCTTTCACAGTGCTAGGTGTTGGACGGCAAGCGTTGACTTGAATTTAACTTTTGAAAAAGAGAAAAGAAACTCTGTCGTTGTGGTGGAAAAATATTAAGAACAAACGAGAAAAAAGATGTTGCTCCTTAACGTCTTCAGTGTTGGTGCAAAGCGTCTGGCTGCGAGGGCGTTTCAGGTGAAGTCTCTGAGGTGAGTATCTTAAATTACTGGTGCTTATTTTTAGGTGGTACAAGAGATTCACATTTTTACTGTGAAGTAAACAATAACTTGGCCTGTGATAAGAGCCGAGTTGTGCATAATCAAGCTCTTATCTTGTTTTGGCTTGGATTCAAGACGTCGGATGTCATTCTTTCTTCTCTAACATTTGCGCAGTCAGGCTAATTATAGGCTTATTTATCTGGGCGATTATAGGCTATGACTACTGGGATTTCAATACACAAGACTTGAATTGACGTCTCTTAGTCAAGCAATAAATGCAAATCTATTTCACCACTAGTTCGTCAGGTAGTCGGGTAGTCATTGTTAACACTTTCGTGGCTGATGTTAGGTGTCATTATTTTTGACTTGTTATACAAATAAAGAGCTGCAATACTTAAATTAAATGAAAAACTCAGTTTCTAGACGTTATTCGTTTTCATTGAATCAGCAAGTGCATAACAATAATAATAATATGGGTGGCGCTACAACCCATAGAGGGCCAGGGCCTAGCTTCTCAGCAACCACTCGTGTTGTGCGTGCTATTGTTCTCACACGAGTGGAAGGGACCTACAGTTTTATGCCGACTCCGAACGGCCAAGTTTGAGAAGCTTTTTCTAGACAGGAAATACTCTTTGAGCATTGTCAATAATTCGAAAGAGGTGGGGTCGTGAACATTATTTTTTCGCTCAGAGCTGGAATCGAACCTACGACGTCGAGTTTGGGGTGCATAGGCATAGTGCATAGGATGGGGTTTTTTGTGGTAGAGCACATCGGTCAAATGGCCTCCACCGCTTTATTGCCACAAGGTTAGTTAGATTAGTAGACCGTCTTCAGCCACGTCTCTTGTTCTGGGCTCATTGTGATGCCCGTTGACGGAATTTATCCTCATACCCGTCATGCACAGTTTGCCTGAAATATTATAAACCAGAACATAAACATCAGATCCTGAAAGTCTCCTAGAAGCTAGGGCTATGGCAAAGTAGGGAGTATCCTTTTTGTTATGTTGTGAAGTTGTTGGCTAGTCCCTATGAATGATTATTGCCAGTTGGTGGTCGCACTGAGGAAGTCTGTCCTTTTCCGCATTGTGCATCCGAATGGTCGCACAGGTGGCTAATGAGTTCTTTTATTCGCTAACTCCGTAATTGTGTCATCCAGTTTTTTCTTGACGTCAAACCACATCTTGTTTGACCCACAAGTTAGTGCTGATTGTTAAAATTCCTAACCCCTTGGTGGCTGCTTACTTTGATAGTCACTGCCATTTGGTTGCCTTAGTAACCACAACATTGGTATAAATTCAGCTACCGCCTTCACTGTCAGGGCCTCCATAACACTGACATAATAGCTGTACATGTTTAATAGTTACGAGAAAATGCATCTGCATCATAAGCTGTGTACTATTAAAGTTGTCAGAGTCGATGCCCTAAACCTACTCCACCACGACCCCACGACCACCGTTTGCATACGTACCTGCTTGACGGGGCTGTGATCCAAGGAGGTATGAACAAGAGCAATCAACCATGATTAACGGTCGTAGACGCGTACTGTCTTGCATGCGCCGTGACTTGACATCTTTACATCAAAGATTCAGTATCCACCTTTTTCTCTAATCTGGAGGCTCGGATTAGAATGAGCACTAAGCTTTAGTATTAGTCTCCCTATTTTTCTTCAATTCATCTCTCTGGCAGATCGTGTTATTAATTTTGGCGAACCACATCACCATTGCATCCTATGCCGAGTGTCGGTAGACAATTGAGAGCAAATGAGACACAACCTAAACCATGATCTCATACGGCTTCAGAACACAGTAGTTGGTGTCGATTTAAAAGCGCCTTATGTATAATTTCAGGTTTCCCAATTCGATGAAAGATCGACAGCATAAATGAACAAGTATTGGCATACGAGAGTCTGCCAGAAAATAATTAATAAGGATTTGAGTAGCTTAAGCTCTTAACAAACTTCCCACAAAAAATTATGCACCATTCACCTGTGTAGCCTACACAAGCAAACGCAATTTGTTCAACCTCAATCCAGTTACGAGACTTCAAGCTCGCCGTAGGCTGAGTGCGATGTGTTAGATCTGCTGATTCATGCAAAGTTCCGCATCGATGATCTAACAAATATTCATTTACCTTGCATCGCACCGGTGCTAACTGCATGACTTTCAAAAGCATTCAAAGTCATTCCATTAAAAACTTCACGCCAATGCATGGATTAGGAGTCCATATTCAACAACAGACTACTGTTTACCCAGTCGTCTAGGATTGATAACATAATATGCACTCTATCACTTAAAATGGTTTTTGTCTGTGTGGTGCTGTTTGCACGCAGATAAGTCGCACTGTCCCTCGAATTTTGACAACAAATCAATTGATTGTCGGCACCAACATGTATTGTTAATTGCTGATAAAAACAAAAATTTCGTTGTTGTTCGCTTCGAAACAGTGTCTGACTCAGAACCAGACGTTCTATTTTCTTCTATTCTTTGTTATTCGCCATTGTTTTGCTGAGATTACACATTTGAAAGGCACCGTCAGACGGGCAGACTATGGCTGGCTCGCGAAAGATCATCGGGAATGTGCAAAAATTCATTTGCATTTGAACTGAAGTGCTTTGGGCAGGCACACACATGCACACCATTTCTATCCACTGGCATTCAATGAACTTCTTTTATCTCGTCGGTTCGATGTGTACATATCTGCGTTTATCGGTTTGTTGTATTGTGTTATTTTTTCTATCTGCTTTTTTTGACTTTTAATGCCCATAGCGATAAAAGCGATTAACGTCAAATTTTTGATCTATGATGTAATTGGTCACTATCATTCTGTCGATTACTAAATTGAACAGTCATGGTCAGGCAAATGGTATTGACATTCAAAAGACATATCCTGAGTCACTTATTTTATCTTGGTTTCTATAGCAGCGAATCGACAAGTTTGTTTTAACCATTTTTGAATGGGTGGCGCTACAGCTCGTAGAGGGCCTAGTTTCTACAGCAACCACTCGTGTTGTGCGTGCTAGTGTTCTGTCAGGAAGGGACAAACAGTTCCGAACGGTCAAGTTTGAGAAGCGTTTTCTAGACAGGAACTCTTTGAGTATTTGCAGTGAGCCGAAAGAGATAAGGCCGTGAAACGTATTTTCTTGGTTGTACCAAGAGAAAGGAATCGAACCTAGACTCGTATGTCCAAGTGCGTAGGAACGATAAGGACATACCCACAACCACAAGAGCTACCCATTTTTGGGTGTATTTTTCAAAAATTGTTTGGCCAAAGTTCCTTATATCTTATTGGACTTACCGCATTCGTGCGTCTGTAGAGATTAGACAGTGTCCATGCAAGGGATTAATTTAACGTGGGACTGGACCAGAAAAAAAGAAAATTAGTGTTTCAACAAACCTTCACAAACGCGACACTGTTTGCGCCTAACATTACCAATGTCTCGCAAGTAATGCGTGCAGCGAAATGCTTACGTCTGTGGATCACTTAGACCAACTGGATGTTTTCTTCAACCGTGAGACCTGCTTTTACTCAAGAAGACCATCCAGAGTTAAGTTTCTCAGTCCTACACCCCCAACTCCTTCAGATCTGCAAAAAAGTGCATTACCTGGAAGGGCGTTGGGCTGGACATTCGCAGATCACCTGCTGGATAGATTGTGTTTCCTTCCCTTCTCTATAGCTACCGCAGAAGTCGTGATGTATGTTCACTCGTAATGCATGGACCTGTGTTGCATGCGCACCTTCTTGCCAACTGATTTGATTTTGCTTAGCGTCCGTCACAGCGCCCTTGTCGCTTCAAATTCAGACCAAGCCATCGATTTCTGACTGTCCAGGGCTTCGTCTTTCAGGGCTAAGTGACTTGATTCTAAAGGGATTTCTCGTATAAGGATATTCTCCCTAATGGTTGATGGAGAAGGCCAGCTATCTAACTACTTTCTTCGGACTCCGCAAATCGACATACTTGCTTTATAAGCAGCGCCGGCTGTAAAGTTGTAAAGTTTCTTCTAAATGTGAAGATTATCCAACCTACCTAGGCATAAGAAAATCGACATTAATTCAAGAATATTGTAAGTCTGGTAGGAGTCGTGTGTCGGGTCCAGGGCTGGACGCGTAGGTCAAATTCTCGACAAGGGACAGGGTTCGGATTATTTTAAATTGCTAACAATGTCATGGCCGGTCGTGGAGTAAAATTCTGGGTTCCTTTCACTAAGGAGAGGACAATGACTTCCAGAACACAGGTGCTTGCTGTATAATCTAGACCCTTGGCCACCTCGTCCATAACTATTATTTCGTTCGTTCGAAGGTAGTAGAAGGAGCTCAAAGTGGCAAATCGATTTATAGCTTTCCAAGAAACCTCCAGATAGAAATCATTACAATTCGTGAATCACTAAGAGATTTACAAATGGATATCAGGCACAGTCTAGCAGACATGATGGCTATAAAATCAGTCTCCCTGTATGTACACCAAACTGTGCTTAACTTCTAGAAGATATGGACATGAGATTGTAATATTTGCACTTCAGTTCATATTTCATTTCGCATTTGACCTCCTAACTCGTTAAAGAGTCTTTAGGAGTTTAGTCTACTCTTGGGGAATTTATATCTTCCTGGTATACACATCCAAAAGCAATTAGTTTGAACCACGTACACATTTTGTACATCGGACTGAAATCTTATGTTTGTAAATGGTAGTCAGATAGGCCGGGTATCTAAAAGATTAATCACCATCTCGAACGAATTAGTGGAGGTGGCACAAAAGCAACACAAAAAACCAGTAAGACAACAATCAATGTCAGGGTCAAGTGAAGTGATCCAAGCAGCTGCTACGTTATCAGATGTAGAGTTGAACTCTCCCTTAGTTTCTCTTTAACTTAATTTTTTGATTGCCAGACATGGATGCGTCGGCATTTAAGCATTTCATCTTTTGACCAATTTGATATCCTCTAATATTGAATGACATGGTGTCTATAAAAATGTCGCTTAGTGTAGACTAAATACAATAATTAAAGAAATTATCTTCCCCCAGCCTTAATGAAAACAATTCACAAACCCTGTCTAAACATCATTTCTCGCCGGAATCTCTGAAATCAACAAAAATCTGCTTCGTCATGCCTGGAAGTGGGTTTCGCTTAATCTGTTTACTAACCAATTTGATATGTAATTATGCAAGAACAACAAAAAAATAGAAATCCAATTACAAAGATGGATATAATTACGGATAAAATTTCATCATCCATCGCCGTCGGTTATGAAAGCAATTTTAAGCAATTTTTTAAAAATTTAATAATTCAACGAAACTTAAACCCCTGAGGAAATACTCGACATTGTCGAGTGTCACATTTGTTTCTCTAATTCAATTCAATTCAATTTAATCAAATTTTCCTACACACTGACATTCTCAATTGACTCACATTCCCTTTCATTCATTTTTCAGCGGCCCTATCTACCCTTCGGTCAACGTTTCTCACAGTGCATCAAACGGCGACCACGGCCAATTCATTCCCCCACACCTACTCGGCAATGGAAATGGCAAAATGAATTCAGCTTCCAATCAACAGCAACCAGAGACCCAACAAATCTATAAGACAACCATTCCAGTGAACAACAATCAATGCCAGTGTTCAAGTGAAATGAACCAATCAGCTGTTGGTATACAACAGAGAATGAACAGTGACGACATCAACGGAATCCCCTCTCGTTTGTCGCATTGTTGTTGTTGCCCCAACAACAAATTCCACCACGTTCATGTGCGCAACTCCGCCAGTCCATCGTCGTCAGCGTTTCCCCCTCATATCATGACACAACTGGATGGTGGACTGTGCTGCCCTACAAATACCCACACAGAAGCGGTCACAGGCACAGCACACCACCATCAAAATCGTACGACCCTCGTTGAGTACGAGCTCTCAGACGGTGTGGCAAAACTTTGCAAAATTAGTTCGAATCCAAACATTCACTTGCCGACAACGTTTTCTGTGGTCGACGCGAGCAGAACAGCGAACAGCACCAGCTCTAGCAGCAGTCATACGAATCATAACGTTTATTTCGACACTGCACAGCGAGCTTACAGCACGTATTGTGATAAATTAAGAGGTTTCTCATCATCAACAGCAGCAAATCAAAATCAAGGAACAATGGCAGATGAAGCCAAACGTGATCGCCTGGGTCTCTGGGGCACCGGTGGGGATAGTGAAGCAAACGGAAGTCTATCCGGACTCGATCGTCTGGCAAAGAAGCGATACAATAAGGTAAGTTACACCAAACTAATGCAGTGAGTGTGCGTGTCAGCGAATGGAAAATTACTAGCCATTCGCCTGTTTTTCCTTCCTCCTCCCCTGTCCTGTCCGTGAAGCGGCTGTTTAAAGTTTCGAAATCGATATTCTCCTAGAAAAGTGCTTCTTTCGCGAAGTGAATCACTTGTACTTCGGTGGAAAAATCAATCCATCCGTTTACGCGGGTTTTTTCTTTTTTTAATTGAGTCACGCCAGTGAGGCAGATAGACGAGTATCTATTTCGTTGTTCCACAGCAGATATTCATCAGACATCGGGATAAGACAAGCACAAGTTCCTGTAGACAAGTGCTCGTCAATTGTCAGTGGTGTACACAAAATCATCCGAGTCTGAGGGGAGGCGAATAGGGAGTTCTGTGAAATAAAAAAACATGATTGAGTCGGCATTGCAAAACATCTGTACAGGAATGAATCTTCTAGATGCTGGCGAATTACATGTGTTCATCTCGAATTCATTCCGCCTTTTCCTCTCTCTCTCTCTTGCTCTCCCAAGGTGGTGTTTGGGGTGTTTTTTACTTCTCTTTATCGATTTCTTCGGCCCACTCGACTGAAGGGGGGCATCTTTCGATAAGAACCATACATAATTTGATTTGGGAAATGTGCACAAATATAGCAAAACCATATCAAAAATCGTATTGTTGTTCCGAGCAGTTGTCAAGCGAAACATACATGTACAAACATGATGTTCACTCGCCGAACACCGAAGGGGTTGGTTGAGCTTTGTGCTGCCGTCTCTCCCATTTGAAACGCACACACGCGAGAGATAACTTGTGTACGCGTGTAAATGCATGCAGCTGACTGTAGCTCCACCAATGTGTGGGTGACAATGGACAAGGTCATTAGGTGCTTAAGACAAGCGGTGGACGGTGAGTGTGATTTTCGTGAAAAGAAAATCGAAAATCGTATCGCAGACGGAAAGTGTGTGCCCACGTTGACCTTTCCTAACAACCTTTGATCCGTTCCCTCGACGTTTTGAACTTCGTTCGGGCTCGTGCAGCCACATATTTCCTATCTAGCGACGACTGATAGAATGATGTGTGCCGCCGGTCGACTAGAATCATCTGGTTTCCTGACTCTTAATCGTGGCTAATCTATTTTTCTGTTCAAACATGCTCTGATTGCCTATTTCTGTTTGGCAAATATTTACCAAGATCAACTGAACAATGCTCTAGCGGTCGTCTGCTAACCGTTTAGGTGAACAACCTGCTTTTGCCATCAGTTTCTTTGAGCATGTCTTCATTTCATGGAGGAAGTATCGATTATTTCATTCTGAATGGAATCTGGGTCAATATTGATTTTGTGATTGTCTTTGGGAAAATGTCGAACCATTGTATTCTCCTGCAAGCAACGCTGTATGTGCATTTGTAGATATTAAATTTGTTAGAATTTGCAGAGTGTTTGCATTATTTTCGCCCCTCGCCGTCACTTGCTCACTTTCAACTTGTTTTTCTTTTTCACTCGTGTTTGGATTTACTTTCAGTTGCGTCAGCTTCTGAAAATCTATGTTTATTTTATGACATCGCCTGTGTTTCTAGAGGCATTTGATGAAAGTACCATAAATATTGTTTCGTATTAATTGCCGTGAAAGCTTCGGTTTTTTTTATTCCTCGGAAAACCACTTGATTATTTGCTTTTCTGAGTGGGATTACATTCGTATGTGTATTCTTTGAATATGTGAACGTCTTAATAGAGGTTCGTCTAGTTGTGTCTACTTGTTGAGTGTCATATTTTCATTGAATAAACATGCATTCATGTGTGTCCCGTGGCGTGCGTCGGCCCCAACCTCAACGTCGTAGGTTCGATTCCTGTTCTGTGACAAGAATCATTTTCACGGCCCAACCTCTTTCGAGTCACTGACAATGCTCAAAGAGTATTTGCTGTCTAGAAAAAGCTTCACAAAGTTGGCCGTTCGGAGTCGGCATAAAACTCTAGGTCCCTTCCACTCGTGAGAGAACAACCGACCCGAGTGGTTGCTGAGAAGCTATGCCCTGGCCCTCTATGGGTTGTAGCGCCACCCATGTTATATTATTATTATTATTAAACATGTACTCATGGGACTCAGGGAATGATTTCGTTTCAACTCCATGGGGAATCTCTTCTGCATTTGTTCAGGAGGATGGAGTTAATGTTTATGTCATTCATCAGACGTTGTTATGTGTGGACTTCGTTCAATGAATTTAGTTGTGCATTACGTGATTATTCGATTACAAGGTCCTCCACCTCTCTAATGATTGGCAAATCTAACCCATGACTTCTTACTTACTTACTGAAGGTGGCGCTACAGTCCGGGGTGGACCTGGGCCTCAACCAACAAGCGTCTCCAGCCAGCTCGATCTTTAGCTGGCTGTCTCCAGTTTCGCACGCATAGTTGGTTGAGGTCCCTTTTCACTTGCGTGCGCCACCTGATCCGCGGTCTTCCTCTACTGCGCCGTCCCTCGGGGGTGGATTCGAAGACTTTTCGGGCCGGAGCATTGGTTTCCATCCGCTCTACATGACCTAGCCATCTCAATCGTTGGATCCAACCCATGTCTTCATGTAATATAAATACCGTTACGCACGAGATGCCCGAGGTAAGATTGATAGACGATTAGGAGAGAGTGCCCTTGCACTACATATCTTTTGCTCTTCTCCCGAGAGCACGTTGTACCACAGACATTGTATTGTTATTATTCTTTTTAACAACGAAACGACTTTCATTCGAAGCGTTCTTTAAATTGCATTGTGTAAGAGGTTGAGGGTAACTTGCAAATTATTTCTTTCTTCAGGCCAATGCGAGACTGTTATGACATATATGAGACCTCATTAATTGTACCAAACGAAGTTTCTCCATTGAACTTTGGTCCATTCTACTATCTGAAGGTCAAATCAAAAGACTAGTGAAAGTAATTTTTCATTTCTGACAGAAATTCCTACCATTTAATTGGGCAACCATAAATCAAACAGTGGCGAATAATAATACAGTGGCCTTTCCTTGTGATTGTTTTTGCACATATTGATCTATTAATGTGTTCTCTGTTCACGTCCTTGTTATCTTACTTATCGTCTACCCTCAAAGCATTCAAGCTCAGCTCCGAATATCAATCACTATGCAATCGATGAAGGCGAAGGATTGTAATTGCTTGGTGTTTGTTGCGCTGATCGCCCTTGTTTAGTGCATGTGATATATTCACGTGATAGATACAAGTGTTATAGCCGCTAAAAACGAAACACACACGAGTTCTAAGTCTAATCTATTCGTCATCAAGGTAATTTTTTCATCACGACGTTCAATTAAAAATTACTTTGAGGTTAACAAATGCATTTTTATAATTGCAAAAAGTTGTTGCAGGTAGGCTGCTTAAAAATAGTCTAGCGTAGGTTAAAAAAAACCTTGATACTCTTCGAAAATTCAGTATTCCACGATCACATTCAATCTTGATTGTTGTTGATTTTGTATTTTCAGTAATCAATGAACTTTGAATGTTATTAAATATTAATTGTAAATTGAGCTCGCTGTGATGTAATCAGTAGGTTTAGGTTAGATGAGTGGGTCGACGAGCCGAAGGCCGGTCACACTTAGGTCTTTGTGATATCCATGGCGAACGTGACTTTTCTATCCTTTTCTCGTACCTAGCAGTGTTACCTCCGCAGATGCTTAGATGGTGAGGGGTGTTCTCCCTTTTTCCTAGTCGCCACAGACACTCTAGATGTAGTCATGGGTAGGTTCCGTTTTGGTTTTATGGCACTTCAGACGACTACTATACTGATTAGCATACCAAGAGTTTGTAGGTACTTCTATTCTTACGACCGAGTTCAATTGTCAAAATGATCAACTGTCATGATTTGCAGACGTCCTTTAGTCTCAATGACAATGTTCAGCCTCCTTCTCAAGCTTTGCTGTTCTAACTTCGCGACAGGAATTAATCCGTACCAGTGGAGTGCAGTTCAGTTTTATAGCCTTCATAACTTGACTTTTGGTGGTCCGCGGCGTTGTGGGTATGTGCGTCGACCCCAACCTCGATGTCGTAGGTTCGATTCCTGCTCTGAGCGACAAAAATAATTTTCACGACCCCACCTCTTTGGAGTCACTGACAATGCTCAGAGTATTTCCTGTCTAGAAAAAACTTCTCAAAGTTGGGCGTTCGGAGTCGGCATTAAACTGTAGGTCCCTTCCACTCGTGAGAGAACAATAGCACGCACAACACGAGTGGTTGCTGAGAAGCTAGGCCCTGACCCCCTACGGGCTGTAGCGCCACCCATATTATTATTATATAACTTGACTTTTTCCTATAAAAACTAGCCCTGTTCATGTCCACCTAAGAGTTCGGACTGTAGCGATTGTAACAGAAAATGAAAAAGTAATGCATGCTAAAATGCATAGTCGTACAAATAAATCTGAATTCGGACTTCAGCTCATGAAGACGAGAACTGCTTCAGTCGAAGTCGTCTGTAGTCACATTTTATTAGTACAAATCGGTTTAAGAAACATTCATCCAGCCAGTTGCTTGTTTTTATAAATTTGAGTGGACGGATAATGTCAGAAACCTCTTAGTGTCACGTTATTTTTTGACAACTTGATGATCACTCTGTCAGAATCTCCCAGAATTATACTCAAACTCCATCCAGACGTTGCTAATGACTTCTACGCCAAAAAAATGAGAGGTGAAGTAGAATATTCAGTAAAGTGACAGTTGGCCGTTTGTGATTGACACGGCTTGATTCATAGGTTCAAATGCGCAGAAGTCGAAGCACAGACCCACAACCGCTACTGAAGAAATATCTAGTACTCGGAACCAACGGATAAAAAATATATTATGCTTTCTCTTCTAGACCACTAGTTGAAAGTAATAGATGTAGTTCTACTCCTACTATTATAAAAGTCAAGATGTAGGTAGTAGATGACCCACTTAGCCATGACAGTCAAAACGAAACATTTCTTCTAAAAAAAACCTCCTCTTTTTCTGGTTCACAGCACTACCTTAATAAAAATGATAGCTCTCATGACCCACATTACGGTTGACTACCTCAACTACGGGTCTTACGAGTCACTGCTTACATTTATAAATCCAAAGCAGCCAATATTTTCCTGCTGACGGAATGGCCACTATTATTCCGCTCGCTTTTCAAAACACAAAAACAGAAGAAAAAAAAACATGGTCTCTTTTATCAATCGCCACAAGAGTTCAAAATAAAGATGATGTGTGCTTAATCTTTGAAACAAAGTTTTCACAGTACACGCTTGATAACCTTCACTCCCAAATAAACTGTGTGCTATCTAAAACGTTCGTACGTATGCTCTTATTTGCCTGGCACAGAAACTGTTGTATAATATGTATGTTATCTCAGTGTTGTTATTAATTTCTTCAAAGACCTCCATATAAAGTCCAGTGTCAAAGTCAAATTGGGTTGACTTCTCTCGAATGCGAACATTGTATCTGTCTGTCTGAATTTATTGACCTCTCTGTAAGTTACCTTGAGCAGTGCCGTCAAATGCTTAGAGTATTTTCTTGTGTCCTTCCAGCGGCATGTGAAGGTCGTTCGAATCAAAGTATCGAGACGGAGCAGGAAATATCTGAATGGGAAAAGAATCTTTGGTGGTCATATGTTTTTTTCATGATCAGGGTTTATTAATAAAATTGGAACAAAAAGAAAAAGTGCTTTTGCTAGCGTTTCGCATGGATACACACATAAAGTGGACGCAATTGATTTCTACTTCTATTTGAATCAAATTTGAAAACAATTTCACGTGTTGTATTGAAAAGCAATACATTCCTATCATTGGGCTTCACAAATAAACACTTGTCAATCATGTAAGCTTACAGAACGAACATAATCGTTGGCTATATTCGGTTCTGTCTGGTATCTAAGCTGTGAGAATGATTACACAATGTCCATGCACATGCCTGAAGTCCCGGCAGGTGGAGAAAATCGTGAATTCAATCACGCAATCACCGGCGATTAAGTTGTGTCTACAGATTACATCGGTTGCTACCGAACAGTTCCTATCAGTGGAATGGAATTACACAATCTGAATCTGATTCTGGATATCAATAATGAGTCTCTCGTCAAGGCATCTGTCGTGTTTTAAATATACCGTCGTGCGGCACTCTCAATTTTCTATTATTTGCCTTCACTCATTAATTTGTGTACACATATTTATGTGATCAATTAGTGACACATGTTCGGATATCTTTTTACATAACGGCGAAAATCTTGTAATTCAGTCAGGGTTGGTCTATCGCATGTCAACTAGCCAGTGATGATGTATGTGTTGGCATACACTCCCACTTACACACCTACATAGAGAAATTATGTAAACCACCAATTTTACGGTGAAATTTGAAATAAGTTGTCCATCAAATGACCTGTTGGAATAGTCAGTGTGAGCTTACTGTTGAGCGTGATTTAATTACATTTTTTCACATATTTCCGACTATGATTGGTTAATGACACTTCGAATTCGGTTGTCGGCGGAATACGTTGACGTAATCGCAGACTGGCCAAGTAAAACGTTCGCTAATATTGCTAATGAATGTGAATGGGAGGTGCTGTGTATGGCGGTTGGCTATAAAATGCTATGCTCCTGAGGTTACGACTGCATCTGCATATGTGTATAGAGCGCTGGTATTGTATGTGGGTGAATCGGATACCATACGGTCATTAATTATCTGGTTCAAAAAGTAAGTTAAAATAAAACGCATTCAGATTGTACTGTTTGGATCTTTTCCCTGAGATGTGATAAAGAATATCGTTGATATGTTCCCCATGGGAGTCCTTGTTTGAATCGATTGAGACAAGTTGATTTTCGATACACAACGTTCAATAACTCGGTCAAAACTTGATGAATATTCGAAATGACAGTTACCGGTATACCAACAAACTGCACGTCATTCGCCCTTTTATAAGCAACACGTGGATTTCCACAATCCGACAATTTTGACTGCGCGCATGCATTGATTCAAAAATGAGGCTCATCACTGAGGTTGGCATATTCAATGCTAAGCGGGGACACGATCACTTATTTAAATTCGACTACAATTCGTGTCGATGCTCTTTTCAGTGCTCTCTGCATCAATCGTTCGGCGATTTTAATGGAAAAATTATTCAAAAAGCGAACTTGACCTGTGGCCGCATTCGGAAAGCGTGACTTTTGCTGTATACATGGGAAAATGTGAATGCTGGCTTGGGGTTCGTTTCCGTGATGTTTTTTTTGCACTGTATTCAGCAGTCAGTTAAGTTGTCATCGGTCTCGCTACGAACTGGAAGGATATAGTCCGTGTCCTTATCCACAGCCTTGAACTAAATAAAGCATGTTGCATGGTCCAAACTAAAAGCTCTTGTATATCCCTTAACCTTCACTTCAAAGTGATCTCTTTAAGGTTATGCTAACTCTACTGTACACTGCATCATATCGACATATATGGCCTGCCGGCGAGCTGCACACACCATGTGAAGCTGTGGTGACTTTTTTGGGTCACGACACCACGAAACTTGTGGGAACTCAAATACAAGTCACAGACTGCACTGCCTCTGGAAGATGACTCAATGGACTTGGTCGTCGCAACAGTGGACCTGAGAGGCAGTGCAATTAGAGCAATAGTCTGCACTAATTATGTCTAAGGGCATAACGTCTCGGTTTCTTTCTCGCGGCCGCAGATCCTGCAGAGATCGCTGAATTTCTGGTTCCATTTCCGAATGGTCAGAGTCCTGTAATCGCTTCGACGAGCATGCGGATTGAGAAAGAAGCTTCCTTGTATAATGCACTGATCGGTGGTTGCTGTGACGTCTCCTCTTGGTTTATGTCTCTAATGTACCTCAGTGAGTTGCGGCATTTCATGACACACACAATGATTACTGCCTTCGGGGCAGTCTGGCCGTCTACAAAGATAGTGACATCCGATGATGGGATGCGGGTCTTGTAAGTGCTCGTTATGCTTTCTCTATTGCTAGGATCTTTGCTTGGAAGATGCTGCGCATATAAGGGAGTTTAAATGATGCCTTGCTTGCCCGAACATAACCCGCTACCCCAAGTACCTGTCACCATTTCGATCGGTCCGTAAAGAGATTTGGTACCGGCGTTTGATAGCTGCTAGCTGCCGTGTGTACGCAGCGAAAACATTTATACAGGCACTATAGAACCTGTATGCCTTCAGCCTAACTTACCACAAAATGTAGGATTCGAATGTCATCGGTTTCGTTAGCCCATGCATATTTTTCTACCCACATCCGTTGTATTTGAAGACATATTCACCTGCAGAACCATCCAGTATCCAATCCAGATTCAATGTAGTAACCCTCTAAAAACGAACCCCACAAGGTGATCGTGCATCATAAAAGATTCATGTAGGATTTGTCTTAAGTTCATTATCAGTCACGAGCAATGAAACGTGATCCAGCGAACAACAGCAGAAAAACCTCGCCCTACATCACCTGTATGAGTACTCAGTAGCAGATTTATGCGTTTTACAACTCAATTCGCCACGCGACTACATCTCTGCCCGGCGAAGTGATCATTTACACGGTCACCATCACGCGATTCACATCGATCGCGCTACCCCCACAATCTGTAAATGTATGCAATGTTGTATCAGCAATCGGCTCCCAAGTGAATGGATTTGTTACTCATTTGCCTTGCATAAGCAAAATCAAGAGCGCCCCCCATAATGAGAACTGAATCAACTTTGAAGTTCAAAGTCATTTCGCGGCGGACTTTAAGGCTGATTTATATTTATTCACGCTCTACTCGTGTGTATCTCTTGGAAAAACAGCCTTTTGTTGTAGCCATCATTTCGTACAGACAGCTTGTCAGTGTTGCGTAACTTCCACTTTAAGCGGAAAAAAATGCGCATACGCCAGAGAGTGTGAGTGGCCAATCATTCGTCTGTCGGCTTGCAAATATAAAATAATTTGTCCGGCTCATGCTGGTGTACATACACTCATTGGTGAGCGTTTGCTACTTTCGGTGTTGCAGCATAAACCGACAATTATGCCAATACCGCTTTAACGCAATTTGCTGTTTTTTTTTTTGCAACTCCTCACATCGCAACATTCACTGTGGCACTCGTATTGCAGCAATTCAAGCCAGCACTTGGATTTATTTCCCATGTGTATACACAATTGGTGAGCGGCGAGTTGCTAAATTCGATGGTAGGTACTTAAAAAAGTCGAAATGAAATCGCACGCTTAACACAGTTATGTGGAATTTGAAGTTTTTGCTCGCGTCGCAAGGTTAGCTCCAAGCAATTATCGATATTTCTGTATGTCACCGAGGTTGAACGTCATATTCGACGGCCGATTCCTGGGGCCGATTAATGATTCTATGTTCACCTTCAATCGCTCTCAGCCTTCCACGCCTTCATGCCTGTCGAGCAATAAATTCTCAATCTTACACACTTCCCCTTCCTTCTGGTGCTTCAACTAAACTCATTCTCATTTCATTCGTTTCAGGGTCTCGCATTTAGTCTAGAAGAACGTCAACTTCTAGGAATCCAAGGTCTCCTGCCCGCGGTTGTGAAGACCCTCGATGAACAAGTGGAGCATAGTATGATCCTGCTTGATCGCTTGGACAATGACCTCGACAAGTACATGTACTTGGCCGCACTTGCCGAGCGCAATGAACGTCTGTTCTACAACGTGCTTGCATCGAACATTGGCAAACTTATGCCTATCGTGTACACGCCCATCGTTGGACTGGGTTGCCAGAAGTTCAGTTTGATTTTCCAGAATCCCAAGGGATTGTACATCACAATCAAGGACAAGGGACATGTCTACAACGTTTTGAAGGTAAGCAAATCAAACAGGCTTACCAAACATCGTCTCATCTCAATTTCCATTTGCAGAACTGGCCAGAAGCTGATGTTCGTGTGATTGTGGTCACTGACGGCGAACGTATCCTTGGTCTGGGTGATTTGGGTGCCAACGGTATGGGTATTCCTGTTGGTAAACTGTCGCTGTACACAGCTTTGGCTGGTGTGCCGCCACAGCAGTGCCTTCCCATCACCTTGGATGTCGGCACTAATACTCAGTCCATTCTGGATGATCCCCTGTACATCGGCCTCCGCCAGAAGCGCGTCTCTGGCCCCGAGTACTACGAATTCATTGAGGAATTCATGCAGGCAGTCGTTAAGCGTTTCGGTCAGAACTGCTTGATCCAATACGAAGATTTTGGCAACGCGAATGCATTCCAGCTTTTGTCCAAGTACCGTGACACCAACTGTGTGTTCAACGATGACATTCAAGGCACAGCAGCTGTGGCACTTGGCGGTCTCTTGGCTTCGCTGAAGATCAAGAAAACCAACCTGAAGGAGAACACCATCCTGTTCTTCGGAGCTGGCGAGGCTGCTCTCGGCATTGCCAACCTGTGCGTCATGGCGATGGTAAATGAAGGTCTGACCGTGGCCGAGGCTAAATTGCGCGTCTGGCTTGTGGACAGCAAGGGACTGATTGTCAAGGATCGTCCAAAGGGTGGTCTGTCAGAACACAAGAATCACTTCGCCCATGAACATGCACCCATCGATTCCCTGGAGGAGGCCATAAACGTCATCAAGCCAACAGTATTGATCGGAGCCGCCGCCATAGGAGGAGCATTCACACCAGCGATCTTGGAGAAGATGGCTGAAAACAATGAGAACCCAATTATCTTCGCTCTCTCGAATCCTACAGTCAAGGCCGAATGTACCGCCGAACAGGCGTACAAATACACAAACGGCAAGTGCATTTTCGCATCGGGCTCTCCATTCGATCCGGTCACATACAACGGCAAGACCTACTACCCCGGACAGGGTAACAACTCCTACATTTTCCCCGGCGTCGGACTCGGCGTCGTTTGCGCTGGCATGTTGACCATCCCAGAGGAAATGTTCCTAATAGCCGCTCAGACGCTGGCTGAAATCTGCTCCGATGAGGACCTCGAAAAGGGAAGTCTCTACCCACCTCTGTCCAAGATCACTCAGTGCTCTGTTGAGATTGCAGTCAGGATTGTGGAAAGTGCTTACAAAAAGGGTACGTTTTTTTTTTATTGCCACCTCGTTGGTGTGCTGTACTCATTCGAACGTTTCATTTCTTTGCAGGAATTGCTACAGTGTTCCCTCAGCCCAAGGACATTACCGCCTTCGTTAAGTCACAAATGTATGATCTCAAGTACCAGCCTGCCATCCCTGAGGTCTACCAGTGGAGTAATAAGCTGTAAATCATATCCTTTTCTGCCCATCGAACTGTGAAAACATCATCAAATGCACACCTTCGCCACCATTAACCAAAAAACAATTATCAAGCGTGAACAACAAAGTACGTGAAGTACAAGGAACAAAAAGAATACACAACCACTGATATACAATGTATAGAGAAAGGGAAAACTTACTGAATAAATATTTTATACTCACTAGAATTGAATCTAACTGAAGAGGAGATGTTGTTGTTTTCGTTGAGGCTGAGTGCATGCATCAAACATTTCGAATTTCTTACTAGTTTTTTTTTCCAATCACATCCTAATTTGTTGTTGATTATTTTGTTAATGAAATTATATATTTTAAAGATAAGTTCGATTTTAATACTTGTAAAATTAGATCGTAGTCGTTGGGACTATGAGTGATCTTGAACACATTTTATTGTCGTCGGAAGGGTGAATAAAATAAAACTTATGTAATATGTAAACGTATGTATGGCCGTCGTCTTTTATTGGCAGTGATGTCGGCCAGGGTATCTCGAAGCTGAAAGGGTGAATGGCAATCGAACAGCTTCTGCCGTTGGAGAGGGATGGGTCTCTCAAGAAAATCCACGAGCATTCTCGGATCACCTGCTTAATGTAATTTATGACAGAGTCGTTCTGACGCTTCTCCAACAGATTGTTGAAGGTTGCACACGCAATTTAGTGCTTACAACTTTTATTCTGTTTAAATTGAACTTGTGGAGCAGCAGCCCAGCGGTGTGGAACTCACTGTGGCTGTCCTCTGTATGAGAGGACTTAGCTACCACGCTGGCATATAGACCAAATATTTACACTCCGGCAGATCCTGGAAAAGACTCAAGAGATGCAGATCGACACCCACCACCTATTTGTCGATTTCAAGGCCGCATATGACAGCGTGCACAGAGACGAGCTATACAGCGCCATGTCTAGTTTTGACAATCCTGCCAAACTCGTCAGGTTGTGCGGAATGACGATAAAGAACCCTCGATGCTCCATCATAGTCGGTAAATAGATCACCGAGACCTTCAATGTCAAAAAAGGTTTTAGGCAAGGCGACACGCTGTCATGTGACTTCTTTAACATCATACTTGAGAAAATCGTGCGAAACTCAAACGTAAACACCCGAGGCACGATCTTCCAAAAGTCCGTTCAACTGCTTGCTTACGCGTACGACATTGACGTGACTGGACGAACACAGCGAGCCGTCAAAGCGGCGTTTGCTGGCATTGAAGCGGAAGCGGCTAAAATGGGTCTAGCGATAAACCAGGGCAAAACAAAGTACATGCTGTCATCACGGAAGGACGCACAACATCGACGTCTCGGACAGAGCGTCATCATCTCAAAGACTTCGTCTACCTAGGCTCTGAATTAAATAGGGACAACATCACCAGTATCGAGATCAAGCCCAGAATCACTCTTGCCAATCGCGGCTTCTTTGGGCTCAAAAGGCAACTGAGTAACACAGCCATCTCCCGAAAACCAAATTGACCTTGTATAAAACCCTGATCATCCCAGTCCTGCTCTATGGCGCAGAGACATGGACGCTATTGAAAGCGGATGAAGAAGCTCTTGGTTGTTTTGAGAGAAAAGTTCTGCGTACGATCTTTGGTCCTGTTTGCGTTCATGGCGTTTGGAGGAGAAGGTTCAACCACGAACTGTACAGCGGCATGCACCTAGTTAAGCGTCTTCGGATCCAACGCTTAAGATGGCTAGGTCATGTAGAGCGGATGGACACCACAGCTCCGGCCCGAAGAATCTTCGACACCGAGCCATTGGGACAGCGCAACAGAGGACGTCCTCGCACTAGATGACGCACACAAGTGGAAAAGGACCTCAACCAACTTGGTGTGCGCAACTGGAGGCAGCTGTGGAAAGATCGGGCTGGCTGAAGAGGCATGTTGGTTGAGGCCCAGGTCCACCCCGGACTGTAGCGCCAATCAAAGAAGAAGAAGAAGCTACCACGCGGATCTAAGCCTATTTCTCTTTCAATGAACCGGGGAAAATGACCGACTTTCACTTTGCTTAGTTCGACCAGGTTATTGAAGTAATAGGCGTTCAGAAGTATGTACATACGGGATGAGAGAGCACTACACTACAGTTTCATAAGAAGGCTACAAAAATTCCCCATTTTCTCGTCTCTACAGCAGAAGACATTGCAAGAAAGGTTAGAGGCGTGCGTACAAATGGCACAATGAACTGTTTTAACCTCAATGAGGGTTCTAAGGCCTGCTCTTATTGATCAGGTTAAGGGATCGTTTTGGGTCGATCGATCGTTGTAGGTCCAAGTTGGTTGGTTACAACGCATCCTGTGACAGTTGTCCATCTGCGATTTGCTTGAGCCGCTTGCTCCAGCTTTAGTAGATGCATAATAGTAGTGATAAGCATGGATGATCGGTTGCTATCCGGAGAGAGTCGAGTTCATCTCCCTTGCAATTCTCTGGAATGTCACAATGTGCCGACACTCACATAAGTAGGATGTGAGATATGCTCGGTTCGGTAATCCAAAAGACAGCAGCATGTTCAGATCCTTGGAACAGACGTGACTACAAACATCCGCGTCTATCTTCGATCCATCTGTGAAATGTGAAAATTTGAATCCATCTATCTTGGACCAGTGTCTCCTTCTAGTCCAAACGTCCTTAATCGATAGTTACGAACGTGTCCAGCTCGAGGCAAGCTTAAACGTTATAAGCGACATCCTTAGAGGAATTACCCTGTAAAGTCATTGTTATCTCGGTTACATATTTAGTTAGCTGGAGCTTTGTTATACTTATATGCTCGATGTGGCCGGTTCAGAGTAGTTGACGGTCGTTTGCCTTCTAGGCTACATCCATATTCTGGCACGGCTCTTAAAGCTCGCGGTTATGTCTTCTCCTCCATTGACCTTCCTCGCAGATTAGACCATATAACCGACGTTGAATTTTTCTTTTGAATTAGCTCTGCGGTTTTGGTAAGCGTTCAGCTTTCGGCTCCATAAAGCAGTGACATAAGTTTTGTAGAGCACGATTTTGGTCCTTCTAATTAGGAGTTTCAAGGCCAGTTGTTTGACAAACCGAAGTAGAACCTTTGAGACACGATTCTACGTCATATCTCTACTAAAATTCATTCGTATAATTCATATGTGATCGAGGTGTCAAACTCAGTCACTACTTCAAAGTTGTAGGTGTCGACTTTTATATTTTGCCCTAGATGGTGCGCTGCGGATCGTTTCTTGCTCGACAGCATATACTTTGTCTATGAAAGTCTTAGGACCAGCTAGTTTGACCTCTTCTTCAATTGCCGTGAAATTTTTCACTACGCATCTCAAAAGCTAGACCGACTTGTTACCTCGGTTAATGTCTGCAAATTAGATGAAAACTCCTACCTCGAAGGACTAACGTCTTACTTTGCGAAACGCTTACTCTGCTTATCTTGTCAAATGGTATATACAGGATCGACGCCACTCTAAGTTTGATTCCTGCTCACTTTTCCCCCTGTCAGCTTATATCGTACATGTCCCAAGACTTAATTTTGGAGCAGCAGCGATAGGCGATGATCGAGTTCACCACACTTCTGAGGTTTGATAGTATAAAGCAATGGTCCAGCTAAAAGATTTGTGGAATGCACGGTAACAGGACGATGAACTGATGAGTTCTCTGAGTAGCGCGATCGTTTTTGTGGTCTAATCATTCACAGCAAATTATTTGTGATTCATTTGTTTTCACGCAAATGATGTAAACTATATCTTAAAGACTGTCGTGGCCCGTGGCGTTGTGGCTATGTGCGTCAACCCCAACCTCGACGTCGTAGGTTCGATTCCAGCTCTGAGCGACAAAAATAATTTTCACGGCCCCACCTCTTTCGAGTCACAGACATTGGTCAAAGAGTATTTCCTGTCTAGAAAAAGCTTCTCAAACTTGGCCTTTCGGAGTCGGCTTAAAACTGTAGGTACCTTCCACTCGTGTGAGGACAATAGCACGTACAACACGAGTGGTTGCTGACAAGCTAGGCCCTGGCCCTCTATGGGCTGTAGCCCCACCCATATTATCATTATAACTTAAAGACTAGAGGCAGCGCGAAAATAAAAAAAATGGCATCCCAGCACGACTTCAACTCCAATGCATCACACCACCATCTGCAGTAACAACACTTTCAGTCTCACTTGCTTCATAGTACAAAATATATTTTATTAGGTTTAGTCTCTCTGCAACATTGTTAAAGTATGTCAAGGAAAACACTTGTGTCCACTTTGCCGATCGATTCGGAAAACCGATACTATTCGAGAGTGGACGTTTTCAGTCAATAGGTTACCATTTGGAAATTACACAAAAAATGTCCGCCATTTTAACAACAAAACAAACCGAAAATAAGGAAAAAAATAAACACTTTCGAATGAAGTTGATTTTCGAATCGTTCAGCAAAGTCGAGCCAATACATACACGGTGTGTATGCATAAGTAAATAAGGCTAAGTACTAAAAACAAAGCTCAGCTTCCATGAGACGCGAATTTTGAATTCCTATGGATGCACCCACACTACCGAACGAGTTCGGGGAGTCGTCGGTCAACTGGAAGAACTGATAAAATTAGAGAATTCAGTTTCTCTTGTGTCACTCTTATTGGCCATGGCTTTGGCGGGAGGCTACAAAAAAGGAAAATGATTTTAAAATGGATGGTTAATGTGGGGTTTGTTCGGTGTACCTTGCGGACCAGATGCCTTGTCTCTGTTTTTTCGCATTCTCTTCGATTTTCAACAGTCCCTTAAAGTAAGCCTGCCATTCCGCACTGGCAAGTTCTTCCGGAGGCGCAACAGTCTTTGCAAATCCAAGACTGAGCAGAGCTTCCGATGCATCAATGACAACCTATAAAGGGGTGGAGATTTCGATGAGTGAAATACTTTCTTACATAGGTCTGTTGCTTTTCATACCTGTCGCTTATTCTCTGGACACAAAATTAAGACCTTGCATATGGCGCTGTTGTCGGGTCCATCCCGACTGATTGGAATGAATTCAACTTGTTTGCCAACAGCAACGGTTTGCAGCCAAGAGTATCCATTCGCATTAACTGTAACACCTGGAAGCTGGGAGAAAAGAAGAAAACTATTCATAGTTTGACTTTGAAATATTGGTATATATGATCTTTGGCGATCATCAGAGACAATCGCATGTGATCATTGTACGTACTGATTTGAATAAAAGTACATATAAGAAAATGCATAGGAACTCATGACCACAGTACAGGGATCAATGCAAATTCGATGTCAACAAAAAATATGTATTTAACGGTAAGATAAGACATTTTTTGACACGGTGACAGGATGTAATAGATTTCACTGAACCTCAGAAAGAGATAAAAATAAACCACAATCTCTAACGATCAAGTCTAAGTAAGGCTAGGTTAAGTTATTTTGGCTAACTGCTAAGAGAGCAGTCATAATGAGGTAAAAGTAGGCATGGATTAAGTATTCTTAATCTTAGAATACGTCTTGGAAGAGCACTACAGGAGCAGAGGAAGTGATTTTTAGTTTCTAGCTTTGCGTGGTTGTATGGGACCCTCGGCACATTTGCGCAGTGTCCGGTCAGGATCCTGAACGAGTGTCTACTTTATCTGAGCAAACTATGATCTACACTAGCGATGGGCGATTGCGAATAAAATTCACAATCGAATAAATTGACAATTGTTAAAATTTGAATTCGATTGACGATTTATTCGGTCTCATCAGAAAACAATCGAATAACAATCGAATCGAATCGATTATTCTCAGTACTATACCTACCAAAATAGGAACATTGGGAATGGAAATACAGCCAAACGTCTGTAATTGGAACATCCTTAAATCGAATTTTCTATAATTCAAACCAAATTTCTGAAAAATATTGGTTCCCGTGGCTATTTGAATTTTGGAGGTTCGACTGTATACTTCACCCAATTAGTGAGAGGATTGTACTCTCACCCTCATAAATGTACAGTTTAAATTTTAGTAGTGAAATCAAAAAGAGATGAGCAATTGCGAGAATCGGTGGATACACACAATCTCCCTCAGAATTGAAGAATCGACGAATACACACAATTTAGCAATCGCTCTCTGACATGGAGAATCGGCGACTACACACATTCGTTGGCGATTGGAATCGGACCTACAAGTATCGAAATTCAACAATCGACTGCGCTCAATTCGAATTCGAATAATTGCGACTGCTAGAACAATCGAATTATTCGATTGCTTTTATTCGCAATTGCCCATCGCTAATCTGCACATAACATTAAAGATCTAGTGCTGCCCAAATTTCCTCTGGTTTGAGGTAGGTGGTGCCTTCTAGTCATTGATTGTTTGCAATCAAAAAGACACACTTCGAGAAGTGAAATCTGCTAACATCTTGAAGCGCTTAAGAAATACACATGTCACATTTAACTCAGGCTATCTCGAAACGTCACAGAACAGACATGCTGGCCGGAAACAATTGATCAAAACTGGTGCGCTTTATTGGCTCCTCTACTCTTAATCAATTTATCAACACGGACAGAAACATTCATTTACATAAATGGACGACTAAGCAAAGGATCCAGTTTTGGAGCAACCAGGAGAGAATGTAAAGCTTAAGTCCCAAAGCATCCAAAGAAGTTCTAAAAGAGATTTAAGGCTATAAGGGCATAGGGCACGTAGAAATCTATAGGCACTTTGAGCTAAGGAAACTATTAATCACATACAAACTGACTGCTCCGAGTTTAAAACAGAACATCAATAACAGGGAAACTTCACAAAAATCCCGTTAAGAAAAGTTGTACAATTTTTGAAGTCGGAACACAAATTCTCGATCAAAGATGCATTAGCCACTGAATGTCTTCCTATATTAGCAATTTTATTGCCTTTTTAGAGATAGTGTGTGTTCTGAATTTTGCAATCGTCTCGAGAATGATATTAAAGAAGATGACAGTGACAGTGCGTCGCCTTGTCTTAAACCTTCATGGAGCACAGTTTGACAGGAATGTGGAAAATGGACATGGCGCTGTATTTCTAGATTGAATAAACTCTGTCATATGCGGAAATCGACGAAAAAGTGGTTATATGTCCTTTCGTGGATCTGCCGTTGTACGAAGATCTGGTCTATTGTGGACTTCCCTGGCGTACCCGTGACAGGTTGTTGTTACTGAATTCGTTGGCTTTTACGTGGTGAAAAAGTTAACCCACTACTAGTATCAAAGGCGATAGGTACTAAAACCTAACCTAACAATGCCATTTGGTACAAAAACCGACTACTATGGCTACGAAAATGGGCACGCTTCTTATGTATGTCGAACATTCAAAGACCTTCAAACATAATTTAAGAACAAGCGACATCGAGAAGTTTGCCGGTAGAGTACTAAGCCAATGCTGTGGAATATGTCATTCTAAACTGACGATAAATTACCAATGTGCATCGAAAATTTTGATTTGCATTCATAGATCTAATTTGTAGAATGCTACAAAGTACATTTGTTTGGCTCCAATCGTCGGAATTCTTCAATTTATTTCGACTTCTTTTATGGTTATGTTCACAATCACCGTAAAAAATTCTTCTTCTCCTTTCATTTTTAATACATTTCTTAAAAAAAATTGAATTTAGATGCTGACTTTAAGTCAACAATCTTCTAGCCAAATATTTGGCATTAGCCCATTCTCTCTATTTGTCCATAGCTGCGTCGCATTTGATCGCAAGATACACACCCAAATCCGACTTGTCACGAGAAATTAATAATTTCGTAGATGCACTTTGCTCAGACATACCAGCCGAATGGGTCTACGTGATGTCACCCCTCAATGGATGGAAGTTTTTCTTTCAAAATGTCCGTACAGTATGATAATTAAACAAATCAAACACTTACCTGAACAGGGAGCAATTTCTTGGATGGAACTAAAAATGGCAATGGTGGTCTATGGTTAATCAGCACTAATGGTCCACTCTTTGAACCGGGATTGATCGCCTTCACATTTCCGTATTGGGTTATTTTCTCGCGAATGAACAACTTGGGTATATCTCTACCCTTTCCAAACTTCGTTATCTAGGGAAAGACAATTTTTAAACAACATTCAATGACAAATTTCAAGATCATGGCCTCACTGGACGGATTTTGTAGTAGGAATAGGCAAAGAGAATCCCAGAAGCTGTGTATATGCCGATCTAAATGCGGCAAATGACAAATAGAAACCAAAAAGAAAAACAAATTATGTAATAACAAAAGAGATACAAATGATTTCATTCTCAAGGAAATGATAAACACAGATGTGTTGTATGGGCCTGCCATTGACACTCACCTCGACACCCTTCGTATCCTTCTGCATGAAGTTGCAAAAGCGTTCGTAGTAAGGCGACAAACTGTTTGTTATGTCCTCCATTGTGTTTTAGTTTCGTATGCTTTTATTTAATTTTGTGAATTCACAGACTTGTGCATATCATGCACTACAAAATGTATTCGTTAACAGATCAACAAAAAAAATCGTCTGCAGCTATTGACACATTCGACGTATTTTTATTTCTGGTATTTTTTTCTAATTGTCAGTTTGACAATTGCTTGAGATGCCGTCACACTTGATAACGTAACGTAATGCGAGGGTTAGGGTAGGTTAGCAGAATTTGATTCAGAGCAACAGGTCTGCAGTGTGTAAACTACATTATCGACACCGTGCAATGTTTTTCTACAATTGTGTGCAGTTTGTAGTGCGTTGCATTTGAAATTCATAAACTTCAGTGATACAGAACCGATCGTATTCTCGTCGAATTTACCAGAATTTGCTCGCTTGCGGTGTAAAGATGAATGCATACTTAAAATAAAATGACGCGTTTTATCTCTCTCTTCTGTGTTCCCCATCTTAAGCCCCGGTGACAAACATTGGGAGGACTGACCTAAATCATGATGCAAGGAAAATAAAAAAAAACTTGGTCTCTTCGAGAGAAAAGTTCTGCGTTCAATCTTTGGTCCTGCTTGCGTTGAAGGTTCTTAGAGAAGAATATTCAACCACGAATTGTACGGGCTGTACAGCGACATGAGTCTAGTCAGGCGTCTACGGATTCAACGCCTAAGATGGCTATGCCATGTTGAGCGCATGGACAACACTGCTCCAGCCCGAAGAGTCCTCGACTCCGAACCAGTGAGACAACGCAACAGAGGACGACCACGAGCCCGATGGCGCACTCAAGTGGAGAAGGACCTCAACCAACTTGGAGTGCGAAATTGGAGGCAGTTGGCTAAAGATCGTGCCAGCTGGAGAGGATTGTTGACCGAGGCCCAGGTTCACCCCGCACTGTAGCGCCACAAGAAGAAGAAGGAAAATAAGGTGGACAGTTCGTCATCTCGGAAGTTTTTATGTCAATAGAAACTTAAAAGAAAAAGAAAGGAGAAACTAATACCTACTGGGCTAAGACTCCAAAATGTGGTAAGGAGTACAGTGTCATCTGTTTAAAAGACTACATCGCCAGCGCCAATATCGCACTAAGCCTCAAAACAACCAAGAGCTTCCTCATCCGCTTTCAATAGCGTCCATGTCTCTGCGCCATAGAGCAGGACTGGAATGATCAACGTTTTATACAAACTTAACTTGTTATTTCAAGAGATGGCTCTGTAACTCAATTGCCTCTTAAGCCCAAAGAAGCGGTTATTGGTGATTCTGGGCTTGATCTCGACACAGGTGATGTTGTCCCTATTTACTTCAGAGCCTAGGTAGACGAAGTCCTTGACTACCACAAAGTTTCTGCTGCCCATTATGACGCTCTGTCCGAGACGTCGATGTTGTGCGTCCTTCCGTGATGACAGCATGTACTTTGTTTTGCCCTGGTTTACCGCTAGACCCATTTTAGCCGCTTCCGCTTCAATGCCAGCAAACGCCTCATTGACGGCTCGCTGTGTTCGTCCAATCACGTCAATGTCGTCCGCGTAAGCAAGCAGTTGAACGGGCTTTTGGAAGATCGTGCCTCGGGTGTTTACGTTTGAGTTTCGCACGATTTTCTCAAGTATGATGTTAAAGAAGTCACATGACAGCGTGTCGCCTTGCCTAAAACCTATTTTGACATTGAAGGTCTCGATGAGTTCGTTACCGACCTTGATGGAGCAGCGAGAGTTCTCCATCGTCATTCTGCACAACCTGACCAGTTTGGTAGGAATGTCAAAACTAGACATGGAGCCGTATAGCTCGTTTCTATGTACTGCCATATGCGGCCTTGATATCGACAGATAGGTGGTAGGGGTCGATTTGCATCTCTTGAGTCTTTCCAGGATCTGCCGAAGTGTGAATATTTAGTCAATGGTGGACTTCCCAGGCCTGATAAGGATCTATCAGGTTGTTGAAAAAGGGTTTCAGGCGTTCACACAAAACAGCAGAGAGTATCTTGTACGCGAAGTTAAGGAGGCTAATCTCTCGATAGTTGGCGCAGTCAAAGGGCTCTCCTTTCTTGTGAACCGGACAAACGACGCTGACATTCCACCCATTCCTCCGACCACATCTTACAGATGAGCTGTTGCATGCGCCCGACCAGATCATCTCCAGATGCTTAAAACAGTTCCGCGGACAACTCGTCAGCTCCAGCAGCTTTGTTCGACCTCAGTCTAGATATCGCTATCTTGACTTCGTGTAAGTCGAGAGGACGGAATTCTTGTTCATCGTTCAAATTGAGTGAAACATTTTGCCTGACAGCGGAATTTGTTTCGTCATCGCCGTTTAACAGTCTACAGAAATGATTTTTCCAAATTCTCAGCATCGACTGCGATTCTACTTTTCGTCCCTGCAAGCTTCTGTCCGAGGTCAATATCATCCGGATACTTGTTCCTCTCCATCTCCACAACCGCTCACTTCTCATGCTCTATCTTCTTCCTTTTGAGAAGCCAGTTTTCTTCCCTTCTCTTCTGTTCCTAGAGCTCACGAACAGCTCACGTTGCTCGATGCAGAGTTGCCTTGTAGGCTAGCTCATCCTTACCTAATGTTTTTGTTTAATGTTACTCTAGCTAAATACCTCTATGAGCAGCATCCTTGTATCCAGCAACCTCATGTTCAACATAGGCATGTCGGGAAGTCCACTGCTTAGTTGCTTCTCGAAGTCGGTCGGGAATCTGTGGTATGCTCAGGTATCCAATGTCGGATTTTCTTGAACTTGGACTTTCGAGTTCTTCATCTACGAGGAAATAATGGATCTAGCATAGCTTTTGTCAATGAGCTGAAGATCACTCGATTGATGTGTGGATTATTTTACGGGCGAACATCTTGCTGCTTACTCAGCCCCATCATAAAGTTTCGAAATAACGAACTCCGACGTAAATAAATTGTCGTAGGAACTCGTACAAATTATTCATATCATTCGTATTCCGTGATAACAATTTCACGAAATTTGTAGCAGATTTTTCACTATGATTCTACTCCATTTTCGACTACGATGGAATTCGAAGTCATTGCCAGGAGTCACACTGAGGCTGTCACTTCACCAGTAGTCCTTTCCTAGATATTTAAAGACTCCGAGCTCAAGCCCGACACCGTAGGCACCATCCAAGACGCCTTAGTAGCCCTCTTAGCGATGGGCAAATACGAATAAAAACAATCGAATCGCAATTATTCGAATTCGAATTGAGCGCAGTCGATTGTTGAATTTCGATTCTTGTAGGTCCGATTCCAATCGCCAACGAATGTGTGTAGTCGCCGATTTTCCAAGTCAGAGAGAGATTGCTAAATTGTGTGTATTCGTCGATTCTTCAATTCTGAGGGAGATTGTTAGATTGTGTGTATCCACCGATACTCGCAATTGCCCATCTCTTTTTGATTGCGTTTCACTACTACAATTTAAACTGTACATTTATGAGGGTGAGAGTACAATCCTCTGACTAATTGGGTGAGAAGGGTTAAGTATACAGTCGAACCTCCAAAATTCAAACAGCCACGGGAACCAATATTTTTCAGAAATTCGGTTTGAATTATAGACAATTCGATTTAAGGATGTTCCAATTACAGGTGTTTGGCTGTACTTCCATTCCCAATTTTCCTATTTTGGTAGGTATAGTACTGAGAATAATCGATTCGATTCGATTGTTATTCGATTGACGATTTATTCGGTCTCATCAGTCAATTTTAACAATTGCCAATTTATTCGATTGTGAATTTCATTCGCAATCGCCCTTCGCTAAGCCCACTTTGATAAAGTGTGTTTTCAGCCTTGTAGGGGTAGGGGGTAGGGGGTAGGGGCTGTCAACGCATAACATTGATGTTATCGAATCTGCCTTGGACGCGAGTCTTATCAGAGATCTTGACTGGAAGTAGTCGACAACATCGTCTTGCATGTATACGATTTGGCTTCTTGCATAGCATATGCAAAATAATTCGCTTCCTTTCCATACATATTTTTTATTTCCCGTTTCAATGGAATATATAATACATATTTATTTAAAATAAACTACCTCAAATTAATTGTATTTTACAATTTGCACGAATAGAAAAAAAATAAACTCTATATTTATTTGAAACTGTTTTAAAACCAAAGGCCATCGTCGTCGTTCTCTTCTTGAGGCTCTGCTTTGGCATCCGGTGGAGGGGAATTTTTCACATCTTCACTCTCTTGCGAGGAAGCAGGTGGAGCAGCAGCCGCTGGCGGATCCATTATAGCAGGTATCATGAATTTGTTCTCCTCCTCTTCGTCACTTTCGGAGATAGCCAGATCCTCATCGATGCCGACGTTATCATTTTCCGGCATGTCCGATGGCATCAGCATTGGTACCGTTGGCAGTGATGGTTGCGACGCCGTTTGGTCATTCTCTGACTCCGATGCGAATGGCTGATCGGCATTCGACAGGAACTGCGACAGTGGCTGTTCCGCTGGAGGTTGTGATGTTGCTAACCGATTGCCCATGCTCAAGAAGTCTGATGGATCGTAGTTCGGGTCCAAATCGATTGAGTCGTCTGAAGGAAAGAAATAAACAAGAATAACCATCAGTTATAGGGTGCAAGCGCAACTCTGTTTATATCGAAAGCGTTAAACAGAAAAAAGCGCCATAACATTTGTGATTGGATCCCATCTGAGGGAAATTTTGACCGGTTTTTGCATAAGTGTCGGAAATCATGATCTTTATATGATCAGATCGGATCCAATCGCCGTGGAGGGGGGAATACATAATTTTTCGGGTGGGACAAAAAAAGAAGAATATAAGGGGCATGTTGCATTGAAAGCGTGTAAAGTAATCAAATGGGGTGCATGAGTTGGGATATTAAAGACAAATAACTTGCAAAGGGAACCTTGTGGCTGTTGAGTGTAGAATCCCACTCCACTCAACTGCACCATAGCTTCAGCGGCCTGCTGGCTATCGTCCTCGCCATGTTGTCCTTCGTTAGTTACACATACAGTAGGTAATGTAAAATATAACATAGATTTGTGTTTAGATTCATTTTTTTTTATAAATGTTTACTTGTGATACAATAAAGCAGTGAGCGATTTGACTTTTGATACAATTCGGAAAGAGGTGTGAAAATGGTAAGCCAGACCCAAGAGAGACCCCGTATTTTTTTGTTGTTTGGTTAAAATTGTAAAATAGAACATGGGAGAGAGAGAGAGAGAGAGAGAGTAGTAATAGAGAGAGAGAGAAAAGCCAATGTTGTTAAGTTTCGAGGTACATATGTAAGTCCGAGCATAAAATGAAGTATCCCGTGCCATCATAGAGTATTTTTTTTTTAGCCGGTTTCCATTAGAAATCTAAGAATGAGAGATGCCCCTAGTGACTCCAATTCTGCCTCTGGTATTAGGTAGCTTAGCCTTTTGCGGGATAGTGCCCCAAAAATCCGAAATGCGTATATTTTTCATAGAATCTGGTGATACCTTCTTCTGACACACCCCTAATTTGCTTTATTGCTTTCTAGGCCTGCAGCGACTTGATCTGTTAGAATACGGAGGTTATTCTTGCTCATCTTGATAGACGCCTCGAAGATTTTTCGGTGATAATGGTGCAAGCATTTTTTGGCTTGTTTCATGCCATGGGCATTGCTCCAGTCTTCTGCGAGGATATATATATATACAGCCCTTATAGGGCCAGGGCCTAGCTTCTCAGCAACCGCTCGTGTTGTGCGTGCTCTTGTTCTCACACGAGTGGAAGGGACCTACAGTTTTATGCCGACTCTGAACGGCCAAGTTTGAGAAGCTTTTTCTAGACAGAAAATACTCTTTGTTCATTGTCAGTGACTCGAAAGAGGTGGGGTCGTTATTTTTGTCGCTCAGAGCTGGAATCGAAGCTACGACATCGAGGTTGGGGTCGACGCACATACCCAGAACGCCACGGGCCACCTTCTGCGAGGATCCTTCTTTCTATTTCCTGAAGTCTTTGAGGACATGGTCTCCTCGGCACAGAATTCTTCAGGCTCTGTGAAGGGTTTTGATGCACCTTTCCTAGCTAGGAAGTCGGCCAATTCATTGCCTTCAGGTATCCAACAGAGCTTTACTCTGTTTTCCCTATTCAGCTGTTTGAGCTTCTGTAGGCACAAGCTTGGATTTGATGATGTAGAAATCTAGTGCCAGGATAGCGAAAGGACATTATTGCTATGTCGCAGTTGGTATATTTCTTCTCAAAATTAATTTGAAAGCCTGTGTCTAGAAATAAGGACTATCTCGACAGGTTCATCTGTACAATGAGACCACCCCATGAAACAAGAAGCCTTCACAGCAACCACACGTGGTGTGCAGTTCTATAACAGTTCTCTCAGGAGTAAAGACCTACAGAGGAGTAGTTTACTTACGTGATCTCCTGCAAAATAGGCTTATATCACGCTGCTCCGATGACTGCATCTCTCTCGACGATGGAATAGACGCCTTCAGTAGGAACCTCAAGTTCGTAGTTTTGAAATAAGCCTAAGTCTATTTCTCCACCATTGTGAAGAGGTGAGGCTCGTCTAAAACCTCTGCTACTGTTGGGTCGTAGTAATCGGTTGTTTCATTTGCAACTCCACACCGATTTGGCTTTATACCTATTCACGTCTTGGAGTCGCATAAATCTACCCCCACAGTAGACGAGATTATTTCTCAGACATGTGGGTTTCAGAGGCATATTCCTGGTCTCCTATGGTACCTTACTATACAGCTAATGAACTTGCAGAGGTCCTAGAAGCCATACAGCAGGTGCGATGGGATGGACCGGGTAAAAAGATGATCGGAAACCGCGACATATTTTACGGTGGTTACTACAAAGGGCGAAGACAGTGCTTGTTTAGATGCGGTTTCGTTTTCCGATGAAGACTTAGGCAAGAAGTCTTAAGCTTTACATAAGTGAGCACTTCAAACGATCCGAATTTACGATTGGCCATTATCAGTCTAATCTGCGCCCAGGATAAAAATAGCGATGGCAAGGAAGACTTTCTAGGCTGTCATAGAAGACATTCGATAAATGCTCTAAATACGACACCAAGTTCGTTCTAGGATGAAAGTGGACACATTAGAGGTCATGGTCATTGTCAGAATGCCTGCTCAATGTCGTCTACATTTTAATGGAGTCCCTGTGAAGCAGAGGCAATAGCTTATTCTTGAGGTCTTTTTCACGAGTGATGGCAATGGGAATGCTTCCTCCAAGACTAAACAAGGTGGCAAATTTTGACACGGCTTGAAGATCTGCAATCGGGACCGTCGAGCTTGGGGTACGGCCATGTTAGCCGTTTTTAACCCCGTTATGCCAAACTTCACCCATGGTCATGCAATTTGGGTAAAGAGCGAAGGAATAAGAGCGTGAATACAAGCTGATGGGATACATTTTTTTTTCTTTCTTCTGTGGGGATTACTTGTCGTGATAGGATTTAAGACAAGGCACTTCGCGAGAAATTCAAAGTTGAGCAGCTGCTTCGTCGAACGTGAAGGGTTACATATGCTTCGATGATTTGGTGGCACGAATGTTTCCATCATTGGGACTTCAAAGGTGTGCCTTCTGTGCGATTCCATCAGGCAGGCCCAGGAGGAATTGGTTGCACCAGAGTCAAATAACTCGCCTGATTGCGCTTGGCTATAACTCCTGGAAATTTAGAGTCGATGACGGAGGATCGAGGGGCCTGCAGATCTCTGTCATCAGGCATCGAGGCACACACATCATGGAATGTGAAATGAAATGTTTTTTATGAGAACTCGGCAACTTGAACTAAGCATGAGAAATACCGGGAATGTAAAGAAATGGTTAATCGGACAGAAATTAATTTCGAATTTTGAATGAGTTGCGTTCATCAAATATGTAATTTATCCCTTAGCAAAGCCTGAATAACGATTGTTAAAGATTGATTCTCGCTCACTGCATGTTCTTCGTGTATTAAAAGACAAACGTGTGGAACGCGACAGAACAATTTCACAAACATACCTTCTTCGGGCTGGGCTATTCCAACCTCAGTTTCTTCCACCTTTATAATATCTTGGGGCTGACCGGGTTCACCTTGATCCAAGAGCGTCGCAGCACCAGCTTCATCCTCAGTCATCACCTCTTCGAACTCTTCATCATCAGTTGAACATTGAAGATCTGCAAAGTTGAACACAAGTTGACGTCGTGATACAATCGATTTAAGGGAAGGGTTAGTAAGAGAAAAGAAAGGTTCAAACTACAGTGAGCACAAACGGAAAGTTAATTACGAGAAACACACACATGAAGTTAGTAAGGAAGAAAACAAAAATGACCCAAAAATTATGTAGACATTTGTACGTGGATGATTTTTGCGTTAATTAGGTTACATTCTTATGTGCGTATTCAAAACAAAAAATATATAAATTTTGTAATAGTAAGTAAAAGGATAGGAATAGAATAGAAAAATGATATCGCTGAGGCATCATCAGAGTCTTACCTTCCTCCAGGAAAGTATTCGCTGTGTTACTTAGATTCGAGGCTAGGCTGTCTTTACGGGGACGACCGCGTCCACGCTTCACGGTATTCACTACTTTGACTAGAAAATAAAGTTCATTTTACCCATCACAACATGTAAATACAAATTTATACAGTATCAAATATAAAATTATACTTATGTATACACTATACAGAAACGGAACTACTAACAGGAATCGAATGTCGTGGCTTGTAAGAGATTGAAGCGTATTTTTAGTATCAAGCGCTTTATGTCGAAGGTGATGCGTCTTTGGTAATTTGTCGAAATCAAACTCTGTAGTCAGTGGTAGCTGTTTAAATATTAAGATTTGAAGACAAGGGCTAAATGCACTTGCGGTCAAGTATTCAACCAGATGCCGAAACGCTGCTCGCTTTCTACACAGATATTTTTCAATGTCAACAACTTCTTTTCTGATGAAGTACTGCACCAGCATAGATGACAACTTGATAGATGCTATGTTTGCGTCATGAAATGCTTGATTTTGAAGTACAAATACGATCATTTCGCCGTGATGTACCTTCATGGGTTTTTAAAAATAAGGACCTTACTCGTAGATGCCTGCACTAGAAAGGGGCGCGCCGCACTGGTGACGTCGGTACTGTGCTTACCGTAAATTAGCAAACAACTCGCATGGCCTCAGGTGAAAGCACATCCGTATGCCCGTCCACTTTTCTTAAGATTTCAATCATTGAGCTACAACACACAGCTGACTGCAGGAGACACTCACACTGAGACCAAGGGCATTAGAGATCTGCAATGAATGTCTTGAACTGGATTCATATTTTGTCGTGTACCATAATCATTCCATTCATATCTTGAAAACTTAAATGAATACATCACCCGATATTTGATTACCCAATGAATACTGTACCCACTGACAACCGAGCATTTAGTTCAGTGTACTCACGAAGAATGAGTACACAACACTGAGTACACCGAGTGCAATGAATCCATTCAATCCAAACAAAAATGGATTCCAAATGTTTACTGTTTTCAAATAAATGTCTGTTTTCTGACAAATCCTTATGAATATCATTTTTTTAACACTGGAATGTAAAAACATTATTTGCTTCACTAATATTGGGTCGGAACCAATTAAACTTCATTTTTCAGATATTAACTGTTTGGCCGAAAGTTACTTACTTGGCCAAGGAAAATATTCGTTCTGATGAATCACTTCTTTTTATAATTTGCGCGTGCTCAAGGGGTTATTAATACCCTTAATTGTCCGGAGTCAAGACACAGCACGGGCCGAAGGTATAGAGGCAGAGAGAGAGAGAGAGAGAGGAGGTGCCTGTGCACGTTGGTCTTAAACATCTGCGGATTGTAATCTATGGGAAATATTGAGCTGGGAAGAGCATTCCATATTCGTGTGGTGCGGCTTAAAAAACGAGTCTCTAAATTTCACTGTGCGTCCGAAAGCAGGCTTGAGGGTAAACTGATGAGCATTCCTGGCGAGACGTGTATTGCGGGTGAATTCAAGGAGAGGACGAATGCAGTTGGCTAGCTCACTTGAGCATCGTTTGTTAAAGTAAAGATAAAACACGGACAAAGAAGACACGCTACGTTGATATTCAAGCGAGTCTAATGAACCCGCGATATCGTTGTCTCCTATAAGTTTTATCGCTCGCTTTTGGATTCTACCTAGTAGGTGCAGGGTGGTCTTGGGCGCACCAGACCAGATATGAGCTTTATACTCAAGCTTAGGGCGAATATACGCCTTATAGATTAAAGCCAAGCTAAACTTATATAACAACGGAAACTCTATTTGGTGCAAGCGCCACCATTGTAAGACATTAAAGCCATCATAACTCTGAATGAATAATTCTTTATTCGCTTTATCTGAAGAGTTCATAGCTTCCACTGGTGGAATGATATCTTGAAACAAGTCTGATAAAAGTCTACCCAGCTCTTCATTTAAAAATCGTTCTTGATATTCATGTTCCCTTATTTCGTTGCCATATGTTTTCGGGATACATTTTATTTCCTCTTCATTGAATCAATATATTGGCGGGAGGAAACAGAACATTGGCGTTGAATATGAACAGCTGTGAACAGCTGAAGAGTCGGATAGTCTTCACCTTCTGTTAAATCTATAATGTAATTCGTGAAGTGAGAGTGAGTCAAGCAGAATATCAAAAATTGGCTTGATTCATTCTTGGCAGCCAAGCGGGCTCAGTTCTTTGGGATACACCACAAATTGTTTGGTAGGTGGGAAATTAAGCATGGTGATATTGCTGGCCATTGGCCTATCCGAATCGTTTGTTGAATAAGAATTTCTTGTACATGTTTGCAAATTAAAATTACTTACATTACAAATCAATTTGGTTCCCAACCTTTTTGTCTTCATTTGCTCAAAGCTGCAATTCAAATACCGGCTGCGTTCATTTTGAATGAATGTATTCAGCTTAAAATGAATGCATTCATTTCACTCACTCAGTGTAATTGCTGTCCTGGTCATAATCGGCGAGCTTGCAGTAAAGCCGTTAAGGTATTTGCAGGGGATGGACGTCTAAAAGGAACCGTGCAGGTCCTAGTAACGAATGCTAATGCTGTTCTGTGCGAGACTACGCCTGTTTCTAGCCAGGAGTCTACGGATCCAAAACCTAACACGTCTGGGCCATTAAAGGTAATGCACAGACTCTTCGGTTCCGTGTCGGTGGGGCAACGCAGAGCAGCTGCAGGCAACTATGCAAGGTGCAAGGTTTATTGAGCCTCATATCTGCCCAATGGAGAACGATAAACCTTCTGATTGTTTCAAGACTTCAGCCGCTGTGTAGACAATGCTGTCTAAAATATTCGTACATGCCACAGCGCTTCACGACAAAAGCGAGTCTCATTGTTTCTGAAATCCTGGTCCTGGACTTTCTGCAAACAACAGTAAAAACTGCTCATGTATTTAGCAGCAAATCGGAGTACACTCGCAGCAATTGGCAAAAAAAAAATTGTTCACAGACAGGCTCGTCGAGGTCCAATCTAAACCGAAACCCAAAGCCTAATCCCAAATATGTATACGATGTTCATGATGTAGCGAATGATGTCTTCAGAATCCAAATGACCAGGGAAATGGGAAGCTTTGCAAATGAAAATGCAGTGCCCTACCGATGGAAGATTCAGAGTCGATCTGTCTTATGCACCACTTCGGGAAATGATAATGTTTTCTGTTAGTGAATTCTATTCCCAGTGCTTTGAAAATGGATATGACGACGCATCGTGGGTAAACATAAAACTCACCTTCTTCCACGGTGTCACGGTGCTTGCGCGGACGACCGCGGCCACGTTTCACCTCACTTGGTGGGGCGGACGTCGGTGGTGGCAGTTCGATCGCGCGTTGCGACGTCATCGAAGCCGCCGACTGAGGACGATCGTTACCCTCAACGTCGACGAATTCATTCTCGTTCTCGGGTGTGCTCGAACGGCTGATACGCTGGAAGTCGAACTCGGGGTCGTCCTGATCCCAGCCACCCTCCAGATCGGCATCGGCGCGAGCTTGCTCTTGTACCTTGCTGATGTTTTGCTCCAGCTGAGCACAGTGTTCTGCAAACTGGAATGGAAGGAGTTGATAATGGCGTCCACAGTCAGGGTGTTGTTGAATCTTACTTCAGCCAGAGCGCTTTTTGTGTAGTCCAGGATGATTTTCGCGTTCTTGGTGAATGTCGACTCCGCCCCGTTGTATTGCTCGCAGTTCGTGGCGATCAGTTCGACGTCAGCAATGAACTCCGCTCGGGTGTGGTATCGATGTGCTGGAATAAATGGAATGCATGAGTGGGTTATAGCCTTGTAGGTACCCTTGAGTTACCTTCGACATTTTTGCTTATCGTGTCCAGGTCCATTGGCTTCTTAATGATCGTGTAGTAGTCCTTCACCTGCTTCTTGTTGACAGGCTTGAGGAACGGCCAGCTCTCCGGCATTGGTTTCAGTTTTCCGGTCAGAAGCTGCTCAAAGATGAACGAAAGCGCCACTTGGTCGTCATCGTCCAGCAGTGGGTTGATGGCCTTCTCCAGCCGCATCAGTTTGTCTTCCTTTTCGGCGAGCTGCTCGCAGCAAGTTTTCAGCATTCGCTGCGCTGCCGCTGTAAATGAACTCTTGGCTCCGTTGTAGAGGGTGGAGTTCTCCACTATCTGGTTCACATCGGCTAGGAATTCCTCGCGACTGTGGTAACGTCTTTGCCGTAGGTTTTCCCGCATCGATTGCAGGTCCATTGGCTTGGTCACAATGCGGTAGTAGTCCGGCACGAGCTGTAAATATGCAGATAATCGTATATCCCCACGTAGGCGGAAGGAATTCAACATACCTTGGCATTCACAGGGAACATGAACGGCTGCACGTCGGGCAGGTCACGAAGCTCGTTGAGGATCTCCTCCAGGATTGACGACAGGACGACCAGTGGGTCTGTGCGGCGTCGGTTTGCTGTCTTGTTGTGCCGCTGGAGGTAGTCGCAGTGCAAATCACTGCCCATCCGGCGGCGTTTCTTGCCGACGGCCTCCTTGGGCACCTTAAGCAGCAGAGTACGGCGCTTGACGTCCTCATGTCGCTTCAGGAGCTTACTGCTCAGAGTGACTTTGGTGCCATCAACGTTGACCAGATCCTCATCGTCGCAGTTCAGCTCCTTCTCGATCTCCTCCTCCTGCTCCTCGGTGATGGCCACGTTCATCGAGGGCGTTGGGCCCGGGGTGCCAGTGTACAGAGGGCACGCCTTGTTTGTTCGCATGTGGCCGACTTGGCCACACGCTCCGCACTTCAACTTCAGGTCGGGTTTCAGCTTGAACTTCTTGCGCGACGGACTTATGTCCTTGCTACTGGAATGTCCCGACGGACCCGAGCCACCGGAACTCTTGGGATCGCCTAAACTCGTGGGCATGCCGCCTGGCTGGAGTTTTTGATTCTGTGCCAGCTGAGCGAGGCGCTCGCGCTCCTGATTGCGCTTGATACGACGCAGCTGCTCTTGAATGCGCCGCTTCTCCCTCTTCATCTCCTCCTTCTGCTGCTCGTCAAGAGTGGCAAACTGCTTGATGAATGATTCATCCTTCGTGGTGCGTATCTTCACGTACGCATCAATTACCGGCTGGCGACGCACGATCTCCACGCGGGTATACTCACGGCCCTCGGCGTTCTTGAAGATTCGCGTGATCTTGAGGATGCGCCCCTGATTGGAGTTACCCAGGCCCTGCGACTGATTTTTGTCCTTGTCGTCTTTGGAGCCTTTCGTGTTGGATCCCTCACGCTCCTCCATGATCTTCTTCAGCAGTTCCTGGCGCTCCTGCTCCTCGCGTTCCATCGACAGTTGTGTGGATGTCTTCTTGTTGGACAGCATGTTTTCGAGATTTTTGCCCAGCTCCTCCAAGTCGGATTCCTCCGAAGCGGACGATTCGTCCTCGTCAGTTGAGAGTACCTCCGAGCTGGCCAGCACTCGGTTCTGCAGATCGAAGATGCGCTGGCATTCCTCCTTGTAGCGCTCCTGATGCTCGGCAATTGAGAACCGGTTGCCACGCGAGAACTTGTCCATTCCCTGCTCGCCGGCCTTCGCCTTCTCGGTGGACAGGGTTCGCACCACGTCGATGACTTCCCAACGAGAGAGCTTCTTGATTTCCTCCTCGGGGACCTTGAACTTACGCAGGAGTTCCTTTGCCTTGTTCAGCGGCAAGCGACGAAGATCGGCGTCCGTGCCTGTGACTGTTCTCTTCGGCTGCGACTCCTGCTCCTCTTTTGTTTGCTAACGGAGTGACAGTGGCAGTTAGTCGTTGTTCTTTATGAAGTTTCGATTGCTTACCGTTGGCTTGTTTGGCACTCGAACGTACGAGAAGCCTTCTCCGCAACCAGTCGGATCCGCGGGCCCAGTCAGCTGAAGCAGGCACTTTCCACGCATGGCCTGAATGTACGCTCTTTGGAGGAGAACAAGTGAGATGCAGATCAGGCCAGGGGGCGGACTATTCTTACCTAGTTGTGTTCCAGGGGGCCACCTTCACCTCGTCATCCATCTTGAGTTGGGTTTCTTCGTCGTCGTCCTCTTGCGGGGCGAATATGAATTTTTCTCCGTAACCAGCGTCCTGAAAGAGCACGCGAATGATTTATCGTTTGGACACAGACCCACAACCCGTTGGTTACCTTTAGCCTCTGCTCGGCGGCAATCATACTGAAGTACGCACAGCACTGTTCCGGCGAGACCATCGCACGAATTTCCTCCTCCGACGGCAGACGGAACTCGGGCTTGATGACCCACCAATTCGAGTTCATGCCCGTGCGCTTGAAGTCTGCACACTGCTTCAGCCGCTTGCGGATGCTGCTCTCCGAGTGGGCGGGGAAGGCCTTCTTGATGTCGTCCATGCGGATTTTCCGCGGGTTGTCTCGGCTTTTCCAGAAGAGGCGATAGATGAAGACCTTGTTTGGAGGAACACACATGAATTTGCATCAAATCGCTGACTGGAGTCGGCACGTACCTGAAGGAAATCCCTCGTGAAGTTGTTGGCTCTCTTCGAGTTGGGGCCGGGCACCTCGTACAGCGGGCACTCCTGCCCGACGGTGAAGAGTGCGTTGATCTCGCGAATCCAGTAGTTGTTGCGCGTGCGAATGACGAGGAAGTCCGTGATGCTGATGTTGTGCGGGTAGATCGGCGCCCGGTACATGTTGTTCTCCAGCGCCTGGATGCAGTGCCCCGGGTGGAGGATGCCGAGGAAGGGGCTGGTGTGCGCGTACGCCACTTCGCCGTACTTGAACTCCTGCGGCCCGGAGTCCTTGGCGGCCTTGCGCTTGTAGTAGTTCTTGATCTTGGAGCACATTCCCACTTGGTTCATGAGCGGCGGGTGCTCCTCGCAGAACTCCGCCAGAATGATGTCGCCGTCCTTGCCGCTCAGATCCTCGGGGTTTCGCATGAAGAAGACATCGCCACCGCCGGACGCGATACGTTCCAGTTCCCGTTGCTTCGCCTTCTTGGCGATGTGCTTCAGCAGCGGAGCGACCGGATGCGGTCCAGGCGACGCCAGCTGTCCGTGGGAGTATTTCTTCAGAGCGGGCCGGTGGAATGATCGCAGTTTCATTGGTCCCATGTGCGTGGGGACAAACGGAGCTCGCAGCTCGACTACCGGCGTCGAGTGCTGGATCAGGTTGCCGCCGCCAACCTTAAGGCGCAGTGTTGGTTCAGTCTTCGGCATGTAGTAACTGTAAGGAGACGCAAATGTGTGAGGGAACGAGAGGAGGTCGCGGGGGTGATGAACTTACGAATCGTTTGAAATATTAAATGGATCGCGATCGGGACTCTTGGGCGGCGGAGGCGGTGTGTCTTCGGCCAGGACGTTGATGACGCCCGCCTTTCCGAGCAGGATCTTCGACTTCTTGACGTGGGGGTGGGGTATCTTGATCTTCGGCGGAGGACCGGTGTTCTTGTTGATCTTCGAGGGATCAATGTCGTCGGGGATGCCGAGGATTATGTTCTCGTCGTTCGGGTCCAGGGTGAGCACCTTGGGCTTGGGCACCTTGCTCATCTCCTCCGCATCCCAGATGATCTCGTCTTCCCACTTGCTATAGATCAGTTCCTCGTTTTCCACGGGGAAGATGCTGTACCACGTGTCGTCGATTGCCTCCTGTTTGCTTTGCAGTGACCTGCGAAGAGGTGGAGAAACCTCGTTAGTTGGAGCGAGTGACTTGGGCTATTGGGACTTACTTGAGATTTATTTTCCCCTGCAGAGGAGTGTTCGGCATGGGCATCTTACCGGGCGTGCCTCCTGTCACTGGCATCGTCTTGCCGGGCTGGAAGATTCTGGATCCGCTTGACGGCAGCCATCCAGCGGCGTTTGTCTTCGAATTCAACTTTTGCAGAACCTTCGCCTTGATGTCGTTGCCGTCCCAGACGACGTCGTCCTCCCAATGCAGCTGGGAGACCATGAGGAAGGCGTCCTCGGCAATTGGGTCGCCTTTGATGTCTTCCTCTTCCTCCTTCGGTTCCACCTTCTGCGACTTGTCGCGCACTTTGAAGCCGTAGTTGAACCCGTCCCCTGAGTCGGGTACCTCCAACATGTCGTACCAAATCTGTGCGGGGCCGTAACGCCAGTCGGCCACCTTGGGCTTGTTCTCGTTGTTATCGCCGCTGTCGGTGCCCTCCTGTCGAATGTCTTCGCTGTTCGAGATCCGCAGCAACTTGTCCTCATCGTCGGACATGCACATGTCCTTGGTGGGGGGCGGGGCATGATGGTACCCGAAGCCCTTCTTCTTGGGCTCTTCCGAGTCACTTGTTGAATCCGACCCAGCGTTGAGATTCTGCTTCAAAAGTAACGGGTTGGATGGGTCGGTGGTGATTGTGAATGCTAGGACTCACCTTCTGATCCCTGGATTGCTTGCGCTTCCTCCGTCGCTTCTTCACACTCCGCCAGATCTGGGGCAGGCTCGAGGGTTTGCCGGGCCCGAAAAGGCGGGAAAACCGCAGCACTTTGTCGGGACGGAAGTCGGGAAACAGCTCTCTCACATCGATATGGGCGTACTTGGAGGGCAACATAGCAGCCAACGGGGTGTCCAGCTTCTTCTCGGATTCTGGAAAAAAACAGGTCAATGAGTGGGTGAAATGTGATGGCGACGAGATGCTTACGTTTATCATCTTTCTTCTCGCCGTCCGCAGGTTCCGGAGGCTTTGTACCGTCGGGCAGGGATGTGCTGCGAACTGGAAGACTCGGTGGAGGCATGAGGTCCTTGTCATCAACTTTGCTCCCTGCAAGATGAACGATTTAAAGCGAATCATCGATTGGGGAAACCATCCCACTTACCATCGGCTGACACTTTGTTTGCCGGAATCGCATCGTCGAGATCCAACTAAAAACAAAAGAACACAATGAAAACACCCTTTTAGACGGTGAAAGAGTGGGTCTAACCTTGGGAGGCGATTGCGGACAATCCTCCGACATCTCCGTGATGTCTGAATAGTCCACGGCGTTCTCGTCTTTTTGCATGTCATCTTCATCATCTGATTTTCCACTGTCCCCCTTATCGCCGTTTTCAATCACCTCGTTAAGCAGCGAATTTAATCCAAATCTGCAATGGGAAAACCATATGGCCATTATCCAAATCCTTTGACAACCACAATCACTCATACTTCGAGAGGGAACTCAGGTGCTTTTTAGTTTCCGGATCAAATGCATTTCCAACATCGTCCACCAGTTTTCCATCCGAGTCGATGTTGCCGAATAGGATTCCGGTCATATCGAAGCCCGGACTCCCTGAGCCTTCATCATCACTGTCGCTATCCATTGTTGACACCCGATTTGTAAAAATTAATTTTTAGCAATTTTTGACTGATATTCGGTACTTGTTTTTGTTCAACCCTCTGGCAGGAGTATTTGTTTATGTTCCCAGATTGATTTAATCTCAGTTTTCTCGGTAAATTATAACGAAATTGAAAAAAAATTAACAATTTGTTGACAACGCGAAATAGTTGCTTGCCGCGAAATGTCAACATGAAAAAAATTTCGTTTGCCTCTGCTTTGAAGTTTGAAGTTTGATTTGATTAGACGTGTGAATGTTGGCACCATTTGATAGTTAAGGGGATGATTATAGTTAAAAAAATATTTCAATAAGATTCATGTCTCGTTGGGAATTAATTCGTTCATACGAAAATATGTGGAGTGTGACGGCTAATAAAAATGGTGAACAATAGTTAAATAATTTATTTATATTATAAAGCACATCAATATGAGATTATTAGTCACAGCACAATACCAGGGACTAAGAGATGTGAAAAGTCATTTTGTACATCTTAACGACATAAGCACAAAATATAATGAACCAAAAAATTTACTTATCGCTTAGTGGTGTAAATATTAAGTTTTCTCCTGCTAAATAATCTTGTCACATTATTTATCTGATGAATCTCAATCCGGTATATTTAGTTCGGATCAAGAGCAAGTTAGAAGATGGTTTATGGCAGAAATAACCCCTTTTATAGAATTGTGTTATATAAGCCAACCATCTGTATGAAATTTTACTCGATGCCTTACCATTTAGAATTCCAACTTGGCATCACTCACACTAGTAATACGTTATCACGTGACGTTTTATCACTTCCAATGGAATCACATGAAAGCGAAACTGTCACTTGGAAATTTTCATCGTCGATCTGAGAAGTGGACTGTCGTCGTTTGTCATATGATCAAAATCTTGGTGAAATAAATCAGAAAAATGTTAAGAAGTTTTGTGATACTTTCCCTTTGCCTTGTTGCAAGTAAGTAAATTAACCATATATCCTTTCTCCAGAGCAGCGCTTCGTCTCGGGAAATCCGTAGAATCTTTGTTTTTATGTTTGTTATCGATTTTTTCTTCGTCTTAATCACCCGTTGATTGCGTTTTCTTTTTTTCTCTTGCAGTTAACGCCTCTGGGGAATTCTCGGTGTTGAATACACCCTCATCTCTGGACTTCAAGGGAAACGAGAAGTTGGAAAGCGAAAGCCTGGGCGATGTACTTTCAGCTTCATTGGGCTACTGGGTTGACGATGGCACCAAGTGGAGTGGCCTGTACGTGAATGATCCCTTCTCAACGACCAAGAGCGCAGTGGCTGTCTCAGTCACTGGTGTTGATCATTTGAACCTTAACACCAAGGCCAAGACCTACGCGATGACAGGTAGTTCGTCTGAGGAGTCATTGAATGCGCTCAGCTCCGAGTTGGAGTCGTCTAACGTTGTGGTGGGTAACTTGGACTTCACACAATTGAACGACGCCCTTCTCTCATTTGCTGACGTCTTCGGGGAGGCTCCCTCCCATGTAGCGCCAGTGAAGGCCACCAACAACCTGAAACCAGACCTGCATTCCGAAGACAAGGAGTTCCTCACCCAAATCGCCTACATCAATGAGGTTGCTGCCAAGTACGCCAGTGCTACTCAGCTCCCGAATTTGCTGACAATTCGCTTGTCGTTGGCCCCAATCGCTAAGACTCACGGCGAAAAATCCCAGGCCATGGCCGAAGCACTGAAGTTGGTGTCGAACACACTGGAAAATCTTTCGGCTGCTGTCAAGGAAGCCACCAAGGGCGAGGGACTGTTGATTGCCGTCGCCGAGAAGGCCGAACTCAATCGTGCCAAGCGTGCCGCCGCTGACCCAGTAAGTTCACTCGCATCCACTTTGTATCCATTTTTCTCAATTTACTCTCCGTAGGCCGTCGATCTGAACCTCGCCGCATACTACAACAACGACTACCCCGTCATCTTCAACATCATTCTGTGGTTCATGGTCGTCTTCGGGTTCTGCCTGCTCGCCATCTGCTACGCCATTGGCTCCATGGATCCCGGCAGGGACTCCATCATCTACAGGATGACCTCCACACGAATGAAGAAGGACAACTAAGCGTCCCTTCGTTTCGTATTTCCGTGTGTGCTTGTCCATCTGTTTTCCTCTCCAAAACGCATCCCTGAGCACACACACGGAATGTTGTTACATCTATTCGTACATTCGTGTCACACCTAGAGATGTCGAACAAGTATTAACTCTATTTGGGAAGCATCCCTTCACCCAAAAGTATAACTGTAGTGTTATTGTATAAATAATTTTTATGTTCTCTTAATTTGTTGTGTTTCCTTTTCTGCCGCCTGCACAAGGATGTAAATATTTCGTTTAGTTGGACAATTAAATAATAAATAATGTAAAATGTAAAGAAAAGGATACCTGCCGTCTTTTGATTGCTCTCACATGACGTTTGACATGTGACTCTTATGCGAGTGATGAGTTATCTTCAAACCACTATCAATTATGACAGGTTTCTTGGAAGGCTGTGCAGCACTAGGTATTTCGCAGAGAACAGGTCAGCACTTGTGGATAAGGTAAATGGTTAGAGAAATAGGCTCCGAATTAGTATCTTATTCGAGTAAAGGTAGGTTATAGCAGCAAAAGAGATGTGTAATGTACGGAGATGTGAGTAAACGCCGAAGGTACTATCTTCTTCTTTTAGTCAGTCCAACTGTTGAGATATGCGGATGATATCGACATCGTCCTGCATTTCCAACGTGCCGTAGTGGAAGCATTTACGGCAAGCAACGAGCTGGTCTTAAAGTCAACGAGAACAAAATAAAATATATGCTGTCGAGCAATAAACGTTCCGTCACACCTAGGACAGAATATCTAATCTAAATGCTGAGATAGTAGATAGCAGAAGTTTGTCTACCTCTGAGCAAGCAGTAACTCTACAAACGACGTAACAGTGGAGATCCGATGTAGAAGACCCTTGACACCCGATATTACTTCGGTCTTTCGAAATAGCTGGGGTCAAAAATCATGACTCGAAGGACCAAAATCATGCTCAAAAAGACGCTTTTAAGCCAATCCTGCCTTATGGAGCTGAAAGCAGCAGAATAAGCAAAACTAACTAGCTGATTCTTGGTGCATTCTACATCGGATATATGGTCATGTCTGCGAGAAGGGCAGGACACAACTGTGAGCTCCACGGGCTGTACCAAGATGTGGATGTAGACAGGAAGGCACTTGCTGAGCTATATCAAGCGCAGGGACAACAGCGCTACAGCACAAAGGGTCTTCGAATCCGAGCGCCCTAGTTCGAACAGGAGAGGAAGACTGAGACTCTAATATAAAGGTCAAGTCATCGCCGACGAAAAACAACTTAATCTTGATGACTGGAAGTAGCGTTCCTCGAACCGCCAATGATGGAAGGCAGTAATCGCTCCGTCTCGGACTCCCCATAAGTCGCCGGGGTACCCTCCATAAGTAAGTAAGTACCAGAAGCTTGCTGCCTATGTTAATGACATTTTAACAAGTCGCAGCTCAAGCTACATCCTCAATAAGACCTTCAGCCCCTTGATCCCAGAATGTTAACTCTGGATCTACACAGAGAAGACTCGAAAACAATGGAGAGAGTAGGTAATATTCTTAAAGTTAGTACAACTAGCGACTCTCGGAACCTTTTCGGGGTGTTTTAGGCTAAAAGTATGGAAGAGGCGACGGTTCAGCGCAACGGGAAAAACGAGGAAGCACGTTAAAAAATCGTATGAACCTGCCGGCTCTAGGGACTATTGATTGGTCATGACACATTGCAGCCCTGTTCTATCATAACCTAAAGTCAAGGTCTCAAGAATACGTTTAGCATTCTTTGTCAGGGTGACTTATTCTACATAAACTTTAAATACGTATATGGCCCCGACCAGCAGTCTAAGTCAAATGAATTTAAGTATATCAGCAGCAGTGAGATGTATAAAATACCTACATTCACCAGGTATACCGGTAATTGAAAATAAAGCACTGATTATTAATGGGAAAGTAAAAACATTTTATTCAAAGTATTGGCCATTGTTTTCTACACATTTTGACCACCTCTGTGGCAATTTGTGAATACCACGGCAATAAAATTGTTCGTCTTTTAAAGCAAACCAATCAGACACCCAATTTTCGACTTCTTCGTAGGAATCGAAGTGCTACTCAGCCAATGCGTGTCCCATCGATGAAAACAAATGGTATTCGGAAGGAGCCAAATCTGATGAATACGGCGGATGGGGTAGCTGCTCCCAGCCAAGTGTTTAGATTGTATCCTGAACCGGTTTTGCTTTGTGTGCAGGTACATTGTCATGGAGCAAAATTACCTTGCCGTGTCTTCTGGCCAATTCTGGTCGTTTCTCGATCAAAGCATGATTCAAATTGATCATTTGGTGTCGGTAGCGCTCAGTATTAGCGGTTTCACCAGGTTTTAGGAGCTCGTGGTACACCACACCTTTCTGGTCTCACCAAACACACAGCATTGTCTTCTTGCCGAATCGATCTGGTTTTGCAGTCGATGTTGATGGTTGTTCCGGATTAACCCATGATTTTTTCCGTTTAAGATTCTTAAAATAAATCCAATTTTCATCGCCAGTAACAATCCGATGCAAAACCGATTTTCTTACGTGTCTTTGAAGCAAAATTTCACAAGTGTTTTTTCGGTTTTCCATCTGTCTTTTATTCAATTCATGTGGCACAGTTTTGGATCTTTCCCATAGCTTTTAAACGGTCAGAAATTGTTTGTTGTGCCACATTTAACATTGCTGCCATTTGCTTTTGACTCAAAGTGTCATCTCCATCCAATATCGTTTGCAATTCGGCGTCTTCAAACTTTGTTGGTGGTCTTCCACGTTCTTCATTTCTCACATCAAAATCATTATTTCTGAACCGTTGAAACCATCTTCTGCGTGTTGCTTCTGATAGAGCATGATCACCATATGCCTCGACAAGCATTCGATGCGACTCTGTACTTTACTTTTCTACACTTTTTTTCAAATGAAAACAAAAAATTAATGCTTTCCGCAAATCACCACTTTCTGGTACAAAATTCGACATATTCAACACGATGAAAAAATATGATTTTGTCTGTTCAATGACTTGATGTATACTAAATATTTTTCGCAGATGTCATAGCAAACAAAGAAAATAAAATAAGGGTTCGTTCACAACAAATGTTCCCTATCGAGACATTTGTATCTTGACGCTCATACCGGTATAGCCGGTAGACAGGAAATACTCTTTGAGCATTGTCAGGGTTGGGGTCGACGCACATACCCACAACGCCACGGGCCACCACTCACAGCGCCAGCATAGGCCATTTAAATCGCTTCACTGGAAGCACCAACTGGTTCCAATGTAAGTAGAAGTCAATCCGCGAGGTATCACAATGGGCCAACTCTGGCCTAAGTGTGACTGCCCTTAGCATATAGCCACTATAACCTAACTCTAACTTGAATTGTTTATATTATTATAGTTTCCTAGACAAATAAGTTACACATTCGGTTTTTGTGACCAATTTGGCATTGGATGGGATTATTGTCTTCTTAATTTACACGATGTCCTATTGAGAAGTAGTTCTTCAATTCGAATCCTAGTTAGTTTTAATATCTTTTTGAGCAATGGAATACAGAAATTGTTCCAAAAATCTAATTCGATAAGAGGATCTAGATCCAAGACCTGATAGACATAAGCAGCCAGATACTACATGCATTCATTGCGCAAACCTATTATCTAACGACAAAAAATACGTAGCTTTGACACAATATAAGCTCGTTACGACAAGGAGCGACTGTATTTTGTTCAGTGATGAAAAAATCTCAAACACAGTCTGCGATCGACTGTGACTTAAAATTTGACTGCCATCTGCAGCCGCGATTACATTGCAAACTGCTCTTTTTTAGTTTGTTTTTGTTGAGAAACGAATGATTTATTACAAGTGAAAAATTATTAGAATACAAAGAAATATAAAGCGAAATATATAACGCGTTGTCAACGGAGACAATGACTGAAAGATTGTTTCAATGTGTACATAGTGCCGCAACATTCCGCCCACTTTGGAACGAATTACAAAATTTGTTCAAAAAATGATTATTATAAATAACGAAATTGTAAAATTTGTTAAAAAAAGTCTATGTTGTCTGTTCAAAACGTTCATCATCGATGGACATCAGCGGTGATATTTTTACAATAGGTCGAACAAGCACCCCATCGGGTGGATTCAGAGTGACCACTCGTACTTTAGCATCAGCTCCAGGATGAATACAACTTATCCTTCCTAATTTCCATTTAGCTAGGGGTAACATATCGTCTCGCAATAAGACTAAGTCACCCATTCGAAAATTTTGGGCTAGGTCGAGTCCATTTAACACGTTGTTGAAGTTGTATCACGTACTCCGCACTTCATCCATCGAAATGCTGCTTTAAATTTGTTATTAGTTGCCATCTGTTTACTTAACTTCCCTTGAAATGTAACGTGTCGGGTTCAGGTATCGTTTTAAGAGGCTCGCCAATCAAGAAATGACCAGAAGTAAGTGCAGCGAGATCGTGTACATCAGTTGGCATTGAGCAGAGGGGTCTGGAGTTAACGCAAGCCTCACTTTCCGCCAAGAGTGTAGTAAACACCTCGTATGTTAATAGGACGTCTCCTAGCGTACGGCGTGAATGAAACTTAACACGTTTCACTGCTGCTTCCCAGTACCCACCCATGTGTGGCGCAGCTGGAGGATTAAAGTGCCAGACCGTACCGTCTTACCGAAGATAGATGCTTTGCCAATTGCCCGTTTTTAACTGCCACTTCCAGCATTCCCCTCAGTTCTTTTTCAGCCCCAACAAAGTTGGTGCCGTTATCACTATACAGCTCTCCCCATTGACCACGACGAGAAACAAAACGCTTGAAGGCGGCGATGAACGATGCTGTTGACAAATCGCTTGGAAGCTCCAAATGCATTGCTCCAGTAGACATGCAGATAAACACAGCTATGTTACCCTTAACAGATTTCGTACCGCGTCCCTTTGATAAACGGAATCTTAATGGTCCTGCGAAATCTAAACAAGTAGCAATCGCAGTTTTCCTAGGCTAGGCCTGGACTATAGAATAGGACGCAGATTTTCATCATCTAATTTTATGGGTGGCGCTACTCAGTGTAGAGGACCAGGGCCTAGCTTTTCAGCAACCACTCGTGTTGTGCGTTCTATTGTTCTCTCACGAGTGGAAGTTACCTGCATATTTATGCCGACTCCGAACGGCCAAGTTTGAGAAACTTTTTCTAGACAGGAAATACTCTTTGAGCATTGTCAGCGATGCGAAAGATGTAGGGTCGTGAAAATTATTTCTGTTGAACAGAGCCGGAATCGAGCCAACGACGTCGAGGTCAAAGATGAGAATATACTTCATAAGTGGTAGATCTACATTATAATTTGAATTGTATGCATTTACTGCGTAACAACTTATTTCTACTTCGTTTATTTTTATTCGATATAGAATGCATTGTACACCTCTTCTGTAGCCAAGACGGCATAGGCTCATTTGCGCCATAGCCCATAGTCCGGCTCCGCCAATGCATTCAAAGTAAACACGGTAATGCGCGAGGATTTTTTTGACTATTTGACGGTAACGAAAGGACACATGTGGAAGTTATCGTGGAGTTTTGAAATATATACTTAGGTTGGATATCTGCTTCACTTTTTGTAAATCTACTTCGATTTGCCGGGCAATTTGCTTCACTTTTTGGGCTCTTCATTCGCATCCCTGGTCGTGCTTTAAGTGCGCTGGGGTCGACGCACATACCCACAACGCCACGGGCCATCACCAACTCAATTTTCATCGCATCAAATACCGTTAATCCGAACTCGCCTTCAGATTGTGAAGACGGAACACATGCCAATTGGAGAAACTGCAATTCCTATTCGTTATTCGTCCCACCCCATGAGCATTGCCGCATTGATGGTGTTGTTCCTTCTCAAGGAATTTATTCCTCTGTGTGTGGAACCAAAGTATGTCGAGTAAATTAACATTTTCAAAAGGAGAAAACGAATTATGGGATGTGATGTGAAAATGTGTACACAAACTAATTCCCAATGCAACTGCAACCGCAAAGGAATAGTCGGTGATTGATTTCAAGAACCACAAATAAATCCGAATAGATATTTGGAAAACCTACCAATCAAGCGTCTCTTCCGGTTTCAAACATATTTTCACTTTTGTGGATAGCCCCTGTGCACTTGTGCTAAACAATTGAATCAAAACTTCTCCTTTGAGTTGAGAATTTTGTATTTTCATGGATCCGACATGGCATCGTTACTTCAAATTGAGGGGCAGTGGCAATCAACAGGAACTGACAAACTTTTACCTTCAGATGGAATGGCAGATGCTCTGTTGTCGGTGATGATTGCCTCTCCAATCAACGTCCTTCAGCCGTGTGTGTTGTTGGCATTTGGGATTTCGTAAATTACCTTCCAATTAACCAAGAGTAAACAAACTGGGCTGTTCCTTTACTTTCTTCGTTTTGAGAGTTTTACTTCGTTGGAAATTTAATGTTGAAATGTTCGTTCTGACAATTCAGTGTATGCCCTTGTCTTCATGCGCCGATTCAGAAGTAAGCTGCAATCTTGATGCTTTGAAACGTTGTTAATCGATTATTAGAAGGAAACCTGCTTTGATGACGAGCTACATATTTTGGACTGTGCGACCACAAGAAAGTGTACGATTTGAAGAGTTAGTGGAAGTTGCTGGGAATATTTTTCTTTCAGCGACTCTACACTCAGAGGTGGATTTGTGCTGCCATTGAAAGCCTCTCAATCTAGTGTGGCATATGATCCGATTCGAAGTCCTTTTTTGCTGGAGCTTTGTAATACTTATATGCTCGATGTGGCCGGTTCAGAGTAGTTGACGGTCGTTTGCCTTTTAGGCTACATCACATAAAGCTCGTGGTTATGTCTTCTTCTCCATTGACCTTCCTCGCAAATTAGACCATATAACCGACGTTGAATTTTTCTTTTGAATTAGCTCTGCGGTTTTGGTAAGCGTACAGCTTTCGGCTCCATAAAGCAGTGACATAAGTTTTGTAGAGCACGATTTTGGTCCTTCTAATTAGGAGTTTCAAGTTGTTTTACAAACCGATGTAGAACCTTTGGGAGACGTCATATCTCTACTAAATTCGTATAATTCATATGTGATCGAGGTGTCAAACTCAGTCACTACTTCAAAGTTGTAGGTGTCGACTTTTATATTTTGCCCTAGATGGTGCGCTACGGATCGTTTCTTGCTTGACAGCATATACTTTGTCTATGATGATGTTTTATCGTCCTTAAGACTAGATAGTTTGACCTCTTCTCCAATTGCCGTGAAATTTTTCACTACGCATCTCAAAAGCTAGACCGACTTGTTACCTCGGTTAATGTCTGCAAATTAGATGAAAACTCCTACCTCGAAGGACTAACGTCTTACTCTGCTTAACTTGTTTAATGGTCTATACAGGATCGACCCCACTCTAAGTTTGATTCCTGCTCACTTTTCCCCCTGTCAGCTTATATCGTACATGTCACAAGACTTAATTTTGGAGCAGCAGCTATAGGCGATGATCGAGTTCACCATACTTCTGAGTATAAATAGATAGTAGATAGTATAAAGCAATGGTCTAGCTAAAAGATTTGTGGAATGCACGGTAACAGGACGATGAACTGATGAGTTCTCTGAGTAGCGTGATCGTCTTTGTGGTCTAATCATTCACAGCAAATTATTTGCGATTCATTTGCTTTCACGCAAATGATTCAACTATAACTATATCTTAAAGACTGTGGTGGCCCGTGGCGTTGTGGGTATGTGCGTCAACCCCAACCTCGACGTCGTAGGTTCGATTCCAGCTCTGAGCGACAAAAATAATTTTCACGGCCCCACCTCTTTCGAGTCACAGACATTGGTCAAAGAGTATTTCCTGTCTAGAAAAAGCTTCTCAAACTTGGCCGTTCGGAGTCGGCATTAAACTGTAGGTCCCTTCCACTCGTGAGAGGACAATAGCACGCACAACATTAGTGGTTGCTGAGAAGCTAGGCCCTGGCCCTCTACGGGCTGTAGCGCCAACTATATTTTATTCTATGAATGCTGTTGAATAGGTAAAGTAAAAAATGTCCCGCGTTACCGTGGCGAAGTTATTCGTGTCCCTGGGACGTTGGTGGGTGCTATCGAACTATCGTTATTGAAAGGATTCAGTCGCCAGTCAAGTCAAGTTCATACAATTGATTGTAATGCTCTTATAGCTGCTCATGTTCTTGAATGCGTGCAATGCAAAGATGCAGTTGGAGAGACAAATCGAAAATTTGTTAACGAAGACATGCTTTCTAAGTAAAAGCCGATTCCTCATCGCCTGTCAGTATTAAAGAGGTCACCTTCCTCACGGCGCAATAGTTTTGGGTATTTTAGACATCCCATTTCAAGCAACTCAAGGACAATTTAAAAATATCATTAATCCTAGAACACACAGAAAAATCGTTGAGAATGACCAAAGTTGACTGAATTTAGAAAAAAAAACAATCTCAGTCGACACTCAATAAAATCTCTCTCGCATTTTTTTTTTTTTTTTTTTTTTTTTATACTCTTATCACTCTAATCGCAGTCCATCGACCGGACAAGTGAACTAAAAGTGTCTACAACTCCAGTAAATCCTTATGACTGTTTGCTAACTTTTAACACACTCTGTGCACGCTTACGACAAGTGCGAACACAAAAGTCGGCGTCTATAACACCCAGCATCACCCGCCCACAATTATAATGATGCCAAAGATGACGGTTACCGCCTTAATTATTCTCAATTGTTGTTTGCCACCAAGGCAGGCATGAGAGTGGGCAGGATGAGAGACCATTCAATTGTGAGTAATTGAGGCGGAAGGTGGGCGGGGGAGGGCAGAGCACAGACGGAGGCGGCCGTGTACTCAGATTGGATCCCATTCAAATTGTCATCGACGTTGTCTCACAGAAAAGCTTCAAGTTTCAGTTGAATGTCGATGGCGGCGTCGGTGTCGGCTGTGGTGTCGATGTCGATGTCGGGTCGGCGCAGCACAGGGGGTTTGAAAAGGCCGACGGCGTGGCGCGGCGGAAAGTTTCTGTGAATAAATCCATCGCGTTCAGCTGACAGATAGCTTTATTCATTGCATGCAAGACTTAGTCCCATTTTCCTTTATTCCCCTTGCGGAGCTAACGAAAAAAAGGGTCTCCCGCATTTTCTGGTCGTTCGCCTTATCGTACAAGACCTGTTGTGGAGTGCATTCCGCGCGGAAGGGTATGAAATATTTATGACTTCTTCGAGAGTCCGTTGTTGCCTACCACAAGCATTGTTCTTCTTTTTTAATAAACCACAATCGTTTTGTAGATAAGAAGATTCTTTTTTTCCTTTTTTCATTTGTTTCAATTCGGAACCGTGCTGTTTCTTGAGATGAACGATGTTTACTGGGCATCGAGAAAAAAGGGTTTCATTTGACATATTCGCTGATTGATTGCATGCGGTTATTGGGTCAGAGCCATCGATTGTTCGCATGGACATTGTCTAGAATTATTATCGTTGCCACGCGTGGACAGAATTAAGGGCAAATAAGGAAAGTCTATTCTCTAGAGACACACACGCTGACGATTATATCTGTCGATAGACATGATGACGATTTTGTGCTCTGAATTTGTGGAGGAGAAGGAGCAGGAAGCTCATGAATAACATATTTCATGGTTGTGTTTCACCACAACGAAATGGTTTTGCTTGATGGGAATCTCATTTTGCTTTCATTTTGGTTTCCGGTTGAGTTCGATATTTTTTAGCTTTCCCCAGAACGAATTCCAAACTAATCACAACGCAGTCGTTCAGCACAGAATAGAGCAGTTATGGGAAGACAAAATGAAACTCAATGAAATCAGAAATTGAACAGCGCTATCCATTTCGTGATTCCGAAAGTAAGTTTAATTAAAAGACATTTATGATTTAGATTTCAAACAAACTTTTAATTCAATGTTTTTTGTGTAATTATTTAAATTCGTGAACAGCAAGTGTAATAGGTTTCTTTTTGCATGTTCTACATATGTAGGAATAATTATAATGACGGAGCGTTCGAACGCTTCGACTTTGACGTTTTGAGTAGAATCGTCTTTTTCTTCTTGTGGCGCTACAATCCGGGGTAAACCTGGGCATCAGTCAACAATCCTTTCCAGCTGGCACGATCCTAAGCCAGCTGCTTCCAATTAGGCGTTGAACCGTAGACTTACTTATCGGGCAGACGAACCATGAAGGGTCTGAGCCTGATCAATTGCTGCCTTCCATCGGTGACGGTCCTGAGCACGCTGATTCCAGTCATCAAGGCCAAGTTGTCTTACACCCGCGATGACTTGGTCTCTGTACCAGTGGTTCGATCTTCATCTCCTTCTCGAACCAGGAGGCTCGGATTCGAAGACCCTTTTTGCTGGAGCGTTGTTGTCCATTCGCTCGATATGGCCGAGCCAGTGTAGTCGACGGATTTTTGCCTTCCGGACTACATCCACATCCTTGTACAGCTCGTAGAGTTGTGTTTTCTCCTCCATTCGCCTTCCTCTCAGACGGGACCATATATCCGACGTAGAATTTTTCTTTCGAAGGCACCAAGAATCAGCTCTGCAGCCTTACTTAATGTGCAGCTTTCGGCTCCATGAAGTAGGACTGGCAGGATAAGGGTTTTGTAGAGCATGACATTGGTCCTTTTTGAACCGTAAACGCCTGAGTGAACTCATGTCGCTGTACAGCCCGTTCAGTTCGTGGTTGAATCTTCTTCTTCAACGCAAACAGGACCAAAGAAGATTGAACGCAGAACTTTTCTCTCGAAGAGACCAAGTGCGTCTTCATCCGCGCCATACAGCAGGACATTCATGATCAAGGTCTTATATAATGTGACCTCGGTCTTACGAGAGAGGGCTCTACTACTCAATTGCCTCTTGAGCCTAAAGAAACAGCGGTTGTCAAGAGTTATTCTTCTTTTAATCTCGGTACTCATGTTGTTCGTAATATTACGATATACGGTATACGGTCTGTGAAGTTCCACCGCGCGACCGCCTCATTTCGACTGATACAAATTATTGACGTGTATTCTACTTGTCGACTTTCAGCGACAGCGTGCTTACAGACGAGCTATACAACGCCGTGTCTACTTTTGACATTCCTGCCAAACTCGTCAGGTTCTCCACGATCACGATGGGGAATTCCGGCTGCTCCATCAAGGTCGGTAACGAACTCACCAAGACCTTCAATATCACAAACGGTTTTAGGCAAGGCTACTATCATGTGATTTTTTCAACATTGTAGTTGAGAAGGTCGTGCAAAACTCACATGCCAATCCTAGAGGCACGATATTCGAAAAATCAGTGCAATTACTAGCATACGCGGGCGACATTGACGTGATTGGCCGAACTCAGTGAGCCGTCAATGAAGCGTTTGCTCGTATTGAAACGGGGGCGGCATAAATGGGTTTAGCCGTGAATGAGGGAAAAAACAAAGTATTTGCTGTCATCAAGAAAGGACACACAACATAGAAGACTCGGTCAGAACGTCACCATAGGTAGCTACAACTTCGAGGTAGTAAAGGACTTCGTCTACCTTGGCTCCCAAGTTAATATTACGAACAACATCAGTACCGAGATTAAACGCGGAATAACTCTTGCCAACCGCTGTTTCTTTGGGCTCAAGAGGCAATTGAGTAGTAGAGCCCTCTCTCGAAAGACCAAGCTCACGTTATATAAGGCCTTGATCATCAATGTCCTGCTGCATGGAAGCTTGGACTATCTCAAGAGCGGATGAAGATGCATTTGGTCTCTTCGAGAGAAAAGTTCTGCGTTCAATCTTTGGTCCTGTTTGCGTTGGAGGTTCCTGGAGAAGAAGATTCAACCACGAATTGTACGGGCTGTACAGCGACATGAGTCTAGTCAGGCGTCTACGGATTCAACGCCTAAGATGGCTAGGCCATGTTGAGCGCATGGGCAACACTGCTCCAGACCGAAGAGTCCTCGACTCCGAACCAGTGGGACAACGCAATAGAGGACGACCACGAACCCGATGGCGCACTCAAGTGGAGAAGGACCTCAACCAACTTGGAGTGCGAAATTGGAGGCAGCTGGCTAAAGAACGTGCCAGCTGGAGAGGATTGTTGACCGAGGCCCAGGTTCACCCCGGACTGTAGCGCCACACGAAGAAGAAGATGTGCCTGGGACGAACTCACGAAATGGTTTTCTCCACTTTCAGTGCTACTTAGCACCTTTTCCCTCGGGCAAGCGGCAAGTCAGAATCATTTAATCATTTAAATTCCATGCAATTAAATCCACTAGTTACACTTATGCCTCCTAGTCAAATTTTATGTGGCAGAAACATTGCTTGAGGAATTAAGGGAGCCTGTTTATTTATTGCGAAAAAAGCAATGGACCGATAATGGATCGTTGTGGCACTGCAGATATGAGCTGCCTACTACAATTGATGTGTTTCCAGATCGCAAAACATTGCCAAGTGTCATGTTTATACCATTCTTCAAAACTATCCAATGAGTAGTCCAATCTGTCATTGCTAGCAACGGTCTCTCTCCACCGAGGCGTCACCAACGTACGAGCAAGGCGTGCAGTGGTTGACTACCAAAAGACGCAATTCGGAAGGGGACTCAGCGACTCCACACATTTCCTTATTCCTTTCTCCAACCCATTGAATGGACCATTTCACTTAAGGAAGAACGAAGGAAGACTGACTCTCTGGTATTTTTTCGTACATCCCTGCCATCCATCCATCTGAATAGCGAGCACCCTAATTCACGGAGCAGTTTTGCTTAAAGGACAGCGAAGGAGAGCTTTCAAATGATCCACCACAAGTTGCCATGACTAAGACCACTTCCGTGGAACACCCACTGTACAGTGAACAGGCGAAATTCCGAACAAGGCAGCGTAACGAAAAAGAGAGACATTAAGTTGCCAGTGCTCCTCGACGACTAGTATGAAATCAGCATTTTCAAAGCAAATTATTGCCATTTACTCTGGTTCTCGGTGAATGTGGATGTCCCTTGTCGTCGGATGCATTTCCTTCAAGCCTTCCTATGCAAATGACAATCTTGTTGTTTGTCATTATTTCTCTTTTTTTTGCGTTCGTTGTTTTCAATCTTCTTCTTTGCTTGTACTGTTTTTGCGTCTTACCGTTATTAGCTTGATTGTGATTTTTTTCCGCCTCTAAATTTGAATTGTTTCTTCTCTCCTTTGCTTCTGTCCCTTTTCGCCCCGCAACCATTTGACTATAATGCGAAGCGATTAAACAAGGATTTATAACTTTTTATGATGACAAGAGCAAAAAGGAGAAAAAAATAACTTAAATAAATGAGGAAAGGACAAGTGAGAGGAAAAGAAAGAAATTATGAAAAAAAAAATCGGACACTTTGCAAGGGCTCTGTGTGCCTCGCTGGAGCGGGGAAATTGTTCGAGAAGATTACTGAACATTCCTGTGATGATGACTGGCGGCACATTGAAAAATTATCCATTACCGCTATTTGTCAATCAATCGAATGGGATACATAGGGTACGTATTGATTTAACTAAGAGCCTTTTAAGTTTATGTGAAAGAAGGAAAGAAATGGGCATAAGCTTACTCAGGAGGGTCTTAAGAGATTAGTTTGATGGATTCACAATGAGAGGTGTTTATTAAGTATATCTTACTCATCTTGACGTCGATCAAGTGCGCAGCATATTTTCTTTAAATTGAAGGATTAACTATGATGTAAGGAAGAAGGTATAAGTCCACTTTAGCAAGTCAGCGGATACGTGGATTGATAATACTCTGATCCTAATAACCACTTTGCTCAATTTCGTTAAGTTTCGTCCAATTTTGTTGTAAAAGTGGCCTCAGATGGGAGTGTATGAAAATTGTCGAGGTAAACAGGGCAATGGGAGGTGAAGATATAAATGTGAGCTCTACTAGTTGTAAAATGATGTGGACTGTGGACGCAAGGTAAGAGTACGTTGACAACTCTGACTCGAGCCTATGAGGCGCATGGATACCAGCTGAGAGAGCAGTTTTAACAGAAATTCCTGATTTGAGAAGGGGATCAAGACGAAGTCACTTGAAGTCATCGCGGATGCTAGACAGCTCAGATCAGATGACTGGAGGTAGTGTGACCAGGCCCGTAATGGCTAAGGCTGAGTCCTTATTGGCTTAATTGTTTGAATATTGTACTTCACTATGCAGACTATTCCAGGGGACAAAATAAATGAAATCCTGTTTTTTGCCTTGAACCTCAGTATATGGTAATTTTGAACGCCCCTAATACAGTCGAATTCTTCTTATTGTCATTGACCCTCATGGTTGGCAACCATTGACCCTTACTATGCAATAACTTAGGCATAAGGTTGTCTCTACTGAAGTCTACTAGGTGGCCTTACTTCTGGAATCATTTTATTTTACGGAGAGACTTTCCGATATCTTCAAAGTAAATTTCCAAGACAGAAGTCACGTTGAGAAAGCATTCTCTCGCATATTCTTTTTTGCGGCTTACAATGTCCGGAGAAGCGTGGTGTTTTCCTTTCATATTCATCCACGCTTCTACCGAAAAATTGTTTGAATGGTAAATGGTTTATATCGTACAAACTGCTTCCTTGCTGCGATAGTTAAGTATTGGCCTTGGGGAGAGTGAAGAGAGTGAAACATCACAGTAGTGGAGATGTCTGGAATCAAGAATGTTCAGTTCAGTTCAGTTTAGTTAACCCTCCACCACACATGAAACCCTATTTTCAGCTTCAACAGCAGCGGAGAGAACATTATCTTAACTTAAGAATCCTGGAGTGTGAATGATCAGATAAATCGATGCAGGAAGTCAAAATACAAACTGATTTACGCAAGAAACACAGGTAAGCCCAGAACTTGTGGCCTTTCTAAAACCCACCTGTTCTTCTCTTCTTCCTAGCTCAACCAACCAAGATCTCACGGAGGCACGCGTTGACAGCATTAACAAAAGTTATTAGTTTCGAGGGTGGCTGAGGCAGCAGACAAGTTGTGTCAGAAGTTTTGACTGTGAATTGTTGGTCATTTAAAGTCTTGCATTTTGCTAAAATTAAGTGAAAAAAATGTGGAACTAAATTACGGCTTTCGAGCGGTACGTTGCTTACCTTGTAACTAAAATGTTTGCCGGGAGAGGCTGCTGACTAAGCCGGTACTCTAACAGGGTTTTGTAAGCACCCTTGGGGACCCTTGGGAAACTTGAGTCAAAATGTTGGTGTAAAATTTAAAATTTCATGGCATATATGCTATGATTAATGACAAAAAAATGTAAGACCAAGTCAAAACTTTTGTTTTTGTTTTTGGTTTTTCTGTTGTTGGTAATTCAAGACAAAATATATGTTATCGAAAAAAAAAACAACGATCCGCCGCACACCACCTAGGCCAAAACGTCACAATCGACAGCTACAGGTGTACAGGAGCTAAAGGAGTTTGTCTACCTCGGGGCGAATGTAAACTCCACGAATGACATCGTAGTGGAGATCCGACGTTGAAACGCCCTTGGCAACCGATGCTATTTCGGGCTGTCAAAACAACTGGGCTCGAAACTCCTGACTCGAAGGACCAAAGTCATGCTCTACAAAACCCTTATCCTCCCAGTCCTACTTTATGGAGCCGAAATCTGGACATTAAGTAAGGCTGCAGAGCTGATTCTTGGTGCCTTCGAAAGAAAAATTCTGCGTCTGATATATTGTCCCGTCTGCGAGGAAGGCGAATGGAGGAGAAGACACAACCGCGAACTCTACAAGCTGTACCAGGATGTGGATGTAGTCCGGAAGGCAAAAATCCGTCGACTACACTGGCTCGGCCATATCGAGCGAATGGACAACAACGCTCCAGCAAAAAGGGTCTTCGAATCCGAGCCTCCTGGTTCGAGAAGGAGAGGAAGACCGAACCTCCGGTACAAAGACCAAGTGACAGCGGGTGTAAGACAGCTTGGCCTTGATGACTGGAAACAGCGTGCCCAGGACCGTCACCGATGAAAGACAGCAATTGCTCAGGCTCAGACCCTTCATGGTTCGTCTGCCTGATAAGTTCTGGGTAATTGGTACCTTCCTCTTGCGCATGGAGCTATATCGGTTTGGAGATCTTCTCTTAGTATATACTTTCCTGCGGTTACTGTAGTTCCGCTTGTTGATGTTCTTGTGGCGCCGTGTCTTCTTCACGTTACCCCGAGTGTTTCACCTGCGCAAGCGTTTGCGCCCGCTCTTCTTCGATTTCATCAGATGCATCACAGACCTGGTCATCGTGGACTTTCTGCCTCAATAGCATCGCCTGGCGTAGCATATAAGTGGGGATAAACCCAATCAATTGCATAGCTTCACGGTCCTGCTAAGACACAAATGCACGATAGACACTAAGCCCGAAAAAGTTGCGTCAACGCGCATACTTACGCTTTGAAGAGAAACATGTTGTGCGAGTGCAGCGACAGCATCTGGATTGCTATTTACAATCTCTAAAGTCTCTTTGCTCTTCATCTGGCCCTCATCAATAACCTTATGAATGACTTCGGGAATGTGTGAAAGGATCTTCTGAAGCTGGGTAGAATTTCCCTTTTTAAGGCCTCCGCAGCAATAAGGGCTTGTTGATCCTCATTTTGTGGTACTTCACAAGACACAAAGACATAGTTGACTCTACATATTGGATTGTTTCATTCTACATTGCCTCACGCAATGCGCTAAAATCATAATTGGCTATGACTCAAAATCCCACCACCTTTTATGGGGAATCACGAATACTACGGAGGTGAGTCACTCTTAAATTTCATACTTTGAACAACCTTTTGGCGACGATTTTTATGAACATTGATAAAAAAAGCTGATATGTGAATTTGACATGTTCCACAAAAACACACAATTTTCTGCACAGTTTCTGTCACAGGAACAAACCGAGTAATTGGTTGCTGTGCGACATTTCTGACATATGGATATTCGCGCAGATGCTAATTATAGCTAGTTATATTTTTTTTTGTGTAAGCATGAAGAGACACGACACTCATGTGCATTATGGTTGAGCCTTAAATCTGAGTACAATATTTAAAATAACAACTACTCATAAATTTAAATTCCCGAATTCAAAATCCATACTCTATTTGCTTTCAAATAGAGACCTATAGTTTTATGCCGACTCCGAACGGCCAAGTTTGAGAAGCTTTTTCTAGACAGGAAATAGTCTTTGAGCATTGTCAGTGACTCGAAAGAGGTGGGGCCGTGAAAATTATTTTCGTCGCTCAGAGCTGGAATCGAAACTAGGACGTCGAGATTGGGGTCGACGCACATAACCACAACACCACGGACTACGATTAAAGGACAACAAAAATGTAACTTCAGTCGCAGGAAAGTTTGGTTTATCTGGCACGACTTTTTCCTCCCATAGCCGTTCGGGATGGCTCAAACCTCTCAAGCCAGCCAACACGATCTTCAGCCAGCTGCCTTCAGTTACGCACTCCAAGTTTGCTGATGGCATTCGTCACTTGTAAACACGGCCGATTTTATGAGCGCCCTCTATAAAGCTGTCCTTCAAAAGCGGAGTCGACTCTCATTTTAGCTTCTATATCTTAGGCGTTGAGTCCGCAGTCACCGCGCTAGACATAATGACACTGCAGAGCAAAGCAGAGGAGAAACATATTTTAAATCTTTAATTAACATTTTGGCTACCAGCGCAATTGAAGAGCTCTCTGCCATCCACTCCGCATCTTGGTCCTCGCCTCAGCCACCATTCCAGTCAAATGGCGATCTATCTCAAGTTTCCGTCCTGCCGCCGGCCCTCATTGACTTGTGTAATCTGCTATTATGAAGACATCGTTGGTTTAATGCCTGCCTGCCATTTTTCGGGGCACATCAAATTAATAAGTTTCGCTGAGGGTCCTTATCTCTGTGCCAGTCACTTGTGTCCGGGTCAGTTCAGCTCAATAAGCTCGCTTACTGCTTGAATTGTCGCCAATTTCTTTCGCCCGCCAAGCGGTTGTTGTGTGTGCAATGTGTATCCGATCTGGCGAGCAGACCAAAACTGTCGAACTCAAAACGGCGAAAAGCTCACAACAGTTAACCTTTACTCCTTCTCTCCTCCTCTGCCACGAAAACTCGTCGCCAAATTGCTGATTGATTACTTTAGAGCCCCACCCTCCGTTCGCTGTTCACTGTTCAAAGTTCACTGATGCTGTTGCCCAACTCCATCCGAAAAGCCATCAAATCCGTTGAGCTCCCCCGCACAGTGTCCCAGTTTGTCTGAACGATAACATAATCCGCAATTGGAAAGCTACTGAAGCAGGAGTGGCTGGAACAGCAGGAGCCACGGCCCAGTGTAATTGGTGCGGAAATGAATGTCTCTACATCGATATTTCTGTAACCCGCTGGTCGTGGATTCCGGGATTATTATGACGGATTGAAGGCCATGAATTATTGTTCAATGATGCATTGGCACAGTACACAATCGCTGGGACGACTGCCTCCCGCCGCCGCGCTGCTGCAACATCGAACTAAGGAAGGCGAGCCCAACGTGATGGATACGTAAATCGATTAATTCGATATCAAGTCGATGATGATGTTGATGGAATTATTTGTTCACTGCTCCTATGCCCGCGCAGCGAGGAGACAGCACTTTGTCATCCGATTACCATCATCTGATTCAGCGAATCCACGAGACAAAAACATCCGGGCGAACGAGAAATGACGCGTTCGCTTGTTTGCTATTGTCAATGTGATTCCGAGCTGTGGCCAGTGCCATGACGACTGGCAATTATTCACGAGACGGTAACCATTTGATAGGAGTGGGCTTAGGAAAGGCAGCACAGGGATATCATTCTCTTTCTACGTCGGCCCGATTGCTCGACAAGCTGTGTGACACTGACACACATCTGCATTCGAATTGGTCGAGAGTAGAATACGCTCCTAACAAGGTGTGCGTTGGATTGGGGTGGTAAGCTGTTGATGGTATCTGACTGCGGTGGCTGCTTAAATTCGACCTGTAAGCATTGAAGAACCTGAGTACCATGTACTGCACTCAGGTACTTTTTGCTTATCCAAGAACTTTGATATGCTTGAACTAGGAGCTTGCGAGACAGCGTCTGCTAAGCTTTTTTTCATCACGTTGCTTAGCCCAAAATTCTGGCGCTGTCTTTATTTTTCATTGCAGCGCCTTAGGGTATGTCTCGTCGGACTGTGCCTCTTCTGTCCACAATTCCTGTCCATAGTAGCAGGTAGGCTTTAGTTGTTTCTTCTAACACATTGCTGTTCTTCGGGCACTACAGTTCGATATGAACCCAATATGGGGACGCATATGCAAGCCGTCACGATCCCGGCACGAAAATTAGCAATTGTTCAAGGAGAATAATATAAATGTTCTGGAATGACCTGCGAAATCTCTCGACCTCAATTCGATTAGGAACCCTTGGGCCATTGTTAAGGACAGGCTCGGCAAAAAAGAAAAACAAACTATTTTCAGAAATTATTGAGCTATGATTCCATGACGAAGAACCCAAGAAGATTTGTGCACCATTAATATCAACGACCTCATTAATTAAAAGGATTTTCCAATACGGACTTGACAACTTTGAGAAAAAAAAAGTAAGCCATTAGAGATATTTCAAAAACTTTACTATCGGTTTGACGTACATTCGAAACATTTATGAATGCAAGTCATCTTCATTCATATGGTCATACGCTAGCACGTTTACAGCGGTCGATTCGTTGGATTCAACCACACGGCCACACGGCCAGACATTTCGTCCGAAAGCGCCGCTATTTCGCTTTCAATCTTGGCTTTGAACTCTTCCAACGTCGTCGGCAAAAACCAATGACTTAACGTAGCCAGACAGAGAATAGTCAAGTGGCGTTAAATCGCACGAACTTTGGCCGCCACAAATCGAGTGGCCCATTTCTTGAGATAACTCCACTGACCATACTTCCTCTTCAATAAATCGATTGTAATGTGGATTGCTGTGTGGGTTGTTGCACCATCCCGTTGACACCACACGTTGTCCAAGTAGATATCATCCACTTCGGGCCAAAGATAATTGGTAATCATGGAGCCATAACGCTGACCACTCACGTTCCGACGAAAAAATATGGTCCTGCCATACAAGCCGCACCAAACAGTGAGTTCTTGTCGATGAAGTGGTGATTCATGGATCACATGTGGATTTTCAACCGATCAATAACACACATTTTGCTTATTGACGAACCCTTCTTCTTCTTCATTGTGTGGCGCTACAGTCCGATGTGGACCTGGGCCTCAACCAACATGCCTCTCCAACTAGCGCGATCCCTATCTAGCTGTCTCCAGTTTCGCACACCAAGTTGGTTGAGGTCCTTCTCCACTTGAGTGCGCCACCTTAAACGCGGGCGTCTTCCGTTGCGTTGCCCGACAGGTTCGGATTCGAAGATTCTTCGGGCCGGAGCTGTGGTGTCCATACGCTCTACATGGCATAGCCATCTTAGGCGTTGAATCTATAGACGCCTGACTAGGCTTATGTCGCTGTACAGCCCGTACAGTTCGTGATTGAATCTTCTCCTCCATAACCCGTCAACGCAAACAGGACCAAAGATCGTGCGTAGAACTTTTCTCTCAAAGAGACCAAGGACTTCTTCATCCACTTTCGAGATTGTCCATGCCTCCGCGCCGTATAGCAGGACTGGGATGATCAGGGTTTTATGCAAGGTCAATTTGGTGTTTCGAGAGATGGCTCTGTTACTCAATTGCCTCTTGAGCCCAAAGAAACAGCGATTGGCAAGAGTAATTCTGCGCTTGATCTCGGTACTGGTGTTGTTGTCCCTATTTACTCCGGAGCCTAGGTAGACGAAGTCCTTGACTACCTCAAAGTTTCTGCTGCCCAATATGACGCTCTGTCCGAGACGTCGATGTTGTGCGTCCTTCCGTGATGACAGCATATACTTCGTTTTGCCCTCATTCACCGCCAGACCCATTTTAGCCGCTACCGTCTCAATGTTAGCAAAAGCCTCACTGACGGCTCACTGAGTTTTGCCAATCACGTCAATGTCATCGGCGTATGCTAACAATTGCACGGACTTCTGGAAGATCGTGCCTCTAGTGTTGGCGTGTGAGTTTCGCACGATCTTCTCCAGGACGATGCTTTCCTCAGACCATATCTTGCAGATGAGCTGGTGCATGAGCCATACCAGATCATCTCCAGTTGCCTTAAATATTTCAGCGGGCAAACCGTCCGCTTCAGCAGCTTTGTTAGACTTCAGTCTTGATATTGCTACCTTGACCTGGTCTAAGTCTGGAGGACAGTATTCGCGTCTGTCATCGTCCAGATTGAGTGGAACATTAGTGTGGAACATATTGACGAACCCATTGAGGCAAAAATGGGCAACCGAAAATTCGAGTTAACGCTCTTAAAATGGCGGTCACCGACTCCGAATTACGGTAGGAAATTGTTCTAATTTGCAGCGCTGCTCTTTTGTGTATTTTGCCATGATAAAAATACTGAGTTTACTGAATAATCGACTGTGGCAGTTTGATAATTGGTGAAATAGTGCGTTCACAAAATAATTTTTTTGAAATTCAAAGTGGAATACATCTTATCCACTTCCTTCATCGTATCTGATTGTATATCATTTTACCATGTTGCTGCATTGTCTGTGGAATATAGATTCATTTGCTAAACTATTTTTTGAGTGAAGTGGGTGCCATCATGTACGATCGATTCATTTAGACTAAAAGTCCATTGTGTTGCCACTGAGCTGTTCGCTCGTGTATTTGGCCATGATGAAAATGTTGAGTTTACTGAATAAATTGAATGTGACAGTTTGATGAATTGTGAAAGAGTGCGTTGACAATTTAAACTCGAGGTGCAATTCCAAATTTGTATAACCATATCTTAAAATAAATCAAAATATGTCTCCAGTAGTCATTGATAGCCCACCAAAGAACTGGACCGGAATCATTTGCTTGTTTTGTTCGGTTTTTGAAATAAGGATGAAGTTATTTCTTTAAAATTTCATTACATTTCGCGCCCGAAACGCGTATAAGGTGCCACAACCAAGTGGAGAAGGACGAGAAACTGGAGATAACTAGCCAAAGATCATGCTATTTGGAGCCTTTTGCCTGGAACAACATTGCGTACATTGACTCAGGTCGTAAGAGGTGTTGTGGAGGCTGCAACGCGGTGAATGTACGTCGACTTGAACATTATCAGGTATCATCGCTGGAATCATGCCTGATTGGGAGCAATCAAGGACCCCAACACCACGACTTTAGTCTTCAACCTAAGTTAGAAACTTAGCCATCAAGTGCCTACTTGAGACGCACGGTGAGAGCTCCCGTTAAAACAATCATTTCCAAGCTGAATCGCATTAACTTGATTATCTGCTGTATCCCCTTGAATGCCAAACTGGATCCCGAAAGAATCTGAAGTGGCTTTACAATCTCCAAATTCAACCAGTGGACAAGCTGACATGTGTCTATTTCACTTTGAAAGCTCATCCCCATTGGGAAGCAGTTATAAATGTAATCTCCTCAATAGAATGGCCAGCAGTAAATCATTTTGAGTGCCCAATCCCGTGGATAGACTCACAAAAGCTGAACGTGACAGTAAAACGAGGAACAAGAAACTTTACGACATCATTTGCCCGCACCGGCCAGCGTGCGCACCGGTTGACAGAAGCCATAAAAATTGGCAACTCCTTTCGAATGGAGCCGGCCGCAAAATCAAATTCCCAATTCTAGTTAAATTCCAATCGAGATGCTGTGACGCACTGGACGATTCGCCGGACTGCGACGTTTCCCAACAATTATCCACAGCACAAACGTTGTGTCCTCTGCACGGACTGCAGTCGTTCGAAATTTGGGAGCCACCCCATGCGGCCGCAGTCCATTCTGCCGGCGTTCTATCATCTCTTTGGGGTAATCCGTTTTCGGGGAATTTTATTGTGGAACATATCCCTAGACAATCGCCTATAAACCGGCAAATGGCGCTGCGCGGCTACATGCGAACGGGGACAATTTCGTTTTCCCTTTTTTGCGGCATAATTCGATAGAAGGCAAGGCCAATTCAATGATTGAGGCATGCACATTTTTCTCTGGACTGGTCTCGGCAATGGAACAAAGAATTTTAATCGAAAATTGCTGCCGTCGTGGACTCGTCGACCTGGGACCAGGCGGGAATTGGTCGTTGGAAGTTGTCAATTTGAGTATTTTTTCAGTTACCAACTTCGGCTGGATGGGGTTCCGACCGAGTTTGGTGTGGCTTCAAGCGTCGATTGGGCACTCAGGCAAGTGTTCGTTTGGGTAATCGACTTAAAGTGAGATGTGGTATCAATAATCGGATCATAGTCCACACTTCATGCAAGCGGGTGGTCTTCATGGATCACCTGATGTCCTCGTCGGGAAGTCGTCGAATGTGAAAGAAATATGAGAGAGATCGAAAGTGAATAGAGATGGGCTTTTGAATTTGATGGTTGATAAAATGGACGTTAATCATCAGGTGTTAGTTATTGTCATTTAAGGCTGTGAATGTTGTGCACAGCCGATAACTGCGAAATGCAATAAATTTCCTTGACACAAAGAAAACGTTACGTTGGTTCAGAGATAATAAACATGAAAGAGGAGGAGATGATTAATGATGTCCACAAGTGGAAACCATCATGCCAGATTAAGAAGATGAACTTTTCAAAACTTTGACAGTTTCTTTCCCGCAAACATTTTTTCTGATCTCATCGTTATAGATCTAGTACACAACACACAAACTTACAGGCCACCTCTTTGCAATCCGCCAACTACGTGTTTTGTGGTTTGACCCTTTGAAGCGAAAATAAAATTGCCTTGTGGAGATTTTTGCAAGCAATCCCGCCCAGCATAATTTTATCAAACTCGATTGCAGGTGAAGTAATTCTTACGTTCATTTTTGCAGCAGGTTGCAAGTACTACATTTAGTAAAAACACCCAAGCTTTTCGATACGTTGTTACTGACCTGCAGGCTACAGTGGATTTATTTGGACGTCCAACAGTTGATTGACGGGCATGATCAGAAAGTGTGATGAACAATGAAGGAACTCCGGCTTGGGTCCTCGCACATAATTCTGAAAATGTAGGTACACCAAAACTTGTGTTGTAGGCTTGTAAATAACTATCTACAAGACAAGAACTATAGTCTACAAAGCATTTGCTGTCGTTGGGGACAGTCTTACGGCGATTGAGAGTATCATTTCATTTCATTACCCACCTCTTGGGACAATACACCACGATCGGCACGATCAACTTGAACTCCTTAGATAAGAACTCCATTTCGGTAATCGGTGCTAGAACGCAGCTCAAATCCTCTGACTCGAAGGCACAACCATGCTCCACAAGAATCTTTTTTTGCAAGCCTTAACCTGAATAAAAAACAGCAGATGTAATTCTTAGTAGTGTAAACTCTACATTCTGCGTAGGATATCGACCACATTGTGGTACTTCAGCTACGGGTGTTCAGGAAGGTCGAATCTCCAGTATAAAGTCATTGCACAAACAAGACATCAATCAGTCTTTCCAACTGGAAGTAGCCTTTCCCGGACACTCAACGATGTAACTAATTATTCATTCGACGGTGTCATCGATCAGGCGCTTCTAATTCTGATTGTTTTCATTTTTATGTGAAGGTTCCAAAAACGGTGGCCTTCCTAGTAATTTGATCCTTTACCAAGGGCGAAAATAAAATGTTCCCTAATCACTATGAGTGTGGCCCGTGGCGTTGTGGGCTTGTGCGTCAACCCCAACCTTGACGTTGCAGGTTCGATTCCAGCTCTGAGCGACAAAAATAATGTCCACGGCCCCACCTCTTTCGAGTCACTGACAATGCTCAAAGTGTATTCCTGTCTAGAAAAACTTCTCAAACTTGGACGTTCGGAGTCGGCATAAGACTGTTGGTCCCTTCCACTCGTGAGAGAACAATAGCACGCACAACTGAGAATTTGCTGAAAAGCTAGGCTCTAGCCCTCTTTGGGCTGTAGCGCCACCCATATTATATTATAATCAATATGACTGCCACCACTTCAGAGTCCTCCTCTGTAAACGAAACTGCTCTTTCATTTCATTGGGTGCGAGGATGTCGTGCAGCAGGGGGTCGCTGTATTTACCAAGAACAGACTTTCAATCTGCGTAACTACGTACGTATTTTCACCTGGTTACATTGCGGTGTCTCAACAACAATTAACGTTTAAAGTTTTAATCCAAAGTGACCATAAGGATTAATTCGCTTATTTCGTTAAGTTTCGTTAAATTTTAGCCAGACCACGCAAGCACTTGTCAGTTGGAATTGGAATTCTGTCGTTTGACTGGGTGGGTCTCAAAATCAATTGACTCGCTTTAAAAATTGGTTACATTTCGTTTAACTAAAGCTTAAGTCAACTTGCATGCATTATGGTTGTACCCACACACACCCAAATGCGCCGCTCTCTCCTTGCTGCAATCACAATATTGCTGCGGTATCAGTTTCTCATGTCTGCGGTATGTGGATGCAGGGCGTGTGCTGGAATGGACCAGACTTTACCGCAGTTAAGGATCTTCAGAAATTCATCGACTGCACATGGTCCGGTTAGCAGAAATTGTACTTGAGTTCGATAATATGGATATATGGTACTTGAGACGAATATCATGGCAGCTGTTTCCGGTTCGACCAATAAAACAATTAGTTGAAACCTTGGTTGTTCGTTATTGTCATGGAACAACCTTCAACTGGTCTGAAGTGGACTGTCATGCGATGCGTTTGGAAATGTCTGGTCCTTCGAGCCGTATTGAGGGTTTATCATTACGACCGCAACACAACTTCTTTGAGACCAATTACACAGAAACTTGGTTACTGAATTCACATAATTTGAGGCAAAAAACGAATCCAACCTTATCTCAATGAAAAAAAAGCAGGCATACTACGGCTGACTGTTCCACAAGCACATGCCATTCCTGCAAACGTCATCGCAACTCTCCAGTGGAAAAGGCCAAGCAAGTGATTGGAATGATTAACAAAAGGAAACCACTCACTGTGTGAAAGGCTATACACATTTTCCTGACATGACAGTCTCAACACACACACCCATACACATCCATCACCCTCAGCGTAACTGCCCAAGCAAGACGAAACGTCTAAACGAGTAAACAGCTCTAATCGACCGCTGCCTCGATGCTCTTTTTCAAAAGGAGGGTATCCTGCACAGAGGTTTTCATTTTTCTCCCCTTTATTCGCTTCGAAACCACTCGAAGGTTAAATATCCTCTTAAAAAATCGTTTGCAATTGACGTCCCAGAAGGAGTGCTAGAAGCTGGTGTGGGTCTAGAGTACATTACACGCACCCACTAGCACTCATTGCCATCGAAGTGAACCATCAATCAAGGCAAGGGATATCCACATGTGGAAACGGGGGCACACTCATTGTTTGGCTCCGCTTCCATTCACTGTGTACACAACGGGAAAATTGCCTTCTAATAGCATGTCCTGCTATTCAATAAAAATGAACTTAATGGCAATGCCCTTGAAAACTGGAATGAAGCCATTCGGAATTTTGTTGGCGGGTAAATTGTTTTTTTTTTCTTCTTCTATTGATCAACCTTTTGGACTCCATCAATCTTTTGTGCGAATACGGCTTTCTATAGGATTGGAGGGATGAAGGATGACTGGCACATAGTCTGAACACCATTTTTCAAGAGAGTCACTCTACATGGGCCTTCAATGCTGTCAAGCAAGTGGCAGTGGTATCTGGATCAGATATATAAGTCGGGGTGAATAGTAAAATTTAGTGTAGTGTAGTGCGGAAATCCGTAGCTCAGGATTTTGTCATTGGCAGAGCTCTGTGGAGCAACTGGTTCTTGCAGCTATTCAGCTTCTGTAAGAACCGTAGGTCCCCGCAAATGTCTGAACAAGGCTTAAGTCGGAATGGACTGTAATTTCTGTCAATCTTTTAAGCATTCTATGTGGTGGCCCGTGGCGTTGTGGGCATGTGCGTCGACCCCAACCTCGACGTCGTAGGTTCGATTCCAGCTCTGAGCGACAGAAATCATTTTCACGGCCCCACCTCTTTCGAGTCACTGACAATGCTCAAAGAGTATTTCCTGTCTAGAAAAAGCTTTTCAAACAAAGCCGTTCGGATTCGGCATTAAACTGTAGGTCCCTTCCACTCGTGAAAGAACAATAGCACGCACAACACGAGTGATTGCTGAGAAGCTAGGCCCTGGCCCTCTATGGGCTGTAGCGCCACCCATATTATTATATTATTATTATTATTTTAAGCATTCTATTTTACTTAAAATCGTGTATAAACTTTTGAACACACTCCAAAAAATAATACGTAGTCGTGGGCAAATTCGCACGATTTTCGCAAAAAATCTATGAATTAGCCGCCATATTGTGGTGAATCCATTGATTTTGTGAAAGGTTTTCGGTTTCTCACTCTCGCATTCCTCACCGCTATTCACTAGGGGGTACAAATGGACGAAGTTAGACATCTTTATCCTCTCTTATTTCTGATCAGAGCATTAGGATTTGCGACTGGAGTGTCTATCGGATGAGCTGCCCGGGAAATGGCTGTTCATCACTATTTTAGGTGACTCTTCGTTTGATGACGTCCATGCATCTTCGGATTTTTCGAAATAGCTGGGTACATTGGGACAAATGGAGAAAAGCCTTGAGGATTCTTTGATTTGTTCGAAGAATCTTCCACGTTCTCCTTTTACCTTTCCTGACTTCGGTTTTATACAAGTTCAGAGATCTCGTATTGGAATCCCAGTCTTAAGTTGCAGTTTTTTGCCTTATTAAAGCTTCTTCTGCAAGTATACCGAAGATTGTTCTGGTGTTTTAAGAGGGCAGGTGATTTTAACCGCTTCATATTGAACATTAGTGAGAACCTCGGCTGTGTCATCAAGCGTGACGCAGGAGGTTGTTTTTGGAAAGAAAGGCAGAAATGCACTTTTAAAGAGACCAGATTGTGTTTCTCTAATTCCGGTTGCGATGGCGCATAGTCATTTAGATTGAAGCGTAGGTATAGCTGGTCTAAAAGACAAAAAATATCGGCAGCTCTTGTCCTAAATTTGGTACAACCACTGCTCCGAAGAAAGACTGGTCTTAGACTTAGGATGAAGGTTCTTATATATAAGCAATTTATCAGACCAGTGGATGCCCGATCTGATACACAAAAAGCTCCACACCAATGGGCAGAATCTGTCTGTTTGAACGGACGATTTATGAATGTGCACCGGTCTCCACAGAGACTCCAAGTCATTGAAATTGGTTTGGCCGTTTGGATTTTATCAACGTCTTAAGCCCTGTACACCCACATGAAGAATACTTTTGTCCATCAGTGTATATAGACGCCACGGTTACAAGAACGATAATTCTTACATCCTGATTTATTTTACTAATAGTTGCCAGTGACGTTGCGAGTATGTGCGTCAACCCCAACCTCGTAGGTTCGAACCCTGGTTTGGGCGACAGGAAGAATTTTTACGGCCCCACCTCTTTCGAGCCAATCACGACGCTCAAAGAGTATTTCCTGTCTAGAAAAAGCTTCTCAAACTTGGCCGTTCGAAGTCGACAAAAAACTGTCCCTTCTACATTAATTTTACCAAAAAGCATGATCTAATTTGCATTATTCTTCCCCATTTCGTTTTTAAAACCAATCTATTCAATCTGAATATCTCCTTCAAATCAACGTACGAAACTTGCAATTTCTTCAAACAATGTAAGCTCTTTCGATTTTTTCTGTGTACTCAGTGTATTATTGATTATAAGTAGCAGTGTTACCACAGTGAAATTCTCAATCAGTATTCCCTCCAGATCGGACTGGATGACTGACATGCAAACACTGAAAGATTCTCTGCGCATCTTCATGGATCAAAGACAAAAGAAGGGGTGGGTGCGGGTGTCTATTCACAAGAACTCAACATTGCTATCTCCGTGAAGCTCCCTGATCACTGTAGCGTTTTTCAGGCAGAAACCATAGCGATTAAAGAGGCGCTGTCTTGGCTTAAAAGCAATGTGATATCAAAAAGGGATATCACCATCTGTTCCGATAGTCAGGCCGCCATAAAATCCCTGGACAATGTCATGTTCTACTCTAAAACATCCCTAAATTCCAGTCTGTCTCTTAACAAGATGGCCGAGCATTTTAACATTCACCTCATGTGGGTGGCGGGACACTGTGACATACCAGGAAACTGCAAAGCCGACGAACTCGCTAGGTGTGGTACAACCTCATCCCTATCGATAGAAGGGGTACCACCTTCCATGCCGATCGCTACAGCCTATCATCTTTTAAAGATTCATACAATCAAAACCACCAATGACAAATGGCACCACCTGCCTTAAAACAAAAGAAATCTGGCCATCACTTAACCTAAAACGGTCACTGAGTCTACTTGGACTCAGCAAGCCTTCAGTAAGGACCCTTATAGGAGTCATAACCGGGCACTGTGTACTTGGCACTCATGCTCGCAGGATGGGTGCTCCATATAATGATTTTTGCAGAAGCTGCATGGATGAAGAGGAGGAAGAGAACACTCATCACCTTCTCTGCTCCTGCAGTGCTCTTGCCAGTTGTAGGTTCCTGCACCTAGGAGCCTACTACTTCAGCGGCCGTAACAAGCTAAAAAGTGCCAGCATTGGCCAACTAAATCGGTTCATCAGCAGCACCAAATGGTTCTAGCGTTAGGAGAAGTCAATCCGCGTGGTATCACAATGGGCCTACTCTGGCCTAAGTGTGACTGCTCTGCAGCAGTCAGCCACTACAACCTAACCTAACCTAACCACAGGAACTCTATAGAGTCATAATGACTCTTTTTTTTTAGCCTGCTTCGAGGACTCATATTTTTTAGATTTGATTCATTTTTGCAAGAACAAAATTACCAATTGTATACTGGTACTGCACCCAGGAATGGCTCTGAGTATCACGTATCTTCATGGTTGGCCCCAAAACCAATGAAGCGTCCGGCGCTGGTGTTTTTGTGGCGGGCCACAACACTATACTGAACACCTTATTATATTATATTGCGAAGAAAAGGTGAATGGGTCGACGTATCTGCGCGTGTAGTTACAGTCGTGCTTTAGGCCTTACTTAACCCTTTAACCACTTTCAAGATAGTTGAGCAATGTAAAAATCTCTGAATTTAATTGGCAATCAAAATTCACTGAAACTCATCTGGGTCCCAGGACACCAAGGAATCGCTGGAAATGACATCGCCGATGAACTTGTTAGGCAAGGATCTGCGCTGAAGCTGCACTTGGAATACCTGCGTCTGTGGTTAGGGCTTCCATTGATGGTTGGACATCCAGCATGTAGATAGACCAAGCGTTTGCTCTTAAACGTCCGCGGCATTCTTGTTGTCCCTTGACAGATTGCAGACAACTTACCGGCGTAACAACTGGCCATTGTGCTTGATTTAAGAAACCACCCTCTGCGACGAATGTGGCCAGGACAACGACACAGCGGAGGATTTCATGTCACTGTCCCGCTATTGCTTGGTTCAGGTGGCAGGTCTTCGGCGATGATGTGGTGACAGCTGATTCTGTAGGCTCTTCATCACGGAAGCGCTTGCTGGTCTTCCTAAGGAATGGACATCCAGCATGTAGATAGACCTAAATTCCTAAGGTTGATGACTTGTAGTACAAGGGACCAGTCTTAAACCTGAGTGTTCCAGTGTAGTATTAAAACCTCTAACAAAGAAAAAACATCTGTAGGAGTTGTGGGAGAGAAAAAGAAAACGAACCGCTCTATGCTTTTCGGACGACTTTATTCACATGAACTGAAGACACTTTATGTTACAATCAAGGAGTATTTATATGCTTAACTCATTGGAACTTTACCGTTTCGAATAGATCTCACGATCGGATGGGACGAACCTTATGTACAAGTGCATTTAAGAGATAAGAAATGGTATAAACACTGGCGTAAGAAAAACACTCAGCACTTTGAAATAAATGCCTACAGCTCGGCCATCCTGATCCTGGAATCGACTCGATTACAAATCTTGCATACAGTTTAATTTTTCTCTTATTAATTTTCGTTCATTAGTTCCTTAATTGATAATTACAAAAGCATTCGTCACTAACAGCCGATATTTAGATACATATTATAAGAATTCATGATATTAATATGAGATGCAAAATAAGATATAATGTTCAAAATAGATAGATAAATAACAAAAGGTCTTGGTCTTTAATATTTCATGGGAAAGCATCTAATACAAAGTTTGACTTTGAACAAAGAATTGGTTTGTTTGGTTTATTATAAAGAATAACTTTCATTTGATTATCTTAAGTATCATCATCTTTGCTATCATTAAGGTCATTATCATCACATCCTTCAGGTATTTGTAGTAGAAATGGTCTCATGTTTGCAGCAGAAGACACTCCTTTGTAGGGCAATCTGGTAAGCTGCATATTCTCAATATCTGTAACAAGGTACCGATCGTTAGGAAATACTTTTTTAACTAAATAAGGGCCCCGATATTTGGCAAAGAGCTTTTTATTGACACCAGGTACTGTTGTGTTCCTAAGCATCACATAATCACCAACCTTATATATTTCTGGCTTTTTATGACGCTTATCGTAATAATTTTTATTGTACTCTTGACTCTTTACAATGTTTGCCTCAGCCCTAGTTCTGATATCCCTAAGATCGCATGGTTCTGTTATCCTACTTTTATTTATATACTCCATTACTCTGTCACAAAACTCTCCCTTTTGGTTGGTTCTAAATAATAATAAACTTGGAGAGAATCCTGTAGTTCTGTTCTTTGTATTATTTAATGCAAATTCCACTTTGACTAAGTGCTTGTCCCAATCACTCATGGTACTAGGTTCACATTCTTTTGCTATCATAGGAACTATGATGCGGTTAACGCGTTCGACTTGCCCGTTCGATTGAGGTGACTGAGTAGCTATTTTTATATGATCAACATTGTTCTCTTTTAAAAAGTCAGTGAACTCTTTCGATGTAAATCAAGTCCCGCGGTCTGAGACTATTCTGTTAGGTCTCGAATAATTATCAAAGAATGACCTTAAACAAACTAAAGCCTCACTGCTCTTAGTTGTTTTTACCGGGTAGAGTTTAGTGAATTTTGAAAAACTATCAATAACCACGAGAATATGCTTTCTTCCTGACTTTGAACTTGCCAAGGGACCAAGGTGATCAACATGCAGGGTGTCAAAGGGTACATTTCCCTTTGGAATAGAATGTAATGAACCCTGAGCTTTAACCGAATCCGGTGAAAAATATATGCATTTCAAGCAACTTTTTATTAAGTTTCTTATCTTTTCCTTCATTTTAGGAAACCAATAGATACCAGATAGATGTTCAAAACACTTGTCTACCCCCAAATGGCACATGGACTCGTGGTGTGTCCGTATCACATGTTCTTCCATATTGGATGGTACATAAAAAAGAACTTTATCTTTTGTTTTCCGGTAGATTAACCCATCAATCATTTCAAAAAATGGATTTTCAGATTTTTCTAACTCTAAAGCAATGGATATTATTTTGGGGTCTTGCCTCTGTGCAGCCGCCAACACAAATTCAAATGATTCGTCTTCAACATGAAGTATGTTAAAAGATCGGCTCAGAGAATCAACGTGTGACATTCGATTACCTCTCCTGTGCTCTACACTGTAGTCAAAGCTTTGAAGCTCTAAAGCCCAACGAGAAATACGTGGGTTAAGAGTCTTTCTCTGCAATGTTAATGTTAAGGCTTGACAATCTGTGACGATTTTAAATGGCAGACCAACTAGGTAAACTTTGAATCTACGTAAGGCGTACACAATTGACAGCGTCTCGAGCTCGTAACTGTGATACCTACTTTCACATTCGGTAGCACGTTTGGAAAAATAAAAAATTGGGTGAAACTTATTGTCACATTGTTTTTGCATTAGAACGGAGCCAAAACCAGCACTGCTGGCATCACAGTGCAATTCAGTTAAATTATGAGGACTATATATCGATAGAACTGGAGATGCTACAAGTTTTTCTTTTAGCAACTCAAACGTTTCAAGTTCTTTCACGCCAAATGTGAATGGAGCATCTTTTCTAAGAAGATCGTAAAGTGGTTTTGCGATGTTCGCGATGAATTTCCTAAAATAGGAACAAAGACCGATGAAGCTATGAACGTCCTTAGTGCAAGAGGGCATAGGAAACATTTTAATAGCATTTAAGTTACAGTCGTTTGGTCTTATTCCGTCCTTATTTATCTTGTACCCCAAATAAACAATTTCTGACTGCAAGAAAAGGCACTTATCCAATCTTAATTGTAAGCAATTCTTCATAATTACATCCATCACTTCTTTCAAAATATTGAGATGTTCATCTATCGTTTCTGTGGCGATTAAAATATCGTCAATGTAAGTTAATATTTTGCCCTCTAAGGCCAATTTGCCGAAAAGATGCTTCATGTATCTTTCAAATACCGAAGGCGCATTCTTAAGCCCAAAAGGCATTCTGACATATTCGTATTGACCTAGGGGCGTGATAAAAGAGGTGTATTGAATAGACTCTTCACTTAAGGGCACGTGATGAAAACCGTTTTTTAGGTCTAACGTCGTGAAATATACCTTATCCTTCAATCGATCAATATGATCCTCTATCAAAGGTAAGGGGAAGTTATCCCGAAGAGTTATTTTATTCAGCTCCCTGTAGTCTATACAAAGTCGAAACTCCTTGTTTTTCTTTTGCACTAAGACTATCGGGGATGCGTATTCTGAATGTGATTCGCGAATAATACCATCGTCTAGTAAACGATCTAATATTTTTTGTAGTTCAATTCTATGAGTAAATGGCAATCTCCTTGGAGGGCAATGAAAGGGTTGCTCTTTAGATAACTTTATTTTCATTTGAAAATCTGTTTGAGGTAAGTATTTTCTTTCATTTGCAAGAGTAGGTACTACAATATCGTTTATTAATTTTTTAGCATGCAATGGAATATGTGTATTTATTTTTAGTTCTGACTTACAGACTTCCTGGTCTATATTTATGTTGAGAATATGATGATCGTTTTCGATGTTGTCTGGAATGTGATGATTGTGACTCTTATCGACCGCAAAGTGATCCAGGAATTCAACTGATTTGTTTGACATATCTTCTTTTTGCAATACCAAACCAATTTTTTGCAAAAAGTCTCTTCCCAAGATCGCAGGATAACTCATGGACAAATCGCTAACAACAAATAAATTTACATCAATAATCATTTTATCATATTTTATTTTACAAAAAATACTTCCCAGGATTTGAAGGGCACTTCCATTAACACCGCAATACTTATTTTCTCCAGGATTCTGTTTCGACATCATGCACGTTGGAATGAATTGGTGCCGCACAAAACTGATTGGACTTCCCGAGTCCAATAACGTACACAATGTTGTTGAAAATGACATTTGTTCCGAAGTCAATTGGTAGTCGATCCACTTTTCAAAGTTATTTTTTGACACATTGTGCTCAAACTGTTCTGCAACCTCATTTCTTGAAATTGTTTTTTCATAGTCTTTTTTAGAAGATGGTTGCAGCATCATCACTGGCTTATTTTTAATACACTTCGTAGAAATATGTCCTGGTTCACCACATTTGTAGCAGGTTACATTATGCTTTTCGTTTTTATTTTGCTCGCGCGTAAAATTCTTTTGTTTAGCCATAAAAGGCCTGGTACTGTCTACATTTTTAAAATGATTACGTGCACTAATTCTTCTCGAACTATACACTTGACTTTTCACTGTTCTGTCCATGTTACTGATGTAACTATTTTTTTTAAACCGTTCATATTTTCTTAAAGCTACTTTCAATTCGCTTAAATTATTTGCCCCGTATAATATCGTTTTGTTCACTTCACTGTCACTAATTCCATTTATTATGAACTGCACCATGTCTTCCTCTTCTACTGAGCCATGAGATGCTATTTCTTGCATGCTTAAGAAATATTGCTGCATTGTCTCATCTTTGTATTTTCGCCTGTTCCGGAGCTCTTCATAAATGTCTACTCTCGTCATCACTTTTAAAAACTCTTTTTTCAGTGCACACTTAAGTTCACTCCAACTCTTATAGTTTGTATTTCGAACAAAGAGAATCGCTGTACCTCGGAGTAATCTTTTGGCATAGAAAAATCTGGTCCTGTCGTCAAACCCAGCTATATCCGCGCATTCTTCAAATTGTTCAATCCAACTGGTGATAGGGAAATTATCGTCACCACTGAATGTTGGAATTGAGTTTTCAATGTCGCTAAAATTATAATAGGCGGACGACCTCGTGGTCAAACTTCCTTGCTCCAACATTAACTCGCGAAGTTGTTTCTTTAAATTAAAAATCTCCTCTTTTTTTCTACAAACCCTCCGTAATTTCTCCAGTTCAGTATCCAGCTCCTCTTCCTCGTTCAATTCCAAGTCGCCTGACACGTGGTCAATCGATTGCTCTTGATTGCTTATTGACGGACTGGTTTCTCTTATTATCTGCAGTAGATCTTCATTCGTATATTCAGCCACTGCTTCTTGGATTCGGATCCTCAGTTCCGCTTTAGTTCCACTTGATGGCAACTTAAGACTCCTCAGCAAATCTTTCAGTACAGCCACGGTAGCGGTTTCTAAAAACTGTGCCCACTGCTCCGACATTGTGTTGCCCTTGGTAATCACAAGCTTTACTTTCGTTCACTCTTCAAGCACAAACTAACTTCTGATACGGTTACGACGCAATCCCACTTCTGAGAAATTGTAGGAGTTGTGGGAGAGAAAAAGAAAACGAACCGCTCTATGCTTTTCGGACGACTTTATTCACATGAACTGAAGACACTTTATGTTACAATCAAGGAGTATTTATATGCTTAACTCATTGGAACTTTACCGTTTCGAATAGATCTCACGATCGGATGGGACGAACCTTATGTACAAGTGCATTTAAGAGATAAGAAATGGTATAAACACTGGCGTAAGAAAAACACTCAGCACTTTGAAATAAATGCCTACACATCATAATTTCATTTTTCACATAAAAAGGTTTTGTGTTATTAAAAACCTTTGTTGGGACTCATTTATTTTCAAAATGACTCGTTTTTGAAGCTTCTGGGACTCATAAATAATTTAACTTGTGGTAACACTGATAAGTAGTGAAATATGAAAGTTACATTTTTGTTGTCCTTTAATCGTAGTCCGTGGTGTTGTGGGTATGTGCGTCGACCCCAACCTCGACGTCGCAGGTTCGAATCCAGCTCTGAGCGACAAAAATAAGTTTCACGACCTCACCTCTTTCGAGTCACTGACAATGCTCAAAGAGTATTTCCTGTCTAGAAAAAGCTTCTCAAACTTGGCCGTTCAGAGTCGGCATAAAACTATAGGAACCTTCTACTCGTGAGACGACAATAGCACGCACAACATTAGTGGTTGCTGAGAAGCTGGGCCCTGGCCCTCTACGGACTGTAGTGCCACCCATATTATAATCGTAGTCCAAGGTTGTCCACAGGGTTATATCTGCGGGTCCATTCACATGGAACTCCTATTGAGACGGCGCGAAACATTGTTGAAGCGTTGCGGTTATGCTGACGACTGACTCCTTACGATAGAGAACCAATTTTACTTCAAAGTAGGGTCAGCTACCTAGCGATGTAATGAGCGAAGCACGTTGATGTTGCCATTCATATCCACCATGCGGCCCTGAAGAAAGCCTCAATGATAATGCCAAAGAGCATGCATTTTCGTTAATAAATCTAGGAAGGCGTTTCACAGAGAAGTGGCAGGAGAGATGGAATGGACATGGCAGAATAACTCTTCAGCCCTTGGACCAACAGTCCAGGGTTTGGGGTTGTTGCCCGCTACAATACAACAAGAGCCAAAGGCAATGTTCAGGTGCCTGCTTGATTGATCTTGAGAAGGCCTTTGAAACCGTGTGGTAAGACGGAGTTTTCTACAACCTCATCCGGCGAGACACTACCAAACCTCTGCAGTACTCAATCTGTAATCGATCTACTTACCAGTGGAAGCTTAGTCGTCAAGAACGGCCATGTGCAACCCTCATCAAGGACGGCCATGTGAAAGCCACGCTTACTTACCATACCAACTCAAAAGTGGTTTCCAACAGGGTGCCATTAAAAAAAATACTCACAATACTCGACGTCATCAAACACCTAAATGTTCTCGGTCAACGCGATAGAACCTCCAGCAAGGCTTATGGGGAAGAGAACGAAACTGCTGGACTCTTCCTCCGCTACTGTGCGGCTTTTGCTTGGATTATGTGGAAGTTATGCGGCTCGCATTAGATTTTGACGTAAGCTTAAGGCTACGTGCTCTGATTATGTGATTGCTGTGACCTGCGCCCGTCTTATGGCCTGAAAAAGAACGGAATGCCGACAACAAGATAGAATCTGCAATGATGCAAAAGGTGATCCAGGAGTCGCACTTATTGTAAACTGGGGCACAAAACAAACGAATTCAATTAGTGCTGGAAAAAAACACTGCCTAATGACAGATTTTGTGGAACCAGTTGCGAAAATCTAGGGTGGGTGGCCTTAATGGGGTCGTCCAATTAGATTGCGTGTTGAACAACTGTGCTGTGCCTTGAGGTCTGCACTCAGTGTTCTGTGCTCTGTACTCGGTTCTCTGTGATCTCCTCTGTTCTGCCGTCTAACCGCTGCAGATCTTTTTTTGGTCGGAGATCAAATGCTTATCTTTTCTGAGTCTGTCCTCCTCCGCTTTTTTGTACATATATCATGTTTCTGCCAGCTAAATGCGAGTGAGGACAATTAACTCAGAGAGCCCGGTTAGTAATATAGACAATCCTTGGTCCAAATGTGACTGATCCAATTGCGAAAACCAACCAATCCTATACTCATCCATCGGTGTTCTAAGACCAACTCTACATAAACCAATTACCTGTCGTCCTGCGTCAGCGATTGCCCTACAGTACCCGACCTGAGATTACGTGTTGCACGGTCTTACACAAGTGGAAAAGATCCCGTATTTAGTCTTGGCGGCCGAAGGCACATTGTGGCAAGGTTCTTTTAGGTTTCTTCCACAAATGTTTTTCGTCTCAGAAATTGATTATGGCGCACCCAGTGAATGAGTCCACGCACATTCCACGTCGTCATATATCCGTCACTAGCAGTAGCAGCTCAATTCGTGCGTCGAGCACACTGGCCATGAGAGTAGTAGAAACTTCGTGCGAATAGCTTCCACAACGGAGAATGTTTTCGCGGCGATAATCAACGCGTCTTTAGAATCCCATCGTAAATCAAAACAAATTTCCCCCAAGCACACCAGATGCTCAGCAATCCTCTCTGAATAGAGAAGGATGAAAATCTTCGATTATATCAAGTCATGCCGGCGTCAATTGGATCAACGTCGTGATTATCCCACGTCATCCTTCCGCTGCGCCAAAGTGAGTCTGGATGAGTCTAGAAATCAAATCATTCACTCCTCCACCCACCACGTAAATCCCGCTTCTCTGGCATCGTTCACACGCCGCAAGCTCCGTGGGAATACTCGCCGGCGCACATCGACTACCACGCCTCCATCCACGGGAGCTAATCCTATCCACCTGCCGTGAACATGTTAATTAATAACACGAGTAAAATAAGATTTCCCCGACACTTGGCGCGAGCTTACAGCGTCCCTAATTCAAAGCATCACTCGGGGTAGTCGAAGGATCCACGAACAAGGCCTACAAGCAGCATGTTACGTGCGAGTGTTCCGTGTTAGCACAAACCGCACCACCCAGCCACTCGCGACACCCCCTAATCCTGATTAATTCCCTCCCGAGTTCCCGCAAAATTTATTTCAAAAATTGTCCAAAATAAGAAGGCAACGGCTTGTGCTGCGCCGCCTAGGGTCCTTGGGCCTAGCCGTAGGCAAGATGCCACCAGGACACAGCGACAGCGAGCGGTGACTGTGGAAACTTTTGCTCGGAACAAGTTGGTACAACTTCTCGGGACATCCTGCGTGCCTGTTTGGCATGCATATTCAAAGGATCATTAGATATGCAAATGTCCTGGCAGTGTCTGGTTGGTTTTTGTGAAATTAGATGCGAGAACACCACAGGCTCAAGTAGCTGTAGTTGGCTTTGGCTTTGGCCCCGGCCCCGCACCTTGCGCAGTGGGCGCTTCCCTCGGCCTAGCCGGCCTGATTGAGTGAAAAGTTTGCGCAAAGTTGTGCTCAAAGTTGTGCGCTCGTCAGGAACGCTCGTCCGAGTGGCAAGTGTTGTTGGGTGGCAGCTTCCGCTCAATTAATTGCCTAACACTAACACTTCTTTTTTTCTTTGCCCTCCCTGCCACGCAGCCTCCGCTCAACCGAAGGATAACAACACCAAGTCCTTGAATGTTAAACACAATTCAGGATTCTGGCGAGAAGCAATCAAGACTACCGCCGCCAGTCGAGACCAACGACGGGGACCGGGGTACGATAGTCGATGGTCGATGGGCGATGGGATTTTTAATTACGCTTCCGGGCTGGCCGGCGGACCTTCCTATGGATAACGGATTAGGCATGGGAAATTGCAATAAATATTTAGATGGCAAAGGGGGATTTTCCATTCGGAAGGGCTACATCGATGACCAAGGATGGGGAATGGAATATCGAGTAGAGTGGTTGTGTGAGCGTCGGCGATTGGGGTGCGCTTCGGATTCAATTTAATGAAACACAATGTTAACTGGGAATGAACAATTAGGTCAATTATTATTAACAGCTGTATCCGGGGGATTAGCAGAGGGGGGCAGTGGGAACCGAAGCAGAGAATTCTCTGCCCCGTGATGGAAATATGCAATTAATGTTATCTTTGCTTTACGTATGCGAGTGTGTGTGGATTGGTTTTATTGGCATTTGAAATGGTAGACAGGGTGATGCTGGAGTGAATGTGCAGAGAGAAAGGCAAGCCTCAGTGTGGGGAGCAGAGACTTGAAGTGATGCACCCTGGAAGAGAATTAAAGTTAATATGAAATCAACCAGAATAGACTTCTTCTTCATCGTTGGGTAGACCAGGGCATTAGCCAACATGCCTCTCCGTCATCTAGCCCGGTCTTGCATTAGTTCCACGCACGATCAACTTATTTAGGCCTACTTCTAGCTGCGCGCACCACCAGAGGCGTGGCGTTTCTTTACCACGTTGTCCCTAGAGTCAAAGACTATCCAAGCCGGAGCATTGGTGTCCGTAGAGCGATTACGTGCAATATCCTCACAAAACGTTCAACCAGATCGATGTCGATGTACAGTACAGGTCGTACAGTTCGTCGTTCAGTCTCCTCCTCCAAATACTATCAGTAGATACATAAAGGACCGAAGCAGTTTCTTTTCGAAGCATACAGCAGGACTTGGACTATCAAGGTCTTATGCAGGAATATCTTGGTTCTTCAAGAGAGGGCTTTATTCCTCAGTGGCCTTTGAAGTCCGCAGTTGTGTCATTGGTTGTGTTAATTTCGGAGCCTAGATAGACAAAGTCTTTAAGTACTTCGAAGTTATAGCTGTCAATAGTGACGTTTTGTCCAAGAGGTCGGTGTTGGTGAACCTTATCGTAGACAACATATACTTTGTCTTGCCCTCATTGACCGCAAGCCCCATCTGGGCCGCTTCCTTCTCGGTGCTCACAAACGCCCCAAAGCCCGTTGTGTCCTTCCGAAAATTTCGATGCCATCGGCATATGCAAGCAGTTGCACAGATTTGTGAAAAACCGTTCCCCTGGTGTCGACATTTGAGTTCCGAAGAGTAGGCAGGACTATTTATTATGCTTGATAACCTTGTGAGCTATGAGTTTAAATTATTGGGGTTGGTTAAATTGTTAAATGTCAATGCGTTATGTAGTTAAGTTGGTTCTTCATTTAGCGGTGTCACATGTAGGTGACTAGTTCTTATATTTATTACCTCTCAATCGTGTTTGTAACAAAGAGTAAGAAGAAAGTGTCCAAACTGTAAGTATTTTGTATGATCTTATTGAATGTGATAAATAAACATTCTTACTTCGGCATAAATGTATTTCTGGAACAAAATAAAAATTATAACGTGATTTTTATAACGTCCCAAAAGTGGCATATCACCTGTAGTTGAGACTGTGCATTCGTGGCACAATGAATGACGCATCGATGGAGGTTCAATTTACTGTGTTTACGTATCACAGGTTGACCTTAAATGAGATTGTCGATGAGTTCAATCTTGAAGAGGACCCACCCGTCAGTCTTTTATTTCCACCGGATGCTAAAGTAGTAGAAGACAGTGAAGATAAAAATGAAGCAAATATTCAGCATCATCCTTGTCGCTCTCATCGCTCATGCGATTAAATAACAAAATTGAATTTGGTAAATGCATTATGGCATGATTAGAAAGAAATACAACGTCATTTAGGCTGATTTGCATCAGTGCATTCTGCTACCACAATTTTCAAAGACCTTTTGGTTTGGATTGTTCGGGCTGTAGCTCACAGAGAGTGAGAGGTGTTGTTATTACATTTAGAGATAAAAGTTAAATGAAACGACGTGTTTCGTTTGTGTCCAGTCTAAGACTGACTTTATTTCTTTTGATTTTCACTTAACTAACCTATATTAACAATTTTTACAAAAAATGATTAGTAAGGGAAATGTTCGGTGCAGTGCATGAATGGGTAAAAAGTGCTGATCATGTGTGATGCTGAAAGAGTGGATCGTGTGACGGAAGTGCAGGGTGAATGTGCTTGGAGTAAGTGTGTGGAGTGTGTGGCGGATGTGCAATGTATGCTATAAAGAGTGTGTGCAGGGTAAGTGCATTGTGGAAGTTCAAGGTGGGGTTATGCCGAGTTGCTGCCGTTAACTTATATTGTTAAATCAGATTGATTTACTGGATTACCACCAAAGACATTCCTCAAATTTGGGTACAAACAATCGATCCAAGAGCGACTTATAATGCTCTTCAATGGCCTCGGTCGTAAATGACACTCTCTACCTCCAAATACCACAACAAATTCTACCGTGCCTATTTCTTTAATAACCGTATCTGCAACAGTGCAAAGATTGCTTTTAGATTTTTCTAATATTAAATCAACAAATTTTTTCCTATACTCTCCATCGCTTATGACCGACTCTGTAACCCCCGTATTCACTTCAATCTCGTTATTGACTCTCTTGATTTTGACTGTGCTGCGCTTCTTGAACATTGTGTATAACTTTGACCGACTTGTTCGATACGACTCGAGAAACTCTCCCACTGTTTGGCTGGACAGTTAATTCCTTGATGATCGCTGCCATATCTGATGTAACGTTTTTTCTTTTGGTTATGACTTTGCGTGGACTTTGGTGGTGGCCCGTGGCGTTGTGGATATGTGCGTCGACCCCAACCTCAACGTCGTACGTTCGATTCCTGCTCTGTGCGACCAAAAAACTATTTTCACGACCCCACTGACAATGCTCATACTCTTTGAGCTGTCTAGAAAAAGCTTCTCAAACAAAGCCTTTCGGATTCGGCATTAAACTGTAGGTCCCTTCCACTCGTGAGAGAACAATAGCACGCACAACACGAGTGGTTGCTGAGAAGCTAGGCCCTGGCCCCCTAAGAGCTGTAGCGCCACCCATATTATTGCGACATCATCTACCTCGGCTCCGGAGTAAATTGTAGGAATTACAGCAGTACCGATGTGATGCGTAGGATAACTTTTGCAAACCGCTGTTTCTTTGCGCTCTAGATGCAAAGTAATATCTAGTACTATAGATACTGCCCCACTTGAAGGTCCAAGTTGACTGCCACTGATCACCCCAGTCCTCCTATATATACTCCTTGGTCTGTTCGAGAGAAAAATTCTGCATGCAAACTTAAGTCCTGTTTATATTGACGGGTTCCGGAGGAGAAGATTCAACCACGAACTGTACGTGCTCTACATCGACATGAGCCTAGCCAGGCGTTTACGGGCCAAAGACTTAGATTGCTGCTCCATGTAGAGCGTATGGACTACTCAGTTCCGGCCTGAAGAATCTTCGAATCCGAAGGGCAACTTGGTGAGAAAAACTGGAAGCAGCTAGCCAGAGATCGCGCTAGTTGGATTGGCTTGTTGGCTGTGGCCCAGGTCTAGTAGCGCCATATAAAGATGAAGAAGATGACTTTGCACCTTTGACTCGACTGTTTTTTCGTTTGATCTTTGCAGCTAAATGGGCTTGAAGCAGTTTGATGAGCGTTTCGAAGTGTTTCGGACTAGGAACTGTTAGAGACATGAGGATTTTATATATACAAAGTTCAGAAACTCACTTAAGGGAGAGTGGTAAGTTTTTAAAATATATAGCAAGTTCCACTTGTCACGATCCGCTCGAGATCACTTGATCATAATATCTTTTCTCCTTCACTATTATAATTCTCTCTGATATTGGAAGAAGAAATAAAATTTATAGAAGATTTACTATTTATTGAGTACGCGCTTTTTGGCCACCAACCATACAAGCATTGGTGCGAAATGAAGAAAATACATTTGCTGATGCGGCTGGATACGAAGAAATGTCGATTCGGCGTCGATGCGATCGCATAGATTGTCGTCACCTGCTGAGTATCATTGTCAAGATCTTCTCTGCCGTATTATGTAAGCACATTAGACCCCACGTCAACGTCTGTGGTTTATATCAGCGTCAGTTGCGGCTAGCGAAATCCACCATCGACTTTAGAGGCACTTGTATTATAGGATCCGACATTTAAGGAGCAGGTGACTTTATATGAGACACTGATCATTCCAATCCTTCTGTACAGCGTGGAGGGGTGCACAATCTCGGAAGCGTGTGAGAAAGTCGTACGTGTTGGTCTTAGGCATTTATGCATTGATAGGAGCTGAATAAGAACATGGTACAGTCTGTACAGCGGCATGCTCTCAGTCAGCCGTCTACAAATTCAACGCCTAATGTGGCTGGGCCATGAACATATTAGTGCCGACCAAGTCATCCCGTACCTGTGGAATAACGCAACAGAGGACGCCCACTGCTAAGATAGCGTTTTCAAGTGCAAGAAGAACCTCAAAGAACTCAAAGTAGAGACCACGCTAGTTGGAAGAAGCTTTTTGGTTGAGGCTCAGGTCCCCCATGGACTGTAGCGCCACACGAAGAATTGAGAACAGTGAACATCTGCCTTCCCGCTGGAGAATTCCTAGCCAGAGTGGCTGGGTAGCGAATACTAGCAGCAGAAGAATAACCCACCCCACAGAAGAACCAGTCCCAATTCACACATACATCAACAGCGTGTGGATTAAGTACGTCCCCCCCTACTTGCGCTATCAGCAATCCGGTCTCACCCCTTTTGACCATCGATCCAAATCAAAATTAAGTTCACCGGAGAATACTCTCTGCTCTTCTACACCGTGCCCCGAGCCACTTTGCCTCTGCTGGCTGCCCAAGAAATGTCAAAATGATTGTGCCTCTTATGGGAACACCTCCCAACCACGTGTTGACGCCACATCAATTGAAATCGAACAACAGTCAGCACCTCTCTCCATCGTCGTCCCATTCGCCCAATTAAGAGCGAGTCACGAATCAAAAAATAAACATCATCATTCCATCAGTTCATTCGATTAAATGCGCCGCGCCGTGCCTTCACCTGAGTTCCTTGGCAACGGATGTGCGGGTGTGTAGCCACGGCCGCCAGTCGTGCATGAGGCAGGAATTTATGGCAGCACCATTGAACAGCGTTCATATCCTCTTGCGTACCCAGTCCGAGGATATGCAATCCTAATGCTTCATGATCTTCGTGTGGCATCGGACGATAACTTGTTCGTCGTCCCTTTCTGCTGCTCCATCAGGCTCATCACGCCTTATCCCACACGTGCATTGCGGCTTTGAGCGTTCGACTCAAGGTGATTTACGGCACATCCTGCTGCCGTGAACACAACATTTATGCAGGGCGTTCAACGACGGCTTGAATTGCACCCAAATGCTTTGATAACCGTCCCAGTTCACCTGACGGCAGGAGGCTGCTCCTCCCCAAGACGAAGATTTATTTAATCCCAAGGTTCGTGCATTAAAAATCAGATGCATTCACTCGACTGGTCTCCGCAAGGTCCCTTACATCCTGGCAACGGTGCCCACTGGCACATCCACGCTGCGATATGGGCGCCAGTGGAGAGGAAAACAAAAGAAGGAAAAAAATTAAAAAAATGAGATCCTTGAAGGCGGTTTGAGCTGATTGAGTTTACGATTTAATCAGCAGAATGAACAGCCTGCTCCTCGCAGGTAGCGCCGCTGGGCCGGCGGTCGGAGCACGTCCCATGGGCCCCCTTGGAGTTCAGCCAAGAACATCGTTCGCCCGTCGGAGGCGGATTGAATCTATCCGAAACAAATTGAGAGGTGCTAGGTGGTGAAAATGCAAAGCTGCGGGCCTTGGCCTGCGGGGCGGCATGGGAGGCGATGCCGAGAAAATCATTTTAAAGGAAATAATCCTAATGGAGATTATTCGAATTGAACGGATTCAAAGAAGGATGGCAAAGTGTCGAGATGATCATTGTGTAATGAATGCGAACCGATGAATAAGTAATTGAATTGATTCATTTGAATTTTTATCGGCTTAAGCCCTTAATGGAGATTTGCATCCGTTGGTCGGGCGGGTCTGGGCACGAGGACGGCCCGTGGGTTTGAAAGGGCTGCCAAAGGGACCAGTGGGTTGGGATTGAATTTGATGTTGAATAATTCTTCTTGTGTTTGCAAGACAATGGCAGCCTTCGTTTGCGGGGCAACGCCGTTCGACTTCGAGTGCGGGAGAGCACTCCTGTTGATGAGAGAACATGGGCTGCACGTCTGATTATTTGGTGGGATGTTGAGTGGTGGAATTGATTATGAAATCTGCAGTAATGTTGATGTTGTGCGAATCCAACGTCCGGATAAAGATGGATCAAACTCAGGCGAAAGGTATGCCACCAGCCATTTGGTGGGTGGTCATCGTGGGTAGATGCAATATTGTTTGCATTTCATTTATTAAGGGATAAATTTAACAGGATGGTCCCAGATAATTAGATCTTTAGAAATACACATAACTAGTTACAGTTAAATAGTATTATTGGCAGACAGTAAAGTGAGGTCATGTTTATAATTTATTGTTAAAATAGTTAGTGTACTTTTTATTATGTTATGTTGCTGTTACATGTAATATGTGTCAAGAGCATTTTTTGAATTAAGATATTGGACCTTATCATCAGCAATTTATGAGGAAGATGATTCCGTAGGTAAATTGCTGATGAAAAGAGGAATTTTCGTCCATGAGTTGGCGCTACAGTCCGGGATGAACCTGCGGCTCAGCCAACAAGCCTCTCCAGCTGGCACGATCTTGCCTCCAAGTTTACGCCAAGTTGGCAAAGATCTTTGTCCACTTCTGTTCACCATCGGCTTCGTGGTCGTCTGTTACGTTGTGCGACTGGTTCGCAGTTGTGGGCATAAGTATATATAATATAATATGGGTAGCGTTACAGCCCGTAAAGGGCCAGGGCCTAGCTTCTCAGAAACCACTAGTGTTGTGCTTGCTATTGTTCTCTCACGAGTGGAAGGGACCTACAGTTTAATGCCGAATCCGAACGGCCAAGTTTGAGAAGCTTTTCTAGAAAGTACGTACTTTTTGAGCATTGTCAGTGACTCTAAAGAGGTAGGGTCGTGAAAATGCTTTTTGTCGTATACCCACAACGCCACGGGCCACCGCAGGCAAAAGTAAAAAGAGCATATCAAATCAAAACAAATGTAAAAAAATACCCTGTGCGGAACTTAAGCTTTTGACCATTCAGTCAACGACATCTGTTAACAAAACTAATAATATTCTGACCTCCTGATCAGGTTATCGAACGGAATCTCGCTATTAATACAAGCAGAATGCAGTTTTATCTCTCTTCTCTTCGCTGTGAAATAAAGATAACACCGCCTCTCAAAGAAGTTTTACATATTTTTTTGCATCTAACTCCACCCGCTCTTTACAGAGTCGGAAACATTCCTGGGGCTAGAGGAGTGTTGTCCATGCGCTCTACATTGGCCTAGCTATCCTACGCGTTGAATCTGTAGGCGCCTGGCCAGACTCATTACGCTGTACAGTCTGCGCCGTTCGTGGTTGAATCTTCATCTTCAGAAACCATCAACGCAACGCAAACTACCAAAGATTGAACACAGAACAAAATACCAAAGGTTTCCTCATCCGCTCTGGAGAGAGTCGAGGCGAAAATGTAGGCCCCGAGTCGTCCTGACTGTAATATTCAAGGGGCTTTGGATTTCATTTTCTCGGAATATCTACTTAATGTGTAAACATTCGTATTTAAAGGCTCAATTCCGAAGTGAATGGAAATATTCCTCACGCCATTTTATAAGATCGATTTAAGGCTTATATGGAACAACTATCGGCTTTTGTAAAGCTTTCATCCACTTAACAAATCTCGAGCAAAAAAGATAACATTGAGTGTACCGCAAGGTAGCAGCTTTTGCCCCTCACTATTTCTTTTGTTTATAAACGACGGTCATGAAATATTAAATTCGCATTCGCGAACGACTTCAAATTGTTCTTATCGATGGATGAATGCATAATTTTTGGCTATAAGTAATGAGTTCCGGTGTTGTATGCAGTTTAAAGTGCATCTATGATTAGATAGTTAGAGCGTACTTGGAGTATTGATCCATCATTTGGGATGGATTCTCCGTATGATACACAAGAATTTACATCCGAAAAAGTTCAAAAGAATTTCACGAGATATGCATTCCAAAATTGTCTTCTTTCTAAGACCTTCTCAACTATGACGAACCACGTAAAAGAGAGATGAGATGAGAATCTACTTCAATTATTATTTTTTTTCTGCTCGGCTTATTTTAATTCTATTTACAATTCTATTTAAACATTCTGCAACATCTCTTCTATAGCTGAAGCGAACTTCGGCGAAGCATTTTGTGGACAGTGCCTAGACTCCAGAAAGCACTTCGGCGAAGCATTTTGTGGACAGTGCCTAGTGTCCAGAAAGTACTTCGGCGAAGCATTTTGTGGACAGTGCCTAGTGTCCAGAAAGTACTTCGGCGAAGCATTTTGTGGACAGTGCCTAGTGTCCAGAAAGTACTTCGGCGAAGCATTTTGTGAACAGTGCCTAGACTCCAGAAAGCACTTCGGCGAAGCATTTTGTGGACAGTGCCTAGTGTCCAGAAAGTACTTCGGCGAAGCATTTTGTGGACAGTGCCTGGTGTCCAGAAAGTACTTCGGCGAAGCATTTTGTGGACAGTGCCTCGTGTCCAGAAAGTACTTCGGCGAAGCATTTTGTGGACAGTGCCTGGTGTCCAGAAAGTACTTTGGCGAAGCATTTTATGGACAGTGCCTAGTGTCCAAAAAGTACTTCGGCGAAGCATTTCATGGACAGTGCCTAGTGTCCAGAAAGTGCTTCGGCGAAGCATTTCATGGACAGTGCCTAGTGTCCAGAAAGTACTTCGGCGAAGCATTTTGTGGACAGTGCCTAGTGTCCAGAAAGTACTTCGGCGAAGCATTTTGTGGACAGTGCCTGGTGTCCAGAAAGTACTTCGGCGAAGCATTTTGTGGACAGTGCCTAGTGTCCAGAAAGTACTTCGGCGAAGCAATTTGTGGACAGTGCCTAGTGTCCAGAAAGTACTTTGGCGAAGCATTTTGTGGACAGTGCCTGGTGTCCAGAAAGTACTTCGGCGAAGCATTTTGTGGACAGTGCCTCGTGTCCAGAAAGTACTTCGGCGAAGCATTTTGTGGACAGTGCCTCGTGTCCAGAAAGTACTTCGGCGAAGCATTTTGTGAACAGTGCCTAGACTCCAGAAAGTACTTCGGCGAAGCATTTTGTGGACAGTGCCTCGTGTCCAGAAAGTACTTCGGCGAAGCATTTTGTGGACAGTGCCTAGTGTCCAGAAAGTACTTCGGCGAAGCATTTTGTGGACAGTGCCTGGTGTCCAGAAAGTACTTTGGCGAAGCATTTTATGGACAGTGCCTAGTGTCCAAGAAGTACTTCGGCGAAGCATTTCATGGACAGTGCCTAGTGTCCAGAAAGTGCTTCGGCGAAGCATTTTATGGACAGTGCCTAGTGTCCAGAAAATACTTCGGCGAAGCAATTTGTGGACAGTGCCTAGTGTCCAGAAAGTACTTTGGCGAAGCATTTTATGGACAGTGCCTAGTGTCCAAAAAGTACTTCGGCGAAGCATTTCATGGACAGTGCCTAGTGTCCAGAAAGTGCTTCGGCGAAGCATTTTATGGACAGTGCCTAGTGTCCAGAAAATACTTCGGCGAAGCAATTTGTGGACAGTGCCTAGTGTCCAGAAAGTACTTTGGCGAAGCATTTTATGGACAGTGCCTAGTGTCCAAAAAGTACTTCGGCGAAGCATTTTATGGACAGTGCCTAGTGTCCAGAAAGTGCTTCGGCGAAGCATTTTGTGGACAGTGCCTAGTGTCCAGAAAGTACTTCGGCGAAGCAATTTGTGGACAGTGCCTAGTGTCCAGAAAGTACTTTGGCGAAGCATTTTATGGACAGTGCCTAGTGTCCAAAAAGTACTTCGGCGAAGCATTTCATGGACAGTGCCTAGTGTCCAGAAAGTGCTTCGGCGAAGCATTTTATGGACAGTGCCTAGTGTCCAGAAAGTACTTCGGCGAAGCACTTTGTGGACAGTGCCTAGTGTCCAGAAAGTACTTTGGCGAAGCATTTTATGGACAGTGCCTAGTGTCCAAAAAGTACTTCGGCGAAGCATTTCATGGACAGTGCCTAGTGTCCAGAAAGTGCTTCGGCGAAGCATTTTATGGACAGTGCCTAGTGTCCAGAAAATACTTCGGCGAAGCAATTTGTGGACAGTGCCTCGTGTCCAGAAAGTACTTCGGCGAAGCATTTTGTGGACAGTGCCTAGTGTCCAGAAAGTACTTCGGCGAAGCATTTTGTGGACAGTGCCTGGTGTCCAGAAAGTACTTCGGCGAAGCATTTTGTGGACAGTGCCTAGTGTCCAGAAAGTACTTCGGCGAAGCAATTTGTGGACAGTGCCTAGTGTCCAGAAAGTACTTTGGCGAAGCATTTTGTGGACAGTGCCTGGTGTCCAGAAAGTACTTCGGCGAAGCATTTTGTGGACAGTGCCTAGTGTCCAGAAAGTACTTCGGCGAAGCACTTTGTGGACAGTGCCTAGTGTCCAGAAAGTACTTCGGCGAAGCATTTTGTGGACAGTGCCTCGTGTCCAGAAAGTGCTTCGGCGAAGCATTTTGTGGACAGTGCCTAGTGTCCAGAAAGTGCTTCGGTAAAGCATTTTATGGACAGTGCCTCGTGTCCAGAAAGTACTTCGGCGAAGCATTTTGTGGACAGTGCCTAGTGTCCAGAAAGTACTTCGGCGAAGCATTTTGTGGACAGTGCCTAGTGTCCAGAAAGTACTTCGGCGAAGCATTTTGTGAACAATGCCTAGACTCCAGAAAGCACTTCGGCGAAGCATTTTGTGGACAGTGCCTAGTGTCCAGAAAGTACTTCGGCGAAGCATTTTGTGGACAGTGCCTGGTGTCCAGAAAGTACTTCGGCGAAGCATTTTGTGGACAGTGCCTCGTGTCCAGAAAGTACTTCGGCGAAGCATTTTGTGGACAGTGCCTGGTGTCCAGAAAGTACTTTGGCGAAGCATTTTATGGACAGTGCCTAGTGTCCAAAAAGTACTTCGGCGAAGCATTTCATGGACAGTGCCTAGTGTCCAGAAAGTGCTTCGGCGAAGCATTTTTTGGACAGTGCCTAGTGTCCAGAAAGTACTTCGGCGAAGCACTTTGTGGACAGTGCCTAGTGTCCAGAAAGTACTTCGGCGAAGCATTTTGTGGACAGTGCCTGGTGTCCAGAAAGTACTTCGGCGAAGCATTTTGTGGACAGTGCCTCGTGTCCAGAAAGTACTTCGGCGAAGCATTTTGTGAACAGTGCCTAGACTCCAGAAAGTACTTCGGCGAAGCATTTTGTGAACAGTGCCTAGTGTCCAGATAGTACTTCGGCGAAGCATTTTGTGGACAGTGCCTAGTGTCCAGAAAGTACTTCGGCGAAGCATTTTGTGGACAGTGCCTAGTGTCCAGAAAGTACTTCGGCGAAGCATTTTATGGACAGTGCCTAGTCTCCAGAAAGTACTTCGGCGAAGCATTTTGTGGACAGTGCCTCGTGTCCAGAAAGTGCTTCGGCGAAGCATTTTGTGGACAGTGCCTAGTGTCCAGAAAGTACTTCGGCGAAGCATTTTGTGGACAGGGCCTCGTGTCCAGAAAGTGCTTCGGCGAAGCATTTTGTGGACAGTGCCTAGTGTCCAGAAAGTGCTTCGGTGAAGCATTTAGTGGACAGTGTCTTGTGTCCAGAAAGTACTTCGGCGAAGCATTTTGTGGACAGTGCCTAGTGTCCAGAAAGTACTACGGCGAACCACTTTGTGGACAGTGCCTCGTGTCCAGAAAGTACTTCGGCGAAGCATTTTGTGAACAGTGCCTAGACTCCAGAAAGTACTTCGGCGAAGCATTTTGTGGACAGTGCCTCGTGTCCAGAAAGTACTTCGGCGAAGCATTTTGTGAACAGTGCCTAGACTCCAGAAAGTACTTCGGCGAAGCATTTTGTGAACAGTGCCTAGTGTCCAGATAGTACTTCGGCGAAGCATTTTGTGGACAGTGCCTAGTGTCCAGAAAGTACTTCGGCGAAGCATTTTGTGGACAGTGCCTAGTGTCCAGAAAGTACTTCGGCGAAGCATTTTGTGGACAGTGCCTAGTGTCCAGAAAGTACTTCGGCGAAGCATTTTATGGACAGTGCCTAGTCTCCAGAAAGTACTTCGGCGAAGCATTTTATGGACAGTGCCTAGTGTCCAGAAAGTACTTCGGGGAAGCATTTTGTGGACAGTGCCTAGTGTCCAGAAAGTACTACGGCTAAATATTATATGGACAGTACCTAGTGTCCACAAGGTACTTCGGCGAAGCATTTTGTGGACAGTGCCTAGTGTCCAGAAAGTACTACGGTGAAGCATTTTGTGGACAGTGCCTAGTGTCCAGAAAGTACTTCGGCGAAGCATTTTGTGAACAGTGCCTAGACTCCAGAAAGTACTTCGGCGAAGCATTTTGTGAACAGTGCCTAGTGTCCAGATAGTACTTCGGCGAAGCATTTTGTGGACAGTGCCTCGTGTCCAGAAAGTGCTTCGGCGAAGCATTTTGTGGACAGTGCCTAGTGTCCAGAAAGTGCTTCGGCGAAGCATTTAGTGGACAGTGTCTTGTGTCCAGAAAGTACTTCGGCGTAGCATTTTGTGGACAGTGCCTAGTGTCCAGAAAGTACTTCGGCGAAGCATTTTATGGACAGTGCCTAGTGTCCAGAAAGTACTTCGGGGAAGCATTTTGTGGACAGTGCCTAGTGTCCAGAAAGTACTACGGCTAAATATTATATGGACAGTACCTAGTGTCCACAAGGTACTTCGGCGAAGCATTTTGTGGACAGTGCCTAGTGTCCAGAAAGTACTACGGTGAAGCATTTTGTGGACAGTGCCTAGTGTCCAGAAAGTACTTCGGCGAAGCATTTTATGGACAGTGCCTAGTGTCCAGAAAGTACTTCGGGGAAGCATTTTGTGGACAGTGCCTAGTGTCCAGAAAGTTCTTCGGCGAAGCATTTCATGGACAGTGCCTAGTGTCCAGAAAGTGCTTCGGCGAAGCATTTTTTGGACAGTGCCTAGTGTCCAGAAAGTACTTCGGCGAAGCACTTTGTGGACAGTGCCTAGTGTCCAGAAAGTACTTCGGCGAAGCATTTTGTGGACAGTGCCTGGTGTCCAGAAAGTACTTCGGCGAAGCATTTTGTGGACAGTGCCTCGTGTCCAGAAAGTACTTCGGCGAAGCATTTTGTGGACTGTACCTAGTGTCCAGAAAGTACTTCGGCGAAGCATTTTGTGAACAGTGCTTTGTGTCCAGAAAGTACTTCGGCGAAGCATTTTGTGGACAGTGCCAGTGTCCAGAAAGTACTTCGGCGAAGCATTTTGTGGACAGTTGCTATTGTCCAGAAAATACTTCGGCGAAGCATTTTATGGACAGTGCCTAGTTCCAGAAAGTACTTCGGGGAAGCATTTTGTGGACAGTGCCTAGTGTCCAGAAAGTACTACGGCTAAATATTATATGGACAGTACCTAGTGTCCAGAAAGTACTTCGGCGAAGCATTTTGTGGACAGCGCCTAGTGTCCAGAAAGTACATGGGCGAAGCATTTTATGGACAGTGCCTAGTGTCCAGAAGGTACTTCGGGGAAGCATTTTGTGGACAGTGCCTAGTGTCCAGAAAGTACTACGGCTAAATATTATATGGACAGTACCTAGTGTCCAGAAAGTACTTCGGCGAAGCATTTTGTGGACAGCGCCTAGTGTCCAGAAAGTACTTGGGCGAAGCATTTTATGGACAGTGCCTAGTGTCCAGAAAGTACTTCGGCGAACCACTTTGTGGACAGTGCCTAGTGTCCAGAAACTACTTCGGCGAAGCATTTTGTGGACAGTGCCTAGTGTCCAGAAAGTGCTTCGGCGAAGCATTTTGTGGACTGTACCTAGTGTCCAGAAAGTACTTCGGCGAAGCATTTTGTGAACAGTGCTTTGTGTCCAGAAAGTACTTCGGCGAAGCATTTTGTGGACAGTGCCTCGTGTCCAGAAAGTACTTCGGCGAAGCATTTTGTGGACAGTTGCTATTGTCCAGAAAATACTTCGGCGAAGCATTTTATGGACAGTGCCTAGTGTCCAGAAAGTACTTCGGGGAAGCATTTTGTGGACAGTGCCTAGTGTCCAGAAAGTACTACGGCTAAATATTATATGGACAGTACCTTGTGTCCAGAAAGTACTTCGGCGAAGCATTTTGTGGACAGTGCCTAGTGTCCAGAAAGTACTTCGGCGAAGCATTTTATGGACAGTGCCTAGTGTCCAGAAAGTACTTCGGCGAAGCATTTTATGGACAGTGCCTAGTGTCCAGAAAGTACTTGGGCGAAGCATTTTATGGACAGTGCCTAGTGTCCAGAAAGTACTTCGGCGAAGCATTTTGTGGACAGTGCCTAGTGTCCAGAAAGTGCTTCGGCGAAGCATTTAGTGGACAGTGTCTTGTGTCCAGAAAGTACTTCGGCGAAGCATTTTATGGACAGTGCCTAGTGTCCAGAAAGTACTTCGGCGAAGCATTTTATGGACAGTGCCTGGTGTCCAGAAAGTACTTCGGCGAAGCATTTTATGGACAGTGCCTAGTGTCCAGAAAGTACTTCGGCGAAGCATTTTATGGACAGTGCCTAGTGTCCAGAAAGTACTTCGGCGAAGCATTTTATGGACAGTGCCTAGTGTCCAGAAAGTACTTCGGCGAAGCATTTTATGGACAGTGCCTAGTGTCCAGAAAGTACTTCGGCGAAGCATTTTGTGGACAGTGCCTAGTGTCCAGAAAGTACTTCGGCGAAGCATTTTGTGGACAGTGCCTAGTGTCCAGAAAGTACTTCGGCGAAGCATTTTATGGACAGTGCCTAGTGTCCAGAAAGTACTTCGGCGAAGCATTTTATGGACAGTGCCTAGTGTCCAGAAAGTACTTCGGCGAAGCATTTTGTGGACAGTGCCTAGTGTCCAGAAAGTACTTCGGCTAAATATTATATGGACAGTACCTAGTGTCCAGAAAGTACTTCGGCGAAGCATTTTGTGGACAGTGCCTAGTGTCCAGAAAGTACTTCGGCTAAATATTATATGGACAGTACCTAGTGTCCAGAAAGTACTTCGGCGAAGCATTTTGTGGACAGCGCCTAGTGTCCAGAAAGTACTTGGGCGAAGCATTTTATGGACAGTGCCTAGTGTCCAGAAAGTACTTCGGCGAACCACTTTGTGGACAGTGCCTAGTGTCCAGAAACTACTTCGGCGAAGCATTTTGTGGACAGTGCCTTGTGTCCAGAAAGTACTTCGGCTAAATATTATATGGACAGTACCTAGTGTCCAGAAAGTACTTCGGCGAAGCATTTTGTGGACAGTGCCTAGTGTCCAGAAAGTACTTCGGCTAAATATTATATGGACAGTACCTAGTGTCCAGAAAGTACTTCGGCGAAGCATTTTGTGGACAGCGCCTAGTGTCCAGAAAGTACTTGGGCGAAGCATTTTATGGACAGTGCCTAGTGTCCAGAAAGTACTTCGGCGAACCACTTTGTGGACAGTGCCTAGTGTCCAGAAACTACTTCGGCGAAGCATTTTGTGGACAGTGCCTTGTGTCCAGAAAGTGCTTCGGCGAAGCATTTTGTGGACTGTACCTAGTGTTCAGAAAGTACTTCGGCGAAGCATTTTGTGGACAGTGCCTAGTGTCCAGAAAGTACTTCGGCGAAGCATTTTGTGGACAGTGCCTAGTGTCCAGAAAGTACTTTGGCGAAGCAATTAATGGATACTGCCTATTGTCCAGAAAGTGCTTCGGCGAAGCATTTTGTGGACAGTGCCTAGTGTCCAGAAAGTACTTCGGCGAAGCATTTTATGGACAGTGCCTAGTGTCCAGAAAGTACTTCGGCGAAGCATTTTGTGGACAGTGCCTAGTGTCCAGAAAGTACTTCGGCTAAATATTATATGGACAGTACCTAGTGTCCAGAAAGTACTTCGGCGAAGCATTTTGTGGACAGTGCCTAGTGTCCAGAAAGTACTTCGGCTAAATATTATATGGACAGTACCTAGTGTCCAGAAAGTACTTCGGCGAAGCATTTTGTGGACAGCGCCTAGTGTCCAGAAAGTACTTGGGCGAAGCATTTTATGGACAGTGCCTAGTGTCCAGAAAGTACTTCGGCGAACCACTTTGTGGACAGTGCCTAGTGTCCAGAAACTACTTCGGCGAAGCATTTTGTGGACAGTGCCTTGTGTCCAGAAAGTGCTTCGGCGAAGCATTTTGTGGACTGTACCTAGTGTTCAGAAAGTACTTCGGCGAAGCATTTTGTGGACAGTGCCTAGTGTCCAGAAAGTACTTCGGCGAAGCATTTTGTGGACAGTGCCTTGTGTCCAGAAAATACTTCGGCGAAGCATTTTGTGGACAGTGCCTTGTGTCCAGAAAGTGCTTCGGCGAAGCATTTTGTGGACAGTGCCTAGTGTCCAGAAACTACTTCGGCGAAGCATTTTGTGGACAGTGCCTAGTGTCCAGAAAGTGCTTCGGCGAAGCATTTTTTGGACAGTGCCTAGTGTCCAGAAAGTACTTCGGGGAAGCATTTTGTGGACAGTGGCTAGTGTCCAGAAAGTACTTCGGCGAAGCATTTTGTGGACAGTGCCTTGTGTCCAGAAAGTACTTCGGCGAAGCATTTTGTGGACAGTGCCTAGTGTCCAGAAAATACTTCGGCGAAGCATTTTTTGGACAGTGCCTAGTGTCCAGAAAATACTTCGGCGAAGCATTTTGTGGACAGTGCCTAGTGTCCAGAAAGTACTTCGGCGAAGCATTTTGTGGACAGTGCCTTGTGTCCAGAAAGTACTTCGGGGAAGCATTTTGTGGACAGTGCCTCGTGTCTGGTAAGTACTTCGGCGAAGCATTTTATGAACAGTGCCTACTGTCCAGAAAGTACTTCGGCGAAGCATTTTGTGGACAGTGCCTTGTGTCCAGAAAGTACTTCGGCGAAGCATTTTGTGGACAGTGCCTAGTGTCCAGAAAATACTTCGGCGAAGCATTTTTTGGACAGTGCCTAGTGTCCAGAAAGTACTTCGGCGAAGCATTTTATGGACAGTGCCTAGTGTCCGGAAAGTACTTTGGCGAAGCATTTTGTGGACAGTGCCTAGTGTCCAGAAATTACTTCGGCGAGGCATTTTGTGGACAGTGCCTAGTGTCCAGAAAGTACTTCGGCGAAGCACTTTGTGGACAGTGCCTAGTGTCCAGAAATTACTTCGGCGAAGCATTTTGTGGACATTGCCTAGTGTCCAGAAAGTACTTCGGCGAAGCATTTTGTGGACAGTGCCTAGTGTCCAGAAAATACTTCGGCGAAGCATTTTGTGGACAGTGCCTAGTGTCCAGAAAGTACTTCGGCGAAGCATTTTGTGGACAGTGCCTTGTGTCCAGAAAGTACTTCGGCGAAGCATTTTGTGGACAGTGCCTAGTGTCCAGAAAATACTTTGGCGAAGCACTTTGTGGACAGTGCCTAGTGTCCAGAAAGTACTTCGGCGAAGCATTTTGTGGACAGTGCCTCGTGTCCAGAAAATACTTCGGCGAAGCATTTTGTGGACAGTGCCTAGCGTCCAGAAAGTACTTCGGCGAAGCACTTTGTGGACAGTGCCAAGTGTCCAGAAAGTACTTCGGCGAAGCATTTAGTGGACAAAGTCTTGTGTCCAGAAAGTACTTCGGCGAAGCATTTAGTGGACAGTGTCTTGTGTCCAGAAAGTACTTCGGCGAAGCACTTTGTGGACAGTGCCTAGTGTCCAGAAAGTACTTCGGCGAAGGATTTTATATACAGTGTCTAGTGTCCAGAAAATACTTCGGCGAAGCATTTTGTGGACATTGCCTAGTGTCCAGAAAGTACTTCGGCGAAGCATTTTGTGGTCAGTGCCTCGTGTCCAGAAAATACTTCGGCGAAGCATTTTGTGGACAGTGCCTAGTGTCCAGAAAGTACTTCGGCGAAGCACTTTGTGGACAGTGCCTAGTGTCCAGAAAGTACTTCGGCGAAGGATTTTATATACAGTGTCTAGTGTCCAGAAAATACTTCGGCGAAGCATTTTGTGGACATTGCCTAGTGTCCAGAAAGTACTTCGGCGAAGCATTTTGTGGTCAGTGCCTCGTGTCCAGAAAATACTTCGGCGAAGCATTTTGTGGACAGTGCCTAGTGTCCAGAAAGTACTTCGGCGAAGCATTTTGTGGACAGTGCCTAGTGTCCAGAAAATACTTCGGCGAAGCATTTTGTGAACATTGCCTAGACTCCAGAAAGTACTTCGGCGAACCACTTTGTGGACAGTGCCTCGTGTCCAGAAAGTACTTCGGCGAAGCACTTTGTGGACAGTGCCTAGTGTCCAAAAAGTACTTCGGCGAAGCATTTTGTGGACAGTGCCAAGTGTCCAGAAAGTACTTCGGCGAAGCATTTAGTGGACAGTGTCTTGTGTCCAGAAAGTACTTCGGCGAAGCATTTTGTGGACAGTGCCTAGTGTCCAGAAAGTACTTCGGCGAAGCATTTTATGGACAGTGCCTAGTGTCCAGAAAGTACTTCGGCGAACCACTTTGTGGACAGTGCCTAGTGTCCAGAAAGTACTTCGGCGAAGCACTTTGTGGACAGTGCCTAGTGTCCAGAAAGTACTTCGGCGAAGCATTTTGTGGACAGTGCCTAGTGTTCAGAAAGTACTTCGGCGAAGCATTTTGTGGACAGTGCCTAGTGTCCAGAAAGTACTTCGGCGAAGCATTTTATGGACAGTGCCTCGTGTCCAGAAAGTACTTCGGCGAAGCATTTTGTGAACATTGCCTAGACTCCAGAAAGTACTTCGGCGAACCACTTTGTGGACAGTGCCTCGTGTCCAGAAAGTACTTCGGCGAAGCACTTTGTGGACAGTGCCTAGTGTCCAGAAAGTACTTCGGCGAAGCATTTTGTGGACAGTGCCTAGTGTTCAGAAAGTACTTCGGCGAAGCATTTTGTGGACAGTGCCTAGTGTCCAGAAAGTACTTCGGCGAAGCATTTTATGGACAGTGCCTAGTGTCCAGAAAGTACTTCGGCGAAGCACTTTGTGGACAGTGCCTAGTGTCCAGAAAGTACTTCGGCGAAGCACTTTGTGGACAGTGCCTAGTGTCCAGAAAGTACTTCGGCGAAGCATTTTGTGGACAGTGCCTAGTGTTCAGAAAGTACTTCGGCGAAGCATTTTGTGGACAGTGCCTAGTGTCCAGAAAGTACTTCGGCGAAGCATTTTATGGACAGTGCCTAGTGTCCAGAAAGTACTTCGGCGAAGCATTTTGTGAACATTGCCTAGACTCCAGAAAGTACTTCGGCGAACCACTTTGTGGACAGTGCCTCGTGTCCAGAAAGTACTTCGGCGAAGCACTTTGTGGACAGTGCCTAGTGTCCAGAAAGTACTTCGGCGAAGCATTTTGTGGACAGTGCCTAGTGTTCAGAAAGTACTTCGGCGAAGCATTTTGTGGACAGTGCCTAGTGTCCAGAAAGTACTTCGGCGAAGCATTTTATGGACAGTGCCTAGTGTCCAGAAAGTACTTCGGCGAACCACTTTGTGGACAGTGCCTAGTGTCCAGAAAGTACTTCGGCGAAGCACTTTGTGGACAGTGCCTAGTGTCCAGAAAGTACTTCGGCGAAGCATTTTGTGGACAGTGCCTAGTGTTCAGAAAGTACTTCGGCGAAGCATTTTGTGGACAGTGCCTAGTGTCCAGAAAGTACTTCGGCGAAGCATTTTATGGACAGTGCCTCGTGTCCAGAAAGTACTTCGGCGAAGCATTTTGTGAACATTGCCTAGACTCCAGAAAGTACTTCGGCGAAGCATTTTGTGAAAAGTGCCTAGACTCCAGAAAGCACTTCGGCGAAGCATTTTGTGGACAGTGCCTAGTGTCCAGAAAGTACTTCGGCGAAGCATTTTGTGGACAGTGCCTCGTGTCCAGAAAGTACTTCGGCGAACCACTTTGTGGACAGTGCCTCGTGTCCAGAAAGTACTTCGGCGAAGCATTTTGTGGACAGTGCCTAGTGTTCAGAAAGTACTTCGGCGAAGCATTTTGTGGACAGTGCCTAGTGTCCAGAAAGTACTTCGGCGAAGCCTTTTGTGGACAGTGCCTAGTGTCCTGAAAGTTCTTCGGCGAAGCATTTTGTGGACAGTGCCTAGTGTTCAGAAAGTACTTCGGCGAAGCATTTTGTGGACAGTGCCTAGTGTCCAGAAAGTGCTTCGGCGAAGCCTTTTGTGGACAGTGCCTAGTGTCCAGAAAGTACTTGGGCGAAGCATTTTGTGGACAGTGCCTCGTGTCCAGAAAGTACTTCGGCGAAGCATTTTGTGAACAGTGCCTAGACTCCAGAAAGTACTTCGGCGAAGCATTTTGTGGACAGTGCCTCGTGTCCAGAAAGTACTTCGGCGAACCACTTTGTGGACAGTGCCTCGTGTCCAGAAAGTACTTCGGCGAAGCATTTTGTGAACAGTGCCTAGTGTTCAGAAAGTACTTCGGCGAAGCATTTTGTGGACAGTGCCTAGTGTCCAGAAAGTACTTCGGCGAAGCATTTTGTGGACAGTGCCTAGTGTCCAGAAAGTACTTCGGCGAAGCATTTTGTGGACAGTGCCTAGTGTCCAGAAAGTACTTCGGCGAAGCCTTTTGTGGACAGTGCCTAGTGTCCTGAAAGTGCTTCGGCGAAGCATTTTGTGGACAGTGCCTAGTGTCCAGAAAGTACTTCGGCGAAGCATTTTGTGGACAGTGCCTTGTGAGCAGAAATTATTGCATTTTGTGGACAGTATGCATCGCCGGACAGCTGACCGAAGTGAGAACACTTCGCAATAACAATGCTACTGTCCCTATCTCTATCAGCTGCGGCGTAGAACACTGCAAGAACATTGCTGCAAAGACCTGCATGGTCTAGCAAACATTCAACTGGAAAATCGTTTTAGATTTATTAAGCTACCAGTAGAGCTGAGCAACACATCAACACCAACATGAAGTGGAAGGAATTAGGAGCAGAGAGTGGTGTATTCACCATTGGGAAGAGCAACGAGTCCACCTGGACCAACCTAGGCTAGCCATTTCACTTACATTCGTTGAGTTTCGTTCACTTTTCGCTTGGGTTTGGCTTTATGTGCCCATTCCATCATAACCTATCACCAAAAGTCTGCAAATTGCCCTCAACTGACTGCTGGAATGGAGTCGTATTCGAACTTGGATAGATTAGAAATAAAGTCTTTCGGCTAACTGGTGGGATAACCTGTCTTCGCACCGTTGCTTTGTGCCGTCTTAGATACATTTCTTCTCGTTGTTCTTCTTCGTTCACATTTTCTTCTTTGCAAATTAAGCTAGCTTATCTCCAACGCCAGCCTACGGTCACAGCACGCCATGAAGATTGTTCTACTTGTCAACTTGTTGTGTCACCTCAGTTGTGGGCGGCCATTGTTGAGCTGTGAGAACTGGATCGATATGCTGGTTCAACAATCAATCCTCCGAATGTAGTGAACAAGCTTTAATACTAAGAATTCCTTCATAGAGGCTGCGCGATAGCCAATACTCCCCCACTCCCGTCTGACCACTAACCGGCCACTCTATGCGGCCAAATACTTGAGCAAATAATTGAGCACAACTTACACGAGTCCGCATCCTCTCCAGAAATGAATTCATATCTGGTCCCATTCTAACCCCGATTCAGAGTGCATCCGATTGTCTAACGAATAAAACATCCGCATGGTGAAGCAGTTTCAGCAAATCCAACTTCGACATTTCACATGACCGCAGTAACGATCGTATCCCTTTCTCGCTGGCCCCTAAAACAACACCAAATAAAGTTTCCGTAGGACAAACAAACCAATATCCCTGAGATAAGAAATTACTCTATCCATCGCTGTTCCGAGCAATGGCAGCTCGGACTGCCACCGGTTAACGACCACTATCTACGGTCAAGTCCTTGTTTACGTTAAGCTTCAGTAATAGTTGCCCCACGCCCAGACAACACCCGTGGTTAAGGACCTTTCTCCGAAATTAATTTCGACATTCTTTACCCAACCCCGTTTTTGATATCTTCCCACTTTGCGTGTGCGAGTGGGAGAGTGCAAGGATAACAATAAAAACACAACGAACTGACAGCGGAAAAGCAAAACAATGAAATTACTCGTTACCGCTGTGATGTGTGCAGCTAAGCGATGAAAGGATGTATGGGTGCTTCTTTCTCAGGTAACGTTTCGCCAACCCATTGGCGGCGCTCCGCACTGAAATCGGAAAACAATTTTGCAATCACTATAAGTCTCGTTTGTTTTTAGCCTTCGCCTCGTCGTAATACTGGCGAACAAAATCGCTTTCTGCTGCTCTCTCGAATGCCAACGTAGCCGCGCCGCACTGCCTCATCAACGGGGACTTTATTGCTTGGTCGCTCCATTCATTCTCGACATCGGTATCCATTATGATTGAGAAAGTAGCTGAAGCGTAACGGTGTACCGGTTACAGGGTGATGTTGAAATTAGTTTTACTGGGATGTTTAGCCTCTAACGAAGTCTCTAGGTTATTTATTCCACGAGTTCTGCATGATACGTGTGGCATGTGATAAGGCAGTGTCAAACAAATGTGCAACAAATTAGCATTTAATTTCTCAACTTGCTCCATTCAACTCACATCAAGTCTTACCAAGATGCAGTGGCAACAGTTCGATGTTAAATTTGTTGATCTGGCACTTTGTAGAAGACAAAGAAGAAATGCGAGCACTAGCTGACCGTGTTAAAATACTCACAGAAAATCCGGTCTACACGTTCATCGCCGATCGTTCAACAGCATTCTAGGCTTTTCTACGACGATTATTGGCGTGACGACCTCTTTTGAGCGGCGAGAAACGTTGGTCGTCTCGCAAGGGGGCAGACCGGTATACAGTCATTGCATGGAGTTGCCCAGTTTTTGTCGATTTCAGAGCAAGAAATTCATATATCATCTGTTTTCAGCTGCAATGAGACGCAAATTAAATAACGTGAAAGCTTGCTCAAAACCGGATAGTCAAGCACAAGAAGGAAGTTGGCGGGAGCGCGGTTAAATTCAGGGACTGAAGCGTCAATTCAAAAAGCGACTAACTTGTGAAATGGCCCACATACGACAGAGAGTCTTTGTTTAGATTATGTACTAGATTTGTGTTCGTGGTTGTTTACCGAAAGAGGAAGGCAAAAATCAAAGATTCACATCACACTCAACGTCATATCAAAAATGTGTGTTTCATGCATGTTTGCATTTGTATCATTTTACTTTCATGTGTAGTGTGCGGTTGTATGGATTTCGGACGCAGCGAACGCATTCATTGGGCATTTCTTTGCAGTCCGGCAAATACGATATTTGTGGATTGTAAACGCAGCTAGCATAACTGGGCCTTGGGATGTTTTGACATTTGTGAAGTATTCAAGCAGAGAAAAAGTGGAGTTTGTCTATATTCAGGGAGAGCGTTCCCGCGAGAGGAGTGAATGGGCCGTTTTTTTGTAAGGACGCCATCGAAAATGCTGTCACTGCAACTGGCGAATGCTTCAGAGCCATGATAAACGTCTTCTTATTTTCGGAATTGAAGGAGCGGGGCTTGTTGAATATGAGGTTTCGACAAGATAGCGCAACTGCGCACACACACGAACCACAATGGATATTGTAGCGTTTCCTGGTCTCGTAATCTTCTGGCTTGGAGATTTGGCATTACCTACAAGACCTTCCCATTTAACCATGACAGGCATCTTTCCTTGGGGCTACTTAGTGTTGTGGGCCACAACTCAAGGTGGAGACATCATCCCTCTCCTCTGGAACATAGCAATAAATTAACTGCTACCAATGCTGGAGTAGATAAGTTGCAAGACCATTGCCAATCCGGATGATGTAGCCATAGCCTTATCAGGAAGATACCCTCAAGTTTTAAGAGATGCAATGCAACATGGTCTCAATTTTTTAGATAACCGGGCAATTGAAAACATTCTGAACATCAACGCTAAGAGGACCGAAGTTGTCCTCTTTGCTAAGAAATACAAAATCCCTCTCATTGCCCACCCTAATGGGCCGTTCTCTCAAATTTAGGCCTTGAGCTGGATAGCAGACTAAGCTGGGAGCTCAATGCAGAAGAAAGAGAAAGAAAAGCCATTACGGCCCTGTACATGACCAAGGGTAAGCCATTGAGTATAAATGGGGCGTTAAACCTAATATGACAGACTAGCTGTTTGTAGCCGTCATCAGACTCTTGTACGGCGTGGTTGTGTGGTGGCCCGAACTAAGCACCCGCCCACACCTCAAGGTATACAGACGAACCTGCATCTGCATCAGTGGAGCCCTCAAAACCACTCCTACCGTTGCAATAGAAAATAGCCTGTTGAGCAAATAGCAACCAATTATGATATTCGCCTAAGGGCTTGTTGTGAATGTTGCGATTACACCTCCGGACACGACAAAATCCTACTCGAACAAGGTCTTACCAAAATCCAACTAGACTACACTGCATCTCGACCCTTCCCAGAAAGCAGCTTCGAAACCCTGATTCCAAAAAGCGACCTGTACCGTACGCGGCACTATACCTTTTGCTAAAGCCATACATTTCTACACTGATGGTTCCAAGACGAAGATGGCGTAGGAGGCGGTGTTTTTTCGGAGTTCCCAAACCTGAACAAATCTGTTCGTCTCCCAGACCATGCAGTGTCGTCGGAAAAAAATTGCAATAAGCGAAGCAATGTCCGAGCTGAGGTGGAAGGTGATATCCGCTCAAGATATATCTATTTCCTGGCATCGTTCTCTTTACACTCAAAAACGGTAAACGACTACAGCGCATCTGTTAACGAGATATTGGAGCAGTTCAAAATTCGACTGTTCTGGGTGCCAGGTCATAGAGACCTCCTAGGAAGCTGAGGAGTTGACGAACTCTTTTGTAATATAGGTACCCCTTTAACTGCTCTCAAGTTACAAATCAATAATGTACCACACAGAAAATTAATGCCTCGTGGCTGACAGGCAACACCAGTAAGGTAACCACATCCTCATTCAAAAAGATCCTGATCTCCATAATGCGATGAAAATTTAGTTTCCATTAACATTCCACCTCCGGACACGCCTTCACGCAACAAGATTAGGCCTCTTCTCCAACGACTTGACTTTTGTAGAATCTGCCGAGACAAAGGTCAGGAGGAAAGTATCCAGAATATCCACTGTGACTGTCTTGCTTTCGCCTCAACTTGTACAATTTCTCGACAAAACTGACTGGCTGTCATAACCAAGAAACCCTCCAATACTGACTTACACAGGTGGCTGTACAATGGGCGAACTTTGGCTTAAATGCAAGAATGGTAGGCCTACCTACCTACCCCCCTTGTGTCGCGGGCTTATGCCAATAAGCGTCAGACAATTGCAGACCTTAGGAAAAATATTCGACAGGAACAAACGAGCAGCTTCGACCGGAAATATGACGGGAAGTAATGGAAACGAGCGGCAATGCCTATCATTCTCCAGTCATGAGGCCTCTGAACATTCTGAATCTGCAAAGATTAGAAATGCAACCATTTTTGGAAACTTAAGCCAATGACCATTGGAAAACCTTTTTAAATCTTCCCTTGCCCACGAGTAGACGTTGCTCGTGAGCTGAAACTCTCCCGCAATATATCGCATTTCCAACCCAATTATGTTTTGCAACGATATGAACACTTTTACCAACTCACAATTATTCGGCAGCTCCCTTTCTTGTGATGTGATGAGAAAGTAAAGTGATGTGCACAACTTTCACTGTAATTTTCGGCTTAGTAAGCACTTAACGGGACACAGTCGGTCTTTCTCAAGGCATTCGTCAAGTACGCAAAACATCGTAAAAAGCCGAAGAGGCTTAAAGCTCACCAAAGGTCCCCTTTTAACCGTCTCTTCCTACAAGCTTTATAGCCTCTAGCCATCCCTAGCCAAACTGAGTAAAACCCCATTCGAAATGAATTTTCCAATCGATTGGCACACTTTGTTGTCACCCTGTGCACTTTTCTTAATCTACACAGTTTACTTTGCCATTTCTGCGCGATGCTGTGCCCATTCTCTTTCGTGCATCAGCTCCAATTGCTGGCTTCTGTTGTTCGCCGGTTTTGCTTTGCTGGGACACTCTTGCGGGAGTGCTTCTTCGAGGCCCGGTGTCTATTCGAATGCGAAAATATTTCCCATCGACACGCTTAGAAACGAACGACGACAGTAAAACTTTCGTTCGTCCTTCATGATGGTTTCCATTTTATGTGAACGTTCTCTCATTTTTGTTGCCGCTGTTGTTGTTGTCCGTGCTCCGTGTTCTCGTCTCAAATGAATTGCTCTTCGGTTTAAAGGACGATGTTCGTTTAAAATGCTCCCTTTTTCTGCACAACTGGTTGCATGGTTATTTATGAAATGACGACGACCGGCGGAAGACAGCGATGATGGGGATGTTTCCATACGCGCTATCGATCATTGGGGACGACAAGGATTACGGCTGCCGCTGCTGCGAAGGAAACGTTCGGCTCCCCTTAGTAGGTGAGTGGTGATAAAAGTTTCTCTGTTGCCGCTGTCTGTCATCAATGTTTTACTACTGCTGCTGCTGTGGCTGTCCTTGAAGGTGCCAGGACGAAATCAATAAGGGGGCGCAGGCAAAGAACTCCTGGCCAGTGTCGTCTGCACTGGCAGTGGCAGTGGCTATGGCGTTGTGCGTCGGAGCTGAAGTTATTCTTTGATTGATTCGTAACTGAAAAATGAGTTCAGTTTGGGTTCGAGGACAATGGCGAACGGGTATTGTAGCGTACCTTGATTGGGTAATGGATCGAGAGGTTATCGAGGGTAAGATGATCATTTCGTACTGAATGTGGCGCACTGGGTGAGATTGAATGACCTTGTGAATGGATTTAAGAGAGGGAACCCTTACAGTGACAAAGGAAGACATTTTTTCTTCTTCCAGGACACCGGAGGGCGTGCTTCAGACTTACATGAAATTGATATTGCTTTTGCGTTAATTTCTTTTGACTCTTGGTTTATGGTCCCTTTTTTGATTACGCAGCGTCTAAGAGGTGATTTTTAATTTTCAAGCGCTTACTTGACAAGTAGGATAAATGGATTGAATACTGCTCGACATAGCACAACATTTAGCGCACGTCGATGACATTGACGTGGTTGGCAGAATTCAGCGAAAGCGGCTAAAATAGGTCTGGCGGTGAATGAGGGCCAAACGAAGCATGTGCTGTCCTCAAGCATACAACATCGACATCTTGAACAGACCGTAACAATAGGCAGCTATAACACAAGATCTGCGTCGGCTACGTAGTAAATTGTACAAATATCATCAGCATCTATATCAGCTCTTGCCAATAGTGTTCTCAAGAGGCAATTGAGTGAATGGGCCCTCTCTCGGAGGACCTAGCTGACTCTATACCTGGTATATACGACTCTGATGACCTCAGTCCAGATACATGGAACATAGGCATGGCAAATCTCAAAAGCGGATGCAGAAGTCCTTGGCCTCTTCAAGAGAAAAGTTCTAGTGATGGTCAAGGTTATTTTCAAAGGAATATGGACCAATGAGGCCGCCAGCCTACAATCCGCTCTTTGATCTCAAGATATAGTCCCAAATTTGTATATATTTGTGCGCGCATTCATTTATCCAGAAATGGGTGCTCTTCTTATTGCGACCTGAAAATGGACGAAACGCGCGAAAGGAACGTTACCATTTGCATGGCTTTGAAATGCTTTGTCTGTCGCTGATTATTTACGAAAGCAGGCTGAATAAACAATACGCAACATGACTGATGCTGCTTCGAAAGTTTGGCCGGTTTCAGTGGAAAGACCTCCTAGAGTTCGAGGTTATGTGTAATTATTCAACGCGGCTTTGTCAAAACATAAAACATGAAATTAACATAAGTATGCCGCTTGTCACGAGACTAATTTCTGGTCGTCGGCAATCACGAGTGCACTGGGAAATATTGGAAAGGAAAATACATGGAATACAAAACGACAGCACCAAAAATTGGATTTATTCTTCTCGGAAGATTGTGGTTCGTTCGACGAGCCAGCTGTGATAGGTTAGAGTGGTTGAGGGTCCGTGGACCGTGGGCCGTGAAGAAAGGTTGGTCAGTTTGTAGCCACCGCTTCTTCTTCTTCTTTTATGCGTGGCGCTACAGTCCGGTGGGGACCTGAGCCTCCGTCAGCAATTCTTTCCAACTAGCGCGATCTTGCGCTAGGCGCCTCCAGTTTCGTAAACGCAGCTGATTAAGATCTCTTTCCAGCTGGTAACGCTATCGGAGGCGAGCTCTCCTCTACCGCGTTGTCCCGCAGGGTTGGCTTCGAAGACTTAAGTGTCCATTCTCTCTACATGACCTAGCGATGGAGTCAATGGAATTCGTTTGACTGAGCCAATGTCGTTGTACAGCTCGTAGAGTTCGTAGTTCAATCTTCTCCTCCAGGCATCTTCTTTGCAAACGGGACCGAATATGATTGGAAGTATTTTCCTCTCGAAGCGACCAAGTATCTCTTCGTCCTCTTCGTACTTCTGCGCTATACAGAAAGATTGGGACTATCAAGATTTGGTTGGTTTTCAGAGACAGGACTTTATTTTCCAATTGCCGCCTAAGTCAAAGCACACAGCGATTGGCGAGGGTTATGCTTTGTTTTATCTCCGCAGTGATGTAATTTCCGGAGTTTATTGCAGATCCTAGACAGGCAAAGTAGCCAGCTCTTCTCTTCCTTTTTTAAGTAGTTGAAGCAGTGATACCTAGCAAGGTACCCAGGCCATGACATGCATGACGATACAATTGAAGAACTACTTCCGAATGCCGTCTATCAACTGTGGCTTCATTGAAAATGTAAATTCTCCCCACTCTCGGTCAAATTGATATCCCTAACTTCCCGCATGAGCTCATTCTCGTTGCTTGCTCAAGCTGGTAACAAGGAACAAATTAATAAGTGTTCCATTTGTTCATCAAACAACTGAATAATTGAAGCAGTTCCACTGTTATGTGTCAGCCACTTGAAATCACATGAAAGCCACGCACTACTATCTCACAAGTATTCATTAAAGCATTACGAAGGAATACTTTCATCAGAATTGCTGCTGCTTCGATGTCCCTCGCGAGGGACTGCGAATCGATGTTTACCGCAAAATGCGCTGTGGTCAATGTAAAATGCATCACACGCACGTCCACCCGGTCCCAGCGCTGTTTGCACCAGAAAAACGGAAGCAACGCATACACGACCCAGATCCCTCTGCAAATAAAATATTTATCTCCCCGGATCCCGAGTCGTCCTTCATTAAAGTGCGAAGTGTTCATTCATCGCTTCGACAAGTTCCTGCCGGTCGCGCTTGCCCATGCCCATCCATCCAAGCCGCCGCGCCACACCGCATATCGACGCTCATGGGAGCATTACCCGCGTCCATATTTCACAAGCCTCCCCAAGATACACAGCCCATCGCAGTCCTCACATGTGGCATTCCTGCTGCGGGCGGTGCTGGCGAATTCGTTGCATTTTGGGCATATCATTTCGGATTTTATTGTTTTCCATGTGGGATCGGTTCCTCTAACCGGGGCACGAGCGCGGCTGTGGTACGCCACTTATTGATGTAACAAACGGAATTGTTAATACGCCCCAATTGGCAAATAGCAGTCCCAAAACCTATCTAGGTAATTTAATGACACGCTCGGAGCCGCCCTTACACAATTTTTCACTCCGTGATTACTCCATAAAATTTTATTAGTTTCATCCTTGCGGTGTGGGCGGTAGGCGGTAGGCGGTGGGTGGGTGACGCTTGTGTTGTGATAACACAACAGGCGTGATGTGGTGCCGGTGGTGTGCGACGGAACAACAAACCCTTGCTTGAGCACACAACGGGACGACGGAGGTGCACAGAAATTTATGAATAAGTTTATTTTTCTTCCCGTTTGACGGAATCGGAGTCGTTGGCAGCTCACGGTAATGTATTCCGCTTCATAACGGAGCATTCTCCGGGGGTTCATTGATTTTAATTCACTGTCGAAGGGAAACAATAAACTGATGGTTTAATAGGAAACCTCACAAATTTGCCTCTTTGACAATGGGTGCGGATGGTGGAAGTAGAGGATGTGATGGAAATGTACAATTACAGTGAATTATAAGAGGGATTTGTAGGGAAATCGTCTTTGGAGCTTAAAGATATCTGCTTCGGTTTAAGGGAATTTATAGATGGACTATTCCAAAATACACATACGGTGTTTGTAAATGGTTTATGCAGTTTTTGCCTTACGGTTGAATTAGACACACGAATGCTTTCACCCCAGACAAGAGCCTGTTGACAATGAATGGCAGCATAGCCAAGGCCTGAATGAGTTGCATTCCCGATTAGTAGAAGATTAGATTTGTTGCAGCCAATCAAGGACAGTAGGTGTCTTCCTGCCCAGCTGAGAAATTTGGGGCAGGAAACTGAAACACTAGTCCAACTGCTGAGTGACGGACACATCGACATCTTCGTGCATTTTTGAAAGTCACAGCCCAACACAACAAAATCTAGCTTAGCTGGGTTTAAATACTCACCAAACAACATTACTTTGGAATCAGCTTGTGCAATATTAAGCCTAGGGGTTAAGAGAGAGCATAGAGATCGTCTTTGTCTTCCCAGACTAGAATATCCCTATACCACCACAAAAACTGCCATTATGGAGTGGAAAACATGCGTATTACTTTATTTTAAAGCTCATTGTTACAAGGCTTGAGCCAAATTGTTTCATATGCAAAATTAGGTCTGTGTGTATGTCTGTAAAATGTTACAAAAAACGCTGTCAAACGCTGTCAAGGGACAAGATACGAGGAGATCGGGTTTCTCTGATAACCCAAGAAGCTGCTGATGTCTCCAATGTCAGATTGAACACAACCCTTGCGTAAGTATCTAGGGCACCCAAACTGAAAGAAGAAAACTGATTACAGCGCTTATAATACTATGTGTAGAACGCAATGAATTTGTTAACTGAAAGTAAGCTGTAGTGTTTAATTCGATAGACATTAGGGAATGAGGATACAATAATAATAATGTTTGTGGTGCCACTCTGACGAATGGAAGAGATTTCCAGTTTTCCGAACGGCCAAGTTTGAGAAGCTTTTTTCTCATTTTTCATTTTAAATTCATTTTTATTTCCTTATTCATGATAAACGTACATACTAGACATAAATGCTTGAAAACTAGTAGGACGTAAAATGTTTCCACTTCTATCTTTCTCGGGCCTCGACCAGCACTCTAAGCTAAGCTTAAACTTAAACTATGTCTTTCGACTTAAGCTAACATTTCATTTGTTACATAAATTCATAATACCTGTACGACTAAAGACAGAAGAAGAAACTTAATGACAGAATGGATTCTTAAAACATACTACTTATAAATACCATAAATTAAATTAACATACATACACAAGTTTTTTTTTCTTTGTATGTACAACTTAACAACAATATAAAAACTACCCCAGCTAGAGGGAGTTCCTTCACTTCTCAGCCACCACAATTTTCGATGTTCCATGGCAACATCCCGCTTATCCCGACCCGATACCGCCATACAGAAGCGGAGGAGATCTTCCTCAGGTCGTTGTGCGACGGAACGGTCGTGTTTGAGTCGTCCATCCAGCGTTGACCTGGCGATGTGATAAAGGATCGTACCCCATTTTCATTCTGTATCAGACCGTGCTTGTCGTAATGGAGGAATGCTTCTAATAATAATAATAATATAATAATATGAGCGGCGCTACAGCCCATAGAGGGCCAGAGCCTAGCTTCTTAGCAACCATTCGTGTTGTACGTACTATTGTTCTCTCACAAGTGAAAGGCACCTAAAGTTTTATGCCGACTCCGAACGACCAAGTTTGAGAAGCTTTTTCTAGACAGGAAATACTCTTTTAGCATTATCAGTAACTCGAAAGAAGTGGGGGTATTTCCCGCAGTTTTACCTCCACACTCATTGTCCACTCGTATCAGGTTCGCGCTGTTGTATAAAATCTCATTGGAATTCTGTAAAGGCGAAGGCAAGCCCAAAAACAAGCTCTCTCAAACACCCAAATCTTTTCCCCCAAGCACTCACGGTGAATCACGTGGGACAGCCATAGGTGAGCATTAGCCATATGAGGGCCATATATTACCTTCACCCTCGCATTGAGTTGGTTGTTGTCGAACAACTTTGTAAGAGCGAAACCGCCTCGGGCCCTGGCCAGACCAGCACCTACAAGGTTGTTTAAGTATAGATACTGATCAGATCTCCAGGTATCTGACTACAATCTTTTGCGCTAGATCCTACGATCTACTTGGAAGATCCTACAACTTCGATCGGTTTTTTTAAATGCTAATTGTCGGTTCTTAATGTTGTACGTCGCTTTGGATTTGCCTTAGTTGATCGGCAAGTCCCACAATCTGCAGTACCTACACACTATAAATAACTAACTCTCAATAAGTCCATTGTTGCGGTCGTTCGGCTTCAATTCTTGCACCAGCTGTATTTTGAAAGGCATCACACCTAAACCCTTGCGCAAAATTGTCCACGTTGTTGAGTTACAGAGGACCAATTTGCTGCCAACGGCGACGAATCGATAGTTGATGGTCATCATTAGCACTGGCCGATACAGATGCGATAGTTTCTTCAGTTCGCACTCTACGTAAGCGTGTTGGTGGTTTAATGTAACAGTAGCAGGAATAGCCGCTTCAGTGGGTCGATTAAACTGACCATAAAATGGAAGAAGCGCACGATGAACTTTCTTAACAGAGCATCAGTTTGACAATAAAATTGAATAATTTGCAAGCGTTGTTCGTTTCTAAGACGATTCATGGTTAAATTATAGACCAAACTGAAGATGTTTGACAGTGAAACAAAACACGAAACGTGAGTCAGCTGTTTAGAGCAGTGTTGCCAAAAAGATAATAGCTAAAAAATCACCCTTTAGTAGTTTCTAGTCTTTCTCTTATGCTAGTTTCTGTGACGAATGGGGGGAAAAAAGTTACATTGTCAGCTATAAATGCGCCTGCAAGTTTGATTCCCCCTGGCAAATATTCAACCATTGTTTCTTTATAAACGGCTCAAGCATCAGCTCCTATTTGCCTCTTTGTTGTCCCAAAGCAATCGGACATTTTTTCTAGAGATGTGACGGATTCACAGCAGAGATGAGAATATACTTGATATGTGGTAGATCTACTTCATAAATTAATGTTCATGCATTTGCTATGTAGCAACTTATTTCAACTCCATTTTGCTGAATGCCATTGAAGGTACATTATAATCTATCCTCACAACAATCTGCCACATTCCATAAGTCATCTTCTATAACCAAGCCGCCATAGGCCTACTTGTGATATAGGTCGCCCAGCCTATGCCTTGAAAATGAGGACATGCAATAATAGCCAAGAAGTTTTTTCCCTTTTGGCGACCAGTGAGCACACCTCCCCTGATAGACGAGGAGTGTTTAATTTATTAATTTGTTTTTTTTTTTTTGTCATTTTACTGCGCTTTCCGTACAATAGCACTCTCAATACGCCGTCCTTCGGGGTGGATTCGAAGACTTTTCGAGCCGGAGCATTGGTTTCCATCCGCTTTAAACAACCCAACCATCTCAATCGTTGGATTTTCGCTCTTCTGGCTAAGTCGATGTCATTTCTTCAATAGATTATGTATAGAGGCAGATATCCACCCGCCTAATATTTGGCTAGCCGGCCGAAAATTCTGGTTCCGGTATCCGGCCAAAATCACTATTGGATACAACTCTAATTTGTTCGTCCTACCAAGCTGCTGAACTAAATCTCATGGCAGAATAGACCTCAGTGACAAACAGTGCCTTGAGGTCCACGTAAAATGCTTATAACCATATTATAACAAGTATATTGCCACATGTGGAATATCGGTTCCTAAAAACGGGGTTTTACTGGTCCATACTGACGGAACTCTATCACTATTTCGTCTGCTTCTGGCGCTTTTCCACATTTTCATTTATTTGTCAAATATACTTTTTCCTCAGAAACAGCAGAACTTAGCGTCATCTGGCCCGAAGTCGGGACAATGACAATGACATCATATTGAGTCAATTTGACATTCTTGCAGCTTTGTGTGAGGCCACAGACAGGAAGTGTAGGTCCTATGTTGCTAAATAGAGATATGAGCTACAACTGCATCAAAGCGCTTACAAAGTAAGTAGTCATCGAATTTAAAAGAGAAAGATGTCTCAATGACAGCCCATGCACATGCCCACGCGATTCTTTCAGGGGGCGGACAAATTCAAAAATTCTTATCGTCAATTTACACTTTTACCGCTGGTCCCACTACAACGATCCACATGCGACCAGTATATTGCATGGAATCACGCGGACTGTTGTAGACTGAAGCACGCCGACACAATTGTCCTAAACAATGACAGGTGCTGGCGTAGTTTTACTTAATCCTTTAAGATTCAGTTTATTTAATACTTACAAAAAAATTAGGAAACTTAATCAACAATCGAGTAAATTCATTACCGAGAGTTTCGTTAAGTTCCGTTCATTTGCCTATAGTGTGAGCGAATTCAAGTGGGGCTCGGAATTTCGCACAAGCAATTGTGGGCACGTTAAAGTTAGAAGATGTCTGCTTTTATTAGTTTGGACATAATTTGAAGTTTGTTACTAGGCCTAAACTACAGACGCCCATACTGCTCTTAACCAGAGAAACTAGAATCGACCGTTTCTTCTTTGAGTTCTACTCGTTTTCCATCCAAAGACAATGTCCACAACATCTTCTTAAGAGAATGGCGAACAAACTCGCCAAGTTCACTGTGCGATGGGACTTGTCACACCGTCCTGATGTGGTTCACATATGCAGACGTACATAGCCCACGCGTAGAAGGCTCTGATGACAACACCGCAGACTGTCGGTTTTACAGCAGACGTCCCGTCCAGTCGATGGCAAATCATGCAGCAAACTAACCAACACTCAGACCCATCCAATCCCTTCTGCCGGTCGCATATGCCTTCGAGTGCAAACAGATTGCCAACAATCCAAATCCAACCTCAGGCTAATAACAATTTCTTGGGAATTTTCCAATTTTCAATTTGCCAACGTCCGCCCGGCCAAGGCAACTAGTCACAGACTCAGCCCCGAACCTGCGACGTAGACAAGACGCAATTACTTATTCAGGCCAATCCAAGCGCAGCACACCGGAGGGACTCCTTGATTAATCCTATTAGAAGGTGACAGTCGCCCCAGGAGGTTCCCGGAATTGCCTCCACCGTCCCGAGAGCGCAAGCTCTTCTCAAATTAATTACATTTAACTTGTCAATGAACGCAAGGATGCCGGCGTCCTTACAGCCCCCTAATGAGATGTAGGTGGTCGGAAAGAAACCGAACTAGCGCCGTTCCTCGAGTGGTCTGCATGCGGGATTAATTAAATTCTCTCGCATTCACACACGGGTACCCGTGCTTCCGTGTCCAAGCTACCGAAAAGAATGCGCAAAAGTTTAGCAATTAAATCGTACTCCTCGCATCCGCAGTGGTGCCGAAATTGCTTCTTCCTTCTGGTCGATGGTAATTTTTTCCCTTTACCCAGAGCGCACACACACGCACCCACCTGACAGGGATGAGGCGATAATTACAACTTGGTTGCGCTTAATTAAATTTCACCCTCGCTTCGGGACCAGCCACGAAGCCTCATCTATCGGACTTTTATTCGGTCGAAGAGCTAGGAAATCATGCAGCTTATTGCGGGGATTTTGCGTCGCAATATACCCAAACTTGGCTGAATTTGTATCCCTCCGCTGGCCTGTCATTTCATGTTTTTCATAACGTTTTAACACGGATGATGAAGGACTCTCACGCAGTCCGGCAATGCGGTGTGGGTCTCATATGAAAAACTAATTTCTGTGGTGGTTGTTCTGGTGGTCCAATTCTGTGCCCGATGTGAATTAGTCTTCCCGTCAACAAGCCTGCCACAGTCTGCGACTCGGAGGATGGTACACTGCGCTGATTGCGTTGCGAGGAATTGGAGAGTGCTCTTATCCGTTGTATCAACAACAGTTTCAGTTCCCAGATTCAGCTACAGACTCAGTGTTCCCCTCAGTTCGTAGCCTCAGCCACAGTCACTAAGTAAATGCCAGGTATACCCACTTCTTGGTCGCAGACTATAAGTCAAACATGTGCGAGACCGTTACGCCTTAATGACAACCAACCCGATGGACATGTGAAAGGGGAGAGTGACGGAGAAAAAAGAATTGCGATCCCCAACAAGCACTAAGCCGCCAGCATATCCTTGGATGTCTTCTCAAGTTGAGCACAGCCCTCAGACATGACGTAATTCCGTGCGGTAACCCTCGAGCCCAGTCCCTCGGACCTTGTCGCGCCCATCTGCTTAATGTCATAACACACATGAACCGACTAAGATTAAGGATAGCTGCCGGTGGATTTATGTGAAGGCACATGCAAGCGGTTGCTTCTGCCTCGAGTCCGTCGTGCATCAATTAGGCTTCGTGTTGTACACGACTTTGGTGAGCTTATCCCTTCTGCCGAGGCTGCCCGAAGACTGGCAGGATGAAATATTCGTGCTTGTCACAGTCCCCCTCCCCCACCGGCAACCGCAGTTAATCCTTTGACCGGACAGAGTGGTACTCCGAGTGACTGGAGTTGAATAATTAGTATTCCCTAATTGGGCGGGGACCAGAGGTGCGAGCTGGACGGGCGGAGAGGACAAGCATTTCGAACGGACTACGTAACGTGTTTGTACCAATTACCGAGAGAGAGAGAGCTACAGAATTTTAAAATCCAATCTGCCGCCCTCCTGAACCAGATTCCGTCGCTAATTTGTTGCGGCATTGCCATCGCCGTCCTTGTGATGTTTGCCTTCCACTTCGAGGAGCTTCACTTCATTCAAATTAATACTCAAGCACTCATCCGGGACCCGTCCACATCCGGCGAGGGAGAGCAGAGCAATAAATTCGCGTCCATTGTCAATACTTTGTCTCTGTCTGCTAGGGTGACGGATGCGCCACATCGCTTTTAATTCATTCGATCGTTGTTTTCTTCGATTTAACTAGTTAACGGTATTAATTAGAATTTAAATTAAATCCAGATGACAGGGCTGAGTTCGCAAAACGGAAGTCAACTTTGACATTTGCATTGTTAACGTGACAGCATCTGTCTTTTGAGATGGAATGAGAGAGGAGCTCCGTTCATGTACAAAGTTGCAATGAGAGCAGAGGAAAAAAAACTAAAACAATTGAACTCTCTGGCAGGGGGCTGATTGGATTAAAGAGCAGGCTGCTTCGCTGATTGGAGGCGTCACAGAACGACAATGATTGAGTTGCAGTCACCCGAGAGGAATTGGCTGAGTAGTGCAGTGGTGTAGTGGGGGCAACAGTCCCATTTTATTAAACATTAGTTAAAACTTATGCTTTACCTAGATGGTAGAGAGGGAAGAGCAGAGGTAGGAAAGGTTGATGCCGTAGTTGGTCCGATATGATCTGATGCAGAAGAGGGTTGCAAAGGTTGGCGCTCAGGGACAGAAGTGCTGGGAGTGTTCCCAGTTAGTCCCTGTTGGGGGAAACCAGTTCGATCGTTTTGTGACGATTTTAGAGAGACTCAACGTGAACTGGTTTAAGGCAATCAGAGTAAGGAGGCTTATTAGTTTGGTCAGTCCAGGCAGAATCGCGAAGAGTGGACCCCTACTCTGGATAGCTGCAATACGACTAGTATGACCCGCGTCATGAGGTGACCATACTTGGCATACTCGAGAATGGGATAGGAATTCGAAAATTCTACTGACCGGCGTCTGTCAAAAACAAACGCGTAACTGGCTCTGTATAATACTATCAAGATGGGAACGAAAGTTGAGCTAACGATGAGAAAAGACGAGGAACAAGTTCACCTCAGAGAACATAAATTCTATGTGACGTTTGGGGAAGCATATGATTGAGTGACTTGTTGACTGAATATTTACTTAGGTCATCTTAGCGAGAGTAGAAGTAGAGGAGATGAACGAATAGGTTTTTATATCATCGACGTGGACAGAAAGATGTGAGTCATGAATTACACGGCCAACTAAATAATAAGGCACCGAGGTGACTATTGTGGTACACCCAAAATGTCTTTAATGGCTACCTTGACGATCTGCACTGACGTAACGGCTTACTCTCTGTTGTCAAGATATGATTTAATCCATTTAATGAAATGCTGTCGGGAACCTAGGGATGATTCCCCGCGTCTCTCTCTAACTTGTCTGCAATATCATTTTCCATTGATCTCGCTACATAAACATTGTTACCTTTGACACCGTCATATTTTGAAATAAGTAAGATTACAACCATGCTGCTCAACGTCGCCCGTCAGATCCTATCCATCATACTGTATCTAAAGCCGTTTTGCACCACACTAATCGGCACATATCAGTACGGCCTCCGGCCCGGCAAATCGATTTAAGACCAAATATTCACAATAAGGCAGATCCTGGACAAGACCAGCGAATTTTCAATCGATACTCACCATCTGTTCATCGATTTTAAAGCCGCATACGACAGCATTCATCGCAAGGAGCTGTTGGAAGCGATGACTAAATTAGGGATCCCGGGGAAATTGATCCGGTTGTACTGTACGCGATGCACAGTACAGTTCGTTCAAACACCTCTGAACCGTTCGAAACCTGTACTGGATTTCGGCAAGGAGATGCGCTGTTGTGTGATTTCTTCGATTTGGTACTGCGGCGGGCGGCTGTTAACACGAAAAGCACTCTCTTCTACAAGTCAGCCAGCTGTTGAGATACGCTGATGACATAGACATTATCGGTTCCCACGCGCCGTAGTGGAAGCTTTCACGGCAATTGAGGAACAGGCGAAACGAGCTGGTCTACAGGTCAACAAGGACAAAACCAAATATATGCTGTCGAGTAAAAAACGATCCGCGTCGAATCGCCTTGGCAACCGATGATACTTTGGTTTGTCAAAACAACTGGCTCGAAACTAGTGACTCGAAGGACCAAAGACATGCTCTACAAAACTCCTATTCTACCAGTTCTGCTTTATGGAGCCGAAAGCTGGGCATTAAGTAAGACTGCAGAGCTGATTCTTGGTGCCTTCGAAAGAAAAATTCTACGTCGAATATATGGTCCCGTTTGCGAGGAAAGGGAATGGAGGAGAAGACACAACCGCGAACTCTACTAGGTGTATAAGGATGTAATGTAGTCCGGGAGGCAAAAATCCGTCGACTACACTGGCTCGACCACATCGAGCGAATGGACAACAACGCTCCAGCAAAGAGAAGGGTCTTCGAATCCGAGTCTCCTGGTTCGAGAAGGAGAGGAAGACCGAACCTCCGGTGCGGATGTAAGACAGCTTGGCCTTGATGACTGGAAGTAACGTGCCCAGAACCGTCACCGATGGAAGGCAGCAATTGCTCAGGCTCAGACCCTTCATGAGTTGCAGTCTGATAAAGAAAAGTGGTACATATCAAATAAAAATAGTTTGAATATCAAAATAATCGGAAAATGTGCTGTCAGAATTGATATCTGCAACTGTAAGAGTAGAGAGTTGAATATACGAATGTAAAGCCTGTTCCTTGGATATGGTACATATTTGGTTCAATAAAGTTCATTATAAATGTAATAAAGACACAACATATATTTGTTGAAACCTATTTGAAATTTATATTTTTAATTGTTTAATTGTTTTTAATTGATTGTGAAAGTTAATTCGCTAACCCGTTGCATTTATGTTTCAAGATGCTATCCAGTCTATTCCCAATTATGTACTTTTGCAACAGAACCTTCACCTTTTAAAGCGATCATCAACGATGTGTTTGCTGAGCTTTTGCGTGCAGATTTCCCAATTTGTATCCTGTATAAAAAAACCTTGATTTTGGCTTAAGCTTAGGAAGCCAGCCCCACATATCAAATATTATCACGATTACTTGTGGTGGCTCGAGGCGTTGTGGGTATGTGCGTCGACCCCAACCTCGACGTCGTAGGTTCGATTCCTGCTCTGTGCGACGAAAACAATTTTCACTACCCCACCTCTTTCGAGTCACTGACTGTGCTCAAAGAGTACTTTCCTGTCTGGTAAAAGCTACTCAAACAAAGCCGTTCGGATTCGGCATTAAACTGTAGGTCCCTTCCACTCGTGAGAGAACAATAGCACGCACAACACGAGTGGTTGCTGAGAAGCTAGGCCCTGGCCCCCTACGGGCTGTAGCGCCACCCATATTATATTTTTATTACTTGTGGGTTATGCCACTTTTTGGACACTGGGGTTTATTAGGTTCTCGGATTTATGTGGACCGCCTACTTTATTAATCTTCTCTTCAACAAGACGCTTAGTTACGTATTTAGAAGCGAATGGGGTTCGAGCAGAACTATTCAGTAGGAGAAGGGAGCAGAAAGTGTTAGGGATAAGGTTGTATATGCCGGTGTGAGAGGCACTCCCACATGCTTGCATGTATAAATGTTTTCAAAAATTCTGTAAAAAACCCACTCACTACAACGTTCATTCCCATTATAAAAATGTAGGTCCTTCGAGCCGGATGCAACAGGTTTGTATGTCTTGCTGTGGAAGTCACAATCGTGTGTTTCATCTAAGTCCACTTTCAATGTTACTGTTTTTCGTCCTCATCATCAAAAGACGTGCGCGATACTTTCGCCTTTTAACTGGCCTTTAGATCTTTAGAATAAATAAAAAACATTCGTACAGTGCTGCATGTGGCTTCTGAAGTACTGAAACAACGAACACTTTGAAAGAAAGAAATCGAATTGATAGGTTCACTGCTCAGGGTTCATGGGATTGGAGAACTTGGGACACGTTTCTTGCTTCAATCTCTGCAGTTGCGATGCAGCAGCAGCCGAAGAGGGGATGGTTCTTTACCTTCAACGTCAATGTCCTGTTTGCAGTGCCATCAATGATATTTCTATCCTTCGACGGAGCATAGACAATGCCAATTATTGACCCGCTTTCTATTGTTTCCGTGGCTCATTGTTAAGCTCAGCGTATGTGCATACGTTTGTCCGAGTAAAAACGCTTTTAATTGAGCCCCAAAATCATGCGAAATCATGCCAAACAACCTCTTCATGCACTTCAACTTAAAAAGCATCACTTTCCTCTAAGACCTCTCCCCGCCCCAAGCAAACGACAAGAGTGAATGTTCCTCACTATTCATCACCCGCTCGGCTTATGGTATATCATCTTTGTGAAGATAATTCCCCATCGTTCATTGTGACTACATGCTTCGGGACCACATGGTGCAATGCTCTGCGAACCGCCATCGCACATAAATTTAGCGATTGCATGAAAATCCCTGCTGACGAACCGGGAAACCGGCGAGGCGTTCGAAGTCCATTACATGCCACTCCATCACTTCATCAAAGAAACCACAACGCTCGCCTCAATTACTCCTAATGACACCGTTCTCGGTTGAGCTGTCATCAGCACACTCGGACAGTGCTGTGCTCACTCACTCTCTGACATGGCGTCCATGGAATTGTGTCAAAATGGCGAACATCTTATCAGAGTGCCTGCCAATAAAATTTAATTGCTGCCCATCGCCCAGCGCCCGGGCATCACCAGAACGGCCACGGCGACCAGAGAACCCATCAAAGCGGCCACTCATGCCGAAACATGCGGAAAGTGCATTAAACATTATGTCAGCTGTGCCGGATTCATTTAAGGACCAATATGGGACAGCGCGGAGCATCTCCGTGTGTGCGTGTGTGTTTTGCGGGAGCGAGCATGTGGTGTGTTTATGCGGGTAACATATTTACCAGTCATTCGACGGGCTTTCGTGTAATGCTTAAGTGTTTTGTCGCATTGTCGTCCTTCGAAGTCATTTGAAGTGCCCTACCAGCACTTCACCGCGAACCACGGGCGGAGCGGGAGGCGCAGGAGGGACAAAATCGTGTGTTTATTGCGCGCACTAATGTTAAGCACATTATCCCAGTGTCTTGTGCTGCAGCGTAACACCGTTAAGTGGGCAATAGAAAATTGCTCGTTTGGTCCATCCCAGTGTCGCATTTTTCGCCACATCATCGTTAGCACCGTCGGCGAATTCAACATTTGCAGATCGTAAATAAGGTCCCCAGCCAGTTGGGGGGTGCATAAAACGACGGAAAGTTCTTACTGCGTTCACAAAGGCTCTGGCCTTCCCATCAACTGTAGGGCCAATAAAAATCGTTCCGACTCACGCTGCGACTTAGTAACAGGCGCGCGCGTACACCTCATCCATTCGTCCCATTCAGGACACATTCAGGAAGAGTGATCCCTTGTCTATGGCAAGCAATTACATCGCGTCCCTGGGCAGGGGGGAGTGTGAATTGTGTAAGAGTGCCCCCTCGACTGTGGCGTCCTCTAGGTGAAGCAGTAAATTGAGCTTGACGATGAGAGAGAATTCCCGCGCAAGGACCTGCCGTTCTTCCCTGAGGACTAGGGCGAGCGAGTAAATATCTGGGAATATTCATCGTTCCGCCAGTTGGACGAATGAGTGCGATTAAATTAAACGTTCATGGCGCGGATTAATAGCTCGCCAGGGTGGGTGGGTGTTTGTGAACTCAAATTTCTTGTCGCTGTTTTAGAAATATCGTTTTTAATACGTTGGATGGGAGGTCGAACAAGAAAGAGAATAGGAGGCTATATGGAGCCCTGGGGCACACCACAAATTATTTTGTGAAACAGATGGAACCTAATGGCTTTCCAAGAAGCGAAGACCGCTCCCTTAGGGGAATTGTAGTCGGAGGTGGATCTCTTCAATAGTTGTACGAGCTAGTGATCTATTTTGACCCGAAGCCATCCAAAGTTTTCTAGCGATTTTGAAGCTTTTGAAGCTTTCTCTAGGCGGGATAGCTACAAGTAAGGGCCCTCAGCTTAAGCGGACAAACTCGCCAGGGATCTGAAAGAGACAGCAAGGCGGATAAATCACTGCATTCACCGGACCATCAAATGATGACACAAAAATAAAAGCAGCCAGCTCATATTGGCTTGCAAGAGTCAACTGTAGGTTAAAATCCACGTTTTGCCAGAGCTTAATAAAGGCAAAAAAAAGTAGCTTCTGGCGTTAGACCGAAACTCGATCCATATGCATATGCTCGAACAATGCTCCGGAAATGGAGTCCTGCGCTCCCTGCTGGAGCTGCACCGACAAGGAAAGGACTGAGACGATCCAAACTCAGCCTTGCCAATGCGTAGCTCCCCAGAATCGGAGCTTAGCTTCTTTGGGCTATAGATTCTTCACAGAGATAGATTGGCAAAGAGTTGTGACGTTCCTGACCGAAGACTGACCTCGGATGAAGGGATATCCAAAAAAATAATTCTGCTTCTAGGCAAAGACTGTTCGAATTATTGAAGGTAGATATAAGCAGTGGTGGCCCGTGGCGTTGTGGGTATGTGCGTCGACCCCAACCTCGACGTCGTAGGTTCGATTCCAGCTCTGAGCGACAAAAATAATGTTCACGACCCCACCTCTTTCGAGTCACTGACCATGCTCAAAGAGTATTTCCTGTCTAGAGAAAGCTTCTCAAACAAAGCCGTTTGGAGTCGGCATAAATATGCAGGTCCCTTCCACTCGTGAAAGAAGATTAGCACGCATAGCACGAGTGGTTGCTGAGAAGCTAGGCCCTGGCCCTCTATGGGCTGTAGCGCCACCCATATTATTATTATTAGATATAAGCAGCCACCTGGAAAGACGTGCTGTCACACTTGTTTCTAGTTGGCGAGCTGCCCAAGTCCCAAATCCCACTATGCGACAAGATAAACGCATGAAAGACGGAGATGAAGTGTCGATATGATTGATAATATTGTGACGTGGATATAAACCACTAATATAAAGGAGAGCCATCTGTTGGAGACAATCGAATACTATTCTAGGTAGTAACTAGTGATGGGCATAATCGAATGATTTTAAGAATCGAGACTTTAGTATGAGTATAGAGTGACTACTAACTAATTACAAACTACTAACACAAGATAACTCGATACTTGTCCTACTTCAGCCCAAGAACATCATCAGGAACGTAGATTGAACATCAGAATGAAAGAAAAACGCAAGGGAAAAGAACTCAAGTATTACCCCACTACTCGGTACATCAATAAAAACATCCACAACAACAGTGGGTCCAGAAGAAGTGTTTCTTGTCGCAAATCACTTTCATTCTCCTCATGTTTCTGATCAGTAGCTCTCGACAAGAATTTTTTGTTACTCGTTCTCGCGCTCTTGATACATTAATCGAGTTCTCTTGTGTTAGTAGAAGTGGTTAGCAGTCACTCGAGAGATTAGTAGATTAGTAGTCACTGATTGATTGAGAATCGAGATGTTCTCGAGATGTTGTAATAATCGATTATCCCTAGTGTCCACTACTTCAGGTGAAGGCTAAAATGCGCAGCCATCTCGTTGAAAGACAGCCTGCAATTAAGGGATGGTCTTGAGTAAAACATGACAGATGATGATATCGCTTTTTGATATCACGTTGTTCTTGAGCCATGACAACGCCTCCTTAATCTCTTTGGTTTCTGCCTGAAAAACGCTACAGTGATCAGGGACCTTCAAGGAAATAGCAATGTTGAGATCCTGGGAATAGACACCCGCACTCACCCCTTGGTTTTCTTCGATCCATCTGTGAAAATACGCAGTGGATCGTCCAACGTTTGTCTGTCAGACATCCAGTCCAATCTGGAAGTAATGCTGATCCAGAATTTCTCCTCGAAGATAGCCTGGGGTATTAGGCGGTCAGTGTCGCTAGGAAGGGAGGTGATTTCCTTGAGAATGGTTGAATGGCCGATGTTGAGTTCGGACCACAGTCGGAGTGCTTGGAGTCTCAAGGCTGTGCTGTCTGGTGTTTGTTTTTTGAATATTTCCAGTGGTGGAAGATAGAGGAGAATATGCGTCTGACGGAGTACTTCTCAGTGCTCGGCTAATGCACTGGCAGGAAAGTGTTTGTATTCGATTGAGTGCTTTGCAGTTGATGGTCTTGTTTAGTGCTGTCCACCAAACCGACACTCCATACAGAAGTGTCGGTCTGACAATATCACAAAATAAAATCCAGTGAGCGATGCTTGGTTGTAAGCCCCATTTACATCCAATGGCTTTTTTGCAGCTAAAAAGGGCAGAAGAGGTTTTCGTTACTCTTTCCTAGATGTTAAGCTTCCAGTTTAGCTTGCTATCGATCGTGAGACCCAGAAATTTAGCACTGGTAGTTAGCTGTAATATAGTGCCACGCAGTAGTGGGCGGTCAAACTGGGGGATTTTGTATCTGAGTGAAGAGTACAATTTTCGGTTTTTGCGAGTCCGCTTGTGTCCGTGCTTTCAGCTTGTCGAAGGCATTCTGCATTATCTCTTAGAGTAGAGTCGAATCTGCCAGATGCCGCTATGGCAATAGCATCCGCATAGGCAATAACCTTGCGTCCTTCCTCTTCCAGTATTAAGAGCAGTGCATTTACCACTACGTTCCAAAGGAGGGAAGAGAGAACAACTCCCTGTGGGATGCCCCTATTAACTCCTATAAACAAGTCTAGTGACTTCACAAGCTACTGCTGAGCACTCTCAATGACGATTTCTTGTGAACAAACTCCGATCGATGGAAGGGTCACTAGCCGACATCCGTTAAGAGATACCATATTCTCACGTATGGTCAGGGTGTGGCCGTACCTACCTCATTTGCAGAAAAAGAAGCCTCAAGGCATACCACATATTGGTTATAATGTTCTCGGCTCACAGATCTCGCCTCGTGGGGGTAAAAGCTTTGGTTCTTCACTGGTGACTAGGTCGAAACGCTTGTATGCGAATGAAACGACGTATGAATGCATTGAAAAGTTTAAGTCAATGCTTCTGGTCCTTTTTTCCTGTCAAACCTTGAACATCCATTCTATATCCTTTAAACTTGTGCTGACTTGGGCTTCACTCAACCTCGCGTGATCTGCTGTTGTTACTGCTAATACAAGCCAAGTGCAGCACTCTCTTTTGAAGTGACCACCACAATAGATTCGTTGAAAGTCGCCGAGTGCTCAGAAGCACCGATGTCACAGCCAGTGCATATGTGGGCACACGTTAGACATACACACTTCACAATCATCCCCCGAAGCTATGCCTGCAGCGCGAAACGCGAACGCCGGTCATTAAGCCTTACATTTGTCACGGCAATTTGACTCCAAGTCGACCCCACAGTTTGCAATTCGACTTGCAATCACCGTTAACCAAAGGAATTAGCCCACCACCCAAGGACAACATCGCATTTAATACCAATTTCAGTAGACAAGAATTTCGGTCAGCCGTACACACGTAATAGCACAGCCACTTACAGCAGACAGGTCGTTGGGCCGTAAGTTCCCCTTTCATCCCAATTCCCATGGGGAGCACCTAAGGTGCTCGGCCTCCACTACACGACCTTCAACAAAAGTTTTTCGACCCCCGAAAACCTATTCCAGTCGATGTGTCAATAGACTTCGCCACCATGCTCCAACCATCCCGTCGAAGTTCGAAAACGAAATCGAAACCGAGGCCGATATAAACACTTCTTCCCGAAGTGGCCGAGGACCCCGGGACCAGCACTGTGGATCACCGCATTTGTACCTGCCCGGCGATATCTGCTCGAACTCGAATGTATCGGCCGCGCCTTAAGAAATTAATGGCCGCACGGAGGATAAATCATGTTCAGTTGAACGGATCCGAGTGCGGGTGACTTTTGCGGGCACCTGGGTGTGTTTGTGTGCGGCTTTTCCCCCCCCGCTTTATAATTGTGTCAAAAACGTAAGCATTGTGCCGTCGCACCGGTCGGCTGCAAGGATTTAAATGGAGTTGCGGAGACGCTTCTGGTTGCGGGACATTTTATTACTTTCGAAAAACGAAATGTGAATTAATTGCCTGGTAATGGGAATTTATCGTCGGTGTCGGTGGGCGTGAATTCAGCGAAGATGCGGAAATAATTTATGTCAGCGCAGAGCTGCCACGGCGCCCAGGACGTGTGCGGGGTGTGCTAATTTTCCAAATATATTTCGACTTTGAAAGTTTTGCGACTTTTTCGCGTGTTCCGGCGCGGGAAAAAAAAGAAGAAAGAAAGCACACAATACCTCTTCGGGATATATTGCGATACAGTGCGACAAGCAAATTACTTTGTCAGCGGTAAATATTTTTTATGGATTTCCAAGATGAATGATGACTGATAGGGCGGAGGCAGAGGGTGTGAGTGGATCGGTTGGTTTTTGGGGTGCTTTGTGGGCACATAAAATTCCCTTTCTCACGGCATGAGAACGAGTAGTACGATGACGGCGGTTCATTGCTTCATTACAGGTAATCGGCCGAAGTGTGGGTGTGGATTTTATGGCAATGTTGCCAAAACTTGCATGGAATCGTTAAATGTTGTTTGGGGTCGTTGCGAATCACGCCAAGGGTCGTTATTGCTAATTGAAGACAAATTGATATTGCTGCCGAATGGCGAAATACGAATGTTCGACTGGTTTTGAGCCGAATGAAAAGGATATAATTCCTCTGGCATCGCGGGAATGTCTGGATCTACTGGGTTTTTTTTATGAAGCCACCGTGCTGTTGGGGACTTGGACATACGAAGCTACTTCAGTTTTAATTAGAATAACTTGTGCATTCAAATTTGTATCGTTTTATACCCTGAACTTGAATCTGGTTTCTCCTCGCACTTGACGAAGCTTATCGTTCAGTGTATGTCATTAACCAGCGATTACATTGTACATAGCTAATTGAATTCCGGCTTATTTTAAGTGGGGTCACATTGCGTATTGCCTTTTGTAATGGCATTTCATTTCCATCAAATAATTCACATTCTCAGAAAATAGGGTAAGTGCGTCAGTAACCGGTAACTTAACACATTTCGTAATGTGACGCTGTGTAACTAATTCAACTAATTATGTGCGCCGATGTTAATTGCCTTGAGTAAAGGTATCCTAATTAATGATTTAAAACGCAATCCACAAACTCCACGACCAAAATATGTGCAGAGAAGTGTCAGTTTGCGTACGTATCCCTTTGCGAATGAAAGAAAACTCCAAATGAATGAATTGTCAGAGTTTGCGAATTTCGCCGTTTTAGCGACCTCATATGAACTGGTCTCAAGATCTACTACGTGATTCCACATATAGTTGATCTGTTACATTTCGTCACGATATGTTTTTTTCTACTTACTTACTTATAAGGCAGACGAACCATGAAGGGTCTGAGCCTGATCAATTGCTGCCTTCCATCGGTGACGGTCCTGGGCACGCTGCTTCCAGTCATCAAGGCCAAGCTGTCTTACATCCGCGATGACTTGGTTTCTGTGCCGGAGATTCGGTCTTCTCGAACCAGGAGGCTCGGATTCGAAGACCCTCTTTGCTGCCCTTTGCGTTTTTGTCCATTCGCTCGATGTGGTCGACGGATTCTTGCCTTCCGGACTACATCCACATCTTTGTACAGCTCGTAGAGTTGGCGGTTGTGTCTTCTCCTCCATTTGCCTTCTTTGCAGACGGGACCATATATTCGACGTAGAATTTTTCTTTCGAAGGCACCAAGAATCAGCTTTGCAGTCTTACTTAATGTCCAGCTTTCGGTTCCATAAAGCAGGACTGGCAGAATAGGGGTTTTGTAGACCATGACTTTGGTCCTTCGAGTCAAAAGTTTCGAACCCAGTTGCTTTGACAAACCGAAAGTAGCATCGGTTGCCAAGGGCGATTCTACGTCGGATCTCCACTACGATGTTATTCGTGGAGTTTACATTTGCCCCGAGGTAGACAAACGCCTTTACTACCTCGAAATTGTAGCTGTCCATTGTAACGTTTTGGCCTAGCTGGTGTGCGGCGGATCGTTTTTTTGCTCGACAGCATATACTTTGTCTTGTCCTCGTTGACCTTAAGACCAGCTCGTTTCGCCTGTTCCTCAATTGCCGTGAAAGCTTGCACTACTGCGGGTTGGGAACGCGCAATAATGTCAATGTCATCAGCGTATCCCAACAGCTGGACTGACTTTTAGAAGATAGTGCCTTCCGTGTTGACTTTTGCCCGCCGCACTATCTTCTCCAGTACCAAATTGAAGAATTCACACGACAGCGCATCTCCTTGCCGAAATCCGATTAACTGCACAACCGGATCAGTTTTCCCGGGATCCCGAATTCGGCCATTGCTTCGAATAGCTCCTGCGATGAATGCTGTTGTATGCGGCTTTAAAATCTATGAACAGATGGTGAGTATCGATTTAAAACTCGCTGGTCTTCTTTAGTGTGAAGATTTGGTCTATAGTCGATTAGCTGGGCCGGAAGCCGCACTGGTACGTGCCGATTAGTGCGGTGCAAAACGGCTTTAGACGTTCACACAGTACGCTGGAAAGGGTTTTGCAGGCGACGTTGAGCAGGGCTAGGATCGCCTTTTTTGTGGATGGGGCATATGGAGCTGATATTCCAGTCGTCGGGCATGCTGTCATCTTCCCAAATTCGGCAAATGATCTGGTGCATGCTCCCTACCATTACATTGCTCCCAGCTTTTTGAGCCTTTTAATAGCTGTACCGACTTCTTCAAAGCTAGTCTTCAACCAGTTCCTGGTTCCCCATCACTCTCTCCTGGTCAGGCACGCTAAGCAGCTGTTAAAGTATTCCCTGTGGGTCCGTAACTAGAGGTCCGTAACCCTCTCAATTTGGAAGAGCCTGGATGCCTTTTCTAAAGCCTGTGGCCAGGCTTTTGCCCTTCCTTGTAAATGGCCATATTTCTGGCCAGCCTCTTCGATATCCTTGAGCTGGCAGGTTGCGAGAAACCTTTTCTTCAGGCGTAGAAGCTTTTTCTCCTTCTGTCTTCTAGCCCGGTACTTCTCTTGCGCTGCTCTTGTTTTTCGTTGCAGCGCTTTTTGGTATGTCTCGTCGGTTGCACGTTTTTTCTGCTCACACTCGCCATCATACCACGGGTTTCTTGTCGGAGGTGGTATGAAGCCTAAGGTAGTTTCCGCTGCCTCTTTGATGGCCGAGCGGCAATGCAACCACATCTCGTTGGCACTTGATGTAGGCATGCTGCAGAGTCTTTCACTTAATTGCTCTTCGTTGGCCCTGGCAATCTCCGGTGTGCTTAGGCGCCCAATGTCCAAAGTTCTCTTTGTCGGCTGGTGCAGCTTTCTGACATTGGACAGTCGAGCTCTGAATCTTGCTTGCAAGAAAGTGGTCAGACTCGACGTTTGCCCCCCTGAATGTTCGCATATCCAGGATACTTGACGCGTGTCTTCCGTCAATAAGCACATGGTCGATTTGGTTGGCGGTTCCATCCGAGGATGCTGTGTGGATTTTTTTTTCTGCGAGGGAACCTTGTGCTACTTATGACCATATTACGACCATATGTTTTTCTACGATTTCGATATTTCCATTCGTCGTGGAGGTCGTGACAAATGAACCTATTTTGAAGAGATATATTTACTTTTTTGAATGCCTCGTGTAATTTACGTTCCCACATAAAGCAAATTTTCCTAAGACCTCCCCTAAGGTGGAAACAACGACAACTGTACTAAACAATAAGCAGTCACCAAATCGTGCGAAGAAATTGAAATTTAAAAGGTTGCCCAAGTCACGAAGTTCTCCAAGTGTGAACGATTCGGAGACACCTCCATCGACAAGCCCAACACCACCGAGACGCGTGGGTCTGGAGTCTCTCCACAAGCCTATCCGGGTCTGGTCTCACCGCATCGCCGCCATTGCCTTCACACCGTAGCGGTGCCACATTTCCCTCAATTTACATCCTCTGCAGAATATGTTCATCTGCTTTGAATCACCTCAAGCTTAACGATTCGTTGACCCCCCAATAAAAGCCTTCGTGTGCGACACGAAACAAACAAGGAAAAATAACTAAGGACACCTATCAAATGGCAATTTGATGTGTTAGGACACAACGCGTATCGTAGTTAAATTAAAAGGCAGTTCCGCGCCGAAACATTGCCTTTTGCTATTTATCGTAGAATTAACAGCTTTTATCTAGCGCCACCTCAAGGGATAATTAAATCGCTTCACGTTCAGCGGGATGCGAAAAACTGAAGGCGTTCGCTCACTCGGATTGCGTCGTAAAAGTCGGCATCTTCGCTTACGTGTGCGAGGCTTTTATGCGTGCGTGAGGAGTTATGCGTGCCGAAGGGATATGCCAGCACGGGGTCATGTCGTCTGGTGGGCATATGGAAAGGGTTTTTGTATAACATTTGCACTAGATTATGGGTGATAATGGCTGTCGTGTCTCCGTTGGACGTGCCGAGGGCTGGGGTGGGTGCGTGTTTTTGAGACGAACAAACGACGTATCGTGTTCCGAGATGCTTTTAATGAATGGAATTCAACATCATCGCACAATGGTCGTGTCATCAGAGCAGCCATGGCCCGGGGCTGTTTTGTGATGCGGTGCCAAGTGATTGACATTGCGAATCCTTGGGGTGTAGTCTGAGGTTAGTTAGACAGAGGGACCGAGTTCAGTTCACCGGTCGTGGACAGTACACGTTGATGCGGGACATGAGTGAAGGCGGAGTTCAAGGCCAAGGTCGAATGCTGGAACATGGAACTTGATTGTGCACCAGGTTGGCTCTGGTGTCTGCTGTCCAGCAGGTCAGTTGTGTATGGATGGTTCTGTTTTGAAGATGGACCGTTCGCGTCGGAAAAAAAAACAGTGACTTCTTAAAGAAGCTGAACTTAAGCTTGCAGATTCTACAAATGGGAATGGTGGTCTCAGGAATTTGCACAACGGCGACGAAATGCCGTGCCGAATGGCAATTTGTTCCCTCCTTGTGGACAGTAGTTGTTTTTTTTTTTCAAGTAAGGGCCATGTGTAGAGTTTGTCAGATAATCCTTCGGATTTGTGTTAGTCCAGATTGAGGGTTAAAAGGTGATTAGTTGATCATGTCCCAGGATGTCATGCTACGGTTTGATGTCACGGTCCATGGATGAATTACTCTTATATGTAAGGGGTAACAGGGGCTTATTGTCTTTGTTTGAAATATAAAAAAACACTTAAATCTTTTTCTTTGTCTTTATCGTCTATCTCCACATGTCTTTCGGTCACAAGATATCCTTACAGACTGCGCTTATTTTCCTTCCTCTACCGACAGCCACGCACACTCTTTTGTTTGTCTCTCATTTTCAATTTGTTTACAGTGTTGCCACATAAAGCTCTTTGAATTATTGGAGGTCGTGGATGGAGCATCTTCCCAGAGATCTATTTCTTGAATGACTGGTGCAATGCTTAACGTTATTTTCATTCGGAGCTTTTAATATAGAAGGCGGACGGGTCTTCAGTTCGCTGCAAGAGAGGCAAATTACTGAAATAATAACATAATATGGGTGGTTGGATACAGCCCGTAGAGGGCCAGGCCAAACTTCTCGGGAACCACTGTTATTGTGCCTGCAATTGTTCTCTCACGAGTGGAAGGGACCTACAGTTTCATGCTGACTCCGAACAACCAAGTTTGAGAAGCTTTTTTTTGACAGTTGTACTCTTTGAGCATTGTTTGTGGCTTGAACGAGGCCAAGCCGTGAAAATAATTGTTGTCCCCCACACCAGGAATAGGAACTGGACGCGGAGGTCTAACTGCGTAGGTGTCGACGCACGTACCTACAACCCCACGGTTCCCTACCATACGGGCCGCAATTAATTCGATTCAAGACTGGGTTTTAATGATTACTTACTTAATTTTTATTTTTTTTATATTTATTTATTTATCTACAAAACACTTAGGTACTGACAGATTCTTTAAGTCGGGGAGAGGTTGTTTGATTGTGTGCATCCGCCAAGTCTCGCAATTGCCCATCTCTTTTTCATATTCTTTCACTACTAAAGGGTGATTTTTTAGATTATTTTTTTGGTAACACTGGTTTAGACAGCTGACTCACGTTTCGTGTTTCGTTTCACTGTCAAACATCTTCAGTTTGGTCTATAATTTAACCATGACTCGTCTTACAAACGAACAACGCTTGCAAATTATTGAATTTTATTCTCAAAATGCGTGCTCTGTTAAGAAAGTTCATCGCGCGCTTCTTTCATTTTATGGTCAGTTTAATCGACCCACTGAAGCGGCTATTCGGGCTTCTTCTTCTTCTTCTTCTTCTTGTGGCGCTACAGTCCGGGGTGAACCTGGGCCTCGGTCAACAATCCTCTGCAGCAGTTCTTTAGCCAGCTGCCTCCAATTTCGCACTCCAAGTTGGTTGAGGTCCTTCTCCACTTGAGTGCGCCATCGGGTTTGTGGTCGTCCTCTATTGCGTTGTCCCACTGGCTCGGAGTCGAGGACTCTTCGGGCTGGAGCAGTGTTGGCCATGCGCTCTACATGGCCTAGCCATCTTAGGCGTTGAATCCGTAGACGCCTGACTAGACTCATGTCGGTGTACAGCCCGTACAGTTCGTGGTTGAATTTCCTTCTCCAAGAACCTTCAACGCAAACAGGACCAAAGATTGAACGCAGAACTTTTCTCTCGAAGAGACCAAGTGCGTCTTCATCCGCTCTTGAGATAGTCCAAGCTTCCGCGCCATACAGCAGGATCATCCCTGTCTTATATAACGTGAGCCTGGTCTTTCGAGAGAGGGCTCTACTACTCATTTGCCTCTTGAGCCCAAAGAAATAGCGGTTGGCAAGAGTTATTCTGCGTTTAATCTCGGTACTGATGTTGTTTGCACTATTTACTTGGGAGCCAAGGTAGACGAAGTCCTTTACTACCTCGAAGTTGTAGCTGCCTATGGTGACGTTCTGACCGAGTCGTCGATGTGTGTCCTTTCTTGATGACAGCATATACTTTGTTTTGCCCTCATTCACCGCTAAACCCATTTTTGCCGCCTCCGTCTCATTACAAGCAAACGCTTCATTGACGGCTTACTGAGTTCGGCCAATCACGTCAATATCGTCGGCGTATGCTAGCAATTGAAAGGACTTCTGGAAGATCGTGCCTCTAGTGTTGGCATGTGAGTTTCGCACGATCTTCTTCAGGACGATGTTGAAGAAATCACATGACAGCGCGTCGCCTTGCCTAAAACCTTTCTTGACATTGAAGGTCTCGGTGAGTTTGGTCTACTGGCTATTCGGGCTGCTGTGACTAAATTTCGCACCAAATTTACATTGTTTTACATTAAACCACAAGCACGCTTACGTAGAGTGCGAACTGACGAAAATATCGCAGCTGTATCGGCCAGTGTTAATTCATCAACTATTGATTGGTCGCCGTTGGCAGCAAGTTGGTCCTCTGTAACTCAACAACGTGGACAATTTTGCGCAAGGTTTTAGGTGTGATGCCTTTCAAAATACAGCTGGTGCAAGAATTGAAGCCGAACGACGTAAAATTTTTGGTAAATGGGCTCTTAGAAAGTTGGCCGAAGATCCAGTTTTTTAACTTAAAATTGTGTTCAGCGACGATGCTCATTTTTGGCTCAATGTAACGTAAATAAGCAGAATTGTATGATTTTGGAGTGAATATCAGCCAGGAGCATTGCAAGAGCTACCAATGTATCCAGAAATAGTCACAGATTGGACCGGTTTATGGGCTAGTGGCATCATTGGACCGTACTTCTTCAAAGATGATGCTAATCGTAACTTAACTGTGAATGGTGAGCGCTACCTTGAGATGATATCCAACTTTTTTTGGCCCAATATGCAAGAGCTTGACTTGCATGACATGTGGTTTCAACAAGACGGTGCCACATGCCACACAGCACGCGCAACAATGGACTTATTGAGAGGCGAGTTCGGTGAACATTTTATTTCAAGTTCGGGACCGGTCAATTGGCCACCTAGATCGTGCGATTTAACACCTTTAGACTATTTTTTGTGTGGCTATGTTAAAGCTCATGTCCATACAGACAAGCCCGCTTCAATTCACGCTTCGGAAGACAACATTGGAGCATTTGTTTGTGAGATACCGGCCGAAATCTTGGAAAGAGTATGCCAAAATTGGACTAAGCGGATGGACCATTTTAAGCGCAGTCAAGGTCAACATTTGCATGAAATTTTCTTCCAACGTTAAATTTATTAATGGACCTTACTATCGATTCAATTAAAGATTTCATGAATTCTTCTGAATTTTATGTGTTTTTTTTTAACTGTCCTATAGTTTTTAAAAAATCATCCTTTAAATGTCATGGAATTCTCTGTGCTCAATAGACGCGAATTTCCGCTGTCGAAACTTCGTCGCTTGGCTGGTGCTGGTCCTCAGTCTGTAATCCAAAAAGCCCTGTCTGGTGTGTAGTTTGGTGCGATCAACAGACTAGGGTCCCTTGCAGAAATGCCCTCGAAGGTAAGGTCTTTATTAGCTGCATTGTTCTTTGGGATTCAGTATTAGTGAGTGAGAACCATGAAAGATCTGAGCCTGAGCAATTGCTGTCTTCCATCGGTGACGGTCCTGGGCACGCTGCTTCCAGTCATCAAGGACAAGCTGTCTTGCATCCGCGATGACTTGGTCTTTGTACCGGAGGTTTGGTCTTCCTCTCCTTCTCGAACCAGGAGGGTCGGATTCGAAGACCCTCTTTGCTGGAGCGTTGTTGTCCATTCGCACGATGTGGCCGAGCCAGTGTAGTCGACGGATTTTTGCCTTCCGGACTACAGCCACATCCTTGTTCAGCTCGTAGAGTTCACGGTTGTGTCTTCTCCTCCATTCGCCTTCCTCGCAGACCGGAGCATATATTCGACGTAGAAATTGTCTTTCGAAGGCACCAAGAATCAGTTCTGCAGCCTTACTTAATGTCCAGCTTTCGCAGAGCATGACTTTGGTCCTTCGAGTCAGGAGTATTAAGTATTAGTACCCATTGGATATAGATGACCCATCCATCTGACAGGATGCACTCGCATGAATTCGTTTAAGAATGGCGATGTCAACGTGTACATGCCTGTAAAGTTCGTCGTTCAAACACCATCGGTGCAAATGAGAAAGTGTCGTTGAGAATGCATTTTCTGTCTTAATTGGAATCCGCTTTTAATAATGTCCACACTTGTGGAAGACTCATCTCCGCCACTTTCCTCCCCTTCCTCACCAATGCACTGCTGTCAGCTAGTTGTGTTCTTGTCAATGCCTCGGATAACTGCGGGCGATTCCGAAATCGTATTCCTATCGCACGCTTTTCTTGATAAAGAGGTGAAATATGTTACCGTGTCTTAGCCATTTTTGACGTTAAAGTATCGGTGACGTCTTTACCGACCTTAAGAGAACGGCTGGCATTTGTGGTGATACCAAAACTAGTGAAAGCGGCGATAGGCCTCCTTAGGATGCCGCAGACTTCATCGGCCTTTTGACAATTGCCTACCAAACCCCTAGTTAGCCCAGTTCGGGTGATGTGCTGTAAATCGTGCTCCAGCATAAATCATGAGAGAGTCAAAAATAGAGGCTGATCTCAGAATTTCAGCATTTCACAGCCTTTCATGCAGCACGCTTCAGCCCTCACCCCACTCACCCGACGCGCTTAGTGGCTTTAAAACGGCCCCATTCAGCGAGTCTCACTGTCGCAAGCAGGCACATTAAGTGATTAAAGTGTACGAATTAATTAGGAGGCAGTCGCAAGGAAATCCAACTAGAACTGGCTTGTTTGCATAATTCATTGAGGGAGGTCCTGTCATAATTTTTGACATGCAAGCGCCAAAGTCACGAATCCTTTATTTTCGCATGTTTGTTTCGTTTGCCTGTCGGGGTGGGTTTAATTTTTCGGAATGCGATTGAGAGCAGATACGCAAGCAAAGTTGCACGTACACAATGTCAAGACACGAGTGTAATCGCTTAGGTGCGGGGGATTATGGTATTTTGTTTACTCTTTTCGTCTCGCACACAATGAACCTGACTTCGGATCACTGGTTGGATATACGGTGGTTAGCACTGTTGAATGTTGTGACCTGTCGGATTTGATGCGTCATTTGGGTGAGCGATTGGGTTACCCTGTCGGATTTACGAGATAAAAAAAATTGTCGAGCAGGTGCTTTGTCAGAAGTAACGAGTATGTACACGAAAGCAACTACCGCGGGGATTAGTTACGTTTAACCCTGATGATAGGTATTTTGTGGTAAATTACACGACGGGGGAAATTTCACGACATTCCTGAGGGGATAGAGAGAATCTGGAGGCGCATAGTGTCGCTAGAGGCACTTTCAAAGGAGTGTACAGACATTTTTGCGCCGCAGGACCTTATGAGTAGTGCCTACGGTTCAAATTGTCCTGCGGCGTAATACTTTGTGAACACTTCTCACCGTCCATAAAGTCAGCGGACACAGTTGTCCTTCATCGGTATCATGGCTTGATAGTTTGGTCTAGATTAATGGAAACAGCTTACCTTGGACCGCAGTTCAGGCTCAGACCGTAACTAAGCACAACTGACGATACCATCCCCCTTAATCCTTCGCACTCCCTTGCATACAATGCCTCCGCAACCATATTCAATCTTGTCGTCATTTCAAATCAGTTCGGGGTCTCGCCCAGCACCATTCATCACATCGACATTCAGACAAAAACAAACCTCCATAAGTCAAACATTGACCCTTTAAAGTTACAGATCACAGACACCGAGCCGAACAGCTGCCACTTGTCAAGCAAACAAACCATCGAGCTGTTGGAAAAAAAAACAACTTCTCCCGCCCACGAGCAGCGCAAGCAAAAGTGGAATAGCCGTCCGGGTTCGCCAGAAACTGTCCAAATAGTTCCCATGCCCGCCAAGTACACGCGCGTCGAACATCCCCTGATTGATGGATGCCCCAGTGCACGGCCCGGGAAGATATTGAATGACAGGCCTAAATTATGAGCCAGTCGGTTATGACAAATCCCTATTGGCGGTCAACCCATCTGACACCAGTGTGCTCTGCCGATTGTGGACATATGTCGGGGTGCAGCTGCCCTCCGAAGCCGGATGTCCAGCCGGGTGTGGTGGCGCAGGGAGATTAACAAAACACAGGTCCTCTCATGACAGCATGAGTCCCTTGATTTATATCCAATTTAGTTTCGCAACTCGAATAAATCTGTTGGTGAATCGTTATTCATTTAAATTTGCTCCCTCGTCCTGGAGGCCGGGGGGCACGCCCCAGACAAAGACAAAAAGGACGACGATTTTTTGCCGCTTTTTCGTGCTTTCCTTTGCGATCCAAGGACTGGCGACCTGTGCACGCACACAGATGGCGGCTGAATGGAATCAAGAGGATGAGGGGCCGCACCTGCCTGTGATGTGGGTCTTCCTTGATTCTTCAACCTTGCCTCTCCACCTGAAGACATCGTTGCAAAATTAATACAACGTTGAGGACGAAAGTTGCAGGAATTTCACCTTGAGGTCGGAGATTCTTCTGTGGTTGGCTCTCGTGTCCTTTGAGAGTTGCTTGCGAGAGTGGCGTCGGGGCTTACTTTATTTAACTGTACGTCTGCCGTTGGATGGCAGTCTCATTTTTGTGAATTTTCAAGCATTTTTGTGGCGAGGTATGGCATCGAGCCTGTGGTCGGTGCATGGATCCTTTTCTCAGTCTTTGCCTTCCTTTGACGGCCTGAATTATTTATAAGGCTTAATTCCGGTGGCTTCGCATTGTTGCATGGCGGCGTGGTGAAGGTGCTGTTGGCTGGCATGTGGAACTCACCACATTTTGGTGGCAACGGAGTTAAGTGTTAACAGTATGTGCAATCCATACCATTTGGGTGACAGCTCAGGCGACAGGAGTTGAGTGGAAACAGAAGGTAAAGCGTTGTTCTTGGTGGAGTGTAGGAAGGTGCACCGTTGACGGACGAGCGCATTACCGAGGGAACAGAACAGAAACGAAGTAATTGGGAAATAAGAAGGAGACATCAGTTCAATTTGCAGTTAAGATAATTAAGCTGAGTTAGAGCTGCCCGGTCCTGATCAGAGTCGCACTGCCATTGGATCCACAGACGCCTGGCTGGATTGTGAGTGATGTGGAGAGCACCTGTTTTTCAAAAATAATAAGGGTTTTCATGTTGCGCATGCCATGCCTCTGCATCGAAAGACAGTAAATATTGAGCTGGTCATGATATCGTATAAAATGAGCTTTGCGAGTAGATTCCATTGCTCAAATGCACCATCAGCCCCTCAAAACATCGACAGATATTTGATCTCTTGGTTAGTCTTTGCAATTCTCTTCTCCGAATTTTCTAGCTCCGAGAGAATCGGATGTCCTATCGGATATTCGACGTGGTCCAGCGACCACTACCTAAAATCCGCTAGAAAGGCTTAATCATTGCAAAATTTGCAGAGGCTCTTCGAAATTGCTAAGGTAATCTAGTTAAAGACCCACAGGGAATTACGGACGCGTTTAAGCATCACTTTCAACAGTTGCTTAGCGGGCCACACCAGGAGAGTGATTGAGGACTAGGAAATCTCAACTTCAGTCGATAAGGTAGTCCTGGCTGCTGTTAGCACTAAAGACAGACTGCACAACGACACACGAAGCTTTCACGGCAACTGAAGAAGAGGCGAATCGAGCTGGTTTCATTGACCATAAAATAAGCACAAGACGAAATATATATGCTGTTCTCGACAGCGAAAATTTTGATGTTGTAAAGGAGTTTATCTTCATCGTAGCACAAGTAAGCTGTAAGCAAGTGACATCACAGTGAAGATTTGACGTAGAGTCGCCCTTGGCAATCTACTTCGGTTTTCAAAACAACTCGGCTCGAAACTCCTGACTCGAAGGACCAAAATCGTGCTTTACAAATCTATTATTCGGTCTGTCCAGCTTTACAGAGCTGATGGCTGGACGTTTTCAGACAGTTTCAGCTTCCAGAGAACACTCTTTTTTTTAGCGCTGTCATTCGTTGCAGGTAAGTAGAGTGGAATAACTGAAATTATGTCGGATTTCTGTACGACTGCTCTGTCGGTTACAATAATTACTCCACGCATGACAACAGCAAACTGCTACCGGGTTTTTTTTTCCTAAAACGCAAAGCATTCAAACTGCAAACTTACCATCCTCATCTCCAACACACCGATCGCCGGGGAAGGCTTGATTTGCCCATCAACAGGGACTCAGTTGACAGATGTCCAATCTGATAAATGTGAAATCAGTATTTATTGCCATCCACGCCGTTCTCGTCCACCACACCAAGGCACACATCTTTGTTTGCATCTGTCACTGTCATCCGTCAACTAATCACCATTTTCGTCGAAAAGCTCATTAATTTCGCTCAACTAAAACTAATTAAGCTGCGAAAACCGAATGAAAGCGAAATAGAACACCCGACCGATATCCGTCCTCTTATAAGTTTCACTATCGTCTAACGGACTAACGACGGCACCCGCCAGCCCCATCCCCCATCCACCATCCGCTACCCCCTTCCAAAGACGTCCTTAATTAAATTATGTTTTATCTCCCTTTAATCTTGAAGATAGAAAGTAATTAAGCAGAATGTCCCCGGCTTTAATGTCCCGTGACAGAGGGGAGAGAAAATCCAAAAAAGAGGAAATTCATGGTCACGTAGTTCGGTCGCAGGACGAACGTGCACCATCCCAGTAAAACTCAAACAAAGGAGGAAAAATATCCTGCAGGTAAGGTGGTTACACTTTTGGTGGTCTTCTCACCTCCTCCCAAGAGTTGATTGAGTTAACGACTTCGCACGGTTTCCCCCCCAAAATCTTGACAAATGTGAGCTAGGTGCAGTTTGCGACAAGAAAAACTTTCCGAAGAGCTTGTAGTCGCATAAGAAAACGGGGGGTGCAATTGGAAGTCATCGTGTAACTCTGAAACTCGTTCAAACAGCTCGGTATAGAAAAGTCGTTAGCGAACAGTTTGGACAAGGGAAGAAATATAGTTTGACAGTTGCCAAGTTTAGGTCATCGAAGTGTAAATCTTGGGGCTTGACAAGGACGCATAAAATACTATCAAGGGGTTGCCTTCAGCTTTGGCACAAGTTGTACTCACTCTCAATGCACAAAAAGGATAAGACGCGTATACACTCGGCGATACACTCGCTTACAGACGCTCAATTACCACTTGCTTGTTTCTTGCGTGGCGTGTCAATCCGGACTGGAGCCGGGCTTCGCCCATCAAGCTGCTTTGAAAGCGCTAATATCCAAAAATAACACACTGGGTATTGGATATTAGGGCAATTCCCAACGCGCGACGAAAACGACGGAAAAGGAATACGTTTTGTTTGTTTCTCAACTAAGTGCGAAAATGGTAAATGACTTAACAAAAGATGCGGTTTTAGCTGCCGTCAGACGACGGAAATCATCGGATTTCCACAACATCAGGTGAACAAGGCACGATTTTTAAATAAGATGCGGTGCTGTTGTGACTGTGCTTGCAACGGATACAATCGCATGGCAATTAACGCCTCTTCCACAACACGTTTGGGTAGATAATAGGCTTAGATAGATGATGCTTGACGTAGATCGATATGAGAGCGATTGAAATACACACAAATTATGGGAATGAAGATCCAAGCTCTCAGTCCTTTGTGAGCTAAATTAAGTTGTTTGAAAAAATATTTCTATTATTCTGTATTTTCCCTTATATAGCCAACTTCCCATACATATAAGATATCGTTTAATTTCAGTAAGACTTATGTCAGCTAAAATTTATAACACTGTTTGTTTGTGTGGCGCTACAGTCAGGGGTGGACCTGGGCCTCAACCAACATGCCTCTCCAACTAGCGCGATCTCTGGCTAGCGGTCTCCAGTTTCGCTTTTTGGTCGGGCTCAAGAGGCAAATGAGTAATAGAGCCCTCTCTCGAAGAACAAAGTTGACTCTATACAAGACACTGATCATCCCAGTCCTGCTATACGGCGCGGAGGCATCCCGAAAAGCGGATGAATTAGTCCTTGGTCTCCTTGAGAGAAAAGTTCTACGCACGATCTATGGTCCTGTTTGTATTGACGGGTTCCGGAGGGGAGGAGGAGATTCAACCACAAACTGTACGGTCTGTGCAGCGACATGAGCCTAGACAGGCGTCTACGGGTCGTCTACGGGCTGGGTCATATAGAGCGTATGGACAACACAACTCCGAAGAATCTTCGAATCTTCGAACCTGTGGGGCAACGTTGCAGAGGATGCCCGCTTTCAAGGTGGCGAACACGTGTGGAAAAGGCCTTCAACCAGCTAGCCGGAGATCGCGCTGGTTGGAGAGGCTTCTTGGTTGAGGCCCAGGTCCTACTGCGGACTGCAGCCCTAGACAAAGAAGAAGAAGATAGAATAATCCCCGAAGTCACCAAAAAGCTTGTGCCTTCAGTGAAAAGTCGACTAAGGCCGCTTTTAGACATACTCATTTTGACAATAATTTTGATCGATGGAAACATGGCTCTTCTAGCCTAAGTAGCTTGTAAGAGTTTTTGCCTGGCTTTTCGTCTTTTTATTCCCTTCAAGCCGATATTGTGATTCTGAAAAACCGTCACTTGGTCTATTTGACAGCAGGACTTCCCCCGGATCGTGATTGTAGATTATCTGAAATCTGTTCCTCTCCCCCTGAGTTCCACAAGACTATGCGGAAGGGCGAATTCGATATAGCAAAACTCAGTGAATCAGCAGATGGAACGGAGAACAATGCAAAACTGCTTATCTTTTCCTTTTGTCTCAGCCCATCATTCTCCACCTGTGAAGTCAGTGGACCAGCCCCCACTGGGTTGCCATTCTCTCACATTCAGTAACTCGATGTCCCACTTAATGGTTCCCGACTCGCACAAGTCGGACATGACGCCTAATCAAAACCATTGCCGTTCCAGCTAGAGCGCCAGTCCCCCGGCCACAGTCATGACACAGGTAATGCTTTGTGTTTGTCACTGTCACTGCCGCTGAGAAGGTACTTACGAGTCTCACAATAAGATTACCAACACTCCGTCTAATGCCATAAGACCCCAGACCTCAGCCCCCCGGCACCGACGACGCAGTCAGCTCTGGCCGGGCACACGGCTGGATGGCGACTGGAAAAAAAAACGAAGGAAATTACAGCAATCCATCGTTCGAGTGATGACGACTGTCATGATGAATTCGCGACGACGGCAGTGGCGGCGCGGTGGCTCCTAGCCAGTTACTGCGAAGATAATAACCAGTCGCAGGTCCTGTGACAGATTGAGCTTATAATTAATGAAAGAGGATAACCACGTTGCGCCTCCCACGAGTCATACATTATTCGGAAGCAGGCTCGGGCCCCTGCCCGCCGCACAATGGGATATGCCGATGAAGCGTATCTCTGGGCTGTGTCTGTGGTAATTTATCAGAGGACTCCTTTTCAGTGTCTCCTTGCTGATGGATTGGGGATTGGGGCGGATGCGGGCACAGTCATGTGTGTGCCCGGAATAATCGCTGCCGACACAAGCAGGCTTCCAGTCTGGTCCTTGTGTGAGACGAGGTGGCTGCTTTGTCCTCTGATGCGGTGCGACGTACAGGACGCATGTTTACCGGGGAGGTCGATAAGAAACGCACGAGGGAATGCAAATGGAAGCTTTGATATAAATCAAATCAAGCGCTTAATGCAGAGCGTATTTGCTTTACCTGTTGACGGGTGTATGGGCATCCGAATGCAAACGAACACGACGGCCTCACCAGTCTACGCTGCGACGTGGGCTTGCTAGTGTGTGGCATTGATCCGATGGAAACGGCAGAATGTCAGATGTCAGAATGGATGCCCTTCGGCTGGAAGACGAACTGTCGTTGCTTTTGGTTGGAGGTGGAGAGTGTCGTCCTTGTGTTGGGGCTTTTGCATCTTTTGGGTTAATGGGGTTTCTTGGTTTTGGCAGAGAGAGATAAATGCGATCTTTCCAAGCTTTTTTTTTGGTAAAACAAGAGAAGTTTGTGACGGACAGGGGACTCGACTTCGTCTTGCAATCCAGTGCACGAATAATGTGGAAAAACTGCAAAGACTTTGGCTTCGACCAACCTGGTGTGAAAAATAGGGGCAGTCATCGATCTTTCTCGGGTTCCATGGCCACCCGCAGTGCTGTGCTACGCGATACCGATGAAGTCCCTCATCTGGCGTACGTTCCCCAGTTTAATCTAGAACTAGTGCGAGTGAAATATGTGCTTTTCTCTCAGCAGCCAAGAATGGTTATTAATCGGACCAAAGAGCATTTAGATTTAACTTCAGACTGGCTTTCGCCCTGGATCCTGATGCATTGACCGCATAAACAGCTTGAGTTCAAAGGCTGGATGGCAAAGTTGGTTGAGTACTTGCCCTTGCTTAGAGGAGTCCCAGGTTCGAGTCCCAGTGAAAGAACAAGTTAATACGCTTTTATCTGGTTACTAACTGGGTATCACAGTGGTGGCCCGTGGCGTTGTGGGTATGTGCCCCCAACCTTGACGTCGTAGGTTCAATTCCTCCTCTGTCCGAAGAAAACAATTTTCACGATCCCACCTCTTTCGAGTCACTGACAATGCTAAAAAAGTAGGTCCTTTCTAGAGAAAGCTTCTGACACTAAGCCGTTCGGATTCGGCATAAAACGGTAGGATTCGGTAGGTCCTTATACTCGCCAGAGAATAATAGCAATCACAACGCGAGTTGTTGCTAAGAAGCTAGGGGACAGGGCCTAGCGCCACCCATTTTTATATATAATCTGCCTGAAGAATTTTGTTTACCCGAATTGACTTTTATTTCTTTAAGTTCTATGGACAGCAATAAAGCACTTCACATGATAAGGTCCAGCGTGGCATCGGATTTGGAGGTGGTTTCCTTGAAGTTGGTTAGCGTGTATGTGGGATTGCAACCAAACAAGCAAGCGACGCCCACCCATACGCAACAATATTCAGCTACACACGTGGGAGCACAACCTAACAGAACTACCAAACGACAAACAAACATACACCGCGAACGGAACGAACCGATACACCCGCATGACAACTAACTACACTTAGACTCCAGTCATCAAGCAGTCAAGTCGTGGTAGCAGTTTGAGTAGCCACTAAGCCCAAATTATATCAATAAGGGTGTGGTTAAGTTAAAGTGTAACAATTTGTTCAAGTTTACTCAAGGAATTCTACATCCAAATATTTAAATCTTACATATAAATTCCGAAAGGTCGAGTAGTATCTTACTCAACAGGATCAGTAAGACCTCTGGATCAACATTGGTTAAGGACCCAACTTTTTGCCGAATGCTCTACTGCCGGCTTAGGAAGTTCAAGATTTTGTGGGCGAAGTGTAACTGCTCCGTTTTGCTTGAGTTGATACCTAGACCATATGTGTAGCCCAGACACTTACTTCACTCAGTGCACCCTCCTTGATCTCACTGATCGCCGGCGAAAACTCAGCTGATGCCAAGGTCAGCATATTGTTTAGTCACTTTGCAAGGGAATATGATGTGATCCCTTTCCTCAATCGAATCAATTTGCAACAAACACTATTCTCTTCACCGAAAGAGCCCAACAAGTTAATTATGTCACCTACGTGGCCTTTCATCCTCTCTTTACATAGTCTTAAAAGTGCCTTCAAGTAAGTAAGTATGCCGACGTAGTTTTTCACTCACCAATTGTGCCAAAAATCATTGTTTCAGCTCCGCTTGAGCATCATAACAAGCTACAGAGCTGTGTGTCTGCTCCCACAGTTGACACTAGGTACAGCCACTTAGAGTCAACATTTGATACATCTTACTTCACTCGCTACATCGTCCACCGAAGCCAGCTGATTATCCACACACGCCATTCATGAATCGTGCGAGTGTCCCCTCCCCACCCAGCTGGTCCACCACGCCATCCATAATTGCACTCCATTCAAATCTCATTTGGCCAAAGTTAAGCCTACACCCGGCCGGCAGTGTGAGGCCAGCACACTAAATCGCCCGGTAGGCGGTCTGACTCCCGTCAAAAATCTAATTACGATATCTCCGTCTCACCGATTCGGACCCGGGATAAGTTCATTCATTTCACCGCGAACTCCGGTGGCTGGCCACATAGCACCTTTCCAATTATGTATCCACACGCCAGTCAGAGACGGGGTAAATGAGCGGCCGTCTGAATGGGCCGAGCGGACCTCGTTATAATTAGAAGACAAGGGCAACGTTCTCTGCAGCTCTGGCTGCGGTGCGGTGCGGTGCAGGGACACCATTCGATTAACGCGATCCTTCGTTCGTTTAGGCCACATTGTTCGCAACTCTGCCGTGCAATACCCTCAATGAGTGTCTGCAGCTCCTGTTCCCGTCGTCCTTTGCGTTCTTTTCATTCCGTGTCCGTGTGTGTGTGTGTGTCGGCGGAAGTCGAAGGTTGACATTTACCGACCGCATTCATGCTAATGTGGGGGAATTAATTTTAGCACACCACCCGGTCGTGGGTAAAAGTTTGCCAAGCTGAAAGGAGAGATGCGGTGGTCGAGAATGCATTGTCCTTCGGTGGTCCCTTTGCCTGACACGGCCGGGCAATCGGGCAGTCTGACTTCATGTACACCGTGCAGGTGGGTAAGGTCTGCTGCAGGGAAGGTTGAAAGGGCCACAGATTCATGGTGTCGTAATTTTAAGTGACACTGGGAAGCCGCAATCCTGGATGAAGTCATCAACTCTTTGCTTTGTCAATTTCGCAATTTACACCGGCGATGCAGGAGGGTTATCAGTGACGGACGACCGCGAAAGGTTGCTTTTGGTGGTGTCCCTTCGCATTTGAGGGACGAAATGGTAAAGAGTCTACGGACTCGAAGCCGACTGTGAACGTGCCTGATTCAGTCTCGTCAAGCAAATGTAGCTTTTTAGCTCATTGAATGGGATGCAGGCAAGATGGTGCAATGGATCGGCCAAGATGGATCTTGCAATAGACTGGCCTGACGTTCGATCATTGGGCCGATTGGGGGAGCGGGAACTTACGGGAAATACAGACGGTGCAGGATGCTGACAACATACTCTGTGCTCGATAAGCGTACATTATTCAATTCGAACGCACCCATAATGGCACAGAAAGCAAACTTTGGACACACCTTAAAACGTTTTCCATTTAAGGTTAAGACTATCTTGGAATTCTGCTTTATTTCTCCTTGTGGCTCAACAACGGAGCCCGATCCGGCATCTCTCTCTCCAACTGCAGAAAGAACATGTGTGCACCATCAGTATTTAGTAGCCATCCTCTATAACGTTGTGCAAAGGACACATGACTATAGATCGCATGCAGCCAAGAGACAAGGAACATCTGCTTTTGAACGTGTCCATGCCTTATTGGCCGTCTAACTGAACTGAGATATTTAATGGCTTGTGTAAAGCCAGTCTTTGGCACGAGTTATTCGCCGCTTAATCCCGGTTCTAATAGGGGCTCGAGGAAGAAGAAGGCACGGTCGAACGCGGAGATGGACATACATAGGGGCCATTGTGATGCTCCGTCCTAGACGCCGATGTGACCTTTTGCGAAGATAGCATATATCTCGTACGTTAGTCCCTTTATGTGGTCACGGTTCCTTCCTTCTTGTCATGTCACTGTATATAACGGCTACTTAATTTATGGCGTGTATGTTATCGATGAGCATGTTTCTAATAATGTACCACCGCGCATGTTTACGAAATAAAACACCGATGTTCCAAGCTCATCGCGGATCAAATTATTCGCCTGCACTCAGCGGGATTCAATTAAAGGCAGAAAGATGGTCGTGTTCGTCTAGTTACGGAGGGAATGGTGGATGTGTTTAAGCGGCACTTCTAAGAGCTGCTAAACGGGACTGACCTGGAGAGAGTTATAGAGAATCAGAAAATTCCATCTCCAGTCGACGAAGTAGTCATCCAGCCTAGCTTTGAAGAAGTCGGGACAGTCATTAAAATGCTGAAGAACAACAAAGCCTCAGGCTCAGATGGGTAGCTCAGTACTCTTCAAAGCTGGAGGCAATGTTCTTGCAGCTCATCTGAAGAATTTGGGAGCACGAAAGCATGACCGACTACTGTAACATCAGCTCCATATGCCCCATCCACAAAAAAGTCTACCCCTGCTCAACGTCTCCCACAAAATCCCATCCAGCGTACTGCGTGACCGACGAAAGCCGGTATGCACCTCACTAATCGGCACGTACTAGTACGGCTTCTGGCCTGGCAAATCGACTTTAGACCAAATCTTCACACTAAGGCGAGTTTCAATGCGATACCCACCACATTTTTTATCGATTTCAAAGCCACATACGACAGCATTCATCGCAAGTAATTATTCGAAGCGATGGTAAAATTCGTAGTCCCAGCAAAATTGATCCGGTCGCACCACGCTAACACATACGCTATGCACTGTATTCGGCTCGAGGACTTCTGAGCCGATTGGCCAGCACGTTCACCTGACTTAAATCCGATCGAGAACATTCGGAAGATCTTGCTTGTCGTGCTGGTGAGCGCAAATTTGTTTCAGTGGTGGACTTGTGAACGGGCGTTGCAATGGAATGGATGCTAATTCAAGCCCAAGAAGTGGTTGAGTCTGGAGGTTGCACTCGTTATTAATAAATACTTTTACCGTACAGATTTTTTCTTCGCTCAACTTAACTGCCTTTAATTGAATTTCCCTGAGTGTTTGCAAATAATGTCATTGAATTTCAATTGAAGCGCGCCTGTTTCAGTAGTAGCCGATAACCCATACAATCTCCGTCCTCGTTGTTAAGTACGTCACCGTCATGTACAATCAAACATTTCATCGTTTCAAACCCAAACTGCCATTGACACATCCACTCATTTAAGCACATCGCCAGCCGAAAACGCATCGATGACAAGGCACATTTGTTGTCCATTCAAAGTAACACGTAACAGTAAGCCACCTGATCTTAAGTTTGGCAATACTTCCTCGTCTGACCCTTTAACTGCAACGATGTAAGGAATGCATTCTATAAAATCTCCCAGCAGTCAAGTTTTCCAAATGGGTCAAGTCCTTTTTCAAAAATGTTAAAGACGAAACTAGAAATTTTAATTTTCATTAATTTTATTTTTTAATTGGTTTGCACAAGAAAACAACCACACTTGTCAAAGTCCAAATTCCAAGAGAAGTTGTGTGAAGGTTGTGTTAAGCCAAATCTCAATCAAAAAGCAAGGAAATAGCACCCTATTTAGGTTTCGATCATCTGTATTTCGATCCACTAAGGCCACATCAGGCGTACCACAAGGTAGCAATCTCTGCCCGTTAATTTTCGTATTTGCCAACAAACGACTTTGACTGCTCCTGTTACGCAAATGACATGCAGATCTATTCGTTCATTCCCTCTCCCTCCGACTACTACTCGTTTAAAGACGATTTAATGAGATTTTCTGTTTAAAGTCAACTTAACGTCAGTGAATGCCGACCATCCACCTCAGCCACTTGGAAATTTGAGCTCAATTCAACTCAATTCAACATTCAACTCAAATAAGAAAAGCTATCCCCGCTTAGCTTTGTCAAACGCTGATCCTTATATGTATATTACCTCACATCTTTAACATGTATGTCAAACAAGAACGGCCACGTCGGTTCGCGGTCCACAAAACTGGCCACGGTCGTCGCAAAACTGGCCAGCGTAGATTTCTAAGCTTTGCTCTTTGCGACAGTAGAACCAATTTGCTCCTTTTCCTCGAGCTCCTTAAAATAAATCCCTGGAGAACAGGCGCGAACCCGCCGATCTGCTTTTCTTAGTTTAGCGCTACAGGCCAGGGTTGATCTGGACCTGAACTAACAAACCTCTCCAGCCAGCACCATCTTTCGTCACCAGTCGCGCACATCTAGCTCGTTCAGGTCCTTCCCTACTTGTGTGCGCCATCTTGATCGAGAACGTCCTTTGCTGAGGGGTAGTGCAGACTGCCCCACGCTCGAATTGGTGTCTCTGAGCGCCAATATCTGCAATCTAAGGTCATCAGCCCCGTTCCATAGTAAACTTGCGATTTCAACTTAGAGTTAAGTGCCAAGAACACAATAAACCAAATATTCACACTTCGGCAGATTCTGGAGAAAACCCAGGAGCAGCAAATCGATAACCACCACCTTATCATCGATTTTAAGGCTGCGCATGATAGCATCTATAGAGACGAGCTATGCAGAGCAATGTCTAGTTTTGGCATCCCTACCAAACTCGTCCGTTTGTGTAGGATGACTATTGAGAATGCACGCTGCTCCAGCTCAAGTTCGGTAAAGACGTTCGGAAAGGTATAGACCTCTGATGTCAAAAAGGATTCAGACAAGACGATGCGCTGTCATGCGACTTTTTCAACATCGTTCTTGAAAGAATTCTTCAAAACTCCAAAGCCAACACCAGAGGAACAATCTTTCAGAAGTCCGTCCAACTACTCGCATATGCCGACGATATTGACATTATCGGAAGAACACGGAGTGATATCAATGGCACTTTTGTGGGTATTGCAACGGAGGCCGCGAAAATCAGTTTAGCGTTAAACGAGGGTAAGACCAAGTATATGCTGTCAACGGCAAAGGACACCCAACACGTCTCGGTCAGAACGTCACAGCAGATAAGCATAACTTTTAGGTAGTCAAAATCTTTGTCTACCTAGGAACCACTATCAATTCACACAATGACACTAGCGCTAAAATCAAACAAAGAATAACTCTTGCCAATCGGTGCTTCTTTGGGCTAAGAAAGCAATTGGTAAACAAAGCCCTCTCTCGAACAACCAAGGTAACGCTTTACAAGACCTTAATCGTCCCAGTCCTGCTATATGGCGTGGAGGCATGAACTCTGTCAAAAGCGGATGAAGCAGCTCTTGGCTGCTTCGAGAGGAAAATTCGACGTGTGATTTCGGTTCCGTCTTCATAGATGGTGAGTGGAGTCGGGAATATAAAGACGAACTATACGGGCTGTTCAGCGACATCGACCTAGCCAGAAGAGTGAAGATCCAACGATTGAGATGGCTAGGTCATGTAGAGCGGATGGAAACCAATGCTCCGGCCCGAAAAGTCTTCGAATCCACCCCCGAGGGACGGCGCAGTAGAGGAAGACCGCGACTCAGGTGGCTCACGCAAGTGGAAAGGGACCTCAACCAACTATGCGTTCGAAACTGGAGACAGCTAGCTAAAGATCGAGCTGGCTTATCATTTGAGGCCCAGGTCCACCCCGGACTGTAGCGCCACCTTAAGTAAGTAAGTAAGTCAAGAACATAATGCCTGCCTAAGACTGTGGAAAATATGTTCATGTCAGCAAAACCCGACATTATAGTCGCCCCTGGTTCTATTCCATCTAACCCTATGCCTCTGCCTTTCCCTTCACCTTTCGGCAGAATTTGTGGATCACCGGTTCGTGGCACATGTGGACCGAGAGCGGTTGGGTACTTCCTGGCAATATTTCTACTCCCAGACTTTCTCTCAATCATCTTACCTTACGGCAGTCATCAGGAACTGCGGACTCCAAACGTCCGCAAGCTGCCAAGATGACGTGCATTCAGGCAGCCCCTTGCATCACTTCCTAGTCTCCGTGTTCTCGCAGACAATGCATAGCTTGACATCTTTCGAGTTACTGACTGTGATCAAGAAGTGGCTTCCATCTTCTCAAATATAACCGTTCCGAGGTCCTCCATTCACACAGAAGAGCTTCACAGCACGCCCAACACAAGGAGTTGCTACGCCAGGGTCCACCTCTGGCTGTCCACATCAGAATCCCCATACAAGTGCTCTTCCACGAATTCCTCCACCCGTCTACAACCTCCTACGTCCCTTCACCAGAACAATGGCAAATCATTGTTCAGAGTGACTTAAAGACCGCTCACGTAAAAGCATCCCATCACGGCAACCGCCAATATTCGCTTATCTGTGCTAAATTAGGTCTCAGATTCCACACCAGCGTCCTTGATTACTATTATCCACGTAACTTCGGTCGACCCACATCTCACCGCCCCCCGCCACCAGCGTGGCAACGAACACCTAAGGTCCTTATAATCTAATCAACCGACGGAGCTAATTTTAGTTGTCCTTGGTGATGCCCCGCACTTGTGGTTCCTCGTTCCAGCTCTGCCCACCACTACATTGGAGCACCATGCATGCGAGAGATCTCGCGTTACAGCACTCCTCCATTCGTTAAGGACGCCAAGGAGGACAATACCCACCAGTCACACCTAAGGTGACGGCGTGGAGAGCAG